>JBAJHW010000004.1:142596420-143886420 GCA_037013535.1 Intellagama lesueurii
CCCTTCCTTGATCTATAGAGAAATCCACGCAAATTAGTTCTCACTAATATTTCCATTCAAAGCCAGGAAATAACATTGTAGAAGTAATGCAGTTACTTGCAACATGTTGCTTTTAAAAGGTAACAGAGCAACTGGTAATGCCATTATTTTTTATAGAATTACTGTTCGGTAAAAATTATTCCTAAATTTCTGCTTTGGGGATTATTGGGGAGGGGGGAATTGGGTCATTTCTGCATCATTAGGTAAATTTTTAAAACCAACTAACAAAAAAGAACTAAAATAGGTTGTTAATAACAAGTTAATCTTTAAATATTGATAATGGCTGAGAATCATTTTTTGTTTAAAAGCAATTAATTAGCCTTTAAAAGTAACATTGCAGGTTCTGTTATTATATGTATTGCTCTATGCTGAAATCTCTGTAGTGAGGAAACATGACATGAGAACCAGACCTTTGATAAACCTTATGGCAAAGAATTAAATACTCAACAACATTAGCATATACTGCCCCCAACTCCTTATTTCAGACACTGTGAGTTATGACTATATCTGGTGCATGCTATAGATTAGACCTCCAGTCTACAGTATGGTGACAGTATTCATCACTGTGGATTGGAGTTCAGTCTTTGTAATTTTACATTGGAGAGCCATTGGTGTAGCAGACAGAGTGACAGACTAGGACTTAGGAAACCTTGGGTTCAAATCCCCCCTCAATCATGGAAACTCACTAGGGATGGAGTTTTGGCAATGGTAACTATTGCACATGTCTTGAAAACCTATCAGGATTGCTATATGTCAGATGCAACTTGATGGAATATGACACACACTGTTTTTCATTGGTAAGATTTAATAGGCCTTATCTAAGAAGAGGGTACTGTTTTCATTTAATTTACCCCTCTTTCCAAGAAATGTCACTTCATTATTTTTATTGGGCAGCTGCAGAAATAATCAAATTTTAGAATATGGCAATCCTTTTTCTTGTAATGTGTTACTTAAATGTTACAGGTGAGGAGATTGACACAGGCATTACTGCTAGCTCTTCTTCACTGTGTTTTTTAACAGAAAATTTTTACAGCTGGAGATACTAACAAAGATGGCAGACTGGACTTTGAAGAATTTACACGTTACCTCAAAGACCATGAGAAGAAAATGAAATTGGCATTCAAGAGTTTGGACAAAAACAATGATGGTAAGATCCAATTACCCCTCTTTATCTGTGGTAAGAGAATATATATATACAGTATTTTCCTGAAAATAAGACAGGGTCTTATATTAATTTTTGCTCCAAAAACGCATTAGGGCATATTTTCAGATGTTTTATTTTTTTCATGTACAACAATCTACATTTATTCAAATACAGTCATGCCATCTTCTTCTGGTTGCTGCACAATGGTGGAGGGCGGTGTTTCACTTAACTGGGGCTTATTTTTGGGGTAGGGCTTATATTATGAGCATCCTGAAAAATCATACTAGGTCTTATTTTCAGGTTAGGTCTTATTTTAGAGGAAACAGGGTATATAATATATATATAAATTTATATATATATAAATTTAAAAAACAGTGCTGTAATAAAAGATATTGCATGCAACGTATGCTCTTCAAATAGCAGCATTAATTCGTAGGACAAGGAAGACATAAAAAGAAAGCATAAGCTTAATAAATCAATGGGAATTTATCAATTATAATAAAGATCTGATATTCTCAGTGCCATTTACTGCCTTTCTAGAAATTTGTGTAGAACAGAAGCAGACAGACTTCAGTTCATAGGATCTATTTCGTTTTTCAGTAGCACCGTGAAGACTAGTTTCCAGAAAAAGATCCAAAATAGCAGCTTTGAGATACACACCAAATACACAAATACACAACATTTGTAGCACAATTGTATTAGTGTTCATTCAGTGTCACTGCCCATTAGGCATGGGGCTGTTGTTTCTTTTTGACTGCAACTCCCAGAATTCGTCAGGAATTCCCTTGGGCAGAAGTATGGGAGCTGCAGCCCAAGAGCAGCAGCTTTAAAGATTAGGATTTCTCACTTCCATGTGGGCCCCCATCACCATTATATATTGCAGAGCTTTGAATTTCTGATAAAATTCTCTTTTTGTTACACAATATTACTATTATTAGTTTTATTTATATGCCGCATTTCTCCCAACAAGGGACCCAAAGCGGCTCACAGCATTAAAATTCACACAATTTAAAAACACAATAAGTTAAGTATTAAAAGATAAATTAAACAATATATGATTTAAAATATAATTAAAAGATTAAAACATGAAAACATGGAAAAGATTAAAATTTCTGCTGAAATGGGGTTCAGGGATTCAGTTATAATTGTTAAATGCCTGCCTGAAGAGATGGATCTTTAGCTTTTTTCGAAAGGATAAAAGGGAAGGGGCCATCCTGATCTCCCAAGGGAGAGCGTTCCATAGCCTGGGAGCTGCCAGAGAACGCCCTCTCCCATGTCCCCATCAGCTGTGATTGTGCTGGCAATAGGACCGAGAGGAGGGCCTCCTCTGCTGATCTTAATCGCCGAGAAGGTGCATTGTGAAGCAGCGGTAGACCCAAAGGAGAAAGAACAGAGTGAGCCGCCCCCTCAGCTAGAGACATCTGAGCGGGAGAGAGGTATAGAAGTAGGGAAGACAATGGAAAGTGAAGAGTTGAATGTGGAGGAAGGGAAAAGAAGGGAATCAAAGGGGAAAGAGGAGAAGATTGAAATCTGTCTAGTGGAAGAGAGAGAGGGAGAAGGGGAGGAGGAGTTAATTTTGCCCGTGTGGGAGGAGGATATAGGGGAGCAAAGTGGGAGGAGACAGTTCAGTGTACCAAGGAGAGAGAGAAAGAAGGAAGGGGAGGAAAAGAGGGGTGAGAAAAGAGAATACGAATATGATAGAATGCGCGGGTTGTTGGAGGACTTCCCTAATTTGAAGGTAAGAGGGTTGCTACCTGACCTGGACAAGTCTAAAGAAAAGGGGACATCGGCAGAAGCTCTAGAATGGACGGTCGTGGTCTTTCCGCGGGGACAAGGTCACTCGAGGAAGGTGATTTGGCCGGACCCTTCCTTCAACCACCCATCCCCGGAGGTAGATTGGGCCAGACACCCTTGTTGTGGGACAATATGCGCGGTCCGGAGTGCTCCGCTGAGGAAGCCCACCGATCGGGAACGTTTTGGGCCAGCCCCTCAATGAATCCTGTCAATTTCCAGACAGAGTTATCGTCCTCACAATTTGGACAGTTACCAGATCTTAGTTGTTTTGAACCAATAGAAGTTGTTGTAGACTCACCTAATGTTAAACTAAACAAATCTGTTAACGTTCAAAAAGAGACTCAATTGTCATTTCCCGCCAAAAAGGAGGAACTGCTTCAGATCTTTAATGAACACAATCACACGCATATAGGGAGATACGGTCCTTCAGGTAGCCTGGACCCAAGCTGTATAGGGCTTTATAGGTAATGACCAGCACTTTGAATTGGGCCCGGAAATGGACTGGTAGCCAGTGCAGTTCTTGTAACACGTGCATTATATGCTCCCTGTAGCTGGCCCCAGTCAGTAGTCTGGCTGCAGTTTTGCACCATCTGAAGTTTCCAAACTGTCTTCAAAGGCAGCCCCACATAGAGCACGTTACAATAATCCAAACGGGATGTAACTAAGGCATGTGTCACTGTAGCCAGATCCGACATCTCAAGGAACGGGCACAGCTGGCGCACCAGCTTTAGCTGTGCAAATGCACTCCTGGCCACCACTGAGACCTGGGCATCCAAGCTTAGGGATGAATCCAGGAGTACACCCAAGCTGTGGACCTGAGTTTTCAGGGGGAGTGTAACCCCATCCAGCTCAGGTAGTATCCCTATTCCCTCATCTGCCTTACGACTAACCAGGAGCACCTCTGTCTTGTCTGGATTAAGTTTCAGTTTTTTTGCCCTTATTGAGCCCATTACTGATGCCAAGCAAGTCAAAACAGCTTCCCTTGAATTAGGTGGAAAGGAGAGATAGAGTTGGGTATCATCTGCATACTGGTGACTGTACAGTGGAGTCTCGACTTTCGTACGGCTCCACTTACGGAATTTTCAACTTTCGTACTTCTCCGGCCGCAAAGTTTCCAATCGACTTGCGGCCGGAGAATCGACCTACGGACCGGAAGGGGGAGGCGGGGAAAGCGCCAAATTCAAATTTGGCGCTTTCCCCGCCTACCCCTTCCAGTCCGTAGGCCGCTGATCTGCCTCCGGATGCCTTCCAGGGATTCTCCGCCGCCATGGGAGGCATCTTGGAGGTCCCCCCCCGCCGCCGATCGTGCTTCGGAGGCACTATCGGCGGGGGTGGGGGACCTCCGAGAGGCCTCCCATGGCGGCGGGGAAGGCATCCGGAGGTCCCCCGCCGCCGCCGCCGCTGCTGGGAGCCGCGCTGCGCCGGGCAATCCCGGCCATGCTCGGACTCCTGGACTTCCCCCGCCACCGCCACCGCCGCTGGGAGCCGAGCTGCACCGCACCGCGGCTCGGCTCCCAGCGGCGACGGCGGGGGAAGTCCAGGAGTCCGAGCATGGCCAGGATCGCGCGGCGCGGCTCGGCTCCCAGCAGCGGCGGCGGCGGCGGGGGGACCTCCGGATGCCTTCCCCGCCGCCATGGGAGGCCTCTCGGAGGTCCCCCACCCCCACCGACGCAGGCTTTCCCAGGGTGGACCGGGCCTACCAGGGGAGGGCTTCCCCCGGTAGTCCCGGTCTACTGCCCGGGAAAGCCTGGTAGACTGGGCCTACCGGGGGAAGCCCTCCCCTGGTAGGCCCGGTCTACCAGGCTTTCCCGGGCAGTAGACCGGGACTACCGGGGGAAGCCCTCCCCTGGTAGGCCCGGTCCACCCTGGGAAAGCCTGCGTCGGCGGGGGACCTCCGAGAGGCCTCTGGCAGCGACGCCGAAGCCCTCGGAGGCCTCGGGCAGCGGCGATGGTGGCGGCGGGGGACCCCCTGGAAGGCTTCAGAAAGATAAGTTTTAATTTTTTTTACTGTACTGTAATTTATTTTAATTTTGTGTGTGTGTGTGTGGGGGGGGGGGGTTTCTTGGGCCAGAACGGATTAATGGGTTTTCAATGCATTCCTATGGGAAATGCATTTTCGACCTACGGACTTTTCGACCTACGGAAACCGTTCCAATACGGATTAATTCCGTAGGTCGAGGGTCCACTGTATACAATAGAAGTATAGAGGACCAGAGAGGAGAATAGCGACAAGTTAACCAGAGTCTACCCCTTTCTCATTAACTGGCACTTAAAATCTCAATAATTCACTCTGAGACATTTGTAGGAGAAAGAATCAAAACAATTTCTTTACTTACTGTTGCTGGAAATTACAGACTTGTGTCTGTAATTTTCTTTACTGCACACATACTAGCAACCAACCAAACAGATCAACAGCAGCAAACAACAGCAACCAACTGATGAAATAGAGGGAAAGAACTGTCAGTCAATAGCCAGTGCTCTCTTTGAATTTCAAATGCTAGAAGGAATTACTCCTAGTTATACCGGAGAATGACAAGGATTCTGTCCTTGGAGAGAGGACAAAATGTAAAAGGGCTAAATCCAAAATTAGTCCTACATAAAGTAGAGCTAATCAAATCAATGGGACTTAAGTTAGTTGTGATTAAGAAGTCCCATTCATTTCAGTGGGTCTACTCTAGTTAGGACTGTTGGCTTTAACCCTGCATATGAGAAGTTTCTCTGAGTTCCGTAAGAGCATCATTAAAGTTCTGTTTATGACTACTGATAGTATTGTAATTCCAGCAAAATATGTGATCAATAAAATAGCCTTTCTATGAAAAGTGACAAAAATGCCTTGTGCTGTTTTGTTGATTTTCTGTAATCTATATAAATATTTTAAAATCTTTTGGATCTGAGGCAGTTGATACAGAGCTGCTGAGCTTTTCAATATATTGTCTCCCCTACCCTTCTCTCTCTTTTCCAAAGGAAAGATTGAAGCCTCTGAGATTGTCCAGTCCCTCAAGATACTGGGTATAGATATTTCAGAGCAACAGGCTGCAAAAATTCTACAAAGGTCAGGAGCTATAACTATTTCTGGTTAAGGGAGTGATTCTTTGACTGTGTGTCATTTGTGGGGACTGAGACATGTTCTGAAGGTTTTAGTCACCACTGAATGTGCCCACAACCCTGTCTATTGGACTAGGTCCAGGTCTAGCATTAGATGTCTACAGTGTGATGAACTGGAGTTGTCCACAAAAGCTCACATTAAAAAAACATAAAAGTTAGTTTTTAAGGTGCTGCCATATTTTTGTCTTTTTTCACTTTTCATATTTTGCTTTTACCGGTAATGCTTGGACAGACTAACGTGGCTACCCCTTCTACAACGATGGCTAGGGATGCCACACTGAAGGTGGAAGTAAGGATACATGGAGAGTTTCCTGAAGAAGCTTATGCTGTAGTAAACACTAGAAAACCCACAGTACAAGCAGAAGGGAAGTGTCTCACCGTGACTATTCATAATAAAGCATCCCCTGATGCTTGGTTGACAGGTACAAAGGAATGCTGTCTTCACTGTCATCCATAAGGCATAGTCTCATACCTAATGCCTGGCTAGGCAAAGGGAGATTCCGTAAGACAGGACCTTAGGTTGCAAGGAAAGTGTTTGACCCTTGTTCTAGAAGCTTTAAAAAAACAACACAACACATATCAAAATGAAATGTTCCTCTGGTATTAATCTCACTCCAAACCACTGTTCACTAGATACAAAACTTTGTGGAACTCTATATAGGCCGCAGTATTTGTTAACAAGTGAGGCCCAGCAGCAAAATGTTGGGAGATTGGGATGCATCGTGATAGGACTGTTCAAGATGCTGTTCAGCCTGCAGTGGGAGCCTGGTGGCATTACCTGGAGTTTGTTGTGGGGTGGGGAAGACAAGCTGGGAAAGGAAGAGGACAGCTTTCTCCCTCTCCTGAGTGAGGTCTTCTGCCATTTTATATATAGATGAGGGATATATTGCACTCCAGGTGTTGTTGGACTACAAATTCCATCATCCCTTACCATTGATGTGCTGGCTAGGACTAATGGCTGTGGGTGCAGAGGGGTAGAAACATCTTGTACCCCTGTTCTGCATGCTTTCCAGAAACATGGTTTAGGTTGGCAGGGTAAACCATGTCTATGACGTATTAAGATAATAAACCATGGTTACATGTTATGTTTGCACTATGTCAATGAAGGGACAAGATGGAATAACAGTGTAATACTTCTCCCTGGATTAGTAGCACAAGAGACTGCTAATGAATTTATATTAAAGTGAATAATGATCTGTGAGGAAAAATAAGATTTTAAAAATTCTAAGGCACTTTGCCCACCAAGATGCTTATGCGATGAGACCTAAACATTCAGAATATTCCACATGTGAGCATGTGTAATATTTATTAGCCCTTTTTGAAAGCAACACAGCTAACATAGTGAGCAAAAAAATACTGATTATTTCATTCTGAACCTTTAGCATGGATGCAGATGGTACAATGTCAGTGGACTGGAATGAATGGCGAGACCATTTTTTGTTCAATCCAGCTACAGATATTCAGGGGATCGTCCGCTACTGGAAGCATTCTACCGTGAGTATAATTTGCATTTTCATTGGAGTCCAATTGTAGACTGCGTCTACCTGTTTTTATGAAAAAAGAAGGATGCTGTGCGTGTTCACTGTGAGATAAAGCTTACTGAACTCTGAGGTAATTAATGTTTTGGCCACACGTCTACAATGTTTTTATCTGCCTTTCCTCCAAAAATATAACTAAGGGTGGCTAACAAAAATAAAATAAAATTTAATAAGAACATCTTGTTGAACAGCAAGACATAAAATCAAATAAATTCAAAAAGAGAATGGAAGCACAATGATAAGAAACACAGCTTGCAGCCCACCAGGTAGACTGCCTTTGGCTTTTTCTGAATACACAATCTTTGCTTGCCAACAATCTGTTTAAATGCTGAGCACTGGCACAGCGATTGATATTGGAACGTTCATAGGATGAATAGCTCAGAGTCGTTTGTAATCACAAAATTTTAAGTTTTGTGGTGTTATGTGATGAGGACAGGGCCACACATGCCCCTGTCTGTGGTTTGTCAAACTCAACTCCAACCTCCTCTGAGCCAAGAAAGAAAGGGGAAACCATGGGTAAATACAGAAACCAGGAGACACAGATGGACACCATTGCTGAGGCTAGCAATAGAGGCAGAGAAGGCCAGTAGAAGGAAGGGGGAGAAGCCATTGTACCCTTGGAAGGTAGTAGGTAAGGGGGAAGTTTTACCACCAAAAGGGGAGAAGGAAAAGAAACAAGAACCAGAGGCAGGGGGAGAGAATTCAGGGGAAACAGCAGAGCAGAAGAAAGAGGAGGAAGCCCTGTACAGAGAGGAACGGGGAGAATGGCAGAAGTTGAGGTAGTGGGGATAAAGAAAGAGGAGGAGATAATAAAGACTCAGGGAAGGGAGGACAGAAAGGAAGAAGAGATGATACTCAGTAAGATTGGTCTAAAGCTTATTTGGTGGATAGTTCACCTGAGGAGGAACTTAGAGTCGCTTTTATCAGCTGGGAGGTGGGTGCATGCACAGAGGCAGTGACCGGCTTCCCTGCAAGGAGCCCGACAGCTGCCTGTGCATGGCACCCAGGGAGGAGGAGGTGGTAGTGATAGTCGAAGAAGGTAGGCCAGGCAATCGGGGCAGTAGGGTGGGGGGAGGAGCATCCCATTTTGCCTGAGCAAAACGAAGCTCCAAGGTGAAAAAAGTTCGGCATTTTGTTCTGCTTCAGCAAAATGGGATCGCCGAACCAGGTCACAAACCAAACTGCAAACCAGCCTGGTTTGCCATTTGGTTCATGCCCATCTCTACTTAGTAACAATTGACTTTTGCTAGGCTGTGTCCTATATATGTAAACATCCCTGTGAACAATAGTTGAAACATGCAGTCTGGTAGAATGGGGAGGGTGCCCTTGTGATAGATCTGCTAAGCTGATTAGGCTGCAAAAGTCACAGAAACAATTTGACTTTTAACTTTTCAAGAGAATAATGGGATAATTCAGTTGAGATAAAAATACTTGGATGAATTGCCAAGTCATTGAACTAATAATCTTTTTAGGAAGTTGTCAAGAGGTTAATCTTGATAATCCTTAAAAGCTGTCTGGAAAAAAGTAACTGTGCTTTTTAAGCATTTGGATTTCAGCACTGTTTGGAAAGCATCTTATGTCCCAAAGCAATGTCTTGCATTTATTTATAATCATTTTTAATGATGACGGTTCTGTCTTTGAAACTGTAGGTTTTGGAGAGCAGTGTTATATATGTATGTAGCCAAGGAAAAAAGGGCAATTCCCTTTTCATTTTAAAATATGCTCAGCTGTATAGAATTGCTTCTTGTCTGATGTATTTTAAACAAACAAGCTCTATGTTGAAATATAAAATTTTTGATTTGAAGAATTATGTAGCTCTCCCTGTTTCTTTTTGCTTTGCGTTTTAACAGGTTTTGGATATTGGAGATAGTTTAACTATTCCAGATGAATTCACAGAAGAAGAGAAGAAGACTGGTCAGTGGTGGAGGCAGCTTCTGTCAGGAGGGGTTGCTGGTGCTGTCTCTCGGACAGGCACAGCACCACTGGACCGCCTGAAAGTCATGATGCAGGTGAGTCTCTTTAAACATAGTGACTAGGATCTGACAAGCCGGTTCAGACATTCTGTGCTCAAAAGGATAGACATACCTTGCAAGCTTTTATAATGCTGTAGATCAGATGCCATATAATATCACAGATCTTTTATTTGCATTCCAGTGTCTAAGGAGGTGGACTTTGATCCATGAAAGCTCACACTGAAATAAAATTGTTAGTCTTTAGAGTGCTATATATTTTGGGGACTTTTCCTTTTTTCTTTTTTTCTTTCTTCTTTTCTTTTGCTGAAACCCTTTAGAGCAGTGTTCCCCAACCTTTTCCGGTCTGCGGACCGGCTGGGGAATGCGGGGCACCCCCCGCGCGCATGCGCGAACAAGCACGTGCACCCCCTTGCACGGGTGTGAGCGCCCGCGTGAGCGAGCGCCGCCATTTTGCGCATGCGCACGATCGACCATGCGCATGCGCAAACGGCAGCGTGCGCTTGTGCGGGCCCCCACGCGCCTGCACGCATGCGCAAATGGCGGCGCGGCACTCGTGCGGGCATTCCGGAGCGCACGCACAGGCACAAACGGGCTGCGCGGGGGTGAGTGCGCGCGGGGAGGTCTCTCTCGCCGGCCCGGTCTGGCCCAGGCCAGGGACCGGCACCGGGCCAGGGACCGGGGGTTGGGGATCGCTGCTTTAGAGAATTGTTTTTGTTTTACAAAGCCATTTGCTATGTGGCTGTTTTGTGTGTGGAGTGGTATTTGAGAAACACAAGCCCAAAGCCCATTTGGGCATGTGGAACTAGTCGCTCAGATTTTTGGCCTTAAAGGTTTTTGAGAGAAGCTTGATGAACAAAGAGAGTACTTATAAGAATATACTCTTAGAGAGCCCCCTTGTGCTAGTAATGATGAAAATAGGGCAAGCGAAACTATATGAAATGCTCATGTAAAACCTTTCTGCATGAAAAAATTAAATAGTCTGTAGCTTACAACATAGCTTGATATTTGTCTACTCAGAAGTTAGTCCTCTTTAGTCCAGTGGGACTAAATGTCCCAGGAAAGCATGTATAGGAGGGTGAGGAACTGTTTTTCTGTCAAGGCCCTCCTTTTCTTATGGTTCGCTTACAAGGGTCCACATTCCAGCAGTGAGCTTGTCCAGAGCCCCAAAGTGGGCAGAGTTAAAATATGAGTCTTACTTTGATTTGCTGTACAATGGGGGGAAATTACATTGAAACATCTGCCCTCTCTAACCTGTGTAAATTTCATCAGCATTGTAGTTAGCAGACAAAGTAGGATGGAATAATTAAGAGTGATAACCTAGACATGTCCAGTTGCAGGTGATGACCTGGGGGAATGTCAGGAAGGCTATGTTATGGGGCCTGTAGAGCAGACTGCCATATTGTATTGCAAACCCTTTAGATATTTCCATAACCATTTGCTGTTGAGCTGCTGTGGGTGTTTTAAAGTCCACACTTGATCCAGAGGTTGAAGGTCCCCCACCCCTTCTGTATGGAATTGTCACCTAGCACTCGGTGTCTAGAGTCCCGCCTTCCCCAACTTGTAAATATTAGGATGCTTGGTGCATCTTTTTGCTTGTCTACAAAATTTTAAAGGCACTTTGCTCTTAATCAGCTGTTACATAGCTTGTAGCTGTTCATTAAAACCTGTTTAATCAATTTGCTTATTATATTGAAAAAGAAGTGAGAAGATTTGCCATTGTGGATGGCAGGCACTGCTAGAAAAATCTTATTTCTGGACAATATAATATCTGCAGTGAATTTTTATGATCATTTGCTAGGATGGAGATTTTGGAAAGACATTTTTCCTTTTCCATATTTGTTCCCACCTATCTAGCACTTTTAAGAAACCCACACTGAAAGGCAGAGTATGAATATTCACGATTGTACACACATCTTTTACAAATCAAGCCCCTATAATCCCTTTTGAAGAAGAGACCCCAAATTGAGAATAAAGAAGGTATCTTATGTCAAATAAAAGCGTAGTATATTAGTACAGGAGGCAGTTTGAAGTAATTATAATTTAAATATTTCTGTCAGTGAGCATGGTATTCTCAGAAAAAGAAGGCAGATTGAGAGGCTGCTTAACTCTTTCTGTGGTCCTATTCCCATTCAAAATTGGTTGTACCAAGCTGGTTTTGGGGCTGGGGCAAGGGATGAAAAGCCTTGGGCTATTTTCCCCTGTATCTTTCTGCCAGTCTCTTAGCAGCTTAGGAAAGACAACATTAAATAAGAAAGGGATGAAATGGAAGAGAGACAGTCAACTTCTTCCTTTTTGCCTCAGGCTGCTTGTGGATTTAAAACAAAACAAGTAGGCAGAGCAGTGCAAGGGAATTGTAAACTTCTCCTTAGCATTTAGTTTCAATTTTCTCTTTCAAGATACAGGTTAGGAAATGCAATATCAAATGCAGAACTCTGAATGAGTTTGACTCCCTTCTTGAAGGAGTTCTTAACTTTGCCTGTGAAGATATGAGGAGAACGCCGAGGTCAGGTGGCCACAGACATAAAATAAAACATCAAAGATCTTATCAAAGTCACACTTTAGGAAAAGCTTTCCAGCAGATGGCAAATACACATTTCAGAGTGTCCATTTCACAAGTCCATTTTAAGCATGGACTTGTGAAATGCCCATTTGGTGTAGGAAGGTAAAGACAGTTGTCTGCTGGCCTGAATCTCTTCATATGGAAATATGCAACAGGAAAGAGCTCACCTCTATTCCTCAGAGGCAAATTATGTGTTTAGATCAAAAGCCCTTTTTGATCTGCCTTTTGACCAGGAGATCAGGAATAAACAAAGGGCTGAAAAACTTTTAAGTACTGAAGGAAGAGCCTAACAAAGGGTCTTGGGCTCCTGCCTTCTTGACCAGAGAGATGTGACCACTACAGATATTAGGTTCTTGGGCTGGAGAATAAACATGCAATACCCAAGTAAGTAGAAACCTCCGAGGCAGATAGAGAACTTAGGTTAAATAGCTGCATTTTTGTAGATTGCCTATTGCTAAGCTTGTGCCTTGCCTAGGAGATGGTGAAGCAGTCTGTGTAACTTCACCGCTTAGCTCCTCTGACAATGTTTTATTTGTTTTACCCTTAATAAAGTCAGCCTTTTAGAAACTGTCCACTTCTGGCATGGAAGCTTCTGTCTCCTGCAGAGCTAACTTTGGTTTAAACCTAAGTCCAAGTTCTTGGCCCACACTACGGGAATGTTTTCTATCCTGAAGCATGTGCAGAGTGCTTTGAGATTGAGAGAAGGTTGGTGACAGCTTTCACGAAGAATTTAAAGAGAATTAAGCCTTTTGGGTGAAGATTGGAGAGGGCTGCTGGGTTATCTTCTCCCCAGCTTTAATTGGCTTAGACCTCAGACCCCTAAAAACCTTACATTGCCCTCTGTTGAAATGTCATTGTGTGTTGAGTAATTCTTTCTTCTCTTCCCATGCTAACTGTAGGTTCATGGCTCAAAGGGGAAAATGAACATAGCAGGTGGTTTGCAGCAGATGGTGAAAGAAGGAGGAGTCCGCTCATTGTGGAGGGGCAATGGTGTCAATGTTGTCAAAATTGCACCCGAAACAGCTATCAAGTTCTGGGCATATGAACGGGTAAGATGTTAAGTCAGGTTGATTGACACTAAAGGTTAGCAACTAAATGAAGAATAATTGCCTGAATACAAATGAGGTTTCAGAAAAAGAGGGAGAGCTGTCATTTTACTCATTTAAATTTAAGAGTATCACTTTTTTGTTTCCACCCTGAAAAAAGAAAGAAATTAAAATAGGGCACAAATCAAGTTGAAATTCAGCAGGACCTGAATATGTGAAATTGTGTAATACATGCCCAGTTGCAGTGATGTCAACTTTGCTTCAGTTCATGTTTTGTGTGGAAACGTCAACAGGATTCTTCTAAGGCCTGAATTCACTGAGCTGTAGTAGGATGGCCTCACTGTAGCTTTCAGTTGTATTTACCTCACAGTCAGCTTTAAAAGCTTATGTAAAGATCTAATTCTCCTCTAGGGAAGAGTGAGATCAAGTTCTTAGCTCTGTCATTTGTCCTTTAAAATGAGTATTCTATTTGAATCTGAAAATAACAGCAATAAGGTGTGTTTTGTTACATTCACACTGATAAATTGCCTCTCCCCTAAGTATTTCAGGATAATGTTTGTAAGAGAATCTCGCTTTATCTTTGCAACAATTTTAGAAACTTAGTTAATGAAGGAAGAGGTGAAAAGAGAGAGAAGCTTTCTCAGGATTCACCCAGTGAGTGAGGATTTAATCTTAATGAAAAATTGACAAAAACCAAAATGCACACTGACATGAATGTCACATGTGATTCCCCCCCCCAAAAAAAGTTTGCTTTTTGAAAAACATGCAGATCTCACACAAATTCTTTTTTTGAGTGTGAATAGGTCACATAAAATGGCTGAAATCAGTTACAAGCAACTGATGCCTGCAGATCACAGTAGTCCTTGGAACTAACCTATCTGTGTCATACTCTGTGCTACAGAAAAACACACACACTAGGAATAATGCTGCCAAATATACTGAGGCTGATGAAGGTATGATACAAAACAAGGGTTCTTCTTGGACCCCTCAACTGTGGCATAAACCTACCTTTTCAACTGATGTGACTGATGGGCATATTAACAAATCAGTTACAAATGAGTCAAACAGACCATTCTGTTTTAGGTGTCCCCCACTTCGTATTACCACCACCATCACAACAACGAATTAGTGCTAACAGCAAATGTCGACTCTGCCACGAAAAAGTTGAAAAGATGAAATCTTTGTGCAATCTTTGGACATTCGCAGATGAGGTGTGACACAGTTTCATCTTTTCCTTGGCAGAGTCGACATTTGCTGTTTATGCAAAACAATATAACTTGCCAGCCTCCAAAAGCCCATGGGAACATCAGGTGGAGAAGGTGTCAGAAAATGAGGAAGCCAAGATCTTGTGGGATTTCTGGATTCAAACTGATAGACACCGTGGACATAACACACCAGACATAGTAGTAATAGAATGAAGAAATGTCCAGATCATTGACAATTCTGGAGGATGCCAGAGCTGAAAATAAAGGATTGGAAAAACAAAAGTACAGAGACCTGGCAAATGAAACATCTCGCTTGTGGATAAAAAGTAGTCCCTGTAGCCATTGGGGCTTTGGGAACAATATCAAGACATTTCACACATTATTGTAAGCAGTTGCAGATCTCAGAAATAACACAATCAGAGCTACAAAAATGGCAATATTAGGAACACCATACATACTGTGACGATATTTAACAGATACTTTGTTTTTTGGTTAAAACTTGTATCTGTTTTATAATACCAGTCAGTGCTTTTACAGTTTTGGTTGACTGTGCCTGGTGTTTTTTAATTTTAATAATAATAATAATAATAATAATAATAATAATAATAATAATAATAATAATAATAATAATAATAATAATAATAATAATAATAGCAGCTCCAAAACTGCTTTGGAAGTGGCAGAGGTGGTGGCTTGTGATAGCAGAGGTGCCACTCTGCTACCAAGGTAGATTTCATATTTATTCCATGCTTGGTGAAAGCCTTCCTATTCTATCCATGCTGCTGTGAAAGAATTTACACCTCTTTGCTCTTTGAGAGCAGTGGATTAAAAATTTTCTAGGAAAAACATGGAAATTACTTTTAGGGGCTAAAACACCCAAATCCCCACCCCCCGAGCCATTGCCTAGTTTGGGGATTCTGGGGTCTCTAGTCCAAAAGGTAGCATTTCCATTTTCTGCCCTGGGGGAAAGACTTGTGTAACTATGGAGTTTGTTGACGATGTTAGCATAATGCTAACCAACCAAAAAAGGCACAAAAATGTTGGCTAGCTAACGTTAAAGTTGTTCTGCTAATATCAACTTTGGAATTTTCCTTCATAGAAATCTACAAAGAATACCAAACAAATTTGCAGAAGGGGGTATCACCGTGGAAGTAGTGATACAACACATGAAAGGAGCTTGCCATCTGGAGTGTCACTCTCTACTCCAATCATCTGGCTTGGGTCTATGCAACTTCACCACAATCTTATAGGCAGTGTGCAGCTCGGGGAGAAGCCAGTAATGTTTTGTGTGCTTTTGTATGTTTTGTAAATGCAGTATAAGAAAATGTTCGTCAATGAAGAAGGGAAGATAGGAACTATAGAAAGGTTTATATCTGGCTCTCTGGCTGGAGCAACAGCACAAACTTCTATTTATCCCATGGAGGTAAGTATTAGACATTCTGCTCCATTTGTAAGAACAGCGGACTACTATCTGCTATTTTGTCTCTGGCCTTCACACCTCCGTAGACAGTATGGTCAGTGGTATGCTACAGTTTAAAGAGTATGCACTTTAAAGATATTATCTTGAGTTACTCGTCTATAAGCAAAGGTAGACCCTGCTGTGAAACCTGCTGTCATGGGCAGATTATGGGCAAAGCTCAGAAAAATTATTATTATTTTTGCACCGCAGCTCCCAGAAACCCTGAACCACCATGGTTAGGGAATTCTGGAATTGTAATTTTCATGCAGAAAGGGCCACATTCAGCCCCCAGCATTTCCATTTGAAGCCAGGATTGGGCAAAGTGTGGCCTGTGGGCTGCACGTGGTGCCCCAGGGCTCAAAATGCAGGTCCCAGCAAGCAGTGCTACTGCATTGTCTACTGATCATCTTGGGTGTTCCACAGTTTTTATAGCTTGGTTGTTCTAGTAGAGGCAGTGCTCAGGCAAGCCGGCAGACAAACAAACAAATGCATTTGCTTTCCAAGATGGTATGTACCTTGAAGACAGAGGCTTCAGAAGATGTGGCCATCACCAGCCAGATTAAAGAAGGTGGAGTCAAAAATATTAACGCTTTTTTTGGAAAACAGATAATTTTGCTGTGAACATGGTTAACTTAAATATATATATATATATATTTTAACTTTTAGGTATTAAAGACCAGATTGGCTGTGGGTAAAACAGGGCAATACGCAGGGATGTTTGACTGCGCTAAGAAGATTCTAAGAAGAGAAGGCGTGAAGGCCTTCTACAAAGGTTATATTCCCAATATTTTGGGCATTATACCTTATGCTGGTATAGATTTGGCTGTTTATGAGGTGAGTTGAGTATTCTGTTGTGTCAGGATGCTATAGAGAGCTGTGTAATGGAGAGAATATCAGACTTGAACCAGATAAAAATACCTGGGTTCATATATTTTTGCTGGAGGACCCCCAAGAACTCTAAGAATTATAGTCTGGTTGGGAGAATTCTGATAGAAATCCCTCCTCTAGAGAACTACAATTCCTATAGTTTCTCAGGAAGAAGAAAAGACTGTTAAGTCTGTAGTATAAACGCATCCTGTTGTAGTATAAATAAAGTTTACTAAATCTTATTTGAATAACCTATAGCTCTCTTCTAAATGAAACAACAAATAATGTCACCCCCCCTCCCTCAGAAGTAGCTTAGTTTCATGTTTTATCCAGACAGTCTATACTAGAATAGTACTGGCACAAGAAAAAAAAAGATTAAGTTTTGTAAACCATGTTTTGAAGTTACCTTGGTTTTGAAACCCATCATAGCTACCGTAAAAGTATGATCCCTGATCTAGCCAAATGATAAATCACAGATAACTAAATCAAAACTGGAAGTGTTTGAACTGTTCCTCCAAGCTGTGCTGGAGAAGAGGGCTGAAGGGTAGTGCCTGAGACCAGGAGAATGTTAAATTTAGGAATCAACACAATATCTTGGTTTAGTGTTATACCCAAATGCAGCCTAACATAGCTGTCCCTCTGAATCTCATGCTAGATAGGTAGCCTCACAGCTGTTACAGTTTACAATACATCTGCCTCTCATTGTAATTGGAGTACATTAATCTTAACACATTTAAGCATGTTTCATGCTTGAACAATTTTGCACTGCTATTTTTTGTGCCATATGCACCTGTCAGCCCTCTACAGTGCTGACTTCTTAATTAGTTGGTGTCATGCTTTCCAGCTCTCTAATGCCATGAATAGGCTTCACTAACTGCACAAGTCATCTAATTTTCTTTTCCCAGTCTACATAACCAATCTTTACAAATGATGATTAGCATGTCCTGTGATTTCACAATACTTATCAACATCTCTGAGCTCATTGATTCCAACAGGCATGATTCTGACGGCTTGTAATCACAGATAATTTAAGGCTGGAAACAGAGGAGAGAATTTTTTCCAGAGCTGAAGACAAATTGAAAGAGGAATCACCATTTGGGGTTGATATGCTAACCTCAGTTTTATTGCTGGCAAACATATTTTGCAGGCAAGGCCAGCACCGGGTTTGTGAGATGCTGTGCACCCCCTCCATGAGTAGTGGGCAGTTTTTCCCTCCTATTTATTTCAGTCAGATAGGTGGGTACATGAGTGCGCCAATTTACCAAGGATAGGAAACTGAGTGGTGGTAATGTTGCTTTGCTGAAGTGCCAATGAAGAGGCCCCATAGCAGTGACATGAATAGTGGTGGGCTCTTGGCAGCTAGCCAAAGATAGTGTCAGTCTTGATTATAAGGACTTGCATTGTACCATAGGGACGTACCATTCAGCAGTTCTGGAGTATAATTCTCTATTCTGGGAGTTTCATCTAAAGGACAGACACCTGCAGACACCTAAATGTGCTCACCTGGGAGAAAGGGCTAAATGTAAAGGCTTTGTGGCCGAGCTAGGTTTAGGTAAACTAGTAAAGTAAGTAAGCTGCTCCAGTGCCACTTGGGAACTAGCTTCCTTTCTGAACAGGAAACGTGGGCAGAGGTAAGCCTAGGGAGGCCTCAAATCCTTCAAGTTTAGGCATTTCTCCCAGGTGAGACATGTTTAGATGTCTGCCTGTCAGGTGGAACTCCCGGGCTGGAGAATTATCAGATTTGTAGTCCAAAAATTCCAAATGGCACATCCTTATTGTACTGTATAGTATTGATTATGTTTGTTTGCTTTGTCTTAGCTTATAGTATTTGAATACAGAAGATGAAATAAATATGTGCGTATGCTGTGAGAAGTGATACTTCTTTCAAAAGATATTTAGCAGTCTTAAAACAATTCTCTCTCTTTAGTCTCAGAATACAGCAGGTATGGGGAAAATTAAATCCAGCTTTTAGAACAGCAGTGCTAACAAAGTTCCTTGTCATAACATGGCTGTTCTATTTGTCTATCACTTCTATATCTTGCCCTTTATACAAGGAGCCTGCAGCAGCATCTTAGCTTGGGAAGCAAGATATAGCCATCTAAAGTGTAGAAAAGTTATCTTTCAAACTTCAGTGGCGTTATGTTATGGCTAAGAATCTGAGTAGAAAGTTGTCAGTTAAATCCCATTTCCATCATAAACTTGCAAAATAGCTTTAGGTGGCTGCAGAATATTATCTTCACCTCTTTCCCCAAACTGCAGTGTTGGATAAAATTAGAACTATTTGTAGGGGTGGTATAAAGATTTACAGAAATAATGTATGTGATGTGTTTTGATTAATATTCAAATACTGTATGTGTGTTGACAACTATTATGGGCTGTGGTGTAAAACTTTCTAGTGTGTCCCTGTTGAATCTGGAGTGGTCTAAAACTGGCTGGATAGTTCAGCACGTTTGGTACCTGGCTGTAGAGCCAGAAGTTGGGAGTTCAGTTCTCCACTGCACCTCCTGGAAATAAGAGGCAGTCTACATAGCCTTGGGCAAGCTGCACAGTCCCCAAGTGCCCCCCAAAGAAGGAAATGGAAAACCACCTCTGAGTACTCTCTGCCTAGAAAACCCTGGAAAGGGTTACCAAAAATTAGAATTGACTTGACAGCATGTAACTATTGTTATGAAAGATTAAAGTAAATCGCATTCAGATCTCCGTATACAAAAGTGGCTCTTTAATTTGCCCTTTGTGCTGCTGTTACTACTATTTTACATCTACAGCTGCTGTGAAGACTTCTGGGAATTGCAGTCCAAGAACATGTGGGTTACCCAAGACTGTGAACCACTGTTCTAAGGGATCAATTAAAGTCTTATGAGACTGCTATAACTGTATAGTGTAATACAGGTGCACTGTTCTTCCTCTAGTGTTTAATGGTGAAGTAGGACCAAAGGCCCTATTACCACCACCTACAGATGACTTGTGTATGCTGGATCGCCCAGTGAGTTACATATCTGACTGGAGAGCCAGAGGTTGGGAGTTTGATTCCCTACTGTGCCTCCTGCAAGGAAAGCCAGCCTGTGTGGCCTTGGGCAAGCTGCAAATTCCCAGGGCACTGTCTCTCCCCCCCCCCCCCCCCCGAAGAAGGGAATGGTAAACCTCTGAGTATACCCTGGAAAGGGTTGCCATAAGTATAAGCCAGAATTAACTTGATGGCATGTTATTGTTTGTTGTTGTTACTACTAGAGATGACTTGTAATCAAACAAAAGTCCTGGAGAGAAAAGGAAAAGAGAGAAAAGGGAGAAAAGGGAAAGGGAAAAGGAAGATATACTCAGTACTTGGCTATGAAGTGTATTTCAGTTAAGTTCACCAATATGTGTCTTGGCAGGCTCTGAAGAAGGCATGGCTGGAAAAATATGCAACGGACTCTGCCAACCCTGGTGTATTAGTACTGCTAGGATGTGGTACTTTATCCAGTACATGTGGCCAGTTAGCCAGTTATCCTCTTGCCCTTGTCAGGACTCGAATGCAGGCTCAAGGTGAGTGTTGATGTTATGCTTTAACAGCTAGTATACTGTTAACTATTACCCAAATGTTTTGGTATTTTCAGCTTAAGAGTTTGACCACTTTTTCTTTCTGGATGCTTTTCTAGGTTATTGCCATCAGTAATTACACCACTTGTTAAAACCCCACTGCCCTTTTAAAATGCTTAAGGTAGATACCTAGTTCCCACCACATCCATATGTGATCATAGACCTCTGCTTGGAGTGTTTAACTTAAATGGCTGACTGAATCCTTTCATATTGGGGGGGGGGGGGGGGGAGATTCCCTGCGTATAGAAGACTAGCATTTGAGGAAGAAGTCATCCTTCATCCTGTCTCTGCTTCAATATACAGGGACAGTTTTTTGTATGCAGAAGCGTTCAGTTGTATAAGGCCCCACCTGCAGTCTGAAAGGGGATAGCTAAGACTGAATTCAGATTAGGGCATTAAACCTGAAAGCATGGAGGGCTGTAATTGTGGTGGTGGGTGGGAGTAGATATGAGGTACGCTTATAGTGTTCCTGTGAGTGAGAATCTTGCTTTATCAGAGTTTTTGGTTGTGAAACCACTGTAGCTATGTTCTGCTGAATGCACTTACGGTACCTCTGCATGCTTTAACGTGGAATATGTGAAGGTCTGCTTTACTTCTGGATGGGTGGGATTGTGAAAAGCATGGCCAACCTGCCTCTTCATGTCACACACTAGACTTTCAGGTTTAACACTTCAGTAGGTCTCTAGACACATACAAGGAAAAGAAAGAAGGGGATAGGACAAGTTTTTTCTAGAGAGGACACTCACATACTAAGAAATGTAGATTAGATCTGTCTATTTCTTTCTCTTTTTTTAAGCTTGCTTATTTAAATTTATTTATTTTATTCAGACGAGAGTGCAACAGAAAAAGGTGGCTAGAAATTCACTTCCAGTTTAGAAAACTGCTATTTTGGAGTAATAAATGGGGTCTGTGACCTGTTTTAAAGGTGAATCTCCAATTCTGGGGCTTTCAGCAGCTACAAAACTTTACATTACTAGAAAAAAGGGAGGGTGGGGGTTTGCAAAAAAAGAAAAAAGAAAAAAGAAGAAGAAGCTTTGAGGGGTCCTTGTGTAGCCCTAGGACTGTATTTTGCCTTCCTCAAAACGTTTAGAATGTTTTTATACTCTTTGTTTCTGTACGTATCTTTGAAGGAACTGAGGCTGTAAATAACAGGAAGAAACTGTTCTGTGATTTTTTTAATGTCAGCCATATTATAGTTTGTTACCTTAAGAATAACTTCTAAATTATATTGTGAGTAACCACTCTTCCATTTTCTCTCCCCATTCTGTAGCCATGGTAGAAGGCCCTCAGCTAAACATGGTGGCCCTTTTCCAGAGGATTCTTGCTAAGGAAGGAATCCACGGACTTTATAGGGGCATAGCTCCTAACTTCATGAAGGTGCTTCCTGCTGTCAGCATCAGTTATGTGGTGTATGAAAAGATGAAAGAGAACTTAGGGATAGCATGAACAAAGCTGTATGGGAGGGAAAAGAATGAGACATTATCTTGGAATATGTGCACCGGACAAAACCTTGGATGCTAAATTTGTGTTTACAATTTGATACACACCCTCTGTGCAACAAAGAACTCTTTTCTTAACTGAGAAGAAAGCCTACTTAACTGAAACAGCCATGAGCCTTAAAAAAACCACATACCTTCAGATCACAAAATCATGACAATCAAGAAATGTTTCATTGAGCATGCAAAATAATCTTGTTTTAAACTGATTCTTCATTATACAGTATGTTCCTTGTCCCGATGGGTATGCATCAACATAACTCATTAAAATATGGAAGCTGAAGTAAAGTAGGAGTGATTTTGTTTATGCAGAATACATCTATTTGTCCACAGTTGTTCTGCAGGTCAGGAATGACCTCTGTGGTAGAAAGCTGTTCCTTTTTAATGGTGTAGTGGAGACTATTGATTCAAATTGGAAAACTCTCCTCGGCATCTAAAGTCAAATTATTGGGGACGTCGGCTGAGAGAAACAAGAACCTTTGGGATTACCTAAGTGACAATTCAAAAATTCCCATCAAGTTGTCCAATTTAGTAAAATCATTGTAAGCAACTACAAAGGAAGACTTAAGTATGTTGGTCAGGCCAATTATGCAAGGAATGATTATGCTGAAAAATCTCTCTTCCTGTGTGCTTGTTGCAAAATGTTTGAATGTGTATTGAGTGAATTCTTAGATTTAAAGTATACTTCCATTGCCTGTGAAATGGAAGGCCATGGCTGCTGCATATTATATATTGGTTCCACATAACATTATAAGCCTGCCTACTTAATTACAGTTGCTTATAGAATCATAGAAACAGATTCTTGCATGGCTTTCATTGTTTCTTCAGAATCTGGCTATTCTTCTTAACTTGATTGAACTTTCTGCATGTGAGGATGGCATGTGTAATTGTGCTCAAAGGCATGATGAATTAGATTCTATTTGTTACTCCTTTGAGCGTCTAATCTGCATTCTGTGATTTATCAAACCAACCTTCCTTCCTTCCTTCCTTTCTCAGTACCCTCCAGAATCTCCCACCCAGTATGTTGGCTATGGTGGTGGTGTCATTCTGGCAGTTTCCTTTTTAATATAATAACTTTCTCAAGCTATGGAATTTACCTTATAAATTCCAGATAAGCTGTAGGTCAGATAACACCTACCCTCTTGAACAAACCTGTTTCACTAATCTGTACGTAGTTGTCGCATGGGTTTACCAAAGGTTAACCAGGGACCAGTTCCTTCATGCTATTACATATGCAAGGGTATGATTATATGAAGTTAGAACCAGCAGCTGTTGTTTATACAGAGAGAGAGAGTAACCAAGTCCATTATATGTACCTATTCTTCTTCCCAACAACTAATTAACACATTTGCTAGTTTCAATTCCCTAGATATAACCTGATTCATATTAGCGTCTCTTGATTGCACTCTGACACCTATGTGGAGCTATTTGGTAGTGTAAACTGTTTCTAGCAATAGCCTCCATCAGAACATTTATGTTGTCACTTGGCCTGCATTTATCTTGCCCCCTTCTCAAGGGCAGTGGAGTGGTTTATATAAACACTAAGTACCTGCCTTTGCATTTTATATCATCTTCTGATTTGGGTCAGAACATAGATTTTTTTCCTTTTTAATGTTAGCTTTCCTCTGTTTTCATAGGAAGACCTTTGCTGAATCAAGATTCAAGAAAATGGGCATGGGCTCTGGCTTTTTTAAAAAAAAATTGCTTTGGGAAGCTAATATAATTGCACAGCGCATAAAAGAGAATCCATACTAGCATTTCTTAATATTACAGTACATTTTAAATTAATGGTTGTATAGCAAGTACTCTTCAGGAGGCTTTTTGAAAGATGTAATTGTGAGCACAACCTGTAGAGCATGTCACCTTTATTCATTCCAATGGAGGTAGGATTGGTGGGGCCCAGTGGTTATGGCCTTGATTTATGAAAGGCATAATCCAATTTTTGGGTTGTATCCTGTCCTATTGTGAAACCTTTCACTATATTTGCACTCAATCAAAACCAAATAATTAATTGTTTAAGCAAAAACTAAGCATCTTTTTATTTTTAAAATCTGAGGTTGCATGTTATTGTATATTTACCTATCTGTGCATGTAACTTTCTAAATCTTACTTTCTCCTAAAAGTAGGCTTATTTTGCATGTGGTTCTATGCAGTATGTGCTTGTATAAGTGCCTTTATGAAAATATTGGAGTTGGTGATTAGTTCCTGCCTATTCAAAGACCACACGATACAATGCAAACAATGGAATTCCCTTACTATATGCTTACAGAGGGCTGGGTTCTAATTGTGTTGTATGCTTTGGTTGTTTGCTTGGTGAAAGAAAAGCTGATACTTTTTGTAAACCTATACATCTTAACTGTTTATAATAAATGAGGTTTTGTAATGCAGTTGTAAAGTTCTTTTGTAATGGGTTGGAAATGTATTTACTATATTTATATTTCACATGATGGAACAAGCCATGTATGGGACCAAGGCTTCCTTAGGTTCAGGAAAGGTTGTGGCATCCTGTGCCTTTACACCATATTCTGGGATCATGTAGGGAAAAAAATAGTTTAACACTTTTTTCATATATAAGAAACATAACATTTCTGTTATTTGCAATGCTAATAATCATAATAATGGAGCATAGAGTTCTAATATCTAAATATACAGCATGAGCCCTTTCTAGATCATGGCATGATTTCTACAAAGAATGGCAAACGTAGTTGACCTTGGGTATTGTGACAGACTAGTTGCTGGACCTCTTGGGCTTGGTGGCCATTTTGCTTTCTTCTGTGGGTTACTAGCGCTTAGTGCTTTGTAACCCACAGCCATCCTGTAGAACAGCGATGGGCAACTGTGGCTCTCCAGATGTTTTTTGACTGCAATTCATGTAATTTTTTAAATCATTGCTATGCTGGCTAGAACTGGTGGGAATTGTAGGCCAAAAACATCCATAGGCCTATAGTTGTTCACCCCTGCCATAGAATAACCCTCTGCCAGATTTGGTTTCTGTATAAGGCACCACTTTTATGGTCGAACACCCAGTGGCAACTGATGCCAATCTTGTCTCTTTTTAGTGCAGAACAATGAGAGTTGCAGATGTTGAGCCTAATTGCCTACATGTTAAACTTCACTGAGCCACATGGCCACCAAGTGCAGCATAATTACTGCTACTGGTGGCAGTGAAGAACCCATAAATTAAATAATTTCCTTCCCCTTCTTCCCTTCCTTTTTCTGGCAGCCATGTCTAACTGGCAAAGGCTTCTCCACAATCAGAGAACATACTGAACATTGCAGGCTATGTCTTATAGGAGTGCAGTAGAAAGGGGGGATTACTTGAAATCAGGAGTGACAATTCAAAACACCACTGTCCACTGTTCCTGATTTTGGTGATTTTTCCATTTTCACCTGTGCTTTCTGACTATCGGGAGAAGCTTTTTGTGAATGAAACAGGACTTCCTGGGCAGTGGGAGGAGGAGAAAGGAGAGATCTGTTACTCAAGCTTGCAATGTCATGTTACAATGCATGAATACTGACAGCCAGTTTACCATATGGTAAATTACTGTGAAATACACGTATTCATTAGAGAAACTGGTTGCTTATTCTGTTTCAAAATCTTGCAACACATACATACCTCAGCAGAAATCTGGGAAGGCAGTAGAGATGTGAAAAATTCTTCTCACTTGAGAAGATCTATAACAAGCCATTCAATACATTGCAAGTCATCACTTGATGCTATCATTATAAAATTATATGTATGTATAAATAAAGATGTCTGCATTTGTGTGTAGGTTATTAGCCTTAGGTTTTGTTCACAGTAGTACACTCATTACTGAGACTCCAGCATGAAGCGATGGCTTTGGAAAATGCTCAGAAATTTCAATGGGTTCAAAATACTGCAGCCAGATTTACAGGGATCCCATAACCCCCCTGTTATAGCAGCTCCATTTCCAGGCACTATTCAAAGTGCTGCTTTTAACCTATAAAGCCCTAAATGGGTCCAAGCTGTCTCAAAGAACGTAACTCCCATTATGAGCCTGGCTACGTGTCAAGATCTTCAGGGGAGGCCTTTCTGTGTGTCCCACCACTCTGCCCAGTGCATATGATGAGAACAGTGTCTGTCACTGCTCCCAGACTCTGGAAATCCAACCCCCCCCCACGCCATAGCAAGCCAGGCTGGCCTCCATCTTTGCTGTCTTTTCCACAAGAAGGCAAAGACCTTTTTCTTCAGGCAGGCTTTTCCTTAGTGATTGACTGTCTAGGAGACAATAAATGAGATGTTTTATATTTTGTTGCTTCTGAATCTGTTTTTTGTAATGCTTTTACCTAACATTTTAAATACAATGATATTAATTCCTTAATATTTGAATAATTTCCTGTTTTTTGCTTCTAATCTTGTGTTTCTAATGGTGTGAGTTGCCCTGGGACCTTTTTTAAGGAGAAAGGTAGAGTAAAAATATTTTAAATGACTGACTGTGTGAAGGGCCCATCACAGACACAACATCACACATCCTGTTCACACAGCTACACCATGTAAGGTTGATGATGTTATCTGCTGTTACAGTTTTTCAGAAATAAAAACAATCCTTAATGTGTCAAAAAAAAAAGTGGGGGGTGTAGATGGACTGAAATGGCAGTTAAGAGAACTATGTTTCTTTTGGTAGCCTGCATAACTGGTAATTAGTTTTATCAGCCAGCCAGATAAGCAATTCTCCTGGTAAGCCTAATTAACTGGAAATCCAGGATTTGATTTTATAAAATATTTGATGTATTTGCCACAACACCAGTCAAGACGGAAGACACAGGAGATCCCCAGTATCATTCCAAGAGACGAGAACCAGCAGTCAATCAACTAAGGAACAGGTGAGGTGGAAAACGTCCTTGCTAGTGTGAAAAAAATAAAGAGACAGGAGGAGGTAAGCCACTCACATTGGTTTCCCTCTGTCATGGTTGTGCTTGTGATGGCATCTAATAGTTCATGGGGAAAAATACAGTAAAATTAAGAAAGAGAAAGTGCCACATCTCAGCTGGGGGAAAGCTTTACATGATCATCACTGGGTGAGGCATGTAGCTGGAACCGACAGGTAGTTGAAGTTGTTGACATCTACTCATGGCCTCCATTTGGAAGGAAAAGAAGGGTCATGGAGAAAGGGTCATTTTAGTAGAAAACATAAATGAAAGCCCATGGTAATGGTCATTGTATCTGGATTCATCCTATCTTATGTTTTGTTTGTTTTTAACTACTGGGCTTGAAGCAGCAAACACTCCAGTCTTGACTGGATGAGCTACAGGAACCATTCCTAAGCTGGTGCTCTTGAGATGTTTTGGACTACAACTTCCACAGCCTCTGATGGTGTTTGCAACTGTCAGGAGTTTTAGTCAAAAGCAGCTAGAGTTGGGGTGGGAAACTTGTAGCCCTCTCAATGTTGCTGGACTGCAGTGTCTCTAAATCCCAGCAAATATAGCCAATGGTGAATGATGAGTGGATACTGGCGTAGAGAAGGCCGAGTTATACTGATGCTGAATGATCGTGAACATCACAACTATTCAGAGACCAAAGAAAGTAGCAAAAATAGCAAACCTTTTGTGAAAACTATTAAAAGTTATCCCAGTGCCATACAGACCCTTATGGTTCCCTTTACACCTTGGCAGCTTCAAGAAACTGAGCAAAAATTATTTTAGATTTTGAAATGAACTTGCCTGTGGGTGAAGAGGCATTATAGAGATAGCATCAAATGATCACATTTATCCACTAGGTGGTGCTCCACACTTAGCCCAAGAAGATTATTGCACTTGGAACAATCAGTTATTTGAATGGGATGCAAGTAGGAACAGAATCCTGAGGAGGCAGCAGAATGGGCCGCATTGTTTCAAATTGCAGGCAAACCGTTCAAAGTTTTAAATGCTGCTCTACATCAGAAATACACCCAATCCCTCTTGCAAGAAGTAAACCAGCATAGCAGGGAACAAACTCAAATAAAATCTTTCTCTTTGACATACAGTACTAGGTTTTTATTTCAGGAAAAATAAAGAAAAATGCTTTTCTTCCTTACAGATGTCACGACTAGGGATGGGGGTTACAGTAAATATTGGGGAGAGGTTCATTACCTCTTGCCATATCGGGGTAAAAAAGGACCATTCCTTCCTTTTCCTGTATTTTCCTCATGCCCTCAGATTCTCCCATCTGTATTGTGTGAAGCCATACAACTGGGGTTTTATTTGAAGCAGAATTCATTTTATTGGTTTTGTTGGGTGGTTAGGGTTATTGTTTCGTTTATCTTTGTAAACCGCTTAGAGTAGTGTCTCACACTAAGTCAGCGGTATATAAATTTACAAAATAAATAAACTGGATTCTGCCACCTCTTTTTACTAATTATGTAGCGTAACATGAATACCTCACAAGATGCTGCTTCATCCTCTGCTATGCATCACTCCATCCTGCACGATTACATTGCATTACACACATTGACCAAACAAATATTATAGAGAACTGGAGGGGAAATGGAATGAAGCCCACCACATTTCCACAACTGTCACAATGGCTAGTTAGGACTATAAGCTACAGTCTAACTCTCCATGGAACCTCGCTGGCTTAATTAGATCTATTTCCAAGAAAACATGTATAGGAATTGTCTGTACATCACCTGACACTTTTTGAGTACAAACTCAGCACTAGAAAGCGTTAATGGAGGAGAGGTTTGAAAGGCCTCTGCAATGATGGCAGGTTTTCCTACCTGTGAGTGTTAGGCAATGTGCTCTCAAGGTTTTTAGCCTCACATGGTTTGCAAGCAAAGAGCAGTCAGGATAAGACACTATTTATTCCCTGACATCTTTGGCTGGCAAGTTAGAGGCTACGTGCTGCAGAAGTACTTTACATCACACATGGTGGTCAACCAAACTTTATGAGGAAATCTCATGGTCAAGATCTGGAGAATGGAAGTCACCCAGACTGTCCTCAGGCACACCCCTCCAAGACTTAAGCCCATGATGAATATTCTGCAATGTGCATGTTCTTCAAGGCCTAAATATGTTGCAGTACAAGGGCTATACTGTCTTAAAATGCAACTTGTGCATGGATTTCTACAAACAATATGTCCTGTTCCTTTCCTCCAAGTAAAGAATGACTCAGGGTCAGTCAGGACATCACACAGAAGAAGGAGAAGGAGAAGTATGACCAACTGTTATATATAGTTTCCATAGTTCTGCAGCAGTGGGAAAAGCAGAAGCTCTCTGATCTCACCCACAGTGAGCTTTAGGAACTCAGCTTGTCTGTGCAAACTGGCAGTCTTGTTGCTAATGAATCACCAGCACCGTTGCTGCATCTAGATAATCTAGAACTTTGCCCACATGGGTGAGAATGTGAGAGATAGTATTAAAATTACTGGTCAGCTCCAGGATGTGACAGTCACATGGGGAGAACACAGGAGGGAATTTGATCTGTGATGAGGGAAGGATTGTGTAAATAATATGGAGAAGTAGTCACAGAAATAAAATCTTGCTCTGAGCTATTTGGCCATCTTCTGGCCACTTTTGCTGACATTGCCCATTATTGGCAGAAAATTATCTGATACTGTATATTTATTAATCATACTGTGGTGCTTCTGACATGAACAAAGAAAAGGCTTCTGTTGCATTGCTGATATTCAGGAGGTGAGCACCGTTGTTATTATTATTATTAACCAAAATGATTCCCCCTGTGAACAAGTGGGAGGTATCGGCCATTTGGGGCACAAGTACTACAAATATTCATGGGGGTAGAAGAAGACCTCAGAAATAGTTATTTGGAGACCAAGCATACTTACTAGGCAGATTCTTGCTGGAGAGTGTAGAAAACCAGGACCAAAGGGTGAAATGAAAGTTGTGGCTACTCTTAGTAATTTATCTGAGTGTCCTTAGATCTTATGCCCCTTGTTTGTCTCTTTCCCTTGCCTGTGGCTGCTTAGTTCCTAATGATGCGGCACTAAACAGCCCTGTAAATCCCACCCACCTCTCATTCTGGCTGGCATGAGCTGGTTCTAGAAGTGGTGAGAACTCATAATAAGGATGCCACTCAGGACCCCTCTCAGATTTAGCACTTCATCCCTTTTCATTGTCTCCAGCTTTCCCCACTTCAAGTAAAGCAGTAACTGTTCTTAAAAAAATAGACCTGTTGCATTTGCTTGCCTCATTAAAATCCTTTGGAATTTTTTTTGGTCTGGTTAAGATGAGAGAGCATTGCTGATTTTACGGTTTAGGATTTATGATTGCTTTGCTAGAAATTGTACCTTTTTGGAAGAAAGAAATGTTTCAAATCACTTTTTTAAACAGAAAGCTTCCCACATTTTTCAACACCATTTTACCCTGATGAACATTTGCTCACACGTAAACCTGGAGGATTTTCATAAGGAACTGTAATCATCTGGCTTTAAAAAGACCATTAGGCTCATGGGAAAAATAAAAGAGGAAGAAACCATGAAAAGTAGCATAAAGTGTTTAACATCATTCTCAGACCAGGTTTCTGCATTCGTAGCTTTAAAAAAACCCCCAATACAACTCTACTTCTGTTATGATGATAATCCATGATGAAATAATCAGACTAGATGTATTACACAGAAGAGAGGTCTAACAACAAGATGTAAGACATGCAATACAAGTGTCACAGTATGGATGGCTTCTGTTCACTGTTTCAACCAGTTAGCCAGATATATGGAGGACCAGCTTGGTCTCCAAACAGCTGCTTCTGTAGGTCTTCTGCTACAGACAGCCATGTCCTCCACCTGTGATTCTCTATATGTCATGTTTTTGCTCAGTTTTTCTGATTCCTCCAACAGCATTTTCCAGGTGCCAAGCTTGCTCAGCCTTTGATGGGTAGTTTTGGGAGGTTTCCAGCATTGGGAGCACACACACCCCGAGTTGTTTTTGTTTTTGTTTTGTATTTCTGCAGAGCCTGGAGTTCCCTAATACTTTTCTACAAGTGGTGCCATTTTGGCTACCTGATCAAGGATGCTCACATTAACTAGAAGGAATGCTGAATAATAACAATGAACAATATGTAAATTAGCATATCTTTTTCTATTTGGTACAGATATTTTTTTTACAAAATAATGTCATACATGTAAATGTTATATTCTAGTATAAAACATTCAATTAGATGAGCTCTCCAACACTGGAGGCATTCAAACGAATGTGAGACAGCCATCTGTCAGATATATTTTGACTTGGATTCTTGTACTGAGTGGTGGGTTGGGCTCGGTGGCCTTATAGACCTCTTCCATGTTTCTATGATTCTATGAACTCCTTGATTGTGAGGTGGGATTCTAAAATACTCTGCACTAAGCCCAGGTTCTTATCAGTTAAATAAGTGATCCATCTCTCATTACCAGGAATAGTTCCTAGTTTCTGATGGCTGTTACTGCCAAATCACTGTTTCTGGGTTTTTTTGCAGGGGGAGGAGGCATATTAAATTTTACTAGCATCATCTTTACTGATAGGTTAGCTCCAGGATATTTAGAAGTTACATGCATAATGAGTGTTATCTTGTTTCTAGCTCAGACCTGTATCAAGGCACGCACAATGAATACAAAAGCACAGTCTGTTGATTCACATACTGCAGTTGCCATCACACATAAAAGGTGGCCTGCTTCCATATGAAGTGCCTGTAATTTGGACTGTCCATCTGAAGCTCTGCTTAATACCCCCCGTTTGAAAGAGGCCAGGCTGGATGCAATACAGGATAGAGCCCTTTTCGGTGGTAGCACCTCAATCATTGAATGCCCCCCACAAGGCAATCAAACTAGCGTGCTTGCTGCTTACTTTTTGGTAGCTAATAAAAACAGTTACTTTCTCACTCACTATTTAAAAGTCATTTTCATGACTTTGGGCAGAAGGCCCCCTTCCACTAGGTAAGGGGGCCTTCTGCCAAAAAGGTAATATAAACACTTTAATAACTGAAACTAGTAACTAATAATAACTTTGTTTTATGCAGAGTTTTAATAAGTATATTTACTCAACAGAACAACAACTGGCTTCATGGCTTTTAAGACCATTGGAGGACACTAACTTCAGACTTCACCCATATGAAACAGTGAAGAGCCTCAAGCAGATGGTTTGACAGAACTGTTGTGTTATAATTGTTGTATGCACTTTTGTCTGTAATATGTTGGAAGGTATGGTGAAATGTTAGTTCTTCACATTTGATTCACTGTTTCTGATTTTCCCCATGTTAATGTACCTGCCCCCCCCCCAAGAAACATCTAATTTTTTTTGATACCTTAACTAATGGTTAGGAATACTGGGAGTTGTAGTCCATAACATCTGAAAGGTTGAGCAGTGATGCGTTAAAATCCAATGTATTGACACATCAGTTTTGCTAACCCAGCCTTTGGAAAGGTTATCTTCTGAACTATAACTCCCAGATTCTCAGATTTTGCAAACTAGCTTTTGTTTTGTCGCTGGCTATCAGGAAACCAACAAGGATTTTATTTGCATGGCTGATTGAGCTTTGAAGAAATTGCATTACTGGAGGCAAAACATGGTAAAAACAGGAAATATGCTGTTATTAAGGGGGAAGTGTGTCCTAGGAATACCCAGTGGTGCCCATTTAGTCTCCATTTTCATATGTAGTGTCACACACACACATGCACTCACACATGATGTATATGGAAAATAAGATGAAAAGTGGAAATCATATGAGTTAAAATTATTGCGTTTGTGTAAGTTAATCAAAGGCTGCAATTGTATGTATGCTTATTTCAAACAAGATCCCTTGGGCAGTACAGCTAGTATGCAACCACCATGCCTATTAGCCACTGATACTCTTATGCTCCACAAATCTGTCTAATCCCCCTCCGAATGGTATCTGTATTGACTACTTTCACTACATCTTCTGGTGAAAAATGTCAGAATCGTATCCGTGTAAGGTTTGGATAACTAGCCTTGGCTAATTGATGAGATATCAGGGTACATCTTGGTCACATGCCTGGCCATGTGCACTTCACCCGTTAGCAGGAGTCAGCCAAGGCAAGTTACAAAAACTTTACGTGAGCTACTGATAGTCACTTTCCAGTCACTTTGTGAAATAGGTCCTTCTTTTGTCTCTTCTCGCCCTCCCACGCTTGAGCCTTCAAGTCTGTATTTTAGGCTGCTGGCTGTCAACTTCAGGCAGAATTCTGGCCAGAGTTTCTACTCATCCTTGCTGTTTCAACACAAATGTGCATATTTTCCACACAAGCTAATATCTGGTAATTCTCTGTATACAACGAATGACACTGGGTGAGTTGCAGTCAGGAAATGAATACAGCACTGCTGAACCATTTACCCTCCCTCTAGGGAAGCAGTTCCGGGGGTGGAAAGCAGTTGCATGGGTAACTAATGCCAAGTAAGTCGCCTACTTGCGCCAGCTTCCTGTGATGGATGGGGAGCAATCTCAGTTTCGATCACTAGCTTAGGCTATTCCTGGCAGGGGAATGAGAACTGTTTGATGGGTTTGAGGCTGTCATGGAGGCAATTGAAAGTCTGGTTTCCCTGCTATTTCTTTTTCTTTTCTCTGTTTCTCTTTCTTTTTCCTTTTTCCTTTTGGTCTTGGAAAAAGAGCAACTGAGGAAGAAATGCCCATAAGAAACACTGTGCATGAAGAAACAGGTTGTAATCCATGAAAGCTTGTCCTGAAATAAATGTTAGTCCTAAAGACACCACAATTTTGTTTTGTTTTGTATTTGGCATTGTTATTGCAGACTTAGTCACAGAAATCACCAGCTGTGTACTTGCCAACAGCTGCACACACACCCCGACAGAAATGTAGACAATTCCCCCTCAACTGTCTGTCTGCTTTTCTTATGGTAAAATCAAACCTGAGAAATCGTACAAAGGTCATTTAGGATCTCCATAATTCAGAACTGCCAAAGCAGTCATTTTTATAATGTTTATGTTGCTATTAGCTATATGATACTGTCATGCCTTATACACAGTAGTGTTTATACTTTCTACCTTGGGCATATACAGCAAGACTTGTACACAAAATGTTAGATCCCTGCTCTCTGGTAGCTCAGTACTGAGCAGAGGGGACTCATTTGCAGACTACCTGAAGGGCCTTTCAAACCTTCTTCTCTGAGCAGATCATATTAATCAAAGCTTATTAAGAACCAAGTACAGAGTTTCTTAGTTCAAAGGAAACCACTTTGAAACACCACTGAGTTCCTTTGTGGAGTAATTAGGAAGCACAGGGACTGACCTAGGTTGGACTTTTGCTGCAGATCAGAGCTCAGCTGTTGAGCAGGTTAATAGATGCCAAAAAATTGCCTAGAATATTTCACTGAACTTGGATTTCATGTAAAGGGGAAATTGGGTGGTAAGCTGCAGTCACTGTAATAGGCAGTTGAACAGTTACTGTACATCTTCCTTGGATATATTTACCAAAATAATAGTCAGAGGCAAGAAGGGCAGATGAGATCCAATGCAGGCTGTCTAAATGGCCACTTCCCAGCACTCAGAGTTTCTCCTGAGAAAGGCTAGGCTGGCCCTTTCTCTGTTGTCTTACCTTGGCTGACAATGCCTTTAAAAAAAATTAAATTAAATTAAGCAGCCTTTTGGCAAATGACTTATTGCAGAGGAACAGGCTTTATACCAGCTCGGGGTTGCTTTCTCTTTACCATTGTGTTTTAATTCGTATTACATTTGATGATGTTGAAATGTAATTTAATGGCATCTTACTGTTTGAATTTGTTTGTGTTTTGATTGCATTTTCAGTTTAATTTTACTGCACGGTGCCTTGTGTCCCATTTTGGTGAGACAACCGGGATATAAATCCAATGAGTTAAAAGTGGTTCAAAGGTGTGATAAGGCTTTCTGGTAAAGGGCCATGGACCTATGGGAAAACTTAATGGGAAGGGAATGCAATCAGAGGGTGTAGCCAGAATTTAAAGTTAGCAGACCCAGAAGAACCAAAGTGAGCAAAGATTAGAGGTGTCTAGATTTGTGCTTTTGGCTGCAAATCCCTGAATCCCACCTGCAGCACAGCTCAAGATTTAGTCCAAACTTTGCAGGATCTATCCAAGGTTTTGATGCCCGGTCCCCTAAATAGTTTCAGCACCTTGGAACTCCATCCACCACACATGCTCTCTGTCCCATCCTCTCCTTCTCTGTGTGGCCTCATATGAAATTAGGGCCAATATCTGTGTGAAGTTATGTAAATGATTCCCAATTTCCCACCCTATCCTTCATAGAGTGACAGATGCTTTGCTGTTCTGACTATCAGTTTTCTTTGAGCTACCTTTATCCATAAAGCACTCATTCTGTGTTTCCTTTAAATATGGAGAGAGATGAAATAACATTTCTCTGTTCCTGAGATAGAACCAAATAAACATGAATTGCACTGTGTGAGAGTATTGACTGTAGTGCTGATAATTGCAAAAAGATTAACTGGAAGGTTCAAGGAAGGCAGTATCATAAAGCAATAATAGAATAATGTATTTTTTGACTCCCCAAAGTACATGCTTCATGAACCCATGGAAATAAAATGCAATGGTCTGGAGCCAGTGCTTTGGTGCAGATGACAAGCTATTATTTTTCACAGCTCCATTAGCTGTTCACCCATAGGCCTGTGAAACCACTTGAAAGTATACTTTCAAAGCTTGGGGGCATCAGCCATACAAGCATGTTGAGAGCTGTTTAGTTAGTCTCTTGGCTTCCCTCACCTGATGTGCTTTGGGAACAAATGTGCAAAATTGTGACTTTTTACAATGGAAGAAGACTTTACTAGTGACTTTTGGCTTCCAGCCACTAGTACATCCTTAAGTGAATCGGATTGAGCCTTATTGTTCCCGCACTTAGTAAAAACATGAATGAGAGCTACAGGATCTGTACTTCTGGAGCAATTTTTCTATATGCATGCTCACTGGTAATGTTTATCCTTATAGGCTGGGGAAGAAACCTCCAATAATTTTGTGAATATTATTCATGCAGAAGGTCCCAGCAATCCCTGCCATCTCCAGTTAAAACAAGATCATCCAGTGCAGGTTTGCACATGTACATGTATGTGTACATAGTAGCCATGTCTGTTTGCAAGACGTTTGGGGGAGGGGAGGGTATACAGTGTTATGTGATTCTAATTTATTTCCATAGAGCATTATATAGTAGCAGTTGTGGACTGAGCAGAGAGTACCTCAGGTGCCCACCTGCTTGATCCACAAGCCACCTGCAGTACCACTATAATACAACCAAACATTTTCCATGTATGTGCATGTCCCTTGGATCTTAGCTTGATGTTCCATACCTACAGTATTATGATTACCTTCTGATAATCTTACGAAGTGTGCTGCTTATATACTGTCCCATAGCACTTAAAGCACACTCTGCATGGTTTACAATATAATTATGCAGGTCAACACATTGCCCCACAGCAAGCTGTGGGTACTCAATTTACCAACCTTGGAAGGATGGAAGGCTGAGTCAACCTTGAATTGGCTACATGAGCCCATGAGGATCAAACTCAGGTTGTGAGCTGAGTCTTTACTGCATTGCATTATTATTAAGCAATGTTTGTATCATCTGACATAAAGAATCATTGAATTACTTAGATGCTTGTATGGAGCAGCAGTTTTTGTGTTCTGTATCCTTTTATTAGAAACATTTTAAGCTTGTCGTCCTGTCTATTTTCGTGGTATGAATATTAGTTTAGACTTATTGGTTTTATTTTTATTTTGACTTTTTGTCATTGTAAACCAAATTGAGGTGGCTGAGGTGCAGGATACAAATAAACAATGAAAGAAAAGACTCAGGTTGGTAGCCAACTTCCTTGTCTTGAGGAACTGAGTGATCTCAGCCACCCTTTCCTTGGACCGGGGCCTCTGGCTGTTTCTTAGGTATTCTGATTCATCTGAAAACAAAGCTGGTGTGGTGCATCCATACCAGCACTGCATCCATTACCCACTGGCCTTCACCATCTGTGACAGTGTGAAACAAGAGTCAGAGCATGAGGACATGTGGAGATTTCCACTGGAATCTGGCAATGTGCACACATACACATGTACACCCCCTTTGGATCTCTTGCAGATTTTTTTCCATGCCAGAGTCCTTGTCCCTTCTTTTGGGATTCAGCTGGACAAGGGCCTGGCTTTGGAGTAAAGCCATGAATTTGGGATGAGTTCCTGACAAGACACCTGCCTTTGCTCAAAATCTGAGGCAGCTGCTAGTACTTGGATTGCTATAACCCTCCTACGCATACAAGTATAAACTTTTTTATTCTGCATCATGGCAGTTCCACAAAGTATTTTATCTACACACACACACTCCTATGTAAAATTAGAAGGGAAAGATTGAGAATACAATCTGATCCAAAGTAAGTGCAGATAGGACTGTGGCCTTAGCTTGCTTGGTCAGTAATGGCACTGGGGTCAACATTATTGCACACCTACAGCAGTCCATGCCTCAGTGGGGGCCATAGGTAACAATTGGAGCACCCCTTCCCCCCTCCAGGCTCTATTGTGTCTCTTCTCAAAAATGGTGGCTGGTTGCCTGCTCTTTCTACCTGCTCAGTTGATTGCCCTTTCCTCTTAGGCAGCACTGAGAGTTGAGCCCAGAAGGTTGTGATGGGGAGGAAGCCTCTTGACTTAGTGTCCCTGCACAGCCCAGATCTGGTGGATGTGAGACCAATGGCAATGCATAGTCTGAGAAGGGGGAGGTGGTGTGATGAGGAAACCACCTCCCATAGATCACCAATGTGTTAGAGACGTTTCCTTATAATCTCTCAAAAATAGAAATTCAGGAACCACAGAGTCCCATACATTTAGGAGTATTGTGCAGTTCATGAATTCACTATGTAGAGTCACCCCTTCAACACAAACATATAGGAATATACCTAAACCAAGTTGGCAAGGGCTTCAGCAGTCCAACTGGCAATTTCACCTCTGGCCTCTTTAGTTCTCCCGCTCTTTCTGATTCAAAAATCTGTTACTCACAGCCCTGCTCCTTCTTAGTACCACTCCTTTAGGCTGAACCAATATTTCTTAGGGATTGCACTATCATCTGGTAGCAATACTTTACTGCATCTTATAGGCCAGCTGCTACAGAAAACACACACACTCACGGACAGAGAGAGAGAGAGAGAGAGAGAGTATGACATTAAAATGGCAGCATTGAAAGAAATCAACTAGGGGACATTTAGGTTCTACTTTGTACTTTGTCACTGATCTTAAGATGGCTATTCTTAAGCAAAGGAACTTCAAAGATAGATTGCAATGTGAAACAGCTGAATTATATTCAACAAGATTCAGTTCTACTTCCTGTGGATGAAGAGGGAGAGTAAAAAAACCCCATATACCACATATGCTAACTGGCTTGCCATAAACGGCTGTTACTTAACAGCATTTGAGAATGACCCTGTTGATAGAGTAAAGATCACCAGGTGAACGTTCTGCATTTCATTTCCCTCTGACTTAACTGCTTATTATCATTACAATTTGTGTGTCCATATGTGTACACATATCTACAGCTACATATGCACATATACACACTTGTTAACTCAACATAACCTTCACAAATATGATATGAAGTGGACTGCACTCCACAGACAGTTTATACCATGACAGATTTGTTAGCCTTTAAGGTGCCACAAGCATCTTTAATGTGGTGGAAATTGTTGAAATTTCTGGGTGTCTAGAAGTCTATGTAAGTGCATCAGAAGAGGCATTTATTGGGGAAAACATTAACAGGGACTCTTTCCCCCTCAAACTAGGCATAGCTTTCAACTCAGGGAACAAAGCTACCCATGCCTGCCTCTGATTTTCCTGTTTGCAAATTCCAGCTGAAAAATCCAATAGCGGATGAACAAAAGGAAGTAGCACAGGCCAAGTCCAATCTTGCCAGGGAGTTGGCAGGGTCATATTTCAAACCCTGCTTGTCCCTTTTGCCTTTCTCACAGCTAATGCTAGTGTCATCGAGAGATGCTATTGCTGTTTCTAATCCTATTCTTTCCTTTTTTGACAGGTCCTTGCTAGCGAAAATTCAGCAGGTGAAGTTTTTTTCTCTCATCACTTTATCTTCAAGCCTGGAAAACTACAGCCTGCTAAATTTCTTGGGGATTTCAGTGAATGTGACTAATGTTCTACAAGCCATTGGGCGATTTGGCAGGGTGTATGCGGCACAACCAGTAGTGGTACAGCAGACATCTCCCTAAATAGCACAAACACTTGTGCAATGTTCATTGCACAGGTGAAAATCCCTCCAAGTAATATTGGCTTTTGTGTCAAGATGTTTTTAAAGACATGGGATGGGGAGGGAGATGGGAGCCTCTCCTGATCCAGTTTGGAATGGAAAGCATGGACACATGGTACCCACCCAAATTCCAATGGGTCCGTTTTCTGTATCCTTGCAAGGCTCTTAGTTACACTTAGGAGGATGTTTTTAGGGTCTGTAGGCTTTATACCAAGGACCTCACGAGCCCCTTTCACAAATCCCATATTCTGGCTGGGGCATTTTGGGGAGATATAGTGAGAAAACCTAACTTTCCCAAGCCGCTTCTGTGCCAGTGGTCCCCCACTTTGAGTCCCCAGATGTTACTACAACTCCCAGAATTCCATGACCATTACCTCTCAAGAGTCTCCTCCAGCACCACAATTCAAAAGCATCAGTTCTTCAGTGGTCAGCCTTCTTTATGGTCCAGCTCTCACTTCCATACATCGCTACTGGAAAAAACATAGCTTTGACTATGTGGACTTTTGTTGGCAAGGCGATGTCTCTGCTTTTTAAGATGCTGTCTAGGTTTCTCATCGCTTTCCTCCCAAGAAGCAGGCATCTTTTAATTTCGTGGCTGCTGTCACCACCTGCAGTGATCATGGAGCCCAAGAAAGTAAAATCTGTCACTGCCTCCATATCTTCCCCTTCTATTTGCCAGGAGGTGATGGGACCAGTGGCCATGATCTTAGTTTTTTAGTTTTTTTAGTTTTTAGAAAAAAAGGTGGATGTTGATGTAACTATTTTGTTCTGCTCTATTGTGTTTATTGGGGAGGCTATGTTGTGAGAATGGCTGACGGTCGGATTTCAAAAGATCTCCTGTATGGAGAATTAGTGCAGGGAAAGCGCCCCAGAGGGAGACCACAGCTGCAATACAAGGATATCTGCAAGTGGGATCTGAAGGCCTTAGGAATGGACCTCAACAGATGGGAAACCTTGACATCTGAGCGTTCAGCCTGGAGGCAGGTGGTGCTTCATGGCCTCTCCCATTTTGAAGAGACACTTGTCCAGCAGGCCGAGGCAAAGAGGCAGTCCCGAAACCAGCAAAATCAGGGAGCTGGACAGGGGACAGATTGTATTTGTCTTCAGTGTGGAAGGGATTGTCACTCTCGAATTGGCCTTCTCAGCCACACTAGATGCTGTTCCAAGACCTCTATTCAGAGCACGTTACCATAGTCTCTCGAGACTGAAGGATGCCTACTACCTGCATCTGAGCCTTTCTAGTAAAAAGGTCCAGTAAAAAAGAAGGTGCTCATTTCAGGACAGCAAAAGACAGACAGAGAGAAAGGTGTTGTGTGTATATGTACTTGACAAACCTAGCTTTTACATATAGGATGAAAATACATTGCTAATACCTCTGAGATCTTCCTCTCGTGAGATATGAAGCAGCCTATAGCCACAGGAAGCAAAAATGGCTCCTATATCAGTAAACTGTGATTTGTACACACATATATCTCATTGAAGTGTCTCGCTGTGGGATGTTTCTTAAGTTGGTGGCTTGCAGAGTAATGGCCGGGTTGCTTCTGCAGGACTGTATTTTAAGCATGGCTAAGTTCTTTTCTGTAGGTGCCGTTAAGTTGCTGTAATCATGCATGTGTAAACCATCTCTTAAGTGGCTCACAAGGACCAGGAGAAGCACTGAAGAAAGAGTGGATGCAGAAGATACCATCACTATAGCACAATCATTATTTAATGGGTAATTCCTAGTGCACTTCAGTGTCCTCCTTGGAAGCTTCTACAGAATATGTATAGCTCTTGGAACTGGATATTGATTGAGACATGGTGAACACACACAGATTTTAGAACATACCATTAACATTGTCTATTGCTGTCTATAGGCCAGCCAAAATGCGTCGAGACTGAATTGTTTGGCCTTGTCATCTTTCACAACCACTCTATTATTTGTGTGACCCTATTTTTGTTGATTGCAGGACTTTTGTTGATTTCAGGACCAACATGGATATGAGATGGGAGTTCCAAGGGAAAGCAAAAACAGCAAGGATGGTGTGAGAGACTTGGTTTATATCAGAGCTATCCCTCCTCCTCTACAATTAATATCAATGCATGGGTGACCAAGAAGCAGAACCAAAGGAAAGTCAGGGTCTGCAGCACCAAGGACAGCTCCTTGATTCATTCCTGAGCCAAACTGACTCCATTCTCTACCAGCACCATTTCCTGTTCCAGGCTCCTTTTCTCTGAGAAGTGGGGCTCTTGAAGGGATAATTTCCATAGCTTGAAGACAGAAGATTTGTTATTGTCTGGTACTGCCCTGAACAGTTCATTGCCATCTGTGGTAAGTGGGAAAGCAGGTGATGAAGTGTTGGTTATATTGTGCTGAGCTTAAGAAAAACAAGAACAACTTGCAGCATTCCCTGGAGAGCATGGCCAATATGGAGATTATGGGAGTTGTGGTCCAGAAAAGCATTGTCTTCTTCAAGCCCTGATACTGGGCAGCACTTCCTTGAAGGCTTGGAAGATTCGGGAGCTTACTTGGGATTTAGGGGATGGGGGTGCTTACAAGGCCCTTGTTCAGCGAGGGGGTGGCCTTGCTTTCAGAGATTCTCTGTGGATGAAGTCCTTCAGTTGAACTACCAAGGGGTAGTGATGGCTGCCAACATGTACGGATCTGAAAGGGGGAATGGACAAAATTAATGGGGGATGAAAAATCTGAAAGAGGAAATAGACCAAGTTGTTTCCCCTCTTAGATCTCAAGCCACCCCAGGTTCTTGCTGGAGGCTGGGAGTAGGATAAGTAATAGGTATGGAAAACAACTCCTCTCTTCTTAAAGGTTTGGCACAATCTATTGAACAGGGGGTGCTTGTCTCTTACCAGATGCTCTTGAAAGGAAAAGCAATTACTTCTGTTGTCAAGCAGCCACTGAAAAATGTGCATTTTAGCCTTGGGGAAGATCTTTAGCCTTTGTCATTTTCCCTGCAAATAAGAGCTGGAATCCAGACTGTCTGAAAAATAAATCCACAGTGATGTCATGAAGTTGGATTATCATTTAGAAAGAAAAACAGGAAATTGAATGCCCTGACTTCATAAGCACTCAGATGTTTTCCTGCAGTTGGTGGGCATAACATGAAATTGCTTGTGGACACCACATCTTCATAATGGTGGAGGTATTTCTGCTGCTTTTGAAATAAATGGACTGTTTCCCCAACCCCTTGCTTTGAGATAAACACTCACAAACAAACAAATTTCCCACATGGTACAGCCAAATGGCACTGCTAAATGGGGGGGAACTTCAGCTGCGTAGAGAGCCTATCAGTTACTGTCCACAACATCTCCAAACCCACCTCATAATTTTGCATTAACTCTGGTGTGCTAGGGCCACAAATGTAGCTTTCTACTATATTAAAATGTTTGCTGTGGGGGTGTGGGGTGTGTGTGAAGTTACAATGCCGGGCTAATACAGGAAGTAAAGAATCCATAGTGACTTTTTTAAAAAATACTGTATCTGTTCTATTTTATACGTGGGGGAAAAGTCTGAGTTCTGGTAACCATTGGAAACACTGATATTGCTGTGTAGAAGTAAAACTGATATTCCTATCATTTAATCCACCTTTTAGTAAGCACAGCGACCAGAGATGGAAACTTCTCTGTAATGGCGCCCAGCTTCACAATTTTCTCTCCAGGTAGCCTTCTCTGGCACTGAGTTATGTTTTTCTAGTACACTTTTTATTTTCCTGAGTGTTTTAGATTAACAAGGATTTTTAAAAGCTCAGTTTTAACCAGGCACAATATTGACATATCTTTAGGTCATATGCTGTACATTCTATCACATTTTACTTGATTTTTTTCTTTTTCTTTTATATATATATTTTCGGCCATTTAATCTGAATGTTTCCAGAGAAGCTTACAGAATTTATGGGTATTTTTTATTTGTAAGGAAAGACAATGACTCTTGCAAGCTTCCAGCTGCTGTCTGAAAAGTACAGCTCAGCCCCAGATACACATCAATAAACTCTAAGAAACGTCAAGATTTGAAGTTTTGTTTGTATAGAGTGTTAAGATAATTAAGGGAGGTATCAAAAAAGCAGCCCTAAAAACATACACTGCATTTTAATAATGAGGTTTGAACAGCAGTTTGCTGAAAATCACTGCAAAACAATTAGTCCTCCGGCTGAGCAAGACATAGACATTGCTTTACAAAATAATTTATTTCATTGCTGGCAGTTCAGAGTAGGAATCCCAAACAAAGGAGAGAATTGAAAATGTATTGAAATATGTAGAATGTTAACATGACAGGCTCAAAGTGTTTCGGATCCTATGATTTGGTCTGTAGTTTCAACCCATTGAAATCCATAGGCTTTGTAACTATTATTTTTTTTTTTAAAAATGGCTATCATCATGATGGCAGCTTGCCAGATTCTGATTTACAGGAACTGAAAGATCAGAAATAGTGAATCCAATAGAGATTTCTATTATAAAACATTTCCTTGGTAAATCAAAATCCTATAGTTACAGGTCTGGCAGACAAATGTTTTCAGTTTAAAGGGAAGTATAAACATCTAAGAGAAATATAAATATAGGGAGGCAGGAAACACATACAGTAACATTGCAACACACAACAGAACAATGCCACAACACTCACCAGATACCAGCAACACTGATACCAGAGAGCAGTTTTGTGTAGCAGCAATAGCAGCAGTAGAGGACGGCAGCATGGATTTTCCTCCATAAATTCAAACTGGCTTGACTGGGTGAGCACTTAGAATAGTTTCGTGTGTTGTTATAATATGCTTAAAGGTCAAGAATCAATTTCCTTAATATATTCTCACTTCTATGAATGTTGATAGTTTAATTTTCTGCTTATTCAATATGCCTTTTTGGACTATAAGCTCTTGCATTTTTAGAATGTAACTAAAACATTTTTCTTAGCATTTTTATTGTCCCTTTTATGCTCCTGTATTTTGGATTGAATTCTGACACATTTGCCTGCAACTTAAGTTTAGTTTTTGTATATTTTTAAGGATTTGTGCCTAGTTTTCCATGGCAGTAAGACTTTTAGATGATCCCAATATCTGGGATTTTAATTCTGTACATATGGAACATAGAAGCAATGCAGATAAATAAAGATGAATAAAGCTTGTAGAATTAGATAAGCTGATGTTGCCTGGAATTATTGCAACCATGAAAAGGCTTATACCTTGATACCCAGATGAATGTTGATGTGATTAGAAATGATTGTCTGATTTCATTCTGGAATTAACCCTTTTGGGGGATAAATGCCAGCTGTGATGAACACAGACTTCTGACTTTTTCCTAGAGGTCTATAAAATTCTATTGGGATTCCTAGGAGGATGTTGAGGGATTCGATTCTCTGACCTGACAATGTAGGCCATGAAAGTTTCTGCCCCTACAAATATTACACTAATATTATTGATCGGACTTCCCAGTCAGAGATGTTGGATTCTAGCAGGTACCTCTGTAGGCATATTGCATCCTCTGAAAAAAAAGATTTCCTTGTGTCTGAACTTATACAATCTGTAGACATGTTAGAAATCATGATTCTATTCCATAACAACCCACATTTCACAGACTAGAATTTTCTTCACTCTCTGGACCCATAGCATTTTCCTTACAAAGATCCAATTTATTTATTTATTTATTAGACTTTTATCCCGCCCTTCTAGACAATGTCTACTCAGGGCGGGTCACAATAAAACACTTCCAATTGAGGGAGGGGACCTCTGGAGAAAAATGCCAGGGGAAAGGGGCTCTGAAACCTTGTTTCAACCACCATTTCTCTACTTCATTTCACCATCACCAAGTCCTCCTCAGTAGTTCTAAATGTGCCATCCTGTGTTTGGAATCCTGGAAAGCGGTGAAACTGGAGGAAAACAGCATGGGTGAGGAAAGTACTTTCCACTACTTCTCCACTACCAGGTTTCTCTCTTTTAAAAAAAAAATCTGTGGAAATGGTTACGTGTGTCCATAGAAAGGTCCTTTGGATCAGTTTCATTTATCATCTGAACTTTTCCTTGTTCAACAGTCATATTTTCTCTGAAGCTGCTGGTTTCTTCTCTCACTCCCTTCATTCCTCATTCCCTTTGTTACACCTACAGGGCATATGTCTCATAGTTGCTAAGAGCACTAGTAGTTTCCAGAAGTGAGATAAATCACAGCAGCTTTCCTCTGTCTTAATCTCTCTTTCTCTATCACTTATTTTCCAGTGAACCATTGGAAAAGAACTTCCTTTTCATCTTTTCTTTTTTCCAAAATCGTGCTAATTTTTTTTACTAGACTGCACACATCTGTGACATTGTAAATCCCAGGATTAGCTTGGATGCAGATGATGAAAACTGACATTTTATATCTGCAGCATTAGCTCTGTCTTAGTTAATAAATGTTTCAATTTTGCTTAGTGCTTGTATCTTTGGACAGCAATTTGTGGGGATTAATTGGTCAGTATCTATGAGGTGAATATATTATACACCTTTGTTTTGCAAGGAAAGAAAAAGCAGGGCACTTAGGAGCATTTCCATGACTTGCTTGATGAAGGCCCTCATAGACTCTTTCCCCACCATCCTACAGGTTTAATAAAAACAGCACCCTAAAGAACTGTATGGTGTTTCCACTAAATCTTACAATATCCCAGATGGTGAAACACTTCCAAAATAAGTTCAGAACCCTGGAAAATTCCTTTTTCTAACCCGGAACAGATGCAGTGCTTCATGACATTGGAGTTAACCTGCCCCTTCTGGTTTGGGGTATAAAACAGGCTGTGTGTGGCATATAGCTTGTCCTCCAAAAGAGGGAAGTTGAGGAGAAACAAGTTTGGGCCTTCTACCAACACCGCCTGCACCTTCCACCTCAAGCCATTTGCTCAGTCTTTATCATGGTAAGGCTGGCTTTCCATACATAGACAAACATATGTCTCCCCTTGACTTATACAAATGTGTCAGAAACCACAGTGCACTTGTGGAACTCATGATTTGTATGAACAAGGACCAAGGTTCAAATCCTTGTCTGTCATCTCCAGTTAAAAGAGCCAGATGATGCGTGATGGAAAAGATCTTGAGAGGGCTGCTGCCATTCAGAATGGATTATATTGCGCTCAACAGAGTTTACTCTGGAGTAATGTATGTTCTCTAGGTTACTTTTTGGCCTGATTCTTCATATAGGTTTCTTGATACCCACAAACTCATAACACATACTAATTTTTATCATTTTATATGCCACTTGTTGCCTGAAGTAGGAAATACAAAGCAACTGAGTTTATATACACTCTGGGAAGGGGTCACCTTTCTTTCTCTCAACAGGCAGTTTCATAGAGTGGGAGCAGCCATCCCAAAAGCCCTCTCTTGCCTCCTCATTAAACAGGCCTCTAAAAGTAGAGGGTCTGAGAGGAGGAGCTGCACCAAGGATCTCAGCATTTGGACAGGATCACAGGGAAAATACAAGCCAAGATGGAAATACAATCTCCATCGTATCAGTTTTTAGAAGCATATGGGCATTCCATATCTTCAGGCTATAGGATTAATGTAAGTCAACAATAGAGCACAGACATTGCATTAAAAAAATCTCAGGTTTGAAAACCTGGGAAAGACTCTACTATTAAAACCTAGAGAGTCATTGCCAGTTAATACATACAGTGGTCTGACAAGATATGAAGCATCTTCTGCTTCTGCCTTTAAAGTTTTCAACTCAGATGTTTACTTGCTACATTTTAAATTCATAATTTACTTTTCTTCCTAAACTGCTTCTTCTTGTTCTTCTCCTAGAGGTTGGAAGCCTTGCTCTTCTCTTCCATAGCTGTTTCAACTTTGCATCTAAGCCAGGCTTCCATGTTTTCCAAAAGTAAGTCTCCTTCCTGTTCAACATTTTGCATTTACTTTACCTGCTGTAACAATCTGTATGTGTCATTTCTCTTCTACCTTAGATGCTCCAAGTGCTGAGCAACAGGGGGGGGGGCATATCCTGGTTCCAAACATAGAATTTAACTGGTCTGGTAGTACTAACAACTTTGCATGCTCCTCTTGAAGTTTCCAGTTTCTTCTAATACTGGGAAAAAAGAGGATGGATGTGCAGCTTGACAAAGTCCAAGAGGGTAGAAATTGTGCCCATAAACCTTGGCAACTGCTCACCCATGCTTTAAAATGTTTGTCTGTCTGTGTATGTATTCCTAAGGTGTGTTGCAAAATGAAAGATGATGCTCCTCTTCCTCAGTAGTCTCCCAGCAGTAGTTCCATATAAGTTTGTGCACCAGTACAGGGATTTAGCCAGGATTTTGAGAATACATCATACAGTTATGGCCCCATCAAGCATTTCAGAACCATCTGAGTGCTCTCTGAAATAGAGCTCAGTACATTCTTTGATGGTAGCTTCACAAGATTGAATTGACCTAGAGCAGACTGCTGCTAGGGCATTCGATAATCATGTCTTCTCTAAAGGGGTTAAAGCACCAGTGGAGAATGTGTGTCCCTCCAGATGTTGTTGTGCTTCTTATTCCCATAATCCCTTTCCATTGGTTGGAATAGTGCTGATGGGAGCTGCAGTAATAACAGATGGAGGGACAAAGTTGCTGACTACCATTTAAAAATTTCCATTTCATATAATATTCAGAAAGTTCCTGGGATCAGGTGTTGAAATGATTGCTAATTATTTTACTTGGATAGAGGGAGATTTTTATTTGTCTTTGTTGAAATGAGGAGCCTGACACTCTGTATCTGCTAAACTCCGGATACAGAAAAAGGATGAAAGAGAAAACAATGATCATTCCCATGTTTTGCTGCTTTACATATTTCGTTGAGTAATATGTTTGTTCCATTTAGCTTTAGTGGGCTGTTTTGCATCTGTTTTGGAGATCAATTCTCCATTTTTAAAAAACAGCTAAATCTGCTTTTGCCTACCCACCAACTCAAAAGGTACCCACAGTTGTAGATTTGGCAATCCAACTGCTTAGGTCTGCTAATGTAATACAAAACGATGCTGACATGCCTGGGGGTGGGGGTGGGGGAGAGAGATGGCCAACCATTTGACTCAATGTCACAACAAGTCTCACTTTACCAACATGATCTCTGGCAACTGTCATGTTTGTGCTGCATAGACAGAATTTTGCCTGTCATTGTCAAGAGATTCTCCCCACCCCCTTTTTGAAGCTGCGAGTTTTTAAACTGAAGACCAAAGATTACTTACTCAAGAAGTCATATCTTGATTCATGCTGTAGGTTTTCCCCCCTCTTTTTTAATCACCAGGTGGCTGACTGAATTAGATGAAGTTGGGAGTTCCTCATTGTGGCTCCCAGGAGAAGATCTGGCCTGTGTCCACAGTCCCAGAGCACCCCGAGCACCCAGTACTCTATAGCTAGAAAAACCTAAAAAGGTAATTATAAGTCAGTGGTTACTTGACAGCATATAATTAACGTTATTATTGTTAATTCCTTGTTTAGGTGTAGCATTTTTCTGGTAAAATCTTTTATCATGTAGGCCTGATTCACAGGAATCAAAACCCTGTAGCTAGAGCAGCCGTTTAAAAGAAAACATATTTGCTTTAATGAAACTTGCACAGCTTCTTAGTGGGATGATTTGTATCAAGGTGGCAGTTCGTACTGGGACGCATATTAAACTGCTGAGCCAGTGCGGAATAGCAGGTGGAGTGTTGGACTCTATGACTAAGGAGACCTGAATTCGAATCCATACTCTGCCACAGCAGTTCACCGGGGGGGGGGGGGAGAGACGGCAGGGATGATGGCAATCACAAACGACTCCTGGCACATTACACATTCTTTGAAAATCCTATTGGGGCCACCATATATTGGAAGCAACTTGACAGCCCATAACAAGGTGAGCATCAAATCATAATTCAGGCGTTCCACTCTTGCTATTAACATTCTGCTGTGGGGGAGAGATGTGAAATCACACCCACCATTGCACTCTGCCTGCTCCCATTGTCATGGGTTGGTGGACATATTTGTAGATGGGAACTTAGAATAGCACCATACAGTTTCCCTGTGATGTTAAAATCTGAGTACACAGAACTCCCTCTTCTAATCTCCACCCCCCCCCCCAGTTTTCACATTCTATGCCCTGAACTCTTACAAAACTAATATCCTATGACAAAAGAGTACAAATGTGGTGTGGCCTTTCTGATTTCCACCATTCACACACATTTTTCCAGTATAAGAATGAAAACTTTCCTTTAGTGCTATTTCTCATGCTGGAAGAAAATACTCTATTTTAGCCTATTCAAACAAAGAAATCTGATTCTGTTGGCTAGCTTGAGTCTCCGTCCTTGCTGATGACACAACGTGCCTTGATGACAAAAAGATCTTCTGAGTCCTTCAGAAGGAGGGTGAAGTACTTTTGCCAGTCACATCTTTGGAATGGTGCATAAAGAGTGAAACATCCCAGAAGGCTTGGCAGGACACCCTGCCTTTGGACGCTGCTGGGACATGTACACCTTGGGCCAAATGCTGGGGCTTTCCATATGCCACAGGCTCACAGAGATGGTAGCAAACCTGCAGAGAAGAAACCGGCAAGCTACTTCTCTGGCAGGGTGAGGCATCCTTTAACTTAGCTCTGCTTCTGAGAGAAGGGCACTGTCTTACAGCTACTGGCATCCAGAGGAACATTTCTGTGGTTTGGAAGTGTCGAAATATAAGTGGTTTAATGTGCACAAACCACTTATTTAGAGAAAAGGAACACAGCCTTGTGGTCCATGGGCAAAATCCAAAAACAGGGGTGGGTGAGACCTTTATTAGATTACTTTAACACTGTAAACAGGCAAGCTTTTAAGTACTGCAGGACTTTTCATCAGGCTGAGCAGAGTAGTGAGAAACAGAAAAGTCCAGAAAGTCATGGCGCAGTGTTAAACTGCAGAACTGCAAGTCAAGCCTCTGCTCATGACCTGAGTTTGATTCCAACGGGTTCAGGGAGCTGGCTCAAGGTTGACTCAGGCTTCCATACCTCTGAGGTCAGTACCCAGCTCACTGGGGGACAAAGTGTCCCTTGAATAATTATGTTGCAAACTGCTCAGACAGTGCTCTAGCACTGTGGGGTGGTATATAAGTCAAAACAACAACAGCAGCAGCAGCAGCAACAACAACAACTGATAGTAAAATAAAATAAGGAGCCCTATGCTCTGATGGTAGTCGACAGAGGATTCACTGAGTGACACGCACTCTTTTGTCTACATAGGTGGAAAAAACCAATTGATTACATGAAATTCCATACTACTTACATACCTGGATCAGATTGTTGCAGTTTTCAATCTCCATATTCAATGTTAGTTTTAACTACAGAGTTTCAGAAACTTCAAAATCTAGCCAGGATGTTTGGTTTGGTTTTTTGACTGTTCTGCCTCTCCTGCAACCTTTTTCCTGCAAAGTACTTTTTCATAATATTTTTTGACATCCAATAAAGGCCCACCGCTTTTTTAAAAAAAATTTTCCACATGAACCAGAGAATTGTGTTTCTCCGTTGTACATAAGGAACACCACACATAAAACAGCCGCATGGCTGTGAATGTGTAGGTTGTGTCTCTTCCACTGCACCCAAAACCAAAGCTGAGATGCATTTGTTTCTTGGAATCTGAGGAGCAAAATCTATATATTACCCTGCTTTTCCATACTTCCTGACTTAATTTAGATCAGACAAACTGGAGGAAGTGAAGCTCTTGCTGGTATTTCTGTTATTTACTCTCTGTGTCGCTAAATGACTGTGTAAAAATTTCAAAAGGGACCAAGTTAGAACTCATCTTGTAGGGAAATCATCCTTCTTTTTGTGCCTGTCAGGAACTAAACTGGCCTCTGGCATCCACTGTGTGGTTTACAGATATGTGACAGAATAAGTAAACATTTTGTCAAAGGAGACAGGTGCTAAGTGGGGATGACAGCTGACCCATGGGTGGTGGTGTTCAGTTATTGTACAAGAATAACCACAAATATTGCCTCATAGTATGGGCACTTCTCAATGGTCAAGTATCATAGAGTGCATTTTCTTAGAAATGTAGAGGACTTCCTCACTTTCTCAGGAAAAAGTACTGCTGCTATAGAGGCAAGACACTTCCTGTTCCGGTAACATCAATGCATGACAACACTGTGGTTATTAAAGCTGTGCAGCCCTATCCTGATCCAAAACACTGGCTTGGTTTGGGTAGCTAGTTTAGATATAGGTTTCTGATGTGCCTCATTTATCTGCTGAATGAATTTGTTACGAATGCATAAGGAGGAATTGCAAGAGTATTTTGTAATTATCCTTGCCGAATGCAGTGGGGTAGCCTCTAAATAGGAGCAGTTACTCTACAAGTCACAGGTGAAAATAGAAAACTGGCTTCAGGGAACCTATTTGACGACAGAGATGAAAACCCTAGACATGATTATAGAGTGCCCTAGAGCTGGTCCTCGGTGTGTTGGAAGCCATTAGTGAGGTCAAAGGGAAACAACAATAACGAAATGGCTTCTAAGAAGGAGGACGAAGGAAAACCATTTGGAAGCCATGGAATGAATTCGCTTAGAATGCACCACTTAGAAAAGACGAGAAAGGACAGAATGTCCAGGACGACGTCTCTGTCATCTTCCCACACGCACTGCTTACACACAAAAATATCTTAGGTGCTATATAAGTGGGTTCTAGATGAAATCAAGTCTGAACTATCTCTGGGGGCAAAAATGTTGAAACTGAGAGTGTCCTACTTTCGGCACATCATGAGAAGGCAGGATTCTCTGGAAAAGACAGTAATGCCCTCATTTTTACACTTGTTTTTCTGAGTCATACCTCAGACCAAACAGAGAAACAAAACAAAAAGAAAGAAAAGAAAAATGAAAAGAAAAAGAGAAAAAGAAAAAAGGGAAAGGTGAAGCCCAGTACCAAAAATTGTATTACTGTGCCTCTGGGGTTTGGGGGGGGGGGGTTCCCTTTCCTAGATCTGTAGGACCTCGGGGGAGGGCTCAGGGAGGGCTATATGCTGCCCACCCTCACAGTGGATATCTAAGAAATGGGTTTAGAACTGAAGTTCCTTCTATGGTTAGTATACTACATTGTACCCTTGGTGAAGTGTCAGCTGACGAGAAGATGAATTGACTGGATTATATCCTACACAGGCCAGATTTTCTTTCATGTGTGCCTTGGATTTTTTTGGAATATCTTTTTAGGCCAAAGGTAATTGAAATACATCTGCATTGTGGTTAGAAGCCATTCTGTTAATAACAAAATATCAAATGACTGTTTTTCTTTCTTTATGTTGGTCAATATGTTGGAACCTGAACAAAAATGGCTTTCAGAAATAAAGAAATCGTATAACAGCAAGCTATCCTGCAGCCACTGTAAATCAATTGAAATTCCTACTGTTCTTTTAAGGTTGCCTTGCTTTCACTGTGAGAAACTGTGATTGTTATGTCTCCCTAATTGCCTGGCCATCTGATGATCTCCTTTGCTCTGTGCACAGCAAGCAGAAAACATCCACGCACTTCTGCTGCCAAATTATTTCCTCACAGGGACCAGCGAGCCTGCTTTTTGATTACTCTGGTGCTCCTGATGTTGAAACGGCGGGTGGTGGTGTGCACAGGGAAGGGAATTAAAAAAAAAAACAACCCAAAAAACAGAAAGGAGTGGGTGTGAAAGAAGACAAATTTCTCTTGACATGTATGTGTGTATGTATGCGTATTAGTGTTTTGAGGGGGGCTGTTCTAAGCCTACCTTCTTCAGTCTCTCTTGTGCCTTTATGCCTTCAAGATGTGACCCATGGACAGTTATTGATACAAGGCGGCCGAAGAACACTGTGTACTGGCAGCACATGTCCACACATAAGTTTAATAATGGGGCCCAAGAAGTATAATGCTCACAACAGCAGCTGTGATCATTCTCCCTGGGCAGTTGACTGGAAGCTGATAAAGGTGGCTTCTCGGAAATGCATGGTGCTAAAACAAAACTTAAAACACCACTTCCAAAATTAATAACAAACTTGTGTTCTTGTTTCTAGAACACATGTCTTCTATCTTTGGTAGTAAAACAATCTGAAGATTTTAGTTGTATATATATATATATAACCTTGAGATTAGATGATAGATAGATAGATAGATAGATAGATAGATAGATAGATAGATAGATAGATAGATAGATAGATAGATAGATAGATAGATAGACAGATAGATAGATAGACAGATAGATATATAGATAGATAGATAGATCTTATCTCAAAGAAAATCACAAAGTGCATCACTTCTGAGGAATTCCTGTGGAATTCTCATTAATCTGTAGGGCTTTTTTTTTAATTGCCATCAGTAGAAACTGATATCAAAGAATTACACTGATCTGATTAGAACGCCACCCCTACACACAACAAAATTATGGCAAAATGTGGTTACACAGTGACTTCTATGTGTCACTAATGTGTATGGCAATTTCACCTAGCATACTGGTAGGTGAAAAAATAACATTATTGATGCATCCAATTTGCATAATATGCAAATTAGCATATTACACAAATTAGGCTGCCAGGACACAAAGCACTAGAACATGGGAACCTGAGCAACAGTGGCTTTTCAGATGGAGGTGGACTAATATATATAAACTTCAAAGTGGAGTGTCAGTCCAATGTCACAGGAGTACCTTACCATATTTTGCTTCCATTTTTCTTCAGTACATATCTTTATGCTCCTGTTTTGTTTCACTGCTGTGACCTTCACTATAGTACAGAATGAAATGCCCAAGAATGGATGGAAAAGATCCTTTGTGTGCAGCAGCACCCAAATTTTCTATACAACATGATCCCAGTGGATTCTGCGGTTTGCTCTCTTAGTACATTTGCTATCTTAGTACAAGAAAGTAACTTTCCAAGTCTCTGATTTCTAATTAATATAGGTTGATTCATTTCCTATGCACATTTACTTAGGTGTATTTAATTTCATAAGATATATATCTGGCTAAGCAGTGCAAGGGCAATGCTATTCCCCCAAGAAAAGTAAAAGCAGAGTAAGCCCTTCGGGGGGGGGGGGGGGAGTTACAATTTCTTGTTATTATCTGAAACCTCTTTCCAGAAATCTCAGATTTACAGTAAGAATTAGCTCAATATGTTTCTTTCTTCTTTCTCAATTTCCCCCCTGAAAACACTACAGACTCCATAACACCTTATATACTAAAATGTACCAAGACACATCAAATTTTAATTCTGCTTTGCACAGGTGTTTTTGTTTTGTTGTACATTCCTCCTCCGCTTATTCCTAGGACTTTGTTGCTTCCTATAGTTGCAGGCAGCTCTGCAAAACTACCTCTTTTGTCTGAAAGCAAGCGGGAACCAACTTTCCCCAACTTACAACAATTAGCCAGGTATTGGAAGAGAATGATCATTAGCCAAACACGCAGAGAAGTTTTTTTCATAGAGAACAATTGGGCAAAACAGTAACTGTGTTATTTGTTTGTTTGTTTGTTTGCTTGCTTGCTTGCATTTTTATCCCACTGAACTAGTAGCGAAGCTACTACTCTGGGCAGCAAACAGAAACAAACATAATAATAATAGAAAGCAGTAAAAACATTGGTAGGGAAAACAAGAAATCCCAGGACCATGATAGGTGAGAACCGATGGGTACAATAATTCAACAGGCCCACGGGCTGGAAAAAAAAAAAAAACTACAGGAGGAGGATCAAAAGGTGAATGTAAGATTACTTTGTGGTGAACTAAAAAAAAAAGGCTTGGTAGAACAACCAGGTCTTAAGTTGCCTCCTGAAACCCAGGAGGGATGGGGCTAGCCGCACCTCTAGCAGAAGGGAATTCCAGAGTGAGGGTGCCGCCACAGAGAACACCTGATGGTGGGTGGAAGACTTCCAGACCTCCTCCAGGGTGGCCACCTGGAGTATTCCCTTATAAGATGTATTTTGCCTTGTTGTTTCCACAATGGCAAGTAACTTATTTTTCAAATAAAAGCAGGAAATCTAGCCAGAGGATGGTCGAAACAGTCACTGGGCAGCATGGATAAAATCTGGGCTAAACCAAGAGAATGGGGTAACCCTATAGAATATGGCAACCCTAACAATTGTTTACCGCTACTCTAAGCATAAACCTTGATTTGGTCATCTTCCAAAAGACTTGCAGAGAAAATGGCTTCAGGAGGAGGAAGCAGATGTCTCATTGAGCCTTAGCCTCCACAACGTTTAGCTGAAGGTTTTCTTCAACTGGAAAAGTTGTTACTTGTTTCATTGAAGACATTACTTTGGGATTCAGCTGATTAAGAACATTGCTTGTGGCCAGAACCCTGCCTCATAAAATAAAGCCGGGAGATGTCTCAGTCTGCTGTGGATCCTTGCTTTGCCCTCTCTGTCCTGGTCTGCTGAATGGGAACAGGCTCTATACCTCATTTAGCCTCCCATCCCCTTTGTTTTCAGTCAGAAAGACTTGTCATTCCTGGAAGCTCACAGGAGCAGTGATTCATCTCTGAACCAAGCTGCAGAACAGAAGTGAGCCAGATAGCCACTGAATTTGCCCATCCCCATTCTAACCACTGGATGGAGAAAGCATCAGGTGATGTCCTCTCTCCGCTGCCTCTTTATTGGCTATGGGGCAGGTAGGAAAGGGGACAAGAGCATTCTGTAGAGGGCTCGATTCGCACCCAGAATCTGCTCATTACTGATCCTGTATACAAATTCTTACATGAAAATAAAAGTGGGAATATAGAAATGCCTCCTTTTCCAACCAAAGTAATGTTTATTTATGTATGTATATTGTTAATGTCTTACGGAGTTTCACTCTCTTCACAAAGAGATATTGTGGAGTTGCACAGTTGCAAATTAGATTGGCTTTCATCAAATTCATGGTGTCAGCAGGAGCTTCTAATTGTCAGCTGGAGCCTAAATCTACATGGTTCCCCCAGTTTCCTAAACCCTTGGTAAGAGGACAATGATGAAGACCCAAAAAGGAGGTATGAGTACAATTACTGTATCTTTGTTAACAAACTGTTCCTAGGTATCAGTTGAAATAGGAGCTTGAAAATTTTATGGCTGATATATTCACTTCTCAGAGCAGGACCTTTCATACCTCCCATAGTTCACACATTAGTGTGTTTGCTTTTGTAGTTGGCCATCAGGAGTTAAGCACAGGAAGCGTGACTGCATAACTATGAAGGTCTGCCTGTATCTTGTCTCTGGAACACTATGAGGTTTCTCTGGATGAGCTATCGGTAAAACCCAAACCCATAGTTTGGCCCTCAGACTTCTGTGTCTGCTGGCTAAATTCCAGACTGCCAAATGGCTGTTCTCTAGACAGGTAGGATGTGCTCTATGTCAGTGGTTCCCAACCTGGTGTCCCAAGACGTTCTTGGACCACAACTCTCAGAAGCCTTTGCCAACACAGCTAGTGGTGAAGGCTTCTGGGAGTTGCAGTTCAAAAACACCTGGGGATTCAAGGTGGGGAACCACTGCTCTGTGTAGTAGACATCAGCCAGCAATGCCAATTTTTGGAAGAATCTTCTAGCCATCATTATCCATTGCATAAACATCCTTAACTGTTACCTAAACTAAAGGTTTTTTTTTTTTTGGGAGGGGGAGTTACCTGAACTAAAGCCTTGCAGGGTGTGTGTGTGGGAGTCATTTCTTTCCTTGATGAGTGTAATAATAATAAAATGCATACATGTTCACATTGATTCCCAGGTTACCCATGTAGGTCCTGATCCTGGAGAAGCAAAAGGAGTCCATATATAAAATATGTAAAAGGAAACATTGACTTGTGGAAAAGGACACATGACAAAGAGGCAGGTAGGGAACAACAAGAGAATGTTGTTTTGCCACTTAGAAGCAATAAGTACCATTTGCCTTGTAGCTGAACATTTTCTGTTGGGGAAAAAAAGGGCTAAAGGTCCAGCTATTAAAAATGAATTTGACAAGTTTTCCCTCATAAATGTTGTTCTGAAAATGTTTAGAGTTTTCCATTTGCAATATTAATGGAATACTGCATTCCCCACAAATTGTTGTCTGAATTATTTAGCAATTTCCCCTGTCTCACACAGTCTTTGGCCAAGAGCAAAATTATCACTGTATGTAAACAGTGTCTTCTGTTTAAGCTTTTATGTGTGAGCCATCAGAGAAAACAGAAAATATTTTTGTCCAGTGCTTCAGTGAATAGAAGACCAAATAAAAAGACCCAATTTTACTAAAGCATTTTGGTATGATTATTTCTGATGTTATTTCATGCCAGTTCTGAAGAGTTGCAACGGTCCATTGGAAGGTTAATTACTTAATTTATTATTTCATTGCATTTTCACTCCCTGGAAGTAGTGCTTGTAGAATTTTATGCTTCAGGTAACAGAATCAATCGGCCAGCCTTGCTTACTTTGCAGGAAGGTGCCCCTCATTTGCTTTCTTATAGCAGAGATAGTCTGTGCTGTTGCAGGAGGCAGAGTGGAAAGTGGAGATAGGAGCAAAAGCAAGTACACCGGCTCACCCTCTGGGGGCTGGCAGGCAGATAGCTAGGCAAGCAAGCATTTACTCACAGATGGAAGGAAAAGAAGCACATGGGAACAGGTTGGTAGGAAGTAGCCAGAATCTGGGCTGGGGTAAGGCACAATTTCCCCTAAAGGGCTGGCTTGCACTGATCTGTAGTATGCAATAACTTTATGCGATTCTGTCTCCCTCTGATTGGGGAGGGGATGCTGTCACAGCACTTCACCTTTCCTTGCTTCCCTGCCTGTAGTTAAGCTTCTGCTGACCAGCTTTCCCAAGAAAACCTTCGAAGCAACATAGTCAAGCAAGAGAACATTCTGCCTTAACAATTCTCTCCTCTCCTTTTTATTTAGTTTTTTTTTTCATTCAAGCAAAAATGTCCTTTGACACATGTTTTTCTGTGGTTCCTTATTACATACATTTCCTCTTCAGAAACAGTTGTATTGCTGCACGTGCACAGCTTTTACTATGGTTTCTTTATACTTCGGTCTTTGAAACAGCAACTAAAACAATCAGTGGCTGACATCCAGTAGTAAGTCACAACTAGTGTAGGTCCATTAAATCAAATGAACTTACAGAAGAGTATGTGTGAGTTTTCTCTGCTGTCAACTTGGAACTGACTTATAGAGACCCTAGTAGGGCTTTCAAGGTGAGTGAGATATTTAAGGAATGTTTTTACCAGTTCCACTCCCCCAGTGAGTTTCCATGGGCTGAGCAGGGATTTCAACCCTGTTCTCCAGAGAACTAGTCCATCTATTCACTACCCCACACTGGGAATCTATAGAAGAGTAGATTCACTAAATCCCTGACTGTCTGATTCAATGAGCCTACTTCAGTCATGACTTATGTGTAAACGTATAAACTTATGAACAGTTCCAGTGGCCACAGAATAGTGATTGTTTGAAGAGGGGAGATAGAGGGAGGTGTATTATGGAATATTCTGAAAGAGAGCTGTGGCATCCAGTAAGATCATTCAACAATGCAACATTTTGTTGCAGGCTCCCTCTAATAGCAAACTGAGGTTGTGGAGTACTGGAAGTGAAATATGGCTTCTAAATACTTACTTTTTATTTATAGAGAACAGCAGCTATTTGAAAAGTTAAAAATATTTCCAAACACACACAGACAAAACCACCTGATAAAAGACTGTGAGTTTCCACGAGAATATTGATGGCAACACAGTGATTACATAAAATGGAGGCCAGGGCTCCTATGCCTTTTATAGATTTGTGGCAGAAGACTCCGGAGGTGCAGCTTGCACAGTAAGTTACACCTGCTGAAATTCCCTGTTCTGCATAACTATTAGAGATATAGAAGACTTATCCTCCATTTCATGGAGCCATGCACCTGGTAAGTGAGTATATTTAAGGAAACCAGAAGTCAGGCAGACTGTGAGTGCTCCCGATGGATGTTTTTATCACTTCACTTGCTTCATTCATTGAATGTTTAAGGGGCTTCAGATGCCATCTTATTCTACACATAAGCCTCCCTTATTTTTCTACCCCTTCTTCATCTTTGTTGCTTCTTGTGGAGTATTCATCAAAGAGAAAAAGATGGAACAGGGGCACAATGTGTCGACCTGTCTGAGGAGCCCTTAGTCTGGATTCTGTCTGTTTATGTATAACTTAAATCTGTGCCTGAGACAGCTATGATCCAGAGAACATCAGGGTATCATCAGTAGTGGGGGAAAGGAAAATGGAGAGCAAGTGGAAAAAAAGGCAGTTTATAGTATGTATTTTAAAGGGAAAGTTTTAGGGGTAGGAGAATTTGTTGTTGTTATGTGTTGTCAAGTCGCGTCTGACCAATGGTGAGCCTATGAATGAGAGATATCCAAAATGTCCTGTCCTCAACTGCCCATTTAGCTCTTGCAAACTCATGCCTGAGGCTTCCTTTAGTGTGTCAATCCATCTTATATTTGGTCTTCCTCTTTTCCTGCTGCCTTCCACATTTGCCAGAATTATTTTTTTTTTCCAGAGAATCTTGCCTTCTCATGAGGTGCCCAAAGTAGGACACCCTCAGTTTCAACAGTTTTGCCTCCAGCGATAATTCAGGCTTGATTTGCTCCAGGACCCCTTTGTTTGTCTTTCTTGCAGTCTAGGGTAGGGGGAGTACTAGGAGGTTAAAACAATTTCCTTGCTTCACAAGAAACCTATAGGAAATATTTCTACGCAGAACTTGGAAGATTTAAGATTGCAGTTACAGTACTTGTAACTAGTTTTACTTTTTTGTAACAAAGTGAGAACTAAACCATATTTCAAAAGTATAAGAAGTTTCTTCAATGCTACTTTTTCTATTGTAAAAAGTAAAACTTTCTAGCTAATTAAAAAATGTTACTTTAAAGACATTATAAGGTAATTTTAGAGGTATTTTGATAGGAATTTGTCAAGTCTTATTCCATTCTTTCAGTTCTAATTTGCAAAGGAAATATTGTTTGTTTTCCTCTTTAATAATAATCATGTGCCGTCAAGTCAATTCTGACTTATGCTGACCCTTTTTCAGGATTTTCCAGGATGAGAATACTTGGAAGTGGTTTACCATTCCCTTCTTCTGGGGGCGCCCTGGGAAGGTGCAGCTTGCCCAAGGCCACACAGGCTGGTTTCTGTTCACAGGAGACACAGCAGAGAATTGAACTTCCAACCTCTGGCTCTATAGCCAGATACCTAAACCACTGAGCTATCCAGCCAGCTCATCTACTTAATTTTTGTATTTCCAAGGTGCAATATCAGAATTGGTCACTAGAGAGAATTAGAGAATCTTTCGCCTGCCAAAATCCTTCTGCCTAGGTATGCTGGAATCTAACACAAACTGCATACCTTTTGGAAGTAGGTTAAGAAACATCAGTAGATATTATATGTTGCATATTGAGTTGTTCAACTCAGCTTTCAACAGATAAATGTTTACAAAGATTTCTTAGTTTGGGGCAATTTGCCTCTAAAGTTATGCCTTTTGCATAGTTATGTAAGCAGATTTTAGCCTCTGTATTGCTCTGCCATGCTGGTATTGGCAACACATAAGTAATGCACAACCTAATGAATTGTTTTTGTGTCTGGGGTATTGACAATGAAAATGGTGATCTGGTTGGTGCAGAATAATGCACGTTCCTTAAAAAACCTTTTCCCCCTCTAAGGTGCTTGGGTGTGTGAGGGGAGAACCTCAGCTCTGTGGCAGAGCACTTGTTTTGCATGGGGAAGGTCACTTGCTGGCATCTCCAGGTAGAGCCGGGACAATCTCCCTCCTGAAATCTTGAAAAAGCTGCTGTCACTCTGCATAGAAAGCATTCTGAGCTAAACGAAGCAATTGAGTTTTTCATATGTGCCCATGAGCTATCAATGTCTGTTCTATACAAGACAGTGTGACGTGCAAGTCTCTATAAGTTATATATGTATCAATCTCACACTCCCTCAAAGGTGGCTGATGACTCTAATTTTGGAGGTGCTGTGAATTCATTCTGGATTTTATTCTACATTTTATAGAGGATTACTTTTACAGGTGATTTTAAAGTGGTTTGAAGTGTACAATAGGACCTCTGCATCTGCAGGGGATTGGTTCCAAGCCCCCACGTGGATGCTGAAAAATGCAGATTATGGTGAACACTATACAGAGCATGGTCCCTGGCTTCTTCTAGTGGTCAGTTCTGGTAAGGACATTATGAAAATATATTTCTCTAGCAAATGCTATGCACAGCATGGTCTCTGGCTTCCTCTAGTGGCCAATTCTGATAACTTCATTCTTTGGAAATATATATTTCTACGGTTTTCTTGTAATCTTTTTAACATTTTCAGACTGTGGATAAGTGAATCAGCGGATACCGATCCCACAGATAAGGGGATCCTACTGTATTTTGGTATTTTACACTCTGTATTTTTACAAAGGGTTAAAGAGTTTTAGACCACCTCTGTAAAATGCAGATTAAAACCCAGAGTGGATTCATACCATCTCCCAAACTGGAGTCAAGAGCCAGACCTGACCCCTGCTATAATCCCCAACATGAGGTTAGATTCCTAACTCATGCCATTAAAATGGAGAAGGAGGGATAAGACCTTCCAAAGAAGAGCCTCGTGGTGCAGTGGTTAAACTGCTGTACTGCAGCCAAAACTGTGCTCACGACCCAGGGTTCAATCCCAGGTAGCCGGCTCAAGGCTGACTGAGCCTTCTATCCTTCCGAGGTTGGTAAAATGAGTATCCAGCTCGCTGGGGGGGGGGGGCAATGTGTAGCCTGCATAATCAACTTGTAAACCACCCAGAGAGTGCTTGAAGCGCTATGGGGTGGTATATAAGCAGCACGCTTTGCTTTGCAAAGAGTAACTCCCCCTCTCAGTCCTGTTATGTTGGGCAGAGTGCAATTACCTCTCCTTAGCAATCAGCACAGCAGAGCAGATTTCAACAACATTACTTTTTGAAACAACATCTCCCAGAATCCTTCATCCAGCACGGGGAATTGCAGTCTGAAAAGTAACATTTTATGGTGGTTAGGTAAAGGTAAAGGTTCCCCTTGACATTTAGTCCAGTTGTGTCCGACTCTAGGGCGCGGTGCTCATCCCCGTTTCAAAGCCATAGAGCCAGCGTTTGGGCCAGCGCGACTAGACACGGAACGCCGTTTACCTTCCCACCGAGGTGGTACCTATTTATCTACTTGCATTTTTACATGCTTTCGAACTGCTAGGTTGGCAGGAGCTGGGACAAGCGACGGGAACTCACTCCGTCACGTGGATTTGATCTTACGACTGTTGGTCTTCTGACCCTGCAGCACAGAGGCTTCTGCGGTTTAACCCGCAGTGCCACCACGTCCCTGGACGTGGTTAATAGTATGTAAATTAGACATACAAGAGCCAAAGCCTAGCTGGAGGTTATTATGATTTATGGAGACGTACAATTGTGTTGTGATCTGTATAAATGAATGAGATTATAATTTAGAGAAATTGCATATGAATTGCAATCAATTTTTCTAGAAGCTGACTATGCTAGCCAAAGTGCCAACACTCCATTGTGGGGAACAGTACACCATAACAAGCTGAGGCCAGATCAATAAGCCTCACAGTTTGCTATTTTAGACCTGCATGAAAGAAGGGGGGGGGGGGGAAACTGCTCTAATCCAGGATTCCACTCTGCCACCCGACACTCCTTCATGCACCAGCACTGTAAAATATTATTACATTGAAAAAGTGCTAAGACTCTGAGCCAACAAGAATCTGGGTATTGTTAGGTGTTACAATCAGAAGCTTGGAAACATTGGAAAATTATAGTGGTGTTGGTATAAAGAAAACAAAATAAAAAGAAATTTCCAGAATTGTATTGATGTTCACACAAAGTTTTATGTAATTTAACATGGCTAATTGTGGTTAATTGACAAGGTCTGAAGGCATATCCAGGTCACATGCCTGGTTCCATGTCTGACAGAACAACTAAGGTGTGCCATGGAACCTAAGCAATTAGCTGTGGCATCTTATGCAAACCTTGTTGCAGTGTTTTGAATTTCTGGTGAAATCTCTTTTTGCTATGCAGTAGAAGTACAGAGATCCAAAGAGGAGAATAGCAACAAGTTTCCCAGAGTCCAACCCTTTCTTATTAACTGGCACTTGAAGTTTCAATAACTCACTGAGACTTTTGTAGGAGAAAGAATTTTACTTTCTTTACTTATAGTTACTTGAAATTACAGACTTGTGTATGCTGCTTTCTTTATTGCACTCATACCTAACCACCAACTGAATAGATCAACAGCAAACTACTGCCGCCAGCTAAGGAAAGAGAGGAAAAGAAACACTTAGCAGAAAGGCAGGGCTTTTTTTAAAATTCAAAGGCTGGAAGAAAAAAATTGGTTAGTGCTAGTTAGTACAATCACCACAGCACAGAAAAGTCCCTCCCAATCACACAAACCAGAGACAGCATGCAAGGTTGCAAACAAAACTCCAACAAATCTTATATTAACTCTAATAGGATTTTGGCCAAGCTGTTGTTTTTCATTGTAGGAATACCATTGTTGATTAGGAGCATGTTAATAGCCTGTTATTTTTTCATTAAAACATCACTTACAAATGACAAAATTCTTCCAAGTGATCCCTCCAAAACAATGTTTACAGATAACTAGCAACTGTTGCATGTTATTGCAAAACATTGTTGCTTGTTACAAATGATACTACTATTGTATTGTTTTACAAAATAATCAAAATACTGTGCTAGACATAATGTTGCTATCTGCAAAAGTTCTTTCCAAGCTGCAAAATCTGTTTACAATTTACTGTACATGACTTTCACATATAATTCTCAGAGTAACCCTATTGTTGCTGAATGTTCAAAGTATATTTCTAGTTTTATCATGGTTTATACCATTAGTGATGGGTAAGAGTTGCTTGTACGATTTTCTGCTTCATGCACAAAAATAACTTGGCCTGCTTTAGGTACTTGACTCAGATGCATGTGTGTGGCAGGGGAGGCATTTGTCTTTTGCCTCAGGCTGCAAAATTGCTTGGACTGGACCTAAAACATGTTAAAATTAATGGGAGCAAAATGTTTGAAAAATCACAAGGTGAGGAGCTGCTGTCTACATAAGGGTGGCCTAGTGTGAGCTGCCGGCACCCAGAGCAAGGCAAGTATTGTGCCCCCTAACCAGTGGACCAGCTGCTGTTGCAGCTTTCCACAGTGCCCCCTCCCTTCGTTCCTGATAGGAGCACCCCCAAGGCACCCCCCCTCCATCATCATCCCTCCTTCCACTGGCTCCTCCTCACCTACATCTCACTGGGCTCAGCGCCTGCTTCAGTGCCTGCTGAGGCTCCTGCCCTTCCTCATCCTGCAGTACCCACACAGCTCAGCTCCTGCCACCAGCCCAGCAAGAAGAAGCTGCTGTCCAGGCTCAGTGCTGCCAGTAGTTTGATGGTGGGAAGAGGCATAGTGGCACCCAGACCTCTGGTGCCCCCATCCCATCCTGCATGGCTCTGACTGCCCAACAGCAGTAACTGCACCCCTTCCCACCGGCCCTGGGAAGGGCCATAAGATGGAAGCTACCAGCTTGCTCTCCTCGACAGGGTGGTCTACTTACCTTCGTTGCCCAGTGAGCTGGGCTGGGAGTGGTTGGCTTGCCCTGCCCACCAGACAGCCTCAGCAGGCAGGGAGGTGATGGCGGCGGTAGCAAGAGTGAGTGAGTGAGGATGGATGGATGGATGGACGGGGGATCTGGGTTAGCTAGGATGCAAGATGGAGCATGAGCGGTGCAAAATGGCAGCGGTTTTGCACTCCCTAAACATTTTGTGCCCGGTGCGACCAGCCTTGTGGCCCCTCCATGCTAAGCCACTGAGGAGTGGAACAACTCCCATCCCCAAATTTTAGGAGGGCATCTGGGTAGGCCTCACATTTGAAAGGAATAGTTCTATCAATATTGTGGATCCAGGTAGGATGGTTAGTACAGCAGACAGGAATAAGAACTGAAGTGATCAGATGGAAGGCACGCGTTGAACAACTACAGTAACAGGAAATGACTTGATACAACAGGACAAAGAAAGAGCAGAAGGGTTAGGAGATGAAAACAAGCTTGCTTAAATAGTGGGTTTTATTTTATGCAATTCTTGCTTCATTCTTTCAGGATAATATTGCCACTTGAAATAAAAGGGATGGCATATGCAAGCGTCTACCTGATGACACTGTATGTTGCAGCAGTGTGGAAGCATGCAACTCCCTCCCATGCCATACAACCTGTAGTGTTAATCTCTTGGCCTGGGATATTAACTGTCCCTAAGGGCTGCGTGAAAATGTAGTTCATTTTGTTTACCAATTGATTTCCCTTAGTAGATTATGAATTCTAATTCTAATTGGCAACATAAAGGGAGACTACATAAGGCAAAATAACCACAAAATGCAGTTGTGCTAGCCCTTCTTCTTCTTCTTCTTCTTTTTCTTCTTCTTCTACTTCTTCTTCTTCAGGAAACCACCATCATCTTTGAGCTGCAAAGCTGGAAGGGATCCTATGGATCATCGAGTCCAGCCCTTGTCAAGATGACATTGTGGGGAATTGAACTCTCAACCTCTGGCTCTGCCGCCAGATGCCTTAAAGCACTGAGCTTTAAATACCTTTTTCCTTAGGGGCTTATATGCCTTTTGCCCTTGCTCATTTTTTAGGGGCTTATATGCCTTTTGCCCCTGCACATACAGAATATTGTCATTATTCAGGATCTGTCTTCAGGGCTTAACATACGTACCAGACTGATAGAACCCAGGATTTTCAGGAATGTTTTGAGAGACTTTGGAGTCAAACACTTGGTTAAAAGAGGCTATTTTAACCATTACAAGCCTCACAAATTAGCTTTCTTTTATTTTGTGATTAGCCATTGGGAGGTAAACACAGGTTTCATAGAATCATAGAGCTGGAAGGGGCCTATAAAGCCATCGAGTCCAACCCCCTGCTCAATGCAGGAATATAAATCAAAGCAGATCTGACAGATGGTTGCCTAATTTTCTCTTGAACGTCTCCAGTGTTGGAGCTCTCGCCACCTCTCGAGGTAATTGGTTCCATTGTCATACTGCTCTAATAGTTAAGATGTTTTTCCTGATATTCAGCCTAATCTGGTTTCCTGTAGCTTGAGCCCATTATTATGTGTCCTGCATTCTGGGATGATTGAGAACAGATCATGCCCCTCCTCTCTATGACTACCTTTCGAGAACTTAAAAAGTGCTATCATCTCTCCCCTCAATCTTATTTTCTCAAGGCTAAACATACCCACTTCTTTCAGTCTTTCCTCAAAGGGCTTGGTTTCCAGTCCCCTGATCATCCTTGTTGCCCTCCTTTGAAGTTGCTCCAGTTTGCTGACATCTTTCTTTAAGTGTGGTGTCCAGAACTAGACACAGTACTCTAGATGAAGCCTAACCAATGCTGAATAGCTCTGATTGCTCAGACATGGAGCTTTGAAGGAATTACATTCATAGAGGAAAAAATGCTCTTCTGGTTTCCAGTGAGGTACTGTGTGAACAGTTTGATTCTTATTTGCACGTCTAGAGGAGGAGAAGGAAAAGGAACTAGGAGATTTGGAGACAAATGTAGTCCCATCTTACCAGCATATAAACCACTCAGTTTGGGAGGTTGCACATAAGCTATTTATCATCTCCAAGTGTCCATCCGGAATACGTCACCACTATAATCTCCAGCCCTGAGTGGGCAGAATTCCCAGGCCCCACAATTTCACACTTTGTCCAAAACAAAGCCAGCTGCTTTCCTCTTTGCAGGCACATGCAAAGTCTCCCAGTCATTCCTCGGTGGATACCTTGCCTTTCCCAGTTACCGGCATGTTTGGGATAAACAAAGAGGAGAGGAAGTAGAAGCCACTGTGTTCAAATGCTCCTGTCATGTTAAGGGCTACAACAGGGGCATGGATGCCTGACATACAGATCATAGTCAACCTTTTGATCATCTGTCATTTTGTTATAAGAAAGCTAGCCATCCTTTACCACTGTCTAAAATAGCCCAGAGGAAGTCAAGCATTAATCTTAACCTCAAACACATTGAGCCATGCATTTCCTCTCAGGCTCTGAAATGTGCTATCTAGTTTCCCACACCTCAGTCTTGCTAAGTTTAGTTCCTCCAGGCCAGCTGCTAAGGAAGGGAAATGGAGGGAAAAAAAGCACAATGCTTCCAGGGGACGTAGCATTGCATTGCTCTGAGCTGTCTTGTTCCTTTCTCCTTTCTCTCAAAAATGTTTAAAGAGCTACCCATAAGAAATGTAGTTACATGCATGTATTTTAATGTAAATACCCCAAAAGAATAAGTATCGTTATTTTCTTTCCCATTTGCTACCTAATGAATTATTAATTTATGTAATTTTTCACGAGACCGTCTGCTTTGTTAAAAAAAAAATATTGCATATTCAGACTTACTGATCAGTGGTTGAGGCTACATAGTCAAAACTGTGCTCCTTTGAGCATACCAGGGCCTTGCGTTAAAATGAATACAAATCCATCAAAGGGGGAAAAATTACAGTTAATTTTCTTAAATTTGCAGAAGCAATTACATATGAGTCCTATGGAGACAGTCAGTAAATCCTGGACTGGAGTAAGCTCCATTCTGCCTACATTTCTGATAACCATACATTTACCATGAGAGCTCCACGTAGGTGAGTTCAGTGAGATGGAGCATCTGGCTGCAGAGTCAGGGGCTGGGCATTTGGTTCCCTGCTTGTCTTTGTGGAAGAGCCAGCCTGTGTGGTTTTGGGCAAGCTACACAGCCCCAGAGTGCCTCCAGAGGAAAGGAATGAAAACTGCTTCAGAGTACTCTGTACCTAGAAATCAGTGGAAAGGGTCTCCATAAGTCAGAATCAACTTGATGAGACATTATATTTATTAAAGGGGCTGCCTGCATCAGAATCTCTTGAATGATCTCTACAGTGCAGTGGTGTTGGCGGATGTGTTGCAACCTGGATAGGCATGCTGAGGAGCTCAGGACCAAATGCAAAGGATCATCTCAAGACATGCTTCTCCTTTAACACTGGGTGCTTGTGGGAATCATGTGCTGTATCTGCTACTAAGAGTTCTTTTTCCATGTCCCAGAGACTGCTCCCTCTTACCTGTTGTTGCCTTACTTAGTTGTCTTTCCTCTCGCCTCCATTTTCTCCAAAGACAGACACATGTAGATACAGTTCTAAAGCACCCAGACGAATAATTTTTCCTTTTCCTTTTGCAAGGGAAGGGATGAGGTTGGGCAGGTCTGCCCACACTAAAAAGGGAACAACGCAAGCCCAAAATCCTTGCAACAGAACAAGGACAAGATAGTACCTCTTCTTCCCTTCTATGTACAGAAGCCAACAGGGTTGGCAGTGGGATGTTATGTCAACAGTGGCATTGGGTGGAACAGTGTCCTCCACCTCTACTGATTCCTCTCATGCATTGACTGCCACATAAGAAATCAAGTTTTCCTGTGAGAATACCTGCTTCTCTTATCCCTTGAACCACTATACCAGTACAAGCAGTAGAAGAGACCATTAGAAGCTAGGAGATGGTTACTTGGGTTTGAAGGAAGCTGTGACTTTTTAATCTGTCCAAGAGCTTCTTGAAATGATACATTCCTTCAGGAACCGTAGTTAAGTATATGCATTTGCTATTTTATATATTGGATAAAATTCTTCTGCATAGAGGACCCTGTCCACCATTTATTATTACATCCTACCTTCCTTCCAGCAGATTCAAGGTGGTATACATGGCTTTCCTCCTTACCATGTTAGCATGACAGCAACCCTATCAGGTAATTTAAGGCTGTGAGAGTGTGAGTGAAGTGAGCTTCATGACTCACTTCAGGGTCTGTATCTTTCAAATCCCAGTCCAATACAGACCACTACTTCATAGAGTCATTTTCACATCAGCAGCTAGTAGAACTGTTTTTGTTTACTCTCTTCCTTCCTATCTTCATGCTCAAGAACCCTGAGTTCCCACTGGATGACCCCCTTATTCTCACCATTTTGTGGGCACTGCTGAGAGTAAGAATAATTGGCTAGCTATATAAGGCCTTTTTTTTAATCGAGGAGCTTGCCCATTCTCTACACAGAACATTATTTCCCCCTCTCCTCTGATAGCTGTGTTTGCTTTTGTTTACTACTGTGCAATGGCCCATTTCTAGAAAAAGGAAATTGACCTTGAACGTCATTCTGACTTCTAAATAAAATCAAACTGTAATGTGTGCAGTGCCCCATACTCCCTTTAGGGCAAATGAAAGTCTTTGCTCCCCCACTTTTTCTAACATACAAGCTAAGCCCTTTTCTCTCTTGTCACTTTTAACATATATTTAGCATTACAGGCCATGACATATTTTTTTTAAACCCACCAACCAAGGAAAAGGCAATTTCCTTGTAATCAACAGACTTTTACAACATAATTAGATAGGGCCATGCTACACAGGAGACATGACAGGTGCAGTCATTTAGCTCAGATATATTGTATGTGCACATATATATCGAGGCATCCCATTTTACGTGAAAATGACCTCCTTGGAGAAAGAGCTGTTTGAAATTCTGTGATTGCAGAACAGGCGCTGTTCCTGCAAAATAATTCTTCCTGGTGTACTCGAATGAATGCTGCTACACCACTCTTGTGTTTTTCAGCCTAGCAGTTCTCAAACAAGTAGCCATGTTAGTCTGTTTTAGCATGTATAACGCAATTAAAACAACAAATAAGACACGGCACTTTAAAAACTAACAGATCTATTTTAATCTGAGGTTTTATAACAGCAGACTGCAAACCATGAAAGCGCAGACAGAAATAAATTTTAGTCTTTAAGGTGCCACTATACTTTTGTTTTTGTTTTTATACCATATTTTTTAATCTCTTCAGAATGCCCCATAACTATTGTTTACTTTGGTATCCTTTTCTTTGATATTCCCTTAGTATTATATCATTTCAGATTTGTTTCACACTTGCCTCTTCAACTTTAATTTTATTAAAAGATAGTATAACGGAAGATGTGGTTAATAAAAATGCCTTTGCTGGTGTAATGAACAATTTTAAAATATATGATAAGGTCCACTGGGATTCAAACAAGGCTAAAACATTTGATAAGTTGAATTGAAAGAAAATCTATCTTTAGTTTACAGAGAATTCTTGTTCCTGTAGCTTTACATGTTCAGACTGGCTATAATCAGCAGCTATCTGTCAAAAAAAGAAAAGAAAAAAGAAAAAGGAAAAAAAAGTGGCCACTATTCAACTCAGTCACCATACCCTAGTTTTCTGTGATATCCCATTTGTAATTAAGTTTCACTTCCTGTTAAACCCTTGGTGACACATGGCTGGTTTTTCAAGTCGTCCATGTTACTAAGATATAGATACAAACCACATACATACATTGGCATTAGAGATGAATATGAATATCCCTGCACAGCTGGACTTAACGAGGGGCTGGTCCGTCCATTCACGCATCCACCGGCAGCCTCGCTCATCCTTCCAATCCTGCTCACATGGCCACTCCAGGCAGTGGGAGGGAGGACAAGTTTCCCTGCATGGCTGCCGAGTCGCTAGCCGAGCAGGAAGAGAGCAGAGCTCTGGGAGTGATTGGAAGGATGAGCGAGGCTGCCTGGTTGCACCAGCCTGCTCCAAAAAATGAGCAGCCCTGCTGCTGGACCAAAAAGATCTGGGCAGGGGATGGAGCAGGAGTCGAGGTGGTTCGTGATCTGCAGTACGTCATCTGGTCGCTGGCGAACAAAGGAAACCAGACCATGCTGTCAGCATGCCAAAATGTGATCTAAATAATAATCTGAAATAGGCTGAATTAGAAGGGTAAAGTGTGGTAGGTTGGAGGCTGCTGTCACCATACCCTTCTTCAAATGCTTAGAGTATAAAATGCATTGGTCCTCACTGTGGTTTGACAAATCATACCACCCAGAGAGAAAGTGCTATGTTTTGATTCAGCATGCTTTTATGATTGATGGGAGGGCAGAACAGAGCTTGTAAAATTTCAGAGGCAATCTCTTTCTTCCTCACACACACACACACACACACACACACACGGAGGGAGGGGGGAGAGAGAGTCCTCCTGATCAACTGTGGTAACAGATGAGATTTTATTGTAGTTTAAAAACTTTATGGTTAAAACAGAAGGAATATAAAGATAGACTGGGGCTTCTTAAGAGCATGTCAGTGGTGGCGATGCTGCAGTTGGTCATCAGAGATTCCCTACTGCTGGCAAAATAATGAACATATTAATGAGACTGCTTTCTTGGATAGGAGAATGTGATGTGCATTTTTCAGGGAGGACTCAGACAGTGCTTTTTATCCTGTTGTACTCCATTGATTTTTCACTGTAGGGCTTCTGTGTAGTATCTTCTTGCGTTTTACTTCCCAGCTGCTCAGCACCCTCGCCTTATTTCCCTTTGAGCTGCAGTATTGGAAATATTTATTTTATTTGTTTATTTAAAATATTTTAAACCTGCCTTTCTCCTTAAAAGGGCCCAAGGCAGCACACTGTGCAATAGAATAAAGTGACATGCCCATCACTGCCTTGATTGGTTACATAGTAAAACACCCCAGAACTTTATATGGCCGGTATCTAAACATTCTTCAAATGCTGCAAGACTTCCTGGGTTACTTTCGAAAGTATGGATCTGTTTCACTTCAAACAGAACTTCCCTTCTAAGTGAAGTTCTGTCTGAAGTGCCTGTAGGTGTACTGTAGGCTCAAAGAGTCTGCTTCAAGAGGAAATGAGTGAACTACTCAATTTTCAGTCCAAATAAATAAACAAGAGCTCTGCCCAAGGAGAAGCTGTTAAAAAAGAGAGAAATGTCTCAGGAGATAGTTTTGGAAGAGGTAGCCGTGTTAGTCTGTGCAAGCAGACTAACAGGGACTAAACCCTGCCACAGACCCAGAGGCCAACTCCGCCCACACATGTATTCTGGCAACACAATTACAAGACCTAACAATGGCACATACAATATCAATGGCAGCTTCACCTGCTCCTCAGCTAATGTGATCTATGCCATATTTTGCCAACAATGCCCCTCTGCACTCTACATAGGACAAATGGGACAATCTCTATGAAAATGGTTCAATGGTCACAAATCTGACATCAGAAACCACAATACACAGAAACCTGTCTCCAAGCATTTCAGTCTACCAGGGCACTCCGTGGAAGATTTGAAAGCTACCATTTTAGAACAGAATCATTACAAATCAAGAATACAGAGGGAAACAGGTGAGATAAAATTTATATGCATGATGGACACCATATAAATGGATTGAATATAAGCCTAGGTTTCTTAAGTCATTACCAAGTGTAATACTTCTGTTGTGATCTACTGCCACTGTTATTTTCTTCACAACTTACCAAGCCCATATGTCATCACAAGGCCCAAAGGTAAAAACTGTCAATATTTCCTACATGAACACATGGGATTCCTCTGCCATCTTCTTCAAGCTTTATATTTAATATTATCTTTCTCTCTTTTGAGTTTTAAGTGAATCCCCAGTCTTCAACCCCTCCCATCCCTCCTCTCTTTCTCTCTCTCTCTCTCTCTCTCTCTGTGAGAATTCTCCTAATTCTCCCTTGTGAGGCAGGAGACAAGGAGGAAGGTGCTTTGCTAAAGCACCACTCTTTGTGTGTGTGTTGGTTGGTTAATCCTTTCTACATCCGTTCAAAGCGATCACACACTCTGAAACGAAGCGAAAGAATTTGACTTGTAAAAAGTAGAATTATACCAGAAAGATCTGGATTATACCAGAAAGATCTGGATGTCCCGGACAACCCAGTTATACCAGAAAGATCTGGATGTTCCGGACAGCCCAGATAGTGTGGTTGCTGACCTGGAGCCAGACATCCTGAAGAGTGAAGTCAAGTGGGCTTTAGAAAGCACTGCTAACAACAAGGCCAGTGGAGGTGATGGCATTCCAGTTGAACTATTAAAAATCTTAAAAGATGACGCTGTTAAGGTGCTACACTCAATATGCTAGTAAGTTTGGAAAACTCAGCAGTGGCCGGAGGATTGGAAAAGATCAATCTCCATACCAATCCCAAAGAAGGGCAGTGCCAAAGAATGCTCCAACTACTGTACAATTGCACTCATTTCACACGCTAGCAAGGTTATGCTCAAAATCCTACAAGGTAGGCTTCAGCAGTATGTGGACCGAGAACTCCCAGAAGTACAAGCTGGATTTCGAAGGGGCAGAGGAACTAGAGACCAAATTGCTAACATGTGCTGGATCATGGAGAAAGCCAGAGAGTTCCAGAAAAACATCTACTTCTGCTTCATTGACTACGCAAAAGCCTTTGACTGTGTGGACCACAGCAAACTATGGCAAGTTCTTAAAGAAATGGGAGTGCCTGACCACCTGATCTATCTCCTCAGAAATCTATATGTGGGACAGGAAGCAAGAGTTAGAACTGGATATGGAACAACTGATTGGTTCCAAATTGGGAAAGGAGTACGACAAGGCTGTATATTGTCTCCCTGCTTATTTAACTTATATGCAGAATACATCAAGCGAAAGGCTGGACTGGAGGAATCCCAAGCCGGAATTAAGATTTCCGGAAGAAATATCAAGAACCTCAGATATGCAGATGATACCACTCTGATGGCAGAAAGTGAGGAGGAATTAAAGAACCTCTTAATGAGGGCGAAAGAGGAGAGCGCAAAAAACAGTCTGAAGCTGAACATCAAAAAAACTAAGATCATGGCCACTGGTCCCATCACCTCCTGGCAAATAGAAGGGGAAGATATGGAGGCGGTGACAGATTTTACTTTCTTGAGCTCCATGATCACTGCAGATGGTGACAGCAGCCACGAAATTAAAAGACCGCCTGCTTCTTGGGAGGAAAGCGATGACAAACCTAGACAGCATCTTAAAAAGCAGAGACACCACGTTGCCGACAAAGGTCTGCATAGCCAAAGCTATGGTTTTTCCAGTAGCAATGTATGGAAGTGAGAGCTGGACCATAAAGAAGGCTGACAGCCGAAGAATTGATGCTTTTGAATTGTGGTGCTGGAGGAGACTCCTGAGAGTCCCCTGGACTGCAAGGAGAACAAATCCATTTTGAAGGAAATCAACCCTGAGTGCTCACTGGAAGGACAGATCCTGAAGCTGAGGCTCCAATACTTTGGCCATCTCATGAGAAGAGAAGACTCCCTGGAAAAGACCCTGATGTTGGGAAAATGTGAAGGCAAGAGGAGAAGGGGATGACAGAGGACAAGATGGATGGACAGTGTCACCGAAGCTACCAACATGAATTTGACCAAACTCTGGGAGGCAGTGGAGGACAGGAGGGCCTGGCGTGCTCTGGTCCATGGGGTCACGAAGAGTCGGACATGACTTAACGACTAAACAACAACAAAAAAGTAGAAGGGTCTTTGTTGGGGAGGAAAAACTGAAGATTGGAGCTGTGGGACTGTGGATTGATTTGCATTTTCTGCTGTGTCATGTGATCAGCAGGAACAATGCAAATCAGCTTACCCCAAACCCATAGGATTTCCCACAGTTTTTTGTGTTTTAAATTTTTGGCTGTGTAGTCAGGCTCTAAGACTTGGCAGAGGGATTCAACAAACAGCAACTTAGATAAGTGGCCTCCCTCGGGCCTAGTCGAGTTCACTAGCCCCGATTCAGTCCTGTTCTGTTCAACAGCCTCCCCGCCCATGCCAAGTTAACAGCGCTGGGAGATCTGAGTCCACAGCTTCTTTGCAGGTGGTTGCCATGTTCCACTGGAATTTGAAGCTTGCCAAAGTGAGGGCAAGGCACACAACATATTTGGGGACCTCCAGCTGCAGCTTTTTCTGTCACAGATGACACAGGCATTCTTTCTCATGCTGTCATTTCCAGCATCATAGATGGGTTGGGGTTGGCTCTCCCAGGCTGCTCCCCACAGTAGATTGAGGAGCCTATTTTGGCCATCTCTCACCTCAGTAATGTGGTTGAGGAGGAGGACAGGAGTAGTGGTGCTTCGCCCCATCCCCTTTAGGCACTCTCAGTTTGACCGGCTTCCCAGTCCAGAGATCTTCCTTTAGTTCCATTCCCCTGGACGGCTCTGGTCATTCCTCCTCTTCCTCCTCCACCACCTGAAATGCCTCACCCAGATCCTCATGGGTGTCCCTCCTCAGGTCCTCTCTTTTTCATCTAAGGGCAGGGTTCCTGTCTCCTCTCTAGCTCTCCCTCTGTCCCTTTCCTTACCTCCTCCAATTCCTCCTTTATACCTCCCAACTCTCTCCTTTCTCTCCCCTGTCCTCCAGGATGCCTTTGGAGTGGAGGGGCTGTGTGCAGTCAAAGGGGGTTTCTCTGCACTTGCAGTGAGGGTTGAACAGTCAAGCTGTCTGTGTGCAACCCACTGGGCCCACCTCTGTTGTTCCAGTGGGCAATGGCTCAAGTTTGAGTGCACAGTCTTTGCCCCTTGATTCTCCCTCAACAAGGTGAGCACACAACTCTTCTGGGGGCCTGGTTGGCTTGCAAGAAGCTCCCTCACCAACATCTCCCTCACACAGAGATACGCCAGGGTAAGGTTTGTGTTGTTAGGATGGGGAAACATGAAGCAGTATATCCTGTGTCTGTATGCCATCATGTGCTGTCTCCAGCTCCTGCTGTTTTTGAAATGTGTAATACATTATAGCTGCTGACTGGAAAGGAGGTTGTTGAGTCCCAGTGTGATATACTTGATAGACCCCAGTGGATTCCCCAACCCCCCATTTCTTCTCCTCAGAATAAGGTCTCTATGTCATCTAAATAGGGCAAGCATGAGAGAAGCACAAGGCTTTATAGGATTATATTTTCTAGTACTAAACTAATCACTATTTTAATTACCTTCAGAATTAGCTTTGAAATGCTAATGAACTCAGCATTCAGAACACTCTAACCTCCCCCCACCTCTATTTTTTGTTTTGATTTGGAATTTTGAAATCTGTTCTGGTTGCTTTATGCAGACCAAGGATAGGTAGAAATTAATTATAAGTGATTATGTGTATGTGTGCATGCATGCGCTTACATTTTTCAAGTCTACTTACCCTGCTCATTGTTTGCTGAATGGTCATATCAGCCCATGTGAGCTCCTGCTTTCTCTCTCTCTCTCTCTCTTTTTTAAAACTAGGGTTATACAATGTACAACAGTGCCATGGATACCAGCTTTGTGTCCCTCCATACAAACTTGGCTAGGCTGCACATCTTCCAATGATTATGGTTTCTCCTGGAGGTAGCAATGCCTTTGTGGGTGTTGTAAGCCATAGGTATGGGCTTAGAGCATGGGTTATACTGCCACAACCTGAATCCAAAATGGCAGTTCATGTCTTTCTAGGGAGGACTGTGAATGAACTTGCCATTCATGCATATCTGCTCACTCTGTTAGAGATCCCATCTGGAATCCTGTTGCTCTCTGGTGGAACATAATATTTCGCTGGCATTATTCCACACAATTTTTTTTTTGCATTGTTTTTACACAGGTGGCAATTGCTTAGTCAAAAGGGTTGGCTCTCAGAGTTGATGAGGGCTTGAGGCACATTGCCCTCTGGCGGGACCCCTCACTCATCTGTGGACTCTCAATACTTATTATTACACATTTTAGAAGCCTACAATGTACAAAAGTAGCTCATGTTTACAGACACAATCATCTGCTGGGAGGATTGTCCCAGGGGTCATAGAATTGTAAGAAGATGGAGGGCTGTCCTAAGAAGTCTCCCCAGGACTCTGGTCATGACTGAAGGGAAGACAAAAAGTAGGTTTTTTAGAATATGTTAGGGCAAACTGGGAGTGGCTTTGGATACACAGAAGCCAAAGTCCTCCCATCCCTGCCACAAGCCCCTTGAATTCTTCATCAGCACTGGAGCTGATGTACTATATGTCCCTCATTTCATTGAAAGGGAGTTTTTTAAAACGGCACCCCTCCCTCCCTCCAAGGAACATAACCATCCCATGGTCTATAGTTTTACTAATGTGACTGCCATTGCTTCTTCCTCCAAAGACACAATGGTTAAAATCCTGTTGCATAGCTACATGAGCATAACCCAATATTGGGCCAGTGATAACAGCACTTGAGCAGAAGCTCTTATCCATGAAAGGAACTGAATAACAGGGATGTTGGCAAATCTTTGGGTTTGAATTCCAAGTCTGAGTCTTTGGTATCAAGTCCTAAGCCTCAAGCCCCAAGTCTGAGTCCCTATTAAAAACATGCTTTTGTTCCCTAAGAAAAAGGGAGGATTGGGTGGGTTCTGAGTCATGAGTTGAGTCCAAGTCACTGAAAAAAGAAACTCGAATCGAGTCCGAGTCGCATCGCCGGTGTGACTTAAGTCCAACTTGACAGTTATTCCCGCAACTCGAGTTCTGATCCCTGCTGAATAACAGATGGTGCAGTCAAATTGCACAATGTGCATTGCTTGGGTGTAATGCCCAGCAGATTTTTGAAATTTCTTATCTGACCACTGTGTGCATAAAAAAAGACTTTATGCATTAAAAAAAGTGTAATTTGTGAAATCTCATGTCTAAAATAGAGATATGGCCAGAATCCAGTTGATTTATATGTAGGTAAATTAAACTCCAATGTTATCTCACTCATCTCAAAATTGTGGTGAGCTAGTCTGATGTGTTTGGAACCCCTCCTGCTTCTTCTCCTGATTGGGCTCTGGATATTCCCCCCCCCCCCAAGTCCTGCCCCAAGCAAACCTCTGCTGACTTGGAGCATCTGCCTTCTTCTCTTAGCTTGTGCAGTACTAAATGCTGGGGGTTACCCTGTGCTCTAGTTTTGCTCCTCTTGAATCCCCTATCAACTATCTTGCAGCCCGGGTGTATCAGGACAGGCTTTGCATTTCTTCTTATTGCAGAGGATCCGGTCAAGATTGACTTTGATAATAATACTGAGCTCATGCACATTTTCATGTTTCCGCCAGAGCTAGTGAATGTCTATAAATAACTGTGCTGCTTACTCAAGGAAACTTTCTCTATTTGACCTGGAATACTGAAAATCACTAAAGTTCTACATTATGTTTGCTGAAGCAATTATAGTCACTTGAGCATAGGGTTACTCTTTTAAGGCAGGAATGCCAACAGTAATCATGATAATTACGTACTTTCCTATGGTGGGTAAGGCAGCACTGGAGGAGGAGAACAGCAGAATTTCTAGTGAGCTTGCACATAACAACTCAGGACCATTGTTAACCTTAACAAGGCTTGCCTACTCGGGCTCTGTCTTCTGTTTAGCTGAGAAAATGGAAGTAGTCAAATATCCAGTGTGTTACATACACACACATCATACTAGAGAAAATTACAAAAGACATCTGGTGTAGGAAGAGAAAGGGATGTTATTGGGCCATATCTTTATAAAAATGAAGTGTAAGATAATTAATTCTGAGAATAGTGACAATAAGCTAGATAGCTCAGGGGTTTAGGCATTTGGTTGAGAGTTCAATTCCCCACTGTGCCTCCTTTACAAAGGCTGGTTTCAATGATTCATAGGGTTTCTTCCAGCTCGGCAGTTCTCAAATGATGACTACGATGACGATATTGATATTTCTCTCTTTTTGGACGGCTGCCTTGGCACCTCAACATGTGTAACGACAATTTAAATAAATTTGCCGGTTGTGTGCACGACTTATGTATTGTTAAAAGAAATGCTCATGTGCCATAAGAATAAATAAATTGCATAATAAAAGAGTCCTAGAAGCCCTCCACTTCAAAAAACAAACACAAAAAACCTTCTAAAAAGACTATGCATCAGTTAAAGTTTATTGTTTTGCAGTCGATTTCACATAACCATCCTTTGCTCTTGGATTACTCATTTCATTTGTTCCCTGCAATTCCACATTGAGTTTCCCTTCCATTTTGTTCCCGAGTAGGTAGGTTAGGTTGAGAAATAGTGACTGAACAAAGGTCAGGTCTTGAACATCGTAGCTGGGCATTTGAAGCAGGGTTTTCTCAGTCCTGGTCCAAGATTCAAATCATTTCATCATGAACTCTGTGAGTGGGTAAGTCTACCATATGTTTCCACCTGGTGTGACTGGATGACTATTCAGTTGTTCCTAACCTAGAGAGAGACAGAAGAATTAAATGCTCCAAAACAAGGCAGTTTACTTATCTTTGTATTAATTGTTGCTCTGGAGGACCACAACAACCAGTGGTGTATGCAAAAACATAGAGCTTTTCTAAAGGTGGATTGATATAGGTACTCTTACATCCTCTAAAAAAATTAATGTTTTGGAATATAAAAAAATATAGTCTTAGTTAAAAGGAAAAAAAATATTTTCTCAGCTGTGAGATGTTTGGGAAACAGGGATTGAGACCAGGGGTCTCCAAACTACGGCCTGCGGGCCACATCCGGCCCGCCTTGCCTTTTTATCCAGCCCGGTGTGCGTGTGTGTGGGAGTGTGTGCGTGTGGACGTACGTCTGCGGGCGTCTTCCTTCGGCCCTCGAAAATGTGGAACATACAGTCATGGCCAAAAATATTGGCACCCTTGCAATTCTGTCAGAAAATGCAACCCTTCTCTCAGAAAATTGTTGCAGTTGCAAATGTTTTGGTACTCACATGTTCATTTCTTTGGTTTGCGTTGGAACAACACAAAAAAACAGAGAAGAAAAGTCAAATCTCATACAATCCCACACAGAAACCCAAAAATGCACTGGCCAAAATTATTGGCACCCTGTCAAAATTGTAAGAAATCATTGCTTTTCAAGCATGTGATGCTCCTTTAATTTGTATTTAGACACACCTGTCACAAGTAAGAGGTGTGGGCAATATAGTAATCACACTTGCAACCAGTTAAGATGGAGAAACATTGACTCAAACTTTGTGTTGTGTGTGACACTGAGCATGGAGAAAAGAATGAAGTGTAAAGAGTTGTCTGTGGATTTGAGAGAAAAAAATTGTGGAAAAACATTGACAATCTCAAGGCTACAAGTCCATCTCCAGAGATCTTAATGTTTCTGTGTCCACTGTGCGCAATATCATCAAGAGGTTTACAGCCCATGGCATTGTAGCTAACCTCCCTGGACGTGGACAGAAAAGCAAAATTACTGAAAAATTACAATGAAGTTCAAATGGTGGATACAGAACCCACATTAACTTCCAAACAAATTCAAGCTGATCTGCAGACACAGGGTACAACAGTGTCACCTCGTACTATCCGTCGCCATCTGAATGAAAAGGGACACTGTGGTAGGATACCCAGGAGGGCACCACTGCTGACACAAAGGCATAAAAAAGCAAGACTGGACTATGCCAAAACTTATGTAACAAAACCACAATCCTTCTGGGAGAACGTACTGTGGACAGATGAGACAAAAGTAGAGCTTTTTGGTCAAGGACATCATGGCACTGTTTAGAGAAAAAGAAATGAGGCATTCCAAGAAAAGAACACAGTCCCTACAGTCAAACATGGTGGAGGTTCAAAGATGTTTTGGGGTTGCTTTGCTGCTTCTGGCACTGGATGCCTTGACTGTGTGAACGGTATCATGAAATCTGATGATTACCAAAGAATTTTGGGGCGCAAGGCAGTGGCCAGTGTCAGAAAGCTGCGTCTCCACCAGAGGTCATGGGTCTTCCAGCAGGACAATGAACGGAAACACACTTCAAAAAGCACTCAGAAATGGTTACAAACAAAGCTCTGGAGAGTTCTGAAATGGCCAGCAATGAATCCAGATCTGAATCTCATAGAACAGGGGTCCCCAACCTTTTTAACATCGCGGACTGGTTGGGGAAGGTGGGGCACCCCCCTGTGCTTGCGCTCCTGCGTGAAGGAGCGGGGGCACTCGCGCACACTTGCGTGCATGCGTGAAGGGGTGTTCGCGCAGGCGCGCGCGAAGGAGCTGTGCAGGAGGGAGTGCGTGCGGGGTGTGTGTGGGAGATCTGTCTCCTCGGCCCGGCCCAGACCATGGACTGGCACTGGGGCTGTGGACCGGGAGTTGGAGACCCCTGCCATAGAACACCTGTGGAGAGATCTCAAAACAGCAGTTGGGAGAAGGCATCTGTCAAATCTGAAGGCCCTGGAGCATTTTGCAAAAGAAGAGTGGTCCAAAATTCCAGCAGAGAGGTGTAAGAAACTCATTCATGGTTACAGGAAGCAATTGATTTCAGTTATTTTTTCCAAAGGGGGTGCTACCAAATATTAAGTTAAGGGTGCCAATAATTTTGGCCAGTGCATTTTTGGGTTTCTGTGTGGGATTGTATCAGATTTGACTTTTCTTCTCTTTTTTGTGTTGTTCCAACGCAAACCAAAGAAATGAACATGTGAGTACCAAAACATTTGCAACTGCAACAATTTTCTGAGAGAAGGGTTGCATTTTCTGACAGAATTGCAAGGGTGCCAATATTTTTGGCCATGACTGTATATGATGTGGCCCTCACGCTGAAAGGTTTGGAGACCCCTGGTTTAGACCAAAGGTTATGTTCACAAAATATAAACAAGTGCTATATACTCACATACAATAATACCCACATATGATCCTTGTATACAATTTACTTATATTCCTATAAATTAAAGGTTCTGTACAATGTTAGTTACTAGCTTCCTCTCTGCAAGTTTTGCCCTTCTTCCTGATTAACAGTGCTGAAAGTAGGTGTAGCTGAGCCTTAATTATTCAACTTCTATAGTGAAATACTTTTAATCCTCTCTCGCCAGTAAACGCTGAAAGGAAAATAGCAACCCTCTGCTCAGAAGTTCATTATAGTCCCAAACTCACAGGACTAACATAATTTCATATTTAGAGAAAATATGATCATAATTTTGAATTCCCTTGCATTTCATGATTTCACTGTATAGTTACAAGTTATATACAATCTTATCATTTTTGTTATAAAAGCTGTTTACATTTTTTATCACTGGAGAGAGACATTCCACATGCATTAAACAATATTGCACATTTAATTGTTTGGATAACCATTATTTTAAGATATCTGTGACCCATATTCTGTTGCTTGTTGTTGTAAATTGCACTAGAGTAAGCCCATTGAAGCAGTGTGGATTTGGCGAGTCAACCCCTCCATAAGTTCCATTGATTCAAATGGACTTACACTAGGTGTCACTCGCTTTAGCATAATGAGTCACAACTAGAGTAGGCTCATTTGAATCAACTCACAGAGGAATTGACTCACCAATTCCTGATTCATTCAATGGGCCTACTCTAGTGCAATTAATTATACTAAGCAGCAGGATTGTGGCCTATGTATTATGAACTGCTAAAATTTCACACTAAAAATTATTTGGAAATCTGCAGTGGACATGAGCCTTTAAGGCAGGAATCTGTGTGTCGCTGGATGATGGCTTGCCAGAGGGATTGTGGGCACTTATTCCTGGCAAACTGACAAGAGGATTTATAAATACCTGGGTGTACCCAATTCTGCACACTATATAGAACAAGTGATCAATATGAAATGCCTCTGAGTTCCTTGGTAGCTACAGTCAAGGGATACAAAGTTCACTCAATGACCGATGCAGCGATATGCATGGTGAGACATGTATAGTATTAAAATGTATCTTTGTACAATTTCTGTAGAGAGAAAAGGATTGCCCGTCATTTAAAATGCCTTTGAAATCTCTAAACATGAAATATTCCAAAATGATGCATGATAATAAATATGTGGATTACATTTTATCTACCATTCTAAAAATCAAAGTGGAGAAGCAGCATATGAATCTTGGGATCTTAACAGCAAGCCTCATACCTTGTTGTGATTTTCTGTCCTTTCTGAATTAGGTCAGAAAGACCAAAGGAATGGATCTTTTGTTAACTTTTTCTCCCTCTGTGCCACTAAGCCATCGAGTAAAAATTCAATGTAGATATTGGCCTGCAGGGAAGAGAAACCCCTTCCCTTTGTGGTTTTTTTTTTTTTTGGGGGGGGGGGAGGTATAATGTGACCAGGGCATCCTGAGTTACTAACATGATCTGGAGAATATCTCCACACAGCAAGTTTATTTTTGTTTCAAACATTGTTGTAAGGCAATACCTGTCTTCTGGACTATGATACTTACTTATTCGTTGATATATCTGACTTTCAGCCTGGCATTTGACTCCAGACAGTGGTTTAAATCCTGACAAGATCTTGTCTAGTCTGATTGCTTGCCAATGCAATAAATTCATTGTTATTACAGCACCCATGAGAGGTAGCCATCCAGCCTCTGCTTCAAAACCTTGAATGAAAACGAGCAATGCACTTTCGACTATTGGAGAGCTCATATCACCAGGATGTCCTTCATAATGTTTGACTGAAAGCTTCTAGTAATCTGAACCCCTTCATTTCAGTCCTATGTTATGTCCCTTCTATGACTTTCATATTGCTTTTTAACCATGTCTTTCTGAGCTAACATAATGCAATTTCTCAGTTTCTCCTGATAAGACTCCAGATTCCCCACCATCTTTGTTGCTTTCTCTGGACACATCCATACTTGTTGACGCATTTCTTAAATGGTGTCCAGCCCAGGACATGGTACTCCCTGTGCAGTGTGACCAGAATAGAAGGAGTGCCATTATTTCACACTATCTTAACACTATACTTGTAGGAGTCATCCCATTTCAAATGACTGTATGGGGTTGGTATGCTCATGTATTTACCACATAAAATCAGTTTTGATTTGCCCCTACCCCCTTAAGTGTAGTGTTGATAAATGTATCCTTCTCTCTCTCTTTCTCTGTATGTACAGTGATCTCCATACCAGCATCAAGACATGGTGTGGGTGTTGTGGGTAGACTCCACTTAAGTAGGACATTCTTTAGTGTTGTCTATGCATAAGGGAAGCCTTATGCTTCAACCTGTAAACTGCCCAGAATAGTGTTTGCACTAATGGGGTGATATATTAATTAATTAATACTTTCTGATATACATGCACTTGAGAGGTTGGATTCAAAAGAAGGCCTTCTCATTTGTGGCACCATGGGATACTTTTTGCAGATATGGTTGCCTAACACAACCTTACTTATCTTTTTTATGTCAGTTCATAACTTTTGTATGCATCTGGTCATTTCAAGATGTCAATCAGATGGTTTTAATCATTGCTTTTTTTGGCTTTATATGTCTGCTAAAGCTTTGATATCTTTGCTGTTGGCTTGGTGTGCAGATGATTATTTTCATTGGCCCAAATCCTGTTGCTTAGCATAGTCAATTACTGTATTTTGTTGTACTATACTGGATTATTGTTTGGCACTGAAAACCTCTTTGCTGAATAATGGCATATGGATCATGAAAATGAATGTTACAAATAAATAGAAACTTGGCACCATTTAGCTGCTCCAGCCTCAGTGATCAGTCCCAAGTTACTCTGGAGCAGTTTTGTACTTCTGTACATTTTTTTAAAAAATGTGAAGTTATGAGTCTTAATATTGAACTGAAAGGTTCAATATTGAAGTATTCCTGTGAAATGGAAGTTGAAGCCTAAATCCAACATCATGTTAATGGGATGCAAGTACTGTACAAGTTGTACTTACATTTATTGATTTAAAATATTTTTACCCCACCTTTTCCCATAAAAGGACCCAAAGGGGCTGTTGCAAAAGTAACACGCAAACTTGCCACCTGTGTTGCACAACTGCTTGCCCAACTGCAACTGCTTTGGACACCACCCTTGTGCATCAGCCTTCGTGTCTGGGATGAAACATCTGTAAATATGTATTCCCTAAGAATGTTTTCTGTATAGAGTGGATTAAGATGGAATGTTTAATGCATAGAATTTATGAAGTTTTCAAAGTATCTCAAAATTAGGGAGAAAGTTTCAATTTTTTATTAATGAATAAGGTGTTGGATGGATAGATAGATAAAAATGTGAGAGTCCACATGGCACTTTTATATCAAAACAAAAAGACAGGTAGCCCTCCTAATAATCACAACTGACAAGAGACCAAGCTTTGATTTCCTGATTTGCTCAATTTTCATTTCGGCTTGAGGACTAGACACACCCAGTAGCAGAAGAATGTGCTGCAAGCTATGTTTTTATTTCGTACCCTCCTTTGTGACTAATTCCTATGTCATTCGTTTCTCTGAGATTTAGTTGCAACTTAACATTACCTGCGCTGTGCTGAATATGTTCCACACTGCAAAATTAATACAACCACTTTATTATTAATATTCATCCATTTGCTATCTGTGCCACATGATAAGATGATAGAGTACAAGTACCCACTGGAGAACCACAAACTATAAATGCCACTGGCTTTAACCCAATGTTGTGCTAGTATATGACTTGAAGCAGTGGTTCCAACCTTGGGTCCCCAGATGTTATTGGACTAAAACTCCCAGAAGTCTTCACCACTTGCTGTGCTGGCCAGGATTTCTGGGAGTTGTCATTCAAGAACATCTAGGGACCCAAGGTTGGGAACCACTGCCTTCATGGGACAAGTTTCATGGGACTTCCCCTCAGCAGCAGACCTCTGTGTCACCTGAAAAACTTGTCTGGAAGATTCCCCAGCCGTCCAGAGCAGATTCTGGGGATGCAGTGGAAGGATGAAACTGCCACCTGCCAGTTCTGCTGACAGAAAAGGTTTCTTTGCTGTAAAGAATAGAATGAAATCTCATCCTCTATCTTTTAAATTGGGTCATGCTAATAGGATAAAATGTGTTGGGATATAGAAGCACTATCCACCCTTACTTCTTCCCAGTAAATTGGAAAAATAATTACATAGTCCAGAAAGCATTGGGAAAATGCCATGTGGTTCAAGATTACACAAATACAAGAGTAATGTGATACCTTTATTGAACCACTTAAAAATCATACAAATTGCAAGCTTTCATGGGTAAAATCCCACTTCCTCAGGCTGTGCAACACCCCTTCATGGATAGTGCAGAAAAACTGACCTAATTTTTTTCTTCACTACCCATGAAGGGGTGGTGTACAGCTTGAAAAACTGGGATTTTACCCATGAAAGGTTGCAGTCTGTGTTTTTAGTGGTTCAATAAAGGTATCACCTTAGTCGTGCATTTGGGAAAAATCTGGAATCCTGGTTTACTGGGATACAAGAACATGGCAGAACTTGTATATGCAGCACACGACACAGTTGGTTCTCTGGATTTTTTATTGTATGATCCTCCCTTTGAAATGCTTCGTGATTCTGCTAATGATAGTTAGGACAAAGAAACTGGTAAAGGTTGAGTAAGCTCTGTAGATGTTGTTTGCCAGAGGTTCGCTAGATTCTTCCACTGAGTGGAGGGTAGCCTCTGGCAGAGTCTGATGCCATTATGGGCAGCTTGATAGCCTCATGTGCCTCCCCCTGTTTTACAACCCATTTTCCCCTTGATCATCACTTAACCACAATAGCTGATTAGCCTTCAGGCAAATCAGTTTGTAAGTCACTGCTGGTGTTTTGCTGACCTAGAACTCTGCTGTGCACAAACAAGGAACTGGGACTTTTATATAAGGGTAGCAGTTTCGCTTCAGTCACAAAAACAAATAGCGACACAATTTTCATGCCGTTGGTTAAACAGAAGCTTTGAAATAACAACTTGTTGCCCAAGTAGCTTTTCATTATGGAACCAGGAAGTGTAATAGTAGTCAGTTTAAGCATTGGAGGATTACACTGTTGTATCACTCTGGGCCCTGATGGGGAAAAAAGAAAAGAAAAGAAAAGAAAAAGATAAGATTTATAATGCTATAAACTCCACACTCTCAGCAACTTTGCTATGTTCTTTCCTACCATTTCATCAACTATTATATTTCCATCCCACCCTTTCATCTAGAAACAGACAAGACACACACTATATATATATACAGTATGCCACTATATACATATGCTGACTTTTTAACTTGCAGCAATTTACCACAAAAGTTACACCACTTGTGTTATACCAGCAAAAACTAATGATAGAATTCTGGCATATATACATGCCATATATATAGGCTGGTGTCATGTAATGTCTCAGTTTGGTATTGTAGGCTACAGACAGTTTATAATTAATTAAATTAATTAATTAAATTTAATCATTTTTAAAAAGTGGGGTAACAATAAGATGTATATGCCCAAAGTTTTCTTAATATGCACATCACAGTTCAGATGTCTAAGTTTCATAATCTTGGAAATAAGGCAGAAACAGGGAGGAAGTCTCTCTCTCTCTCTCTCCCTCTCCCCCCCCCACACACTTTCTTTCATTACTATGCATACTTTTTAAGGACTACAACACACCTCATCTTTATATTATTAATTGTAAACCTGCTTGTCATTTTAAAAGTCAATCAACCATGTAGGAAATTGCCTTTTTCCTGGCCACGTTTCCATTATACTTCACTACAGTTCCGTATATTCTTCCTAGGAGGATCACATATCTTTATGTCATTAGTTTACAATGTTTTTCTTTCAATGCCAGTCATGCTTATCTTATAGAGAATAGAATATACTGATTGAGAACTTTCAGACTTTTCTCTTCTGACATACAGTCTAGATTTCCTTCTTTTTCTGTACAGTATACAACCGTATTTTACATATTTGTGCCAAAAAAATCATATCTGTGACTATTTGTTTAAATTAGTTAATTCCCCAGTTGGCATATCTGATATACACAGTCTTTCTGATACAAACAATCTGATTTGCAAGTATTCAAAGGTTGAAGGTTTATAAAGTTAAAAAATGAATAGCGAAAGCAGCAGCATTTACACTGGCTTGGAGAACTACAATGTCTTCGCTGGAGATAAAAATCTATACAGCAATTGTGCTTGCCAGACTTCTCTGAGGATTCTGCTCCAAAGGTATAGCTCTGTCACTGAAAAGGTCCTGCTCAAGAACAGAGCCTCTTTCACTTATTTTAAATAACAGGAAAGACATATGTGAATTAATACTTCCTCAAGTGTGCTAGGCTATGTCCATTTCTTAATATGAACTCAAGAAGATAGTTTCCCTTAATGGAATATGTTAAATCACCATTTATGTCAGCCCCATTGATGCAATGGGTCTACTATACCGTGTTTCTCCAAAAATAAGACAGCGTCTTATATTAATTTTTGCTCCAAAAATGCATTAGGGCTTATTTTCAGGGGATGTTTTAATTTTTTCATGTACAACATTCTACATTTATTCAAATACAGTCATGTCATCTTCTTCTGGTTGCTGCACAAGGGTGGAGGGTGGGGTTTCACTTAACTGGGACTTATTTTTGGGGTAGGACTTGTGAGCATCCTGAAAAATCATACTAGGGCTTATTTTCAGGTTAGGTCTTATTTTCGGGGAAACAGGGTAGTTGGCAGTGACCATTGGATTTAGGTTAAAATGTCACATGTAAATCTTAGGAACATTTTTTTAAACTACAAGTCCTACCATCCTTTAGTTAGCAATGGTTCGGTGTCTATGCTGACTAGGGTATTGTGAGTATTGAAGCCCCCAAAAGTAACCCTTCCAAGCTCTGCAAGATGGTGAGTCATGAAACTTCCACACGAGATGGACTTCTCTCTCCAGGTGTATAGATGGGATCAAATAAGAGAAAGAATGTGAGTCATGCGATTGGAACTGAAGACATACTGAAAGACCTGGGCATGTTTAGCCTTGAGAAAAGAAGGGGAGATAGCTCTCTTCAAATATACAGAGGGACAGGATCTGTTCTCAGTCATTCCAGAATTCAGGACAAGTAACAATGTTCTCAAGTTAAAAGAAGCCAGATTTCAGTCGAATATCAGAAAAATCCTCCTAACTGTTTGAGCAGCATGACAATGGAACCATTTACCTCAGGAAGTTGTGACCTCTCGAGCACTGGAGGCATTCAAGAGATAGCTAGAAAGTCATCTGTCAGATATGTTTTAACTTGGATTCCTGCATTGAATAGGGGGTTGGACTCGAAGGCCTTATGAGCCCCTTCCAATTCTGTTGTTCTGGGATTCTATGATTCTGTGGTAACAGTTAGCAACAGTTAGTGGGTTTTTCTTTATTCATTCTGAAAGTCATATTATCAGGACCATATTATTTCTTCTTTCTTTGTCCTTTTCTAAATTTCATAGTTGATTTTTGGGTTATCCTTACATGATCCAGATAGCCTATTCTTCATGAACCAAGCAAAATTAAGTTCTTCTGCTTTCAATTTATTTGAATTCTACTCCTGGGACAGTTTTCATGAGGTGTCGTATGAAACAAAATTAGTATCAACAAAATTAGACTTGATTCTACACTTTTAACAGACAAATTTCATGGAACTATTTAATTTCTCCAGGTATTCAGCAAAGCAACTGAAAGTTGAACTCAGAATGTGGAAACTGTATAGTTGCTAGTCGGTTGAGGTGAGTTTAACAATAATATTTTCCTGCTCTGAAAATGATACTAGGCAGAGACTGAAAAAGGAAATTTGAGTCAAAGATGCATTTTTGGCTAGTATCTCAAGTTTTTATCTCTCATGGCAAGAAGACAGTTGATCAGAAGGTGAATGAAGATTATATTTTCTTCAGGGCAGCTTTCCTTTCAAATGTACCTGTAGATATGACTGGTATCTGCTTGCTTTATAGACAGTTTCCAAGACGTACTCCATATTTGAGTTGGATGCCATTGTGCTGAGGCTAATGTATCATTGTCGGTTATAGATACGGAATATAATGGCTGGCTTGCAATCCTAAATCAGTGCTTTGGAACAAAACAATATTCTATTTCTTCATGGGAGGCAGCAGTACCAGTTACCTACATCTTAACAAGTATTTTTCTGTGTTGCAAAGAGAAACAATTTGAACGCAGCAAGCTTGAGCAACTTGTGATTTGAGCCAGACAGAGCCTAGGCATGACGTGTGGCTGCCTACCAAGACCTCAGTATGTTCCCTGTTTTTGCTAGCCTGAAGGTGCAGAAACAGGGAGGATGCCAGATGTGATGGCACACCACAAGACATGGTTTGCTGCAGTTTGGTATGGTGTAGGGGAAGATTATGGAAGCCGTGAATATAATCAGAATTGTACCTTGAATCCATAAAGAGAAGAAATGAGAAGGAGAACAGGATTCCTCCATTTTTTCCCATAGTTCTGAGAAGTTATTTCTTTGGCCTACAAGTCCCAGAACCCTCCAACTGATGTGATTTGACAGAAATAAAAGAGGACAATGGCGATAAGACATGTTTTAAAAAGAAAAATGAAAATATGAAATGTATTTCCATTATGTCCCATTCTTCTTTCCCTATCTTAAGATATTCTGAGTGGTCATTTGAACCCCGCCCCCATAACATCTTTACATGCCTGATGTGCAACATGGTTTTGAATGGACATCAATGGTTTCCAATGAATTGGACAATGAGGAAGTCTTCCGTACGCCTACTGCCTCATTTCTAAGGTAAATTCAACATATTGTGGGACATTCATTCATAGAGAATACGTCTGTCTGTATGTGCAGTCTGGAAAAGCTACATACGCTCCGTTCTCCTTTTCATTTCATTTGGTCACCTCATACATTCAAGCCCCCCGCTCCCCAGGACAGATCTGTAGACAATGTTTTCTAGAATGCTGTGTATGTGGGAAAACCCTGAATGTTTTTGTTTTTAAAGTCACAGATACAAAGCATGCTGATTACTGATATATGGGGATTTTTTTACGAAACAGTTCAAAGAGAAGCAGCCACTGTAGCTGAAATGGAAATGCTTAGTCAGACACATGCACCATAAACTGAAATTTTCCACTTGTTATTTGTACAGTGGAAGTGATATAGCCATAAAACTTCTATTGCAGCAGAAGACAATAAGGCAATAATTACACATAGAATGATTTGGCTTACCAGAGGAGAATAAATGACAGTACTATTTGCTATATTAGTTTCAATGAAGGAGAGACAGGATGCAAAAAAAATAAATAAAAAAAAATGAGAGAGAGAGAGAGAGAGAGAGCACCCACCAATCATAATGGAAAGAAAGCAAGCAAGCTTTCTGCTGGCACTCTTATAAGCTGAATTCTTCACCACTGCAGTGCAAATATGACAGTTCACTACCTCACTTTATCTGTACAATATACTAGAACCATTTAAAAGAGAAATTTCAAAATGTCCTTTATATATAACTAGTGCAGTCTGTTCTGAAAGTCCCATTCCATGGGCCAAAATCACGTTGTGAAATATTATAAGGACAACCACACAAACAGTTTTTGTGTGTTGCTGGCTATCTGTCATGTGCCCCGGTTTGCGCCTGAGATGCACAATTCGGCATGTCTGAGTGTGTGATAGACAGCTGGCCCACTGCTCACACAATTGCAGGTTTATGCTGTGTGAATCCAATGGATTATGGCTATGGTTGTTTCTGAATCACCTCATTTTGGGCTTAAAATCATTGGTGTTAAAATAATTTTATAAGCTTGTGCTTGACCCGTGGAGGTGAAGCTTTGACTCAACCTCACAGGAAAAGATGAGAGAAGAAAGGCACAGATGGACACAAACAAAACAAACTTCTTTGTTTCTCTGTGTGTTTATTGTGAAGTAAACCCCAGTGAGTTCAATGGGATATATTCCTAGATCAATGTGCACAGAATCATGGTCTTATTTGTTCAAGTATGATGTGGTAGCTCTAGAACAGAACCTGGGGAAAGTCCCTTGGTTAAATGTGCTCCTTGTTCAAAATGTGTTAGGACATCTGTGTTAAAGCTTATTTCTAGGTGATTATGCAGGTGATTGGGTTACAAAACAAAGCTCTCTTTCAGTGTTTATTAGGGGTGGGAGTGTGAGAGAGGGAAGTGGATGGATAATGAGAGAGGTGACTGAAAAACATGGGCTGCACACCTTTACATATTTTTTGTTTGTGTAAACAAAATGATCCATAGATGGAGGACTAGCATTTCTCAGGTCTTCCACTTTGGGAAGGAAACAAAAGCATTCTTCACACAAAGTGTTAAACTTTGCTTGCTGAATCTGTTATGACTTTTTTTTAAAAAATGATCTATTATTATATCTTAGGTTAAGAGCCGACTATTCTATGGCTGAAATCCTGTTGCTTAAGCCTACGGCACATAAGACTGATGAAATTACTGATGGTGGTTTCAGAAATTAGAGTCTCCCCTCTGTCCTCTGGCCTCAAATGGCTTCCCTATGATGATGAAAGGATTCCCAAGGGAGCTGCAGGACCTTTGGAGGTGGGTGAGCATCAGAAAATTTTTATTTCAGAAAAATCACTGCAGCTGATTATACTGTCAGCCTTATGTGGAGGAAGCTGGACAACAGAATTTCAGCCTTTGTATTTAAAACAACAAGTTTAAGTTTATTGTATTGGCTAAAAGCCAATAAAATAAAAGTTGAGCCCAAATGAGGGAAATGCACCATGCAATTGTGTTTTAGTTTTGATAGTAGATTCTGTCTTCATGCTGTTCTCATTCTCTGTGCATGATTAAGGTTAGTTTGTATGTTATATCCATTTTTCTAAATACTGAACATATACTACATAGGTGTATCACAGACATAATAAGGACTAAGGAGAAATTGCACTGCTCTTAATTCAAATGGAATTTAGATTTTTAAAGATGTGAACTGAGCTTAAAGCTCGGTACTTGAAGGCAAGCAAAGACTTCTTATTCAAGTGGATTATTTGCAGTTTGGCTGCTACGGAAGAGGCTTCGAGTATATGGGTGCTGAAATTAATTGATGTGCATTGATTTTGTTGGCCTTTAATATTTTAATTTGTTTAATTGACCTTTGATACAACAACCTATGTTTTTGTTTGCATCCCTTTTTAAGTTTTGCTGTTGCTGTCCTTCTGCAAGGAGGCAAAGACCTTGCTCTTCAGGCAAGCTTTTCCTTAGGGATTGATTGTCTAGAATGGGTTTCAAAATGAGATGGTTTGCATTTTGTTGCTTCTAAATCTGTTTTAGTAATGCTTTACCTAGCATTTTAAGTATAATGTTGTAATCCTTTAATATTTGAATAATGCATAGTTTTTAGTTTTAATATTGTGTTTTAATGATGTAAGCCTCCTTGGGTCCTTTGTTTGGAGAAAGACGGGGTAAAATTTTTTTCAATTTTAAAAATGTGAGCCATTGTAACTCCCAGTTTGGAAGAAAGACAGGATGTAAAACAAACAAACAAACAGTAAATACATACAGCAGATAAAACCTTCTAGTAATCAGTTTGATGGGTCTTTTTGCTGTGCAGTCTTATGCATGTCTATGCAAAGGAAGCCCCCTTTAGTTCAGTGGGCGTTACCCCATATCAACTTGTCTAGGATTGTGGCAGGGCAGCATGCCTGATGCTCATTTAGAAGCCAGGCCAGGTTCTCTGCTTTTCATCCAATCTGTGAGTAAGGTAATGACATTTTTTTTGACAATATTTGAGCATGAGTGCAACACTTCATGTCAAAGCTTGGGCAGTGTTACTCTCTTGTTATAGGATATTTTCTGATATTAATAATGTAATGGGGTACTTCATTAAACTTCCTTTAACAACATCCTTGTCTTTTTGGTTTTTGATGCTCTAGCCTAAGGTTTTAGAAGTCTGTACCACTTGATTCCTATAGTACCAAGATATTTAGTAGAAAAATAGATTGGGTGATGATGGGTGGGAGAGCTTAGAAAGTCACTCCAACAAGAGTGAATATAATGACATGCTTATCACAACAGAGCAGTGGTAAGGTAATTGAATCAAGTGAAGGAAGGCTTCAGCGGGCCATTGGAGTCATTCATCTTCAGAGTTCTTTCCCAAGCTCTGAAAAGGGCTGCAGAGATGTCACATCAGTGTTGGCTGCATCTTTTGGTTGTTAACCACATATTTGCCTTTGATTTGTTAAGGGTACAGAAAGCATAATTGTGAGGTCTTTTAGATGCTCGGAACCACTGACCTAACTAATAAGGAAAGAGTTGGTGGTTTTTTTTTTTTGCGGGTGCAGGTTTCTGAAAGAATCTGGGAAGGATAGATAATTAGAGCAGTCCTGTTGTTTCAGCATTTGGAGGAAAGTGAGGGCGGGCAATCATTATTAATTATTAATAAGTTTCACAATCTGAACGTTGCCTCTGACAGATATTTTTTACCATCTGCTACAACAGAGGTCGTCAACCCCCAGTCCGTGGCCCGGTGCTGGTCCGTGGCTTGAGCCAGACCGGGCCGCGGAGACAGACCTCCCGCCCCCCCGCACGCACTCCCCTCCCCACAGCTGCTTTGCGTACACGCGCGTGTGCCAGTGCCAGCGTGAGCGCTCCCCCACCCCTTCATGCATGCACCCGAGCGCCCGCGCGAAGGGGTGGGCGGGCGCGTGGGAGGGCGTGCAGGTGCTCCTGCGTGTGCACGAAGGGGTGGGGGAGCGCTCACGCTGGCGGGCGGGCAGGCTCCCCCACAGCTTCGCGCATGCGCCCGAGAGAGCGTGCGCACCCACGCAAGTGCGGGGTGTGTGTGCCCCGCCTTCCTCAGAGGCTCAGCTGATCCGCAGTCCCAAAAAGATTGGGGACTGTTGTGCTACAAGTCTCATCTGAATGAAAACAGATATTAAAATGCTTCCACAATTTATCAAGTCTGCTATGAAATATAATGGTCCTCCATTAACACAGACCCAATATTTTTAGGATGGAAGCCAGCTCAGGTCCTTGAACTCAGGATTGAACTGAGGTCATGGACAGAGTCTTCACTGCAATACTGCAGTTTAACCACCGTACCACGAGGCTCTATTAAATGTATCATGAAAAGACAGTTCTTTATATGCATGTTTGGCTCTACACCTGAAGTAGAGATTCGGGGGGCACAAAGAAGCGAGGTACAGACAAAACAATATTTTCTCCAACTATGGCACCTCCATGTATTTACCTAGAAGTCTGTTCTTTCATGTTTCTGCATGCCCATTTTAAAAAAATCTCATAAAAATCCATTTTGGAATGCATATTGAAAGTATTCTTGTTTGTTTATCAACAAAAATCCAACCTGCTAGCCCAGAAGCAGAACCCTTGCTTCTGTGACAGCTCAAGGGCTCACCCACTAACCCAGGTTTGGCCTAGACTCTCAGGGAATGGAATGTTACTAATCCTACTGTTAACTCTCATGTTGTTGCAGGAACAGCTGCTCCTTCCTTTTCCATCCGGCACCTATTCTGAGAAGAAGATGTTGCCAGTCTTCGAAACCATCAGGCTATTTCACAAGGACTGAAATTACATCACCCTCTTTTTCTTTTTCTTTTTTAAATGTCATTTTAAGAACTGGGAAGAAAAACATCCTGCAATCCTCTAATTGTCTTTTGTTTCACTAAAGAATATATCTAGGAGAAAGGAAAGAGTTTAACCTACACTGTTACATGTGTCTACTCAGAAGCAAGGCACACGGTGTTCAGTGGGATTTATTTCCAGGAAAGTATATAGGATTGGAGTCTAAACGAAACAGAAGGCAAAGCCCCTTTACTTACAGCACATAACATGTACATCTACTATATGGTAACAGATGGGAAAGTGCTACTCTTTAAAAAAAAAAAAAAGCAAAAAGCCCTGCTGTGTTTTCTGCAGTGTTGCCTCATATAAGATGCAGAATCCAGAAGGGCAATATGGCTTATCAGTAGGTTAATCCTGCTTCACTTTGGCTATCCCTCCTCAGTGGCTGGGGAGGGGCACCAAGCTCTCTGGAGCATTTTCCTGCTTATGGGAGGAAAAAGCACAGTCTGGATGTGACATCTGTTAAGCTGACTGTCTAAATTATCATAATGGCTGGCTTGCATTCAAGAGTGAGCAGAGGGAACAGATTGGAGGAAGAACACATGCTGTATTTTAAAGAAGATCAGTTTGCATTTAATCCCAGAGGATTCTTTAGTACCAAGCATATTGCAGTAGATCCCGAATTACGTACTTCAGTTTTGCTAATTCCTGTGAATTGCGTTAGGATCATTCCCGAGCAATAAATGTTAACCATGAGGTTTTAAGTTGACCCAAATGACATCTTATTTGCAACTTAATCTGGACATGTTGTTATGATATACATGTATTAAACAAGAGCTCAGAAGTAATGAGGCATTGGTCACAAAGACACTGGTAATTAAAGACACAATGGAGTTTACCTTTTGAAAGTGGAATGAGAAGTGGGATCTTGGAGAGAAAGTGTTTGTGGGTGCGCAGTATAACAAGTAACAATTTCTAGTTACTTTTAAAAGGCATTTAAAGTATTTTACACACATTTTGAATAGACGTTTTCAAGCCCTATTCCATTCCTTTACCAATCCTCAGATCTTTTTTCTTAAACAAAGGAACAAAAAATAACGAACAAAATATAGAGGTACTTTCGAAACACTATAACAAATAACAAAACCCAATTACTCAGATTAACACTGGAATGTGTAGTGAGAATGCATTCCTTAAAACAACAACTACTGCTATTTCCCAAACTCTAGAATAAAAAAATATGGGGATTGTACTGTGGAACGGTGGAATTTTAAACCCTGGCCATAAGCAGAGCAGGGTAACTAGACCTTTGTCCTAGGCATCAAAATTTCGAGGGCACTGAAACCTAGATGTGAATTTATCATGAGTGTGAGGAAAATAAATGGAAATCCATCCTAGCACTGTTCTGTTCCCTTTCTTTGAAAGCACAAACCACCTTTTTCTTTGTGGGTGTGTGTTTGTGGGGGGGGGCATTGTCCTCTTCCTTTCTCTTTAAGAGGTAGATCAGGTGGGAGATGCTACTATGTGCTCCAGGTGTCAAAATTGCTAATTAAGGCTCTGCCCAATCCCCACACTGTGTGATCCTATTTGAAATTTCCCTTGCCTGTTATTCGCAGCAGCAGATTTATACCATTTTCTACTTCGTGCAGTGGGAGCAAAGTTCCCGTGAGGGCAAAAGTTAAAAGGTCTCCATCCTTCCACAAAATGCCAGATGTTCAATCCAGATCAGGCCTCTCATGCTGCTTAATTATTTTCAACTATCAACCATACAAAGGCGAACCACGTGACCAACACCATGTCTCGTTGGATATGAGCAAACGTAACATCCCTAATTTCTGAGTGTACAGTTCTAGGTAAAAGGAGCTGATCTTGCATTTTAATTTGTGCATTTAGCAAATCGTTCTGACTTCATCAGGGGAAACTGCTCCATTGTGCAAGAGCCGTTTGCAGTTCTGATTCCATGAGAAGCTGGAACAGCGTTAATACAGAAGGGAAAGGTTCTAAAAATACCACTGAATCATCATTGTGCAGGCTACTGATTATCCATTTAGCAATGTTTTTAAAGGGACGTTAAACTGGCAAATTCAATTGCATGCAAGGTAAACAAATTAATGTACCGAGTTATAAATGGCATGGCTGTATTGGTCCTCAAGGAATCCAGGCAGCTGTTTGGTGGCAGTATATTTGCCATGCTTCATTAGGGATCCCAGTGGAAGCCCTCTCCCAAACACTTCCAGCTTTGACAGCATTAACAAAGGATGCAGGAGCCTGTTAATTAGAAATCCATTTTCCTTAAAACCCACATGGAGTATCCTTAGCATGTGTACAGCTAGTATGACATTTGAATACAGAGGTTCCCAGATACAATTTCTGGCATCACAGGGTAAACAGCTGAAGGAAGTCTTTGCCCAAGACCATTGACTTGCCTTCCTCAGTCTCATCCCTTCCAGATTTTTTGGGACTTTTGAATATTAGGGTTATATACTCCTGACTATTGGCTGGGGTTGATAGAAATGGAAACCCAGTATTTGGAGAGCACCAGATTGCGAGGAGGTTCCCTTAGGAAAACCAAAGCAGTTGTCCTGAGCTAGACAGTCTGATGAGGTCAGCCAAAGATACTTTGCTGACAGCTGAATCTTTCTTCAACACTAGAGGTGGGAAATCATTGTCTATCATATCTAAAGGTTCAGAACTACTATTCCTACACATCAATATCAGCCAAAAAATGAGAAGTCATGATTGGGACAAGATTGATACCCTCTCCTACAGAAAGATGGAAAAAGAAATGGTGAACCACACAGCCAGACAAAAACAGAAATTCAGCAAATGCCAAACAAGTCAACCGAAACGTACACTAGACACCTTGCGCATCATCATCAACCTATCTGGACGCCAACTCTCCCCGGAAGAAACCTCGGTCTTAGCCAAAGGAGCAAACTTTGCAGTCACACCCAATAAAATTCCAGTGGAAGACATCATTGCCAACATGGAATCAGCATTATATCATCTTCCAGAAGAAAAAGCAGAAGAAATAAGAGGTGAAGTGACAAGGATCCTACGAAAAGCAAAATCCCCAAACAGCAACATAACAAGAAACGAGAGAAATGCTATCAAGTCCCTAAACTCAGATCCTGACATCATCATTCTGTCAGCAGACAAAGGCAACGCCACAGTAATCATGCAAACAGAAGAATACAAGGACAAAATCAGGGAACTTCTAGACCCCACCACTTACAGATAACTGAAACAGGACCCAACCAACAAAATCACAAAACAAACAAACATGCTGATCAGGAGTTCCTCCCTGCACCCCAACGTCCTTCAACGAATCTGCAAGACAGAAGCTCTCCCACCAAGACTGTACGGACTTCCCAAAATCCACAAAGACTCAATCCCACTCAGGCCCATTGTAAGTGCCATCGGCTCCCCGACATATGAATTAGCAAAATACCTAGCCACCCTCCTACAGACCCACATTGGACAAACCTCATCCTACATCAAAGACTCAGGACATTTCATAAACAAGATCAGCATCCTAAAACTCAACCCCAGGGACAGACTGATCAGCTTTGACGTAGTATCCCTATTCACCAAGGTACCGATAAAGGACACTCTGACACTCATCCAGCAGATCTTTCCATAAGACATCAAGGACCTTTTCCAACACTGCCTAACGACCAGCTACTTTCAGTGGGATAATGAGTTCTATGAACAGACATATAGAGTGGTCATGGAGAGCCCCCTCAGCTCGGTTATAGCAAACTTCTACATGGAACATTTCGTAAAACAGGCCCTGGCTTCGGCACCCTTCGCACCCACAGTCTGGTTCCAATACGTGGATGACACCTTCGCAATTTGGAACCATGGTGAAGAAAAACAGGAAGAATTTATAAACCATCTCAATAACATCCACCCAAATATGCAATTCACCATGGAAAAAGAAATAGAGGGCCAACTCCCTTTCTTATGTCATGGTCATATGCAAACCTGACCTCCTATTGGGACACAAGGTCTACAGAAAACCCACCCACACAGACCGGTACCCACACAAAAACTCCAACCACCACCCACGACAAAAAAGAGGCATAATCAAAACACTGGTAGACCATGCAAATCGGAACTGTGAAGCTCAATTTCTCAGCACCGAACTCAACCATCTGAATGGTTACAGGCAACAGGCAAATGACTATTCCAAGAATGAGATCACAAGAGTCATCAAACCAAGAAAACAACACCAAACTGAAGAGGAAAAGCAGCCACCCACAAATAAAGTATTTCTGCCATACATCAAAGGGGTCACGGACTGCATGGGGAAGCTTTTGAAAAAACACAACCTACAAACAGTATTCAGGCCCATCACGAAAATACAACAAATTTTACGGTCAGCAAAGGACAAAAGGGACCCCCTCACCACTGCAGGAGTATACCGGATACCTTGCAGTTGTAGCCAGATATATATTGGGACCACAAAACGCAGCATCCACACCAGAATCAAAGAACATGAGAGACACTGCAGACTAAAACAACCAGAAAAATCGGCAGTAGCTGAACATACCCTGAAACAAGCTGGCCATGAAATTCTATTTCAAAAAAAACACAGAAGTACTGGACAACACCAGCAATCATTATGTTAGACTGCACAGGGAAGCCATTGAAATCCACAAACACCAGCAGAGCTTCAACAAAAAAGAAGAAAGTCTAAAACTCAACAAAGCCTGGCTCCCAGCACTGAAAAATACAGCCTGCAAAAGGTCAACGAACTCTACCCAGCCACAAGAACCGGTGATCACTGCACAAAAAAGACCAGCTAACAACACCCATCAATCACAGTGACAGATCATCTCCCCCCCTTATCACAACAATACACCCACAACAAAAAAAACACTGATCACCATAATCACCCAATCTCCTGAAAAGGACAAAAGCTGATCCCATAGCTATAAATACTCAACTATCCCACAAAACTGCACCAGAGCACAGACAGAGTTGTGACTCCTGTCCTCTGAAGATGCCGGCCACAGAGACTGGTGAAACGTTAGGAAGAACAACCTTCAGAACACGGCCAAACAGCCCGAAAAACCTACAACAACCATCGGATCCCAGCTGTGAAAGCCTTCGAGAATACGTTCAGGACAGGCTTTCTCATTCATTCTCTTATCACCATCTCACTATATTGCTATATCTGCTACCTGAGGTGACTGGCCCATTCTTAATGGTAGGACCAGCCATGGATATGATTTCATAAACGGGAGGTTCGTATATTCATAGAACTATTATAGTTAGGTAAAGGTAAAGGTTCCCCTTGACAAATGTCCAGTTGTGTCCGACTCTAGGGGGCGGTGCTCATCCCCATTTCCAAGCCATAGAGCCAGCGTTTGTCCGTGGACAGTTTCCATGACCACGTGGCCAGCGCGACTAGACACGGAAGGCTGTTACCTTCCCATCGTGGCGGTACCTATTTATCTACTTGCATTTGCATACTTTTGAACTGCTAGGTTGGCAGGAGCTGGGACAAGCGACGGGAGCTCACTCCATCGCGTGGATTCAATCTTACGACTGCTGATCTTCCGACCTTGCAGCACAGAGGCTTCTGCGGTTTAACCCGCAGCACCACCACGTCCGCAGCACCACCATGTCTATTATAGTTAGTCAACTTCTATTTTGGGTAATTGTTGCAATTAGTAACTTGTTCAGATTAGAGGTGGAGGCCTACCTGACTGAACACTGTTTTGTACAAAAATATACAGAACTGGCAATTCAGAGTAAAACCAGGTGAGATAATCAGCTCACATTTAAACAAGCCCATGTTTACCTTTCAATGGCCAGTCACAAAACAAAGTTTGCTGAAATGCAAGGTATGGAGCTAAGTGAAAGCTAGTGCTATAAAAAAGAGAGGATGGGGGTGGGGGGCCTGGGTTGATGCCCCAGAGGAGCTGCTGCCACCAGACAGAGCTGGGAGAGTGGTGTAGCCCCCCCAGATCTGAGGGACAATGGACAACTGAGAGCAGAACTTTCCCTGGTCATCATGCTGGACAAGCAAGGACCACGGGGAAGGGACTGGCTGGTCTACCAGAGCCTCCATCAAGGACAGGCCAAACCTTCTTTGAGCCAGGCAAAGTCTTGCTCTGACAGCTTTGAACTAAGGGGATACTCAGTGAGGTTAACTGAGAACCCTACTGAGGGAGAGGATATCCAAAGATTGGTGAATGGCTCTCAACCTGCACCTCTCCAGGGTGCAGGGGTTTTGCAAGGCTGCACTGCAACTCTGAATGAAGCGCCTACATGTTTGAACCCAGCAGTTGAGCCCATGGAGTTTGTGCCAGGGAACCCAACCACAGTCAGCTCTGTAGTGCCGGAGGCTAACCATGCCCACATCTGCCTAAGTAGCTTCTATGTTCTGATCCCTTTTTGCTTGCATATCAGTTGTGGTTAGCTTCGATGCGCCACCCTCACCTTTATATCAAACATCGCAAAGGGTTGGGTTGGTTCTGTGTCCCCTCCAGTTTTGCAAACATCGGACATTCTGAGAAATAATGGGATTCTGTTATCACACCTTCTAGCAATGTTCCTGTGGGTCAGAGAAGCTCTTTGGCAGTTCTTGTTCCATTGTAAGCTTATTCACTGTGGAGATACATTGACTGTTGGTTGGACCAAAGGCAACAGCCCTCAGCCATGCACTAGGGGGCTGCTGCTTTCTAGGTTCTCCTTCCTAACCACAGCAGTTCTACCAGAGAGATCAGAATGGAAATTTCTGGATCTCCCCTTCCTGTATAGCTGGGTAGGGTGGTGGTATGAATTTTTGGTAGTCGGAGGCAGGGCCTTATGGAGCCCATTGCAACTCTTTTTATGAAACTACTCTAAATCCTCTGGAGCTGATATCTTAAATATGTCTCATTATATAACCATGATCACTGCAGAAAAGAACAATCTCGCTCTTGCCTCAGGCATTCGAATAGCACGAACAGTGTAATCACGTAATCAGTTGCTTTTCCATTTTATCATTCACAGACTTTGAAGTCTTCTTTGCCTAGATAATAGAAAGAGGCTTGATTAAAATGACAGCAGTGCTCTTGATGTCTTTCCTTATTTCCATGGAACTATGCATAAAAAAAACACTGTGTTTTCAGCCAAATCTGTCCTTTCTCCCCACAACTATGTATGGGTTTGGGTACTAAAGGGCCAATTGTTTATATTGAGAAGGCTGTATACAGCTGTGGTGTCCTCGCTGTATACAGCAGAAATGGAGAGCCTTTATCAGCAACTGCTTGGGGCTATATTTCTGTGTGCATAAACTTCAGATTTTGTGTGTGCATGCCAGTGGTGGATGGAGTAAAAGCCAAAACTACAAAAGCTTCCTTCCTTCCTTCCTTCCTTCCTTCCTTCCTTCCTTCCTTCCTTCCTTCCTTCCTTCCTTCCTTCCTTCCTTCCTTCCTTCCTTCCTTCCTTCCTTCCTTCCTTCCTTCCTTCCTTCCTTCCTTCCTTCCTTCCTTCCTTCCTCTTCTCTCACTCTCTGCATGATCCCTTCTCCTTCCTCTATTTTCTCATTAATTCATAGTAGATGAAAGTGTGAGATAACATGGTAATACATGAACTGAGGGGTCTCTTCCTATACAGCAATTCCTGTATTTCCTTTCTGTTTGGTATCAGTGAGGCTCCCCTTTCTCAGTGCTCAGCATGAGATCCAAGGCATTTGGTACTGAAGAAAGAGAGCCATTCCTCTCAATGCTATGGCCTCACTGCAAAAATAAACAAATATATAAAAATTATGTTGACAAAGCAAGACAAGGTTGGCGGGTGGGAGGGAAAGAGGGTGCTGAAGGGATAGGTGTGGGGCAATGGCTGGTGGGAGAGAAATTGGGGTGGACTGAGAGTTCCAGCAAGCAGAATATGGCCTGTGGGATCAAAGTTCCCAATCCTAGTGCACAACATACACTTTTGACATTGCCAATTTCTGTGTAATGGACAAGGAAGGTCTGTTGGGTCAAATTTTGGGGAAACTTGGCAGCCCCTCTTCTTGAGCTCCCTTTCTCCTTGCCTCTGCCATCACTACTGATTTGCTGATTCATTTTGGAAAACAATCCACAGGAAAGAAGTAGGAAAAGGGGAGGCGCCTCTTCCTTCTCCTCTTCATCTCACTGACTGCTTACTGAGGATCAAGTTAGATGTTAAAGGGAGTGCTTGACAATAATATTACCAACAAACTTTATTGATCTAGTGACCAAACAGGAAAAAAACCCCTCAAACTGTCATCACAATACAAAATATTATATACAATATACCATAAATCTTCCAGGATTTACAGCCTGATATCAACCACAATATTTAAAAATGTAGATTTAACGGTAACATTGATGCTAAAATATAATGCAAAATTTTGCGTTAAAGGTAAAAACACTCACCCAATTTCAAAATTTCATTAACAAATCTGCATCAGATAGGTAAGGGAAATGTACATTCTCAACTATTAACCTAGACATTTGCTCAGAGATATATATGTAGGGACTCAGACTTGCAAATTTAGCCCATTTTTATCTTCTAATGACCAGCCATAAGACAAAATACAAATGTGAGTTACAGAGATGATCGCAATGACATGCTATATATGCAAAACATCCATCTCTACGTTTAACACCTTTTTAAAAAGCAACAACATGATATATTAATGATATATCCTAATAATAGGATGGTGGTAGTTTGCATTGTTTTATTTGCAGCCTCACATGCTATCTGTAGTTTGAGTGATGGGGGGGGGGATTTTCTGGGCTGGGGTGATTGTATATTTATCCAGCACTAATGAATAATTCCTTCCATCCTTTGAATTCAAAGAGGGCCTCGCCTCTCTGCCGAGTGTTCTTTTCCCTCTCTTTCCTTGGTTGGTGCCAGTTGTTTGTTTGCTGTTGATCTGTTCGGTTGGTTGCCAAGTATGTATGCGGTAAAGAAAGCAGCATACACAAGTCTATAATTACAAGCAATTGTAAGTTAAAAATGGTTTTTATTCTTTCTCCTGCAAATGTCTCTGAGTAAATTATTGAAATTTTCAGTTCCTGTTAATGACAAAGTGGTAAACTCTGAGAAACTTGTTGCTTTTCTTCTCTGTGATTCTCTGTATTTCTACTTTGTAGCAAAAAGGAATTTTGCCAGAAATTTAGAACTCAACAACAGTTTGTAAGTATGTTTACAGCCTCTCATAATCTGAATTTGTGAGGTATTCTGTACTTAGAATATGCAGAAATCTGGCATTTGCATCAGTCCTAAATAGATGGGGAATTACAATGATTGCAGTGCAGTGTACTGCCAAGTGAATTTACCTATAGGTTTAACCTTAGTTTCTGAGATTCTAAATTGGGACTATGGATCGTGTAGCCCTTCAGATATTGTTGGACCACAAATCCTATCAGCTCCCAACATATCAATTCAATGGTAAGTGATAATTGGAATTACAGCCCAACAACATCTGGAAGACACTCAACCGGTTTTAAGAAAATTGTTCTCCTCACTTAGCACAATTTGATGGTCAAAGTGCCCTTCAAAAATTTTGAGTTGACCACAAGTTGTTGCTTTCCACAGCAATTTAGGTTTTTAGTTAGCAGTGCAAAATGTGAACAAAAGTGTGAGGAAAATATACAAAACAGAATTTGAAAAACACCGCCCACTGGACTCACTGGAAAATCAAGCCAGTAATATAAATTAAACAGAAGAAATAAAACCTTTTTGGGAGGGGAAGAAGGTTGTTATCTAATGCCATCAGATGTGGGAACTCTTAACTGCTATTATATCATCCGCAGGAGCTCCTGCTGCCTCCATTAGTAATGGGGCTTCTGGATGTTTTGTTTCAGCAGAATTTTTCCACAGCGCCATTATTATACCAGGAAAATACTGAGTAAGAAGCTCACTGTAGATGAGTGGGGGAAGGCTTCCTGTGGTTTATGCCATAGTCTCAGCCGTTGAATACATTTTACTCCTGGCACAATGCATTTGATTCTGTGTCAGTTGCTGAAATAAAATATAAAAACCAGAAGCAACAGTGTAGATATGGGGCTGAAAGACTAGACAGATCTCTGACTGAATAGGAAGCTGACACATATTTGGCAGGCTATAACATCTAGCAGAGACTCTGCATTAAACTAGGTGAATCCCTAATGGGATGCATCTTCCTGTCTAAACTTACCCATTTTTCAGAGGTTTGGTTTTTCTTTGATTTCCACAATCTCTTAATCAAAATTCTTACATTATTACTGCTAGTATGCTTTTAGAAACTTTCTAGATTTTTATATGAGAATCCTGTTGGGATAACTGCATGCAGAAATGGCCACAGGAATTCGGTAACGTGCTTATTGTGTGCTGAGTTACGCAACGGGACAGCTGCAACCAGTTCCACAGTCTCTACTCCACGTGCAGTCGTTACAAGAGGATACCCGCCTAGATGTTTTACAACTACTTATCACCCCCCTAACCTCTAGGCTCTCCCAGAAATGTTATGGCTAGAAAACATGGGAGACAGTTTCTGCTTATGTAATACTTCTGTCAGCTGCTGTACATGATGCCTGCAATTTATCTATCGTATGTATTTTTAAGGTCTTTCAGAGAATCTTCTTAACATACAGATCAAACAAGAGCGTGAGGGGAAAAGAAACAGAGGACAAACTTGATGTTTCCAGGTAGGAGAGGGCAAAGCACAGCTCTGGGATTTCACGCAGCCCCTCAGGCTGTTCTTGCAGCCCCCAGCCCTCCCGCAGCCTCCTCTTTCTCTCTCTGCAAAAATAAAAGAAAATGAAAAAATTTAAAAGGCGAATCAAAGCTCTTGGAAGCCCTTAAGAGTGATTATTGACTTTTTAAATAGCCACAGGGGCTCCCTGCACCATTTAAAATGTCCAAAAACTTACTTTTCATACACTTCTAGAAACTTCAAAGTTTTATTTTCAGGTTCTCCCCCCCCCCTTTTTTTTTGACGTTTTGGGTAGCCTGTGTGGCCTTCAGTAGGTTCTCTAGATCTGTCATAGTTGCCCACTCCTGCTTTAAAGGAAGTGTACATGACTGAAACTGAGCTAATTTAAATCCCAAGTAATTGGTTTCAGGAGCATATGCAGGAACTACCCTGGGTAGCTTTATATGAGATTTAAAAAAAAAAAGTAAGAAAAGAATATAATCACTGACCCTTACATTCAAGACCAGACTCCCCCCACAAACAACAACAACAACAACAAGGGGTTAAAAAAACCTGTATAGAAGTTAAACCACACAAAACCACAATGAATATTCCAGAAATCTAGACTTTTCTAAGTTCTGGCTATGCACTAGTCCATCTAGGGATACTGTGAAATTTCTTTCCTTTTAGAGTTTCTGCAAATAGATGGAACAGCTGACAAATCCTTTTCATCTATACCACCTCTTGATAAGGCACACTCGGCTTCAATAATTTTCTTCAGAAAGGCACACTCGACTAGCCTGTCGTCTTGAGAAGCACACATTGGATAATCTACTGCAAGTTATCCTTAGCCTATAGTACAGTGGGATAAAAGTGAGAGTTTGAGACACTCTGGTAATTATAATTTATCTACTTCAGGGATCTAACAGTGCATAATAACTGTCATTTATGAAGAATACTTATGTCTTGCTTTCCTAGTTCATAAATTAAACAGCTCAATGTGGCTTACAAACTAATAAAAAAAAAACCCAAAATGAAGCCATTAACATTATTAAATAGGAAAAAAAGAACAAATGAAAATTACAGAAAACCACATACAAAGTTACAAGAAGGAAGACAGAACAACAGAATAATTAATCAACTTGTTGGCCAAAGGCTTTCCTACACTAAAATATATTTCTCAGGCAGGATATATCTTCAAAGCAAAGGTGGGGGACTAGTGGCTCTATTATCATTCCTATCATCCCTCATTAACAGCTAGGCTGGCAAAGATGATGGAACTGGAGTCTCATAAAATCTAGACCACCACAGGTTCACTACCCCTACTATAAAGATTATGAACAGCACTTTGAATTGTCTCCAGAAACAATCAGTAGGCAGTACAATGGGGACAGAGGGATACACTCCAAAAATCTCATCCTAGCCATACCAATGGATGGTATACGTGAGATTTCTAGACAATCAGCCCAGGCAATTTCAGGACAGTTTTTAGAGGCAACCCCATTTCAATGGGGCCAAAAGCAACGTTATAAAATACAGGTAAACACTGTTACAAACTACGAGGCTCTTGCTGTATATTATGAGATTCAGTTCCGTGAATGGGTAAGCCGTGGTCATTTCCTATAACAAAATGATAAACTGCCTGGGCTGATTATTTGGAAAATTCGCCTTTCCCACCCAGAATGACATTTGCTGTTCAGCCAGTTTATGCTGACGTCAGTTTTTCTAATACCATTTTTAAAGATAAGAGCCGATGGGATGTTGCAGCATCGTATCCTTCACAACATCATTGCTCATTGCGGTTATTGGCCTTTGAGTTTGTGTGTCTTTGTGCAAAAGCTTGTAACACTTTTCTGTGAATGGTGCAGAAATATTTTTATGTCTAGGTCAGAGGTATAATGAAATCTGTATATAGAGACGTCTTCTTCTTTGGACTTCCACATAGTGCAAAAGTGCAATTATACACATTCAGAATTACCTTTTTACATGAACTGTATGTGCAAAGAGCAAGCCTGGAAGCACAATGCATGCCAGGCTCCAGCTGGACTGTGTTATTACAGTATGACACAGTTGTAATTAGATATATTTATTTTCTTTTATGTCCAGAAGGATCCCGTGGCTAGCCTGGATGGGCAGAGTGAGTCCAAGTCTGGGAAGTTTGTTGCTGAGGGACTGTCTCCTTCAGTTCAAAGAGTCAACTGTAGGGGCAGTTGACTCTTTGAACTGTAGAAGAGAACGTGGGGCAACTGCATGCAGCTCCTGGCATGAACGTCTTATGTCTGGACTGCACTGCTCTAATTCAGACTTAGCAGGTTGAGGTTCATACAAATGAAACTTTCCCCATAACAAAACAGAGGCATTTTCTACACAGAAAATGGCATAAAGGGTTAGATGGTTGTAATCCATGCTCTTCCCTGACATCTGATTTTCTTTCTAAAGGGAACTTCTTTTTTTTGAGCAAAGGACCATCCCATCACCTGGAGTGTAAAATGGTGTAGTCCAGGCACACCATTTCATTCAAATCAAATGAAGTAACATGACATTGACAATTAGGCTAAAGTGAACAAACACCTTTGAAGGAAGAGGATGAGTCAAATCAAATGAAATAAGACATGACGTTGAAAGGGTGCTGATGCTCACACACAGCTCAGAGCTTGAAGTCCACAAAGGCTTAACTCCCAAACATGTTTTCAATGCTAGGGATCACCTCAGAAGCCTGTAAAATAATTAATAAAGAAGGAAGTCTTAATTGCCCACTGATTGCCCACAGTGTATCACCTGGGGTGGTGGCAGCTTGGGGCCCTCCAGAGGGTGCTAGACTGCTACGGCCATTACATGTCCCACAGGCCATACTGCTCAGGGCTAAGGGTGCACAACAACATTTGCCTGTCCTAATACACATGAGACAAAAAAGAAAAGAAAAAAGAAAAAAAAGACAAAAACATTGTAGCACTTTAAAGACTAACTTCTATATTTCAATGTGAGCTTTTGTGAACAAGCCCACTTCCTCAGAGACAGGTTAGTTATAACTCAAAGCATGTCATAGACTAAAAAGTGCCCCAGCTATGAAGCATCTTCAGCATTCCCTTCACCTCAGTTCTTCATCTTTTGAATACTTGGATGTTTAAACTACATTTTAGCTCCCCTATTTATTTCCTTAGAACATCACATCACTCCATAATACTACCTCCAATGCCAAGGAAAAAGAAATCCATATGTTTTTTAACTCATGGATATGTCTGTCTAGCTTTCCTGTTTATGGGCTTAAAACGTACAATCCTCCAGGCAGCATATGATCAACAAACATAAGATTTATTCAGATATAGCACAAGGGGAAAAAAGCTATAAAAACAAAAGCAGCATTAAATACAAGGAACAAAACTTGCAGCAACCCTAAATCAAAAACACAGATTCTACAACTGACAGGATCAAATTATATTATTTATTTATTTTATTTACTGGGAAAAATGTAAACGTTATCATAAAGCAATGAAAAGATCAAAAGGAAGTCCTGTGGAGTGGCTGTTTCAAGACTGAGGTGCCAACTTTCTAAATTTCACTTGCTTAATAGTTACCTATCTCATTTCATTTGGTGAGGACACTCCCAGTCTGTAGATCAGTGTACCTATTACATATCCATAAACTAAGACCTAAAGATTTTAAAGTTTGGGAAGGGAGATATGGGTCAATGGGAAGCTTTCATCACTTTGATGCACAATTTATAGCATTCACATTGGACAATACATGTGGATACAGGGTCTGATCAAAGCAAGTCATTCTCATTGTTAGAAGAGGCTGGACAGCAGTAGTAGAAGCTGCAGCAAGAGCAACAGCTGATGAACAAGGAAACTCCTGATGACTGTTGAGAAACTGCTGCTTGGGAAGAGATTGATAACATGATTATATAACTAGATAGGACAGGATTATGTAATTAGCATATTATTCAGTACAGGGCAGGCATGTGCACAAAGAGATCTAGTTGCTGTTGTGTTTTGTGTGCTCATATGCATTCTTAACTCTATGGACCAGACTAGATTTAATATACATTAACATATGTGCATTTATTTAAAAATAACTGCCATGTAGTGTGGGAAATCCATGGAGGGGGTTAGGAAGGTTAAACCTTTTTGCCCTGCAATTGTCCTCCTCCCCTGAAAGCTGCTATTGTCTTAGGGATTTTCTCCTGGACTCTCAGTGGAGGATATTCCTTCTTCCTACATGGGATGCTTGCCATCACGATGATCCTCTATGCTAATATTTTTAAGGGGTGAAAAACCCCAATACATTCACCTATTTAATACAGTTTGGTATTCTTTTTTCAGCCCTGTTAAACACAGCAGTCTTCTCCTCTTTCCTTATGCAAATTATATTGGTTGCTAGACATGTAAATAGGTCAGAGTTGATTGAACCTCGATGTCATGGCTGTTGATCTTACAAAGCACAGCCCCACTAAGGCAGAGAAAGCAGTGCTATCCTGCAGCTTCTGGGGAAAGACTCCTGGCGAAAAGACATATGGGGAGGGAGAGTCACTTTCTCCAAGTCTGAAAGCTTGCAATTTCTTTTAACAGTATGTGTTGCTTTTTCTCTCCCTTTGCATCCTCCCTTGCTGTCCATTCCAACAATTGTTCTTAGGAGGAGAAGGCAGACACCCAGAGGCATGTGGGGCATGACTATAGCAAAGATTATTGATGTTGAATATTAGACAGCACAACTGAGCTAGAAACAAAAATGTAGAACAATAAACTTGTTGAGTGCCCCTTGCAAAGCATCCAATCCTTGCACAAAGCCCCATGTATGATGATAAAGTCCAGTGTATTTAAAACAATTTTCTTTGTAAATGTTCCAAATGCATGGAAAGAGAAATATTTCCTATGGAAAACACTAAATAGTCAATCAACATGGCAAAACCTGAAGCTGATAAGAGTGATTGGCTATTATCCATATTATATAAACTATTATTGCAACAAAATTGCAGGAAGCAGAGCTTTAATGATACTTCAAAAGGACCAGACATGCCCCTAAAGTATGCTATGAGCGGGTTGATGACAGAAATTCAACAGATATATTAGAGTGAAAGCTATACTTGCTTGTCAAAGGTAGAAAGTATTTCTTAGACCCGCTATTTGCCTCAAAATGTGCTGTTATGATCACGGTGATATCAGCCACTCACCCCAAACCTATTTATGCACCAAACAACAAACCTCTCCAGAACAAAACTGAAAAATTAGTATGAAAGCATTTGTGCTTCAGGCCTGTATTTATTTCATATACTCCTACAGTATTCAGAAAAAAAGAGTAATGGTGTAATCCTAATTCAAAGATGTTCCAGGTGCAGGAGATTAGGAAATAGGCAGAATAGGAATAGGAATTCTGTGGAATTTCTGCAGAAATTCCCGTATGCAGGAAGAAATACTCTTGTGTTGGTAGAAGCCCCATCTATGGGATGTTCTCAAATACCTGCTAGTGAAGGAATCTCCCAGCAGAACTGCTCTGCTGGCTGCTAGCAGAAGGGGGTGGGGAGGAGTGGTGGAAAAGGGGCAGAGCAAGGCTTCATCCACACCTCCTTCATTTTAGAGAAATGGCTATAACGCCAGCACAAAATTAGGCTAAGGATAATGTGTGTGTGTTATGTGCCCACACCTCAACTCAGTCTTATAGCAACCTTAGTAGGGTTTCCACTGTACAGTATATGAAGAACAAAGAAAGGGCTGTGTGGTTCCCAAGATTACACAAATGTAAGAGTGGGAGATACCTTTTATTGAAGCACTATAAATTAAACAAATTGCAAGTTTTTGTAGATGAAATTTCACTTCTTCAGGCTTAGCACAACTCCTTCATTGATAGTGCAGAAAAACTATAGACAAAAGTCCAGAAATTGGTGTATTTTATCTACAATTTTTCCGCACTATCCAAGGAAGAGTTGTCATAATGGTCCAATAAAAGCTCACCCACAATGTAAATGAGTTACTCAAGTGTTGGCTTTGTCAGTGCCAACCCTCAGTGAGTTTCCATGACCAATCAGAGATTTTGACCAAGGTTACCTGAGTCCTACTGCAACACTCTGTCCGCTGTATTACACTTGCTCACTAAGGCCTGGATAATTCTTAATAATTTCCATCATCTCTAGGCTGGGAGGAACTTGCATGACACAGCTTCAGCAAGGCTAATGTCAGTTCAGCTAGCCATCATCCATCTTGGCTTGTTAGGATTATACTCTAAAATGGCAACCATGGACCCATTATGAAGGGAAAACTCAATGGAGTGCATTGAGACTTACTTCTGAGTAAACATAAAAGTTTGCAGTGTAAATGTGCATATCTAAGCAAACAAAATGTGAACGTGGTGGAACTGATTCTGAATAAATATTCACAGGGTGGGACACATAATTATGTCTTAGAAGCCAAACCCTTAAGCCATATATAAATGCTGCAAGTGCAATAATTAGGTAGAGAACTACTGTTTCCTGGCAGCACTCTCATCCTTTATTTGAGGAGAAATTCTAGAGGTTTTCTCTTACTTTATCTTCACAAAAAAATCCTGCCCTGTTGAAACTGCTTGCCATGCTGGAGACCTGAAAATGGAAAAGGGAGCAACCCTTGAATTGGGTTCATAGTGATCCTAAATTCTGAATCATGATTCCACCATAGAACTTACTGTGTGGCCTTAGGCTTGATCCAGGCACTATCTCAGAAGATTGTAATCAGCATAAAATGGGTTGGGATGCATTCCATGCAAGAATGGTGGAATATAAATGGAGTGAGCAAACTTGTTGTTGTTTAATAGTTAAGTCGTGTCCGATTCTTCGTGACCCCACGGACCAGAGCACGCCAGGCCCTCCTGTCTTCCACTGCCTCCCGGAGTTTGGTCAAATTCATGTTGGTAGCTTCAATGACACTGTCCAACCATCTCGTCCTCTGTCGTCCCCTTCTCCTCTTGCCCTCACACTTTCCCAACATCAGGGTCTTTTCCAGGGAGTCTTCTCTTCTCATGAGATGGCCAAAGTATTGGAGCCTCAGCTTCAGGATCTGTCCTTCCAGTGAGCACTCAGGGTTGATTTCCTTCAAAATGGATAGGTTTGTTCTCCTTGCAGTCCAGGGGACTCTCAAGAGCCTCCTCCAGCACCACAATTCAAAAGCATCAATTCTTCGGTGGTCAGCTTTCTTTATGGTTCAGCTCTCACTTCCATACATCGCTACTGGAAAAACCATAGCTTTGACTATGCAGACCTTTGTCGGCAAGGTGATGTCTCTGCTTTTTAAGATGCTGTCTAGGTTTGTCATCGCTTTCCTCCCAAGAAGCAGGGGTCTTTTAATTTCGTGGCTGCTGTCACCATCTGCAGTGATCATGGAGCCCAAGAAAGTAAAATCTGTCACTGCCTCCATGACATAAAATCTTCCCCTTCTATTTGCCAGGAGGTGATGAGACCAGTGGCCATGATCTTAGTTTTTTTGATGTTGAACTTCAGACCATTTTTGGCGCTCTCCTCTTTCACCCTCATTAAGAGGTTCTTTAATTCCTCCTCACTTTCTGCCATCAGAGTGGTATCATCTGCATATCTGAGGTTGTTGATATTTCTTCCGGCAATCTTAATTCCGGCTTGGGATTCCTCCAGTCCTGCCTTTCTCTTGATGTATTCTGCATATAAGTTAAAGAAGCAGGGAGACAATATACAGCCTTGTCGTACTCCTTTCCCAATTTTGAACCAATCAGTTGTTCCATATCCAGTTCTAACTGTTGCTTCCTGTCCCACATATAGATTTCTCAGGAGATGGATAAGGTGGTCAGGCACTCCCATTTCTTTAAGAACTTGCCATAGTTTGTTGTGGTCCACACAAGCAAAGGCTTTTGCGTAGTCAATGAAGCAGAAGTAGATGTTTTTCTGGAACTCTCTGGCTTTCTCCATAATCCAGCGCATGTTAGCAATTTGGTCTCTAGTTCCTCTGCCCCTTCGAAATCCAGCTTGTACTTCTGGGAGTTCTCGGTCCACATACTGCTGAAGCCTACCTTCTAGTTAGTGAGAAACAAAAGACAGAGACTGACTGGAAAAACAACACAAAGTCTTGTAGCACCTTTAAGACTATCAGGCTTTATTTGGCATAAGCTTTACAGCACATTTCTTTGGACGCTGACTCTACTAAAAAGCTTAGCTTTGTATCTGAGGAAGTGGCCTGTAAGTCATGAATGTTTCCTTCAAATAGAACTTGTTAGTATTAAATTTGCCACAAAACTTTGTGTTGTTTTTGCTGCATCAGACTTAAAAGAGTTCCCCTTTGTACATGTTTGCAAAAAGCCATTCTCTGGAAAAGTAGATATTTTGGAAAGAAAAGGGTAGCTAAAAAAAATCATTTTTCTTTGGGCTCATAACTGTAACAATTGGTTTAAATTACTAAATAAACAATAGGGATGATTGGATTAACATGGAAACTTGCTGCTCTTTCTAAACAAAATAAGCCCTTGAGTTTATTTTTGATCCTTATGTTGAAAGACTGGTTTCACAAAGCAAGTATCAATTTTATAACATGTTATTTCCTTTCACCTAACGTGTGCCTTCGCAAACAGAATACCACTTCAACAATCCTCCAGAGCCAGGGACTGGATCTTGAAATGCTACATACTTGTTTCAGATATTCAAAGTTTGTTCACATATTTGAATTAAGGCTGCTTGTGACACAGATTTATTTATACAGTTAGCACATCCCATCCCAACTCTGCTAAAGTGAGTAATTGTGGTATAGTGCGAAGACTGCTGGACTAGGGCTTGGAAGACCTGAGTTCAAATACATGAAACTCTTTGGGTGATCATCAGTCTCTTAGTAGAGAGGACAAAGTGAAATGACATCACAGGGTTGGTTTGAGGACCAAAGGAAGAGTTTTGCCTACCTAGCAGAATCAATCAATCAATCTACTACCTGACTTAGTACCAAGAAGAAATGTATAAACTCATGAACCCACTCTACAAATCAGATTAAACAACAACAAAAATATAAATACAAATTCCATCCATGCAAAATTGAAGAGAAAAATATATTTATTATTTACAAAGAAAGTATTTGTGAGCTCTGACCTGGACAGTGGCATTTAAACCTGTTTCTCAGCTACAACTTAAAGAGACTCAGATCATGGCATGTTTGCTTTGTTCAACGCTATCCAATCTAAATCAGAAGTGGGCACAGTGCACTCCTCCAGAGGTTGTTGGACTAAAACTCCCTCCAGTGTAGTCAATGGTGAGAAATGCTGGGAATTGCAGAAACGCCTTCTGACCTAAATAAATAGGTTTTTCAGGGCTGGCCTTACCATTAGGAGAAGAATGTAGCAGATTTCGTGTGTCATGAAAAGGCAGTTTTCGAAAACGTAGTTGTCTGTTAGTTTGTGAATAAATTATTCATAAATTTCAGCATATATCAGGAGGATTAAATAGAGACCAAGGATTATTATCACATTAAATATATTAATACAGTAGCTTGCTCTGCAGTCTTTTGTATAGCTATAGCCAGAAAATTCTTTTCCTTTACACAGCTCAACTGGCGTATAACTTCCTGAAAAAAAAAATCAACATTTCAGGGATAACAATTTAATAATTGGTATCAATTGACAAACAAGCTGATTGCTCTAGCCATTAACAGGATGTCCATTAATCTTTACTTTAAATGTTAACTGCCTGTGTTTATAATGCCACTGTCACTTTAGAAGTTACTTACGAACATAATTGTCACCCTCTTTTCCCAACTCATTTGGTCCACATCCCAGTATCATGTACAGTGTGTATATAAACCTGTGATGCTCCATGTGTCTGAGACAATGGACCACAATCCACAAAAGCTCATGCTGGAAAGGGTGCCATTTACTTCTACTCTCCAGGTAACAAATATCCTAGGCCAGTTTTGCAGGAAGTGAAGTGATGTCTTCTATGTTTCATCACAGGAGATTTTTCACAGTACTCCAAACAAGTGCTGAAGTAAGTTCATTCAGTGGCCTGTAAGCCTTCAACAGCACTTCATCATGATGGTTATTATACAGTACGCCCTCAAGTTGCTTCTAACTGCTGGCAACCCTAATAAGGATTTCAAGATAGATGAGATATTCAAGGAGTGATTTACCTCTGCTATCCCCAGTGAGTTCAGTGCTCAAGTGTGGAGTTCCTTTGAGTCTTAACATCTGTCTATAGCAATACACTGGATCTTTGTACCAGGAGGTGAGGTTGAGGAGCCTAACGCCGAGGGAGGCCCGGAGGGAAAAAACAAGAAACTGGGCCTTCTCGGCGATGGCTCCTCGCCTTTGGAATAACCTCCCTTCTGAGATCCGTATGGCCCCTTCGCTGGGCATTTTTAAAAGCCAATTGAAAACCTGGCTGTTTGGGCAAGCCTTCCCTCCAGCCACTACTTGATTCACTTTTTTTCTTCCATCTTGAGTGCTGTCTATTGATGCGTTACTTTGTCTTATATTTTAAATTGTTTATATTATATGTTGTCAGCCGCCCAGAGTAGTCAGTTGACTAGATGGGCGGGGTATAAATTTAATAAATAAATAATCTTTATCACGATACAAATCATTAAATGCATTGATAGGGGATTTGTATTGGCTTAGCAGTACAACATTGAACAACATCATCCTCATCCACAACAGTAATGGTGTGGGAACCACCGGCACTTCTAGTCGTGGGAATGTCACTTTCAGTGGCGTGGGCTTTGCTACTCTTCCCCCCCCCGCCCCCCCCGGGCCCCTTTCTTGCCTCCATGTCACGCCTGAGAGAGTTGTTTAAAACAACAAGCAAGCAAGCAAGCAAGCACCCTGGAGCCAGTAGTGCCTTAGGCCCTGAACCCCTAACTCCCGGATGCTCCTGAGGCCCCAGTTCTACCTGGACCCGACCCGGACAAGCAGGCGGCAGGGGCGACGGGCCGCCGAGGCGAGCGCGCGGGTGGGCGCACGCGCTCTGGGCTCCTCCTCCGGCTCGGGCTCAGTGCGCGGCTGTGCCGGGAGGGGGCAGGACGGGAAGCCGCACGCGCATAGCTTCGCCGGCTGCCTCTCGGCGGCTACTCATCGTAGGGCGAGCGACGGGCAGAGCCGCGGCGGCCGAGAGGAAGGAAGGAAGGAAGGAAGGAGGGGGGGGGGGCGCGCGCAAAAGAGTGCGAGAGCGCAGCCTTAGGGGAGCCTGAAGGGGCCGGGGAGTTCCTGGGCTTGTTGGTGAGGCGCGCGGTTGCTTTCCCGGCTGCCGGGCTGGCGGGCGCGCATGGAGCCTTGGAAGCAGTGCGCTCACTGGCTCATCCAGTGCCGGGTGCTGCCGGTCAACCACCGGGTGACCTGGGACACGGCGCAGGTGTTCGACCTGGCCCAGACCCTCCGCGATGGAGTCCTGCTCTGCCAGCTGCTCAACAACCTGCGCCCTCACGCCATCAACCTCAAGGAGATCAACCTGAGACCTCAGATGTCCCAGGTAAAGCGAGCGATGGAGGCGCCTTCCTTCCGGGTCTCGGCGCGTCTTATTGTGCTCCGTGTCCCTCGCCCACCCCCCACCCCCAGCCCACGTTATTAATCGCCTCGTTAATGTCTTTGTTCCAATGCAGGGGTCCTCCGGGGTGCCACTTCTGGTTGTGTTCCCTTTTCGGCGGGTCAGCTGGCAGCCCTCGGCCGGGGATGTTTGGAATTGGGCGAGAGTTGCCAGATGCTTTCAGGGGGTTGTGAAAGATGTGCGCGAAAAGGTGGTTTGTGCCCCTCGGTGTATATGAATAAAGAAACAAAAGGTAGAGGTCCCTGTGTGGTTCCAGGAAACTGGAAGCAGGAACATTAGTTGTGGACTCATGATCTGGGGGGGGGGGGGGGGGGGGGAGGGACGGAGGGAGGGGGAGGAGGAATGAGGCTCCTTTTGACAGAAAGAACAAAACAATAATTTAATATCTCTCCTACCCATGCTTGAATGTTTTATGCTGGCCAATGTATTATTTCTTGACATTTAATCTTGGCCAATGTATTATTTCTCTGTGTTCGTACTTTTTAATGAGAGGTTATGGAAGGATCAGGAGAGAGAATACAGGGATGCTTCAAAAACACTGTTAAGTCTGTGCCATGACTTAATAGGCTTTAAAAAAAATATTCTTTACTCATACAAAAGTATGTATTTTTTTTCAACCTTGTTTTCTTCTTTATGCCTGTATTCCCTTGGATGAGCACTTTAAAAATTAAAAAGAAAAAGAAGAAGAAACATAATGAAAGAGGAACTGTGTCATTTAAGATGAGCCATCTAGGAAGTTGACTGCCTCCATTACTGCTATCTGTAATTACAATGGGGGGGGGGAGAGGATAAAAACACGGCCCAAAGGGGGAAAAACAGCCGCTGCTGCTGTTGTTGCTGTCTTCTGAAGGGTTCACTGGAAGATTTAAGCATTTATTCACTTGTCTGTGGGTATAGTACCTACAGGGGAACTCAGAACAATGCCAGAACCGCTTGTGTCAGGAAGCTGGCCTCCCAGAGACATCAGACAACAAGGGGAAGTTGGTGCTATTATGCAGAACGGAGTCTTGTGGTTGGCGTGAGCTGTTGCGTTGGATGGAACTGGAAATAAGTTGGCTAATAAGAAGTAAAGGGCATTGATTTCAAAGGGGGTGTTGAGTATAGGCTAAATAGGACTTCACAGTATTGGATGGTCTCTGAAAACTAAGGAAGAGGAAGTGACTATTTAGAGCACTTTTCTGAGTAAAACTCCCTCTGTGTGGACAGGGGGAAAAAAAGGGAAGATAATATTAATTTAGTTGTTTTTATGTTACATTTTAAAAAGGAATAAAATTCTACATAAGATGTAGGTCTCTGTCGCTTGTTTTTTTCACTTAACATGACAATGATGCTGATGCTTTTTTTGTGCCAGTCCAGTTAATTATTTTTAAAAAGCAACCCTGTTGTCCCTGGGAAGGTATTCCCCTTCTGGAGAGGGATATCAGGCCTTTAAAAAAGAAAATCAGATTTCTTGATGATTTAAATAAAAATAATTCATTTTTCAAAATTTAAATTGTGATTTAAATTGTAATTAAAATCAATTTGCTTAGCTTAAAAAATCATTGATTTTTTTAACCAGCCTGCCACAGAGCCTCCTCCCAGAGCCCAGAGGTTGGAAAAGAGGCACGTTGAAGATACCTGACAGTGGGTGGCTATGGATCCACAGCTCTCGCAGCTTCATAGCCCCCTCCAAGCGTGGTGATACATTAGGACAAATTTTGGAATTGATCTGAATGAATTCTGTCTTATCACTGCAATTGGGGTGGCAATAGTTTTTTCACCTGAAAACTCTCCATGGTGAGGCGAAAAGGAAGCCTTCTTGTTATCTTCTATCCTGACAGTAAGAGCCTGGCAGTCCATAGGATAAGTCAGGAGTTCTGATCTTGGACTCTCCCATCACATTGCGTAGAATAGCTGCCTAAGGTGAAAATTCTGTCATATTTTGGGTATGCTTGCATTGACCTCAAAGGTAAATGTGTACAAGAGTTACTTTAAATTCCACTGGAACCATTAGAATAAATTAGCCACACAACTGTTTTGTATTACAGTTGGGTCTGTTGTACAGTCCTAGATACATTCTCCAAGAAATGAAAATCCTCATTTCAAAAGCCACTTCAAGCAGCAGATGCCATGGAGCACCGAGCCATAGCAACATGCTGGAGGAGAGACCTGTGGTCTGCCAGGCTCTCCATAAACAGGTGCCTTCAGGGTTGGAAGAGGATGCTGGGCTGTTGGCATTTCTGAACTCTCACTCTGGCCAGCCTCTGTATGTGGAGTGAGTGGAAGAAGATGCTGGGCTGTTGGCATTTCTGAACTTCCACTCTGGCCAGCCTCTGTATGTGGAGTGAGTGGGCAGGAGAGACCTTTTCCTTTGCCCATGTGGAAAACGATTTTAGGCTGGCTGTAATGGGACTTATTTCTGACTAAACACATAAAGGAAAGCAAGTGTGATGCGCTGGACAGAGTGTTGAACTCAGGGGGCCTGGGTTCAAACCCGTGTTTGGCAATGGAGACTCACTGTGGGTGGTGGTACTTGTAGAACTAAGTATCTCACATCCCCTGGAAACCCTGTGAGGGTTGCCATGAATCTGATGCGGCTTGATGGCACTTAACATAACAAATCATGTGTAGAGCTGCAGTTTTAGTGTAGCTAACTTTAGCAGTTGTTACCTTTCATTTTCACCCACTTCATTTCTGTGGAAGTCAAAGAGATCACTCAACTTCAGTTCAATTATTATTCTCTTATCTAAGTTGTAGATCTTACTGTTTTGTCAACATAGAGTTTTGGATGCAGTATGGATTACATGTCTTGTATTTACTTGCATGTAAGACTGTATCAGTTCCTTGCTTTTAAGTCAGCGCAGTTTAATCATAAGAATAATATATACTATTTATGTGAGGCTTTTGATCTTTTATATTAGTATTTTTGAGTGCTTTACATACATATTTTTTTAAATTTCTGCACTCTTCTTGTGTAGTCAATCAGTATTATTATCAAGCTCCTATTTTTGATGGAGCTGGGCTAAGAATGTGGCTGTCCTAAGGCCACATAAATAGCTTATGATTGAGGTGAGATTTGAACTGGATATTCACTGGATCATTGCATAAACTGTTAGTCACTGTACTGTCTCTACATTTGCTTGCTCAAGGACAGAGAATCTTTGGTCTGTGAAATAATTTGGACTGACTTTGCTGTATCTTTATTTTTAGTTTTTATCCATGGTTTCTGCTGGATTTAAAGAAATCATACTCCTTAAGTTTGAGTATTATGGCCTGCACTGGTTCTGGGTTGATACTCCAGCTGGGTAGTCTTTAGGCCTCCAGGTGTGTTAGAGTGTGTCTCCCACCATCTCTTTCCTTTAGTCATGTTCATTGAGGCTCACAGGACCTGTAGGCCAAAATTTCTGCATGCTCACTGCTCATTTGTCATTTACTGTTGCAGCCTTAGGGTGTAGCACTACGGCATGCTCAAGCATGTTTATGTAGCATTTAAATTAATAAGATGTGCAGCCCCTGACCTTATAAAGTGTGTTTAAGTCCTGAGTTGAACTGCATCTTATGCACATGCTTTTAACGTGTTCATTCGACCATTTGTACAGCTTGACCCAAGTCTCTGGAAATGTAGCGATAGCAATGGTTGTGATCCAGACCCCTGCACATACAGATAGCAGTTTCAGTTTTGTGAGAAGGACAATCATTATGCATACATACAAGTTCACACAGGGGCTTTCCTTGATGCTTTGAATGGTTCCCTCCTATAGCATAGAGGCAGAGGTCCTTTGGGGGACAGATGTGCATCAGCTGCTGATGGATGTTTGCTGCTGCTTGTAAAATACCACTAGTCATTTGAGGACCCGCTTGCTAGTTTAGCTGGAAAAGACTCTTCTTCAGCAAGGTTTCTGTGAAGGAAAATGTGGCCTCAGAATAAGAGACGTTGGCTGCAATTTCGTAAGACTGGGTTCTGCAGAGCTCACTGGAATTTACTTTTGAGTAAATATGCATTGGATTGCACTGCTAGACTTATGTTCTGTGGCGACTGAACTTGGAGCCTATGGAGAAAAGTTTTAAAAAGTTACACCTTTGAACAATATCTTTCAGAATCACTCAGCCAGCAGGAGAATGGTCATACTCCTGGGGATTCAAAAGAGCAACAGTTTTTAAGCTCTGCTTTGAAGAAAGACAAATTTCATTATGATGTTGCCCATACTTTCTTCTCTCTATGTGAGTGCTGGTTGTTATGTCCAGGGACCTAGGGGTTTAGGTATGTCTGAACGTCAAAGTGTGGTATGTGATTTATTATTACCGTAGAGTTGAAATGCCTCCTAGAATGCTATTGATAATGCCAAGTTCTGGCTAGGAGACAATGCCTGTTGCTTTAGACACAGAAACAGTTTCCTGGAGCAATTGCATATTGATAGACAAAGTAATTTCTTGGAAGTTGTCATCTTGGTCACTTACTGCTTTTTAAAAGATCATTCCAAAGCCTGATGATCACGTATTCTAACATGAGGCATCCAGTAATGCACATATGCGAAAAAAATATTGGTGGCAACTGTAAATCAGTAATACACTACGTGCCACTCAGTTCCTTATGCACCACAGATAAACCTTCAACTGAGGTCCAGAAAGCTATCCTGTTTAGAGACAATAGGGAATGTTTTATAGCAAAGCTATCCAAAGGCTTTGCTATAAGCCCTTCAGATTGGAAGTGAGAAAAAGGGACAATTCATTTTGGCTGCAACTATGATGACATGTATTTAGGCTGCTGATATCCCACTGGTTTCGAGGAGATTGCATTGATTTTCATGGGAGATGAAAGCAGCTGAACTCTGTGGGGGCTTGTATGTCACTTTTGTAATTTTATGCTACATCAAGATATTGCCAGGTTTGAATCAAGTTTCCCATTTGAAAAGAAGAAAGAGTTATCCAACAAGACTGGTGAATAAGTGTGACATGTCCCCCAAAACACTGCTTAATATTGGTAGTCCAGTTGCAAATGGCATCCGAACAGAATTCATTACAGTCAAAAAGAAAAAGGAAATTGAGGGCATATTTAAAGATACGGAATTTGTCTTTAGCCTTGCAGATCATAAACATTTCCAGTGTGGCCTTGGTGTTAAATAAATCCATACTGGGAGACAGGATGTACATTCATTTGCATACACTAACTCAGCTGTGAAGAAACATTTGTAAAAGTACCAGTACAGTCACTTGCAGTCAGAGCTGGAAACATTACCTTTTTGGACTTCAGCCCCGAGAATTTCCCAGCCAACCTGGGAACCAATGGCCTCTGATTATGATGCATGGCTATTTGCAGACATGCCCTACTCTGTTCAGTGGGATGTATTCTCTGGTAGGCTTACTTAGGAGGGCAGCTAGGTAACAGTTCTGTACTTGCTTACCTAAGAGTAAGTCCCTTTGAATTCAGCTGGGCTTACTTCTGAGTAGACATGTGTAGAGTTATGGTGCTAGTTCAGCTTCTGTTTCCGGATAGCAGAAGGCCTCAGTTTGTGGAAATCAAAATTCTTCTTTTTGTGCGCAGCATCCAAACTTGTGAAACATCCTTCAGGAAAGCTGTTATGCATGTAAAGCACATCCGTGGAGTTTGTTCTGAATCCCTGTGGGCAGCGAACTTATCCTGTAATGCTTAAGATACATTTGCTAATTGCTTCTGATTTCTTTGCAGGGTGAATTTGATTTAAATCACAATGTAAACCTAAAAAAATTGTATACTTTTGACAATTTAAATCAGATTATAAAAAATTAAATAATGATTTAAGTCTTTTAAATCAATTGCTTTTTATCCACCCTGTTTCTTTGTTTGTAAATGGCAATTCAGCTGCATGTGATTTAAAAAAAATTGCTGTGATCCTTAAAGTGTTGCATGGTAATGTAAGCCAAATTTATTTCAGTAAAGTTTAATAATATATAAGTGGCTTAGGTTCAGAGTTTGGGAGCTGTTAGGTTTCTTTTTTTAAAAAAAGATTTTGAGTGCACACTTATGTTCATGCATATACTCTAGTAGAGAGCCTGTTGAAATATTTAAGTGCTCTGATATGTGTGCTATGGTTTAAGGAAATGCATCATTTGAAGTTATTAGTTGGATAATGAACTAGTCTGGCTTCTACACATTAAGTAATGCTCCAGTCTTTTCTTCATCATCTGCTAATTAATACTACCTGTCCAGGTTAATGAAAATTGATTTTAGCCATCATAAGTAAGAAATAGGAGTCTTTTTCTAGAAAACACAGTCTGGCATATTTTGGCTGACAGTTTTCTCGAAAGAGTTGTAGTAATTGTATTTTGGATTTCTAAGGACAGTGTGAGCTCTATTTGCATTTTTAGATCATGTATTTTGCTCTCCTCCAGTGTGTTCAGAGCACATACTGTCTAGTACAGTGGTTCCCAACCTTGAGTCCCCAGATGTTCTTGGACTCTCAAACTCTACACCACTAGTTATGCTGGCCAGGATTTCTGGAAGTTGTATTTCAAGAATATCTGGGAACCCAAGATTGGGAACCCCTGCTCTAGTAAGTGTGGTAGGTTATCTTACTAGAGAGTAAGTCCTACTGAACATAGTGGGATTTACTTCTGAGCAGACAAATGTAGTCTCAGGTTGTTAATATGGCAGACTGGAGTGTGAGGCTTTAAAGTTTCTTATCTTCTAATCAGCCATTCATTTTTAATGACAGTTTTAGAGAACCACCCCACCTATCTGTCTGTGGCTTGTGTGAAAATCTGTCTACTGTCTTCCATTCCTCAATCTTACAGTTTGCTATATGTTCTGTTCGAATTGTAGTTTACTTCACCTATTTGGAAAAATAACCCGGTGCTGCTTCCTAGTTTAGCCCTGATCAGGTGGGCCAGATGTTGAATGCCTGTTCAGAAGAGTCACAGAACTCCCCAATTTCATTCAGTGTTTCTGGAAGGCAGCGAAATTCCTGTGAATATATCCTGCATTTCATAGAATCATTTATTTAGTTCATATTTTTTATTTTACTAAGCGTTAGTGCGCACTCACCACACACACACACACACACACACACACACACACACACACACACACACACACACACACAAACGAACCACACTGACTTTGTAGGAATAGGTAGATTCACCACAAGAAGGAATTTTCTCATTGTACAAACCTCCGGAATATTCTTCTGTAAATAAATAAATGTTCTCGTATGCCCAAGGACGATAAAAGATTTATCTTGGTAAGGTGACACGCTAAATTCTAGCGCAGCAAACCCAGAGATATTTTTTCTCTAAGAACTGGAAATCAGTAACTTTCCAGGTGTTGCTGGATTGCAAATCCAGTGAACTGTTGGCTGTTCCAGCTAGGACTGATGGGAGCTGCACACAACAACATGTAGAGGTTCACACATTTCCCACCTCTGTCTTGGCACTCTATTCTCCTAATCCAATTTCATTCTAGCCTAATTGTGTTACTTAATGCTCAGCTTTGGCGGAGTGTTAAAATTCATGGCTGTGTGTGGCAGCACTGTGAAGTGGATGACCGCCAGCATGTGGAAAGTTACTTTCGAAAAAAGTAATGTGTTGGCCTTATAGTTCCAGGTCCCTTGCAGTAGTTTGATTTCTTCACACCTACATTTTTTTTAAGGAAAGTAACTTTTTTTCTCAAAAACAACTAAAAGAGTAACTTTTGCTTTTTCAAAACATGCATCTGAATGTTCCATGCTGCTGGCCTGTGTTACAAAATACACTGTCCCCTAGTTCACCTTTCTAATTGTCTAAACAACCCACAGGAGAGCACAGGGCACAAGCCAGCATTTGAACCATGTGATATTCCTCTTCAGTTGCAGTTTTGATTTTTTTTGTTTTTGTTTTTGTTAAATTATTCTAGCTGCACAGCAGAAGTACTGGAATTCACAGAGCAGAATAGCTGCAGGTTCCCCAGATTAGTCCACCCCCTTTCTCATCAACTGGCATGGACAGTCTCAATAACTCACTCTGAGACATTAGTAGTAGAAAGAGTAGAAGTTTTATTACTTACAATTGAACAGATCAAACGGCAAACTGACAAACACGACTGCTTTCAGCAACAGACTTCAACACATTCTAGAGAGGGAAGAAAAACACTGAACAGAGAGGCAAGGCTTGCTTTGAATTCAGAGGCAGGGAAGGAACAATTGGTTAGTGCTAGATAGATTGATAGTCACACCAGCCCAGAAAGGCCCCTTCCAGCCAAACCTGCTAAAGGCAGCATATGAGGTTGCAAAAACTCCAACATCTTCTGCCATTTAGTGAGACGCATTCTGGGAACTATTGTTTGACTTTGCTTTTTAATACAACCCTGACATTCACAAATGGACGTGTTGGTGGATTATTGTCCAGGTCTTTCACTGATGTAAAAAACACACCCTTAAGCCTTATTCGGGCGTTAAACATATGAAGAGATGTAATCACGTTGTGGTCATGCTACCCTATTGGAGTAACCCTTAAACCTTTCTCTTTATTTAGCATGAAGGTGTGCAGCAGAGTCTGCTGAACACACTTACTGAGCTGCCATGATCAGGAGCCCTCCCTTATCAAGAGTCTCCCATTCATGAGGGGTCTGTATCTATTATGTTCAGTTGAATATTCTTCCCAGCTCCACTGCAGACCTTCTGAGCCAAGGAATGGGGACTCTGTGGAACTCGCAGTCTGTACCGTCCACCTAAAACTAAATCTGATCACCTCAGGCTGTCTTTACGTAGGAATATAATTTGGGGTAGGGAGGAGTTATTTTGTTTCTGATAATACTGAGCTGTTTGGAGCCTAGAAACCTTTCGCAATCTACTGCGAAGCACCCAAAGATCTGTCAGTAGATCAGGCTACCTTCCGCCCACCCCACTTTATTCAATGAGTTACAATAGTCTTTGTGTTTTAACACTCTGGGACAGCTGCTTCATAAACTGATTTTGAAATGCTTTCTTCAAAGGAGTCTGTCACCCACTCTGATTTCTAAACAGGAAGACTAACACTGCTGTGCAGCTAGTGTGGAAATGGAAATGTTTGTTTAAAAGATATTTTAAATAAACGTTATGTTGACAAAATATTAAATTGATAAAATCTTTATATTTAATTTTGAAAAGGGCACAAGGTTGTTTCTGAGCTGTGGAATTACGCTTCTATACTTCCGTTGGAATTGTTTTTGCTTCTGAAATTTAAGTACTTGGGGGTTTTTTAACAGTAGAAAAAAACTATTCATGGGTGAACAGTTTGTCAGCTAAAATCCATGTGCGTTGCTGTTTTGGAGAAAAGTAGTAGAAGTTGATTTGAGAGAAATGTTGATAGCTAAAAGTCGAGTCCAGGCAAGAATTTATGAATGTCTGTTTATGTTGTGAGAGTCAGTGTGGTTTAGTGGATAGAGTTATGGACTAGGATTCAGAAGACCTGAGATCAAATCAGTTCTTCACTTTGGAAACTCACTGGTGGGTGGAAATGGTAAAACGACTCCTTAAATATCTCACATACCTTAAAAACCCCATGAAGCTTGCTGTAAGTCAGATATGACTGGGTGACACATAACATATACAGGTATTCATTTAAGATAATGAAACGTTAAAGATTTTCTTGGATGCTGGGTCTGAGCCACACTTAATCACACTTGAAGTAGTCCTGAATTCAATGGGACTACAGTTAGTCATGATGAACTAACAAATCCCATTGATCTCAGTAGATTCCTGCTAAGTATGATTCAGTCCGGATTCAACTAATGAGATTTCTTTCTCCAGCTAAAAGGTTGAAGGAGATCAGCATATTGGAGAAAGGCTCATCGTGGTTGTCTGCTCCAACCTGGTGTTCTTGTAAGCTTAAGAGTGTTTTTTCCTTCACGGGAGTACGCTAAAAATGTGACTTCACTTGACCCAAATGTCAAGTGAAGTCATAAAGTGGTGTAACCCCTTGGTTCCCCTGCACATGTATGTGAATCCTAGTGGGCCAAACTCTGCATAGTCAAGTCCCTATATTATTTGAGCTATTTGACTGTTCAGATTAAAAAACCTTAATGGACTGTTTGGTTTGGAGCAGTCAAGCACTTCCACTTCCCCTCTTCCTCAAGTTAATGCTGTTCCTCTGGCCCCCTGCCATCAATAGCTTCCCATAAGGAGGAGGAATCTGGGGGTAGGTGAACAGGTGAGGAACAACTAAAGGAGAATAGCTGAGGAATGAGAGTAAACCAGGAGTACTGTTGCAGTGCCACAGCCCCACTCCTCAAGTAAGAATTTTTACCCTGAGGAGGGTGATAGTACCATGCTAGAGAAGGGAGCTGGAGGAGGAGGTAAAATAGGGTGAGAACCATGGTCTGGATCATGGACTAGAGAGTGTTTAACATTTGCAGGACTAAATATATTGCAGGATGGTCGTATGATACAACACTTCCGGCTTCTGTTCTGTACAGATTCCACTTGGAGAAGGTGACATTTAAAATGGGTGTTTTTGTCCCCATTCTTTAATTACAAGCCCTGGTCCCAGTATAATCTTGCTATGAACATAGTTGCCAGGATTGACCTGAGGTATTTTGCTGCCTGAGGCAAAATAAAAGATAATACCATCCTTTGTTTTGTGTATAGGAGGCAGAAAGCTTGCATTTGAATCTTAGGGCTCTTGGCTACACCTAAGGCAAAAGAGTAATGTTGAGGATGTGAGGCAGGTAGGAGAGGCTGGCAGTGCTGCCCACCAGCATCTGGTGCCTAAGGCTCTCTGCTGGCTGAAAGGGCAGTAGCAAATGAAGTGAGGGTGAGTGGGCGCGTATTATTACAGTCTTTTTGTTCTGGGGCTGATCATAATGGTCATAAATTGAGCACAATGTTTGCATGGGACCTGTGAACCAGTTCTGAATAACACAATCGGTAATGTGCGAAATCTGAATGATAAACATATTTATAGGGCTTTAGAGCTGATACGTTTGCAAATATGAAGTTCATGTTGGATTCTGGAGAGACAGGCAATACTATGCTCCTCCATCACATGTAGCTTCTGCTTGTTAACGTGTCTGATCTCAGACAATCTCATTGGAAGGAAGACCATAGTCCATTTCTATTGTAACAGAAATACAATGTGGTTTTTGGCTTGAGGTATAATTAGGTTCCTTCAATGTGGAATCCCAGTGTGATGAATATACGTTTTAGAAGTTTTCCTAAGATTAGCAACCTTTTAACTATAAGTTTAGGTGGAGAGAAATGCACAAGACTAAGATAATTTTTCAGTTTAATGTTTGTTGTTTGATGTGGAATTGAGGATTATTATGAAGAACAGCAGGTGAATTTCTTCGGAGTTAGGACATAGAGATCTTTTGAATTATAGTTTGCTGTTCTGAATAATGGATGTGTGGTTTAGTGATACTTACAGCACTAGCTTTAAAATTAGCCTCATAGAGATCCGCTTATTTTTCTGTGTTTGTTCAGCTATATTTGCATCACTTGAACGTTCGTTCAATTGCTCATAATGAAAATGTGAAAATAATCTGAAAGCTTTTGCCCAGTTTTTTCTTTCTCTTCTTGAAAAACAAAGATCATTGAAAGGAGTTATGCTTCATTGTTTCTTTAATCCAGAGATTGGAAATGTATGGCTTTGGATGTTGTTGGATCGCAACTCCCATCTGTGCTGGCTGGGGCCAATGAAGTCATAGTCCAACAACATCTGGAGGTCTACATGTTGCCCACCCCTAGCAAAAATGGTAAGGAAATGCAAGGCAGAAGTACATTTGATTGTGACAGTGTCAGAATAGTTGCCTTTTTGAGGGTTTTAAAGAGGAAAAGGAACTTCACCTGACCGTATTGTGTGCAACTCTACCTCAAGTGGTATGATGTTCATACCAGCATTTATACTTTGATAAAGCTGGGTGACTTTGTGGTGAAATAATGAACTGTTGTCTGAATCACTGTAGCAAAAACAACCTTCGGGGAGTTGACTGGCAAGGAAGGCTGGAGTGTTGTGATGATGCTTGTTACCCATCCAATCACAGTAGATGTTCTAGTTTAGTGGTAAACCACAGGCCTTGCTTAAAGAAAGTCTCAGTTTCAGTCTTTGACACATAAAATAAATAGGAGTATTTACAGTATGTACTTTTTTCTAACAAATTGAAAGTTATTCAGCAAAGCTGAGAAGAACTTTTTTATGGGGGGAACAATTTAAAGACTCACTAAAATGAGATGACGTGGTACTGAGCTAGATTTACCAAAGCTCTAACTTAGTTTAAAGTAGCTCCATATAGCTACGTATATTTGTATAATGGGGCAGGGTTTGCATTGAATATGTGTAGTCCATCCTTGGTGGTCGCCCACACACTTTCATAAATCATCTGGCCATATGTTCAGTAAGTTGTCTGATGGAAGCAACTCTTTGCTCATGAATGATATCCAAGTATGATGGTCGTCAGATAGGGTGGCGTCACTTGGAAACTGTCATACATGCAGAGAGACAAACCTTGCACAGAGCAAGTAGTGTGGAACTGCTTTTTATGGCAGGTGGGAGTGCATGATGGAGTACTTCTTCAGCCTTCAGAGAATTCTTGGGCCTGGTAGAAGTTAAAGTGAAGAGTTCTATATTCTCCCTAGCAAACTAGTTTTCTGAAAGAAAGTCTTCTCAGGAAGAAGCCTGGAGGAAAGACAAATGATTTATGAATGAGTGTTGGCTGCTTTTATTTTTATTACTTACTTATTTTATTTATTGTATTTATATTATTTATATGCCACCCTTCTCCCCATAGGGGATCCATGGCTGCCTTTCTGTGTCATAGCTCCAAGACCTTGAAAGATAGACACCTGAAAGTTGATACTAAAGCCTTGGAAATTCATTTTCCAGGGGACCTTCAAGCAGCCGCTGCATAATCTTCCCTCTGCTGGGCCCTTGACGTCTTAAGAAAGTTAAAATACAGAGAGGGAAAGTGCCAGTACTGCCCCCTGGTAAATGGGGGAAGAAAGTGAGCAGAGGGAAGGGCTGAAAGAGCACCAGGGTGGAGGGAGAGGCAAAATCAGGAGGGAGGGAGGGAGGGAGGGAGGGAGGGAGGAAGGAAGGAAGGAAGGAAGGAAGGAAGGAAGGAAGGAAGGAAGGAAGGAAGGAAGGAAGGAAGGAAGGAAGGAAGGAAGGAAGGAAGGAAGGAAGGAAGAGAAAAGGGAGAAGAGGAAGAGAAAAGGGAGAGAGGAAGAGTCCTGGGCTGAGCTGGGGATGAAAGAGTGTTTAATACTTGCCAAAACTCAATTTATTATGCGGTGTTCTTATCCCCAAATGCTGTTTCTATTCTGCAGAGGTTCCAGTTTTGATATTGGTCTCAAAGAGGTGCAATTTAAAGCATGTGTGTGAGAGAAATGCTTACATTCATTTAAAACTAGGTCATTACTTTGTGTATTCCATTATACTGTGACAACAGAAAATCCAATATGTAATAGTATTTTGAGCTTGAGTGACCAGATATATGTTGGTACAGGGAATAGATTTGACAGTGTTTCTGTTTGAAAGAGAAACATAATGAGGAAAATGTAATTGGGGAAGGGTTTGAAAGGAAGGACACTAGTGACAGGAGGGGTGTCGAGACAGGAGGATGAAAGTCAAAGAGATACAGTGTCAGATCTGTGTTGAAGAATGCATAATGTAGATATAGGAAGTGGAAAAGGGTAAGGACTGAAATAAAGTATTGGGTAGAGAGAAAACCAGCAGTTTTGAAATCACTTGAGCTTCAAGCAAAGATAAATTGAGACATTTGGACTTTGGCTATGATATGGCCCTTTGTCATGAAGCCAGGGTAATTACATACCCCTGCTTGCCTATCTGAGCGTGCTGATGGAACCTACTTGCCAGGGAAGTAGCATTTGACACCAGTCTAGGAAAAACACAGTTTTCCCAGCAAGCGACCTGTAATAAAAGATCCTGGATTTCACCTCTGACCTCTTACATCCCTTGGAATAGAAGGTAGGTTTGGTAGGGGATGAAGGAAGGAAGAATTATAGCAGTACACAAAGAGAAGGAATGTGGTAGCAGCTAAATAAAGAAGATAAACAGATCTTATGCATAGAAACACCAATTTTGGGTTTCTGTCTCTAGGCTAAACTATCTGTTACATGTATATGTTTAAAGGAAAAGTAGCTGATAGAAGCTTCAATTAAAATAATTAGATGGCAGCAGGCCAAGAGTAGATGGAAGGAAAGGGTGCATCACTGATGGCTCCTACTCCCTCAAACTGGCTGCTTATCTCTCCATGTGTAAAATGAATGGGGCCATCAGCAAAAGGGTGAAACAGTTCTTTCCCTCCTATCCTTAGTCTATCTCTTTTACCTGTAGTTCTTTAATCACTACTGTTTTTTTTTAATGTTTGGGGCATCATGGGGGCATTACACATAACTCCATGAAACATGTACTTTTATAGTAACCAAGACCTAGCCCAGAATCCAGAGGCACACTTCTGCAGGATCCCACTCCTTCTGTCTGAATTTGTCATGGTCCTTTCCTCCTGCAACTCTCCATATCCCACAGACCTTGCTCCACAGGGCTGGGAAGCCCCTGGAACATTTTTAAAAAAATGACAAGAGGCCTGCAGCAGGAAGAAGAGAGCAAGCAAGTCCCAGTTCCAATAATGTTCGCTTCCAACACTATTGGAACTAATAAAATGTGTGTCTGAATTGTACCACTTCAGACAGTGTGTATTGGGGTCATAGGATTGAATATAAGAGTAACTGCCGGCTGCCAAGTCAATTCTGGCTTATAGCAACCTTCTTCAGGGTTTTCTAGGTAGAGAGTATTCAGAACTGGCCTATGTGAGCATTCTGGGACTGTGCAGCTTGCCCAAGGCCACACAGGCTGGATCTTTTGGAATACACAGTGGGGAACTGAACTCTGCATCTCTGGCTCTGCAGCAAGAAAACTAACTTATTGAGCTGTCCAGTCAGGTATTTTTTAATTTTTTAAAATCATTTTAATTTTTCTTAATAGTCCCGTACTGCAAATAAACTCAATCTTTACATGTAGAAAGCTGTTGGAGACTAGACTTGAACCCTGCCTGTTACATTTAGTTTTCTGTGTAGAGGACTCCCTCCACCCAACTCCACAGAGGAATATTCACTCATATAAAGTGTCATGAAGTGTGCTTGTTTCCATTCTTGGTAACAGTATTTTGAGAACGTAACCCAGTTTTGAAGTTTTGCAGTCTGTGTGGTGATTCCAACTGAGCTGTTTGTTCAGTGTTTTTTTTTTCCCTGTAAGGAACTACAATGATACCACATTTAATTCAAAGATATCTAATTGGCCCAGGCACATTTTATTTATTGCCTTTATGAGGTATGTACGTTGGACTGTCTGAGAGATTTTCTGAGGGCTGCCTGGTCTTTTTAAGTTTTACTTTTTCCCTTAACATAGATTTGAGCTAGGGTTTCCCTGGTCCGTGCCCCTTGCATACTGTCCATTATACTACAGTGGTTCTTGGCATGTGGCAATGTGTAGCCTGCATAATTAACTTGTAAACTGCGGGAGGAACAGATTTCTAAGAAATCTTCCACAGACTTGGGAAAGTGGATGGACACAAATCTCAAGGGACATTCAAAGCCATTAAAAAAAACTTTATATCATAATTAATTCTTTCTGGACTGATGCTGAATGAATGGGTTGCAGGGTCACAGTACAATTATACATAAGGCTTGTCCAAGTTCTGTGTTGAACAAATACGGTGACCAGTATGTGTGCCCTGGGATCCCAAGTAGCTGTTATCTGTTTATTGCATGTATGGCGTTAAAGCCTAACTGAAGTCTGCATAGGCTTGTTTATATGTGTATGTAGAATGGGGTGGGTAATGTGTGCCCTCCAGATGCTGTTGGAATGCACCTCCCAGACACCCCAAACAGGAGAGCCATTGGTGAGGAATGCTGGGAGTTGTTGTTGGCCACATTTGTAGCCACATCTGAAGGTGACCACACTTTCCTACCCCAGCGTGAAGCATTTTTGGTGTATATGTTAAAATATAACAAGTGAACTGACTTCTAAGATCAGGAAATCACTGAGGCATTTCATTTAATTAATTAATTAATTTAATTAATTAATTAGATTTATATATTGCCCCTTTAATGGAAACATAACTCTAGGTGGTTTAGAAATTAATACTCAGAACCCCACAGGACCCCACATAACAATACAGTCAATATGGCGGTTCACTGATCTAGACCTAAAGTTGATATAAAAAGGAAAAGAAAGCACAATAAAATAAAATAAAATAAATATTAACAGAATCTGGGGATACATTATTGAAGGTATAGTTCTGTCACCACCAATTTCCTGAATATCAGGAGAGAAAGAGCATGGCATACCTCAATTGGAAGCTTATTCCAAAGACTGGGGGCTACCACTGAGAAGGCCTGATTCCTTATTGTCATCTTTTTGGCCTCTCATCTGTGGCCACTTTTAGCAACGTGGATTGAGAGGACTGGGTGAAATGGGTAGCTGATTTCTGAGAGGAATTTTCTGATAAATATTGAGGTCCTAAACTATTAAGGGCTTCATAACCTGCACCTTGAATTGAACATGGAAACTGACAGGAAACCAATGAAGGCGAGCCAAGAATTGGGGATATATGATTGAATTTACTAGTCCCAGAAATCAGTCTGTCTGCTGCATTTTGGACATGCTGAAGTTTCCATACTGTTTTCAAGGGCAGCTGTACATAGAGAGCATTACAGTAGTCTATTTTTGAGATTACCAATGTATCAAACACTATTACTAGACATTTCTTATCCAGGTAGGGGCTCAAGTAGGCAATGAATCAGGGTTGATAAAAGGCACTCCTGACCACAGCTGATATTTGAGCCAGCATAGAGAGTGCTGGGTCTGGAGTAGCTTCAAGCTGTGGACCCAATCCTTCAGGGGGAGTGTAGCCCCATCAATGCCAGATAGATTTCCCTCTAACCAGTCTGATGATCCTCCTAACAGTAGGCTGTCCATCTCATCTGAATTCAATTTCAGCTTATTGGGTCAGGTCTAGTCCATTATTGGTGTAATGCAGTGTTCAAAGACCCACACAGCATCCCCTGCAGATGATGTGAGGGAGAGAGAGCAGCATGTCATCAGAGTACTGGTGACAACGAACTGCAAAGCTCCATATGACGACTTCCAGTGGCTTCATGTAGATGTTAAAGTGCATTGGGGAGATGGTATACCCCTGTGGGACCCTATAGCAGAAGTCTCAAGAGGTGGAGACAACATCCCCAAGCTGCACCATCTGAGAACAGCCCTCAAGGAAGGACTGGGACCATTGAAGAATGGTGCCGTCCAGTCCTAAACTTGATAGCTGTCCCAGAAGAAAACAGTGGTCAACAGTATCAAAGGCTGCAGAAAGATCCAGAAGACCAACAGGGTTACACTCCCCTTGTTTACCTCTCTTAGGAGATTATAATGATTGCTGAGATAATGTATATTAGATACTTTGAGCGTCATAAAGCACTATATGAATGCTAAGTGTTATCTTTCTGACACTTTAACTATCTTGCAATATTGAAGCAAACTATGGTTTTTATTTTTTTAAATATGTATTTTATGTGTATTGTACTTTTAAAACTTGTTCATCATTTTGGTTGCTTTGGGGCAGGCAGTATAATGTGTGAATAAAATGAAACAGCTTCTCTTTCCAAACTTATTTATTTTATTTATTTATTTAAAATATTTTTACCCCGCCTTTCTTGTTGAGAAGGACCCAAGGCAGCTTAGAACATTGAAAGACAATATTTGAAGTTGGAAACAATGATTAACATCATTAAAAGATAATATTTAAAGCTAAGAACAATGTGTAAAGAAGCAACTTATATCATTAAAAGACAATATTAGAGCCAAGAACAATAAGTATATATTTTTTTCTGCTATGCCATTTTAAAGACATGCCAATCTGGTCCAGTTTTAGAGTTGTGTTAAAGAATCAAACCTGCTAGAAAACTTCCAAGAGATTGTGCTTCTCTTTGTTAAAAACACACACATAGAAAGTCCTTACCTGCTATGGACTGGGCCATCTTTACCTGCTATGAGAATTGAGCCACAACGTTTAGGTGGGGTCTGATTTGCAAAGAGGTTACTTTAGTTCAGTCTATATATACACTCAACCTGGATTGGAAAAGGTTGTGGGAGGAAGGCCACTCAGAAAACAATCATTCATCTGGAACATGTTTGGGGGCATTTCACTTTAAATCAAATTTATGTCCTTCCCCTGAATTATTGATTTAACAAAGATCTTACAAGTAGCCCTTTTTGTGCCTGAGAGAATGAGAGTAAAGGAGAAGGCAGGGAGAGAGAAAGAATGTGACTAGGTGAGTATTGACGTCAGATTCGCACCATTGTTTTGTAGCAAAATGGTGACCCATTTTAGAGTCATTTTTATATCCCTCATTGTACCATTGACAACGAGGTGATCCCACGTTTGATAAAATCCCATTGTATCCTGGGAATGCTTAAGCAAGATTGTAACATGGAAATCTGGATGTAAAGTTACCTCAGAATAATGATTCTCACTTAAAAGAAAAATGCTTGTGCGGACTAATCCACTCCTTATAGGAGGATCACGATAGTCTTGTAGCTTGAATCCACACTGCCCCAATGTAATGGTGACCATGTGGGTTGGGTGAATGAAATGATATAATTCCCCATACCAGCCTTCTCCTTCATGGAAGTCTGTGGTTCTGTAGTAAGAAGAAGCAAGTTGTAGGTCCCGATCACATGTATCTTCTTTAGAGATGTTACTACAGCAGCAACCGCAGGTTCTGGTGCAGTGTGATTAAATTGACCCTAGAATCTCCTTTAACATTTTTTTTAAAACACCATGAAGCTGAAAGCTGTGTGGAAATGAAGGCATAATACTTTTTGAGTGTTGCTTGGTTGGCAGAAGGGTCCTGTAACTTCTATACAGTGGGCCTTGGGAAATTGATTACTGAGATTAAAGGCTAAACTGACTGGAATGCTGATCTGCTCACATATTAAGCCACTTCACAATACTGGAAATTCGTACTGGAAGGAGCTGTACCAAATAGGGTTGCTAGAGCTCCGATATACCATGTGGATGCGAGGATCATACTAAATGGCATATCACATGGCCACCCCATCTCAAGCGGCCCTATTTAACCTGCACCAGCCCACTCCAAAATAACCAGTGTAGACAAGCTCTTATCAACCCTTTAACAATCCATTGTTAGGTTATGTGAGGTGTTCCATCTGAGGAACTCTCTCTGGAATTTCTTCTAATTCCCCTCTTGGTAAAACTTTGATGACCACTCTAGAAATATGTAATATGTGATTTCCAGTTGCATTATCCAGTATTTGGAGCTAAACAATGGGAGGTCAGTTGCCATCATTTTCAAAATTAAATTGTTGCCAATTTTAGTCTGGAATAACCTACAGTCCATAACAAATAGTCTATGCTGTCTCACCTGAAAACTGCCAACTACCTGTGCTATGCTGCTCTTGTGCCCCTGCTATAATGGCATGGCCTCTATTGACTTCAGCATGATGTAGGCTTATATTCCCCATGGAGTTAAGCCTTATACATCAGCAATGCTCAGTAGACTGTGCCCAGAAATCTGTTTTGAGAATCAAAAAGTTTGTTGCTTCAAATTAATATGATGACCAACACAGAAAGGTTACTGCTCGGTCTAGGAGAGACAGCCTTTACCTCTCAGTCTGGAAGTCCCACATATCTTGATCTAGGAAATGATCTCACCCTTTAGAACAGATGGCTACTAATAACTATCTGAATTACGGAAGGAATTGGTTCCGGATAACAAAAAGAATTGTTTCCATATCACTAACTCTGTTCTTTTCCAATTTGATTACAATTATCAGAACAGAGCTGCTGAAATAGCTGCCCTGCTACAATTCCTGTTACACAGCAGTACACACATATTTTGAACTCTTTCGGTGGATGGAACAGATATGTGTCTGTCCTACCAGAGGGCGAGCTACCCTGCTAAAAGTGGAGGAAGAATTTGTAGATTTGGTCCCTCTGCAGCAGAATGTCAAAATGGATGAAAATCACTTCTGGAAAACAGTGTTATCTTTCAAGCACACTCTGCTGCAAGTCTAATTAATAACAACTCACAACAGATCAGTATCTACTAGAGGAAAATTATATGCAAGTTCTAATTTGTCTGGGTGCATGAGATTTGACTGGAACCATTATGTCCTGAGCTTAAGCACCATGTCTCAGGGGTTATGTATTTATTTTGAAGGTTCCTAGTTACACAGATACCCTGAGAGAAGCAAGAGACGTTAAAAACCCCAACACATAGGGATGAATGGGAGGTCTGACAGATCTGTTTTGAGGTCTCTGTATTCAAACATGTATGGGTCAAAAGCAGATTTATGTTTTGGCAAGAGTAAGCATCTTTCATGTCTCAATAATCAATATGCAATAAAGGCCACTGGCGACCAATCACAAAATAAAATAGGCTAATTTGCGAGCAGTGGGAGATTGTAAGAACGTGTGATGATAATCAGACATCTTTTAACACTTAATGACGTGCTGATTTTAATAACAAGCTCTCTGTACCATCTAGCTTGACCCTGCGTGGTACTGAATACGGGCTGCAGCTTTTCTATTTCTGACAGACTTAACCAACTCATGACAGGCAGGTACAATACGATTCGTTTCATGCTGAGAATACCTGTATGTGTTGAATACAGCCAGTGCAAATGGGTAAGATTTTGTTTGTTCATGTTTTAAGACCTTAACAACTCTGGGAAATTGCTTCATAAGCACAGTAGATACAGTATATCACAAAAGTGAGTACACCCCCTCACATTTCATAAATATTTTAGTATATCTTTTCATGTGACAACACTGAAGAAATGACACTTGGCTACAATGTAAAGCAGTGAGTGTACAGCTTGTATAACAATGTAAATGTGCTGTCCCCTCAAAATAACCCAACACACAGCCATTAATGTCTGGCAACAAAAGTGAGTACACCCCTAAGTGACAATGTCCAAATTGGGCCCAAGTAGCCGTTTTCCCTCCCTGGTGTCATGAGACCCGTTAGTGTCACAAGTCTCAGGTATGAAGGGGGAACAGGTGTTATCGCTCTCACTCTCTCAGACTGGTCACTGGAAGTTCCACTTGGCACCTCATGGTAATGAACTATCTGAGGATCTGAAAAAACGAATTGTTGCTCTACATAAAGATGGCCTAGGCTATAAGAAGATTGCCAAAACCCTGAAACTGAGCTGCAGCATGGTGGCCAAGACCATACAGTTGTTTACAAGGACAGGTTCCACTCAGAACAGGCCTCGCCATGGTCGACCAAAGAAGTTGAGTGCCCATGCTCAGCGTCATATCCAGAGGTTGGCTTTGAGGAATAGATGTATGAGTGCTGCCAGCATTGCTGCAGAGGTTGAAGGGTGTGTGTGAGCCTGTCAGTGCTCAGACCATACACCGCACACTGCATCAAATTGGTCTCCAGGGCTGTCGTCCCAGAAGGAAGCCTCTTCTAAAGATGATGCACAAGAAAGCCTGCATATGGTTTGCTGCAGACAAGCAGACTAAGGACATGGATTTCTGGAACCATGTCCTGTGGTCCGATGAGACCAAGATAAACTTATTTGGTTCAGATGGTGTCAAGCATGTATACTGGCAACCAGGTGAGGAGTACAAAGACAAGTGTGTCGTGCCTACAGTCAAGCATGATGGTGGGAGTGTCATGGTCTGGGGCTGCATGAGTGCTGCCGGCACTGGGGAGCTACAGTTCATTGAGGGAACCATGAATGCCAACATGTATTGTGTCATACTGAAGCAGAGCATGATCCCCTCCCTTTGGAGACTGGACTGCAGGGCAGTATTCCAACATGATAACGACCCCAAACACACCTCCAAAACGACCACTGCCTTGCTAAAGAAGCTGAGGGTAAAGGTGATGGACTGGCCAAGCATGTCTCCAGACCTAAACCCTATTGAGCATCTGTGGGGCATCCTGAAACGGAAGGTGGAGGTGCGCAAGGTCTCTAACATCCACCAGCTCTGTGATGTCGTCATGGAGGAGTGGAAGAGGACTCCAGTGGCAACCTGTGAAGCTCTGGTGAACTCTATGCCCAAGAGGGTTAAGGCAGTGCTGGAAAATATTGGTGGCCACACAAAATATCGACACTTTGTGCCCAATTTGGACATTGTCACTTAGGGGTGTACTCACTTTTGTTGCCAGCGGTTTAGACATGAATGGCTGTGTGTTGCATTATTTTGAGGGGACAGCACATTTACACTGTTACACAAGCTGTATACTCACTGCTTTACATTGTAGCCAAGTGTCATTTCTTCAGTGTTGTCACATGAAAAGATATACTAAAATATTTATGAAATGTGAGGGGGTGTACTCACTTCTGTGATATACTGTAGATTTTTTTCAATCAACAGAAGGTAAGACTGACACATTTATCCATCGTCTGTGAGGAGCAGGGTTGCTGTAATTGGATGCTGTAAATAAGCAACTAGAAGTTACACTAGAATTACAGAAAGAAATGGTTCAAAGTGTAGGAAGTTGTTCCTTAATTCCAACAAACACTGTAACTACTCTACTTCAGACATCACCTCTTGCCATTTTGGTTTCATTCCTCATCACTTACTTTGAAAGGATTGAGGGCACAGAGACACTCTTTTTTTCATGGCAGTACGCATTTCAAATGGAAATCTTCCCAAGGAGTTTGAAACAGTTCAAATGTGGCTTGTGTTCTCTTATTTTCTCTCTCTCTCTGTTACACATACACACACGCACACCATTCCATAACAGGCTCTGACGGAGGCTGGAGCTGTTTCTTCTATTACCATGAAGTTTCACTGACATTTATATGGCTGTGCTTTACTGCAAATTGTTTTAAAGGTACCTTGAGTTTTAAATGGGTGGATTTGCTTTATTAGTGTGAGTCAAAACGTTCAGTTCACACTGTACCTCCATCACACTGTTGGCAAGTAATACAGTGGTGTAATCCTGCCTCTTCATGTAGTAAATCACAACTTGAGTAGATGCATTGAATCAGTGGAAGTTATGGACGAGTTGACTCACCAAATCCCCACTAATTCAACGGGCCTACTTGAGTTGTGATGCCAAGCAGAAGAATTTCAGCCACTAAATAAATCTCAAAGAAAAGGAATAAATGCAAATTAAGAGGAGGGCCCATTTCGCCCAGTATTCCACAACTCCCATATTCCCTGGCATAACAATTTTCTGAAGATTATGGGAATCGTACCCCAATGTCTCTGAGAATAGCAGTCTGGAGAAGGCAGATTTAGCTAGTCATTTTGGTTTTCAACCTCTGGTAACTCACAGGAAGGGCAGATGAGCATGACTAGTTGCAAAAGACATGTATCATGAGAGCATGCTATTAAAAGCTACCTCTATATGCCCTATCAGTTTTTTCATGCTGCACTCCTCCTCTCTTTTATTACTGAATAAGTCACATTTAGCTCAGACATCATTTGAACATCCATGCTTAAGGGTGCACTTTAAAGCTAGCTTGAACCATATTGGAGAGGGGAATCAATCTACTGGATAACAACTGGGGATTGTCTTTCTTTCCTTCAGCTATACAGATCTTTTAAAATTCTTACCATGCTGGGTCACTTTGACTGGGGGACGGAGAACTCCCCCAGGGCAATTAACAATTTCCATATAATAGCTTGTGGGGAGGGGGACAGTTCTGTATTATTACAAATACTTCTCTCTTTGCATCACCAGCCTCATTATTCAGCGGAAACAAAACATAGGCAACAGAACAATTGTGAAATATGTAAGAGATGCATTGTTACAAGACGTGAAATTCTTGAATCAGAGGATACATGTCAGATAAATTAACTGATGCCACAAAGCACTCATGAGTCCAAACTGGCACCAGTTTGCTCGAAACTTTGTGTCCTGGTTTGCTGCTTAAGAATGTGCACATATAATGTTACTAGTAGCTTTTTTCTTTCCCTAAACCATACATCTGCTTTTTGTATAAGATCCTCTCTCATCACCAAAACCTGCTTTCATCTTAAAGGACCGGTTGAGAAACTGCTGGTAGCCGAATCCACAGTAGCAAATTCAGCTGCTGGTAGTTTCTTGACCAGCACTTTAAGATGAGGCAAAGAAATGTTTTCCCCCCCATAACTGATGCAGCTCATCAGTAATGGCCTGTTATACTTTTTTAAAAAAATCAGTTTCCCTTCCTCTCCACCAAGAAGCAGAGGATGTGTTTAATTTGATGATATGCTGAAATGCCTCACTTCTTAAGCTACTTCCATAATATTGCAAATTCAAACTGGAATGAGCCTTGACAACCAGAAGGCTTGTTTTTGGTCCATTCCCAGCAATCACATGATCTGGAAACAGAACAAACTTGTACCAATGAAGTAGAAGCCCCTGATGGGCTTAGAAAGGTGTGGATAGGAATGCTGTGAATGATTGGGTTCGTTCCAACGAACCCAATCATGTGGTTGCTGGAAGAAGGAGCCTGTCCATGCAGCAAACCCAACAGAGGGCTAAATGCTCATCTGATTGCTCCCTAAGTGGAGTAAAAACTCCCAGTGATTTACAAAACCCAAGCACTGCAGATGTTATCACTTTACCTGTTTTTGTAACATTTCAAATATTAACCAAATTTTTTCAATATTTTTAGTTTGCAACCCTAAATTCACCTTCCCCGGATTAAGGTTCAATTGAATGCAGCAGGATGTATTTCTTGCTGTATATGCATAGGATTGAATTGTTGCTCTGTTCATAAGGGAATGTTAATGGGAGGAATTGAGTGGTCTGTGTGAAGTGGAGTTTGCTCCACAAGCTTGAGAGGGTAAATGGACGTTGGTCCAGAAATGAGCAGAAGACTCCATGGTAAATTGCTAGAAGATGTGCGTTGCTGATTTTTATGTGGTACAATAACAAGGTTCTAGGGAATGAATGATGTGAGATAATGGTAATCAGTGTGTTGAGTGACGCTGGCAATGAAAGGACCCATCCTTTAGCAACTCAAGTAGAACAATGTTTATGCAGGAACCATGGGTGCTGTACCCCTGGCTCCATCAACAGCCAGGGGGTGGCTAGTACTTGGGTTAGATGGGGTGGTGCCTGAGTAGTTTCTGCTGCCCTCCAATGTCCAACTAGTCCAACATAAAACAAACTGCAGGGGCAGGGCCCCAGGGCCACTGGCAGAAGTCAAACAACTTTCCTGTTACTTTGAGCTCCCGAGCCTGCACAGAATGGCATCTTCAATCACAGTAGGCTCAGTAGTTAGCAGCGAAGCTGCCTGAAACAGACTACCCTCCAAAACATAATAGATTTATCTTCCTGTTCTGGGAGCAGAAGATTGTGGCAATAGAGACAGATTGCTTCATGGATAGATTCTATGGCTTGCAATAATGTTTTCAGTGCAGGGTTCAGAATGAAGTTGCATTCAAAAAGGAAAATTGCTGCTCTGCCAGAGTCATCTGCTGCCTTCTTTCTCCTGTGATGTTTTGTTCTACTGGTGGTTGATAAGAGAGCCAAATGTTCACATTTCCCTCTTATTTTTGGCATTGTTTTGTGCGCTTCTGAGGAGGAAAGTCAGAAGTCTTCAAGGATCAGGACACTGCAACTTACTTTAGATTTGTGGGTTGCTGCTGTTCCATTCCTAGTGAGCTACCTTTTTCCTACAGTATGTACTCTGAATTACCCACATGAACTACAGTATAACCATTAAGCTCCGTTATGGCTTTAAAAAAATGATAACAGGATCCAAGTGATCCATTCCCCCTTTTATGTATCTCTTCCCTCCCCGCTAGTGAGGTCAGTATCCAGCCTCCAGTATATCTGTGATCTCAGTTAAGATTGGCTATGCAAATAAGCCCAAAGAATTATTTGGTGGGGATACAAGAGTGAGTTTTCTTGTTGATTGCTCCAAGGCTGTGAAAGTATCCACCATGGGAGGCCATTATTGTCTTTGAGTTCTGCTATAGACTGAAGATGTGTTTTGCTTTCTAACTTTTGTTTTGCCAAAGCTGTGTTCTAGCCCTTAGCAGGGATGCTGCAGATGCAATGATAACACCATCTGTTTACTCCAAAAAGGAATCTTCATTGGAGAAGTGCATGATGATAAACATAAACATCTCTTGTGTTTAAATACGCAGTTCGTTGGTGTGTATATTTATTTTAAATATTTCTGAATTATCTTCCCAACCAAAGTCCCCAGTTGACTTACAATATGCTGAAATTGTTAATTGCATTTCAGCACAGTTTTGCCACACAGTTGTATTGCCCTCTTGAATTTAAATGATTCGGATGCATTTTTAAAATAAAGTCACCAGGGATCTTCCCTTTTATTTCAGATCAATAAGACTGATGAGACTTAAATTAGGTCTAGCAGACAGGACTGCTTGCTTGAGTCTCCTTGCTACCCAGAGGAACAGGAAATTAGTGGTTCAGTAGTAATCCTACTTTGCAAGGTCAATAACTTGTAAATTGTGCAGCAGACCTATGCACACAGAACTGGGGGTTTCTTTTTTTATTCGTATCAGAGCATTGTACAATTTAAAATTATGGACTTATAGGTAAAATTAAAAATAAATTGAAATATTAAGATAATTGGACTATTTTTGGCCAGAAGTGGGCAACATCAATAGTGCTATCTTGGCCATTTGCGAGATTTTCTTTTCTATACACGGTAGGGCATAACGTGCATGCACATAAGTGCTGCATTGATTGGATTTCTCCACAGTCACAGAAAATTTGCCCTGTATCCAAGAAGCTCCATTTTACTTGATTCTTCTTTGATCTTCCTATTTTGCTTTGAAGTCTATTAAGTGACTTCCAGATGGTCCAGTTAAAGTCTTGTCCTGGTGGGAGACAATCTTCAGCATTCATCCATTCAGCAAGGTGTGTTGTTTTTATTCTCCATTGGTTTAGCCTAGCCTCTTCTGATTTAATATTTAGATTCTAAGATGTGTGCAGAAAACTTTTTCTTCATTTTAGCTATTGTCTAGAGCAGCGGTCTCCAAACTATGGCCCGTGGGCCACATCTGCCCCCCACTTGCCTTTTTATCCGGCCTGGGCATAGGAAGAGGAGGGAAGGGGGACTCAACCGATCCCCCCAATTATTTTCCTCACCCAACACGATAATTTATAAAGCATGCATAAATTGAGTAAGTAGAAAATCATAAAATACCTATTGGTGTGAGAGATAAAAAGAAATGGGCCTCCTCTTCAAAGTAGAGGCGTACCAAAAGGGAAATATTGTTTAACTGGATTTTGAGCATTCTTGTATGTTGGTATTTTCATTTCATGCCTCTTATCTGAGACAGCAGCTTGTAAAGTTCCAGGGACTGTACCCACCCACTGTTGGACTGTCAAGGGCTGCTCCTGAGCCCCCCAATATTTTTCTGTAATTTAAAAAAGTAACCCCCCTTGTGCCCTGTAATGGCACATTAAAAATAAAATAATTGTTGAAGAGTGTGTGGAGGGCAAAGAACCAGGGGCTCAAAACATGTCATGGTTAACCCCCCCTCCCTTTTTTGAGAGGGAAGAAAAAAACAAAATTATTTTTAAAAAATCCAATATTTTCATCGTCTTTTTATTTAAACAGGTCTTTGGCCACTGTCTTTTAATACAGGTGTTGTGGTACTTCTGCTGCACTTTAATTTTATTTAAAATGGTTTTAAATAGTTTTAAATGGTTTAAAACTTAATTGGCTAAAATCCTCTTGCCGCTACACATGCCATGTAAGACTGACAATAGCATCGTTACCAGCATTTTTTTTTTTTTTTTTGGGAAATTAAACATTCCTGATTTCTGCACTCAACTCCTGAGGTTCCTGTCTAATCCCTTTCATCACTGGGGACCCATGGAAGCCTTTCATCATTGGGATCGGGAAGCAGTAGGTAGAGTCATCTGGAAGTGGCAATTTTTGATAATTAAATACTTCCCTTTGCTATTCCACAGCTTCCCAACAATGAAAGGTTACATGGGGTTCTCTACAGCTTCGGCAAATAGACTAGAAATATTTAATTTCTGAATAATCATCACTATTGACGAAGTCATCAGCCTAATGCAACATTCAATTAAGGCATCAGGATTTCAGCCATTGTGTATGTTTTCATTTGATAATTTACTCAACACAGTTTTAATCTGTTTTCATTTTATTTTTATTTTATTTTTTAGCTGAACCTCTTTTTTTAACACAAGGATCCTGCAAGAGAGAAAGATGGATATTTTATAAATAAATTTTAAAAAGTCACTATTTTTCTTTACCCTCCTTTTCAGCTCTAAACAATGGCCTGTTGTATTATTTGCTATCCCTGGCCCTTCTCTACCTATGACTGTCCTTCCATTGTTCTATTTATTCACTATCTCTTTTAGAATGTAAGTTTCTTGACAGGAGGGACCCATCACTGTTATCTGAGTAACTTTGTAAGGTGCTGTCTACTCAGTTCACACACTAATACCGTCCATGAAGAGGCAACAGTGCCTGTCACTTACTGGAAGAGGGCACAGCTCATGTACTATAATAACCTAAGAAATGATCTCAGAGCCTTCCTGACTGGTTCTGTGCTTCTGTTTTTTGTTTTGCCGTGCCTAACAACACTGAACACTCCCAAGAACTCATCCATGTTCTAACATGCACTGAAATGTCTATGAACTGTGTGTCCGCCTATCAGAACATTGGGTACTTGGTTTAATAGTAAATCAGATAAAGAAGCTGCTGCTACTTGGATAGCAAAATAGGCATGCTGTAGGTCAGGAATAAATTGTAATGGAAATACTGACATAAAACTTGAGTGCTAGCTTTTTGTTTTATTTTACTGCACACACACACAATTAATGGTGCAGCAGAGGCATAAAATGAGCCACAAGAGTGCTGAGATTGAGCATTGTGATATGGAAAATTTCAAATGCTTTCAGGCTGGGGCTGCAAATATGCTGTCTTCAGTAATCAAAAGACAGGCAGTTTCTTCTGCTTCCTTCCTCTCTCACTGATACCAGAAACATGTCAGCTGTTCTTCTGTTACTACATTTGATGCAAGCAGGATTGGCAGCTGGTGCAAAGGCAGAGGAAGGGATCAATGAGCTATATAATGGCTAGTTCTAATCCTTTAAGAATGTTGTGAAGTGTAGAACATGTACATAACTACTCTACTCATATCTACTCAGTAGTAAGTGTCAGGGTGCTCAGTAAGGCTTACTGCCAGGTAAGCATGTATAGGATTGCACCTGTAGATATTCAGGACCATATGTATCCATTGGCAATTGATTTTTAAATTTTGACATTAGGAGATGTACAAATGATATCTGACAGCTCCTTTGAGTCCTTCTGCTTAGGAATTCCTACACATATGCAGAATTTAGAATGTGAAGTGTTAGAGGTGAGTGATGAAACTAAATAAAATTCAGCTTTGGAAGTTCATATGTAATTGGCAAGCCAGAAAAAAAAGGATTTAGGTAAGGAGTTTTTACTGTTCATGGTATATAGACTGCTAGGTATACAACAATGTACTCTCCCCCCCCCCCCCCCCAAACACAGTGATTTGAATCTGTTTTTCAAGTCTGTAGACCTTACTCAAAGATTATGATCAGTAGCACTGATCAGTGGTTTGGGAAGAGAGGAGAGGGAAGAATGTTGAGGGGAATGCATATTCACCTCCAGTTAATGTGTTTTCCATCTCACAGTGGGATGTCTTGGAGATAAGTACATTAGCAGTTGGACTTGCAAATTAAGCCGATGTTTGCCTTTTAGTCCCAGAAACAAAGCATGCTAAATGCAAGGTACAAAAGACATGTTTGTTTTCCCCCACCTAAATTTTAATTCATAATGCTTAAGAAAACAAACAAAAAAGAACACAACAGCTGAGATGTTTATATGTTAAAACTAGAAACATAGCAGTTTTCAAAAAGCGAAAGAAAAGAGAAGAAAAATGCATCTGTACATAAGCTTCTATAAAAGGCCTCCAAATATTAAAAATACATCCATATGTAGTCGTTGTCTGTAAGCCATATGCTCATATGTTAATAGTGTTGTAAGATTCTCTATCCATTGTGTTATTGGGGATGGGTATTAATCTTTCCAGTGCCATAATATGTCTTTTAGCAACTGTAAGGTTATGGAGAGTTCATTCACACTGGCCAGTGGTTAGTCTCCCAAAAGCAGACAGATAATTTAATAGTATATAAGCATCAATGAAGATCAGAGAACAGTCTAATACAAAATTAATACAAGTGATAACTTCTTCCAAAACAATCCTATTAATAGGACATGACCATAGCGAATGTCTGTCAAATGCAGTAGGAGAATTACAACATCAGCAATTGAGATGAATTGCTTAAACCTTTCCTAAAATGTCATTGTGCTGTCCAGTATGTGTTAAAACTAACTTTTTGCTGGCTAAGTCTTAGCTTGAGATCCACAGATACATCAGGTGTACTAGTTAACACCACCTTCCATTGAGTAGGCAATATATAGTGGTCCATTTCTCCATTCTGTTCATCTTCAAGAACTTGTACATTATATTTATTAACTGACAATAAATATTTATAAACAAATAATGTGGACTTCTTTTTCTGGACTGATTCTATAAGCATTGCCCAAAAGTGTAGGAAACTCCCAGGCATTCTGTTACTGGACCATATTTACATATCAGCAAGTGCTGTTGTAAATATTGCCAATCAGGTGAAAGTGGCAAGTCTTACTGACCCTTCAAAATGGAAAATGGCAAAAAATACATTATGACACCCAGTTAGTTGATCTAAGCTAAAAATCACTCTGTCATCCAAAACCTTTCCATAAAAATGATGTAATCCCAATTTTTAAGTATGGACTGGTTAATAATGTGAGAATGTCAAATTGAAGCTGTACCATATGTCAATATGTCAATAAGTCCCATATTGATTTTTTTGGGGTGGGGGACATTGAGTTTATTTTAAAATATGTGGACCCAGAGATTACCACTAAGAAAGAGGTGCAGAACAAGAGGTTTCCAAACAGGCCCAGTATGGATAATTCAATTGACAAACAGATGCTGTCTGCACAGGCATTTGTCCAGCTGTTTGGTGCACTGATGGGTTGGGTTGGTCTGCTCATTTTTCCAGTGTCCACGTGTAGATATTGCTGGAGAGGACCAATTTGTCCCAACTCACACCTTTTTGAACCCCTGTCAGAGGGTTCTACCATTTTGGTGCAGGCTGGAGGGCTCCAGTTTAGTCTGTTCCCAGTGAGTGTGGTCACTTGGAATGGACTAAACTAGAGCCTTGCAGCTCCTGGTGTCAGTTTCCAGTATCCTGAAGCAGATTATGATATCAGAAATTGAACTCTTCTCCTGATATTCTGTGGAGGTTCTGGGGAAGTGAAATAATTTTTATTGCATCTGCTAGATTGTCATTTTTGCAATAAATCACTTACATTCAATTAATTGTTTTTTCTTTGCCTCTCTGTTTGATTGCTGATCAAACCTGCAGACGCGCAAATATTTTTTAATTTTAATCAAAGTGATTTATTGCATCAGCGATAATCTAGCAGATGCAATAAAAATAAATTAATTTCCTTTGACCCTCCACAGATGATCAGGAAGCATTGAATTGACATGAAGCGCACTCCTCCTCCTATCTAAGTTGCCATTTAGATGGGAGGAGAATGCCAAATAGCGTATCACTCCTCCCTCTGACCTCAACCTTTGCATGTTCCAGCCTGCAGCAAGATGGCCAGTCTGGATGAGCCAGTAGTTTCAGTAGTTAGTACCAGCTAGTAAATAGTCCTGATAATATAACCTAAGATCAGAAATATTGGATCCTCCTTCACTAAATGCAACTTGCATCTTCTTCATCAAAATTCAAAGCACAGTAGAATGATCAGATTTCTTTTTACCATCTGGGAAAGCAGCTCTTCAAAAAATGTAATTAATTTATCCTCTAGTTTGACCTTTTATCTCTGACCTGTGAGGGAGAGGTATGTGTGAATGGCCTCTTGAAATTTCTTCACGTTTGAGAACAGAGAAACTTGGGGGAATTATTTCAATGAACTTCTCAAAAGAGTGGTAGCTCACTGTCCATGGTAGAAGTAACACTGCTTCTTTCTTCTTCATTACGTTTTGCTGTCTTTCCAAGTGGTGTCAGCATCTGGCTTGGCAACCTGGCCCTCATTTTGCATCCTACCCAAGTCTTTGGGTGTAGCATTTTATTAATTCCATACATATGCCTCTCAATCAAGAGTTCTGAATACCTCAGCTGTAAATAAACATAGAACTGGGGATTAATCAATATGTTGACTTCTGCTTCCTAAATGCTTTTATGTGAAACTGCTTGAAAGCCAAAGAAGTGTGCATTCTGTTTCTAGCTTGCATAGAGTTCATTCACTAGTTCTTCTGCTTGTCACTAGCTGTTCTTATTTTCTCCATTGTCTGCATTGAGCACATCTTTGTTATTTGTTTGCATTTCTTCCCAAAATCACAGGTGGCTCTTAAAGCTGTGCTTCTGTTGTTTTGAATCTAAATATCTTCTTAAAAGGGAATTTTATGTAGACAGCTGGAAGTCTCCTAAGCAGCCTTCTAAGCAGCAGTGGATTGATTACTGTTTGGGAAACTGGTTTCTCATCAACTTACACAACAAATGTAACAAGAAAATAATTCCAGTTTTCAAGAAGATCTTATAGCACCATGATTTCATTTACATCCAGTGTGGAAACATTTCAGTCTTCTTTTCACATTTCAGCCAAATAAAGAGACTTGTGTCTTTCATTTTAAACTTCATCCTACAGTATAGTTACATGCTTAAAGAACTATTTTCTATAGAAGAACTAAAAGTATTTGCATTTACTACATTTGTACCCCGGTCTTGCAGAGGACTTATGAGTGTTGTGAACAGGGAGAGAGGATTATCAGGTTGCTTTTACGACAACCCAGCAAACTAGTGAGTTTTGTGGATTAACAGGGATTCAAACCTGTGATGATATCCCCATATGCTCTTCAGTGCACCATAATGGTTCATTTCTCTTATTTTCATTTTGCCTTTTTTTGCCTTGTACCTATCCAGTCTTCTCTTTCTGAATATCTGCTCCAGAGATCAATGATTATATTCCTGGTTAAAAGACTTCAGGCAGATGGAGGTTTGGGGAAAAAAGCTCTCCTGATGTCTTGGACACTTCTGGTAAATAGAAGAGCAGGATTCCTTGACCTGGTGGCTTTCAGATGTGTTGGAGTAAAATTCCCAGCATTCTCAGCCAACACATCTGGAGGGCATCTGGAGTGGTCACTGCTGAGCATAAGGGATGACTCTGTGATCAAATCTCCCAACATTTAAGAAACTGTTAAACCATATGCAGGGGGCTCTGGTTTCTGTGTGTATTTTTCTCTCCCATGGGGATTAGCAGCAGCTTTGAGGGGGATTCATGGAAGGTGGTAGAACAAAGCATCCTTTTTCAAGTATGAATATCCAGATAATTCAAAGCTCCCTGCACCTGTTTTTGAAGATGACTCCCCCTGCCCTGCAACAGATTCAGGGGATCTGATTATGCATCTCTCACATTATGTGTGTTTTGTTTGGCCTTTTCATGTAAAGCAGCTTGCTATGTTCACTGCTAAGCAGCCCTTTGAAAGGAAAGGTTTTAAAGTAACATACAAGATTATTTTTATTGCCAAAAATGCTGTAATAAATTGCTTGCATTTTATGAATTTTATCAAAGCATATCTATTTTTGCAATACCTCAAAATCAGAGAAAGCTGTTTCTTTCCAGTTGCTTTCTGAAAGGGAATTTATAACAAGAAAGAGAAAAAGTAGTTGGAAAGTAGAACCGCTGGTCTTTTTTTGGAATGCATTGGAAATATAAATACCTTTAGGGCGGGGACTGGGGAGCTGAAGAAGGGTCGACATATTTTAGATCACTTCCAAGAGTAAGTCTATTATGGAACCTGTGGATATTTTCTTTGTGTTTTTGTTGTCAAATATTCAAGATAGATATAAAATTCAAAATAGAAATCCATGGGAACCTACAGCTGTGGGGTTTCTTACTGCTTCCTGCTAGACTGAACTGCCTGGTGTGAATCTGTGCTCTTGTGATTGTAAGGAAGGTGGGCAGGTTTCTAAACATCCTGTGAATCTTTTTTGCTTTGGACAATGGTCCAATCAAGGGTGGAATCCTATTCTCTTTAAAATATGACTCTAGTAGTGTTGATTTTTCAGCTCTTTCACAGTTACCGTATTTTTCTGTGTATAAGACCCCCGATGTATAAAACGCCCCCCACTTTTCTAAATCAAAATTTCTTTCTTTGCAAGAAAGTGGAGGGGGAAAATTTCCCCCTACATTTTCATTGCAAAAAGCAGCTTCCCCCCTCCACATTTTGCAAAGAAAATGCAGGGGGGAAGTGATTTCTGCTTTCCCCCTACATTTTCGTTGCAAAAAGCAGCTTCCCGCTCCAGGTTTTGCAAAGAAAATGCAGGGGGAAAGCGATTGCTGCTTTCTCCCTACATTTTGGTTATGAAAATGTAGGGGAAAAGTAGGAATCGCTTTCCCCTTGCATTTTCTTTGCAAAACCTGGAGGGGGGAAGCTGCTTTTTGCAACGAAAATGTAGGGAGAAAGCAGAAATCACTTCCCCCCTGCATTTTCTTTGCAAAACGCAGAGGGGGGGGGGAAGCTGCTTTTTGCAACGAAAATGTAGGGGGAAAAGCAGAAATCGCTTTCCCCCTCCATTTTCTTTGCAAAACGTGGAGGGGGAAACAGGGATCAAAGCACTTTGATCCCTCCCCCCCTCCTTACTTGCAAGTATTAAATGACCCTCAATTTTTCCTTCAATTATTTTAGGAAAGTGTCATTTTATACACGGAAAAATACGGTATATTTCCTTCCCAGTAATAATATACAGCAGTGGTTCCCAGCTTTGGGTAACCCAGGTGTTCTTGGACCGCAGCTCTGGCCAGCACAGCTAGTGGTGAAGGCTTCTAGGAGGTACAGTCCAAGAACACCTGAGTTCGCCAAAGTTGGGAACCACTGATATACGGCAGCCTATTCCAGTTACATATGTGTAATAGAACTGGGAGTGACTTCCATTTTAATACTTGATACTTCCAAGCAAATGTGATGGACATCAGTCTTGTTCAGAGCAGGTTGTAAGTTGATGGATGATGGTTTGTTAAGCTATTGTCTTGTACCTTTTTATAAACAGGGAACAGTGTTTTATGGATTAACAATTTTGCTCTGCACTTCAGTATGTAACGTGTTATTGTACTTAAAAAAAATCCTTACACACGACAATTGGCACACCATTACACAATTTGCTATAATAGAATATAGACCTGGAAGGGTCATTTAATCCAGTGGAAGAATCCTTGCTCCAGGAATCCACAGCTAAAGCAACCCTAACCAAAGGCAATCTAGTGTACATTTCAAAGCTTTCAGCGAAAGGAGTGCATAGTTTTCTGAAGTTATCTGCTCTACTGTCAATCAGCTTTTGCCATCAGGAAGTGCTTTCTAATGTTTGGTTGGAATCTCTGTTCTTATAATTTGAATCCACTGGTTTAGATTCTACGCTCTTGACCGACAGAAAACAAGCTTGTTTCATCTGTTCTGTCACAGCCCTTCAGAAGTCCAAAGGTGACTATCATATCACCTCTTAATCTTCTCCACTGCAGGATAAACGCACCCAACTTCCTCATAGGGATAAGGTTCGGTTTACAATCCTTTTATCCTCTTGGTCACCCTCCTGTGCACACATTCCAGCTTATCAGTGTTTGCTTCCCAGCATTTCAGTGTTCTGTTTTCCTGCTTCCTTGCACCCTCTCAGCTGTGATTCAGATTCCACCAGAGAATCCTGATGCATTCGTTCTCACTGGAATGGTGTAGCTGTCCATATGCTGGTACTGAAAAGGAAAACTGTGCAGGGCTTCATTGCTTCAAGTGACATAATAGTGTGGTAGAGTGCTGGATCTGGAATGATGATTGGAGTTCACTCTTTTGACAACCGGCCCCTGATTTCTATCCCTTGCACCAATGGGGACTGTGGCCTGAAGCAGAAAAGATTCCTTCACCTCAGGAGTATAGACTTACAGGTTTTCTTTCCTCAGCCTTTCTCCTAAACTAATGCTGAATTCGAGCCATTGCATATATTCATGCTTCCAACAAGCCCTCATGTGGTCTTTTTCTGAAAAGGAGGATAGAATCTGGAGTTAGTACAGTAAAGTACCTAAGTCTGGTATTTACTAAAAGAAATAAGTAAACATTTTGGGTGACTGTATGCAAATTCACTATAATATCTGTACCTAGAAATACCTATACTTATGTATTGTAAAAAGAAGCTGACTACTAAACAGTGAGAGATCACAAAATCCATTGGAAATTCCCCCCTTTCCTATTATATCTTTCTCCTAAGTAATAGTCTAAAAGTGTCCTAGTCTAGCTGGACTAATTTTCCTTGCATAAAATTTAAGATAACTTCTTCACACAAACTAATAGTGCAAGGTAGAAATAATAAGGTGACAAACAATCTGTTTCCTTGTCTTTCTTTCTCTTTTTGGGGTCTTGGGGAAGAGTCATTGGACATATTTTGAGTTAAAGCTTTATCAGCAACCTCAAGTTTGTTCAGAGTGCTTTCAGCTATTTTTATTGAACATGGTGACAGTTACTGCTGTTGGCAGAGCAGAACTAATTTAATCTATTTGGACTGCTGTAAAAGAGTCAGAAATGACTTCTGGGTGAAAAATAGTTAACTCTGAAGGCAATATCTTTTCAGGCTGTCCACTACCCTACACTGATGTTGTGTTTTCATTTCCTGTGCAATTTATGCAAACAAAAGTTAGGATGCAAAAAAGATGAAATTGAACTAGTAAGCACAACAGGTTAAAGACTGGGGACTTGCTAGCTCACCTTTTGGGTTACTGCACCACACCCGCATGGTTCTCCCATCAGGACATCTGACTGGAAATAGTTTATAGGATGCGCATTTCAGTATCTAGCCATCACCTGTGATAGTTTTTATTGCATCTGTTTGCACTCCAGTATCTGGGAGAATATAGCCTTGATGTTTCAGCATGCATAGCTGTGGCCATTGAATCCAACACTTGATGAATGGTGTGATGCTTCAGAAAAGCTGCCACTGTTGCCTGGTGAGATGCCCAGAATGCTCCAATGTTTGGGACTTAACAGTCAAACAGGGAGCTAAGTATAAGTTACAGAAGGAGAAAGCTTGTGAGAAGTGGGGATAACATTCATTCATTTATTAATTTTGTTTATTTGTGAGCCACTTTTCTTTTCAAATGGACACCCCAAAGTGGCCTGAAGTGATACAAAGGCAGAAGAACAATTTCACAAACATGAACGTGAAAAGAAAAAAAAACCTTTCAATTCAGTGCTCAGTACTCATGAAAATAACAAACCAATTAATGCAAAATTGCTAAACAGTGGCTGAAATCCTGTTGTAGTTGATTTAATGTAACCTTATGGTTGTGGAAGTATGCTGGGGTTACACTCAGCACTCTGCATCATGTGATTGGATTGGGCAGCAGAAGCCCTTCATGTACATCACCTCTGTGTCAATGCAATTTTTCCTACTGCTTGCCTAACTCTGAGTTATACATATGGAACTGTGCAACAGGATTTTAGCCATTATATCAAGAAACAAAGGAATAGTAAAATTTTAGTCATATTTTAGTTAAGTGCTCTTCCTTCTTTATTCTTATTCTAGCAATCTTTTACCCTTAGCTTCTATCAGCTCTAAAGCTGCCACATCTCTTTTAAGAGGATGTCCATATGACTAATACAGAGATTGTTAGAATAAGAATAAGGAAGGAAGAGCACTTAATCAAAATATGAGTAATATTTTACTATCCCTTTGTTTCTTGATATAATGACTAAAATCCTGTTGCACAGGATTGGCAGTGCCAATTAATACCATATTAGTATCGAATATGTTTTGTTATAAGGTCTATTAAGACCAGGGGTCTCCAAACTACAGCCTGCGGGCCCCATCTGGCCCGCCTTGCCTTTTTATCTGGCCTGGCGGGTGGGCAGGCACGTGCGGGCGGGCAGGCAGGTGGGCGGGTGGGAGTGCGGGTGTGCAGGAGTGCGGGCGGGCGGGCAGGCGGACGGGTAGGCGGGTGGGAGTGTGTGCGGGCAGGTGGGTGGGAGGGGGCCCCGTTTTCCTTCGGCCCTCAAAGCTCTGGAACATATGGTCTCAAGTTTGTTCAGAACTTTCCAGAGGCTGTTCATACACTTAGAATCATGTATATCAACTGTGTTCATAGCCGTTGACCTTGCCTCTAGTTTGATCCTCACGCATGTAGTAGTTTACTGGAATTCCACTGGGGAAAGCGAGATACCTGGTAGGTGACATTAGAGTTGTCACTTGTCCAAGTAACATTTGCTTAGGATGTCAAATCAGTGGAACTTAAGTATATACAGATATTTGCATCTTTGTAGTTTAATGCATCCTTGGATAGAATTCCTCCAAGCAGTAAAAATGCTTTTATCAATAAACTCAGTTGTGGTCATGGTTTTTGTTTGTTTGTTTTTGTTATGATAGTGTTTTGGCTAGCCTTGCCAGCACAAAAATTGTGAAATCCAAGTTTATTTGGTTTTGGCAACTGTTGTGAAAAAGGTGGAGCAATACTATTGCTCCTTCTCTTCATTAAATGCTTAACGACTTTCATGGCATTTTGTTAAACATGTGGCTCAGAAGCATCCTTCTGCCTGCTGGCAGCTTCAAATTCCTTTCCATTTAGTGACTAATTAATATTTTCTGTTTGCACTCTCTGTAAGAGGTTTCTTTACATTTCCCTTGTCAATGCACATTGGGATGTACCATATTGAAGAAACATCAAGTCTGTGTTCTCTTCTGTAACCCATGGTCAGGCACTGCATATAGGAGAATGAAGGCTCAATTGCTACAAAATTTATGTGGATAGCTGAGATTATTGCTTTTCCAGCCTAAAAATGTTGTATTATTCCTATTGCTTCTGCTGTTAAGGCTGTATTCCTTTGCTTTCCAATGCGGAATAGAGTATGGGGGTGGTTCTGCTAGACTGTAGTCTAGCTTTCCTCCTCCACTTCTGTGCTGTGTCAGCAGCAAGTATTTTGTGGCCATCTACAAATGTTGGCTCAAGTATGTTGTATCTGTTTTAGACATTGGCCAAAATCTTATTGGAGTAAAAAAAAAAACACACTTGTAAGGGCAATCCCAACCCCCACTGCTTGCTGTCTGTTACATGACCAAGCACATAACTGAGTGTGCAAAATCTTCCCTGACCTGAGGAAACAGGATCGCAGTGGCGGGAAGGCAGTGAAGTTAGGGTCACTAGCATGATCGTATAAACTGTTTGGGAGACTTAATAGGATTTTGGCCTACTTTGGAGTAGATTGTATCATGTTGAAACACTTGTTAATAGGCTTCTTGCCTACGATAGATAGCAATATCCTGTTGACACAGTATGATGAAAGGAATGGGATTTCCTAGAGTACGATAGGACCCTTCCATAGACGGCACTGTTCGTTTCCCCTTTGAAATTGGGAGCTATTATCTCTTTGAATTGGCATTTGAAAACTAGTTTGTCTATTAAATTTTTTTTCTTCAGAAACTTCTGTCACAGTTTTTAGAAAGACAGCCCTATTAGCATGTTTCAGCAAGAAAAAAAACAAAAGCAAACATACAGTAGGACCCCTGTATTCGTGGCATCAGTATATGCGGTGTACTGCAGCCCCATATACAACGTACAAGGGGGCGGGCTTTGTAGCCTTTGTTCTGCCGCTTCTGGCTTTTGTCCCTTTCTCTTGCATGTTGTATATAGAGTTGCTACTATCAGTGGTTTCAGGCATTTGCAGTAGATTGTGGAACAGATCCCCCGCAGATATGGAGATCATACTGGATTGTGGCATCTTTAAGATTAACAAATTTATTTCAGTGAAAGTTTTGTGGGATATATGTACAGTACTTTTTTGTTTTTGATTTTGTTCCAAACCTAGGGTACAGCTGGGACTTTTCTTAAGCTTGCTTCTATTGTAATTAATAGAATTAGTCTTAAAGTGGCTATCTTGCTGTCTCTCTCACTCATCTCATCCCCCATCCCCCAATATAGTGACATATTGATGTCATAAGGTTGAGTGTTGATGATTATTATGGAAGTTTTAAAGATCATATATGCTCTGGTTTACTATTTTCTTCTCAAATTGTGGGGAATTGTTTTGAAAAGTGTGACAGTTTCAACCAACAGATATAATTCTGGTTCCCTTGTCCCATTAATCTCTCTTTTTGAGGAGTAGGTAATTGTGCAACAAATGTTAACAGTTTTTAATTTGTCAAGGTTGTTCTTGGTGATCCAAGTAAAAAGGAAGCTTTTTTTTTTAACTGAAGCATTAATAGCACATTCGGCCTGTAATTGGGTTAGGTTAACTGTTAAGAGAGTCACATTTAATCTGTTCTAAAGATAAAATGGATGGCCATTGAGCCATTAAATCTGAAACCAAACACGTTAAGTGCACTTTCAAGACACAGGGTGATTTCATCCTATTGTCAAGAGGCTTGTTACTTTAGAGGAATTACTTTTGTGCATTGTAACTAAAGATGTGCCCCTCTTTCAGATGGATATAGGTTTGACAAATGGTGACAAATGGGTGGTTTCATGCTTCCTGATGTGCTCCTAAGGGACATGGGGTGTCACATGGTACAGTGACTCTTGAATGATACAGAGAACAGATAAGTTCAATTGTATGTTCTATAACTGCTGGTTACCAACCAGTTTATTCAGCATGTAAGCTTAAACATTAAACCATTAGTGAGCATACCACAAACTATGCTGAAAAAAAAAGGCAGCCATGCACACATATATATACAAAAGTTACTGGCTCACACTTTTCGTTTTTTCATTATTCCTCCTGTCTAGTTTTGTAAAACTGTGTCTTTGTTAGTAGTTTTTTTTGAAGGGAAGAAGAATCAATACAGAAGAGTAGCGGATGACTACCAATTTATATTTTAAAAAATCTGCTTGGTTATCCTGAGACATTTTTACTCACCACAGGTGAATAGCTTGTTTACAAGCCTGGAATATATTATCAGCAGAACACATTACATCATTCTGGTTCAACGATATTGCTGAGGAAGCTCCTCTGATGGTAATATTCTCCTAATTGTAGGGGTGAAGGTATTCTTCCTCTTTTCAGTTGGTTTATTTATCTCTGAAATACATGGAATATCATTTAAGAAAAGGCTGTTCATTATCACATATAATGCCTTAGGGAATTCCTTTCACACTCTGGCTTAAATTCTCTTGCCTAGATATGCTGGCGTAGCACAAACAATGCAGCATTTGGAGGTGAATTGCCCCAAGTTAAGAAATCACTGTAAACATTATCAGTTACTTATTGAGTTGCATGACTGAGCATGCAACTGATAATGTCTACTGTGATTTCTAAACTTGATGCAGTTCATTTCCAGAAGTTGTGCTGTAGCCAAACAAGGGGATTTGGGCCACTGCTTCATAGATCCCTGAAAAATAACTTTAGCAAGGGCAGACAAGCTTCTTTGGAGATATTTTGCTCAACTTTGTTTTTGTTTTCCTGCGATGAGCAAGGGGCACCAGATGTTTTCTGAAACACAGTTTGAATTCATATAGAGTCCAATGTGCTCATGTAAAATAAGTACACACCTTTTAAAGTGTTAGGGCAGTGGTTCCCAACTTTGGACAACCCAGGAATTCTTGGACTTCAATTCCAGGAAGCATTTATCACAAACTCTGTTGCCTGGGGTTTCTGGGAGTTGCAGTCCAAGAACACCTGGGTTATTCAAGGTTGGAACCATGGTCTTAAGGGATTCCAAGAATGTTGCCCTCAGGCCAGAAACATCTGTTCAAAGAAACTCCTGTTTCCTATTCTTGCAGCGTTTTAACTCCAGTAGCATTATCATCTTTGTGATGCATGAATGTGGAAGCCTGTGTCTATGTTTCAGTGATCAATTACGTGTATGCTTAAGAAGCCCCCCCAGTATCCTATGATTCAGCTCTTGTGCATGCAAGGGGATGATTCATCTTGATTTACCAGTCTTTCCCCCCAACACTGTCTGCAGAACAGGTTTATTCTCTCTGGGCATAAAGGGAAGAATTTTCCTTTTTAAAAACACTGCAATGAATGCAGGCATGGGAGGGTGTACACTGATGGCTTTCCAATACTTTGTCACTTTGGTCTGTTGAGGAACTCAGATGTGTGATTTTGTCCTTTTAGTGAAACAAAATTGGGAAAATGCAAGATACATAGCTGGCAGAACCAACATGCTGTTAGAATCAGCCATTCCGGAACTTGAGGGGGTGCTCCTTTCTAGATAGAGGATTGGTTTAATGTCTCTTCTGGGCTCAGACTTGCTGAAGATTGCAATGTTTCTGCAGGGATAAATGCAAAAGGGATCCCTATAAGGTAGTTTCTGGAAAACATAGCTTGGAAAATTTACTTCTTATTGCAGAATTCCCAGCATTTGCATTTTGGGAATGGTGTGTGTGTGTGTGTGTTGTGTGTAAGAAGAACTGGTTTATGAAATATTAGTATGTTGCTGGGTTGGCTATTTTGTGGGGTTGATTTGTGGCCCACCTCTGGATTATATCCACAGTCTGTGCCATTTCTGTTGTTTGTTTATGTTGGTAACTGCCCATGCACATATCTGTATGGAGAGAGAAGCAGTGGCTGGCTTTCAGGAGTAGTGTTGACACACATTTCCCTGCATCATGTTACTTTTGCATTCTTGGATATAGGTGACAGTGTCTCACATATTCAGAATAATAATAGTAATAATAAAAGAAAATAAAAGGAAGAAAAAAGGGGGGGGGGGAGAAAAAAGAAGGAACAGTGGAGGGCAGGGAGGTTGAGGAAGACTGGCTCAGATGTCCCATTCAAGCATAGGCAATAGACTCTTCTGTTGAACAGTGCTTTTGCCAATTCCTGGTAATTTCTTAGCTGTTGAAAATATATATTAATTCGAGCAGCAGGTATGCTTAAAGCAAATCAGATTTCTTTGAGCAGGGAAAAGAGTCCCAAAATATTAATTGGCCATATTAAATATTTCACACTAGTTTTTATTTCAGTATAACATACTGTAAAATCATAATTGCATAAATCTCGGGGGCGTAGTTACAGTCTGTTCTGTTTATGCAATATACATTCATGATGATGTTAATCTGTGCATGTATTTACAGAATCAGTTTATCCAAAATTCTAATGATGTATTTTGGTGTGGCATACACAAAGTTATATAACTGATTCTGCTGTGGCACCACCTCATAACTGCCAACAGCATTTTGGCTCACCATTAGAGGGTGTTTTTTTTCTATTAAAAATTATCTCGAATGTGCGTTGTGCCAGGGCCCACCATTGTTCAAGGCTTGGTAACCTGCCTTAGGCAGTATATTTTAAGGTATCATGTAAAGGAGAGCAAACTGAACTGTCAGTTTACTTGTGTTTTGTGTCTACCAAGTATGAAACATTTGTACTTTCAGTCTCAAGAATCAGAATATCTTGGGCTCTCTCTGTATTGTCTTTCCCACAGAATCATGGAGCTGTAAATTTAGAAGGCTTGGCTTCTCTCCATGCAGTAAATCCACATCTAGGGGACCCCTTACAGATGGTCATCCACCTTCGGAGGCAGTGTGTTCCACTGTCAACTCTTACTGTCTGGAAATTCTTGCTAAAGTTGATTTGATGTTTTCCTGCCCATTTAGCCTGACTGTGGAGCAAACAAGGTCTATACTTCCAAAATAATTGTCAGCCCAGTGTCAGACCTATCTGGGCAGGAGCAAGAGAGCCAATTAGCTTGGAACTCACATTTGTGGAGGACCTCAAATTTGATATGAGTACCACAATTTTTGTAACTTTGTTTTGGAATTCCTTCATTTTTTTTAAAGTACTGGGAGTGTGAAAAAAGGGAATTGGTCTGGACCTCTCTTGACCTCTGAGATACCTTGCTTAATGTGCCTTGGTTGTGGTTGGTGTAACCCCTCTGCTTCAAACCTCAGACTGTGCTCATATTAATCACTAAGCTTGCAGCTTCTTTACTATATCAGTTCTCCAGAAATTAATAAATATATAATATAATTATCAGGGATGTTGGCAAGTCTTTGGGTTCGAGTCTCAAATCTTAGTCTGAATCTTTAGTACCAAGTCCCAGATTCGAGTCCAAGTCTTTGGTACCAAGTCCTGAACCCCAAGCTTCAATTCCGAGTCCCTATTAAAAACAAGTTTTTTTTCCTCAGAAAAAAGGGAGGGGTGGGTGGGTTCCAAATTGCGACTCAAGTATGAGTCATTTAAAACAACAACAACAACTGAGTTGAGTCCAAATCAAGTCACCGGTGCGACTTAAGTCCAACTTGACACAACTCTAGTTCTCTTCCCTGATAATTATATGCCATCAGGGAAATTCTGATTTATGGAGACTCTTTCCAGGGTTTTCTAGTATATTCGCAGAAGTGGTTTACCATTACCTTGTTCTGGGGGTATATTGGGACTGTGCTGGTTGCATAAAGCTACACAGGCTGGCTTTTTCCCCCCAGGTGGCACAGTGGGGAATTGAACTCCCATCCTCTGACTCTGCAGCCAGATGCCTGACTCACTGAGCTATCCAGCCAGTATTGCTGAAGCTTAATCAAATGCTGTGTCATCCAATGTAAATAGCAATCAGTTCAAAGAAGGGTTGTCTCCACTACAGTTAAATTTCCTTGTTCCAGAATGTTTTGTCTGAAAATTTAAAGCTGGCCTCTTTGGTCAAAAACTCTATAGCATGGGTGTGAGACTGGTGATCAGCTGCCTAAAATTTGCTCAGACCTGCTAAGTGTGCCAGTCCTTCAGAATTAATTAAATGCAGATGGGGCAGGAGAAGCAGGTGAACCTCAGAGAGCAATTGAGGGCAGTGTGTTGGGAAAAGCGGATGCCAGTGTAACAAGGAGAGGAGTGTCCCCACAAGTAATCCCATACTATGCTAGGGATGTAAATCTTAGATTGCCAGATCTTTGCGTGCAGTGGTCAGGAACCACAATGTTATCCGCTCATCTCACAAAACGGTGAGGTATTTTGTGGAATTCGTGACAAGAATGAAAATATGGGCTTAATTGTGATTGATATTTGGGTCTAAACCAGGGGTCCCCAACTCCTGGTCTGCAGACTGGTCCCGGTCCATAGCCTTTCCAGGACTAGGCCGTGGAGACAAATCTCCTGCCCCCCTGCACGTGCAGACGCATGCATACCCCTCCCTCCCATGCATACATGGCCCCTCCCATGCATGCACAGCCCCTCCCATGGCCCCTCCCACCCATGCACGGCCCCTCGCATGCACACACAGCCCCTCCCACCCACGCACAGACGCACACACGGCCCCTCCCACACATGCACGGACGCCCCCCCCCGCACGCATGCTAAACCAGTCCATGGAGGCAAAAAGTTTGAGGACCACTGATCTAAACTATTAAATAGCGACAAAGGTGTTACTTCCCTGCCAAGTTGTCTTTTTTATTACTTTTTTTAAAATTTTGTTTTAGGGGTTGGGTGTAGGGATTGGAGAAAATGGGGCATGGGATAAACAGGGGGTGCAAATCAACATACACATTTTAAAGTACTCGGTATCATCAGTTGTCTTTTGGTTTTGATGTTCATTGTACTCGTTCATAGAGTATAAGACTCAAGAGGACACATGGCTCTTTTAGGAAAGTGTTTTGTCTTCAGTTTCTGGCCAGCGTGGTAGCCATGGACAGTTCAGAGGTGGGCAAACTGTGATCCTCCAGATGTAGTTGGACTTCAACTTCTGTCAGATCTAGCCACATGAGGAGGGATGATGAAAATGCCAGTGTGGCAATTTCTTTGGAGTGAAGGGGGACCCATGCTCTTCTAGTTCAACCTTGCAAAACTTGACACCTTTTAGATAGATTGGGCCACAGCCTCCTTTGCCCCCAGCCAGCATAATATGGATAATAATAATACTTGCTATGGATGCTGATGATAACTGTAGGCCTGTGGTAGGCTGCTGGCGTGCTGTAGTCCTCAGTAATAGCCAGTAACTGGAGCCAGTGTGAAATGAATTTTATGAGTCCAAGATTTGTTTGAGATTTGTTTTTCTTGAACAGCAGCTTTCCTGTGAATACTGTTCTTTTTTTAAACCAAAGGAATTTCCAGAACAGTTTGTTGTACATTGGGGAAAATCAATTAGTCAAGTGAAAAAGTCAAAATGTTTCCTCAACTTTCTGTGAGCCAGTCTCTCTTCTAGTTGTGGTTTTGGTGAAGGTTGTGCATCCCCTGAGAAATGGCATTGATTTGGTATGTAAATATGTGCAAAGATAAGTGCGGTCATGCACAGTTTATTTGGAGGGAAAACTGAGTGTTGATTTTTCTCCCTTTTCAGTTCCTCTGTTTGAAGAATATACGAACGTTCCTTTCGGCCTGTTGTGAGACATTTGGAATGAAGAAGAGTGAACTTTTTGACGCATTTGACTTGTTTGATGTCCGTGATTTTGGAAAGGTATTTATCAGTTAATTACAACGGTGCCTGTCTAGTTTTTACATTTTGCAGAATTTCACCAGTGTTCTTGTTATTAAAATGTATCAAGTTTATTTGCTGTATATGGACTACCATGGGTTCTATCAGGGTGGCATTTTCTCCATGAAAATATATTCATTAACTCTGCCTGAAATTATGCCTCAGTTCATGGGGAAGGAACACCCTCCTCCAATTCTAGTAGATATGTGTGTGCTTCATTTAGCCTTATTACCACATTACATTAGTTATATGCCAATGTATGTCATGGCTTCCAGTAAAGAATGTCTGGGAAAGCCCCGATGGTTCAAACCTTATTTGGATGTAGGTGGGTGAGTCACCTAGTCCCTCCTGAGAAGCTGGCTTCAATGAATGCTGGCTTTCCTCCAGCCACAGAAACCCTGCAGTTGGTCAAGCCAACTGTTTAAAGTGCCAACTACTGGCAACTGTGTATCTGCAGCCAGGAATTCCACTGGGGAGGTAGCTTCCCTGATCGTGCCACTGGCTGTAGAAACATTTCTGCAGCCAGTGCCTTGTTCAGGATATGTTCATTTGCTCCATTTTGGAGAAATTGGAGAGTACTGATCACCAGGGAGATAACAAGAAGTTTATCTTGCTTGCCATTGGGTTGTATCATTTTGTGCGAAAAATAGTACTGGGGGAATCTCACTGCACCATGGGGTGGGGTTTGCACAAAGACTTTCCCGAGAACTCTATATGGGCCACAGTGAGCCAGATGAGGTTTGGGGCCAGATGTTATCCTTCCTTGCCTAACCCTCATTCCCATGGCACTTCACCTTTAGAGTAATTAGGGCCTGTAATTAGGGATTAAGGAGAACTTCCTAGATACGGCATCGCATGCTCACTGCAGCTCAGGATTATTTACAAACGTTCAATGCCAGGGTGCAGGTTAGTAGTGTGTTCAGTTTAGATATAGTAACAATTGGCAACATTTTCAGTAGAACTGCTACTTTTGACACACCTATTTTCCCCTTTCCTCAGCATCATACTAGTAAGTAAATAAATTTTTATTTGCAGAGACCAAAGTATTAATATAAATTTGCAGTCTAACATTTGATACTAGATTAGCCCCATGTAAGAGATACAAAGTAACACCATGAGACTAAATGCAGATAATCTGATTTTAGACGCAGCCAAGTTAAAATTTGTCATGCAATCTACACCTGGATTTGTGGGGTTAAACAGCCTCGTTTTAGCCCTCCTAGTTACATATTTTCCATCTGCACAGTGCAGTATTGTGTTCCAACTGTCTCTACTGCTTAAAAAAAGAAACACAACTCTTTTTTTAGATCGAACTTTCTAAGTGGCTATAAAAATTGGTAGAATAAAACTGTGACGATCGCCCACGTCACTCATGCCATTCATATTCATGAGCTGATTTGCATGAACTATTAGAGGACTGGAGAGGCGGAGTCAGCAGCTACATGAGGCTTGGCAGGAGAAGGAGGAGTCAGATAGGGCTGGTTAGTCAGAGAGAGAGGGAACAGATACTGAGAGAGATAGAGCTGGTTAGGAAAATAGGTAGAGAAGGTGGTAATGATATAGCAAGAGAAAAGAAATATGTACTGAGAGGACTGTTGATGATTTGCTTATGTATAATGTGTATCTGAGAAACTTCTGTTATTATTCAATCTGCTTCACTTCAATAAATAAGTTCTGTTTCTGTTCACAAGTCAAGTGTTCTGACAAACGTCATTTATATTGTGGATTGAGGTAATCCACTGGTGGCAGCGAGAAGAAAACGCGACGTGAGCCTTTGTGAGGGAAGGACAAGCAGGGTTCACAAGGGCAAACGCCACAAAAACAAATAAGGATCTTGACTGCAAGAAGAAGGTGGAAAAATTGTATTTACTATAACCATTAGTGCAGCTGTCACTGCCACTGCCATTATTAAGAATCAGCAGATCTGACATACTTGTGATTATATTATGGGCAGCTTTTTTTCGTTCCAGTCCATAACCTCTCTGTGGTACTCCAAATCCCTAAACGCTTTTGTGTGTGCTGGGTGGGTGGGTACGTTTCTTGCAGAGCAGAGTGATTATTTCCTTTAATTCACTTCTGCTCACTCTCCTTGCTTAATAGACTGTCCAGACTCGTCCTCACACAGCCCTGCAGACTGCTTGGTGCAGAGCCAGGTGCTACGACTTCCTTCCTCAGTTGTACACTGGACAGCATGTATAGGAACACAGCCCACACACACCACGTGCACATCAACATACCTACGCAGCAGTTGAAGGTGCTGCAAAGGGATCTGGCCTGCATTCTTTCCCTCTCGTTTTAGCCATGGTTGCTGCCACTTGCTGTCTAGGCTCTGTGAGAGCAAGCAACCCAGAACCCTCCACAACATTGCACAAATGAAGTGATGCACATTTTGCCCTTTCTTTTGTTCATGAGCTTATACACTGTGGATTGTTTTCCCCATAGTCCTCCAACTGAGGAATTCAAATGGGAGTTTAATGAGTCGAGTCAAGATACTTATAATATGCATCATTTGGAACAGACCCATTAAAGTCACATTTGAATTCCTCAATTGGAATATCTAAAAAAAATCCACTTGAAAAAAACAGAGCATATTGAAACTTCATAGTCTTTATTAAAATGGGAACAGATAGGGGAGGCTACTGGTTATGATTTGTGGCTGCTATCAGCTGGAGAGGCCAATGTTTTTGCAAGTTGAAGCACGTAGCTCACAGAAGGACATAATGGGAAGCAGGGTGTCCATGGACATTTTCCAAAGCAGGGAAATGCTGTACAGTGGTATGTGCATTTTCTCTGTGTATCTGAGGATCCTTAGCCTCATGCTCAGTGATATTCAGAAACTTACAGAGGGAAATCCTTAGAACCTGGTTTTTGACAGAACACATAAGGCATCATAACCTTCAACAAAATTTAATATGGAGTGAGAGACATAACCCCCCCTCCAAACATTAAGAAGAAGGGAAGACCCAGATAAACAACACAGCATGTACTGGGTACAAGACAACCTGTGTTTGGCAGCTGGAATTGCACTGAGAGAGGTCACTTTAGAGCTCTTGTTCTGACCTGGATGTATATCTGTCTGTGTAATAATAATTACATTCCTTCAAGACAATTCCAACTCTTTTCAGGGTTTTCTAGGTATGGAGTACACAGAAGTGGTTTACCATTCCCTTCTTCTCTCCCCCCCCCCCCCCCGAATGTGCAGCTTACCCATAGACACACTGGCTGGCTGTTCTCACAGGAGACACACTGGGGAATTGAACCCCCAACTTCTGGCCCCATGGCCATGTGTCCAACTCACTGAGCTATGCCTATGTACATTACAATAAATAAATACAATTTAGGATTGGGAAGTGCCACTGTTGCTCCTACCCCTACAAACGCCCATGGCAATACATGTCTAGTGTTGGGAGATCCAGGGCTTTGAAGCAGGAACCTCGTCCTTTTAAGAGCATTTGGGGGACATCTCTAGGATGCTGCATCCTCAAAGCTGTCTTTAGGCACAGAAGCAAATAAATATGTGAAATTATGGCTCCAGTTATTGGAGGGTGCCATGAAGAATTTCAATTAAGATGGCCAATCATGACTGGTAGAATAATATTGGCCACAGAGATAGCTGCTCTGCAGTGGTCACTGCCACCTTTCGTACTGTTTCCTTTCCTGACTCTTATTGCATTGCATTTTGGGCACATGATGAGAAGACAAGCTTGAATGGAAACGACACTAATGTTGGGGAAAGTTGAAGGCAGCTGGAAAGGAGGAAGACCAAACAAGAGATAGATTGATGTAATAAAGGAAGCCGTAGCCTTAAGTCTGCATGACTTGTCAAGGACTTGTTAATGAGACTGCCTGTTGAAGGTCACCAATTCATAGCATTGCAATAGGTTGGAAGCAACTTAATGTAGAAGCAACTTGACATTGTATAGGAACAAACAATACATACTTTTACTTGTATTAGGCTTGTAGGAAGATGCCTTATACTAGAGCAAACCATTGGGACCAACTAAAGACAGTTTTATGTTGATTGCCAGCGTGTTATACATGAATCTTTCCCAGCTTCACATAGAGGAGCTATGGACTGAACTCAGAATCTTTGGGGAGAAAATGTGTGCTGTACCACAAGGCTGTGGTCTTCCCTGTTTTTCACATTGTGGCAAAACTGTACACATTAAAAAAGGAGCCTTTGTGCTTCTTTAACTTTTTTCCTTCTTCTGAACAGAATAACATTTCCTGCTGGTTTCTCAATGATTCCATTTTGGCTATAGTCCTGTTGGCATCCCTTGAGTTCTTTATTAGAAGGGGCAATATCTCCAATTCTTAATATATTCAACACTGTTTACTTTGTAGCTAGCTGCTTAGTGGTGGCGGCATGCTAGCTTTGGGATTCGGGGAGTAGTAGTCAAAAAAGCAACTTCAAACAACTTAGGCAATGGGATGGTGAGCATTGCTCTGTGCTGCACCTTGTTCATGTGTGTGCAAAATATAGATACAGTGTTAAAAGAGGCATTCCTCAAAACTCTTGACAGGGCAAAAGTGTTTTTCTGCAAATGACAAAGGGTGCTGTGGCACCTTAAAGATGAACACATTTGCTTGACACAAATACATGTACTGGGTTAGAAGCCAGGTTAGAAATCCTTAGGCTTCATCTTGACCCCCATGTTTGTTCTCTCTTTTCCTTGATAGTTGTCTTTATTCTGTCCAGTGGTTCCCCACCTTGGGTCTCCAGGTGTTCTTGGACAAAAACGTGCAGAAGCTTTCACCCACTAGCTGTGCTGGCCAGGATTTCTGGGTGTTGCAGTCCAAGAGCATCTGGGGATCCAAGATGGACAATCACTGACCTTAGGTACAAGAGAATGGTACGGGATAAATGAGTACCTAGAAGATTTTAGTTCCTCCTCCCCACTCCAAGTTGTTTTTCTCTTATTCCAGATTAGAGATGGGGCTATTCGTATTTGTATACGAATATGAATATCCCCACACAGGTGGAAATAATGAGGGACGGTCCACTCACGATTTCACCGCTGCTGCTGGCTCTGCGGAGGCTTCCTATCGCGCCATTGTCTGCAATGGATTAGCCACTCTCCAACCTAGCAGAGAGGCTTGTCATCCCGCCTCCTGCCAGGACTGGGTAATCAATTGTGGACAACGGTGTGATAGGAAGGTGAGCAGCGAAATCGTGAGTGGACAGTCCAGCCCCATGGAGCCGGACCCTCGTTATTTCCACCTGTGCGGGGATATTTGTATTCGTATAGTCCCCCATCTCTATTCCAGATGCATTAGTTTCCTTTGTTGGACATTAAGATCCTCATAGACGATCCAATGGTTTAAAGGATAGCTATAAAAATGCTGTATTTGATTTCCCCCATATTTTACAACTAGTACACAATTAATTATCTGTTGTACACTTTTTAAATTGCATTTTGTATATTTTAGCCACATAATATGTTTTATGAACTGGTTGTACACTTTTTAAATTGCATTTTGTGTATTTTAGCCACATAATATGTTTTATGAACTGGTTGTACATTTTTAAATTGCATTTTGTGTATTTTAGCCATAAATATGTTTTATGAGCTGGTCACTCGACCATAATAAATAAATTCAAATTCAAGATCCTCAAATCCTGATGTCCACATCTAGGTAGCATGCAGATTATTTGCTTATTATGCAGGTCATGTGGGGGGGTCATGTTCCCCCACTGCGACACAGGGAAGTGCACCACCTACCACCAATTTCCTACATTTCCTGTAGCTCACAGTACAACCCAAAAGTGTGCTGCGGAGGGCTGGGATGCTCTCTGGGCTTTTAGAGCTATGGAGGGCTTTGAGTTTCAGTGCTGGGAAGGGCTCTAGGGGACCAAGGAGGACAAGATAGTCCTGGTGCTTACACAAGCATTGTCTTGGATTTAGTCCTAGGTCAGTATTTAACAACTTCCAGTGTCCTGTTTGTTAACATTTACTGTGTACTACTTTACTAGCTTTTGGACGAAAAGGGGCAGTATAGAAATATTACTAATAAATTAAAATGAGCATGCTCTTGCTCTATTTGCATGGATTATTATTCTTTAAATCACATTAGTCAGAGCTTCTAGCTTTAATGAGAATTATGATTAATTTTCCAACACAGCTGTACGGTCTCAGCTGCTGAAAAGTAAGTGATGAAAATAGCATTTCCCCCCCAGCTTATGATCTTATTTTTACAAGCAGTGACAATATGGGTCTGATATATGAAATACCTCTAGAAGTCCTTTGTCCCTACATGAAAATAAAAACAAGGGGGAAAAACCTCTCTTAGCTTCAGGGGAAGCTGTTAGCAGTTTTTATAGGCAGTGGTATTGGAGCTCACAGGTGGTAAATGGTAGCTTTAGCATATATGAGTCCTCTATGTGTCATTCCCTGAGCACCAATAAATTGTAGCAGCACATTTTAAGCGTGTTTAGAGTGGCTTGCACAGAGTATTCCATATTAAGACTAGACTGGATCTTATTTTAATTGGAACTTGAAAAACATTCAGAGCGTATTTTTTTGCAAGGGTGTACAAATCTGTGATAGAGATAAGAGTCGGATTAAACAACAAACAACAAACCCCTCATTTATAATTTGTGAAGTTTAGCCATTTTGCCTGTTTGCACTCATTGGCTTTATGAAAGAACTGTGGTGTTCAGTGTGACTCTCCTGTCTGGCTTAGTGGAGGTGTTGTGTATACATAAAGTAACTGTACTGAAAGGAAAACTAATCACAGCCCACAGAACTGTTCAGAGTAGTAGTGTGGCTGTATATGAATCTTGTGCCAGATGAGGATGACATAATGCACTTTTTCCTTCCCATCATGCAATGCAACTTATATTTTAACTAATTTGTTACATGATATGTTGTTACCCGCCCAGAGTAGTCTATATGACTAGATGGGCGGGCTATAAATGTAATAAATAAATTAATAAATACTGTACTAAATAAATAATTCAGAACCATGGAGCAGTGGTCCCCAGGTGTTCTTGGACTACATCTAGGGCAGCACAGCCAATGCTGAAGGCTTCTGGGAGTTTTAGTTCAAGAACACCTTGAGGACCCAGGGTTGGGAACCACTGTTATAGCAAAATAGACTGACATCTCCATAAGCTAACAAAGGTGTCATGGCATAAGCTTTTGTTGACTTAAATTGTAACCCTGTACCAGCATTTACAGACTCATGTGCAGGGCTAAATTTATGGAGGCAAGAAGGTGCTCACCTAAGTCCTGCCAACCTGTAAGCACATTTGGCTGATCCTGTGATTGGAACAACTGCTTTCTTACCATGTGGTGTGAATGTTTCTGGATGGGAATTATGTGCATCCCCATACCCTCACTACCAATGTAGCCATTCATGCATTCACTTGAATGCCCAAATAGGACTGTACAGTGCACTTAATCAAAAGCTCATGTTTTTGCAGATGTCTGTGCATGGAAATTGAGGGTTTAGGGACATTAGGGTATGGAATATCTGGAGTCGGACCAGTAGCATACTGCCAGTTCCTATCCTATATGAGGATCCTGCTCATATGCTTCAGAGCCATATAGGCATATCATCCTGGATGAAAGCAGCCATGCCATCATTTTAGAATGGAGGGTGACTTTAAAACTGAGGCTGCATAGGAAAAGGACTTGTTTAAAAATGAATATTTTTGTACCAGTTTTATAAACTCAACAGTACCAGTGGAGCCTTTAAAACAAGCAAGAAACAAACCAAAGTTTGGATTGTGTCAAGTTTACTTAACATTGGTGAGAGCTGTTTTGGGAAGATTTGTGGTCAGTTGTGTTAATCTGAGGGAGAGTTTTCCACTCTGCACGTAACACTGCCAAGCATATATTTATTTGGCACTCTGTACTGGAGACTCACGTTTCATGTCCTAACTGTTCTGCCTCCTCTGGTTTATGTGTTGCCCCATAAGCAGATGTGAGGGTTCCCCATCTGGCAGTGCATGCTGTTGCTTTTGTTATCACTGATCTGTGATGGTGATAAGGGGCTGTTGCAGGAAATTAAGATCTGCGCCCTGGCAAGCATCTTTCTCAGTAGACATGCATAGAATTGAGTTGTGCCTTGCGATGCCCAAAGGCTGTTGCACTGAGGCTTATTACTGGATAGGTGTGCATAGCTGTGATTTGCATGCCTGAAGGTTGTTGTACTGGAGCTTATTCTTGAACTGATGTGCATAAAATTTAATCGTGCTATGATTATATGTCAGAAAGCTTTTATCCTGAAGCTTATTCTTGAGTAGATGTACAAAAAATGTAGCTCTGCTTTGCATGCTTGAAAACCTAGTTGGGCTTTTTGTGCTTGTTGGGAAAATGTTCAAATTGGTAAGAATCCTGTCTGTTTTCATCCTGTGCCCTTCATTCTACACACAGCTGATCCTTCCCAGATTCAACCTCTGGGCCCAAAAAAAGGGTTTCTTATCTCAGGGATAAAGATATTCTACTCCAGGCTATGCCAGAATCTGAAGGTTCTTCGGCAGTATAAAACTTTGTAGAGTTTTGGTAATTTTTAAAAAATGTATCACAAGCATGCTGCCTCATCTCGGTTCAATGATTGCCATAAAAAATACTTCAAAATATAATTATGAATGCTGGTCAAGCCATGGGAGCCTTTTTAAAGGCAAGATAACTGAGGGTGTTTAGAGGGTTGCCAGTTTATTGACAATTTATTGCAACTTATTATGACACCCACTAGAATGATGGGTGGAAGAAGGCCGAAGGAACAATGAAAGTATTTTTGGAACACCCCCAAAACCCCAGGGTTTGGAACAGTGAGAAAGAGGGGATTGTTTTGAGGCTACAGGAAAAAAGAAGAGAGAATAGACTCAGTACAGCTGAGTACTCAGCTGGAGGCTAGAAGGCACCTCTATGAGTGAAGGGGTTTCGTATGGGGATACAGTGCAGTGTAGGAGTGCTAAATGGTTTGTCTCCATCTGTGCGTAGTTTAAGTATTTTATTTGTAAATAAATCAAGTATTACAAAATGCCCTAAGCCTTCAGTGGTCTCTCCTGCAAAAAGAATCCAAGTTCAAGCATACATAGGCCCTATTCAAGTATGCTTTAAAACATGGAGTCCGTGTTTGTTGAAGGGAGTTTAGCCTGTTCTTTGCATCATTAATCTCAGAAAGGACACTGCATGAACAGTGCTTCTATATCTAGACAGCTTCTTTAAGTGAGGCAGCTCTTCCCCCAGATTGGGGTTCTGGCTCATGTGGAGGGACTATCTGGGTCGAATACCCTTCTTCAGATACTCGTGTTTTGGTGATTAAAGAAACAACAGAGGGGGGCAGGGATAGTGCTCTTCCCTCAATGTATGTGAGCTCTGTGTGCTTTAAGGCACACCTGAATAAGGCTATTGTTCTTTGAATTTCTTAATGTTTGGGGAGGTTAGGTGTAAGTAACATTTTTCCTGAGTTCAAGGGCTACTGTCTCCACTCAGAACTGTCTCCATTCACTAACACAGAATCAAATATAATTGACTCTCTTTGAATTTTTGCCTGTTAATGTAACATTGATAGATTCACTATAAAATCTTCAGTTGCTTTGGAGTGGCTTGAGGTAGAAGATGGCTTGAGAGCAGTAGGAAATGGGGAAATAGCAATTAACACATTTAATTACCTTCTTCCCCTGCAGTTTGAAGCCTGACAATATTTATTTATTTTATTTATTTATTGTATTTTTACCCCGCCTATCTGGTCAGACGACCACTCTAGGCAGCAGTGGTCGTCTGACCACTGGTGCAGTCTTGTTTTTGTTATTTCCCAAGTCCCTGTGTTGGTTCTTAACTATCATTATTTATCAATTATTTTAAGAGGGCTCTCTTCTGTGAAGAAACATCTTCCTGAAAATATATACATTATTTTGATCTTGCTTTTTGAAACCAACAAAAAACCTCTGAGTCTGTCACCAGATCCTCAAAAGGAGCATTAATTCAGTTCATGCCCAAATATGTGTTCCATGTGACAGTTCCACATTATGCCAGCAATTACAGTAACACTCAGAACTGGCAACAAAGCTAGTCTAGGTCTGGTCTGATGTTTTATTGCAATGTACTCTCTAACAGATGTTTTGGTTACTTATATGGAATGACGTCAAAATGTTAAAAGGTCAGTTTTGGAACATAACTACTTCTCTGGGCTTGCGTGGGGAACAGGCAGGAATATATCAGCTGATCATTAGAAACCTAGCAGCATGCTTCTTGCGTTGTTGCTATTGTTTCAGCCTTCTGCAGGAAAAAATAATAGAACAGTTAAGTTGTGTAGTGTGTAGTCATTTGAGGCACACTCTCACTACTCCGGAAATCCTTGCGGTGACGCAGCAGGACAGTGTGATCTGGCTGTAGTTGTAGGTTGTAAAGAGTGCTGGATATTCCATGAACTGCTGATTAAGAGAGGGAGAGAAATACAATGTCTTTCTTTCTTTCTTTCTTTCTTTCTTTCTTTCTTTCTTTCTTTCTTTCTTTCTTTCTTTCTTTCTTTCTTTCTTTCTTTCTTTCTTTCTTTCTTTCTTTCTTTCTACATAATGCTTATAAAGTACCACACTTTACCAATCAGTTACGGGCATTTCCATGGACATTACAAGACTGCTGAAATCCTCTGGATGTTTTGAAACTGCTTTCTTTTGCAGATATAAAAGTTAGATTCGAGGAAGCATCTGGTCACATAGACAAGCATTGCTAGTCTTTAGGGAATAATAGGTTCTCAACAAGGATACAGTATGTTCTTAGTGCAGACATAGGTGATGGTGCCTCGTGGGTATTGCAAGAGCACCAGATGTGTTTTTGTGGCCCCTGGCCCCTTCATGGACCTCCCAAAATCCCTTTTCTTTTCCTCCCCAAACCTGGATACAAGCCTCTCCCATGCCTTATTTTGCTGTAAAACTTCCACAAAACAGACTTGAGGCCATTTTAGCTTACATTTTCCCCACTTTTCCCCATGTTTCCTTGGACTGTTGTAGCTTGGAATTGGTTTCAGGAAAAATCTCTCAGAAGAACTTACCCATCTTAAAGTTACCTAAAACTACAATAAAGCTGAGTTGCTCACCTTTTTTCCACCATATTGTAACTGAAGCAAGGCCCCTGTCAGCCTCTGTCTGTTCAGGCAAGATGTGGGACAAACTCCTGTACATTGGAATAAACCAGGATTGGCAATTCCTGTGCCCTCCAGCTATTTTACACTACAGCTCCAATCAGCCATAACCAGCATGGGCAACTATCAGTGACTGCATGAGGTAGAGTCCTAAAAAGTATCTATACGCCCTCCCCCAGAATCTGTTAAATGCTATTAAGCAAATGCTCTACATGGTCAAGCTGGTGTGAAACCAGTTAGTGCCAATTCTGTATTTAATTTTTATAATAAATAAAAACCATGCTGTGCTTGGCTGCAACAGATTTAAACGTTTTGTATTCAATATAGGGAAGGCGCAGGTATGTATTTGAGTTCACTTTGTTCACCGGATGAATTGTTTAGGAAAACTCAGTGGTTGCATGTACAGTTCATCCTCTAAAACTCCACATCCTGGATTATTTAACATCTTCAGAGGTTAAAAACTCTTTCTAATTTGCAATGAACAAAAACATATTAACAGAATGCTGTTGGTGCCTGCTCTGTGATGTATAGGAAGAAATTGACATTAGCTAAGTAGTGCTGTTCAGTGTAATCCAGCTTTCACCAAACCTAAGTAAATGACTTGAGTGAATATTGGTTGCTTCAGCTATTACAGAAGAGTTGAGTTCTTTAAAAAAAATCAAATGTAGGTCAGCATTGAAATGGGCACTGGCATTCTTTAAAAAAAAATTAGCAGGAAACAAAAGTGTACTCACGGAGCAGTAAACTTATACAATTTATTACTGAAATTATACTTAGTTGTCCAGTGAAATCAGTGGTGCTTAACTAGCCATGGCTAACACACAGTCTGTTGGTTATAAGCTCCGGCACTAATGGGGTGGTAAAGTAACAAGCAAGCAAGCAAGCAAGCAAGCAAGCAAGCAAGCAAGCAAGCAAGCAAGCAAGCAAACACATTTTATTTATTTAATATATTTCTATCCCACCTTTCTCCTTAAAAGTAAGTAAGTATGAATGAGTCCAACATGTTGCATAAGTAGCACAACAACCATTATCAGAATGGCCACGCACCACTCAAGTGGTATAGCAATACATCTGTGTACAGAAAATTTATGGCTTGCTGAACCATTCTCATCCATGGTGATGGGCAGGTTTTGCTCCATGGGAACAACATCCCTAAACACAGTGCTTTTTTTCATAGGAATGAGTGGCAGCCATTTATGTACAGGGAGATAAAGGAATGGAGAGTGCTTGAAAATATCTTCTCCATTGCTTCTAAATCTTCATGGATACTGGACGACAACAGTACTTCAGTAATTCTGTGACATTGGCTATAGGGCAAGAGTGGGCAACATACAACCCATGGACTGCATATGAACCCACAGGGGCAATTCTGTGTCCCACTAGGGCAGCCTACAACCCCACCAGAGAAAAACCTCCCCCTAGGTTCCCCTAGGATCACCAGCCCCATATTCACCATGAGAGAATCTAGAAGTGTCTACCTGAAAACTTCTAGTTGGTTCTGTGAAAAAAAGAAATTCACTTCCTGTCCACTTCCAGGCCCAGCACAGACCAGGTGTGTTCTGGGATCAAGAATATGCCCGAGCTCACTGAAATCTCCTTATCCTGCTGTAGGGCATAACTTTTTAATACTAGGCTTAATATTTTCCTTTACTAATTCCCCCATGTTAATTAGAATTCAGACACATATTTACCCTGATAAACATATATCTGTTCACTGAAGTAAATTTGTAATGATAATAATAAGAAAACATAGGCCGAAATCCTGTTGTATAAGTTATTATGTCATCAGGCTCGGTGACAATGATGACATCAGTGTTACATGGCTTAACTTAGATCAACAGGATTTCAGCTAATGTTTGGCAATGATTTGTGGAGTGTATTCTAATTTGGATTGATTTCTCTGTTTCTACCTTTTGAATTCAAGCTCATCCTCCTCTGAAGTTACTAAATGTTTCTGTCTAATGTTGCATATTTATTTACCCCATGTAAGTATCCTTATAAGATGGCTTGTGTCAAAAGCAAAACTGAATTTTTTGCTTTAAAATCTGGAGAAAATAATCAACATATCAGAATGCCTCTTTTCCCATCTCTAAATGCATCAAATTCTTTTGTGTTGGTTCATCAGAGAAAGACTTGGTGGCAGCTATGTACAAAAAGCCAAACTGGGAGGTTTCTTATGACCAGAGGACCATAGTATTATAGAAAATAATTGGATTTGGCCTGAGATGTATTTCCTTTTCTGTTAGCCTATTCTTTAATGCCATTAATTAGATTGTTGGGTGGTCTCTGTGACGAGTCAGTGCTTCTGACATATAATATCCCTCATGATAAATGTAGAAGTACAGACATAGCTTCCTGACTCTCAAGATTTTGATTTTTCCCGACAGTAGATAAAAATAACTAGGTTCTTGCATTTGTTCAAATTGTTCCTAAATGTCTGTCCTTAGAAAATACGAGTTTGAATGGTCATCTTTAGGATGGATGGTTTATCTCGCCACACCTTTCCTTTCTGGCTCTGTTCTCCTTAATTGTTCTGACCACTATGAAAATCACACTGTATCTTACGTAATGAAAAAATCATGTACCAATAACTAGCAATGGGCAAACTAACCCTCTTACAATTTGTAATTTGATTTCCCAGATCAAAATCTAAAGTAATATATTCAGACAAGGGTGCTTCTTCTGCTGTAGTCTTTGTGCTCTCTCTCTCTCTCTCTCTCTCTCTCTCTCTCTCTCTCTCTCTCTCTCTCTCTCTCTCTCTCTCTCTGTGTTTACAGGTGAGGATGAGAGGACATGAAACATCCTAGAGGTGGTTGCTAGCAAAGTCCTTCCCCCTGCCTGTTTCTTATTGCGACTGTCTCCCACCCAACCTACCCTTCAGTGTGGACTTTGCTGATCACTTTGCTGATCATTCTGACCTGATATCAGGTTAGCTGAGTCATGTTTATTCATCTGTTTGGTACTCAGTGGATGGGCACTGTTAGGAGCTGGGGAGTCTTGGACAGCTTAACGTGGTTGACTGTTTGGTTAATATGGTCACATTTGGATGCCATGTATGCATGGGTAAATCAGTTGGTTGTAGGATTGGTGGGCAACCGAAGGTTTCTTTATGGTGGTCAGTAGTTCCTGGTGCTTGCTGCTTAGGGTTATGGAACTTGTGGTTTTGATAGGGGTTACCCCTTGGGGCCTGCCCTCCTCATCTGCTTGGAGTTCTGAGGCTCAGGAGGGAATATGGGAATTTATTTATTTATTTATTTATTTATTTCAAGGTCTATATTGCCCATCTGGCTACAAGGCCACTCTAGGCAGTTTACACTACCAAAAAAACAAAGCAAACCAAACCAAACCAAAACCCCAAAACACAAAAATAAAGACATTGTCAAATTACATCAGTGATGGGTATAAACTCAGAATTAAGCAAAATCAAACACAAATCAAAAATCAAAAACCAAACATACACCATAAAATTAAATCAACTTAGATATAAATAGTTTGAGAGGTAAGATGGCGGAACAGAAATAAACACAGAAGAGTGCAACACATTATTCAGATGTCAGTTCTAGAAAAGCCTGCCTAAAAAGCCATGTCTTCAAATAAGGTTTAAAAATTCTCAGTGAAGGAGCCAGAGGGATTTCAGGTGGGGGATTGTTCCAGAGGTGAGGGGTGATTGCCAACAAAGCCCAGTTTCTAGTCTTCTCTTTCCGGGCCTCTCTCGGGGTCAGTGGTCTCAGCCTCCTCACCTGAGAAGATTGAATAGGTCAGGCAGATCTTGTCAGGAGGAGGGGTTCTGTCAGGAAAATGTCCCTACTCTAGATTAGTGGAGATGACCCTTTTTAGAACGAGAACTGACTCAGCTAGTTATAGCAGGTCACTTGGCTGTTTTATAGCATACAATACCCACACTATTATTCTTTTTCAGATATGAATTCAAATTAATATGGGTCAGGTTTAATCCATCTGCTACTATCTTGTGTTTTTATGCTATTCTATGCTCTAGAGTCCCTTCACGGATTGCTGCCTTGTCGTGGTGAAGGGGCTTGAGTAATTCAGAGAAGCTATGGGCTATGCTGTGCAGGGACACCCAAGACGGACAGGTCATAGTGGAGAGTTCTGACTAAATGCGATCCACCTGGAGCAGGAACTGGCAAGCCACTCCAGTATCTTTGCCAAGAAAACTCCATGGACAGAAACAAAAGGTTAAAAGATATGACGCTGGAAGATGAGCCCCTCAGGTCGGAAGGTGTCCAACATGCTACTGAGGAAGAGCGGAGGACAAGTACAAGTAGCTCCAGAGCTAATGAAGTGGTTGGGCCAAAGCCGAAAGGACACTTCCAAAGCCTGGAAGTGAAAGAAAAGTCCGATGCTGCAAAGAAAAATACTGCATAGGAACCTGGAATGTAAGATCTATGAACCTTGGTAAGCTGGATGTGGTCAAACAGGAGATGGCAAGAATCAACATTGACATCCTGGGCGTCAGTGAACTAAAATGGACGGGAATGGGCGAATTCAATTCAGACGATTATCATATCTACTACTGTGGGCAAGAATCCCGTAGAAGAAATGGAGTAGCCCTCATAGTCAACAAAAGAGTGGGGAAAGCTGTACTGGGATACAATCTCAAAAATGAGAGAATGATTTCAATACGAATCCAAGGCAGACCTTTCAACATCACAGTAATCCAAGTTTATGCACCAACCACCGATGCTGAAGAGGCTGAAATTGACCAATTCTATGAAGACTTACAACACCTTCTAGAACTGACACCAAAGAAAGAAGTTCTTGTCATTATAGGGGACTGGAATGCTAAAGTAGTGAGTCAAGAGATAAAAGGAACAACAGGTAAGTTTGGCCTTGGAGTTCAAAATGAAGCAGGGCAAAGGCTAATAGAGTTTTGTCAAGAGAACAAGCTGGTCATCACAAACACTCTTTTCCAACAACACAAGAGGCGACTCTACACATGGACATCACCAGATGGGCAATACCGAAATCAGATTGATTATGCTCTCTGCAGCCAAAGATGGAGAAGCTCTATACAGTCAGCAAAAACAAGACCTAGAGCTGATTGTGGCTCTGATCATCAGCTTCTTATAGCAAAACTCAAGCATAAACTGAAGAAAGTAGGAAAAACCACTGGGCTAGTCAGGTATAATCTAAACCAAATCCCTTATGAATACACAGTGGAAGTGAAGAACAGATTTAAGGAACTAGATTTAGTGGACAGAGTGCCTGAAGAACTATGGATGGAGGCTCGTAACATTGTACAAGAGGCAGCAACAAAAACCATCCCAAAGAAAAGGAAATGCAAGAAAGCAAAGTGGCTGTCCAACGAGGCCTTAAAATAGCAGAGAAGAGAAGGGAAACAAAATGCAAGGGAGATAGGGAAAGTTACAGAAAATTGAATGCAGACTTCCAAAGAATAGCAAGGAGAGACAAGAGGGCCTTCTTAAATGAACAGTGCAAAGAAATAGAGGAAAAGAATAGAAAGGGAAACACCAGAGATCTGTTCAAGAAAATTGGGTATATTAAAGGAACATTTTGTGCAAAGATGGACATGATAAAGGACAAAAATGGTAGGGACCTAACGGAAGCAGAAGACCTCAAGAAGAGGTGGCAAGAATACACAGATGAATTATACCAGAAAGATTTGGATGTCCCGGACAACCCAGATAGTGTGGTTGCTGACCTTGAGCCAGACATCCTGGAGAGTGAAGTCAAGTGGGCCTTAGAAAGCATGGCTAACAACAAGGCCAGTAGAGGTGATGGCATTCCAGTTGAACTATTTAAAATCTTAAAAGACGAGGCTGTTAAGGTGCTACACTCAATATGCCAGCAAGTTTGGAAAACTCAGCAGTGGCCAGAGGATTGGAAAAGATCAGTCTACATCCCAATCCCAAAGAAGGGCAGTGCCAAAGAATGCTCCAACTACCGTACAATTGCACTCATTTCACACGCTAGCAAGGTTATGCTCAAAATCCTACAAGGTAGGCTTCAGCCGTATGTGGACCGAGAACTCCCAGAAGTACAAGCTGGATTTCGAAGGGGCAGAGGAACTAGAGACCAAATTGCTAACATGCGCTGGATTATGGAGAAAGCCAGAGAGTTCCAGAAAAACATCTAGTTCTGCTTCATTGACTACGCAAAAGCCTTTGACTGTGTGGACCACAACAAACTATGGCAAGTTCTTAAAGAAATGGGAGTGCCTGACCACCTTATCTATCTCCTCAGAAATCTGTATGTGGGACAGGAAGCAAGAGTTAGAACTGGATATGGAACAACTGATTGGTTCCAAATTGGGAAAGGAGTACGACAAGGCTGTATATTGTCTCCCTGCTTATTTAACTTATATGCAGAATACATCATGCGAAAGGCTGGACTGGATGAATCCCAAACCGGAATTAAGATTGCCAGAAGAAATATCAACAACCTCAGATATGCAGATGATACCACTCTGATGGCAGAAAGTGAGGAGGAATTAAAGAACCTCTTAATGAGGGTGAAAGGTAAAGGTAAAGGTTCCCCTTGACATTTAGTCCAGTCGTGTCCGACTCTAGGGGGCGGTGCTCATCCCCGTTTCCAAGCCATAGAGCCAGCGTTTGTCCATAGACAGTTTCCGTGGTCACGTGTCCAGCATGACTAGACACGGAACGCCGTTACTTTCCCACCGTGGTGGTACCTATTTATCTACTTGCATTTGCATGCTTTCGAACTGCTAGGTTGGCAGGAGAGGGTGAAAGAGGAGAGCGCCAAAAATGGTCTGAAGCTCAACATCAAAAAAATGAAGATCATGGCCACTGGTCCCATCACCTCCTGGCAAATAGAAGGGGAAGATATGGAGGCAGTGACAGATTTTACCTTCTTGGGCTCCATGATCACTGCAGATGGTGACAGCAGCCACGAAATTAAAAGACACCTGCTTCTTGGGAGGAAAGCGATGACAAACCTAGACAGCATCTTAAAAAGCAGAGACATCACCTTGCCGACAAAGGTCTGCATAGTCAAAGCTATGGTTTTTCCAGTAGTGATGTATGGAAGTGAGAGCTGGACCATAAAGAAGGCTGACTGCTGAAGAATTGATGCTTTTGAATTGTGGTGCTGGATGAGGCTCTTGAGAGTCCCCTGGACTGCAAGGAGAACAAATCTATCAATTCTGAAGGAAATCAACCCTGAGTGTTCACTGGAAGGACAGATCCTGAAGCTGAGGCTCCAATACTTTGGCCATCTCATGAGAAGAGAAGACTCCCTGGAAAAGACCCTGATGTTGGGAAAGTGTGAAGGCAAGAGGAGAAGGGGACGACAGAGGACGAGATGGATGGACAGTGTCATCGATGCGACCAACATGAATTTGACCCAACTCTGGGAGGCAGTGGAAGACAGGAGGGCCTGGCGTGCTCTCGTCCATGGGGTCACGAAGAGTCGGACACGACTTAACGACTAAACAACAACAATGCTCTGGAGGATTCAAATGTATCTTAGGAGCATGGTGTGCATAATATGAACTTCCCTACGCATCATAACAGGGGAGATATGATAACATATTTTCAAATACTTGAAAGGTAGTCATACAGAGGAGGAGAAGGATCTCTTCTGAATCATCCTAGAATACAGGGCATGTAATAATGGGCTCAAGTTACAAGAAGCCAGATTTAGGCTGAACATCAGGAAAAATGTCTTAACTGTTTGAGCAGTACGACAATGAAACCAATTACCTCAGGATATAGTGAGTGCTCTGATGCTGGAGGCATTCAAGAGAAAATTGGACAACCATCTGTCAGATCTGCCTTGATTTTGATTCTTGCATTGAGCAGGAAGATTTGATGGACTTATAGGTCCCTTCCAACTCAATGATTCTATGATTCTATATTCTCTTCTGGGTTTTTTTTTTTTTTTGTCACACGGGTTTATTTACAACAGGAGACTGATACAGAGCCAAGACAGGTGCACATGTGGCACTGCACATGCAGAAACTCCCATGTATGATAAAAACTGCCCTTGTTACACTGTAAATGCATATCAGTTTACAACAATTAAAACAGTAGCTGTTGCTGTTTTTTAAAAAAGTAACCCCTTGACTCTTTGTTCCCCACTTTAAAAATAATGTGGTAATACCTCATTACTGTTAAGTTATGTAATTTTTAAAGTTAAAATAGCCCTCATCACCACCCGCATTGCCAAAATCAGCATAGTGAAAATAATAATTGAATGTTACTCATTTACCCAAATAATGACCTACCAGTCAGGAGTTACGTTAGCTTTTTTCAAAGTGTAAAATCATAATGCTGTTAAAAGGAAAACAGATAACTCAGTTATTTGTAACCTGTTACTATAGAGCTGGGACATGGTGGCGCTGCGGGTTAAACCACAGAAGCCTCTGTCCTGCAGGGTCAGAAGACCAGCAGTCGTAAGATCGAATCCACGCGATGGAGTGAGCTCCCATCGCTTGTCCCAGCTCCTGCCAACCTAGCAGTTCGAAAGCATGCAAATGCAAGTAGATAAATAGGTACCACCTCGGTGGGAAGGTAACGGCGTTCCGTGTCTAGTCGCGCTGGCCACGTGATCACGGAAGATTGTCTTTGGACAAACTCTGGCTCTACGGCTTGGAGACGGGGATGAGCACCGCGCCCTAGAGTCGGACACGACTGGACTAAATGTCAAGGGGAACCTTTACCTTTACCTTACTATAGAGCTATTGGCAACTACCTTTCATGTTGCCACTCATCTAATATCCTATATATATTTTTTCATATGTGTAGTCCTAAAGCCCCTTATAAAAATGTCGAAAAAAATCTTGGATCTGCAGAGCTGGAAGGGATCCTGTGGATCATCAGCTCCTGTCAAGGAGGCACAGTGGGGAATTGAACTCCCAATCTCTAGCTCTGCAATAAGAGGCCTAAGCCACTGAGCTATCTGGCATATAAATGTTTATACAGATTCTGAAACTATATACATAACCAATCATTCCCCCCTTCCCTCTCCTTGAGAACATAAACCTGGGGGAAGCTATTGTCTTGCGGATTCCCTTTACTCTGCTCTGTTATGCTTGTTTGTTTCTGCTCTGCCTTTATAGAATTATGTAAGAAAGAATAACTTTCAAAATAATCAATGAGGGAAAGGATTTTAAAATGCTTTCTAGACTGCGATTTAAAGGCTAGCAATAGCATAGTTTTGTTTGTTTGCTTGTTTGTCTATTTAACAATGAAGCAAGCAAGCAAACAAACAAAACTGAGATATAAGATATTTCATGCCAATTTGTGAAATCTATGAGAGTCATGTGAAAAAGAAAGTACATTCTCTTTGAATTCTATCATTTTACGTATCAGGACATAATCAAAATCATCTAGTCCTTAGCAGGTCTGAAAATTAGGTAAATACAACCTCAGATGAACAACAATACATGACATATTACACCGTGCCATGATTTATTTAACAAAAATAAAGCCAAAATGGAGAAGCCATATGTGAAAAACTAAGTACACCATTACTGCTTCCATAGGAATTATAAGGCTAAGTAGCAGTCAGATGCTGCTAACGAAATGCCCTTGTGTAAATGATCATCATCAAGTGTGCTGACCTCTAGAAAAGCCAAAGTTTTAGCAGTTTGCTGGTCTGGAGCATTCAGGTGTGTGTTAACACAATGGCAAGGAGGAAACACATCAGCAATGATTGTACAGAAGCATTTTTTTGCTGCGCATCAATCTGGGGTTATAAGGCCATTTCCAAACAATTTAAAGTCCATCATTCCACAGTGAGGAAGATTATTCACAAGTGGAAAACGTTCAAGACAGTTGCCAGTCTTTCAAGGAGTGGATGTCCAAGCTAATTCACCACAAGGTCACACCATGCAATACTCAGATAAATTGCAAAAAAACCCAAGAGTTACATCTCAGACTCTGCAGGCCTCTGTTAGCATGTGAAATGTTAAAGCTCATGACAGTACAATTAGAAAAAGACTGAAGAAGTGTGGTTGGTTTGGAAGGGTTGCCAGGAGAAAGCTTCTTCTCTCTAAAAAGAACATGGCAGCATGGCTTCGGTTTGCAAAGTTGCATCTGGACAAATCACAAGACTTCTGGAACAAGGTCCTTTGGACAGATGAGACTGAAGTGGAGATGTTTGGCTATAATGCACAGTGCCCCGTTTAGCGAAAACCAAACACAGCATATCAGCACAAACGACTCATACCAACTGTGAAGCATGGTGGTGGAAGGGGTGATGATTTTGCAGTCATTGAGTTGACCACAAACTCCTCTGTATACCAAAGTATTCTAGAGTCAAATGTGAGACCATCTGTCCGACATCTAAAGATTGGCTGAAATTGGGTCATGCAAGAGGACAATAATCCCAATCTCACCAGCAAATCTACAACAGAATATCTGAAAAAGAAAAGAATCAAGGTGTTGCAGTGGCCCAGTCAAAGTCCAGACCTCGACCTGATTGCAATGCTGTGGCAGGACCTTAAGAGAGCAGTGCATAAACAAATGCCTGCAAATCTCAATGAACTGAAGCAACGCTGTAAAGAAGAGTGGCCCAAAATTCCTCCACAATGATGTGAGAGACTGATAAAGCCATACAGACAATGATTACTTCAATTTATTGCTGCTAAAGGTGGTTCTATAAGCTATTGAATCATAAGATGTACTTAGTTTTTCACACATTGCTTTATTTTTGTTCAATAAATCATGATGTGATGTAATTTGTCATGTGTCATTCATCTGAGGTTGTATTTATCTAATTTTCAGACCTGCTAAAGCAGAGGTCCTCAACCTTTTTTGTAATGCGAACCAGTGGAGCCTCTGAGGGAGGTGGGGCGGCCCCTCGCGCTCGCGCTCTCCGACGCACGAGCGAAGTGGTTGGGGAGCGTAGGCGGGCGCACGTTCCCCCACCGCTTTGCGCATGCGCAGGAGCGCCTGCCCACCCGCGCACCCACCCCACCCCTGCGTGCGGGCGCATGCTTGAAGGGGTGAGGGAGTGCGTGCCAGCGGCAGCGGCGGCGGCGGCGGAAGCCTGGGAGTCTGAGCATGGCCGGGGGGGGGCTCCCTCTGGCCGCTCGCCTCCCGACGGGCTCCAACGAGGCTGGGTCAGCGCTCCTCGCCGCCCTCCGCGGGAAATTCAAATGCAGCCGCTGGTGCCGGTTCCGGAGCTGGAGGCACCAGCGGCGGCATCGGCCTGCTGAGGGCGGCGAGGAGCGCCGACACCAGCCTTGTTGGAGCCTGCCAGGAGGCGAGCAGCTGGAGCACCCGGCCATGCTCAGCCTCCCGGCTCTTGGCCACCCCCGTCGCCCCCGCCGAGAGGCCAGCAGCCGGAGCACCCGGCCATGCTCTGCCTCCCGGCTCTGGGCCACCCCCGTCGCCCCCACCGGGAGGCCAGCAGCCGGAGCACCCAGCCATGCTCAGCCTCCCGGCTCTGGGCCACCCCCGTCGCCCCCCGCCGAGAGGCCAGCAGCCGGAGCACCCGGCCATGCTCTGCCTCCCGGCTCTGGGCCACCCCCGTCGCCCCCCGCCGAGAGGCCAGCAGCCGGAGCACCCGGCCATGCTCTGCCTCCCGGCTCTGGGCCACCCCCGTCACTCCCACCGGGAGGCCAGCAGCCGGAGCACCCGGCCATGCTCTGCCTCCCAGCTCTTGGCCACCCCCATCGCCCCCGCCGCCGCCGGGAGGCCAGCAGCCGGAGCACCCAGCCATGCTCTGCCTCCCGGCTCTTGGCCACCCCCATCGCCCCCGCCCCCGCCGGGAGGCCAGCAGCCGGAGCACCCAGCCATGCTCAGCCTCCCGGCTCTGGGCCACCCCCGTCGCCGCCACCGGGCCATGAAGACAGACCTCCCGCCCCCCCAGCACACACTCCACTCCCCACAGCTGCTTTGCGCGCAGGGGGCATGCGTGAAGGGGTAAGGGAGTGCTCACACCAGCGCTGGCATGTGCGTGCGTGCGCAAAGCAGCTGTGGGGAGGGGAGTGCGTGCGGGGGGGGGGCGGGAGGTCTGTCTTCGCGGCCCAGTCGGGCTCAAGCCACGGACCGGCCATGGGCCGCGGACCGGGGGTTGACGACCTCTGTGCTAAAGGACCAGATGATTTTATTATGTTTATTATTATTATGTCCTGATATGTAAAACCATGGCAGCTAATTGTACCAAAAGTATACAACATTCACTGTAAATACTGTAAATATCATAGTTGTGATTAGAATCCTAAATTAAAGTTTTTGTCTTTGCACTTCTTTTTTAATCTTTGGTTGTTAGATTACAGGACATACAGTAAGAGATGCCTGTTTTACTTTAATGGAATGTCTCTTAGGGCTAAGCTAGAAAACAACATGAAGCACATAGTTTTGCCCTCAGCTGCAGAAGTTCTTCTTACAGATGTCAGCAAGCAACACTTTTGTATGTGTTGGTAAGGGTTCAAGCCCCGTCAAATCCCCATACTTTGGGATTCTGATCTGAAATAGGCCCTCCCATGCTGGCAGTTTCTGAGGAAAAAGGTCTCCCTTTGAGGGGAAAATTACATGACTAATGCCACAGGGACTTGGGCACTTATTTATGTGTTGTTTTACACATGTATAGTTTTCTATAACCATTTAGGTTTATTTTGGTCCCTGAGTATAATGAATGACACAATACTTTGATATTAGAATGTGAAACTGTAATGCCAGTTTCTGGAGATGCTAAAGAACTGTGTGGGTAGTAGTTTCTAACTGTGATAAAGCATTAAAAAAGATTATCAAACTGCTTTGCCGTTTATGTTACCAAAAGGCCTGAAATGGAGGTTTAAATTAGATTTTTGGGATTACAACTCCTAGAATCTGCCAGTCACTTTAACCAACTTGTGGGCTAAAACTCTAAACAGGGCCAAGACTCTCTAATAAATGCCTTTGGAAGAAATCAGGTGAATAAACAGTTCGGAGAGAGAGCGAGAGGAACTTTAACATGAAGTAAATGTGCTAGTGCTCAGTGCAGATGCATTTTCCTTGCCAGGTGCTCCTCTGTTGCTTGAATCAGAGGTATACCTTCTGTCAGTAGCAGCCTTTCTCCTACAGTGCCTTTGTGAAAAATGTCATCCCCAAATGTGCATAAGCTTTGTCATGTTCTGAAGCATCAGCTGAGGAGACTGTGAGGTATAAATAGATCTTAATGGATGATGCGGTTTCATCTTTGAGGATGTTCATTTTTCTGCTAAGGCGTTCTGGCATCTTTTGTGTCGCCCTTTTGGAGGAAAAGAGCTGATGACTGATTAGCAGGTCTGTTTTTCTTTTATACCACAGAACTGAGTGTGGGGTTTCTGTTGAGCTTGTTCAGCAAGCTGTCCCAGGCCAGAGGCTCAACAATTGTGACAAAATGTTCCTTGGGAAAGGAGGGGTTCAGTTTTCTGGAAGTTGAGTTATGGCTCAGAGGGGTTCAGTTCACAGTAGAAGGTGATTAAACCATTTATTCTCATACTTTTAGAAAAAAGATAGGTCTGAGTACTGTTGTGCAGTGGTGGACAAAGTAAAACCCACAGGATGTGTTGTGGCTGCTGAAACCTCCTCCCTCAGGCTCTTGTTGCTATATTATATCAACTGACATAGGCTAGTTTAAGGGGTGAGAAGAGAGAGTTTCTGGGAAGAAGTGTTTGTTGTATGAGATATAGCTTGCAGGCCTTATACAACCCTTTTGGACAGTCTGTTTATATATTCTAGGGTACATTTTACCGTTTTCTGTACATTCCAGAAGACTACTGGTCATTTTTATCCTAGGGTAGAATTGGAGAAAGAAATGTGTTCATTATTTCAGTACCAAAACTTGGAAAAGTGACATTTTGGGCTACTCTTTCCAGCCAGCTTGGCCAGCAACTAATTGGGTATTTGGGGAATGGCAGTAAAAAGAAGTAACTTTTCCTGGTTCTGTGAAATGTGAATGCCATATTTGTTGTACGCTGAGAACCTGCAGTCAACTTGTGCACTGATGTTTATTTTCAAATTAATAATCATCATCATGTGCCAACAAATCAGTTCTGACTTATGGCAAGCCTTTTCAGGATTTTCTAGGTAGAGAATACTCAGAAGTGGGTTACCATTCCCTTCTTCTGGGGACACCCTATGATTGTGCAGCTTGCCCAAGGTCACACAAGCTAGCTGTACTTGCAAGAGACACAGTGGGGAAACACCCCCCCCCCCCCCGTCTCTGGTCATTCAGTCAAACCACTTGGCTGTCCAGCCAGCTTGAACAAAACATTAAGCCGAACAAAAATAATTTTTAAATTATTTGATACTAATTTATTACTGTGAGCCACTTTGGTTGCAAGGAGCAGGGAGATAGATGATTTAAATGAACATTTCAAAGCGGTAATAAAGTTTAAAGGGAAAAGATCTGGTGTTATGTATACACATGGGCATAGTTGGATTAGTGGCCTATGAAGAACAAGGTTATGTGGTGAAGTCAGTGCATTGGTGAACATGCCAATTACTCTGATTATGTACGTACAATCTGATGTCGTGATATGGTACCTGTTAAATCACCTGTGAGCATTTTAATTTTGCAGAGACAAAATTTGAACCATGAAGTTTGCTTTTTACGAAAAAGATTTGGCTCAGTTTTATCTGATTATGGGTTGTGGCTTTGCAGAATTAGAGTACATTGGTGAAAAATATATTTGAAAAACCCTAAGAATTAGAGTGAGACATAAAATTTGTCTAAAGAAATTAAGAATGCAGGGAGCACTAATTGCGCAGTGTAATACTTTTTATTAAACAAGTTTCTTTTTACAATTTATGATATGTCACACTTATGGTATCCTGGCACTCTTTGTGTTGCTAGTTGTTCCATAAGAGAGACTAGAATCATTGAGGGTCAAACCATACGTTACCAATCTGTGATGAAGAGTAGAAATTGCATTCATGTTAAAGAAATGTGACTGAGGCAGTGTTTGGTGGCTTGAATTTAGACTTGAAAAGGAAGAATGTGCTTGTAAGCTGAAGGCCAATCAGAAAATGAAGCAAGCTAGTTTGCAAACTGGAAGTGAGAATTATCTTGCTATGATAGTCACCAATGATCAGTACCTGATGAATTCCTTCTTCTAGTGATGTATATTTTTCTTTGCTGTCAAGTCAATTCTGATTTACAGCAACCCTTTCCAGGCTTTTCTAGGTAGAGAATACACAGAAGTGGTTTACTATTCCTTTCTTTTGGGGGCACGCTGGGTCTGCATGGCTATACAGGCTGCTTCTACTTGCAAGAGGCACAGTGGGGAATTGAACTCCCAATATCTGGCTCCTCATCTAGATACCTTACTCACTGACCAATCCAGCCAGCTATCTAATGTATTATACTGTAGTTCAAGCCTACATGACCAGTGATAGTTGGAGTGACACTCTGTGGTTGGGCTTTGAAATATGTATAATCTGTTGGAGGGAAGTGGGATCCGAATTTGGTTCTGTCTCCTGAGCACAGTTGAAAGCGAGGTAGCTAGGAATGCATGTCAGGTTTTATCTGCTTAACTACAGCTAAGCTTGTGAGTGTTTTGCTGAACTGCTGAAGGAAGTAAAAAATAGAGGAATTTTTGTTTTTCTTTGAGCTTTGTGGAACTTCAAAGCACAGGAAATGATATAGCTCTGGTCTGTCTGTATCTGCTGGTATCACACTGTCATTTTTTACAAATTGAACATAGGCGTGTGTCACAAAAAAGTAACAGTTCACTGAAGCATCAGAGCATGTTCTGTGTGTGGGAGGAAGAGAGAGCAAGTGAAAGAGAATTGATTAATGGACAATGAAAGGAAAAAACACAGAGAGAAGATAAGGGTGTGGGGCTAATGAAAAAGATGGCATTGCACATTTTTAGCTTTGCCCCCTGCTCCCTTGGTTTGTGATGTTCAAGGAAATTTGGCCCTTGACATCAAAGAGGTTGACCATCCTTGGCTCTGGAGGAAACTAAGGTGCCATGGCACAGCCGTTGAAGGTCAAAGGAGGGGAAATGTGCATGAACAACCCCCCCCCCCCAACACACGTGGGTTTCTTCTTCTTGTGACTTAAAAAGGAATGGAAAAACATAGTGCTTGTCAAACAACATCGGGGCATCCCACTAGTGTAAATAAAACACAGTATGGGATATAAATGCAGGAAAGAGAATTATGTCCTTTGTTTTAGTGCCACTTCTGCTGGTTGCAGAATAGCACTTTTCTGAAGCAGTAGAAGAATGGATGCCTCCTCTGAGTGCTGTTTACCAGCCCCCATTGGTGTACCGGCTTCACCTCCTCTTGGAAAATAAGCACCTAGAGAATGTTTTCCACATTCTTTAAACTCAGCTTCACTACTACAGAAAGCCACATGTGTAGCTTACTCTGAAAACAGTCCAGAAAATACATCTGGTCCTGGATCTGGCAGAGTGAGTTCCAACAGGGGCCAAGTCCTGTGCTGCACATGTATTACAAATGTTGCACTGATGGACAGTTTATTTCTGGGGTAAATTGAAGGTGCTGGTTTCAAAGACCTCTTGAGTCTTGGATCCAGAGTATGTGAGAGGTTTCCATGTAAGTTCCCCAGTGTGCATGTTAAGAAATGAGGGCCTCTTGAAAATGCTACTACCATGGGCACGGGGATGAGTCACAACAGTTGGGAAGTAATCTTTTTAGGGGCTGCTTCTTGGCTTTGGGGTTCAATTCTGTTAGAGGTCTGCCAAGGCCACCTGACTGGTCCTTTCAGAAGTGCCACATTTAGACAGAGCTTTGGACTACTTTGACTCTTTGGGGAAGAGTGGGCAGGGTTTAATCTGACCTCAACAAGTGTGCTGTTGAGTTTTGCATTATGTTGTGAAATGTGTTGAGAATGTGTTAGAAATTGGCTGTAAATTTTGAAATGGCTTCATTTGTGGGTTGATAACAGCAGTCATTCAAAATATACTGATTATCGGTTCCCCACTGTGCCTCCCTTACAGGGGTTGAGCTCAGTGATCCATAGGGTGCCTTCCAGATCTGCAGTTCTAAGATGATGATGATCATGATGATGATGATGTGACCCCTTTCCAGTTATGAGGGTTAATTTTTTTTGTCCATTTTGGATAGCACCCTGGATTATGAGGTAGTTTGTATAATTTTGGTCCTACAGGTAAAAAAACAATTTAATGTTTGGCGAGGATATTAGGTTACCTGTGATTCTGACTTTCCTCTGACTGTAGGAAATCAGCTCACAGTAGAACACAGCAGTGGTTTAGCATTTTAAATTAAAGAGAAATTATGCTACACAGCAAGCAGATTAACTCTCCTCTGCCTTTCATGCATTATTCTCTTTCTCCTTCCTTAAGAACTGTATTTTTATCCCTGCCTCTTCCAAGAATTACTTGCATTCTATTCTTCAAGTGCGTATCTTAAAGAACATAACCTGGGACTTAACCATTTGCTTTGCTTTGTGTTGCTGGCCTGTGGGGGCGGGGGAAGCACACAAAAGGAGAGAAAAGCAATATCTTATCTTACAGCGCTCTCTTTTGGTGACTGGAAAGAATGGCAATTGTTTCTCTTTTTAATTGCTAGTTAAAGATGTTTTAAACTTTTAAATGTTATATGTTACTTTGCTTTAGTTGAACATAACCCCCCCCCCACATCTTCCCTTTATTTTCTCTTCTCCTCTTATGCTTGCATGTTTTATTTATTAAGAGTTGACCAAATACTTTACAACATCTTTTTTCATCTACCCCATGCTGACCAATAATCTCAGTGAATGTTCAGATTGGACAATGGCTGAATTGTACAATGAACTCACAGGCCTGTCTAGAGGCAGAGTAGTGATGACAACAAAAGGCAGAGGGTGAACACAAGTCATCTGTTTAGGGTCAGCTATCTAGGTGTAAAGAACATTTTCAAAAAATGAGTGATGAGTGAAAATACCTGCACTGGGCACGGGTGTGAGCGTCTTGTACATTATTACGGATTTCCTAGTATTTGCCTTGTAAGAAGAGAATGGCATTTGGATTTCCCTCTTAGCAACGGAGGCCAGAGGCTTGCTTATCTGTCTAGTGTGTTCATGCCTTATACACCAGCTAAATGAGGGATTTTACGGTTCGCAGTTGCAAGGAACAGAGGGAAGATTCACGCAGAAGCTTTCTGGATCCTGGCCTGTGTGCTGCATACATCACAGTGCAAGATTTTTAAAAACAAATTTATCTTGCACGTTTAGTTCTGTAGCATAGCTCGATATTTCATCGTGAAAGGTAATGACAGAAATAATATCTGATTCCTTATTTGATCGTAAAGAGTAACCTATCATTTGTATGTCAAAATTCATCATATAATTTTGTAGATTTCATGTACTGCTTTCTGGGCTCTTGGCTAAGATCCAGTGTGTGTTATCTATTGGGAAACATGTTGTCTATATGAATAATATTAAATTTAAGCTTCTCTTCTTATAATTATATTACAATCATTATTAATGATTTAGAAGCAAGTCCTACTGAATTCTGTAGGCTATATTCCTAGTTAAGTAGGTATAGTATTACAATCTAAGTTTTTTTCCAAACTACCTTAAAATAATTTTACTAAGTGTATTAACAAAACAACTGAGCATAGCTAAGCCCATGCTTGTGTAAAGGGACCTAGAAAAAACATTTATGAGTGTGGTTGCCTGAAATTGTAAGCACTGGAACAACAAGGTATCAGTCAAAGCATATTTGTGGCAGTTCTATTTAAATCAATTGATACGTAGTCTAAAAAAGTTTTGAGTAGAAGTGTTTAGTAAGTATTTCTTTTTACTTGTTGGCTATTAGCACTCATGGCATAGATGCATTTGAAATTATGGCGTAATTTTTGCCCCTTAAAACTAAACAAATCTTTTCAACCCCTTCTGCAGGTTATAGAAACATTATCCAAGCTTTCTCGCACACCCGCTGCATTAGCTACAGGAATAAGGTACAACTCAGTTATGGATTGTGGTTTTAATGTTGACTTTTGGTCTTAGCACAAATAGGTTTCATGAAATATATCAAGCTAGCAAAAAAATCTGCAGATAGATTGCAGACAAATTTCATCTACAATTATTTTTTTTAAAAATAAATATATATACACAGTAGAATGGAGCAGTGCTTTCATTTAAAACTGCTCTGCTAGGGCATATAAAAATATTTAAATATGCGTTCACCATGGAGACAGGAGACAAAAATAGAAGGAAATATAAACATAGTGACACTGACTGAGGTAAAAATAACAATATAAAGTGTTCAGAATTTGTACTGCCTAGTTTTTAATATACAAAATAAACTGAATGACTTTACCATGCAGAAGAGAGTTCAGATGGCTTGGAAATTTGCTAATTTTTCACATGGGGATTTGGCAATGGCAGTGTTGAATTTTGGCAAAGGGATTTTCAAAATCTGATGAGTGAAGAGATCTTCATGCAGTTCTGCAGTGAAGACTGTAGCTGTAGAAAAATTAACATACTCCAATTTATAAACTTGAGATATGAGGAAACATCTCATGACTGTGCCACAATCCTCTCTTCTTTTCTTCTGGTCCCAGGATTTATATCCACAATTAGAGGATTAAACTTGATATTAAGAGGAATGTGTATCTCCTCCTGTTAACACGTTTGCCATCCAGCAGTGAGATTTCTTCAGAGCTGCATGTGTTAGCAGTCTGATTTGCATATTAACCATGTTCAGCTTATAAAGACCAATCATAAAACAAACAGTGCTAAATGCAAGGTACAGAGGTGAGGAAAATCAGGAACCATAACAAAGAGATTACTTTCACCACTTGAGGGAGTACCTCGGCCAAATAACATATTATGATTCTAGTTGATTTGGATCCCGGTAACCATAATGACCTTGTTCTGAGAAAATGAGAAACTACAGTTATTTGGGAACATCCTGGTTTATCATAGTGTCCATTGTAAGGACAGAGTACATAGGCAAAAGGTATGAGCATATCTTCACTCCTCAAGCTATTAGGATGACTTGAGATGTGTGAGGTTATAGAGGTATTTGCAGCTAGCAGCTTTGGGTTCTGTTATTGAGTTATCTTGAGCTGTTTATTTTTCAGTTGACTGTAGATTTGGTGCATATGCAACTAATGAGTTTGGAAGGAAGTTCAAGATCATGCACTCTCTCTTCTGTCTGGGGTATATCAGTGCTTTCCTTAACAGTTATTAATCATTGCAGTGGTAGTTACGTTGATTGCAGTTCAGCCAAGTTGCCATGCAAGTAGAATTGGAAAGTAGCTTCAAAATGAAGGGAAGAGAAATCCTGATAATTGTTTCATATTTATTTATTCCTATATATGCTCCATTGGGATGAAAAAATCATGAAACCATAGCAGTGTTCATTAGGAGTGGAAAAAAAAACATGTTTACATGTAACTCTTGTCCTCTGTATAGACATTTATAAGGAAAGACAGAAACAAAGAATCCCCCCCCCCTTTTATGAGCTTTGCATTTGAAGATTCATCGCTTACTTGACACATTTTGAATCCCTGAGTCCACATTCCTTGACTTGCATGCCTCTAAGCAGCTATGCAGACCCACAGAATGATCTCCAGCTACGCTACTCCATTAATCCAATGCCAGTCCCAACTGGAGTGGGCCACTTAAAATTAGTGGAACATATGTTGCTTGTGACTAAAACGTCTTAAGTCATTTCAGTAGGCTTACTCTAGCTGGAACTAATATTAGATTTAAGCACCATCTATCCTGAGGCCATATTGTTGTACTGCACTCTGTGTGTACTGTTATTGTGGATACCACTGTGCTTTCTCTACATGCTGTAACTGTACTGAAGTGGCAGTTATGCGGATGTGAATAATTTCACTCTATTGCAGTTACAGGCAGTGTGTATCAGGTGTATATGGCTCTGCTCTATTTAGATACTCCATTTAATAGATGTGGGGTATGAATATAGAGCACAAACATATCCATAGGTTTTAATATGAGCTTAAGCTTTCTAGCATCTCTAGGGAAAAGTGATCATTGGGGTGGATGCTGTTGATGGCACGTCTTTTGTCTCCACAGGCCCTTTCCAACAGAAGAAAGTGTGAATGATGAAGACATCTACAAAGGCCTTCCAGATTTAATAGAGTAGGTTGTAAATTGGTTTAGTATAAAAGCTCTCTTTAGTGTGCCTGTTATATAAATGAAGTAATGGAATGTTTCATTCTATAAGAACTATTTTGAAAATGTCTAGCCTAATGTACACTCTGTACTGGGTTGCACTTGTGGTTGTGAAGCTTTTGACACTGATTCCTTATTGTTAAGGCGCATGCTTAAAATCATTCAGGGTTCTAACCTAGTCCTTTCCGTTCAGAAAAAGAAACAAAAAACTGGGGTAAAATAGAAGTCTGAGAATATAGGTAAGCTGTGAAAATGAGGAATCCTTAAGGATGATTAAAGGAAGGATGCCGTTTGTTTTGCTGACATCCCCAAATATTAACAGTATAAATCCTCACTTTTCTCCTCCTTGCATACAAGGACGAGACACTGCAACACTCTCCTCTTTACAATGGTCCAGAATTTCCCCAGCTGTCTTGATTGAACTCTTGCATTGGCAAGAACAATATTTTGTGCAAGAATGGGCCCATCCTGCCCAAAATTGTTTCCATTGTTGCACAAACATACACCCATTCTCACACCAGATTTAGTGCAAATGATGCAAATGGCACAAAACTAGGTGTTGCTTTGTTTAAAATCTGGAACATGAGATGATGAGTTTGTGTCTTCATTAAAGGGCAGCCAGTCCTTTTTTACTTGCTCTCTGTGTGTGTGCACACACGCACATGTGTGTGTGCGTGCGTGCACACGTGTGCACTTTGCTTCTCAAAGGGAAAGGACACTAGATACGTTTTATGCAAATCACAGTGACCTTGAAGAGGGGAAAAAGAGTTCTTCCTCTCTCGCAACTACAAGCAAGGATCTAAAATTCTTGTCAAGATGTCTGACTCTGTTAGGTCAACGTAAACTGAGGAGCATGAGAGATCCACTGAGTATTCTTTCCATTCCTTCCTTACATTGTTTGCAGCCTGGTTTTCAAACTGCTTTGAATTTGACTGGATACAGGCTTCCCTATTTAGAAATGTATACATCTTGAGTCTCTCTCTCTTTTCCCTGGATTAAAATTGAATGTTTCTGTTTTTTTCATCAGTGTTTCTGTGTAATGAAGTTAGGCTGGCAATTATTTTTTAATTCTAGCATAAGATTAGAAATTCTGTCTTTTGTGTTCATTTGGAAGGTAAGATGTAAACATTTCAAGAATAGAAACATTCAGTTAATCCAACCACCTCACACTACTTCTACCATATGGTGCAATTCCCAATTCAAGCCTGTCTTCTTTCAAGATCCCATTGTAGCTTCTGTTTCCTTGAATGTGTGCAGTAGCTTTCATTAGTTATCGTAGGCAAACTCTCACTGAGTGAAATGAGAAATATCTAAATTATGGAAAACAGGAGATGCAGAGGAATGGGGTGGGGGAGGAAGAAGGCATGTGTTCTTCCTGCACTTTTTGCACTATCACCCTTTCCAAAAGCTGTGACTGTAGGATGTCTTCCTTCATATCCTTGTTCATTCTAGATTTTAGTTTGAAGTTAGGATGCTCAGCATTTGCAGATTATTGACCTAGGTTAACATTAGAGAACTCCAGGTTTTTGTTCTGTTTTGTTTACTTTAGATACATCAACATAGACCGCATATCTGTACTAAATTATCTTTATCCCCAAGCATTTCTAGATACTTAAGGTGATGATCTTCCATACTGGTTACTCATACTGAGATTAAATAGTGACAGGCTGAGATCATTTAGCTTGCTTTGATTATATCTCAGGATAATTTACAGGAAACAAGGCTGGTCTGGTCAGAGAGGCTCCTGGTCAAGTTAGGGAATGGTTGCTTGGTAGCTCATATTGTTAGAGGGTAAGAAGATGTAATGCTAAATTATATAGCATTTACAGGGATGTGGCTAGCTCCCTCCCCACAAGCTTGTATGCTTTCCGTTTTCCCTCCTCCTGTGGCAGGGCTACATGAAATTTGGAATTATTGCTCTTTTAATACAAATATGAACACATTGTAGTAAATCCTAATAATGGTTACTAGGAAACCAGGTTGTTTTCACTAACCATAAGAAGAGAATCACAGTTTAGGCTTTGAATGACTGGAACAGACACGTCTGGCAGATCTAAAAACCAGGGCTCCCCCCCCTTTTTGGTTGGTTTGTTTGTTTTTTACCCTGGGACTTTGTGGGGATAACACAGACTGCCAAAATGTGTGGTGTGTAGGGTGGGGGGAAAAACTGGAAGAAGAGAGGAAGTCAACTGCTAGTTTGAAAAATGGGTCTTTTGGAGTTTTAAATGGTTTAGGTGGGTGTTGTGACATGTTAAAAAACTGAATTGCTACTTCTGGAGGCTTCTAGATGCTGAAAGTAATTTTTTTCCTGCTGGACAAAAGAACGTTGAGGGAAGATTGGACCCCCACCCCCACCCCCCAAAAAAACAGCCTTGGGGGCTTCATGGACCCTGGGGGTTTGGTTTTACCCAACCCTATGTTAACCGGAGGTTAATTTAAAACAGAAACAAAAGCTTCTTACCCCCTCCTCTCAGCCATACTGTAAAGAGGAGTGTACTAATTCTCATGTTTATTAAAATCTGAAAGTTCTGTAAATCGTGTTGTATGTTCATAATTTTGTTGTCTTTTTTCTTTCTGTTTTGTGCTTTTAGTGAAACAGGTGTTGATGAGGATGAAGACCTTTATGATTGTGTTTATGGAGAAGATGAAGGTGGTGAAGTTTATGAAGACCTCATGAAAGCTGAAGCAGCCCATCAGCCTGTATGATTCACAATTATTGAAGTTGGGACAGGATTCTGAAAAATAGGAATGCTAGAAACATTAGACCATGAACTGAACAAAATTAAGCACATTTATTAAATCCTTTTAATATCAGTTGGAATATTAAGTGTGTAGTAAACATTATATTTGCAAAAATAATGAGACTTAAAAGGTATTTAGTTTGTGATGGATTTTGCTCTTAGTGGTTTTCACTGGGTTGTTTCTGTCAAATAGTGGAGTACATCAAATTAAATGTATTAAAATAGCAATCAGTGTAACTTTTAAAAACAACCAGCACTAGTTCAGGCTGTTCTCTCTGTTACTAATTAGACTGCACTGCCGTATACTGTGTAAGTTATTTTGGTTCTTTGTCTCCTGCTAAAATAGCAAGTAGGCAGTGTACAGGTATTGTATAAGGTTACGTAGTTGGTTTACTCAATGTTTTGGATGCAGAGTTCAACCCAAACTTCTCAGAGAAGCTTAACATAACATTAAAACTCAGTCAAAGTACAATAATAATCCCTAATGGCTGATGAAACATAGCATTTAAGTAATATTCAGGAGCCAATAGTTAGTATAGACTAAAACAGAGTTTTAAAAAAATCATTAAAAAATCAGAAAAATCTTTGTCTGGCATCAAAAAGACAACAGCATAAGCACCAGGAGAGGCTTTTTGGGAAGGTATTTCATAGTTGGTGTGAAGGTCCTTTCATGTGTTGCTATCACCTGTTAAGGGCCCTCAGAGGTCCAAACAGCAATTTTGGATGGAGTTTAAACTTCACTTACTTTTATATGTCTGCTACTACAGACTCATCAGGTTTGGCTGATGAGAGGCACATCTCTGTGTCTCTGCCCACCAAAACATTAGAATTCCTGCACCTTGCTATCATGCGTAGTGGGGACTTTGCAGGAAATTGAAATAACAAGACAACAACAGCTGTGTGTCTGCCCCTGTTTGCCTAGCCTTGTCTCCTTTATGAGGATCCTCTTTGTCTACAGTATGATGTGGCCAAGCTGTCTTATACCTCCCAAATAATCAAACTCAAAAATTTTCCCTGCTGATTATCAAAGTTTTCAAGGCAGCCAACAATGACAGTGTAGCATGTTCTAGATGGAAAGGATTCCAGATCAGCATGTGTAATGTCTACAAATAATATCTTGTTGATTTGGCAGAAATGTCCAGAAAATGATATAAGGAGCTGCTGCCTTTCTGAAATAAAACAGACAGAAGAGAAATACACAGAAACTTTGGAGTCCATTGAAAAGGTAAAGGTACATTTCTGATTTACGGTGACCCATTTCAGGGTTTTCTGGGTAGAGAGTACTCAGAAGTGGTTTACCATTCCCTCCTACTGGGGGCACCCTGGGAATGTGTAGCTTGCCCAAGGCCATACACTTTTGCTAATGCCATGATTAAGTGTCCTGACCTGGGACTCTCTCTGGAGCATGTTTCTAGAGTACATGTCAGGAGGTGTGGGGAATGATGTTCCTAATGCTGCTGACACTGGATTCCCAAGCACATCACTGGATCTTGGTCTGCATCCTGAGAGAGAAATGAAGCAGTCAGAGCATCCCCTGCAGCATATAGTGCTGAACAGCTCAGAGGCTTCTCTCTCTCTCTCTCTCTGCAACATCTACTGCCGTGATTTTGCCTCTTTCTAGTCAGCTTCCACCATAGATCAGGAATAGTGCTGTGATAAATGTTCTACAGCAAGAACTTTCAGCTTAAAGACAGTATCTTGTGGCACTTTAAAGAGGAACAAGTTTCATTTGATAAGCTGTAGTGGAAAGTAGCCCTCAAAAATGTTTGCCAAATTCAGATAATTAGTCTTTAAGTTGCCACAAGACTCCTTGTTGTTTTTATCCCCTTAGAAACATACAGCTTTACATTCAAGAGTAGGATGATGGGCAGGCAGAGATAGCTTCACTGGGACCAATCTTCATTGAATGTATCTGCTGTCTCTTAAAGATATTCAGTCATTTTTGTCACAGAAACATGATAAGCAGCATCAATTATTGTCCAAAGATGGACCCCATTGCATCTCTGTATGAGTGCCTACTCTGTATTTGCCTCTTCTGAAAAGAAAGGTATATTAAGATCCCTTACTTTACAGAAACACAAATGATGAGCCTTGATGTGGATGTGTAATTCTTCCTGTTACATGCTTCTATTTAGAATAACAAGTGTTTCTCAGCTATTGGAAGTCTGGGAAATGCTGGTTAATGTCAGCCATTGCTTAAGGCTAAATCTAGTCTGTAGTCCAAAATGGCATACACTCATTGTATCAGTGGAACTTCTGAATTCAACACTTCTTGGTTCAGTGGGTCTGCCCTTATCGGGACAAGCAGTTGGATTTGGGCCTTAGCATGCAAAGCCTCAGTGAGTTGGCTAGTGATGCCATTACCCCTGAGATATGTACATCTAACACACGAGGTAACAACTGCTATCATTTATTTTCTCTCATTGAAAGACATATATTTTATAAATGCCTTTGAAAATGGGTAGCCAAATAAGTAAATAAGATTTCTGGTTATTTGTTTCTCTTGCAGTTTTTTATGGTGCCATTGAAGAGGTTTCTGATGACAACTGATTTTGAGACAATATTCATCAATATTCCTGTATGTAATGAATCAAAGGACCGTGTGTATTTGTTTGCCACTTACAATTGGGTAGATATATGCAAAATAGTGCTTGAGAGTGCAGGTTGGACTCAGATGCTGTATACACAAGGGGTTTCCTCCTGGCTTCACACTTAAATAGATAGATGGGCTTAGTGAACTGAAAGCTGACTTAGCCGTGTCTTACCACTTCCTGCTCACCTGCCCAACTGCTAACTGCTTGTATCTGGCTGAGGTTTAGAAAATATACTGCAGTCAGTTGCCTGGGAAGGGGGGTGGAACTTGTGTAAAGTGAGAAAATTAGATTTCTGCCATTTACTGCATTGTTTGGCTCATTTACTGCATCGTTTGGCTCATGATGGGAGGAAGAAACAGAGCAATATTTGTAAGGGTGAAGGAGAGAGATGAGTGTAACTTTCTGTTTCATGCAAGGCTCCTGATGGGAGGAAGAAACAGAGCTTCCTCCCATCATAGCTGCTTAGCAACAGGATGCTTTATTAACTTTTCCCAGCTGTGCAAGGAGAAGGGGGCAGGTAGATGAGTGAGTGAAATGGGTAACATTGATGGTTGAATCTGCATTCAGTTCCCTGATGTGCATTCCTTACCCTCAGTTCTAAAGCTGAGTTTTGGGTGTGATCAGGAAATGCTCTGGAACTCTTTTTTGAATGGATTTATTAATTACATTTTTACCCTCATTTCAGCAAGACTGACTCCTGAATAAATGGCTGTATAAAGTTATTTATTCCCAGTGTGGTCTAGAGTGTGTGACTAGGACTCTGGAGAACAGGGTTCAAGTCTCCACTCAGCCATGGAAACTCACTGGGGGAGTGGAACTTGTAATACTACTCCTTAAATATCTCACGTACCTTGAAACCCCTATTAGGGTTGCTATATGTGGGTTCTGACTTGAGGCACGTAATACACACCACACAAAATTGTTATGGAGTGAGCAGGAAGGTGTGATGTTTTGCACAGCACTGTTTTAACATAATGTTTCCTGCATGTGGAGCTGGTTTTGCTACAGCTTCCTTGGCTAGCTTTCTTCTTCCATGTGTTTGAAATTATAGCAAATTTCTGACTGGCAAATCAAAACAAAATGAAACAGAACAAGCACAATTAAAAATCTCCTTGCAGGTTTCCAGAGAGGTATTTTTTTCCAACCCTACCTATAAGTGTAAAGATTTGAATATAGAGCCTTCTGTGTGCATTAAGGTGTTTTTGAGCTTCATGTAATATCGGGGGTGGGTGGGGTTTAATGCTATGCAGTACTTATGCATAACAATATTTGTATTATTTGTATAAAGTTAAGATATCTGTGTCTTCTACCATGAAGTATCCCAGCTGGCTGACTAGCCACAATACAACTTTGCAACTACAGTATATCTGTTGCTATAACAGTTGGTGTACATATTTCCCCCTTTCTAATGTGTTTACTACTTGGGAACTAAGTTATCAAACATCAGAGAGATCTTAAACATAATAACAAATACATGCATGCCAGAATAGATAATGGGTTCTAGTTTGTTCTGTTCCTTAATACACCAGACAGGTGAACTTTTCAGGAACAGGATGTCAAAGGGAGATTTTTTTAAAAAAATCCCTTAAGATGGTGTCTGTAAGTACAAAATGAGAAGTCAGTGTTACTGGGGTACCATAGCTGCCAGCAGAGTGGGGTTTGTGTGTGTGTGCATGCTCATGCATGCACACATGAACTATGTGTGCATGCATATGAATATACTGGATGCATTGATGACAGCTGATGTACACAGTTACAGCCAAAAATTCAGGGCAGTTCTTTCACCATCATCTGTTTAGTATGCCTGATGGATACTGCTGCGGCTAGCTCACCTTTTGAACCTTCATAGTCCAGAAAGGAGGACAAAGCCCATCCCTTTTGAGGTCCTTAGCTCTAAGGGTGTGTGTGTGTGTGTGTGTGGGGGGGGAATGGCCTAAATCTGCTTGGTAGTCCCAACTAGAGTAAACCCATTGAAATCAAGTCAACAGTTGAAAATGCCATTGATTCAATGGGTCTACTCTAGCTCTTTTACTCAGTTACTGGCAGCAGCCCAAATGCTCCCACAGTTTAAAGTGGGAAGGCTGCCTGTTCGTCTTACTCCATGGCCAACGTCATGCTGTCCCCTGCCACCTTCTCTCCTCCCCTTGCATTGCACACCACTACTCCTGTGCGCTCACCTACTCTTGTCTCATTTCTAAAAGCAGAGGCGGGAGGACTCAGATGAGAGCAGTGCTGGTTACTTTCTAGTGGCTAGAAAGATTTTGATCTGACAGTGATGCATATGGGTTATGAAACTTGTGAAAACCTCTGAAGGAACAAATGTTTACATTTACAATCCCCCTTTGAACTTCAAACCTAGGCCAAATGACCTTCCCGCCTTTCCCCCAATTCAACTGCCCTTCCTAAGATTGTTTCTGGTTGTGAAAGCACTTAATTGTAAACCATAGAACACAGCACCTAACTCACACACCTTCTGTTTGTCTTACTTAACCACTGAACAGCTTCTCAAATGCACAGCTGTATATTTTGAAAGTGAAGACACCTGGAAAAAAACTCTTTAACATACACATTGCAAGTTGTAATGTTTATTGCTTTCCCACTCTGCTTGCCTCAGCACCTCTTGTTTCTTGAGGAGCCCATTAAGGTTGCAGTTAGCTTGCCAGTATGTTGCTATTAAGCTGTCCAGTGTAATTTGCAAAAAGAATTTTGTCAAAGTGCTGTGGTGTGAATCATTAATTATTTTATCTCTAAAGCCTGGAGCTTGTGTAGCACTGTGTGGCGTTAAGGGACCAGCACTGTGCTGAATGGTCACATGCTCTTTTCCATTTTGTTTTTTCCTTTTCCATGAGCAAATAGATCTGATTTCCTATACCTAGATCTTTCATTATAGATGTGGGGAGAATCCTAAATCCTGATAAAGAATGTTCCTCTGATTAGAAATGGAGCTTCCTGGGTTCCTTTTAACTAGGACAGACAATATTCAAATACAGCAATAGATCTGGGAAGAAGGAGCTTTACAAATTAGTGAGTTGGCAGAAGAAGATATAGAGATGACTTCTAATACCTTACACTCATAATGCCATGAAAATAATGTAAGCCCCAGGCCTCAGAAGTTTCTTTGAGTTAAAAGATTTTGGTTTTACTATAAATACTGAGGAAATTTGTTTGTGTGTGTACACACTAGTATATATACATATTTTGAGTGGGGAAGTTTGGGATGCTACTTAAAAAAAAAGATATGGTATACATTCATTGAACCAATAACTTCCAGCACCATCAGGGTGCCCTTATTCTACTGCTTTTCAACCAAATATACAAGCAATTGTATAAAATAGTGGTTCCCAATTTTGGGTAATCCAGGTGTTCTTGAACTGTAATACCCAGAAGCCTTTACCACCAGCTGTGCTGGCTGAGGTTTCTGGAAATTGCGGCACAAGAATATCTGGGTTACCCAAGGTTGGGAACCACTGGTATAAATCATAGCTCTACACCAGTGGTTCCCAGCCTTGGGCCCCCAGATGTTCTTGGTCTAAAACTCCCAGAAGCCTTCACCACTAGCTGTGCTTGCCAGAATTTATGGGAGTTGCAGTCCAAGAACATCTAGGGACCCAAAGTTGGGAACTACTGCTTCACACAAATGGCTTATCAGAATCTTAGAACTGCAGAGCTGGAGGGGCCCTGTGGGTCATCGAATCTAGCCCCTGTCAAGGAGGCACAGTGAGGAATTGAACTCCCAACCTCTGCTCTGCAGTCAGATGCCTAAACTGCTGAGCTGTCCAGGAGAATTCTCCATCCTGTTTGTGGGGAGAAACTGAAATTACTGTTTCATAAAATTTCTGCAAGGCAAGGTGAAATTCTCCATAAATTTCTCAGAGGCAAGGCAGTGGTTGTAGCACAGGTTTGTTCATTTGTTCCAGAGGATTTCTGCTCCCCCCTCCCTTTGATGTTTCAAATGGCATTAATGTATCAAGTGTCTTTCTAGGGCAGTGGGGTAAGAGGGAAGCAGCCATGCTCCAGAAGTATGTTGGGGAAATTGTGGAAGTAATTTCATAAAGTGTCCTTCTGTTTATGTAGTCGGAATATGGAAAACAAAAATCTATGGGATTTCTTGGGGAAAAATGTCTTCTGATAAATTCTGGTTTAGCGTTTGTTCAGGATTCAGCACCTTTCCCAGACTTTCCAGATGCGAAATATTTGAGGAGCCATTGTAGATATTTTTTGTCTCTACTGAAGATGCTTAGAATACAGCTCCTGTAAGTTCTGTAACCCATATGGGAGGGCAGTGTTGTGACCCATTCCAGCTCTAGGAAGAAGGTGAAGCCCATCCTATAATTTGTCCTCTAATTTCCAGACAGTTTTGTTTCTCTTTAAAGTGGCTTACTTTTTTTTTCTGACCTATTTTCATGGCCCTTTAGAATTACTTTTAGTGATATTTTTGACCTTACTATGATGTTGCAGGGTGGCCAGAGGTGCTGCATTTGGTTTTCTTCATATTATACTTCTTTGCTCCACAGCTTCTATGGTTACCAATGCTTCTCAGTCTGTGGGAGGAGTTATCTTATGATGTCTTCCTATGGCCTTACATGTGGGGAAAGCTGGGGAGTCTGCTGGTTTGTGGACTTTATTGAATAGTGAGAGATAAGACATATACACATACTTCTGCACCACCCAATAAGTGAGAATATTGAACTTCATTCACGAGAATTTATCTGAAATATCTCCTTTGAAATAATTTCTCATGGGAATTTCTTTTTTATCCGATTGAACGAGAATAGTCAGAATTCTAATGGGATAATTTTTAGCATATCTCTAGTATAAGCCCTCATTTTCATATCCAGGTAGGCCGTACCTTTGATCTAGTCATGATTTGTTACTTTTCAGGTAGTACTACTCCATTCTGACACTGTAGCTTAATCTCTTGAAAACAATGGCTTTATATAGTAGCAGAAACATTATCATAGAAAATAGCTATGTTATATTTTTGTTTCAGGATTTGGTGAAAATTCACAGAAGTTTAACACAAGATATTCATGAATCCATTGTAAACAAAAATGACCAGAACCTGTATCAAATTTTTATTAGTTACAAGGAAAGGTAATAACTTTTTTAAAAAAATCTACATTGCTGGTAATTTGAGCATGCACTGTTAATATTCCTTTACCCATAAGAAGTACACTTCTCCCTTCAGCAACACTGGGGTTAGGGGCATTGGAACCTGTGTAGTTCAAAATCCGTGTATAACTCTTATGCCCCCAAATATGTAACTACAAAGCATAAGGAGAGGGAGAGGGAGAGAGAGAGAACAAGCAAGCGAGGGAGAGCAGTTTTCTCTTTTGGGGTTCTCTTCCATAGTATTGGCAATCCTATCCATACAGTACTGTGCGTAATGAGCCTTAAAGGTTTTATGACCTCCTGATCTAGATCAGGGTAAATGAGAGATGTTGTGTTTGGGCACGAGTAGACCACTTTGACACTTTCAGTGTTGAACTTATGGAGTTCTGGGTGGCCAGGGACACAGTACTTACTTACTTACTTACTGGAAAAATATCTGTGTATAACCAAAACGGTGCTGTTCAGACCTGTGCGATTCAAGGGAGAAGTGTACTCCATTTTATGTAGTATGCTTCTAGAGAAATTCTTAGAAGTTATTTTATGAGCTAAGAACAGTGTATATAATATTAGCATATGGAAGTTAAAGTGCTATAAATGTGTTCAAAGCTAAACTTTCATAGAAAGTCATTTGGTGGAATGCGCACTGTCTGCTTCCTTCCCCCCTAGCAGATATTTTCAACTGTTTACTTTTAGCAGCTGTCAGTCCTGTTTTGCATAAACCATTGTCATGTGTTGCTTCAAGGTACATCAAACTGACAGATTGATCTCAGCTCTCAGATGTTATCTATACTGGCAACCTAACTTTGTCATCCCTTGCTTCTGAATTTAAGTGATCAACAACCTGTAATTGATGCAGAATACTGTTAATTTTTCTTCCCCCTCCTGAACTTCTTAAGGTTAGTTGTGCACTGAGGCAGGTAGTATTCTGCCATATTTGCCTTCAGGCAGAGCTTGGAAATTCTCAGAAGCCTCCAGCTCAGTGTGGCTGGTGGGGGTGACATTGCTGGGAGACTTGGAGCCACATGTGATGAAAAAAGAACATTTCCCAAACTCTTACTTCATGAAATTCACATCTGACCAAGTCCCAGAAATATGTGGTGTTCAGAGGTTTGTGGAGCTGTGGTTCCTAAAGCAGAAATGAATAGGGGAGAATTTGGTATTCTGACTCTTGTACTGAGTTTTGTGTTAATCTGTTTTCATCTTTTAGAGCAGATCTATATATTCAGAAATACCTTGAAGCCCAGATGCTTTAGAATTGTATCTTGACAGAATGGAAATGGTGATACTAATGCATATTTCAGATGTTGCCTCATTTGAAAACAAAAACTCAAGGAGTTGAAGATAGACAGTTTCCCATCAGTAGGAAATTTTTGATATAACAGTGAATATGCAATTACAGAATTCTCTGTCACTTGTATTCTGAAATGGTGAATTCTTGGACTGGTTGGCTAGACCACATATTTTAGCATTTTTTTTTAAAAAAGGTATAACTCATATTTATATGTTCTTACCCTTGGATCTATTCCTGTGGTGAGACCAAGAACTGAAGACAGAAGACCAAATGAAATTATTATCATGATTTCAAGAAATATTTTAAAGTCCAGGAAACCCTTAGTGAGAGAGAATATGTTATTGCACAAGAAAGTTTGAAATTATTATACAATTTTTCCTGTAGTTAATGAAAATCTATCAAAATAAACCAGTCTGATCTTCACAGCTTCTGGTGTTTTTCTTTTCTTTTCTTTTTCTTTTTCTGGCTCCCATGTTATTATCTTGACTTAAATGCCCATATAATGTAAACTTGACAAACTGGTAAATGGGTGTGTTGGGCTTGTTGCACTGAAATGGACTAAGTGTAATTAATCTGGTCCTTATCCTACACAAGTTGGCTGGATAATTTATAGTAGTTTATAGGTATCTGGCTGTGGAGCCAGAGGTTGGGAGTTTTATTCTCCACTGTGCTTCTTGGGAAAAGCGCCAGCCTGTGTAGCCTTGGGCAAGCTGCATAGTCCCAGGGTACCCCCAGAGGAAGGGAATAATAAACCACTTCTGAATACTCACAATCTCAGAAACCCTGGAAAGGGTTGCTATTAGTCAGAATCAATGGCACATAGCTATTATTTTTTAATCCTATACTGCTGAGTATTATTCATCACACACTTTGAAGCCTGTCCATTAGCATAACAGATATTTATAAGACTTATTCTATTAAAACTGATATTGCAGCTGCACTTTCACCTTAATAAGGGAAGGCATTAAATTTCTGGAGAAAGCCAGAGAGTTCCAGAAAAACATCTACTTCTGCTTCATTGACTACGCAAAAGCCTTTGACTGTGTGGACCACAGCAAACTATGGCAAGTCCTTAAAGAAATGGGAGTGCCTGACCACCTTATCTATCTCCTGAGAAATCTATACATGGGTCAGGAAGCAACAGTTAGAACTGGATATGGAAGAACTGATTGGTTCAAAATTGGGAAAGGAGTACGACAAGGCTGTATATTGTCTCCCTGCTTATTTAACTTATATACAGAATACATCATGTGAAAGGCTGCACTAGATGAATGCCAAGCCGGAATTAAGATTGCCGGAAGAAATATCAAGAACCTCAGATATGCAGATGATACCACTCTGATGGCAGAAAGTGAGGAAGAATTAAAGAACCTCTTAATGAGGGTGAAAGAGGAGAGTGCCAAAAATGGTCTGAAGTTCAGCATCAAAAAACAAAAACTTAGCTCATGGCCACTGGTCCCATCACCTCCTGGCAAATAGAAGGGGAAGATATGGAGGCAGTGACAGATTTTACTTTCTTGGCCTCCATGATCACTGCAGATGGGGACAGCAGCCACAAAATTAAAAGACGCCTGCTTCTTGGGAGGAAAGCGATGACAAACCTAGACAGCATCTTAAAAAGCAGAGACATCACCTTGCCGACAAAGGTCTGCATAGTCAAAGCTATGGTTTTTCCAGTAGCGATGTATGGAAGTGAGAGCTGGACCATAATGAAGGCTGACCGCTGAAGAATTGATGCTTTTGAATTGTGGTGCTGGAGGAGACTCTTGAGAGTCCCCTGGATTGCAAAGAGAACAAACCTATCCATTCTGAAGGAAATCAACCCTGAGTGCTCACTGGAAGGACAGATCCTGAAGCTGAGGCTCCAATACTTTGGTCATCTCATGAGAAGAGAAGACTCCCTGGAAAAGACACTGATGTTGGGAAAGTGTGAAGGCAAGAGGAGAAGGGAACGACAGAGGACGAGATGGTTGGACAGTGTCATTGAAGCTACCAACATGAATTTGACCAAACTCCGGGAGGCAGTGGAAGACAGGAGGGCCTGGCGTCGAAGAGTCGGGCACGACTTAATGACTAAACAACAACATTAAATCACAGAATGTCTATTTAAGCATATGAAAATTTGTAAATACAATTGTGGTTGCAAGTAATGCTTCCTGGTTTCATATAACTTATATTGCAGCAATTCTAGTCAAAGGTATCTTGCTGGGTAGTGTGAGAAAGATACTGGACAGCAGTTAAGGACAACAGTTTTTTCAGAGATTGACTGTTTTCCTGTATGTCTGCTAAGAAGACCATAATATGGGTGGAAGCTTGAGCTGGTGGAGTATGATGAAAACAGTATAAAACTATTTTACGTTACCAAGAAGATTGTTTACTTGTTCTCTTTTCCCTCTTTCCCTGTTCTAGATTAGTTATTTATGGACAGTACTGCAGTCAGGTAGAGACGGCCATATCCTGTTTAGACAATATCTCCAAGACAAAAGAAGATGTGAAGTTGAAACTCGAGGTATTTGTGGCATTTACTTTGGTTAAAAAATGCATTCCAGTCTTATTTCAGCAATGAAATTAGGAGCTATGTCTGGCGTTACAATCCCTGGGGAGTGATTATTTGTATAATTTCATGTTACAAATTGGGGATGCCACCTCTGAAGCCCAACCCCATGCACACACCCCATAAATAATACTATTGTCTTCCCTTCAGACATAAAACAGACCAGGGACAAAGGCTGTAGCTTAGCTTTCTCCCTTGGAGGGAAATTCTTAGACAGGAGAGTGTTGCAAGTGTGAAGCAGAGTTAGGAATATTTCACTTGATATCTGAGGAGGTACAGTCCATTCTTTCACCTTGATACTCTACCATTACATCCCCAACTCATTCTTCGTAATGACTGACTTTCCTGGCCATTTGGATAACTGCCCTGTTTTGTTGTGAAAATGGCAGGGGTTATTTCACTTTACTGATTATGTCAAAGTCATATGGAAGTCTTTGTTGTCTATGTTTTATTAGGAATGTTCCAAAAGAGCTAATAATGGGAAGTTCACTTTACGGGATCTCCTCGTGGTTCCAATGCAACGAGTCCTAAAGTACCATCTCCTGCTTCAGGTATGTCATTTTGGAAGTTTATTCAATACATCATTGTGTGTTTTCTCTCCCTGTTCAGCTGCCAGCCCAGATTGCTGGGTTACTCTGATTTTTGATAGGAAGAAAAGCTGCGATAGATGTTTTGCTGTAAGGACTGCCATTTTTGTTTTTCTTCACCTACCCACTTTAGAATGCCATGCAAATTTTAAACTACTTTCCCTGTTTTTTTTGTTTGTTTGTTTGTTTGTTTGTTTTACTTCTCCCTCCATCTTCAGAGACTCTGCACATGATCTCTGGTGGTTGTATCTATGCCTCTTTAAAGCAACAGTAAAAAATTTAAAATAAACAAAGTCATCTGAAATGCAGCCAGCCTGTCTTTCAGGATTATTGCCAACCTCCTCCCCAACTTGGCTCTTTCTGTTGTGTGAGTGGATGTAGTCATGGCATTGTTTGTAGTTTGACACACTGAAGTGAGTCAGGGCTATCCCATGAATTTTCCCACCCACGATCTACATCAGTGGTATGGAACAGGAAGCCTCCTGGCAAGATGGCCCTGACTCATGACAGCCTTTTCTTCATATAAACGCTTTGACTGTGCTTTAAATGTGCATTAAATTACTCACCTGGCAGGAGATGGGAAACATGCTGTAGCGATCTTGATTTCTTTTATGAGTGTAATGTCTAGACCAGCTTTTCAGGGATGGGGAAATCTTGCTAATGGTCAGCAATATAACACTGGGAATAAGCAACATTACCAGTCATGGGGAAGGACCGTTTCTTTAAGGATTCCCTCTTCAGTTCAGCCCTGTTAGATGATTAGCCATTGTTTTTTTAAATTGGACATATTCTTATCCAGATACTGTATCAAGGCTAGATAATGCTTTTAAGGCACGCCTCTCCTGTATGTAGGTAAACCTTGAGAAGAAGCAACTGTTTCCTAGGCTATTCGTTTCCATGCTGGATTATAATAAAGCCATATTTATTTTGAATGTTTTCTATTAAAACCCACAGATCTTATGGTTCCTATGCAGTTAGTTCTATAATGAGGCTAGAGAGCCTTATAAATATCATTTGATAGCTGCACTGGGGGACTCATTAGTTCGGTTGCAAAGAAATATATGACTCCATTAGACTGTCAGAATTGCTGATGCTTATAAAATGTCATTTTTTTTTTAAAAAAGAGCTTCTACCTTTACCAGAAGCCACTTTTTGCCTCTGCAGTGCTCTGTTCAGTTCTGGATATCATGCATAGTGAAATGCACCTTAAGGCGCAGAGGCTGACATTGTCAATGTTGTGATTCCAAGAAAGTTCTCTGGGCAAGATTTAAAATAAACCATATAGTACAACTTGTATATATATATTTAACTTAGCTAGTTCTCTTTTCGGGGAAGAGAGCAATGGAAATGTGTGCTATAGCTGGAATATCTGTTTATGCACATTTATACATACTGGAGGGATAGAAGCCCAAGTTCAGCATTAGTTCAAAATAGCACTTGTATCCCCATTGTTGGTGGTTCCTCAAGACTCCTGTCTGGGGACAGTTCCCAAGGCACAGGTATTAGTCTTTTATACTGGCTGTAGTTCTGAAGTGCTATTCACTATCTGTCAGGTGAGTGGGGGATGTCTGATGGTTTATAGCTATTTGGGACACACCTGGCTGTTTGGGACACACCTAGAAACAGTAAATGGTTGAAGCCCTCAGAGAAGGTCATTTTGCAGATCATGAGTGAAATAGTGGGTCACAGCTTTCTCTTCTATGGAATCAAAACCAACTGTTTTCAGTGGAACTTTATGGGAAACATGAACACATGTTTAGTAAGATTGGTGTTATCGCAGAAGTGGAACTAGAAGAACAAAGGGAGTACGTGATTATTATTATTTTCGGCTTCTTTAGGTTTTTTTTGGGGGAGGGATGGAATTGGGAATTCAGACTGTATGCTTGGTAGATAGGCAGTAATTTCAGCCACATTGCTGTTGTGCACTGCATTGAATAAAGGGAGAGAATATATAGCTCTGCATAAATATAAAATAAAGAAATTACTTGATTTTAATTTGGAATCAAGACAGCCTGCTGTAAAGCACAACCCAAGTTATGAAATAAAAATTGATTCAATGGAACTTAAATTTAATGTCTTTTAATCTCAAAATGAGTAGACTGGAAGGCTGCTTTTCAGATCCTTAGATTTCATGGTGGTGGAGCAGCAGCTTCAGCCGAAGGGGGCAGCATTCTTAATAGAGACCTGAATAGTGGAAGTAATACAACACTTGCATCTTATTCCATGTATTTTCAGATAATCAGTTTAGGTCATCAGTTTTCTTCGTAAGGCAAACTGGTCTTGTTTTTCATGAAAGTGAAAATGTTTCTTTCCTTTCTTTTCCTTTTTTCACTGGGGAGGGGGATGACTCAAATGATGCAAATTGGTTCAGCAGTGAAAGCTGTAAAGCTTCTGAACCTGTCAGGTGATTGGGGGATGTCTGTACTGGTTTCTCATTTACAAATGGGGCAGAGGTAGGGTAAGAAAATTTAGGACTTGGAACTCCTGGAAAAAGTGGGAAAAGGGTGCATGCTGGAAAGAAAAGGGATGCAGAAATTATGCTGCTGGTAGGGTCACAGTAGCAAAAGGAGAAAAAGGGTGGATGGGTGGAACTGAAAATGTGTAAGCTGTTTTATATAGCAGATGCTGTTGTAACTATATATTCTGCAATACAGGAGCTGGTAAAACACACCAATGATCCAACTGAGAAGGCGAATCTAAAACTGGCACTTGATGCAATGAAGGTAAGTGGGATTGCCAGGTGGGTTGAGTAAACTCATTCTCATGCAAGATGATGAGGCCTGTTCTAGGGGAAAATTAAAGCCTGGTGATGTTCAACACTTGCCCCTTTGTTTCCATTTTCTGCTCACCATATGTTTACTTATCTGCAGAGAAAAGTATGTGTTTTTCACAGCTGAGAGCCAAAAAGTGTTATTTTTTAAAATTTGTTATGTAATTGCGAATGAAAATAGGTAGAGATCAGATTGTAACGTTCTCAAGCCTTCTGTCTTTTGGGGAAGCTTATTCCACACATGCAGAGTAGAGTTCTCTTTCCCCAAGGAGTGGAACACCTAGATAGTTCAAGTTGAGACACCCACTGTTAGGACAATGAGCTACCTATCTTTTTAGCTATTTTAAGCAGACAATGGCTGAAATCTAGCAGTAAAGCACAACTAGAATAAACTCATGAAATCAGTGAGGATTTGATGAGTCAACATCTTTGTAAGCTCCATTGATTCAATGAGTCTACACGCTAGTTGTGACTTACTGCTGGATTTCATCTGAAGAGACAGTTTATTCATACAAAATGATAAAAACAGTTTTGTGTTAAAACTTTACTGTACAGTGTCTCCCCCCCCCCCCCCCCAGTGTGTGAGGAGAATGTGCTAAACATCTCCCACCCACCCCACTTCACCACAGGAAGGTCATGCAAGGAAATGTGCTTGGCCTGATAAACATTTCATTCATGTGAGGACAAGATACCTTTTTTTAAGCCATTCCACTGATTAGAACTTGGAAAAGTTATATTTCTCTATAGTAAATCCCAGAATTTCCCAGATAGCATGGTGTTTGGCTGTACTGGATGCTGGAATTTGGGAATTATGCTCCAGAAAAATTGACTTTCCCAAGTTCTGGCTATGTCTGTATTACATGCTATTAATTTTAACATATAATTGCTTGTACTGTAGCATAGGGAATGGACCCCAGTGATCAGTGTTCTTAATCAAGCATAAATACTTAGGTAGACCTTTGCAAAGTTATTTTTTGGACCCTGTGTTGGCTGGAGAATATTGGGACTTGAAGCAGAAAAAAACCCAACTTTTCTAAGCCCTGCATTTAGCTCATGGTTTCCTTCTTTGTTTTGTGTTTTAGGATTTGGCACAATATGTGAATGAAGTGAAGCGAGATAATGAAACTCTCCGTGAAATTAAACAGTTTCAGTCATCAATAGAGAATTTGGTATGTTCGTGTTCTGGGCTACTTTTTTTCTTTTTGACCATTGTGAAAGGCATGAAGATCTGGTAGGTGCAACATCTGAGACCAGAGTCAAGGTGAAATGTGTGAGCGAATCCACAGGTTTGCTTGTTTGAGGGAAGAGCCAATTGGCAGTCTGTGGCAGAGCTAGGAAATACTAGAATATAGTATTCTAAGAAGCAGGAGTTGAGTAATTTGGGAAGCTGAAGGCCTGAAGGAATGGCTCTCTGGCAGAAAGCTTAGAAAAAGAAAAGGATGTCTAGTGGACAGAAATACCTAGCTCAAGGCTAGAGAGTCATACAAGCAAGGAAAGAGCCTGACTGTTACCCACTCTTGACCCGTAGGTGCATATTACAGTTTTATCAGGTTGAAGCACCAGTGAGCTGCTTGCATATTTGTGTGATGACACATAGAAAACTATGGGGAGGCAGGGAAGTGTGATTTTTACTGTCTCTTTTTACTAGTCTGGAATCTGGAGTGGCTGATCTTCATGACCGCAGGAATGGGAATTCAAGCCCAGGCTGATCCACATAGCTGGATTGCTTGTTCTTTGTTTATAAATTCTTAGTATACAACCACGTAAGACTGTATAAAGTTGCTTCATGGCAGGTTGGCCAATGTGGGAACATCCAGGAGCCAATTCTGTGACTCTCTAGGGGTTGTACAGGCACCCCAAAATGCAAAACAAAGCAAAACAAAACAATACATTTCTCTCTCCCCCCCCCCCCCCCCGCAACCTTCAATGAACGTAGAAGCAGCTAGAAATCCACTTCAGGGAGAAAAAAAAAGAGAGATAGCTTCAGATATTAAATGGTGTAGGAGGTCCTGTGCCCTGTTAAGTCAATACACCTTTTTTTGTCCAGAAAAAGAGAGATTGGGGAAGGGCAAGATAGGCTTGGTGGGCTCCAGGTTGCTTACCTCTGCTTTACGCATAAAAGTGAACTATATCAGTGAAACTGAGGAAAAGCATATTTTGAGAGTCAGCCATTTTAATGCACCTGTGATGTTTGGGCCTTATGATTCACTGGTTGAGTACATTCTTTGCAAACACAAAGTTCCCAGTCCCAGCCCTGGCCCAAGAGTTACGAGAAGGCTCCTTTCTGAAGCCATGTGAGCCGTTGCTAGTCGATGCAGATAACACTGAGCTAGGTGGATCTGTGGTTTGGCTGGGCATAAAGCAACTTCATGGGTTCAGGCACCTGAAACTCTCACCCAGATTGGAGAGAGCCATAATATGAAAGCAGGGCTTATGACAGGACTGTCAGCCTGACATGCAGCTTGTCATGATTCACTGTCTTCACGTTTTGTGTGATTGCCCATCGGTCCTCTTTTGGTTGCTGTCTCATTCTTTTTGTATGCAGAAAGTTGAGGCTCCCAATTGCCTTGAAATCTTTAGGGAGGTAGAGATGAGTGAGGCAGTATTGAATAGGAAGGAAGAGGGTGGCACTTGCAGACCTCCATGTTGTGCCTTGTCACAATATCTAATAGCTCCCTTGTGAAGATAGCCATGAAGCACAGCAAAGAGGCTGCAGATCCTGAGTTTTTAATGTGCCGTCTGCAGATGCCTTTCCTTTTCAGTAGTTGAACCCTTGGTTGCTCCAGCTTCTGCCAAGGATTCCTCCAAGGAACAGAGAGGATCTGCTGTCTATTAATATAATTAATGTAATTCTTACCTTTTCAGAACCAATCCCTTTTACTGTATGGAAGACCACAAGGGGATGGTGAAATTAGGATAACAACCCTGGACAAACGGGCAAGGCAAGATAGGTGAGAAGACCCTGGGTTTGTTTCTATTTTTCAATGTAATTCTGCCTTTGCTGTTACCGTTCCTTCTTGCAACTTGGTAATTGGTGCACAGCAACAGCATTTATTATTTGACTACATTTAATAGTTGATAAGTGGTGACATTTAACATCTGATGTATGATGATACTGGAAGTTTGACAACAGCCATTGGAAGATGGGAGATATTAAATAACTGGCATCTAATGGCATTTGATATTTGAATTATTGTCAAAACTCAGACCATCGTGTGACTGCCTGTCAGTCTACAGTTCTCAACACACTTGCTGATAAGCACGTCTTGTTGAACACAGTGGAACTTGCTTCTACTAAATACATAGAAGATTGTGCTATAGAGGACTTGCAATCTATATTTCAAAATTTGAAACATAAGTTTAAATTCAAGCTTAAAGTTTCATTTTAATGTTTTTGGAAAACAGGTGTTCTCTAAGCAGAGCTTTCTATGATAGCATTTAGCTTTGCAAATCCAAGTTTTTGAATCCTGTAATTTTCCCCCCACAGACATATCTTCTTATTTGACCTGGCTGTAATTGTATGCAAACGACGAGGTGATAATTATGAAATGAAGGACATAATTGATCTTCAAGAGTACAAAATAATGAATAATCCCACCACAGATAAAGAAAATAAAAAGGTAAACATATTGTAGAACTTGATAGTATTTAAGAGTCTTGAAGATGTTCATCTCCAGTTTTATTCATGCACAGACTTCCCATAGAGAGTAGGCCAGATAATGGGAAAACTATTTAGCTGGATGTTGTAGTCTTGCTGTCCATTAGGCTCTATAAAGGTGACTTCTGAAGAATTACAACTTCCAGGAAGCATTACAGTAACTTTCTTTAAAAACAACAATACATTGACAACAGGAAATAAAGGTGACACAATTTTGAATGTAGGCCCTGTCCAGGTGAGCTAAATGTAGGCATCCATAGATATGCGTGTGCATTCTGCTTGGGGAATTATTGGAGAATTCTGGAATCCTAAAGCATAAATGTGAAAACCTCTAATAAAAAGTTCCCTAAGGAAAATGAATGAATTCTTGGAGAATTCCAGGAATTGGGAGTAAAAAACAACAACAAAAGAATAACAAAACAAATACACCCAAAGAGTCCATCCTTACTTATCAGAAAATTACACCTTCCTCCAGTGGATGTCTGAAGTAGTACAGTGATGAATTTTCATGTTTTGTTTAACGTTAGTAAAGGGATTAGAATGCATCTGAAGCTCTATGAACGTTCTGAAGTTCTGTATAAATGCTGGGTATGGCTACCTATTACTCATCCTTGGTGACCTGGAAGTTAACAAAGTATTGTTCCAAAGGTTTTGCCACTCTGCTGTCTGTAAATTCTTGATAGATAACATTTGAACTGCCTTGTCATTTAAACAGTGGTCTTACGGCTTCTACCTCATCCACATACAAGGACAAAATGGTCTTGAACTCTACTGCAAAACCAAAGATCTGAAGAAGAAGTGGCTTGAACAGTTTGAAATGGCTTTGTAAGTGATTCTGCTCCGTGTACAGAAATAATGTCCATGACTGATAAGAATTAAGTGTGCCTTAATACAGAAAGGACTTAATATTTCTTATTAAAGTAGTTGTTATCAAGTGCAAACTTGTTTCTGAAATGCATGTTTAAAAAACCTTGGAACTGATGTATTTATAGACCAAAAATGAAATTCTTCCAAGGAACGGCAGAGGGAGCTCTAAGCTATGTTTTTGTGTCTTGCTTTCCTCTGAAGGTTTTGTCTTAGTGCTCCATTATCTAGGGAAAATATTAATGGATTTAGCAATAAATATTTAACATAATTGTGGCTGATTTTGCTATCATTGCCTTGGTAAACTAGAATGTATTACTGAGGGAGATGGGGATGTTGGCTTTTTTCCTAGTGGCTTCTTAACTAATTTATTATATGGTATTTGGATCAGGTTTCCCGGTTTATTAAATTTTACTTCAAGGATTTGATTCTTCTCCCACTCCTTAACACAACAACAAAAATACTTCATGTATCACAGAGTCCTTTCAAAGAAATATAAAATGAGGGCATTTCCTATTGAAATGAAGCTGTTTTGTATCTATTTCCTTTGTTTTGCCTGCTCAAGAAGAAATGAAATGTTCATGTCATTTTTTTGATTTCTGAGGAACACAGTGAAGTAGTTTAAAAAAAGGAAAAGAAAATAAATCCAGTAGAATCTGTTGAAATATTTATTGTTCTGTAGCTGAGGGGTGTTTGCATCATACACCTTCTCACATTTATGTACAGAAGGTTTATACAGGCACTTCTTATTGGCATAAACAGCTGTACATTTTCAGCTAGGTAGTTAGAATTAAAAGTACTAATGCTAGTCATCCTTAGAAATTATATTGTATACCTTTGAGCTTCAGCATACCAAAGCAAATGAGCTATGTAGTAACTTCTTCTATCTCGAAGCATTTCTCTTTGTTAGGCAGGTGGAAATTATCTTGGGTTCAGGATATCTCAAGGACCTCTGTCCTCCTTATGCACTTGCTCGATGTCCTCCGAGGAAGTCTTCCTCTGTGTTCCCCTATAGCAGTGGTGCAGCAACTAGTCTTTCTGGATTGCTTCACTGATTCTGTGTATGTGTTGCTTTTTCTGCACTGTTGAGGATGTTATATTTTCTCCTAGCAACAACTCTGCCAGGTAGGTTAGGCACAGAGATGATGATTGCTCCCAGGTCATCAGACAAATCATATGGCTCCATGTGGAGTTGAGCCTGGTCTTACTTTCACAGTCTAATCCACAGAGATTTTGCTCATGAGTAGCAATAAAGCTGTGGCTGTACTTCTGAAGGCCTTTGGATTGTATGTCACCTTGACTTGGGTCCTCCATTTTGGTTTTATAACTGTGGAGTTTTTGTAGTCTGTTTTAAAAAAATGTTTATTATTTTATTACTTGCTTTGTTTGTATATGCGTGTATGTATTGTGTGAGGGAGTGGTGGTCTTTTGACTGAAAATTGGGATAAAAATAGTTGATATAAACATTTTCTGCAGAAGTAAAGCAAAAATCTGCCATATAAATAACAGTCTTGCAAGGAAGTAGATAGTAGGTGCCCAAGTCCAATCTGGCAGGGTGATTCTGGAAGTTCTAATTTTAAAAACAAATGTTCCCAGGCTCTCCTCTCTTCTGTCATGAATGTTTGCTGTATCAAGGGCACACAACAGTCTGAAGCTATGGGACCCCCATCACATACAGAAACCCTCTTCTACTTTCTAGAAGTGTCATGTCTTCCCCTCTTCAAGTTAAATTGTGTTGCACGTCACCTGCCTGTACTGTTTTCCTAAATTTTTTATAACCTTACTACTCCATCATTTGTACAGTTGTAGTTCCTGACCTATGTCACATCGTACCTGGAAACCACACAGATTTCTTCAACTAACCTAGTTTCTTTTGGTGTTTGTTATTTTATTACATTTATTATTATACATTAATATCAGTGTAGTGCTTTTGAATGCTGAAAGCACATAGTATTGCAACAGACTGTAGTGCAGGTTGGCGTTAATAATAATCATGTGCTGTCAAGTCAATTTTGACTTACAGAGACCTTTTAAGGGTTTTCCAGGTAGAGAATATTCAGAAGTGGTTTACTATTTCCTTCTTCTGGGGACATCCTGGGACTTTGCAACTTGCCCAAGGCTTGCACAGGCTAGGTCTTCTGGGATGCACAATGGGAAATTGAACTCCCAACCTCTGGCTCCATGGCCAGATATCTAACTCACTGAGCTATCCAGGCAGTGCTGGGTTGGCATTAGCATCCCTTATTGTAGATGGGCAGCTCAGAGAAAGTGACTTGCCTAAGGGAATCCAGCAATGAGAGTCAAATTATGAGCAGCCCAATATGTAGTAGTCTCTTAACCATTGTTCTCCACTGCTCTCCCAGCTTTGTTTGTGAGATGATGTAAGGTGTTGTTTTGGATTGCCTGAGAGCATCTTTCTCAAAAACTAGCACTTAATCATGTGCTTTCTAAAAGGAGACAGCGAGAACTTGATTATTTCCACTAGGAGCTTTAATACATTGTGTGGCTCAAATGACCCAGCGAGCGCATTGAATACATTTTAAGCGAACCAACAATTGATGCTCTGAGTGATTTACTTAGCTTCTGCTGCAGTTTTGATGAAGACATTAGTGCTTTTAATGCCTTCCAGTTGTCTGCTTTCCCGCATGTATTCTGTCAGCTATTAAAAGCGCCTAGGCTTGTAAAAAGTGTTGGGTGTCAGCCAACAGGCAACACCACTCATAACCGTCCTTTAGTAAAGGTGATTTGTTGTTGTTGATTATCATAACTGAACAGCACCGAGGGATTTGGTGGCTCTGCAGCTTAATGGGCTTGACTTGTCAGTGGGTTTTCTATTTGGCTGAGGTTCAGGACTGAAAATTAGATTAGTGGTCATAGCCGGTGCATTCCTGATAAGTGCCTTCTCCACACCAAAACCCACATCCTGACCAACCACTCTTCTACAGAATTGGCAGCCTTCAGACTGGAGCAACACAGGCCTGGGGCAAGCTACAGGGTTGCTCTAGGCCGGAGCTAAGAAAAACTAGCAGTTCTGGTCTGTTTAAGGTAGTTTCCAGGAGTTATTTCGTATGCTAACAGGGCAACCACTCTAGATTTGACAGGATGTTTGACAGTGAACTGCAGTCAGCTAGTGTTTCCAGACATGTGTCAAAGCTTGAAGGGTGTTGAGTACAGACAACTAGTTGCTTGTATCTAATGCTTTCCCCAGTAATTGTTACCCCTCACCTTCCAATTCTTAAGAGAAAGAAACAAGAGCAAAGACTAGCAGCTGATAAAAAATATAGAAGGTGGCAACTAGCTTCATAGGTTTCCAGCATATCTTAGTAATAATAATAATAATAGAACTGCTGAGCCAGAAGGGACCCTATGAATCAAGTCCAGCCCCTGTTGAGGCACAGTGGGGAATTGAACTCCCAATCTCTGGCTCCACAGCCAGATACCTAAACCACTGGGCTATCCAGCTGTACTGGGAACTCCTTTGTGGATGGTGTAGGTGGGGTGCCACCTACACAACCCATAGATTCTTCAATGGGATGATAGGTTGAAGGTGTATGCAGTAATAAGTGGGAAACCATGGTTGGAACTTTTTAAATTTTAAATTCTGGTCCTTAAGTGAGTAAATGGTGTCCCTGTGCAACTGTAAGAATAAAAGAGATGGATGGGCTGCTTCCCTGGTTTGTCCACTGGGTTAATCTATCCTAGCTAGTCCATGACACCAGAAGTGAAGTCAGGTAGGAAAAAAGAAACAGGACAAACACGTTGCATGGAGAGTTGCTTGCAAGGGAATGTTATTTACCATTACCTTAGACAGAAAATGCTACTGTTCTCTGATAGAACTGCCATTCTCACTTAAAGGGGGCTTCAGGGAAGCTGAGCAATAGTAGGCTGACCTTAAGGAAAATAAGTTTTCCTACAGATCCAGATTTCAGGCATGAGCACTGTGAACTGACAGTAACCCCTGCCTGAGAGAACACTCGGGCACAGTAGTTGGTGGGCAAGACATCTGTCCCACTGCCACCTTGGCCAGACCTCCCCAGACAGACTCCTTCTCAGCCCAGTAAGACAAGGGACCGATTCCTTTTGACTTGCAGGGCTCCTGCATGTATGTCTCTACGTCTGCCATTTCCTTCCTCTGTGTTGCTATCTCTGGAGGACAGGCCCCTGCCGTGCTTGTCAAGACAGCATCCCATAGAGTTTACCCTGTTGTTGCAGGGGTGAAAGGTGTGGACTCTAGAATATAACTGATGGTACTGCTTTTTGGGATGCTATGAATATTGCTCGTTTCTTCCTGCTCTGTGTGAGCACTTGGTGCTAGCTGGACCATGTTAACTAGCTGCTGCTGTGTGTGATAAAGAGTTGGCTGGCATTACCCTTTTGCTGCTGCTTAATATCCATTGCCTGTTGCTTAATTAAGGAGGCAAACCTGTAGTAGAGCAGGTTCTAGTTTGCTGGCCAGAACCACCACTTCAGGCCGAAAAAATTGTTGTTCTCCCTCTATGGAACGCAACCCATCCACCTAGATTGCCCCGTCATTATGCCCTCCATCATGCTAATCAATCCCGGGAACTGCTGGATAGCTCAGTGGTTTTGGTATCTGGCTGTGGAGCCAGAGGTTGGGAGTTTGGTTCTGCACTGGGCCTCCTTGACAGGGGCTGGGCTTGATGATCCATAGGGTCCCGTCCAGCTCTGCAGTTCTAAGATGATGCTGATTATAGTGATCACCTGACTAAGGATGGCTGTCTCCCCACTAAGGGCCGTTGTTGCACTCCCAAAGCTTTGGAGGACATGGACCACTTGACCCATAATGTTCCACTCTTCTCTGCCCGGAAGAGCAGCCGCACCAATGGAAGTCTCCAGTGCCAAATCATGTAATGCCATTTGCTGCTCCAGCACTCTTTCAAAGCAGGTGGGAAGTGGAGTTCCATTGAGTTTTCATATCCTGGATTAGGTGGTGTAGTGCATTCCCCATTTGTTTTGCCTCTGCCACAACAGCTCACTGCAGTGAAAATGTCCTGCCACCTTTCTGACCCACTCAGTTATATTGTTTGTTGCCCTATGCCTGATGCCCTGATGCCTTCACCTCCCATCAGTGTCCTGTCAGGGAGAGAGAGTCATGTTTTACACTTCGGCTGTTCCAGAGGTCACTTGTAAAATATACCAGCTCTGCTCTGGCCAACTGCTGCTATACTAGTTGCCTGACACCCCAATATAATTCTGGCATTACCCTGCAGCTAAGGGTAATTCAGAATGGCAGTGTTCTCTACCAGAGAGAATGGATGGCGGTCCAGGGTAATCATCTTTCCTAGGCAGTGAGTAAGCCTGGCATTTTTACATTTGCAAAACGCCTTTTCCTGTACCTTTCCAAGCTCCTCCAGGGTAGCCTAAAACATATTCTTGAGATGTGGATCTGGCATTTGCTGCATCCCACTTTTTGCTATTTGCCATCTACTTCCCTGCTTCTCTGGGCTGGGTGGCTTAACCTCTCTGCCTTTGAACGACTCTTTTTCATCACAGTAAGGAAGCCACTTGCCCCCACAGCACCCACTTCATTTGCCAGCAGTAGCGCCCTATGCTGAGTGTTCAGGTGGCTAAGTATGCTACTATTGGAAAGGTGGCCCAAGTCCTGCCCACACTTGAGCACTTTCTTATGCAGTCAGCTGTGTGAGCATCTTTTGCACAATGCTGAAAATGCTTCCAGATTATTGGGAGCTCCAGTTTTTGACTATATGTTCCTGACAGGGATTGCTAATTTCTCATAATTTCTATTTCTGGCAGCTGGTGAGGCAAGTGCAGCTGGAGGGGCAGGGGTGATTCAGTGTCACATGCTTCTGAAATAGTGCCCACTTGAGTCTCCTCAATGTTTCCCCACACCAACATCAGATGTGTATGTACTTGAAGAGGAGTTCCCACCAACCACAATGCTGCTTTGCACAGGCGAGATTTGCTGGGAATAGTGGTAAACCTTTCCTTGAATATGATGGAGCTGAAGGGTATGAATATGGAAGTCAATATCTGGTGCTCTTCATAAATCTCTTTCCCAACCACAAAAGCCACAGTGTTGCTTCTGCCCAAGCTGACAGAGTCAGTTTGAGTGCTGATGCTATCCTTGTCCTCTCTGGCACATCAGCTCTTTGGGACAAAAGTTCATCCTTCATCTTTTTTGGCCCCTAGCCCTGGCTGCCCTGACTGGATTGCACGAAGACATCACTGGGACATGTTTGAGGTTCACTCCCATCTGTCCCATCTTGAACCAGAGGCTTCTCTTCCACCTCCTTGTCTGAGGCTCACACCCCTTGTATTGCTGCCTGCTGCTCTTTCATAGTGTCAGTGCTGAACAAGGCAGTTGTGACAGATTTTATTTGGGGGGCTCATAGTAAGAGGTGTAGGCTGTATTTTTCCTTTCCCTTTCCCACTCCTCTCAGTAGGAGCTGCTGCAGTGGGTGCAGGGAGCATTCCCACAGCCTTCCCCAAGGGCCAACTTCTTTTACTACACCCACAGTTCACAGTGCCTGCAGACTCTAACCAAAGAAGAACAGTATCTAATTCTGCTACAGCAGAACATGAACCCTTCCAACGAAAATCACTCATGCATGCTGTCACGTTCCCGGGGGTTTCAACAGCAAAGTCCGATAAGCCAGTCCAATATCAGAAGTTCAGAGCCGATACCAAAATGCCAAAGCCAAATCACAAACCGTAATCCGAGGTCAGGGTCCAAAGCCAAATCACACAACGTAGTCCGGGGTCCGAGTCTAAAGCCAAAGGTCCAGGGAACAAGGTTCAAGGTAGTCAGGAGCGTGGATGCGAGCCAGAGATTCGACTTGTTGCTTCCACGGATTTCTAGCCGACTAAGAGCTGTTTATATAGTAAAACAGCCCCTTGAGCTGCTGGAAGCTTTTCCATCCTGTCAGTACTCGGGGCTAGTTGATCTGATGTTTCTGTGGGCAGCCTTCGAGCGATCTTCTGACCTTTTTGTCATAAGTCTTCCCCGAAGCCTGGCCCTCAGCCTGTCTACTGGGGGAGGAGAATCTGGGGGTGATTCAGGTGTTTGCGTTTCTAATTGCTCAGCATTCTCCTCAGCCACAGTTAACCCTTCCGGTTCCAGGTCTTCAGCTGCACTCATGACACATGCACAGAGACACCAAATCTCTTACCTTAATAGATCTGTCTATATATAATAAAACCTTATTCCCCTGCCTGATATACTCTGAAGGGGCCTAAATCTAATATAAGATTGCCCTTGATTTATAGCATATTAATCTATGATTCTACTAATCCTAGATATTTCTCTTAACTGTATTAAGTAAACAATATAGAGATATAGAGAATGTAAGGGTAAGTTGAAGACTGGGGAAAGGACACAGAGAAAACTGCTGCAGTGCAGGCTGGAACCAGATCATATTCCAATAGCAAATGCTTAAGGAATTCATAAGCAGCTATGCCCACCTTTCAATTGGAAAGTACCAATATTTAAAAAAATACCTTCTGGCATATATGTGTGCTTCTAGATTTCATTTGTGCAGACAGACATTTATAGGTTTTGCTCCCAGCCCAGTCCCCCTCCCCTTTGGAAACCCATAGCAACCCCAGTTAAGAGACATTGAGTTCTCTGCTCCTTGGTGCCAGAGTGTCCTTGGTGCCAGAGTGTCATGAAGTTTTATTTCTTAAGAAACCACTCCAGGATGCTTGAGAAACAGGCATCTTTCATTTCTTCTTCTAGCAAGTTGAAACCTAGTCTTTTGCTTTCTAATCTATAGGAATAAATAGAATTCCGAATATGAGGAATTGTTATTGCAGATATCCAGAACTATCAAATTTGGATTCAGATATATTTGGAACTATCCAAATATGGCATTTATGGGCGAATTCCAAATATTTCTGAATCCGAATGTACATCTCTAGTGTTAATGTTAGTCAACACAATTACATTTTGCTTAAATGAACAGTGCCTTTTCTGCTAGCTTTCTAAAGGAACATTTGGATAAGGGTAATCTGAAGAGTTCTATTCTGGTTGGTAGCAGCCCACACAGTTTATCTTCTGAAGATACTAAGTAGGTTTCACTTGTTTTATACCTAACTTGTTGCATCGGACATGGTGGGATGCTGTTTGGAAATTCAGTGGAACTCCCAAACAAATGCAGTGAGTAAAATCATGGATCTTTTAAACTTGGTTAGGGAGACCACCACCTCCCCCAATTTATATGAAATACTAAAGAAATTTGACTGAAACAGAGGAGAATTTCAACAACAATAAAGTGGCTTGACCACAGTCTGCTCATATAGTTTATAGCAGACTGTCTCTCTGTGTTTGGGGGGATTATCAAAAGTGAGATGTTAATATTCGAGAAAGTGAGAAAGAAATAGTGTGCAATTTTGTGATACAATGACGATTGGAAGATAGACTTATATTCTGATTCAAGCCCATTACAAACTTAGTATACATCAGTTATTAGTGCTTCATATCTGTTGTCTTTCTTGGGAGAATGCAAGAAGCAGTATCAAGTCTAGGATACATATACACTATTGGCTTACTTGCATTACCATTTTTGCACATATGTCTTCATGCATGTGCCTGCCTCCATGCATGCTGTCCCTCTCGTGCTGCAAAGAGATGGTATTGGGGAGATGCTCAGAATTATATTTGAGCACCTTGAGAGCCCATGGATGCTTACTTGACTTGAAATTTATTGAAGTGTAAACTCAGCATGTAGTTCACTTCAGAGTTTTTCTCACTTAGTCCAGTGTGCAATATCTTAAACACTCACTTAGGTTGCATTTCGGTGATTGTTGCAATGACTGGCTCACTCATTCCTGGAGGGTCTTTCTGTGTATTCTCATGGCCTCCTTCATCCTCCACGTAATCTTTTTTGCCCCTGGCTGAATTTTCCACTTGGTTATGCAGACTCTCTTCTGAGCCACGACAAATTAAACTGAGCATTTGGATGTGTTTGCTTGGCAAGGTCTCCTTGTGAGACAGAACAAAACACTGTTGCAATAACTTGCACAGCTGCACTTTCAGAAGGGGCTCTTAGTAAGTTTTAACCCACGGTTTTGCAGATGGTTTCACTTTTTTTTTCTTTTGTCTACACCTGCTTCTCTGGCGAGTACTGCAATTTTGTCTGTTGATAACACTTCTTCCTTCCGCCCTTCATGACGGCAAATATTGCCACATGCTTGATGTCCTAATTTGCTTTTGATGATGCATCTAGATGATGCTTTCGAAGCTGACTCAGCTTTAGCAAGCTAAGGGCTGACTCTGACATTCTGCGATGCTCGAGCTTTTTCATAGAAATATACCATTTCGGTTTTAGGGTTAGAGTGAAAACGATTCTATCTTGCCTTCTCCCTGACATCATCATATCCATGTGCAAGGCAGTGATTTGGGTGTCAGATTTTTTAAAATGTGTATTTTAGGGGAGAAAGAAGCCGTGAGCCTCCACTTGCAATCTGAAGTGGTACAATCCAGGTATGGGTTTACAGTTGAATCTTTTGTTCATGATGTGAAAAATCATGCCTTTCATCAATATTTTACATGGTTGTGTCCCTGAATGCTTTGCGTACATTATCTCAGTAATCCTTGCAGCAGCTTTGCCTGGTAGTCTTGCATTATCATCTCTTGTTATGGATCCGGGGCTGAGGATGAATGAGGATGGCTTGCCTAGGCTCACAGAATAAATTCAGGGTTGCAACTCTTCAATCAGATACTTCTTGTATCTTCTCTAATTCACTGCACTGTTCTACTGCATTCTCTCCTGTGTGCACGCACATGCTTTTTAAAAAAGTCTGATTTTGTTCAACGTAGCTTTTATACCGATGACATTGTATTGTGATTTTATCCCTCTGCATGGCAGATGGAAGCAGGACAAGATTGAGGAAGAATGGGCACACCTTTTATAGGGCAGGGCCACATACACTGCTGGGCAGCCAGGCTCTAGTGCTTGAAGGAAACCACAAAACCTCATTGAAGAAAACAGTGTTCAAAAGGCAGTAGTGCAAACAGTTTCCTTATTTTCCCAGCATTTGGAGACATGCCCAGTCACACAAGCTGCTGCATGATCAGTCACACAATACAGGGAAGGCTGAACATGTGATAGATAGGAAAACAAATCATCTTATGCGACCATCTAAAATGATAAGATTCTGGTCAGAAAGTCTTAGAAAAGGAATAATACACACTGGCTTTGTCTGTGTGCCTGCCCCCTCTCCCTGAGAATTGTTGCAGAGATACTTTGTTTACCAGGGAGGAAACTTACAACTTGGCTTACTCTACAAACGAGATCCCAGCCATTAAATTCAGTGTGGCCTTATGAGCCCTGCCAACCCCAACTTGATTAGCAGGATGGCCCTCCTCAATCCTTCGATCCATACACTTCAGACCAACAAGTTGAAACAAACAAACAAAATGGTTTTATTGAACTTGGAAGGGGATGTACAATATTTGGATTTGTACATCCCCTTCCTTGGCCTCAGTTCCCAGCCTTGGCTCAAGGTTTCTTATCACAGTCTCTTGCCCTCTGTTTCCATTCACCAAGAGGGAGTCAGTCTGTCCAGGGAGTCCAGTCCTCACCACTGCACACCTTGGTAAGAAAGTCTGTGATACCTGGTTTCAGGGCTTCCTTGCCTTCAGAATGCTCCTAGTAGTGAGGGTTGGTATGTCCGCATGAGGGCAAATGTGGGAAGAACCTCCCTTCAGGGAACTGCACCAATCCTGGTTCTCGGAGTTCTGCTTGCCTGCATTCTCCTAGTGCTGGTGCTGTCACTGTTTCTTCCTGTGCTAGTGTTGGCTCCCTGCGGGGCTAGGTTTTCCTGCTTTCCTTGCAGTGTGCCTTATGTTTGCCCCAGTATGACAGGCAGCAAGGAAGCTTGGGTTGTTGGTGTTTTTTCCCTTCTCACTTGGGAGCCCTTAAACTGGACCAGAACCCCTCTCCAGGGGTCTTCTTTGTAAACGTAGTCCCACTCCCCTGGGGGTTCTGTCTTTTCTGTGTGAGAGTCCTCCAAACAGTAGGTCCTGCACTAATACTCCAGGGTATCTTCCCATTCACCTGCCTCTAGGTCTTTCATCTTCCTCCTCCTCTTTTTCATGTCCCCCTCTCTCCCCAGACTCCATCCAACAGCCTCCTTCCTCTTTCTTAGGCATCTTTTTCCCTCCCTTCCCCTCTGGCAGCAGGGCAGCCTTTATATCTGCCATGCACCAGTGCAAAGCAACCCCTCTCTCTCTCTTGCAGGGTGCCCTCCAACCCCTAGGGCTGACATGACCATGTAGGCCTTCATTTGTGTCCTGCTTTACTGGGAGTAACGTGGTGGTGTGGCCTGCTTGTTGTGTGGGAGACCCTCTGGTAGGCTCAATGGGAAGCTAGGTGAGTTGTGTGGGTCCTAGGTGGGAGCTCGACAGACTGCCGACAGGGCATCTGTGTACCTGTCCTCCTTGTAGGCTTACTCCCAGGTATGTGCATATAAGACATTGAGAAACCCATTTGTTAGATTGGCTGTTCTATTATTATTAATTTTTTTTGCTGCTTTCTGACTTCCTCTGTTAAAAGCAAGATGTGAATGTTACAATAATAAATCTCAGATTTTCAGAAGTATGCATTGTGTTTGGTACTAGATCCCCAGGAAAGCTTCAATATGCAACTTTATTTCAGAATGTCAACCTAAAGAAGTCACTTAGGAGTGGAAATAAACCTTCATTTTTCCTGATTTATTCTACATAAATAAGCTAATAGAAGAGGGATACTTTGCCTCTGTTCCATACACTCCTTTCTTTAAGTGCTTGAATAACTGATCAGGTTAAAGTCAAACCAGTCTTCTTCAGACACAGTGTGAAAAAAACATATGCGCATAGAAGTGTGTTCTGAAGGATTGTTTGATCTCTGACATGTTGAACACTGACATGTTAAATTAAGGCTGTTAATATCAGTGCATGTTAGAAACCTGAGATGTATGCTGAATTCTCTGAACAGCATGGGGAAACGTGTCATGTTTAACACTATGATACATCTGCATTTATGCTTGCTTTTATCATGGTGAAATTCGGTTGTGCTTGTTAGCATTTTCAAGAGCTGTTCTGTCACTCTTGTGTGAGTTCTAAAACAAGTGTCAGTGGGTGGGGGAGCAATCATTTTTAATTGTGAAGAATTTTGTCCCCACCAAGTGTTGTATTATGGATTCCAGGTATTGAAGCCGCAATATGCCAAGAAAAACATCCATACAAGAAAGAAAGAGAATGAATAAGTTCTGTTCGTTTAGGCTGGCTGGTGTTAATTTTAAGTTAATTCAGCTTGGATCTGTATGTTGAGAAGAGCATCAAGATTAGTTTCAGAGTTGTTCACAAGAGATAATGATACATGTCACTGAAAGATGACAGCAATGTTCTGAAGAGTCAGAAGTAAAGCAAACTACGGTTTTTCCCCAGGAAATATGCATCTAATTTTTCGGCTCCATTGTCAGGACTCTTTAGAATTTCTTCCAGAGATACAGTATTTTTGGATTTGCTATATCATTGTAGGGTGCTGCATCCCTCCCCCCTCTTTCTATTATAAATCTCATTATTCCACTCCAACTTCCCTGGCTGCTTATAGTTCCTCATCTGAAAAAGCCCTATAGGAGGAGTTACTGTATGATGTCTTGCCTTGGGCTTTAACTGAAGGGTGAAAAGCTGAGTTGACTGCTAGGAGCCATAGAGGTGATTCTACAGTGAAATACAAGACATTCATATGCACTCTTCAGCCTGCTTGTAAGGAAGATAAGTACAAGAATCCTGAATCTCACCCATGGGGTCTCTCAGCTTCCTCACATTCTTTCTTCAAAGTTTCTCCTGCCTTTAAATTTATTTTTGAAAGTTGCTTCTCTTGTATCAAATTGATGGAGAATGGTTGAAATTCTCATGGGAGAAATTTCTGGCATAGCACTAAGTTTCATTAATAAATCAGTTTTTATGTGCGCTTTTCACTAATATATCACAAATATATCTGATTTCATGTATAGATTATGTATTTTATACTTTTTAATTGGCAAGAATTCTGTTAGGATGGGTGATGGGCAAAGTATGGCTCCCCAGATGCTGGAAGGCAACTTCTATCAGCATAACCAGGAGTGAGGGGTTGAAGGAGTTATAATCCAGGGGATGCCATTTTCACAGAGTATATAGATATAGACAGCATTTAAAACTGGAAATTTCAGATTGAATAAGGAAATATTGATTGATCAGTCACATGGGCCTTAGTTAATTTACTGTATTGAAATTGACATAGGAAGGAAGGGACAGAGTTCCTTTGTTTTTAAGTTATTTCACCTCTTGTAGTTGTAGAAGAGGTATGTAGCTGTGTTAGTCTGTGCGAGCATTATAGGTAAAAAGCAAAGCAAAATAAAAATAAAAGAACAAATAAAAAAGACAAAAACATGGTGGCACCTTAAAGACTAACTGTCATATTTTAATGTAAGCTTTCACGAACAAGTCCCCTTCCTCAGACATAAGAGAGAGAGAGATAACATGGCAAATCTTTATACAAGTAGCTCTTCTTGTTTTGCATTTCTGTTAAACTGCCTTTGCAGACACATTTGAACTATTGTCTTTTGGATAAGTGGGCTCACCTTGCTTGCTTGCTTTCATTTTCTGAGGTGCTTCATTTCCCAATAAGAACCAAGCCTCTGGTCTTATAAAACAAAGACTTTCAGACCCTTGTGGCTCCATTCTTATTTGTCTATTTAGTACATACCTGTCTTTAGGTCTGTTAGGGTAAGCAGCCTCTGTAAGATAGTATACAGTAAAAATGTTAAAACAAAACTAGTAAACTTAATAAAAGCAATATCTGAGTAGAAATATATAGCAAGCCAACAATAACAGAATGCTTTGTAGAGTAAAAACTAACAATGATGTTTAGGAACTCTTTGAAGGTCAACAAAGTGAAGACTGAGCAGAGTTTTTATGGGAGGGAATTACACAGGTGTGGGGCAGCAATGTAAAGCTTCCATCCCAAGGACCTGCCAACCTTATTGGTCTATACAGTGGGCATGAGAACAAGGCCAGTGAGTCCTGTTGTGGTACCAAAGCAAGTTAGTATGAGCATTTGTGGTCTTTCAAATAACCTGATCCCAGACCATTCAAGGCTTTGTGTCACTCTAGTAGCACTTTAAACTGAGCCTAGAAATGAATGGGTAACTAATCCAACTGATGCAGAATTGAGGTGATTGATATAAGCAAACTTTGTCTGTCTCTTCCCTCGAGCATTCTGGCAGCTGGATTTTCCAGAGTCTTTAAAGACAGAATGTCTTAAAGTAGCCTAATCTGTCCGAGTGATGAAATGTTATAATTTTAGACTTGAACTGCTAGAACCCTTAAACCGGCATGACCTGTGACTGACTGGGGTTAATGGGAGTTGTAGTCCGAAATAGTCACCTTTACAGGCTCTGAATTCTGCAAAAGAGAAGTACCTATAAAATGCATGCTACAGCAGTCCTTTTACCTACTCCCCCCCCCCCCCTAAGAATTGTACTTGACATAGCAAGCAATTGTGGGGTGGCGATAGGTGTGTTTTTAGTGGGGGAAACGAATTCAAGGTGAACAGGTTGAACAGTCCTTCTCTTTCTCTCTCTCTCTTTGTTCTTCCTCCACTTGGATTTGCAGCCTTCACAGCCTGCTTTTGATTATCATCTAGCTGTGTTATATCTAGCATGAGTCTAAGGGAAAGGGCTAAAAATTAGGCTTCTATATTCAAAACCCAAATACAGCCAAGCATATCGTCCTCTTGCATGTGGGTTTCATTGCTAAATTTTCAAGACATAACAGTCGTGGTAGGCTCAAGCTTTTGTTGATTAGCATTTCATTTCAGCATAGAACAAAATTCAAAGTATCTTGCACTGCATAAGCAGAGCACAGTGTGTGGTTATTCTTTTGACAAGGCTGCATATAACTGCAAAGCTTGGTAATGTGTGAGGTAACTTGCAAAGCCACAGTTGCCTAATATGGGGTTAAAAAGCCAGTTATTTAACAGCCTGTCAGGAGCAAGTTGGATGCAGTTTGATGAGGTCTTTATATCCAGCAGTGGATTGGTATGAATGAAAAATGGTGCCTTTATATCTCCCGTTTATTACAGTCCATGTATAGTTACATGAATAAATCATTGTGAACTAGAATTGTTCCTGTATGGAAAAAAAGGGGGGCTAAAGTATGGTCATTAGCGTGATTGAAACAATGCACTACATATCCAGAAAGCTAGCAAGATTAAATCCTTTAATCTCTAAAAGGGCAGCCACCCTATGATCAAATAAGCAAATTTCTTAGCAAAGTCTTAGAAGTAAATTGCATTCTCTTGATCAAAAGCACAGTTTACTTGTGATACAGTTAATTTAATTAGGCAACATGCCTTTCTGCTAGATATCCTTTGATGTGACAAATCTGGGATGTATGAGTATTAACATATGGAGACTTGATTGATTGATTAATTCACTAAACACTCTTCTTCAAAGATGATTTCTGAACTTGGAAGTCCTAAATAAACAGAGAAAATTTCTTCAGGAGAGATACTGAAAGAAGTTGTTTGGCTAAGAAGGTAGCTTAGCCTTGTTCAGCTAAGAAGGTGAGAGAAGTTGTCATCTTTCCTCTTCTTCACTATGCCTTATCTTACTCTATTTTAATAAAATCATTATAACTAGTAAAATATTTGTCAGCTTTCTGGTGGTTTGTTGGAGAACAGGATTGCTACCAAACTGGAGAGACCATCTGGAACCAAAGCCTAGCTTTTGGGAGTACATCAGATTCCATGGCATTCAAGCATGTCTGTGGCACTTTTTTTTTCCTGCTCCTGTGACAACATTGCAGGTGGGAGTGACTTCTGAGAAGTCTTATGTAACTGAAACAAGAAGCAATAAATCACTAATACATTAAGAGTACTTCATATTTCCTTTCTTCCTGTTCCTGGGCAAGGCAATGTTTTCATCCAGATTCCTTTCCTCTAGGTTATGCTCTTAGGTTTTTGGTTTCAGGAAGTCTGAGAACAAACTCTCCCACTTAGACACGCATAGCTTTTGGCTACAGTCCTGTACCCATGCACTTATGAGTAAGCTTGCTTGAAGTTAAAACTGCTTTTGCACTGATAGGGCTGCTCTATAAAGAAAGTTGGTGTGACAAAATTATACGTCTTTACATATTTTGCTATAGGATTGTGATTGGGTTCTTTTGAAACTAATGGCAGTTCCTCACATTTGGCGGGAAGAAGAGGCTGAGACTGAATTAAAGGATTCTCACTTTCTACTTTATTAACACGCGGAGTATCAACTATAATGCCGACAGGGTCAAAACAAGACAAATCTGGTAAATGTCCATAACTAGTCCTTTCAACGCGGACCTTTCTTCCAACAATAGTCCATTCACTGCGGGGCTGGACCAAACCGTTCACGATCGGTAATCTTGCGCAGGGGAGCACTCCTCATCGCGCACACCGTCCCACAGCATGGGTGACGTGCCCAATCTCCCTCCTTCGGTGGGGTGTTGTATACTGGATCGGGGCGTATCATCTTTCTCCCACGTCCTGGCCCGCGCGGAAACACTATCACGGTCCATTCCTGGGTTTCGTAGACCGTTTCTCCTTCCCTTGGAACTTCTGGATTTGGAAGTAAGCCTCCTACTTTCAGATTGGGAAAGTCTTTAAGTAGGTCGCGTGCTTTCTCATACTTCTGATTACCTTTCTCTGATTCTATTTCTGTCTTGCTCTCTCGACTCTCTTTCTCCACTACTCTGCTGCTGAACCTCCTTTCTCCCCCTTCTTTTATATCCTCCTCCCAAAGAGAGAGTTTTAACTCCTCCCCTTTTCTTCCTTCTCCCTCCTCCACTAAGCAGACTTCTATGTTCTTCTTCCCTTCCCCTAACACTCCTGTCATTCCTCCTATGTCACCCTCTTTGATATCTTTCTCCTCTTTTGCTGGTCTCTCTGATGAGGACGGCACACTTGTCTCCTGTTCTCCTTCACAAGGATGTTGAGTTTTTAGTCATATAAACTTCTTCTGTGTAATCCATCATTTAAAATCAACTCCAGCATAGACAGTGCAAAATTTGTCTGGTGCTTCTCTTTGCCCTGACCAAGGATCCTGTGTGTCCAGGCAGGTGGGATGCAGCTGTGATCTCACTGAGAGACTGTGGAGAAACTTCCATTGTCTACAATGGAGACCTGAAGTTCATAACTTTTCTATGCTCAGTGAGTCTTTGGGCTATTCTGGGTGAAACCTAATATCAGTGTGTCATCTGATGAGATCCACTTTTTGTCTGCTGGATTTCGACCCGATTACCTCCTGAAACAACATGCAGGCAACAACGATTTTAGATCAGTCCTTGTTGCCCCTCTTCTACTCCTTCCTCTCTTTGCTTACTTTTAACATGTCACTTGATGAAGAGTGTATTCTTTCAGACATGCATCAGTTTTTTGTGTCTCTGTGCGCTTGTTTGTGCCTTGTTGGTTGGTTGAGAAAGGTATCAAAAATATTATTTTGGCGTTTGGAATTTCTTGCAATGTATATCTCACATTCTTATTTTGGACCAATGTTTCATTTGGATTAATTTTAAGCTAGGCTAATTGTAAACAACAAAACCCCTGCAGAACTCAAATATTTATTTCCTTATCATTGGAATTTTAGGCAAAAAGATGTTCCCCACCCCATACAGATTTTTCCCCTTATTGTTTGGGGGAAAATTAATTAAATTGAAATTACTTGGCATTTAGGTGGGAGGAGGTGAGTTGTTAATTAAGTGCCCCAGGAAAGCAATTTTTCAAGATTTAATTGAAATGTTTGTAATGGGTTTAAGCAATGACTCTGCAATGGCCTTGACACAAAAGGTGAGAAATGTGCATGGGTTTTAATTGCTGAAGCTTGGCCATTATTGAATAACTGTTGCAGAAGCAGTGCTCAGAGAAAAAGGAACATAGTAGGATATGACTGTATGCTACAGACTCATCAGTAGGAGCAACACAGGGAGAGGTAACAAAGTCTTTTGCTTAAAAATGACCATACAAACCAGTGTCTATCAATTAACACTGGAAATAAGAAAATACTGTGGGGAGTATACATTGCTAGAATAGTTTTCCCACAAGGATCCTAGACCTGTATTTCAGGTAATATATTTAAGGTATGTAATTTTCCGTCCATCATTGCAAATACTAAATATTTCGGCCCCTTGTGTTGGAGGAATAAGAATCACCTTTTAGGCTGTTAACGAGACAAAGTACTGTTACCAAGTTTGATTTTGCCTTCATTAAGACCACCAATGATTTACCTACGTATGTTTGTTGTGGGGTGTGGGTTGGTGGTTTTTTGTTTTTGTTTTTGCAAAGGTTTCTAATAAATAATTGCACTAGCTGCCTTTCTCCTAATAGTCTTCTGTTATTTGGGGATGGGCTATTTCGTAGATTGGTTATCAAAATGTCCCCTGCCCCACATGGTTGCACAATGGCAGTGAAAATTCATTTTAAAAAGCAGAGACTTTTAGCACCTGAACAACAAAGCCAATAAGTGCAAACTGAATTTCCAAAAGGCCCTTAGCAAGCAGACACAGTGGCTGAGGCATACTTTTTTGTAGTCCAAATAAGGAACTTAAGGTACCTTGGCAAGATACATCTCCATCAAGAAGGAGTTTGAAAGAAAAGGCATGGTCACAGAAAAGGCTTTTGGCCTTGTTGTATCCATATGTTGGTAGATTGGAAGCATGCAGGAAGGCTTCCGAAGATGGTCTGCTGTTGGTGGCCTTGCTGGTTTTCTGATTTCACAAAAATTCCAGTCTAGATGAGATTCAGATTATTATGGGAGAAGGTGATCCTTCAGAAATCTTGGTCATAAACTGCTGTCGGCATTGCCAGATTCCTGGATGGTGCCCAGAAACACATCAGATGCTGCTGCGGCCCCTGTTAACAAGCTTGCTGCTGTGTTCTGTACTATGTATAGACTCCAAATATTCTTCAAAGGCAGCCTTGTGTAGAATGAGTTGCAATAATTGCTTGTATCACTTCTGTCATCCACTTGAACAGTTTGCCTCTGGGAGCTCTTTATAGGCAGAGTGGGAAAGGTCAAGGATGTTTCTTGAAGAAGTCTGTCAGTATCCTGCAACTGCATAAATTGAAACATATCTAATAAACAAGCATGTACTAAGAGTATAGATTCTGCTCTGGCTGTAACTTTGGGTTTACAAGAGCCTTTAATTATCTAAACAAGGCATTTCTTAAACACAACCTTTCATAACTTAGTGCTGATGCCCTGATGACCACAGAGGAAATGACTTTCATGAGTAGCAGCATCATATACCTCAAACATGCTGAATAGATGGTGACAGTTCATTAGCCTGACCTCTGGAAAAGACAGTGGCTTTGGATGCAGGAGCTTGACCAGAAGGAAATTGGAGCCTTGAAATAAATCCTCACCTGAGCTTGAGCCAGCAGCAGTGTCAGTAACAACTGAAGTCTAAAGGCAAAAGATGCCTGTCAGGCTTTAGTATCGATAACTGTGGCCATGGTAGTAACCGTCACAATCTTAGCACCACTATAAAATAGCACTAAGATGTGGAAAACCATAACATTGTTTCTTCCGTGACTCTTGTCATGGCTAGACAGAAATATAGAAAGTTGCTTAGTCCTCAGCAACTTTTAGATGGCCAGGAGGTGCTATGACTTTCCAGGCTGAAACTGAGATTGGAACTTGGAATGGATGAAGAAAGTATGAGGCAGGAAAGATCCACAGGATAGTAGGGAAAAGGAAAGAAGGATTAACATTCACATCCCTGAAGTTCATTGGCCAGGATCTGGCCAGTTACAGATAGATGCTGGGCATGCTATGTTCTAATTAGTCAGTAGTGATGTACAGTGCTCACTGTCTTATTAACCATTCTCACTTGTCAAAAAAACCAGCCCTGACAATTGCTTTGTTTTTAGGTGAGAAGTGGTTAACTGATGACAAAAAGGAATCAGCTGCTGGGATTTTCCCTTGCGTGGTGTTACCTTGTGAATGGTAGTGAGCACAAGAGGGCATCTTGTTGACCATCTTGACAGCTGCCATTGGTATTATCAACTTTCAGACCATCCTTTGCTGTGCATTCTCTGCATTTTTTCTTTCCTGCTGGCAGTACGGGCACAATATTGTGCAGCAATCCAGGGGCATTTCCTGGCATTTTGAATTGTGGATATAGAAGCACAATGTCCCACATTCATAAATCGGATTTTTTTTTTAAAGAAATGAATTTCTATCTATACTCAGACTAGATATTGCTTATTCAACGAAAGGCAGATTCTGCAAATATCAGTATAGTACATGCCCCAATTGCTGAGAAGGATGAAGAAAGCATGAAACAATTCTATTTAGAATTCAAAGGATTATATATTATTATATAAGACATGGAAAAGAAATACCTACATTTAAGGATGGGGAATATAGGGGGAAGGAGACTGTGGAGATTTTTGTTTGAAAATTTAGACAGGGAATAGGCAATGGACATGGAAGATGAACGGTATGATTTTGTGAAGAAGAACTTGCAGTCAACACCACCTCATCATTCAAATGACCACCAAGGAGATGGTACATCAGTGATGGGCAGTATGTCATTTGTGAACGATGTGCAGCCTTCGGTAACATTTTGGAGTTCCCAAGGCTACCCTGTTAAAAAGTTTTTTTAAAACGCAAACATCCTTTCCCACCAAATCCTGGTGAGTTTTAGCTTTGTATAGCTGCTGCAGGAGAGATTTGGATTCTTTTTCAGTTGTTCAGATTTGACCTTTTGTGAGACAGAAGAGGTTGTAATGCAATTCCTCCGCAAAAAGGATGAAAGACCGTTGCAGAGGGCTGTGTCACCCTTTTAATGTGTCTTCCTCAGACAAGGTATCAAATCCTGAAACATTTGGATGTGGCAGTGGGACCTGTACATGTTGATGGACTGTTACAGGCAGAAACAGCATTGCTTTCTAACACAGTCATTTTGTAATTGCTTGTATAGCAGAAGAAGCTTACATTTGATGAAAGGTTAAGCCATGTGGCTTTGGTGGTGTCAGGAAGTAGTGGCCTAAATATAAAGAGTTAACTGCTGTTGGTGGCCTTGCTGGTTTTCTGATTTCACAAAAATTCCCATCTATTTTAAAACATTTTTTCTCCCGTCTTTGTGATGAAAGATCTCTGAAGTTGCACAGTAATTCAGGTTTTGGTGTTAAGACATCAACTAATCTGCTGATTTCCCTCCATCCAATTACAGTCATTTACATATTTATTGATTTACTGTTTGTGCTATCCCTAGGGCTGAAGGCGGACAAGAAGGATTTATGCAGAATAGATAAGATTCAGTCCTTCCTCACACATGAAAACAAATTCTCCAAAATTCTGTCAGGTGTCAAAAAAAAAAAAATTAAAATAAAATAAAAATAAGTCTGGCTTTGTTTGACATCTCCCAGGCCAGGCCATTAAGGATCTGCAACAAAGAAAGCCATTTTTCTTGTGTGCTTTGGCTACTGCTATTTGATCAGAAATAGCTGCTGAAAACTGTCCAAATCACCTCAGAGGAAGCAGGGAAATGGCCTGTGATTAGAACAGGTTTCAAGGAAAAAGAAAAGAAGAAAGGCACCAATACCAGAGGAAAAAAGAAGAGACCGAATCTCAAAGATTCACATTTGTTCACTTAGAGTGTTGAGGACACAGGGTTGTGTGCCTGATTGCCCCTGAGGAAAAATGGCTTCAAAACAAGGTGAACCAATTATTCCTTTTAATGGGAATCTTCAACACTCCATCTCTCCCCTCCATGGTGGTGGTGGATGGAAGAGCTCCCACACAGAGCTCTTCCAGAAGACAGAGGAAGTGGCAGATTTCACCACCACCTAAATGGTGTACTTCATGGCAAAACCTGTGTAAGTAGTGCATTAGACCACTTCATTAAAATGTAATGTAAATCAGGTTCAAAAATGTCATGCACTTCCCTGCACCATACTAGATCAGAGTGTTTTGTACACTAGCTTCACAGGGAAAGCTAGTGTGTTAGGGAGAGCAGTCCTAGCTTAGCCCCAGGCCTAATTTTATAAACAGAGGACTATGTTTTCTTTTCTAGATGAAGGAACATTGAAACATGCTGTTCCCTCATTTGTAGTCTTCAGATGGCACTTGGATGGCAATAAGTCTGAACAGATCCTCCATCCATGGATAGCAAAGGATCTTCCTTTTCAGACATGTCATCTTTCACATGCTGGGGAGCTATGAAATTGCAAACAAAGGGAACAGACCTAGAGAGCTCCTTGCTACCTTTTGATGACTGTAAATGGATTTTTTTAAAATGCCTGATAAGGCATATATTATATGTGAAATGTGTTATCAAAGGTTGGATGTCACTGACCCCCTCCCCTCTTTTTTGTTATTATCTGATGTCACCTCAAAGAAACTTCCATCATGACAGTTCACACATTCAGCCTAAAGTCATCTAGTGATATGAATTGACCTTTGGCTTTTTTATTATTACATTAGCCCAGTTAGCAGATGTTCTGAAGATTAAACTTCTGAATTATTCTGAATTATATATGAAATGCTGAAAAGCTAATTAGCGCTGTGCAGTACCTTTTATGGAGTTGATTTTGGGAGTAAAATATGGAAATAATGAATCATACCAAAAGCCCTCCCTATAGGAAGTAATACTTGACTAAATTCATCATTTGACACATCCAGTTTTTGTGCTTCAGATCATATTATTTCAGTGTCATCAGATGTGACACATAATTTGACTGTATAAGCCACTGTGACACAATGCATAATGCCTGGTCAAATATTGAAATGAGGAGGGGAGTTTTCAGATCCATGGTGAATGCAGCATTATATTGTTTTGATGAGAATTTTCCTTTCTCATTCTGCAGGAAAATGGGTGCGAGGGTAGTTTCTGTTTTCCTCTTTTCATTCATACTCTGTCTTCTAGGCTGTTCAGGGTCCATCTTCTCTCACTGAAACAGAACCTACTGTGAGTCCTGAACCCAGGGAGACTTCAGATAGATAGGAACAGGAACATAAGAGGCTGTCTTATAATGAGCCAGACTGTTGTTCCATGTGTCCCATAGCATTGACCTGAATTGGCAGCAATTTTCCAAGGTTTTAGGCAGGAGCTTTTCCAACCTTGTTTGAAGATGTCCAGAGCTGATCCTGGTACCTTATACATGCAAAGCATGTACTCTGCCATTAAGCTACAACTCTTACTTCCTTGCACTTTTTTTTAAAGTTACAAGGAGGTGATGGCAAAACTTGGGAAAGTTACTTTCTTGGACGTCAACTCCTCAAATCACCAGTGATCTTGATGGCTGGGTGGATTCTTTTCCAGGGTGCGCATGATGGTTCAGATTTTGCATTTCCCTAGGTCAGTTCTGGTTAAAGGAATCCAGGCAAAGAAGAAAGCTTGTCAACAACAGTAACTAGTGGGCTAACTAGGCTATCTCCCTAGTCTGTGCAACAAGCCTTCCCTGTACCTCTACTTTGCTTTCACTTTTCTTCTCCGCCAGTTTTATATCGAGTTGTGGTTCATTGGGGAAGAGGTATATATGTGAGATTAATTATTGATCTGATCAACAGAGCTAGCCCAGTTACAGGGCTGTTTGAATGTGGATGCTTATAATACAAGGGATTGTACACTAGAATGATTACATCTTAACCTACTGTGTATCAGTGGAAAAAGGGAGATTTAAACTGTGTGATGTTCCATCTATGAGATATTTGATTTTCTTCTGTAGTTGAGGGTTTTTAGGTGCATATGAATGGAAGTTGAGAAACCTTGACTTACATAGCTTGCCGTGTGTGAATCTCTGTTATGTGATTTTGAGGTGAAAACTATGCAAGGGAATGGGATGATGGTGGTATCCAGCTCTTACACTTTATACCCTAGATCAAGGATTGGGCAGCTTAAGTGTCAAATTCAAGTTCAGATAAATTTTGGGGGACCATTTGGTGATAAGACTTTGCCAAAGGCTAACAGGTAGGACCAAGAATCTTTGAGATTAAAGCTCTTATTATCAATAACTAAACTTTAGGGCCAGTATCTTGTTGGGACAAAACTGCTTGCATAAGAACAACTGCAGAGCAGTTTTCCCCTCTGGCCTTGTTGTCTGGCATGTGACTAAGGGCATGACTGTTTCTTCAGTCCAAAGAAGCAGAGCAGCATGACAGGTGGATAGTACTATAGGTAGGCTTATAACACAAGCTTGCATGATTGCTTGTTTTAGTTATCTAAGTGAACCCGAGAGGATTCTAGACTAAAGAGAGGCGTTTTAACCCTTTGGAGCAGTGGTTCCCAACCTTGGGTCCCCAGATGTTCTTGGACTGCATCTCCCGGAAATCCTGGCCAACATAGCTAGTGGTGAAGGCTTCTGAGAGTTGTAGTCCACGAATATCTGGGGATTCAAGGTTGGGAACCACTGTTTTAGAGTGTGGGAGAGAGTAATTACAAATGCTAAGCACAGAAAGACCCTGATGTTGGGAAAGAGTGAAGGCAAGAGGAGAAGGGGACGACAGAGGATGAGATGGCTGGACAGTGTCATTGAAGCTACCAACATGACTTTGACCAAACTCCGGGAGGCAGTGGAAGACAGGAGGGCCTGGAGTGCTCTGGTCCATGGGGTCACGAAGAGTTGGACATGACTTAACGACTAAACAACAACAAGCACAGAATTTGAGATAAAGAAATTTGTTACTTGTATTGTACATGGCCATCTTCTACCTGGGCTGTCCTGAGTGTTTTATTGCTGGTTCTGCCATTTTGAAACCTAGGGTGTGTGATGCAGCCCTATATTAAGTTCCTTTGCTTAGGTCATTTCCATCAGTAATGGAAGACTGTGCTTAACCTTCCTGTTGAAATTAGTGGGACTTAGATATAGGTATGTACAGTGGAAGCTGTGAGGGTTTTTCTGGGGGCAGATAATCTGCTCTGTTTTCATTAGACTTTTAAAGGAACTCTGCAACATGCTTAACCTACTTTGGTGATAGGGTTCAAAACTTTGCATAGCTCCTGTAAAGTGTGAACTGAAACCTGGAGCAGCTTCACCTGCCTACAAAATTCATGTCACCACCAACTTCTGCTGTATGTTTTCAAAAGCAAGTTCTAGAAAAGCAAGCCTGATGGCTAGAGCTCATCTCAAATGGGAGTGGCCCGAAGTCATTTGAGGAGGCCTGCGTTCTGAACTCCCCCAGATGGAACCTTCTCAGCTCTGTCACTACTATGAAAGCAAACTGCTGAGACATCACTTACCTCTTCAGTGGAGACAGACCTAGGCTTTTTTTACTCTTGGGTGGTAAAGGAGGAAAGAACACGACAGTATAGGTGGATTTTGTGATTGTGTATATTCGGCTTTGGATTTGCTAAAAGCCACACAGACCACTTTAGCTATGAGGAGGGAGCACTACTTCATACTAGTAACATATGCAAAAGTTTAAAGAAATAATTACATCTTTCCCTCGCAAAACTAGAATTTTGGGTTGTTAATTAAGAGCACGTCAAGACAAGAAGGAAATAGCATATATGATTTGGATAATTTTGGCATGTAATGAACTTAAGCTCTTTTTCTACTGATGTTATATCCAGAATGTCACCTCTGTTGCAATGTCATAACCTCACAAAAAGAATTGATAAGACACATATATCTTGGTTTGTCTTTCTTCCTGAAAAAGAAGAAAGACAAACCAAGACATTCTAACTGGAAAAAAGTAAAGCAAGTACATTTTATATGTACTGCTTGCTAGTTTTACACTTTTAAGTATTTCTGCTCACTTCTTAATGTGATAAAACTGAAACACCAAACTATAAAATAAATGTTCCACATTGTGACACAAACTATGTTTTTACTGCAACTAGAAATCAATGTTGGCATTATAAAAATTGCACATGTAGGTCACACACATAAGGGTAATGTGTTCCATTAGCAGCTGGTGTGTTCATTTCAAATTGCTTATTTAGACAGGTCTGTTCGGAGATGACAATTTGAGCAAATATAGCTTTTGCTAGAAAATCTATGCAAGAACAAATGACAAAGTAACTGATACATTTTTAGTTCCCATTATTATTGTGCCCCCCTCCTTTAACCAATACACCACTGAAATGCAATGTAATTGTAGTTAAGAGGGAAAGGGGACATTAAAATTAGTTTCACAGTTATTTAGTTAAAGCATTTTTCCCTGCCCTTCAGCCACAAAAGCGCCCAGGCTTATCATCTAAAAAGAGACATTGGATGCTGGAGAGAAAAGCGAGGTGGGGATGGGGAGATCAAGTAGTCTTACAGCAAGGATGGGCATGGTCCCAATCTCCCTCCACAGACATCCATTTCTGTTGTAGCCTGCAGGAATGGCTGTCTGTAGTGACATTCAAGACGTTAGTGCACAAAACAATATTAACAGTTGCAATCAGTGAAACAAATTATTCATAAATAGCTGAATTCCCACTGATTTCAATAAGTCAATTCAAAGCAGGCTTAATTGCAGATTCAGCAGTTATCATCTGCATGTTTTATAGTCTGTTGTGTTTGAGGTGCAGTCTGCTGATGGAAGAGGATAAGAAATGGACAGTGGTAATCACAGTAGCATTTTGAGTTTCATGACATATCCTGTGTCTTTATTCAGGACAGGGATGTTGGTAAGTCTTTGGGTCTGAGTCCCAAGTTTGCATCCGAGTCTTTGGTACCAATTCCTGTGTCCCAAGCCTCAAGTCCAAGTCCCTATTAAAAACAAGCATTTTTCCCCAGAAAAAAGGGAAGGGGGCAGGTGGGTTCCAAGTCATGAGCCAAGTCCGAGTAATTGGAAAAAAACACACCGAGTCAAGTCTGAATTGTATTGTCAATGCAACTTAAGTCTGACTTGACAGCAAGTCTTGTGATTCGACTCCCTATCCCTGATTCAAGATTATAAGCGACTAACTACACTTTGCCTGTGGATTTTATTTTTTATTTTATGTATTTGTTTGGTTCTTGTTTTTAACAAAATACAAACTTCCCCATGCTCTAAGACTTATGTGTAATAATGTCTTCCAGATATATTGTGTCTTTCTTTCTGTTCCCCCCCCCCCCCATTCTATTTTCTGTATAAGCCTTGTAGAAATCCATAGTGTGTTACATTGCTGTTGGTGAAACTTCTGATGTTGGGTTGGCTAAGCTTATGAACACTGGAATTATTAGAGTCCAAAACATGGCAGGAGACAGTAGGGTGCGGCCAGAAAACAGTTTTTAGGGGGAAAGCTCATGCAGTCCCAGAGCTGTGGTTTACATACCTCTGGCAAAGTGGCTGAAGGAAAGGTGATACACTGAGAAACAGGGACCAGAGTATCTGTAAGATGTATGGCAGTGGAACATGGACCTAGACTCTAGGGGAGTGTAGCAGGGAGGGGCCGCTGAATGTCAGGGTTCTGAAGAATGTTCATAGTGCTTGAACAACAGAAAGACAATTCAATTCATCAAAGAACCTCCGGTTTATGAATGTGGGATATTGCTCTTCTGTACAGAAGTTTCATAGTTATATTTTTTTGTTTGGGGCATCCCTATTATTTGAGTTTGCTTACAGAATGCTGAATCTTGCTGTAGGCATCCTTCAGTCTCGAGAGACTATGGTAACGTGCTCTGAATAGAGGTCTTGGAACAGTGTCTAGGGTGGCTGAGAAGGCCAATTCGAGAGTGACAATCCCTTCCACACTGAAGACAAATACAATCTGTCCCCTGTCCAGCTCCCTGATTTTGCTGGTTTCGGGACTGCCTCTTTGCCTCAGCCTGCTGGACAAGTGTCTCTTCAAATTGGGAGAGGCCATGCTGCACCGCTTGCCTCCAGGCTGAACGCTCAGATGTCAAAGTTTCCCATCTGTTGAGGTTCATTCCTAAGGCCTTCAGATCCCGCTTGCAGATATCCTTGTATCGCAGCTGTGGTCTCCCTCTGGGGCGCTTTCCCTGCACTAATTCTCCATACAGGAGATCTTTTGGAATCCGAACATCAGCCATTCTCACGACATGCCCAAGCCAATGTAGACGTTGCTGTTTCAGGAATGTATACGTGCTAAAAATTCCAGCTCGTTCTAGAACTACTCTATTTGGAACTTTGTCCTGCCAGGTGATACCAAAAATGCGTCGGAGACAACGCATATGGAACATGTTCAACTTCCTCTCCTGCCATGCACAAAGGGTCCAGGACTCACTGCAGTACAGGAGTGTGCTCAGGACACAGGCTCTATAGACCTGGATCTTGGTATACACCATCAGCTTCTTATTAAGCCACACTCTCTTTGTGAGTCTAGAGAACATGGTAGCTGCTTTGCCAATGTGTTTATCCAGCTCGACATCTAGGGAGAGAATGTCAGAGATTGTTGAGCCAAGGTATATGAAATCATGAACAACCTCCAATTCTTGTGTAGAGATGGTAATAGAGGGAGGTGAGTCCATGCCCTGGCCCATGACTTGTGTTTTCTTCAGGCTGATTGTTAATCCAAAGTCTTGGCAGGCCTTACTAAAACGGTTCATAAGTTGTTGGAGCTCTTCAGCAGAATGGGCATGAATCTTGCTATCAGCACAATATATCATGGTTTTATGTGTAAAGTTTCTAGCCCACTGCCTATCTTCTTAGGCAATCTAGTGCTCCAAGATTTGGACCAGTGTCAATTCAGCTTTTATTTAGGACTCAGGAAAACCCCACACGAACTAGAACAGACCAGGTAGCTGTGAAAGACTCTTGCCAGGCCTTGGTGTTAGGACTTGTTAGATACCACTCTGGTTTTAGATAACTTTTTCCCCCTTATTCTAGGGTAGAGACAGGAGACTAGAAATGTAAAAGGGGCTCAAATGAGGCAGTGAGACAGAAAGCAAAGAGCCTGAGAGAATGTAGAGTTAAAGACAGGAGAAAGCAGGACTGGGACAAAACCTCACAGGCAGCCTAGATAAAAAAAGGAAGTTTGTAGCATTGACCAAAAGAAATAGACAAATATTGGGTAGGAGGGAGGGCTATAGATAATGAGCAAAGGAGGTATTGTTGCCAGATATAGAGTTGCAAGGTATTCCTACCATTGTAATTAAAATTTGATTTTGTCAGGAAGACTGTAGTGGAGGGGAGACTATGGCTTTATACAATACAGTGGTACCTCTACTTACGAACGTCTCCACTTGCGAACGATTCGAGTTACGAACAGCTCCATTCACAAAAAGCTGCTTTGACTTGCGAATGGAGCCTCGACTTACGAACCAAAAAGAAAAGAAAAAAACCCTTTCCTGCCCTTTTTTTTTACCTAAGTTCATCTTAGGTCAAAAGAAGAAAAAATAAAAAAAATTCGCCCCGTAGTGGTAGATACGGATTAACCGGCTTTGCATTAGTTCCTATGGGAACTAATGCTTCGACTTAAGAACAGCGCCTCGACTTAAGAACGAAAAACAGCTGGTACGGATTAAATGGTTTTCAATGCATTCCTATGGAAAAGTTTGCCTCGACTTACGAACTTTTCGATGTACGAACGCTGTTCCAATACGGATTAAGTTCGTAAGTCGAGGTACCACTGTAATAACTTTCTTTCTCAAGTACTCAGTATTAGGATCTGCTTCTCTGACAGGATGTCGAGCAGTGTTTTTGTGGGGAGAACTCTGATTTGTTGTTCAGGAGAGCCCCTTCTTCTGAATCCACAGGCAGAGCCAATGTCTTCCAGTAGCTCCTCCAAGAATAACAGGACCACTTCCCTCCCAGGTGGTTCCTGTGTTGTGACAGAGAATAAGCTCCAGCGCTGTCTTCTGATTATTAGCCCCACCCATTCTCTTTTCCTCTCCATTCCCCCACTGAATACAGAATAATTATGGCATGAGGCCTCATAGTGTCAAGTGGAGAAAGGAAACATCAAAGAAAACTGTTTTGACCGAAGCATCTTATAGTGTGCTACTTCAGCAGAAAGTAGGTTTTATTGTTCTAAGCTTGAAGTGGGAAGGAGAAGAAGGGAATTGTATCTGCCTCTAGTTCAGGATTGGACAAATCTATCAATTTCACTTTCTCTTCCAGGTTTTTTTTTTTAAACCTCAATTTTTTTCCCATCCCAGATATAGAATTTGCATATTTATGTTAACTCTTTAAAAATTTTAATGAAATGCATTTTTCATTTTTCTGTACCTAGTCGTTTGAATAGGTGTAGCTGTTCCTTCACATGGAGAGGATCACATTGTACCTGTTTGCCATGAAGCTGTTAAAGATAAGGAGTTTCTCAGAAAAAAGTCGTAGCAACATGTAGTTCAATACTAACATGTTAGGGAATCATATTAGGGAATCAAACCCAGAATTTTAAGAGTTAAACTTTTAAGAGCTTTAACATTCAAACCCCTGGGTATGGATGGATGAACCTGTTCTTTCTATTCTAAATACAGAGAAATGTGTGAATTTTGTAAATTTATTTGGCAAAAATAGATTGAAATGAAATTCTCTCCCAGTCCTGATTTCCGGTCTGCAAATGTTTAGTAATATCGAGCTAATCAAGGCATCTTTTTTCTTTTCTTTTTTTTTAAGGTCCAATATACGGCCACATTATGCAGAAACAAATACACATGACTTCAAAATGCATACCTTCACCCGTGTAACATCCTGCAAAGTCTGTCAGATGCTTCTGAGGTAAGTGTCAAGGGAGGAAGAATTATATTAATTGTACCAAATTGGTAAGAAGTATGCATTCTTTAAATCTGTTTTTTTAAAAAAGTATCTGTCTTAGTATGTTGTTTAAAAACTGGCAGAACCTGAAATCCAAACTTAATTACAACAACTAATGGTTTATAACAGAGTAAATGTGATTGTGGTGTCTGAACTACATGTCTGATCATTTTCCCACTCTGCAGTTACTAATAATAATTGCATGCCATCACCTCTATCCCAGCTTACAGCAGCTTGTGTATAAGGCAATGAGCTGTGGTAAGGATGCACAGGTAGGAGGTAGGATGGTGTTTAATGCTTCCCTCAGCTGCTTTTCCTATTTGCCCAGAAGGGATGCTTGTAGTCCCAGTCAGGAGAAAGTGCCTGGGATAAGAGATTGTGCTGGAATAGAGTTAAATTACACCCGCCGCTACCCCATTTCTCCTCCACCTCTGTGTTGAACATACTTGGTAAACACTTTGTTTCCATACTTACCACCAAGTGTATATCTGTGAAGATTCTCAGTCACCCAGGCGAGGGTATTTGGAAGTTGAGTCGTGGCAACTGGACTTCTTTCTTATTAGGTTGAAACATTTCACTACTCATCCAAGTAGCTTCTTCAGTCTGGGGAGAATTGGTAGGAGACCCCCTGATATATCCTCCATGTTGGTTTCACTTCCCCCTGGTCTGAATAGGCTCACTAGAAGGACAAAGGACTGGGGGTGAGGGATAATCCCACTTCTGCAGTCCTTCTCCACCCATTGTCATGGGTCGTTAACAGTGGTTTTTCTGGTGTGTGGTCCACCATTAAAGTGGGTGGAGAAGGACTGCAGAAGTGGGATTTTCATTCACCCCCAGTCCTTTGTCCATCTAACGAGCCTATTCAGAGCAAGGGTGAAGTGAAACCAATGTGGAGGATATATCGGGGGTCTCCTACCAACTCTCCTCAGGCTGAAGAAGCTACCTGGATGAGTAGTGAAACATTTCAACCTAATGAGAAAGAAGTCCAGTTACCATGACTCAGCTTCCAGACCCCAAGTGTATAGTTCTGCACCAATAGAAATCTGTCTGACTTGTGGCTTGTGAGACAAATGGGGCAGATGGAACAGCTTTCCTAGCGCTTGGAGTCCCAGTCAAGTTTTCAATCAACGTGTCATATGCAGTTTAACTGAAAAAGTTGATGCTCATTAACTGGAACTTTCACTGAACATTTCTAACAGTTTGGGATATAGTTGTCCGTACTTAAATACTAGGTACATTTCCTGCGTGCTTACCAGAAACCCATAGAAATTATGCAAGCTGGGATAGTGAAATATATAAGCACCTGTACGTTTTCTTGCAGCAGTTATGACGAATGAAAAGCCAAATAATTGCTGAGTGTGGCCTGTATCTCTGGTTCTGGAAGCAGTAAATAAGACACTAGTGTTATACACAAAACTCCTCTGCATTGTCATGTCACTTTTTTTGATAAGAAGTTTCTGTTTCTCTCTTTCTTCCAGTTTCAAAAGGTTTTGTGTGATGTTACTGAAGTTAATATTCTGACAACTTGCTCATTGTGTGCGCGCCACAATCTTTATTTGTAGCCAAGTTTCTCCCCAAGTGGTCCAAGAGAAATTCTTCTCTTGTGGACCGTGCAATGGCCAGGGCACAGGGAATATTATGTGAAGGAGAGGTGATTGGAAGGTTAAATGTCCATGAAAAGATTTCTGTTAGTTAAAGGCAATGGAAACGGAAAACCAGTGAACCTAGTTTCTTGAACAGTTTGAACCAACATGTGGCTATTACTGAGTGTGATATTCTTCACAGAATAAGAAGTGGAACCACAGTTGGATACCCCCACAAAACCGAGAAGGCTTTATTGTTAATGAGCCGTAAAGTTATTTTTTCTCAGACAAGCCATTTCTTCTTTCTTCATCGCCTCTGAAAGATTTATTGCACTTTTAAAAATGTATTTATATTGTAATGTGTTCTCAGTTACTGATGGTAATTCAGAAATTGTAATGATCCAGTGCCTTTCTGTGAAAGCAAAATAATGATGAATTTATATTCCACTGTCTGCCATGAGAGAAAGCATAATCTGAGGGAAGCCTTCACTCAAATCTTGTGTTGCTGGAGCAGTATATGTATTGCTTCCTGCTTGTATTTCTTTTAAAGCTGTAATTGCTGTTTTCCAGATTGTCCTTTGGGGAAAAGATTAGTTACCACTAGCTCAAGAGGAGAAACTAGGAGAAAAATGCCAGTTATGACTTCATTTTAAACATTAGCACTGAGTTGCCCATATTTCCAGTTCAGGACAGCTTTGGCAGGACTTGAGAAATGAATAGCACAGGTCCCTCTTCTCCTGCACAGTTTCTTTTAGGCATCTCAAGAAATACCAACATCAGCACCACTTCGTGGTGGTCATGAGTAATCAAACAGAGAGCATCAAGGAGGGGAATCAGAGCAAGATGGCTATATTGACTAATAATAAGCCTGGCCCAGACGACATTACATTTCCAGTTCTGAACAACTGCAGAGCAAATAGCACCACAAGGAAGTCCTCTCCAGATGGCTGCAAGGATGAAATGGGTCTATAGGAACAAATGTGGTCTCTTGGATATCCAGATGACAGGGGTTTGTGGGTGGGTGTGTTACCTGTTAACAATAAAACTTGAAACCTCAGCTGGTACAAAACAGGCAGTCAGTACAGTTTCTCCGCAGTTGGTAGGCTACCTCACTCAGAAGGCTAGCTGATGCCTCTAGGGGCATTTTAACTTTTATCTCCTGCTGTAAATCCATGCTCAAAGCATAAAGGGCTAATATAAATGCAACTCAGTGTAGTCTTGTTTGCTCCATTTTTTTCAAGTGCCCTTTGCAGAATCAAAACTTGCAGGGCTGTTTCAGTCAAGCACAATTCATGGCCCATGTTGTACAGATCACAGCTTTCCAAAGTGCCCTTTAATATAAGCCCGAATTGTACAAATTGCCTAAACATCGGTCGTCATCCCCCCCCCCCCTAATTTTTCCACTAATTTGATGTTACAGGGGAACATTTTATCAAGGCTATTTATGCTCAAAATGTGGAGCTGGAGTCCACAAAGAATGTCTGGGAAGACTAGACCATTGTGGAAGAGCTAATTTCGGTGGTAAGTCATTTTTATTGTTTGGAATGCAGTTTTTAATTAGGCTATAAAATTTGCCAGATATAATTAAGGTTTAATTTTCCTCCAATTTTTGTTCTTTGTGTCACAGATACTTTTGAAGTGGTCATTTATAAGCATAATTATAATTGCATCTTGAAGTGATAGCGACTTTACCCAATTTTTTGTACTATAAAATAGTGAAAATAAGAGAACTGCTTTTAGACCCACAAGAATTCCAGTGGAGTTGCAGAGAACCACGTAACTACTTATTCACACCCAAGGCAGCCTGTATTACTTGAGTTTGTGTTTTCTTCAACAGCAGCCCCACCTTCCCCACTTGTTCACACCACATGACAAACTGCTTTGGAATTAAAGAGAAGCCACTAGAGACTTTTTAATTAAAGACATTAAGGGCAAAAATACTACTGAGCATGCTCAGGCTTATTTAGGAGCACAGGAAGCTGCAGTACACTAAGTCAGGAGATTGGTCCATTTCATAAGAACATAACAAGAGCCCTGCTGGATCAGGCCAAGGGCCCATCTAGTCCAGCTTCCAGTATCTCACAGTGGCCCCACCAGATGCCTCTGGGAGCATACGAGACAACTAGATACCTGTCTCCTGATACCCCTCCCCTGCATCTGGCATTTCGATCAGTATTGTCCTCTCTGACTGGCCTTTGGTCTTCAGAGTTTCAAATGGGATTCATTTCCTAGCCCTACTTGAAGATCTGGGACATTTTTCAATGATTTTCCATCCATGCACAAACTAGGCCTGGCCCTGCTTAGCTTCTGAGATCTGATGAAATTCGGCATGTTCAGGGCAGTTTTGGTGATATATTGATATAGGTTCTACCAGGGGACAGAGTAAGATACATGTGGTTGCTAGTCATGATAGTTGTATGCAGTCTCCAGGATTACAGTCAGTATTCTCCTAAGTACCAGTTACTGGGGAACAATGATGGGATGTGGCTATTACCTTTCTGTCTTTCTTTTAGACATTTGGTTGCCGTTGTGGGAAGCATGATGCTAGATGAGATAGGCCACTGTTCACATCCAGCAAGGATTTCCTTACATTTTTTTCTTTTAGACTCCATCTCTTAAATTCTCCTTCAGTGCTACATAAATTTTTTAGTTGTTAGACAATCCTGAGTTTATTCAAGAACTGTCTTGATTTCTAGAGTGCTGTCTGCATTGAAGATTGGCTTTAGAACAGCCCTAACAATTCTGCTTTCCCACTCAGCAGATGCACAAGGCTACTCCTAGCTGTAAAGTCCAAAATCCAAAATAATCATACACAAGTATTATGTTTGAAGCCGGTGCAGCCTACTTAGAAGTCAGAGGCCTAAAATATAAGTGGTAATGTAAACATGTTGGAACTTCTTCTATGCCCTGTGATGAGTAGAAGACAGTATTGTATCAAGAAAGGAAAGAACTTGAGGCAAGCACTACCAAGGGATCATCATCATCATAGAATAGCCGAACTGGAAGGGACTCTATGGATCATCAAGTCCGCCCCCTGTCGAGGAGGCACAATGGGGAATCCAAACCCTGACCTCTGGCTCTGCAGCCAGATACCTAAACCACTGAGCTATCCAGCAGTTACATGTGGGACAACTTCTGTGGCAAGAGCTGGTCTCTGAGGTTGCCTTAGGCTGAAGCTATTTAAGATTTTGAAAGTCAAAAACATTGCCTTGAAAGCTTTAAAATATGAAGCAATGAAGGTCTTACAGCAATCATTTACTTACTAATTTCTAAAGCGTGTGAAATCTGTTAGTTACTGTAGTTACTCTACAAACATAAAATAGAAGACAATGTCAGCCTGCAAGTGCACAGCTGAAATAAGATGACACTGGAGAGTTGAGTGAGTCTTACAGAACTTCTTGCGCAAGGAGAATTACCCTAATAAATATTAGGGTGAGTGAGCATGCAAAGGGTGGAAAGAGCTATAAGGAATAGTGGAGGAATGAATGAGATAGCACAGGCATGAAATAGTTTGTCTGAACAGCAGACTCATGTTAGAAGAAAAAAGAATGCAAGACAGAGACATTTAGTGTGAAGAGTGGAAATTTAAACTCTTGCCGTAGTGGATAATATTGGGAAGATATACTTCCCATTTTCATTCATGTTGATAATGCCCCATGTATGCTGGGCTTTTTTCCTTTACATTCTGAAGGAACATTTCAGTGTAATGATTGGCCTCGTGGGATCTCTTTTTCTTAGAAGTGATTTCAAAAGCACACATACGAAAGGATATTTTTTTAGGATTGAGCATCCTCCTTAACTTTTGAAGAACTGAATCTCTGAGTGGAACACAACAGAAATTAAAACTCTTGTTTGCAGGCCTGCCCTTTAAATTCTGTTGAAGCCTCTGTGCTGCAAGGTCAGAAGACCTGCAGTCGTAAGATCGAATCCACGCGACGGAGTGAGCCCCCGTCGCTTGTCCCAGCTCCCGCCAACCTAGCGGTTCGAAAGCATGCAAAATGCAAAAATGCGAGTAGATAAATAGGTACCACCTCGGTGGGAAGGTAAACGGCGTTCCGTGTCTAGTCACGCTGGCCACGTGACCACGGAGGATTGTCTGCGGACAAACGCTAGCTCTATGGGTTGGAAACGGAGATGAGCACCGCCACCTAGAGTCGGACACGACTGGACAAATTGTCAAGGGGAACCTTTACCTTTACCTTTTACTACTTCATCCTTTACAGGTTGCCCAGGCTGGCTAAAGCTGATGAGATTTGCCAAATAGTCATATCTGGATGGTGAAAAGTTGCCACTGTCTTGAAAGTAATACAAGAACCATTAAGACAGGATGGCTGTGCAGAGTCCTTTTTACATAATGAAAAGTCACTTACCATTTTGAAATTCATTTCCCCCCCAGAAGCTTGAGATTATATAGAAGACATTTGAAATTTTAAAAGCACAATTGGTTTTTAGCCAGATTGGATGCCAGACATAAAACTAACTACCATGCCATGCAAAAAGAATAAAGAATAAACCAACCTAAGTATGTTAGTGATCAGGTCATTTTACACAGCACTGCATTTCTAATTTTAGCAAATCAGGGCAGAGGTTTTAAAGAAACTTGGAAAAGAACATCCAGCATCTTTGATGTTGTAAAATGATAATTTATTCAGTGCATTAATCCATGAAGTTGTCTGTGTGTGATCTCTGCCTCTAGCAGTTGAACAGAAATAGTTTAATTATTATATCCTCAAACCGACTGGAGAAGATTCTGCAAACCTTAGTATAAATAATAGGGTGACTGAACTCAAAAGGGACAGGGCACCCTCTTCCTTTTACTAGCTGTGGAGAAGAGGATTTTTGAAGATGTAATTTGTAATCTAGGATTAGAAGAGCAGCATCTGCTTGCTTACTTCCCCTGACTAACTACTAAAGACCTATTCGCCTTATCTTCTCCAGTAGGTTAGTCACTATTATTTACATTGTTGTCCAGGCATTTTTAATAACTTGAAGTTAGCCACAAATGTAGCCCAATATCTGCATTGTATGATATTAAAACATCTCTTTATAACTCCAGATAAAGTAGTGCATGCTGGTATAAGGTGCAATAAATCTTACACCAGGCCCCCTGGGAAGGAGACCAGTGTTTCATATCTCCTGCACCATCAAGGTAACTTGAAAGGGAGAGAGAGCTGCAGGCTGTGTTTCATTGCCAAGACTGCAGATGGCCTGAAAGCAGAACCAGAGCTTGGAAAAGCTGCTTCTTTGGACTACAACTCCCAAAACCCTTCCACCCTCCTGGCTATGGGCCAGACTTGCTAGGGAACTGGGTGAGCTTTAGTCCAACATGGAACTTTTGCAAGCTCTTACTAGAAATGCTTGCAGGAAAGGTCAGATTATATAGTGGGGTTTATCCTTTCTGCTCAGTTTTGAGCAAGGGACACCTTGGCAAAATGTCTTCCCATAAATATGATACAAACCTCTTTCCCTATGTCAGTAGTAAACTGAGTTAATACCAGCAACCTTCTTAAAGACTATTCTTTTAGAAAAATCCCTTGGAATTAGTGTAAGCAACAATGGCTGAAATCCTGTTGCTGTAAGTTACGTTTTGTAAGAATGATCTAGCATGTGCATTAAGTGGTATTGTCAAACAGCCTGAGTCATCAGCCGTGGCGATTTTTCAGAAATAAAACATTTCCCGTTTCTTCCCCAAAGATCTCAAGGCACCCTTGGAATGACTTTCATCCTCAGGAAGCCATGGCAAGCCACTGGATGGGAAGGAGAAGTCCTTAGTAGACATAAAAACGGAGGCCTCCCCAGTATTTTTGTCTGGTTTTGGCCAACATTAACCCCTCTGTAGAACTATGCAGAAGGATCTGTGCAGTCATCTTTCACTGGCTAAAATCCTGTTGCATAAATTATACCATGTTAGGCTGATGACATTAGCTGTGACATTATTTCAGAAACAAAACATTTCTGATTGCTCCTTGGAAGTAGGCTGTGGAGTCTTTTCATAATTAAATGGACCAATCCACACATTATGCAGAAGCAACCCTGTTTTTTTTCAACAGTATAAAAAGGGAACAGTTGCCAGTGATGACTCCCTAGTGAATGTACATGTGCAATGAAGATGTATGTTGTTTTTATACTTTCCATATCTAAGAAAAGTAATATGTAAAGTGGCCCTTAGCTAAGCTTGTAAATCCCCCTCCCTTTTTAGTAACAGATGCAGCAGAGAACCATGACCATATTCATGTGATAGATGTTCATTTATTTGTGCATACCTGATACATTTTCCTATGTACACCTAAAATGCTGTGTGTCCACAGGTACACTTATATTTTGTTCTCATGTGCTCTGGAGCAAATGCAAAACTGTACCATGCCCCAAGAGATGGTGCCCAGTTTGTGATCTTCCTGAGGGCAACTAGCTGCTAGGGTTTGAGAGGAAATACTAGGCCATTGGTGAAATCCAGCAAGCAGACTCTGATGTTCTTAAGATCATTTTGCACTTGATGCTTCCAAAGGAGTCTATCCAGTGGTGTGTGCCCCCCCCCCCCCCCGAAATAAAGTGCTGAGGGAAGGGAAGAAAAGCACTCCTGGGAACCTGCCTTGAAATAAATAAATCTAGTATGTATATTAATGTTGCCAAACAGCATGAGTTGTGTTTCATTTCATGATAAGCTGTTCAAACAAAATGGAAGACAAGCCCACTCATGTCTTGAACTGGGTGCTACTCTGAGTACAGGCTTTTAACATGTCAAAAGTTGAACTTTGTTCATAGGAGTTATTGTATGCTGATGCACTTGCAATTCTTCTTTTGAAATCTTCCCTCTCCTTCTTTTCTTTAATAAAAAAGAGTGAACAATATTGTTTCATGCTATCTAATGAGTAGTGGGAAGTCTTATATAATTTACTTGGGTGCATTTAAAATATATATACCCAGACACTGAGTCATTGTATCGATAGGCAGTGTTAGTCATTTATTTATTATTTAAAATATTTTTACCCTACCTTTCTCTTTAAAAAGGACTTAAGGCGACTTACATCAGTCATTGAAGCAGCACTGGTTCCTCAAAAACAACAGGACTCCTTTGCAGCTACAAGGCTGCTGCTTTTCAGGCAGCTATCAAACCTAGAAGACTGCTTTTCTTGTCTCTGCTGAGATTCTTCCTTTTGCAATATCTGTGACATAAATGATGGTAGAGCTGAGGGAACACAAGTAGGAATGCTGACAGGTAGCACTAGTCCTACAGAACACCAGTACTAAACAATTTTAACAATTAGTTTTGAGGGCCAGAAAACATTAATAATTGTTCCCATTCCCCTAAAACAAACAAGTGAAAAACAAACACAAAACAAAATCTCAAAACTGCTTCTTCATTCTTCAGCAGTATCAAAAAAAACTGTCCCCTTTTGCCCACCTTTTGTACTGAATATTGGAGGCTATCTCTGCAGCAATGCCCATATCCTACTTAACATCCTAATAGGCAGGCCTTATTTGCTCATTAATCAGCATTTATGGTTAGCAGCCAAGAAAAGGAAAACTAAATTCAAGACACTGAGCAGCAGAAAAGTTTGGTTCTTAACAAAAAAGAAAGGCCCTCCAGAGTAAGATTTTTATGAGGAGTAAAGCTTTTAGGTTTTAATGACTCGGAGTAAATTTCTAAAGAGTTTTAAACATAATAAACTTTCCTCGTATCTACAAACATTTTCCAAATTTAGCGTTACCATGATCTTATTCACAAGTCTTTGTAAAGTGGACTTTTGCTTTGCACACGCACACAATACATCTGTATGGCAATTCAGGCTATATCCCATTTTGCTATAGAATGCTATGATACTACATAGGTCTGTGGTTTAGGCATCTGGCTGCGGAGCCAGAGGTTGGGAGTTCGATTCCCCACTGTGCCTCCTTGACAGGGTTTGGACTCAATGATCCATAGGGTCCTTTCCAGCTCTGCAGTTCTAAGAGGATGATGATGATGTTATGCATAAAACATTCTCTCTTTGGGGGAAAAATTGTATACAGAGAAACTGTAAAAATAAAACTGATTTTAGCTTTTATGGTTTCTGTACTGAAATACAAAACAAAATTCTGTGTAAAAAGTTGCTGCTGGTTCATTCCTGCCCAACCATTACTTCTTTATTTGACAATTGCCGGCCAACAAGCAAATGTGGTCTTCATTGGGCTAAGGTGAAGACAAACTGGCTGGAATCTAAACACCTTTTATATGCAGAAATAATGGCTTTGGTGTTCATGGTGGCAGCCCCCTCCCCTTCCATGTCACAATTTGGTCTTGGAACTCCCCTTAGAAGGCAACTGATTTTGAAAAATACTTGTTTATATGTTACATATGGCACATGTACAGGGCTCTCTTGTCCCCATTTTATTATTCTCGTACGTTTTGTGTAGGCAAAACATATAAAACTTGAGAAAAATTACAAGGCCAAGGATGCTGGGAACTTTAATTGGGCTCCCCCAGATCCCACTCCAGTGCTCTACATCACACAGACTCTCTCTTTTGTTGTGCAAAACTGGTAGTGCTATTCTTTAAATCAGTGGTTCCCAGCCTTGGGTCCCCAGATATTCTTGGACTGCAACTCCTAGAAATTCTGGCCAGCACAGTGGTGAAGCCTTCTGAAAGTTTTAGTCCTGACCCAAGGTTGGGAACCACTGCTTTAGATGAAGGCCACTGAACATCATATAAGGAAAAGCAGTATAAAATGCTGTTATGTCTTTGTGATGCCTCATGCACATGTTCAATATTGAGCAAATGTGAGGAACTCAAATCTGTTTTGTGCTTTTGTTCAAGACTGCTGATCTGTTGACAACAGAGCTGTAAAAGTTACATTCCTGGACAGAAATTCATTTTAAATGCTTTTTTAAACCAGAAGTGTGTGTATGTGTGTGTGATGCAAAAGCTGCACTAAAATGTTCTGTCAGAGGGACTGCCATCTTCTCTACCATGGTCTAAATTCAGATTGCAGTGCAGATTTGAAATGTGAAATGTCTCACCTCTTCAGGTTTCTGCTGTCTTAGAACTGCTTCTGAAGGTTTGGGTGATCTGTTGGTTTAGAAAACTCAATGTCACATGGCTGAGCATAAACTTGAAAGTCTTTATAGCTTTTCAGTTCAACTGAGCTTGAGCCAATAAAACTTAGCGAATACAGTTTGCAAAAGAACTAACTGAGCCCCAGGGCTGTTGGAGCATAAAACAGGTATCAGCTAGCAAAACACAGTAGTTCCGCGTACTCTCACCCTGCTGCAGAGCTAGGGATTATTCTTGTTGAGCAGAGCAAACTGACCATGCCAATGTTTACATTTCTTCCAGATCATGGGACCCTGAAGCATGAGGTGAGTCTTTTTTTTTATTAAAACAAAAAAAAAAAAAGATTTGATGTGGAAATTGAATATGTCTGTTATTCAGATTGCCTCATTTGTGTGTATGTATGTGTTTGTGTAACAAAATAGCCCCCCTGCCCCCAATCCTATTCTCTGAAGTGGTTTGGGTGTTTGTGCTTAAACTCCTTCTGCAAACTGGGGTTAAAAAGAGAGACAAAGGGCACAATCAGCTCAAGATTAAGCGTTTTCAAGTCTTACGGATTTCACTGAAGAAAACATTAATCAAGTGTGTAACTCTCTTATTAGAAGCTGAGAGACTTGAATTTGCTTAAGCTTAACTGGCTCAAGTTCTAATGCTGCAGTCTGTTTCAGGGGATTTGTATAGTTTTCTTCAGATTTCCTTGGGGTTCAAGATGTGAGCAGAACACAGAGAAGAAAACCAAAGCAAGGCAGTTCTCTTTGAGTTTAAGATTATGGGCCACCATGTGATTTTGGCAGAAGAATTACAAGTGACTAAATTTCCATAGTGTAGTGGTGGCAGAAGGAAGCTTATGAATACCAAGTTCGGCAGTTTTCAACCTCTTGACTGCCGAATGCGCAGCTAGCTACCGAATTTGGAAAGTTAAGCTCTTGTCACAGAATTACTTGACAGATCTTTAACATTGTGACTGAATGGCAATGGCCAATGGGCACATATTCAGTGAGTTCGGTATTAAATCTTTGTTCATTATCTTGATGCATTTATAGAAAGGAAGCCAAGGTTATTTTTCTCAACATAGAATTGATCTCCCTTGAATCCTTAGGTACTTCTCTGAAATATAAGAGGCAGTGCTAAGTGAAAAGGCTACAGGGACCACATTGTTCCACTGTTCATTGTTTCATATCCTGCTTCATTCAAGAGCAAAATATTTTTGGAGTACACTTCATATACACTGTGAAGGGTTTTATGTGAACTGTGGTCTTACTGTTTGATTAAAAATGTAGATTTATCCCTGTTCAGGATTCGACCGTGTGTTCTCCAGTAAAGGGAGAATGCAAGGAGGTTGAGCCATTTGATATTGGGGCACTCAACCTGCATGGCACTTTGGTGACAGAGGTTGAGGTTCATGCTAAATTTGTGTTAGTGTGTGCATGTACTCATTGGGTTCTCTTTAGAAAACGTAGGGAATATGGTTATTTAGGGTATAAAGTTCATGTTTCTGGATGAGGAGATTGTATAATCTCAGTGTTATTGCTTGCAGAGCTTCAGGAAGGAAAGCTAAGTGATTTGCACTGTAGTTGCTGGAATATGCTTGCATTTATTTTGCATACGACATTCTCTACTCTGGAACACTTCTGTGGAAGAGGCCAGGCAGATACCAGTTCTGCCATTATATACAGGATGAGCTGGTTAGCCTCAGGCAGCTGAGTGTGCAATAAAACTAAAGGGCAGCGTATTGTCAATATATATGCATTACATCTTGATGTAGCTCAGAACATATGTTGTATATCCTAACTTCCAGATGAGGGTTGTGGGATAAATGTGGGAAATCGAGGGGAAGTTTTTATAATATTTTAAATCTTCTTGTCATGGGGGCATCATTTGAAGCTTCTGTCTCACACACCAAGTTGTCGCAAGCTATCTCTTGAGTCTTTCCGACTGACAAATAAATATTCTAACATCAGTCTTTAACATTATTCTTTAATGTTTAGAATGCTGTTTTACTCCACTATGAAAATATGGAGATTATACCCTGTTTGGTTTAATACACTTTGCTGTCATTGCTCAGATTCCACAGTATTTCCTAAGATATAAACAAGCTGTATTTCAACCTCAGACAAGCTATCCACACTTCAGTTTGAAAACTAAGACTAGTGAGAGGAAGACAGAATGTTGCATGATTATAAGCTGCCCTCATTTTCTCTCACTTTCAACCTCACTGTGTAGGTTAATCCAATTTTTTAAAAAAACAAAAACAAAAAACCAGAAGGTTAATACTGGTTTTCACATACATTCTTGTGTATTGTTCCAAGACCTCATTCTTTCTTGCCCTTACAAGTCATATCTGCCACTTGAGCAAGGAAACTGAAGGTGAACTAGAAATTACTTTTTATTATAATTGCATTTTCACTTCTCTATAGTTAATTGGAGTTTCACTGTAAATGAATACCAGAGCTTTTGAAGCCCTGGGTATAAAGCAGAGGAATGACTTCAATTGTAGGCCTGTTGCAAAATTGTACAAATTTTTAGTGAATTGCGGTCTGAACCCATCATAAGAGTATCTTTTTGGGGAGTAATGAGTGGCTGCTGCTTTTTTTAAACATATAATTTTCCTTTCTCTGGTAGTCAGAAGGTCTGTCAAACAAATAGCTGCACTGCTTTTATCTTCTCTTAAGTATTGCCACTAGTTCATTGTTGTGTATGACTCCCTTTCAGCAAAGGAAAACAAAAACATTTTTCTTAAATTATATTTCTGATATGAACTCTTGATCCACATCCTCACCACTCAGGTGAGGTGAATTCTGTAGTAGCCTTTTAATGCCAGGAAGGCCCTCTGTGAGATGAAAAGCATATACCTTTGCATGCAGTGAGCTTTGCCTGTAATTGGTGCTCCACACTTCTGCACATGTCAAAATGTTATCCACACTCCCTTAGAAATACAGAAACAGCAGATTGTCTGCATCATCTATTAGGCAGGGCTGGCCTGGACATGTAACTAGCAAAATGATTGCACCATGGGGGTGGCGTGAGATGGTAAATGAAGGCAAAGATTTGTATCTGAGTAATATAGCAAGACCTTTAAAGTATGAGCTCCAGTGGGGTGAGAGAGCACTGTTTGGACTATGCTTGAGGCAGCGAAATTTTTTGAGTAGGCACTCTTACTTTGAATCCTTGCCTTGAATGCCAAAGGAGTGACTTTTGACACTCAACTCCACTTAATTGAACTGCCCAAAGTATGAGTACTATTTGAAGGTGCGCAAATAATTGGACAGGAACTGCTTTTAAAACAAATCTCTAACTTGTTTTGGGGCTATGGATAACTGTATCAATATTTGCCATGCAGCCCTATTCTCATGTCTAAAGAAGTGGATTTGTTCATGAAAGCTCATATTAAAATATAGCAGTTGCTCTTTAAGGTGCCACAACATTTTTGTCATCTTTGTTTTTGTTTTTGCCTGACATCTCTAACTTGTGTTTTGTCAAATTCACAGAAACGACCAAATGGGCTTCGAAAGAGCTCCAGGTTCATGGACTCAGGTTTGTTCCCCCTTTTAAAAAAACCTTAAGGAGAATAAAGGTTAGAGCTCTTGTGTCAGATGATTGTACAATCTTCTGTTTTGGAGATTGGGACGTCTGAGTGCTTCTAGTCTAAGAGCTTGATGTGCAAGCCCTCTGAATGAGAGAGATGTGATTTTATACAAATCTGCTGTGTTGAACTATCATGGGCCTAAAGAGTCAGAATATTCTACCCATTTTTTAAACCAGAATTGTAGTGGAAAGTTGCTCACTTCTTTATCATCATCATCATCATCATCATCGTAGAACTGCAGAGCTGGAAAGGGGAGTCCAGCTCCTGTCAGGGAGTCACAGTGGGTAGAGATGGGCACTTATTAAAAAAAGAATCACCAAATTCGTTCAAAAATCACTAATTCGTTGAGTCATATTTATATGAATCAATGCCCCTCATGAATACGAATCAATGAATTTTTAGCAATTTTTTTATTAGTTGATTTGTTTGGCTATAAAATGCCCCCTGGCACCTAGACACACCACAATTTCAGGGAAGTTTCCTCTGACTCTCTTCTACAATCCCTCTAGGTTTGGTGAAGATTGGGTTTTAGACATCTAAGTCATACTCCCACAAAGTGGGTCCCCCCAGGAAAGTGCCCTTTAGAGCTGGCTTGGGGAAAGTCAATCTTCACCAAACTTGGAGGGATTGTAGAGGAGAGTCAGTAGAAGCTTCTCTGATTTTGGTGTCTCTAGGTGTCTGGGGGGAACTTTCCTGGGAGGGCGCTCCTTGTGGGTGTATAACTCTGACATCCAAAACCTAAATTTCACCAAACGTACAGGGCTTGTAGAGGAGAGTTGGAGGAAGCTTCTTTGCAAATTTGGTGTCTCTAAGTGCTTGGGGGGGGGGCAGTTTTATAGGGTGTAAAAAATTTAAATTTGTAATTTGTGATTCGTCAACCTTGACAAATCATGAATCAAATGAATCACCATTTTTCTGATTCATGTCCCTCTCTAACAGGGAGCAATTGAACTCCCAACCTCTGGCTCCACAGCCAGATACCTAAACCACTCAGCTATCAAGCAGTTCTTGTACTGTTGTAGAAGGATTTTGCTGGATATGAAGAACCTGAATATAAAATGGATTGACCACAACTTGCTTTGGTCCTGCATCTGATAAACCTGGCATCAGATGTCTGCTGCATTCATGGCAATGGCTAAGTATTTCATTTGACTGCTAGTGCAGCGGTACTGGTTGTAGTATAGCTGCAGCAGTTGAAATCCTGATTCTAGTTCTGAGCATTTCAGTTACAGGACACTGTCTCCCAGGACTGTTTAGTCTTGCTTGGTTCTATAGTTGTAGTCCAAAAAAGCTGCCACCCTGCTAATCGCTTCCCTACCCATATTTTCAAGGGTGCAGTCATATGACTAATTTCTGCTTTGCTGTTACAAGTAGTTCTCTTAAACTTTGTTTACATATCTACGGGCTTTGGGTTAACTCCTCCTTTACCTTCTGCTGCTTAAACAGACTTGTGGCTTTTTTAAATCCTTGGACTGCCGCCTTGCAAGGCAGTGTGTGTATTTGTGTGTTCTCAAGGTTGCTGGTTTTTGACAAGGCTAAGGTAACAGAAATCTTGAGGTGAAAAGTCTCCAAAGAAATGCACATCAAGTTCTGCATTCTTAATTTTCACACATTTATTAGGGCTAACTTTGAATTCACAGTTGCCAAAAGTATATAGGGACAGACAGCAGACGCTGATTGAATTTCTGCTATGAAAAGTATTTATTTGTTTTGAGTGGCAAGCAGCCAAGTTGTGTTTCCAAACTCTGGCCCCTATTTCTGGTTACAAAGCAATCATGGTAGGAGCAGAGGTTTGCATGGAAGAAGGGTATACTTTTAACCCTTTCCCTCTCTTGCTTATCCCTCCCTCCCACGCAATTCTCCTTCACTTTTATGTCTAAGAAGCAGTACCAGAGTATGGAAATATGACAAATGTGCAATGTCTTATTCTAGCCCTTTGTCTAAATCAAAGTGGGCAGCTAGTGTCCTGCTAGTTACTGTTGGAATGCAACTTCCATGTTCCTTCACCTTTTGCTATGCTGGCTATGGCTTTTGAGATGTGGCAGTCCAACAACCTCTTGTAATACAAGATCTGCTCACTTCTTGTCTAAATAAATAAAATCACACGCGAGTTCTTTCTCTTAAGCTTGGCAGAGATTCTCCCCCTCTTCCTCACATACTCCTATTTTTCAGTAGTTGTCTGATGAGAGCTTTTTATGTGTGGTCTTTTTTTTTAACAAGTTCTTTTTCACAGTTTAATTATAATGGATTCAGATATAAGACAAGTTATGAGTTGTTAAATGTTTCTAAGTATAGGACCTGTAAAAGCAACTTGAGTACAGTTTTGCATTTATCTTGAAAACAGGGTCACAGGCTGGAACCAGCCACTTTGAAAGACCTTCATATCTGCAGGAAGAAGAAGGTTCTTAGAGTTGTATAATCATGGAGTTGGGAGGGGCCTATAAAGCCATTGACTCCAACCCCCTGCATAATGCAAGAATTCAAATCAAAGCATATCTTGGTTGCATTGATGATGTTCCCACTCCTCAGTTGCCTGGGACCTGAAATGCAAATTGTTAAAAAGGCTTATCTGCTCCCTTAAATTTCATCATCATCATTGTATACGGTGCATTTTTGAAGAAATATAACTGGTGCCCCTAGCCCCATACTGCCTCACTGTGCTCTGGCACACTTTTTCATTCTAAATGAAGCAACACTGAGGTCTACAGGCTGCAGTTCCTCTGTGTTCTCATTACATTCCAATAAGCTTGTTATTTGACATTCTCGAAAACAGTGTGCAAATGTCCTTTGTCGGACAAATTCTCCATCTAATACACCTTCACTTACAGTTTTAGGAAATATCATGTTTAGGTTCCACAGTTTGGAGCAGGACTGTAGCCCTAGGTAAGGTATGATTGAAAATTTAGGATTCCCTAACAGGGAAATTGGAAGCTGGAAAAACTTTTATCTAGCACTGGGTGGCAGGGGGTGGGGTTTGAAAGATTAGACTGTGCAGCTGCAGTTGCTCTGTCCTTGGCAGGAGTCTTTGAGCCAGTGAATGTGGAGAGGTGTGGTTGGGTCCTCCTGCAGTGAGAGGGTAGACATTGTTAACTGTGCAGATTTATTGTCTTCATTTCTGGGAACTTTGGTCCTTAGGTATTGCTACCAAGTGTTTGACAGTGTTGAGGATGGGAGTTGTATGCTTAAACTGCTGTTACATATGCCACTGTCAGATAAGAGTGTGGGATGACCAAAGTAAGGGCATGCCAAGAGTCCTGTAAGAAGGAAGCAATTTCAAAAATTACGGTCCAACTTTCCTTTCAGTTCTCACCCCCTCTCCACCAAAAGCCAGGGATGTCTGATGAACATGAGACTTGTCACTTAAAAACAAAATCATACTCAGGGGTTTCCAGGTCTTGGTGGAAGGAGTCAGTTTGGAATGGCTTTAGAGTACCTTGGCTGGATGGTTTCTGAAGAAGTTTCTGAAGAAGGAGCTTTTAATGGGCGCCACTTTATTTCAATCATGTTTCCTTCAGTTGTATTTTAACATTTTAAGTTAGGGGTGTGTGGGTTTTTGTTTTTTTAAAATCTGTTCCTTTTCAAGTTAATCTTGTTGCCAGTTGCCCTGAGCTCTAGTTTTGGATGAAATGTAGGATATGTATCAGTCAGTCAATTAAATAGACTGATTGATAGATGGATGGATGGATAAATAAATAGATAGCCTTTTGGCAAAGTTTCTTATGTGGGGGTTCTCAACACAGTGGAAGGGTTGGATGGAGATGGATGGTTATATTCCACTTGTCCAGTACAGTCCCCTTCCTATAATCCAAGGTATGCCCCACTTCTGGTCTCTTAGGACACTAGCTGCAGTTACTTGGACAATTTCCCAAACTCATGCACACCAAGATCAGATTTGCCTCTTGAGAAGTCACCTGGCCCAAGTCCCTTAGTAAATGTGTATCTCTCCCTAACCAAGGTCTGCTTCACTTTTTGAGAACCTAACCGAATGTTAGTTCTAGGCGCATCCTTTTTGTTTTTCTTGTATTGCCTGATGCCAAGAGATTAATGCTATCACTTGGCTGAAACAATATGCTGCTGGGCACAGCTGGACTCTTGAGTACAAAGGCCCAGCCCAATTATTGTTCATGTGTTTGGTTCGGAAATTCATTTCTGTTACTGCTGTTATTCTTTTGCTTTGTATAGTTTTAAGTCCCTCAACACAGCTGTTACTCAGTTGTCTCGTGAGAGTTGCAGAAAATCCCAAACTAAACAACCTCCCTTAATTATTATGGAGCCCTGCAGGTTAAAAGTTATCATTTGTGAGTCCAATAATTGCAGTTCTGGGCTCATACCATGTTAGATGACTCAACAATGGTAATTAAACTTCTCTGTGCTTTCCCCATATAATGTGCTCCCCCGCCCCCATGTCTTTGTTTAATGCTTGGAAGTATTCCAACTGTAGCACTTAACGCCAGCTACAGTGCCTCTCCCCAAAAGAAGGCATTAACTCTGAGTTGTAGGACAAGAACCAGCAAGCCTCATGCCTACAATCAACTTTTTTTAAAAAATCTACTAACCCAAACTTTGTCTCATGGAGCTTGCCCGGGTCCAAGCAATGGTCCAGTTTTAGTCTGGTCACCTGTTTGTGCTAATTGAAAGACAAGGTGCTTCAAAGCCATGTGGCCATTATAATACTTCCAGCCATTTGGGTTTTAGCAGGCAGTCCAGTCCTACGCAGTGTTTGATGTGCCAAAAGCCTGCTAACTACCTTAGATGCACAGAGGTACACAGAGGGCTGTGAGCGGCTGCCTCTCGAATCAGTTTTCACCTGCTAAGAAAGGGCAGCAAATTGCTATTTGTTTACTCTTACAACAATTGTCTTTTTAATTGCCATGATCAGAAAGGGATTCCGATGGGTACCTTCTTTCCCATCTGCCAAAATGATTTGGCTTGGCTGACTTTGGGTATGGTTTATTTATTTATCTACATTTTTATCCCGCCCATCAAATGGCTCTCCTTACAACCAGTCAAAAGGCAAGGCTGGTTGTAAGGAGTGCCATTTGATGTTCTGCCTCAAGCAGCACAATGTTTTGGACTGAGTTGGCCTTGTGTTCTGGTGAAAGCATATTCCGGTCTTCTATTTTAATGTTTGCTGTCAGGCCCCATTTCTTGAAGGCTCAGTGTGAGGCAAAGCAGAGAAGCACAACAACAGGGATCTCCCAGGACTTCCAACTTTCCTGCTGCCTTGAAAGTGGCAGTGCAAGCAGACACTGTGTTCCAGCAGTCATCTTGCCACTTCATAGTGTACTTGTGGAGAGGTTGGCAGATGAATGACTGTGGTGTAGCACATGGGTCTCTTCCCAGTGCCCTGTGCTGCCCCAAATGTTTCATCTCAGGGAAAAACCCTGGAAAAAGTCTCCATTGAAGTGAATGCAGAATTCTTTTCTCTGTGCAAATTGTGGGTCAAGATCAAAACCAATTGGATGGTTCAAACCACATTGGATTGCTCCCACTCCAGAGGTCACAACTTTGTGGTAAATGTGACAGTTCTTTAGTCCAATCACAGCTTCTCCAGTACAGTCACTGTTTCACGTTATGTAACAATCACATTTAATTTACCTGATTAATCTTTAACTTGGGTCATTGAATTTATTAGATACTTCAGGGAAATGCTAGAAACACTGTCTCATTTGCTGTAATTTCTTAGGTTACTTTTTAACTTACTGAGTGGGCCCTTTTGGAAAGGCTGTCCTCCCTCTTGCCATTTGAAGGGTGGACTTTTGTGTCTGATATGAGCACTGCACTTTATCTTAACCGATGTTGATAAGAACAAATTGTGAGATATACTGCTGAGGTGAACAACTCTGGGAATAAAGAACTTATGAAGAATATAAACCACAACATGTAAAAATAGAACACCACTTGATAAAAAAATTCCTAGCTTTACTTGGATGTGAAGTACAGTTCATGAAAGAACTGTGAACAAATGAGGCAGATGTTTCAGCTAACTTTAATCTGTAACCAGTGTCCTCGGGGGTGGGCTGCTATATGCATGTTATCCCAGTTATCCAGTATCTGGTGGAGTTCCAGTTGCCTCCCCATGTTCATATAAGGTGCTGTCAGTGTCCTGTAAATGCTGTAGCATCAATATACCTGTTCTGTGGTGTCCTATTAATCTATTAGGTCTGTGGCTTTTGTCTTGTGAATTATTTGTTGTGCATTTTCATAGGAAAGTGGTGTGCTACAACTATTTACAAATTATTTCCACCTTATATCCATGATACAGCCAGTTATTCAGGTCTGTCATGGAGTCTGAAACCTGATGGAGGAAGAATGATTGATCCTATGGTAAAGATGTGTGATTTCCCACCAGTGATATAATTGGATAGTTAAACATTGGAAGAGCCTTCTTAAATCTGGCAGCCTCCAAATGTGTTGGAACACACCTTCAGCCATTCCAAGCCAATGAGACTAAGTGGGGATGGTGAGAGTTGTACTTTCACATCTGGAGGGTGCACAGCATTGTGATTCTTTCTCTAGGTGTGAATGGAAAGCTCCATAATACCTAGTGGAGTGTAAATCATTGAGTTCTGATCATCCTACGTTTCATCTGAAGATTTTGCCAATGCAGGTTTTGTGACTTCAAGATCACATTAGCCTCCCCTCCCCTTCTTCTCTCCCCTCCTTTATTATTCATGTCATTACATTCTATGAGGAGCTCTGAAAATTTCTAAAACTTGCATACATTTTTTGTGGTTTTGTTTAGTCCTATTAAAGATGAGAGAGAGCCAATATGGTATAAAAGGTAGAGTGTTTGATTAGAACGCAGCAGACCTAGGTTCCAGTCCCTGCTTGGCCACAAAACTTCACGGCGGGGGGGGGGGAGATGAAAATTGTAAACCACCCCTTGAACTTATCACATGCCTCAAAAACTCCATGAAGTTCACTGTGAGTTGGAAGTGACTTGATGGCATATAATGACAGTAATAATAGTATGGTCTTACTGTGGATTTTATGTGTTATTTTATATTAGGTCTCTCTCCCCCCCCCCCCCCAATGTTCCTCTGGTTCTTTTCCTCTTCTTGTTCTAATGTTATTTATATCTGATTTGTTTCCTGCTCGTTTTCCCAAACTGGGATTCACAACAGTATTAACAGTGTTCTCTTGTACTTTTGGTACACTATTATAAAGTTTTAAATTATTAATGATACATTTGTCAGATGTAACAAACATCTCTATGTTCATATCAGCCTCCAGAGTTTATATCAGTTTGCATGAAGGCTGCCGGGAGCCTCCAAGTTATAGAGACTCAAAAGAGAACATGGCAGGCACCTTTTCAGATTTAGGAGCTGGATTGTCTGTGGAGGGCTACAAGAAATGGGTGAGGCTTCTGGTGCACATGGTGGTAGTGAATCGCCCTTTCTCACATCCCCATTTATACTCTGTCATGCTCATATACTTTTTCTCTGTCTCTTTCTCTTACACACACATGAACTCACATACCCCAATAACCTGATACAGGTCCTTCCCACTTGGTTAGCCTATCCTGCCCCACAAGTGATCCCACTCAAAAGTTCTACCTCATTCTTCATCCATGACCCATTCCCAACCTCTTACTTGATGACTAATCAGCTTCACAGTAGGGAATAGCTGATGAGAGACCTCTTGGGTCGTGGGCTGAACAGACAGTAGCTCTGGATTATGGGTTACCCATGTGTCCTATAGAGTTCTTTGCTTATCTCCTGTTTGAAATCTGTAGAATCCTTTGTTCATTTAAAGAGGAAGGTATGAAACAGATGTTATGGAGAATTAAGAATTCTCAGTGTAAGTAAACAGAAAAACTAGAATGCCACAGAGACTTGTTTATTGAGTATGAATATAAATTTGGATGGGATGATGTGTTAAGATTTCATGTTCTGTTGATATTTAATGGTAAAAAATGTAAATGTTCATTGGTCTATTGTTGCAATGCATATATCTAAATACTGGTGGAAGTCAGAACAGACTGATCTGTCTTCCACATGCCTCTAAAGCAGTGGTTCCCAACCTTGAGTCCTCAGACGTTCTTAGATTGCAACTCCCAGAGGACTTCACCACTACTTCTGCTTTCAGGGGCTTCTGGGAGTTGCAGTCCAAGATCGCCTGGGAACTCAAATTTGGGAACCACTGCTCTAGAGGATTCTATAGAAATGAGCTTATATCTACAGTACATAAAATCAATTACTAGTGCAGCCTCACTTCAAAAGTGTTTACTAGATGAGAACTGCAGGTGTGATAGAGAGGCCATACTGTCAGATTAGGTTTTGGATGCAAATCTGCAATTGGTGATGAAGTTTACTGAATAACCCTAGACCAGTTGCAGTCTGTAAGTGAGCTACCTCACAGGGTGATTGGGAAGATACAGTGTGAGGAGGAGACTCCATGTATTCCAATTTCAGCTCACTGGAGGAAGAAATGGAAGAAATACAACAAACAAGCAAACAAACAGCCGTAGTACTTGTCATAGTTTTAGTAGTGATTTAAACAAACAACAACAACAAAAAACAAAACAAAAAACAAAAGGAAGAGAAGAAATGCAATCCCAGGAGATTGTGGAAATCAGCAAGACCTGTACTCCTTAATGTGTTTCTAAGTGATCTTCTAGTGTTGGGGCAGACTGTCAACAACTGCGATCACCAATGTGTTCTGTTTCCTGCAAACCACTCTGTTTTTCTAATAGTGCCTGACCTCCTTTAAACTCAGTACAGTCTCTTATATTAGTGATATGTGCAGGGGGCCTTTCTTCTTTCTATCACCTAGTTTCTCCAGGGCACGTTCTCTGAGAAGGGAAGGGAAACCTGAGAGACATTTCAAGGTGTTATGCCCTTGAAACGCTGGTGAAAAAAGCTGGTAAGGCATAAGAAACAAATCTTCTTTTAGCTCATGTTAACACCAGCAATAGAAATGGGATCATAAGTTGTAAACACTCCTAACGGGATAAAAGACATGATTCTAAATATGGATGGAAAAAATACTGTAGTGTACCCCCGCTTCAGTGTTTATTTTCCTTCCATCTCTCATAAAGTAGATGCACTGGTGTCCCCATTGTTTTGTAGATAGGAAAGCAAATTCTAATGTTACATTCAGTGATTGTGCAGTTCCGTCCAACTCAGCCACATGCTTTTTAGTGCAGGCTGTTTACTCGTGCTATGTATTTTAGGGGCTAGAAGAGTATCAGACAACAGTGTTTACACTGATAAGGTCTTGGCACTGTAATTAAGCTCAGGACTGCTTCACACAGGTTTACCTGGAGATCATGCCCTCATAAGCAGCAGATGAGATGGAAAAGTTAAACAGTGCAAAATTTTCAACTCTGAATGTAGAAGAGAGTATGCCCATAAACTGAGCACCATTTTCCTTTTCCTTCTTGTGCTGTTTAATGAAATCATATGTCCCAAGTCTAAAAGGAAGGCTTTAAAAGAAATGTTTTAGGTAACAGCTGATGCGAAGTTTTATTTATTTATTTATTTATTTATTTATTTATTTATTTATTTATTTATTTATTTATTTATTTTGGTGGGGTTTGTGTACAACCCTCCCTTCTTTTGTCATCTTTGTCTAGTTGAATGCAGAAGGCAGTAAGGTGAGGCTTGTATCATTTCTGGAGCAAAAGTTTATTTTATTCAACTTTGGCTTTTGTGGTTTTTTGTGGAGCCCAATGGTATTTAGGGGGGAAAAAACCCAAGGTTAAAGACAAATTGGTGATAACCTGGCATTTAAAGTCTATCTCATTAGACGATTAGATCAACACAATTAATTAATCTTTTGAGCCTGTACATGTGTTATGTGAACCTGATAGAAGTGATTCTCTCTGTTGAGTAGCATTCCTGACAGCTCTCCTTCACCCACGTTTACTTCCATGGCATACAAACCACTATCTTGCAAAACAACTGTTTTTATTAAACTATTTTACAAATCTTTAACAGGATCAACGTCTACTACGAGCTTAGGCTGAACACAATAACTCATTTTTTCAACTCAAAACTCTGGTTCAGCTCTAATGCTTTGGTTTCCTTCCAAGAGGTTATTGTCACTATCCTCAGCTCCCCTCTGGATGTAACAGGGATTTCACAAAAGCGAAGCAAGGGGTGCCACAATTGGGATGGCTTTTACAGCTCACTGGGAATAAATAGGCAATTCCTCCCTGTGGCGTCCGCCCAGGTCATAAATATTCATATCTACATGGACCAATGAGAGTGCTGGAGAGGTGGAGTCATGAGATATAAGATTCTCTGCAGGAGGAGGAGGAGATTAGATTGGAGTTTGAGGAGAGTTGAGAAGGGAGGTTTTGAAATTGGGAGTTTGGAGTGGAGAGAGAGAGAGAGAGTTGGCGGTTGAGGGTGGATGAAGTGAGATGTTTGGTTAAGAGTTAAAGACATTGATTGTACCTTCATCACCTGTATTAATAAACAACTTCTATTTGGTTCTATTTAAAATGACACATGGCCTGGACCTCTATTTTTAATAATACTTAATGTTGATGTAATCAACTGGTGGCAGCTGAAAGACACGTAGCTTGTGCCCTGTGTTTGGTGAAACAATCAAGGGACAGGCGGGGGAACGTGATACTCCCTCTTCTTTACTGAGTTGTCTTGAGGTAGGGATATTTAACAATCTATTTCTCAGGTCTTGGGCCAGGATTTCCAAATTGCTCAAAGGAATATGTTCTTGCACCCAGCGTTGCCTTTATTGACTTTCCCATTCCCCCCAATAAGATGGTTATCGTGGGTGTTGAAAGGTCCAACTCAGGTCAAACCTTGCCAACTCAGCCCTGGCAACTCTAAAGGTTGCTATTTCCCTTGTCCGGGGGTCTTCCTTTACTATCTCCTCCTACTCTTCATGGGGCTTTTCTTTCTCCTGATTAACTGCCTCTATGAGGTGGGCTTCCACTACTTCTTCTTCCACTGTATCCTTCCAATTCTCCCCCTCCTCCTCTGCTCTTATCTCATCCAAGCGTTCTCTTCCCACCTTGGCCTCCTCTTTTATGTCTTCCTTCTCTTTCCCATTCTCTCCTCTATGGATTGTTCTTCCCTTCCCATGTTTTCTTTTTTCCCCAGTCCATCTCCTTCTTCTTGCTCTTCAATCTCTTCCACATCTATTAAAATGGTCATTGTCTCCCCCCACCCAATTGACAAAAGAATTTGATGTGTGGTGCCCTGCCAACATGGGCCTTGTCCCTGTCATCCCTGTCAGACTTTGTGTGTTGATCAGTATGTGAGGAAAATGGTCATCCTTGTATCTTAAAGGAATACAACCCCCCAAGCAACAAACCGTTTATTTATCTTGTAGTTAAATGTTTGCTAATGGTTCCTACATATTTATTCCTTTTAGATTTATGGAGAGGAATGGCTCCACAGGCCCACCTCTCTTTTGTCTCTAGCATGTAGCCTTTCACCCTTTGCCAGTCAGGAGCTGTAGGCTGAACAGATATTAAGTCACAGGTATTACTGATGGTGTCAACTAAACCTTTGATCTTAGCTGCCATGCCTTCTATGCTCACATAATGTGTGATGAAGTTGGTAGCCAGCAGTACAGGTAGATAAAATATCTTACTGGAAAGCATGACAAGGTCATAGGTACATCTTTATAATCATTAACAACTAATAAAGAATTATTCAGTGTCTTAAAATTAAAACTACATATAAGGGGAATGAATGAATTTGTCCTTTGCTAATTTGTGACATGTAAGCATGTTTTTTCCAGAGTTCCATTCTGTTCCGTTTCCGTGTCAATTTGCACTTTTGTGTTGTTTTAAATCTCACATATTCAAATATGTATTTTCATAAGGATTTAATATTATCTCACAATACATAGTGCAAATTTTTATACATTTAAACTGATAAAATGAAATCACAAGTTCAGAAGTGCAGAATCTATTATATAATTAGATTCCTAAAGCTTTGAATCAGGTCATTTAGTAAAGGAATTTACAAAATTTGAACCCATACCTGACAGTCTGGATGCATGTGGACTGATTGTGAGGTACTCAGGGTTGAGGAAAAGGCATTCTGTGGGCCCTGTTGTCAGCCATTCAAGAACAAAGCACTGGCATTTAAATTAGTTTCTCCACAGAAGCCCTGACTCAGATTAAATATGGTGCACTATCAAAGAGCAATGGGAACATAACAAATGGGGGGGGGGGGGAGAGTCCTTTAAGGAGATTCAAGATTTTATGGTAAAAAGCTCTCTAACTTCAATGTATCTGTGTACTGGATGTTGTGTGGAGTTCTTTTAGTGGATGAAGTAAATAACCAGTAGCAGCTCCAGTAGTGTTTAAATTAGTGCCTAAAAACAAGGGTAAACAATGCAAGATTATAATATATCCCCTCCCTCCAGAAATGATAGACTCAGTTCTGTTGAGCACTATACCTTTGCATATTTTCAACAAATATAAATTTAATGCAGAAAAGTTACGGTTTGTTGGTGTAACTGAGTGGCTGAGTACACAGTCCATGTTAAAGCTAATGGAGAATAACGTTCATTAAATTTGCCATTATGCCACAGTTTATATCCGGTTCCTGCCTTTACTAAAGTAGCACAAGCCTGCTGTTTGTTAACAAGGTGAGGCGGATGTATCTTCCCCCTTCTGAAACTTTAAAAATCATGAATAATGTATGTTACCTCCAGAAATGCTGCTTATGTATCTGTAATCAATACAGACAATTTCCAATGTCTGGGCATGCTGAAATCTCAGGTGGGCATGTTGTGCATGAGTCAGAGATTTTCCATTTACTTGGGCAGCCTTAACATATTCTGGGGGTGTTGATTGCGGTGGTTGAATGGTCATTGAATGTAGAGGTGAAACGTTATTATTTAAGTGATGTCTCTATAACTTTAGGGAGAACTAACAAAATAGAGGTTAAGCACAATTTTAATAAACTGCACTGAACTTGAATGTGGTCCATGGAGCATTGTGTTTGTGTTTCCATTTGCTGTCTTAATCGAGGGCATCCTTGTAACCACATAGGACAGGACAATATGCACTAAATACTCCATACTACAAGCATATAGGTGTTGATTGTTATTTTTTATAGGACAGTAGCAGAGCTTGGAAAAATTACCTTCTGGATTCCAAATCCCAGAATCCTCCAGTTACTATGGCGACTGACTGTGCCAGCTAGGGGTTTCTTGTAGTCCAGAAAGGGGAGCGCTTCCAAACTCTAGCAAGATGTCCCCCCCCTCCCGAAATCTTAAAAGAAGCTGTTTAAACCCAGGCTGATTTTGCTTATTTGCATATAGCATGTATAGTATGTATGCATATGTGTATGTAGATTTGTTTAAGTGACATGGCTGGTACACAGGCTCTTGCAGTGATTTAAGAGAATGAAAACAAAACAAAGTTAAAACAATAAAATAGCAATGACATTGAAAACAAATATATCAATTTTTAAAAAATGCAGCCCAACATTCTAAAAGGTTTTCTGGAAAGGAACATTTTAATTTTGTGTTTAACAACTCACAGGAGGGTCTGTTACATAATTCAGATAATGCATCATTAGAAGAAAGGGTTCCTTAACTGATAAAAGTATGTGATTTGTCAGATTAGGAGTTTCAGATTAGCTGAAGTTGTTTGTCTATTAGTTTGCTTTGTTTTGTGACTAGTCTTCAGAAGATAACTGTTTGCAAATCTGATTTCTCACCTACAGAAGTCTATCTTAATCACATATTTAGAATGCTAAATACGATTTTAACTCTAATGACAGGTTGCCTGTAACTTATAGTTTGGCCCTTAGACCTACCTGCAAAGACAAGGAGCCATTTGTGTTTTTGTGTGTGCAATATTTAGTAAACAAAGGAATCCCACATATAATTTCCTCAGAACATACTGGGAAACAGGTAAGAGAGTACAAACGTTGTTGGGACAGGAATGAAGTTTGCATAAACGAGGTTCTGGAAAGGTATCTTCATTTGTAGAGCAGCTTAGGGGTCATGCTGCCAAATGCCAGGCTTGCCAAGCTTTGGAAACTGGAGCATGGCTGAATGAAGAAGCCTTGCAGGGGTATATATGAGAAAGAAAGCGGGGGAAAGCCCTCCAAACCTCCACTGCTGCAGCCTTCATGACCTCCATTTATACCTGGCCTTGTCTTTCCTGAAGTTCAATGTGGTCTGGGCCACTTTGACTGCAGCAGGCTGTGGAAACTTTATGGATGATTGCATCCTGCAGCCTCAAACACAGGAACCTTGAAGCAGTGCTGGCTTCAAGGACAAAAATGACAGAGCTTGAAAAAACAAAATTCTGGAAACCAGCCTAAATTACTGGTTTTTCCAGATAGGCAAAATGTTAATCAGCCAAGGGCTTTCACCGTTACTGAGATGGTTATTTGCTCATCAGCTTGAGAAATCAAAGAGGCTTTTCACCTGAAAGCATTACTTCTGGTAAAAAAAAACACAACAGCAGTCTTGTGATATTGTCAAGCCTTTTTTTCCCTTTGAGCTAGAGTGGGGGGAGATAATGCATATTCTGCCCTAATGTAACAGAAGTTTGTCTTCAAAACCTGTCATATATACTGCCTGTGGTACAGCAATGGTTCCAGAGAAATATTTTTAAGCACAGATCTTATTGCAAGGGAGGTCATGGATCGTGAATGATTCAAGTACACTTTCACCGTCAGCTGAGTGTTAACACCCTTGGTCATATGTTCCTTAACGATTTCCAAATGAGTCTGTGCACGTCTTGCACGCACACACAGTAAACATTTGAGGTAAAACATCACCTGATGTAACCTTCCCTTGCTCAGCAAATAGTAGCACGTTAAGCTGGCTTTGTTTGGGCTTGAAATGCTGGCCTGGCTCTTGCGAACAGTCAATGAGTGCAGAAAGAGTGAGAAATTCACTGCTTCACACTTCAGTCCAAACGTATCAAATTTCCACTCCTTGAGCCTGAGCACAAACAATAATGTTTGTCACGTGTTGACACTTACTTCCCCTCTGTTTGGGGCACAGTTCACAAGCAAACATTCATATGAAAATATTTATATTTGGTAAAGTGTGTATACATTGAATACCGCTTCTTAATGACTTCCAAATAAGTCCACATTTGTTAAAGCATTCATTTCTTAAAATGCTCTGAAAGGAAACAGTGCTCCGAAATACTGGGGTATTAGTTAATTTTCACCCTCCATAAGGCTGCACATCCTGCCCCAGGCAGTCCATAAGACCCTTTGTTCTTTCTTTCTGCAACGGACTGCTGTGGCTGCCTCACTCAAAACCTCACACCCTTCTGTTAAACCTGCAAAAGTTTGATATGAAATTAAAGCATTGAGGACAGGGCATGAACATATAGCCTTCCAGGCCTATTCATACATTCTCTCTGAACATCTGAATAAGACAACTCTTGCATTTGAACTGGGGGAGGAGAAGCCTCCAGAGCCTTCTGCAGTAGTTAGAAAGTGGATTAGATGTGGTTTGAATGATAAACCGTTAGGAAATAATTGTCATAATCTTCTACTTGAAGGGAATGGCTTCCTCATTTTTAAAAACTTCCTTGTTAACTTTAAAAAAAAATCAAAATGATTGGTTCTGTCTGTGTGAAGACCCTTGTTTCATTAGAAGTTACCGCTTTCACATCATCATTCACCTAAGAGGCGAGTACTTGCAACAACAAGGGGTGCCTTACTGGAGTTATTTTGCTTGTAAAGTGTAATTGAAAGGTTAGATTGCTGTCTAAATTCAATAGCACTTAAGAAAAATGAGATTTCTCTCTCCAAACGATTATGTCGGAAATGTGGAGACACTTGTGATTTCTGTTGTCTTGGACATGTTTCTTTTTTGGCGAGACACAAGTAAGACGGATGATGCGTAAGCCTGCAGAATTTCTCCCTATCAGTATCTGTAGAATTACTTCATCATATTTATCACTCCCCCACTTTCTTTTTCTTTCTTTTTGCTCTAAAATTAGAAAGATAATCTTAAAATATAGATCTTTTGGAGGGCTAGGGCTGTGTACACTCTCTGAAAAGGATGAGTGTCCAAGGTGATGAAATTGACTTGTGCCTCAAGAGAAAATTAATAAGAGAACAGGACTGTGCTGATGAAAAAAAATGATTGTTTTCCATTTCACTGTACATACTGTGCTTTTATGAACTAAGCAGCAGCCTAAAGAAAAATATTTTTCTTGAGCAATCCCCCCTTTCTCCAAATAATAATCATACAGAGAAGGCCTACAGGAGATGAGGTGAAAACACCATCCTTTCATTATTGTTCATGTGCAGTAAGCTGTCGAAACATGTTTGGATCTTTCTCCACCCTAAACCAGTTGTTGGGAGGCAATCAGGTTATTGAAACCTTTCATATGTTTTCCCCTCGAGTTTCACAATCTGAGTCTTTGCTTGATGTTGTTTCTTTTTTCCTCTGTATTCTACTATTTCATTTGAGTTTGCTTGTTCCCTTGTATTTTTACATGTATAGTTGATTGTCAACTAAATGGTCCTTGAGATACCTAAGAGAGTTCTTGAATAGCTGTGCTAGTTTATTACAGCTAAAGCAACAGGGAGTCTTGCGGCACGCTAAAGACTTACCAGGTTTTATTTAGCACAAGTTTTGTGAACTGTAGCCCCCTTTTTACAACGCATGAAACGAAAGCTCAGTAAACAAACATTAATGTTGTGTAAGGAAGATGCAAGTATGCAGCACAATGAAATGCAAAAGTGGTTGTTAAAGGCCAAAGATGTTTGCCGGTGTAGCTAACCTCTCACCCACTGTCTTTTTTCAGGTTTGCCAAAAATGCAAGTAATTAGAAACTACAGTGGGATACCACAGCCATCTCCTAATGATGGCCCTCCGCTACATGTCCAGATTGGGGACATCATAGAACTCATCAAAGGGGATGCACATAGCTTATTTTGGCAGGTAAACTACTTGGGATAGAAATAGTGCTACTGATTAGCCTAGATAAGGGCACCACATCTCCGCTACAGTAAATGGGGAAAGGGAGATGCAACTGAAGTAATGTCTATTCTGATCTTCTGTCACAATCAGAGCAGAATCCATTACAATATGATTTCAGTAAATCTGGACTGTGTATGACTAAATCAGGATCTAACTTAAGGTTCGGGGTCATTGGCTTTTATATTGAAGGAAATTTCATTATTAAAAAAAATTGTAATGAATACCCAGAAGAATTAAAAGTATTACCCGCATAAAGAATATTTGCATGAAGACCTTGTAAAGTCACTGTTGTGTCACAGCTTATGTCTAGGCATTCCTGGGAGCTTATCCTGAGGTTTCCAAACATACTACTTTGCTCTGTACACTTTTGAAAGGGAACTGGAAAAAAAAAAACCCACCCACATATCAGTGACAAAGAATGGACAAAAATTTGGTGCATTGGACAGAATTCTGAGGTGATGCTCCAGAATGCCGAGTACCACTGCAACATTGGGCCTTTTAAAGTGTCTTTCATTACACTTTAAAGGCCAAGTGTTCCGGTGGCAGCACCTCAGAATTCTGTCCAATGCACCAAATTTGTGTCCATCATTCTTCTGTTCACTTTTAGATGTAAAATATTTAGAGATTATGGTCTGGAATAGGGATGCTTGGGAAAGCAGGACTTTATGTGCAGGACTTTTGTTTTATTTTAAAAAAACCACAGATCAATAAAATGGCCCAGTTGAAAACACATTGTGTCCCCCTTGGAGGTCACAACCCCCAGGTTGGGAAACACTGCTTTAGGAGAAAGGCGACATATAAATATATTAAATAAATGTATAAAATGTGCAAATTTGGATTCTTCTGTATATATAAAGGCCTTGTGTGTGTTGCTCTTAATGGGATTTTTTGGTCTCTTTGTAGGGTAGAAATCTGGTGACCCAGGAGCTTGGTTTCTTTCCAAGTGAAGCTGTAAAACCTTGTCCATGTGTAAGCAGAACTGTATGATGTTTTTCAGCATAACTGTTTTCACAGAAATGTCTCCCATGAATGTACTTGGCTTTTTATGAAACCTGCCTACTGGGATTTATATTACTTTTTTGTTTCTTTGTGTATGCATGCTACATTTGATGCTGTTTAAAAACATTTATTTATGTACCTACTTGATTTATTTATATGCTGCCTTTCTCTCAGTGAAAGGACTTAAGGCAGTGTACAACAGCAAAAATAAAAGTTTAAAATTAAAAAAATTAAGATATTGAAATTAAAATCGTTGAAGTACAGTCGTTACATTATTAGTTATTAGACTTAAACCTGGAAGCATGAAGGAGATTTGCACAAGCAATTATTTAACTTAATAGAATTCAGTAGGTTAAATTGTCTTAACAGGTTTTCAGGCTGAGTATACTCCCAAGTCTACAGGGAATGTCATAGCTATTTTCTTAACAGTGTGGCAAGAATGCTCTAGTTCTAATATATTTCCTAGTCACCTTGAGTTATAGAGAGAGATTATACCATAATAATGGCTTCAGAAATGCATCTAAAAATTGGAAAACTATAAAAAAGCCATATGTCAACCTACCTTGACTTTCTTTTATTTTCTCCTTTTTTTTCCTACCAGAGGAAATAATGAGGTGGGCATAACCTACTTCGTCTTTCCTTTATTTCCTCCTCTTCTATCCTACCAGAGGAAATAAAGAGGTGTGCATAATTTCAGAATATTTTAAAGCATCAACAAGAACATTAAGTTGCAGCTTATGCTCTTATAATTTTGTCTGTGAGCAAAGTTCTGTGTAAATAGCTTACCTTACACCAGGGTCATTGAGTCAGCTAGCTGGATCAGACCGGAAGGAGTTGTGGCTCAAATTATATAACTACTGTTCTCCACACCACAGATAGAAGAGCCCTATTCAGTTGTTACAGAATGCAGTTTCTTCAAAGCACTTAGAGGAAGTGGCTAGATCTGCCACCTCTATCATCACTTTCCTCATACAAGCAATGACAGGTCTGAAGTGAAGAGATTTTTATTTACGTGTACGCTCCATATGCAAACAAGAACCCCCGTTTTCTATGATTAGTGTGGAGAACATACATGTGAGCAGAAAACTCTCCTCTTAGACTCAGTGAAGAAAGTGTGAAGAAAGAAAAGACAGAGGGAACAGGGATAACCACTCCCTTCAAGAACATGATTCTGTAATGCTTGAATAGGGCTATGGAGATCTCAAACGTTTGCTAAGGCAGAATGACTTCTCAGTTCCTTAAAAGAGAACTGATAAACTCCCAGAGTGAACAACATTAATCTTTCAGGTTTTTTGAAGGATAGTTGTTACTGGGGTTAAAAATATGTGACAGTTAACAGTCCATTTTCACTGAAAAATACAGGTGAAGTGGTGAGTTTCAGATTGGTAAGTAGTGAGCAGAAAAACACACCCAATCCTTCACAAGATACCAATAATAAATCTGTGGAAACCGTGTTGCACCATTTTGCATGCACCGTGATGACAATGTCATCAGGAATGGCAAATTGTGGTTGATTAGGGGCTTCCTTTGGTATCACCTGAAAGCAGCAGCACTTTGCCACTATTGATGACCTCATTCCCCATTGTGTGGACAACACTGCACAACAGGATTTCAGCCACTATGTTAAATCAGATAACTTACCAAGCAAATAACTTAATCAGGACTCAAATGGCAAGGCTGCTGAGGCTCATGCCATACTTTCTTGTTGTTGTTCCTTAAATAACTCTGCGAGGCCCATTCAGAGCCTAAATACAAATCTTAGTCTCAGCTAGAGTATACCTCTTGAGTCAACAGGACATAGTAAGTGCTAATGCCTCTCTCTATATGCCATGCTCTCACTTCTCATTGAGATAGCTTGTAGCTATGTTTAAAAACATCAACAGAGTCTTGTTAAATGTGATCATGCAATTAATGTAATATATAGTCTGTCATTAAATGGTTTGAAAGCTTCTAATCTCCATCTTCAATGTATGAGTAATTTCTAGCCAATGCTCCTTCCCAAGCCTGTTTTGGTCTTTTTTCTAGAGTTGATACATTATGTTTCAGGGTTATAATTTATTTACAAGTTATAATTTTGTGGATCTGTATTGGAAGATCCACAAAAGCCACAAAGAGTTTATTATGGTGGACATCAGATGTGTCTTTCTTTGGCTCCATGTCCAAGTAGGATGGAAAGGGAAACAAAAATGGCCTTGAAGGAGAGTGATAATTATTAGCTAGAGATAAGACTTTCTGTATACATTATATCCTTACCAGGGAGAAGTTTGGTCCTGAAACCTGCATGAATTTGCGGTACAAATAGACACAAGGTCTCAGCCTATTAGAGACATGGTGTAACTGGAAAGATAAATGGATGTTTCTCTCCCATTTATCTGGAAGGGCAAAATATAAACATTCTGTTACAACAAACAGTAACACTTGGAGATGCTGAATACATCTATCAAATCTTCACCATAACTTTTATTATTATTATTAAATAACAGCCTTTACATGCAGTTCGTATAAGAGTGCCTCAAAACAGCATGAAATACATACATCACAATGCAGGATGAATAAATATCAAATGAAAAATTGCTTAGGTTAGGAGTTTCTATAATATGGTATGTTCTCAGATAAATATTTTTCTGTCTGTAGAAGGGACATGTGCGAGCAAGGCATTTTCTGTATTGAATGCATAGCAGTTTTTTATTCATTTATATGCACTTGCTTTTATTCTGGTGAAAGCAGTGGGTTATTTTTAGTTACCATATGAAACCTGTCCCATTCCTTCTCCAAATAATCCTGCCACAGTGATATAGTTCCTACATTGAGAATTATTTTACATATTATAGCTGAGCTCTTACATGGTAGTATACCTGATTCATGTGAGACAAAAAAAACCCCCATGTTTCTTGCACTGATTGTATGCTTGCTTGTTGTGTTGCAGAGTTATGAATTTCTGGTTAAATTCCTCTAGCTGTGCAACAGAAGTGCAGGGATTCACAGAGCAGAATAGCTTGAATTCCTCCAGATAACTCCAGCCCTTTTTCTCAATAACTGGCATTTACAGTCTCAATAACTCACTGTGAGACATTAATAGGAGAAAGAATAAAACTGTTTTCTTTACTTACAATTGAACAGATCAGCAAATTGACAAACATGACTGCTTTCAGCAAACAACTTCAACACTCACTGCTTTCAACAGACTAAAGGGAAGAAAAAAGAGCACTGTGCAGAGAGGTGGGGCTCTCTTTGAATTCAGAGCAGAACAGAACTGTTGGTTACTAGAAGCAGCATATGAGATTGCAAAAACTCCAACAGCTTGTAGTGTAGAAGGTTACCTGCATTTGGATCCTGGGAGGACCATTAACACCTATAGAGGTGTTAATTAGGATAAAGTGCAAAGAGTTTGGTGGGAGGAAAGGGGAAACAGGTTGAGGGGAAACTATAGAAACAGCACAGGGGGAAGAAATTAGAAGTTGGGTAAATCTAGTAATTAAATCTAGTTTATACAGGCATCCACACTGTGCCCAGAATCTTGGTGGAGATTTAAGTGTACACAAGTGAAATTGCACAAGTCATGTGCAAATTGCCTGTGTTTAATTAATGTTCGTTGGATTTCTGGTTTGCATGGGGCATGCACTCAGGAAAATGACTGGCATCTGATTTATGCAATTTCACTTATGCACACCTAAATATCAGGATTCCGGCATATATAATTAAAAGAACATGAGACAAATTATGGCGCAGTGTTTTTTTTAAAAAAAAATAAGTTCTTCAAATTTAAATATCATGCCACAGTCCCAGAATAACCCACTGCATCTGTTTTAGATATTCATTTTAAAAATGAATAGACTGGTGAGTGCTTCTGTTGTTTGTGTTTGTGCATGTATTTATATTGTAGCGTCAATATAAATTTATTTAATAAATATAAGTTTATTTAATAATATAAATATAAGTTTATTTAATAAATATAAGTTTATTTAATAAACAGATTTAATAAACTTATATTTAAATAAATATAAGTTTATTTAATAAACAGATTTAATGTTTATTTAATGCGTCAGAATCTTAAAGATGTGCTAGTGATTTGTTTTTGCTTTGTTTTCAAATCTTAGGTTCCTAAACCTGTGGACTACTCTTCCCAACCATGGTAAGTAGGTGTAAACTATTTAAGTTGGGGGCTTAAATAAATAGCAGGAAATAAAAAGCAGGAAAAAACTGCTATTAAAAACAATGTGATTTCTTGTGATTTAACCTTTCTGGCCTTCTGCAGAAGGCATTTGGTTGTAATGTAGGAAAAAAATAATTGAATATAGGCATTGCCTAGCAGCGTTTTTCATGGGTGTGCTATAGTTTATGTTTTTGACAGTTTGTTTACAACCTTATATGTACCTAGAAACTGTTGGTGTGATTGACCAAAAGGATGGCTGAAGTTCTGATACTTCAAAGGAAAACTGGGAAATCAGACGGTCAGCTCCTCATCACTAGCACTTGCCCATTGCACCAGATCACACTTTCTTTCACTTCTAAGCCTACGATCCTCAGACATTTCATTGCTTTGTATACCACAGACTATACACCTGCTTTTAGATTTCCTTCCTCTGAGTTTGTAGATGAGAGAAGGAGGGATCATGCTGTGCATTTTTTGAGTTGTAGTGGATATGCAGATTATGGAATGAATCTATTCTGTGAGTCTCCTTGACCTTCCTAACTTCTTGGAAAGAGGAGCAGTAGCTAAGTGGTAGAGGGTGTGTGATCTCACAACACAAAAGGTTGTGAGATCAGCCCCTAAGATCTCCAAGATTTGGAAAGCTGTTGCCAGTCAGCATAGCTAGAGGGACCCATGGCCAGTATAAAGCACTATCTTCCTAAGCTCCATTTTGGGCAGCCATAACTACGATGATAACTCAGAATCCTGTGAGGCATGTGAGGAAATAACGTCTTTTCCCACCCTTTGATAATAGGCACATTGCTATTTTCTCTCTAGCACTGAAACTAACCCACCTTTACCCGGAGTGTACCACCATCAAATGGCAACCATCAGCATACTTTTTCACTAAGTTTGGGATGGCTGTTTTAATTTGTAATAAGGACTTCCTTCTTTCCTTGGAGTATCTCATTTAGCAGGCTTAAAAGGAAGATACCTCAAAATGCCAGATGCAAGGGGGGGGGGGTATTAGGAGACAGGTATCTAATTGTCTCTTGTGCTCTCAGAGGCATCTGGTGGGGCCACTGTGAGATACAGGAAGCTGGGCGAGATAGGCTCTTGGCCTGATCCAGCAGGGCTCTTCTTATGTTTTTATGTACCAAACCAGGCAAACAGCCATTCTTCTCTATCCACTGCATAGCTATATGCAGATATATTTATATGATGTGAAGTCACCATACCCTGAATTAACACTATGGACACTTGAGTCTTGCATCCCAAAATCTTGAAGTCTTCATATGCAGAGTAGTGGTGTGTGCATTAGCTAGAATTAGAAACATGCAGAATCACTGGTTCTCACATGAGGAGGCTCACCCAGAATCTCGTAGGAGACATTCATTATCTCTAATTGCACATTAGTGGTTTCTCTGAAGTTATTCTAGTATGCCCTGGTCAGCCATTTGGAACTACTGAGATGTTGGTTATACCAGAGGCAGTATACTTTTCATGTGTGTGGGAATTTTTATTCTAAGCATAGAGGCAAAGTGCCATCACTCCCAATCCAGCACACCAAAGCAGAATTCCCTGTGGATCTCACATGGGTAATGTGGTTCTGGACAGGCGGTCTGTCGGCTGGAATCCTGCACCCAGGTAACCAAAGGAAAACCTGTGCAGACTAACAACATATGAATTATTCACTGTAACTATATATTCTTAAAATACTATTTCACTTTAAATATTGACAAAATTTCAGGTAATACAGAGTACATTCAATGCAAACACTCAAATCCATCAGGAAGCCGAGAGATCCTGCTTGAACATGTCCATCTTGTATGATCCAATTTTTATGCTTTTGAATTTTTATTTCCCAGGAAGTCCATGTTGATGGGAACAGTCCTTTACTGATAAGACTCATGTCCAGGGCTTGAAAAATTTTAGAATGTCTCACCAGTCAGTCAAAAATTTCACCAGTCAGCATGACTGGACTATAGCCTTGCAATTTATTGGGATTGGGAATCACTGATTTATACCCTCAGACTTGGGTTGCTTTATTACCTGCGTGCCTGTGGGGTCATGAAGCTTGTATTTTGAATGCCTTTCTTTTGAATGTTTCCAGCAAAAATAAAACTGAAAGCAAAAGCGCCCTGCCTCTTAAGGAGCCACGGTTCCCTTCCACCCCAGGATGTGTCCTCGTTCGGTTGAAATTGGGAGCAGGGAATCTCCATATTCTCCAGCATGGGACTACTCTACATTTTCCTGCAGAGCTATATCTCTATGTGCCACTCGAACTCTCTTATTGCGAGAAGAGGGCAGTTCTCCTTTTGCAATGGGAGGGGGGAGGGGAGGACTGCAGGATTAGAGAGAGAGAGACAGGTGGAGGGGAAGGAGGCAGGGAGGGAGCTGTGACTCGTCGAGCAGCATTTTTCACTCGTCACAGACGAGTGGACGAGTGCATTTTACAAGCTCTGCTCATGTCTCAAGCTTTGATAAAGGAAGTGAAACAGGGTATTCATGCAAGTAGCCTGGTTAGCTGGGACGATCTAAAATTTCAACAAGGGAACTGAAGCCATTTTCCAAGTAAATTCTGTGACAAAGGAAAGTATGGGACTTTAAAGTCTTGATTGGAGTCTTTTAAAGCATAAGAACTGGATCATACTAGCTGGACATGTTTGAGCCAGATCTCTCGACTTCCTGATGGATTTGGGTGTTGGATTTGAGTGTTCGCATTGAATGTACTCTGCATTGACTGAAATTTTGTCAGTATTTAAAGTGATATGGTACTTTAAGAATATATAGTTACTGTGAATAATAAATATTTAATCAGTCTGCACAGGTATTTCTTTGGTTACCTGGGTAAGCACTGTGTTTCTCTTGCTTTGGGTGGATGGAATCCTGCACCCAGCAACTGGTTGATGAGAATCTCGCTTTGTTTCAGGTATGCGGGAACAATGGAAAGGTTGCAGGCTGAGGCTGAACTTATTAACCGGGTAAATAGCACTTACCTAGTCAGGTGTAGGACGAAAGAATCGGGAGAATACGCCATTAGCATTAAGTAAGTGAAATGTAATTGTTTTCTGCAAATAAATTTATTTGTTTCATTATTGCTACATTTGATGTGTGACAAATAATCACTTAGATTTACGTCAGATATATTCCATCTGTTGAAATATTTATAAAAATCTAGCTGATTTGAAAAGTATCTTTGAATTTTCTGTACAACTCATTAAACTCTTACTGGAGTAGGTGTCCTTAAACTATCAAGGCTTGCCTATTCATAGATAAATATTTTAAAAAATACAATCTTCATGATTAACCTCTGTGTTATGTAAGGACCCGCCTACAAAGGCATGAAAGTCCTTTCATCCAGCCATGCAGCTTTTGTGTTCTGTGTGATTCTGTGTGATTCCTTAGACCAGGAGTCCGTATATCTGGACATACTTCATTCATGTAGCCAGTCACACTACTTTCCTCTGGATTTCAGACTACCTCTTCCTTTTTTTGAAAGTCATCATTGTGTCACTGGGGAGAGTGTACTAATGGAACTTTTGACTTGGAACACAAATGACTTTATGCTAGTTAGCACAAGGTGATATAGTGTTCCATTTGCATTTTAACTAGAAAACATTTAGAATTTATTTGATGATTACCATCTGAAGTCAAACAACAGAATATTTCCCTTAAATAGAGTGGGAACAACCTTAAAGAATATTAATTTCTATTAAAAACTGCCGATCTGTTTTATCAATGTGGATTTGAATGCAACTATTATTATGGGATCCCATAATTAGATCTTGTTCTGAAGCATTCAGTAAAATCCGAATTGAGAGTGTGTCTTCAGCCAGACCCTAATAAATGTGCTTTGTTAATTAGGTGTCAGCAGTGTATTGGCACAGATTTCTGTTATGTCTTAAGAATTTATTTGTCTAGTGGTAGAGGGCATGCCCTCAAGTAACTATTGATCTCTGTTGATTAAAAACACATTTATATTCATACGTTATTTGTTGCCCATAGGTACAATAATGAAGTGAAGCACATCAGGATTTTCACAAGAGAAAGTTTTTTTCAAATTGCAGAAAATAGGAAATTCAGAAGTTTAATGGTAAGCAAAAGTGTTCATTCTCCACCCCTCCATCCAAGATCTTATTTAACTTCCAACATCATCTTCAAAAAAGGGTGATTCACTGGGGACTGTAGAAAAATATCTTAGCATAACAATGCCAATGCAATCTATACTTCTTTCCGTTACAATCAAAAGAATATAAGAAAGGAGTAATGCAGGTTGAGACTAAAGGCCTATCTAGAACAACATTCTGGTCATATACTGTCCAACTCTTAACTCTAAGAAACCCATCAATGGTTCATGAGTTTGGGAACATGAATATTCTGCCTGTGGCTGTCCTATATTGAAGCTGTGTCTCTAGTCATCACTATCCATGTTGGCGGTCATCACTAATGATATGGTAAGTGCTCACACTGAGGATGGTTTCAATGAGCTAATGTGAGCCACATTAATTAATTAATTAATTAAACTGGTGATCTGACTAAGGCAAATAGTACGATCAAAACCCCATAAATCTTATCTTATATGATACCATTTAAACTGGAATTGTTTCTATTGAATATTATGACTGAAACTAGATAAAGAAATGAGATATTTGATAATACATTTAATTACGGCAGCGAGGATATTATATGGAAAATATTGGAAGAAAGAAGAGATACTGTCTCTTGAGGAACTGATAGAAAAGATACTGGAAGTGGAGGAGATGGATATACTAACAGAAGCATGAAATGAAAGATCATCTCAAAAAGGACTAAAAAAATGTGAACAGTTTTATAACTGGATCTGAAATATGGATTGGAAAGTATAGATAAAAGAAGTATGAGAAGGTCCAAAGGAATGGAGAGAGCAGTAATAATAGATATTCTGGAAAAATTGTTATATTGTTTACTTAGGTGATTTCCCTTTTTGGCATAACTAAGTAAGTGGATGAGAATAAAGAATACTCTTTCACTCTCTGGAATTTTACCCTTTCCCCATCCTTATTCATCCCCCCCCCCTTATTTCCCTGTATCCACACCCCAACCCCTACTCCTATTGAAAACAAATAAAAACTTAGGGCAAAAAAAAAACCCCATAAAGGTGTGAAGAAATGAACAGCAGCATCAACAACAAAGCCCTTAAAAAATCCTATACTTCACAGCCTAGGGACAGCTGTATACAATGGAGATTTCATTCTTTATTGCAACACACTGTGAGGTCAACAAGCAGCATGTGTTAGAGATAAACAGATCCTTATTGCCTTGGCTTATTTATATTGCTGATGTGCCTTGAAAATCAGTCATCCCCAAAGGGTATTAAGAATGAATTATACAGTCTTTCTTTATACTACTAGTTTTGATCGGAATTGTCTCACTGTGTACTTTCCACAGTTTTAGTGTTAAGTATAAATTCAAAAGTTGACTTGGTCCATAATAAAATGCTTATTGCTTGGCTGTCAGCTCTTTGGAAAGTTAGGCCTCAGTGATAATGTCACTTGTGCCACTCAGTCCATCTCCCTACTGGATGATGAGACTTCTTGTGTTGTTTGGTAAAATGCTGCCCATTGAAGCGTTCTGTTCCCTCCATGCTCTCTTGCCTCTTTTGTGATGCCCTTTGTCCTGCCCCTCCCCATTTCTGTTCTGCGGTTTAGAACATGATACATAAGAAACAAAGATGCTTCAGAATTAGATACAAGCATAATTGTGCAAGTGATTCAGCTTAGTAGTTTCCTCATTTCTGGACCTTTCTGCCCTGAGTATCCCCAGGCAGTCTAGGAATCTGTTGTAGGAATTTCAGATGAAACCTCTGCAGGAGGTCTAAGGTGAAGAAACCAGCTGGATGCATAGCTGGAGCTTGACTTGGCTTATATGTGAGAGGCATTGGTGCAATTCAGGGATGGTGTTATTCCACAAGTTATCGGGATCCCTTCCTGCTTTGTCCAGCCTTCTCAGATTTTCAACATTGGTCCCATACATTCCCAGATATGGAGGCAGTGACAGATTTTACCTTCTTGGGCTCCATGATCCCTGCAGATGGTGACAGCAGCCACGAAATTAAAAGATGCCTGCTTCTCCCAGACGCCTGGGAGGAAAGCGATGACAAACCTAGACAGCATCTTAAAAAGCAGAGACATCACCTTGCCGACAAAGGTCCGCATAGTCAAAGCTACAGTTTTTCCAGTAGCGATGTATGGAAGTGAGAGCTGGACCATAAAGAAGGCTGACCGCCGAAGAATAGCTGCTTTTGAATTGTGGTGCTGGAGGAGACTCTTGAGAGTCCCCTGGACTGCAAGGAGAACAAACCTATCCATTCTGAAGGAAATCAACCCTGAGTGCTCACTGGAAGGACAGATCCTGAAGCTGAGGCTTCAATACTTTGACCATCTCATGAGAAGAGAAGACTCCCTGGAAAAGACCCTGATGTTGGGAAAGTGTGAAGGCAAGAGGAGAAGGGGACGACAGAGGATGAGATGGATGGACAGTGTCATTGAAGCTACCAACATGAATTTGACCAAACTCCGGGAGGCAGTGGAAGACAGGAGGGCCTGGCGTGCTCTGGTCCATGGGGTCACGAAGAGTCGAACACGACTTAACGACTAAAAAACAACAGTGTGCTAAGGGCCTACGGCAGTACAAAATCCTGCCTGTTGCACATGTTAACCCTCAGCACCCAGAATGCTGTGAGATCAGCTGTGGAGAACATGATAGAAGGGATGGGGCTAGCAAGCACATGGCAGTTCTCCATCATGTGATTAGGGGATGTCTTGAGGGTGAATGAATTATCCCTGCTTGCTCTTCCCTTGGAGAAGAAGACATTTGTCTGTTTATTATTTTGTAGTGGTATTAGATGTGACAATTTCCCAGCTAAGCAGAAAGCACAAAATGATTCATGCCTCCTTTTGCCATGCTCCTTTGATACAGTCTGATATGAGGACATTAAAGTTTGACAACAGGAAATGCAAGTCACCAGTGCTTCCTGTTCACTTCATAAATCACTGCATCTGAAATAATCCTGAACCAGAATGGTCATTCAGAGATGGACCTGGATCAGCTATGTGATTCTTTATAAATGTTTATAACAACTTTTTTTAAAAAAAGTCTGCTTATTTGGACTGAAACTTGGCTTGCCAGATTTATTTTGATTTTGGAAACTTAAACATAGCTAAACAGAATATTGAATGAATAGCTGATGAGATAGCAGTTTACTGTAAATAAACCTCCTTATGCTTTCATTCTGAGAAGCCAAATGTTATGGTTTGAAAGAACAGAATAATTAGATGCTATGCTCTGATTCTGAAATTTACACCTTTTCACTCTCAGTCTATGTTTATATTATCAAGATTCAAAGAAAACAGACCTGGTTCTCTCTGAGGCAGCCAAATGAATTTTACTTCTCTCTGATTTTGCAAGCATCTTCTAACTTAGGTTTGGCTCTTGAAAATGGCCCTGTATGTCTTATCAAGATAAGAGAAGCTGCCACAACCAGCTTCTGGGTACATTTGATTAAATACAAAGAACCTCTTCTTCCAGCCTATCTACAAGGAAGAGCCTACAATGGGTGCTTCCAAAGGATCTTGTGTAATTTCTGTGTACCTAGATTTTTCTTTCTTTCTTTTTTTTTTAAAACCAGTATTTTCATTTAGTTAAACCAAACAAGGGATGTTGCTTGGAGAACATATGCCAGAGTAACACAGCTACTAGGGATGCAATTTTCAGATTTTATGACCTACAAATACTATTATTCTCCATTCTGGGTTTTTTTTTAAACCTACCTTACCTTATAAGCATTTTGCAAATACCTGACTGTGATGCACCTGGGAGAACAGCCTACATGAGAAGGCTTTGAGGCTTAGCTAGGCCAAGTTCTGTCCAAGTGTCCTATTCTGGTGCTAGAGTGGAGCTTGGCCTAGCTAACCCTCAGTGTCTTCGGATGTAAGTTTTTCTCCCAGGGGCATGACATTCAGGTATGTGCAAGGTGGCTGAAAGATAGATAGAACTCCCATTATGGTATTTGTAAGTCAGAGAATCCCATCCCTAGCTGCTCGGTGCCTATAAAAGGTATGTACTTAAATTACATCAGTGGTAGAAGGGAAATAATTCTATGGAAGGGATCTTTGGTTACTGAAGCAGGAGTTAGGAATGTAAATTCATTGCTTATTTCATGGTTGGTTATGAACATTTTCACAAGTTCTCTGCCCGCTGGGCAAGCTCGTGGAGGTTTTCGTGCATTTTTCACGTTTTGTGCTTTCTGGGGAGAAAATCTGCAGACATGGTTTTAATGCAAACCTCTTACAGGCAAATAAAAGGTTTTAAATGTCAATTTTTGCACACACAAAATCAAGTTTTTAAAATGCAAAAATTAAATCAGTTTGTTATTGCCGCTACTGGGATCAATACAGGGAGATCAGATCTTTTATTGGACTTTTTGCAACAGACCAACACAGCTGCTTCTCTGGATAATGTGAACATGTAAACTTCATCATCACGATCATCTTAGAACTGCAGAGCAGGAAGGGACCCTATGGATCATCAAGTCCAGACCCTGTCAAGGTGGCACAGTGAGGAATCGAACTCCCAACTTCTGACTATGCCTGACATCTCAAAAAAGGCAGTATGTTGGCATGCAAAAGAATTGTTAAGAAGCTTATGACAACTAAATTTGGATTGGCTCAGTACTTCAGTGCTGTGTTGATGAGCAGTCTTGAGTGCTCAGAAAAAAACTCTGATGGTGCAATATGCATGTTATCACCTCTTGAAGACTGAAAATCTGCTTGCACCATATGCCAACAATGAGGAATAAGTATTGGGGTTTAGGTTACCATGGAGAACAACAACAAGGAGTAGTGGATGAATCAGTCTATTACCAGTCTTTGTCTCTTCTGTATATATTTCTTCATCACTCCTTTCTGTATCTACATCAAACAGTGAGTTTAAATTCATATGGGAATTTGCCTTTAAAAAACATTTCAGTACATATAGGTTCTCAAAATACGTATTTCTAACCATATTTTTTATCTCAAAAGACAGATTTTTGATGCTTTCTGATAATGCAGTCAAAGCAGAAGATGGTGTCTGAAGATTTCTTTTAGAAAGCCAGTGCTTTAATGGAGTTCTAATTCACTCATTGCTTTAAGTGGTGCAGATCTGGTCATTGTATATTGGAAGTCAAAACACATCCCTGACAACAACATTTGCAAGAAACAATAAAGAAAGTTGACTCAAACGTAAGCTAGACAAAAGAATGCTCACTCATGTCATCTGATTTTGAGGTTAGCAGAATCCTCAATTAGAATTTTATTGAGAATTAGGGTTTAACATTAAAGGATTTCTGTCTATACGGCATAAAGCAGCTGCCTAGGATTTGCTGATGTGAAGAATCTTGTTTTATACTCCAAACTGGAGAATTTCAGAAGGGGGGCGACACTTGATAATTATCTACAGTTGAACAATATTAGCTGGCTAAATGGGTATATCAATTTAAATGAATGGAAACATCAGTATAATTACTCCATTTAAGATCAACATTGTGCCATTTTATGTGGTTGCTGTTGTTACTGGGGTTGTTGGTTTAGGTACATGAAATGTAAGGGGAGAAGCAAATGGCCTGTGTGTTACATCACTACTCCCAGGCCTTTTCAAAACTGGGATGCTTTTGCTGAGAAAGCCGTGTCTTGTATACCCACCAACCTAAGCTCTTGATAGGGATGGACACAAAATAGGTTCTCCATGGAGGATCTCACATTATTATTGTAGGCATCCTTCAGTCTCGAGAGACTATGGTAACGTGCTCTGAATAGAGGTCTTGGAACAGCGTCTAGTGTGGTTGAGAAGGCCAATACGAGAGTGACAATCCCTTCCACACTGAAGACAAATACAATCTGTCCCCTGTCCAGATCCCTGATTTTGCTGGTTTCGGGACTGCCTCTTTGCCTTGGCCTGCTGAACACGCGTCTCTTCAAATTGGGAGAGGCCATGCTGCACCGCCTGCCTCCAGGCTGAACGCTCAGATGTCAAGGTTTCCCATCTGTTGAGGTCCATTCCTAAGGCCTTCAGATCCCACTTGCTGATATCCTTGTATCGCAGCTGTGGTCTCCCTCTGGGGCGCTTTCCCTGCACTAATTCTCCATACAGGAGATCTTTTGGAATCCGACCGTCAGCCATTCTCACGACATGCCCAAGCCAAAGTAGACGTTGCTGTTTCAGGAATGTATACATGCTAAAAATTCCAGCTCGTTCTAGGACTACTCTGTTTGGAACTTTGTCCTGCCAGGTGATACCAAAAATGCGTCGGAGACAACGCATATGGACCGTGTTCAACTTCCTCTCCTGCCGTGCACAAAGGGTCCAGGACTCACTGCAGTACAGGAGTGTACTCAGGACACAGGTTCTATAGACCTGGATCTTGGTATATGCCGTCAGCTCCTTATTAAGCCATACTCTCTTTGTGAGTCTAGAGAACATGGTAGCTGCTTTGCCAATGCGTTTATCCAGCTTGACATCTAGAGAGAGGGTGTCAGAGATCGTTGAGCCAAGATACACGAAATCATGAACAACCTCCAATTCTTGTGTAAAGATGGTAATAGAGGGAGGTGAGTCCATGCCCTGGCCCATGATTTGTGTTTTCTTCAGGCTGATTGTTAATCCAAAATCTTGGCAGGCCTTACTAAAACGATTCATAAGTTGTTGGAGCTCTTCAGCAGAATGGGCAACAACAGCTGCATCATCGGCGAAGAGGAAGTCCCGCATGCATTTCAGCTGGACTTTAGTCTTCGCTCTCAATCTAGAGAGATTAAAGAGCTTTCCATCTGATCTAGTCCGGAGATAGACACCTTCTCTTGCAGTTCCAAAAGCGTACTTCAGCATGACAGCAAAAAAGATCCCAAACAGAGTTGACGCAAGGACACAGCCCTGTTTCACTCCACTTTGGATGTCAAAAGGATCTGATGTTGAGCCATCAAAAACTACAGTGCCCTTCATTTCCTCATGAAAGGATCTGATGATGTTAAGGAGTCAAGGTGGACATCCAATCTTGGGAAATATTTTAAAAAGGCCGTCCCTGCTAACCAAATCAAAGGCCTTTGTAAGATCTAGGAAGGCCACAAAGAGTGGCTGTCGTTGTTCCCTACATTTCTCCTGCAACTGTCTGAGGGAAAATACTATGTCAATGGTGGATCTATTAGCTCGAAATCCACACTGTGATTCCAGATAGACTCTGTCTGCAAGCACCTGGAGCCTCTTCAGCACAACACGGGCAAGCAGCTTCCCTACAACGCTGAGAAGAGAGATGCCACGGTCGCCACGGTCGCCTTTGTTCTTGTACAATGTGACGATGTTTGCATCCTTCATGTCCTGTGGTACTCCACCTTCCCTCCAGCAAAGACGAAAGATTTCATACAGCTCAGTGGTGATGGTCTCTTTACAGCACTTCAGCACCATGGGGAGGTACATACAGGATGAAGCACTTTTTTTCAGATATCCTGGCCCCAAATGATTTAAGGCTTTATAGATCAAAACCAGCATCCTGAATTGAGCTTGGAAGCAAATTGGAAGCAACTGTGGTTGGTGTTATATGGCTACTAAAGTGTTCATCAGACAACAATCTGAGCACTGCATTTTGCACCAGCTGAAGCTTCCAAGGGTTTTTCAAGACCAGCTTTGAATAGCTGCTTATGTTTTCAGGATGAAGTTCTTTCTGTGAAAACTTGTAAGCTGAATGGTATAGTTTTGGAGTGGCTTTGCCCACCTGCCGTTTGTAATAATTAGGCCGGTCTCACATGTTCAGGTGTTCTTAGACTTCATAAATATAGAATACCCCTTGTGTGAATCAAACCCACACTCTTCATATGGCTGATCTTCCTCTCTCTCCCTTATGATATGAGAAGCCTTCTGTCTTTAAAATACAAATATGAACAAGAGTTTCTACAATTACAGTTGAAAAAGGTGTAGCTGTGGCTGTAGTATTATATTTATTTATTTATTTATTTATTTATTGAATTTATACCCCGCCCATCTAGTCAACTGACTACTCTGGGCGGCTAACAACATATAATATAAACAATTTAAAATATAAGATCAAAATAACACATCAGACAATACTCAAGATGGGAGAAAAAAGTAAATCAAGTAGTGGCTGGAGGGAAGGCTTGCCTAAACAGCCAGGTTTTTAGTTGGCCTTTGAAAATGCCCAGCGAAGGGGCCATACGGATCTCAGAAGGGAGGTTATTCCAAAGGCGAGGAGCCACCGCCGAGAAGGCCCGGTTTCTTGTTTTTTCCTTCCGGGCCTCCCTCGGCGTTATGTAGTATAAAGCTGCATTAAACATTGCATGCCCCAAACACTGAAGGCAGAAGAGCACATACTAACATGTTAATGTCTCTCCCACCCCACCCCATCTTTTAAAAGGAGCTTGTGGAGTATTACAAGCATCACTCTCTCAAAGAAGGTTTCAGAAGTTTGGATACAACTCTTCACTACCCGTATAAGGAGTGTGAAAATTCAGTCGACCAAAGGAGCAACCGAGCAAGTAGCAACTGTGAGTGTTACTGTTTGCTATCATTTTAATAACAGAAGAACATCAGTAGGTTAAAAGTATCTCCATTTTGCGTGTTTGACATACAACCAATTAATATGATAATGCATTTAGTTAGATTTTTCTGCAGCTAAGCAAAATCAAGATCTGCTGACAGGTTTATGAACAGGTCTAGTTAGACTTCCTGACTGCCTGTCCTTAAATCAAATCACTGCTCAAAGCTCTATTAAAAATGTAACTGAGCAATTGATTTGTAAACAGACATTTTGCATCGGCTGTGCTGTTTTCAGCTACATGAATTAATAAACATGTAATTCTAATCTTGCACTTGGCATATAAATGAATTATTTGTATGATTTAAAAACATAGACTGTAAAGCAGAATTTCTGCAAGAAAGTTAATCGTGTTTTCCTCTCTAGCTTTGCCTGTTAGTGTTTCTGAATAGGACTCCTTTTGTGGGTCCACTCAGGTATTCATGGAAGACTTTGGTATGGAAACCTAATCATCTTTAAAAATGTAAAACATAATAGAACATGTTAGTAAACAGGAAAGCAGCTGCAGAGTAGCATTCCCCACTGCTAACCTTAACAGAATCATGCTCCCTAACATTTTTCAAATATTTGGAGTCCCTCTTTATCTCTGCTGAATGTCTGATTGCAATCATATATATGTTATGTTATCTGCCATCAAGTCTGAACTGACTTACAGCGACCTTAATAGGGCTTTCAAGGTAAGTGAGATATTCTAAGGAGTGGTTTTGCCAGTTCCACATCCCCAATGAGGTTCCATGGCTGAGCAGGGATTCAAACTCAGGCCTCCTGAGTCCTAGTCTGTCACCCTATCCACTACACCACACTGAATATCCCAATCATATGTATAAATCGAATATGTTTGATTATACATAAACACACACAAAATCTCCCTCACCCATTTGCTCTGTAACCACAATAGTTCATAAATTAGCGTGGTGAAAACTTCTTCTTTTTCTTGCTAAATCCAACATTGCACTGGCAGTTACAGTGGAATTCTTTTGCCATTCTTCATGCAACCTTCCAAAAGCATGGCTTTGCTTGGTTTCTCACACCATCAGAGCTAGTTTGGGGGAAATACAGGGGTCTGTTGTTGTTCCAGGGGAGCAGCACTCTTCAAATTCAGCTGGCCTACAGCAAAATTCCACTGCTGAATCCTCCCTGTAGTGCAGAAATGGAAGCACATAAGAAAACTGCCAGAGGGTGTGTCGTGCAAAACAAGCATGAGGGTTTCAAATGTGATGCAGTCAAGTTATGTTTAGTAATAATAGAGGGAATCACGAATAGTGCTGATAATGAACAAAAACGTCAAAGAGAGGACAATTTGGTTGCTCATGGCTCTGAGTTTGACTGCCCCATCATTTTGCTCATAATTCAGTGTTTTAGCTTTTCACTATTCCCTCCCTCCCTCCCTCCCTCCCTGGGAGTCTGCCTTTCTGCCTCAATTCTTCTGATGCTTCAACTGTCATTTAAATGTATATGCATTTCTCTTTCTATGCTCTTTTCTTTGCAACTTTATAATTTCCCTCTTCTTTCCCTTGCATTACATTGCTTCTTAGAGTGAAGGCACAGCTTCCGCACATTGTCTGATATTTTATTTTCATTCCGGTTATTCTTGGGTTGAAGCAGATGCAGACAACATCCATCCTAGAGCAGCCAGTTCAGCTAATGTTAACAACATGTGTTAGGCAAGCAGGTGCATTGGTGCAGCATTTTGCAAGGTGTTAAATAGTTGGGCTGCAGACCAGTCAGGACACCAATCAGAACGTCAGTTTCTCCACTGCTTCTCTGCCCCACAGCATGTATCCCAAGCTATACTGTAGACTTTTTTCCCCAAATGTTCTCCTAGTTTTGAAGGATGTTTTGCTTTATAACACAACATAGCTGCTGTATGAATGCTAACAGGAGATAAAAACCACAGCAGGTACATGGAGTTCGCTCAGTTGCAGCATAGCTCTTTCTTCACATATTTGAATCCCTCAGATTTCTTTACATTCTGCTGCTTATTTTCAGCAGACAATCCTTTGGTAAGATAGACAAAGTCATTTTTTAAAAATGGGTAGACTATACTGTTAGCCATTTTAGAAAGAGAGAAAAGCAAAATATAATGCAAATAACAAAACAGCTAACTAAATAACTGACTCAGTAAATAAATCCCTGCTTGAGTAAAATGTTATATGAACAAGCTGCACAAAGCTTCAAACCTAGTGTTCCCTTCCTACTCCATGTCCCATGGAAGGGGGGAAAAGGGTATAAGAAGTTTTAGTTTGCATATTGCAAGAAAATACAGATTGCAGCTGAATGCAGGTTTGTGGTTTGTGAAAATCATATGTTGTCAAAGCAGAATCTCACAATTCAGAGTTTGCAAAAGTTACCTTTTTAGACTGTAAATCCCAGAATTCTCTAGCCACCGTGACCACTCACTTATAACTTTATCAAATTCTGATCTTAGTTTTACTTACTGGTGGGAGGTGACTTCAGAGGGTTCAAGGGCCATTTTTTTTCCTCCTTGGTCCTTGGAGGAATGTAGCCCCTCCCCTACATCCCAGTGTTTAAAAGAGAAATAAGTTCAGTCTTTGCGATTTCTTAAGGAGGCCTTCAAAAGCCCTGAACAGGCCTAGAGGGAATCCTGTTTAAATGGCAAAGCAGAACCCTGTGAGGCTTCTCGAAGGCCTAAATTGCTATTTGAAGGCAAAAGAGAGAGCTGGGGACCCAGGAAGGCTACATGTGGCTTGTGAGCCACAGTTTGCCCACCACAATTTAAATCATGGTTTGGGAACAAACTGTGGTTTGCACAAACCACAATTGTCTGCATTCACTAGCAATGGCAACCTACTGATTCCGACAAAGGAGGTTGAAGTGTTGGGGGGGGGGGGAGTGGGGAGAGAGCATGTGAGCTCAAGGCTCAATGCAATTTATTCTCAAAAACAAAAACATTGAGTTCATTATTGTGCTCAATTTAGGCTTAGCTGTCTACTGTTTTGCTCAATTCTGCCTGCAGTTCAAATGGAATTAACATCTAGTTTTTATTACATGCTCCATGCTGTTATTAAGGTTAGTTCCTGGTTTGCTCCACTCTTTACACTATTACAATGTGATGATTGATAATTTGTTCTTATTCTGTGTCTTTTGAATAGTTTTTGGTTCTTGAAAGATTGTAGTATTTGTCTTGTATTAAAATGGACTGCTACAAATAGTTATCTAAACCTAAGTATTGCTATCAGTTTTAAACCAAATCCATATGGTTATTCAAATTGTTACTACCTCTGAGAGTCTTCCCTTCCCCACAGTTTTTTTAAAGTAACTAACTAAAGTCCTAATGACTTGTCTTCAAAGTATTAATCTCATGTATTTCTGGCACGCTTCAGGATAGTTAAAAAAAACTATCTAGAAAAACATCTAAAAAACCCTTGGAAAACCTGTTTTGGAGTCATTTATAGATCACAACTATTGTAATGAAAGGCTGGGATTCTTCTAAGGCTGTGGTTCCCACAACTCCCAGAAATCCTGACCTGAACAGTGGTGAAGGCTTCTGGGAGTTTTAGCCCAAGAACATCTGGGGGCCCAAGGTTGGGAACCACTGTTCTAAGTTCTTAACAGATTGTGCAAGAAAAGAGAACAGTTATGTTCTGTGCTCTAATTTATAGGCTTATGGAATGGTCATACATCTTCTCCAAGAGCCTATTTTATTTTGTTGGCCTTGCTGATGAGTAATGGATCTAGAGACCAGATTTGTCTGTGGAAATCTGTAGGTGAATTGGGCTTCACCTGAGAATTTGCCAGATTGCCATCCTTTCAGAACAATCATTATTTTCTTATTTCAGAGGACCTTAGAAGAGAAATTGATCTTCCCTGGTCTTCCTTTAACTCCTACTGGTTCTGCAATGTCACTTAGCTGTAAAAAATGACGAAAGTAATAATTGAACTGGATAGGAAGGTTATCTGCTCTTCACTACTTATTTCTGCTTAAAATATCCTTGAGGTCATAAATACTTTCATTGGATTAAGTTTGTGGATCATGGGAGCCATGGGGGAGATTTACCGCAGCCCATTGAGATTGCTTGTACCCCTGAAGATCTGCCTAGTGCCCAGGACAAAGTTGCTGTTGCATTATTTTGTGCCTAACTTCATGATGACCTGGAGGCAGGGCACAGATGCCTTCTGCATTGTGCTGTGCTAGATGCATCAAGGAGGTCAAGTGGTGTGCTTTTAAGTCCCCACCCTCTTTCATTGTAGTCTGAATACAACTGGTGGCCCCAAGAAGAATAGAACAATTGAATCCATGGGCTTTACCCAACTGTTGTCACACCATTCAACAGGTGATTCAGTGGATTTACTCTGTTGGGACTAGTGACTGAATTTGAGCCCATGTGAGCTAACATATTTTGGGCAGATGAATGGGGACAAACATGGTGCATAATGGGATAAAATATTCCCATGTACCTAAACCCTAGTGCTCCTTACTTCAAGCTAGAAACATTCAAAATTAAAAGTCTCTAAGTAACTGTCACTTTCTGTTTTATCTAGCCTAGGAAACTGTGACTACCAACTTAAGAACAGGCCAGGACATTAGAACAGCTTTAAATTCTAGTTTAATATCCTTGTTTGTTACACAACTGATAACCACTGTTTTCCAGTTCAGACAAATAGGAAAACATGGTTACTTACACATGAAGCCTCCCTCTCTTCCTGCATTGAAAATCCTAAAAAAAAATCTCTCTGGTTATTTCACCACTGTGTGGGTAGGTGCTAAAGCTATTAAATTAAATATCCACAGCAGTGCAAAGTATTGGCAGCCTTAAGTGCTATTTTTAGACAAAAGGTGGGGGCATAAATGCAATAAATACACGGTTCTTCTGTCTAATTTTATTCTGTGATAAATAACCCCTGTGTGATAGTTGGAGTTTTGATTCTGCATCTCTCCATTCCAACTCCTACATTTTAGCCATGACACCAAACATTTTTCTTTAAATGGTCACTACCTACTGTAGCAGGCCTAAGCATGAGCACAGAGAGCTCATTCTGCATCCTATCCATTCAGACTGTTCTGAGAAGCAAGAGGTAGTGGGGAAACGGAGGTGCAAAAATGAAGGTGTATTTCCCTATGCAGAATTCTGCATTTTTTGCTCAGGTAACAGCAAAGGGAAGGTGCAGAAAGGGGTGAGAGAACAGAATCACCTTGTTTTTCTGGAAACCTTTGTTTCTTGTTATCAGATAAGATTAAGCAATAAGGTTACTATTTCACTATGAATTTTACCAATATTTCAATGTCATTTTTGATTGTCTCTCTTTCCCCTTCCCCTTTCTTTCTCTAAGCCCCTTCTTTGTTCTGTGGGTTTTCTTTTGTAACTCCTCCAGACTACAGCTTTGTCCCCCCTTCCTCCACTCCTTTCTGGTCAGGTACTGCTTTACCGCTTTTATATTTCTTCTCGGTTTGCTTCTGTTTTGCACCTAAGAGTATTTCTATGTGCAGTGCAAGCAGGGGAAGGGACGGATTCCACACATGTATGCACTGTGTATGTAATTTGACCAGACACGAAACTGTGGCTTATATTTGTGTTCTCCTGGCTTTTTGAAAGACTCTTATTTCAGAGGAACTTTTGCATGGCTAGAAGCATGTTCGTATCTCTCAGATAAGCAAGGCGGAGATCAGTATTTTGGGGGAAGGGGCTACCATGTTATCACACTCAAACACAGTGTGGCTACCTAACCATGCTCCCAGCTGTGCAAGAGCTGCTTGCAAATAAGTGGTTCCCATTCAACTGGGAGAATGTATAAGGGCATCAAGGCTGATTTGGAATAATGTGCATTCAGAATTTGGGCAAAAGCAGCAACGCTTCATGGCTGAGGTCAAGCTAAATCTAATATATGACCATGATTAGATTAAGTAAATTGCTGTTGAAGACTTCAGTTTACCAGATTCTGCTTGGAAAGGGCCTCAGACTCTGAAAATCTTGCCTTTGTGATTCAGGCATTCGTCCCATCCCTAAGCAAAAATTATTATGACAGCATTCTGTGATCAAATTCTTTCATTTCATTCTAGGAAAATACACACCTTTCATTAGAATTTTGCATGTGCATTATCTAGAAGTTAAATTTATCCATCAGTTTATTTCTAGGTGCTTGTTTTCCTTATTCTCTTTTGTAATTCTGTTGTTGTTGTTGCAGGAAAAGCATTTAGTATTTTCAGAATAAAGTTTCCTTTAGACAGGAAAACTCAACAGGCATGCCCTCTTGTTATATAAATGTTAGATGTGCAACTCAAAGCCTAGATATGTCTATGGTCACAAACCTTTAGGGGAAAATCATATGTGCAGTGGCAGTTACATTAACGCTCCCCCACTTTGGCAGGCTGTGTGACTGGTTGAACCACTGATTGTACAGCTGATCAGAGCCACCCAAAAAGGAAACTGTTTAATATGACTACTGTTGTGCATGCTATTTTATTCCCAATGGGTCTGGCCTAGGTGCTTGCAGTAGCTTAATAAAACAGGAGAACTCCATGTTGCCCACTCTGACTTAAAAGCATAACACTGGCATACAGTTGCATCAAGTGATGGCTGAATGGGAGCCTTCGTATTTGGGGGCAGAATACTTTATTAAAAATATGTAGGATAATCTTTCACAACATGGTACCATGCAGATATGTGTGATGATAGTGAGGCTACCACCATTTCAAGCTATATGAACTTATGCAGTTTTTAAGAGCTCAGTGTGAAGACTGTCTCACAGTATGGCTGCCTTCGCAAGCATACTTGTTGGGGTCAGAAGACAGGGCCTTTTCAGTGGCTGCTCTTCGGCTGTGAAACTCCCTTCCATTGAAAACCTCCTTGCTGCCCTTCTGCCAGCAGGCAAAGGCACTTCTTTTTAGGCAGGCTTTTGAAAAGGAAATGGCTGCTAAGGGAAGGAGTTGTTTTATTTTAATCTGTTTAAAACATGAATTTAAATTATTTTTAATGGTTTTTATTTAGTAGTTCCAATGTATACTGTTTAATTCTTTTAACATTGTAATTTATTGTATTTGTATCTGTTCAGTATTTGTTTTTTCAAATGCTTATAAACTGCTTTATGGTCCCTTTATTTGGGGGAAAGTTAGATTGATTGTTGGTTTGTTTCCATTTCTATACTGCCCCATTAGTGTTGCCACTCTCTGGGTAGTTCCCAATATACAATAAAGTCATAGACTAAATACTATATAATAAATACTAAAATAGCTAGCTGTTGCTAGCTAAAAAAACTACCTTTAAATTAAAATACTGAAATTAAAGCCCATTTGAATATCTCAGGACAATATTTACATTTGTAGAAGGCAGCTTTATATAATTCAGTCTTAATTAGCTTCCTAAAATCAGAAAGTCCTGGCGAACCTCTGTAGGAAGTTTGTTCCAGAGGGAAGGGGCTACGACTGAGAGAGCTTGGTTCCTTCTGTTAGTTTTTTTGCCCTCCTTAGGTGTTGTAGTTCTTAACATCAAGGACTGTGGGGAGCATGTGGGATGGACAGCTATTTTGTGGGAGAGATGTTCCACCAGATATCAAGGTCCTAAACCGAGTCTGATAGATTATAACCAGCACCTTAAATTGAGCATGGAAACTAACAGGGAGCCAATGAAGATATGCCAAGACTGGGGATATGTGTTCATATCTGCTATGCCTGTAATCAGTCTGGCCACCACATTTTGGAATCTGTTGAAGTTTCCTCACTGTCTTCAGGCCATGCTAGCTGAAGCTGACCCGATTTAACCTGACCAGATGGTGCATTTGGACATCTCCATCAGATCTACTAGTATCAACAGGGAGTCAAGGTCCCATTAGATGATTTCAATCTTAGATCTAAAGTGAGCTGCCAGTCGGTTGCAATTCTCAATATTTGGATGGAGAGATTGTTTTTGTCCCAAAGAAACAAGGCCACAAAGTACACAGAAGTGTTCCTCCTGATGGATGGAAGCCTTCTCAATTAGTTGGATATTATGGCTTCTTTTGGTGGCCTTAAGTTTATTCCAATATCTTCGCCCATCAGTATCTGGAAGTAACCATATTGGGAAAGTTTGAGAGGAGGGGAAGGAAAAGCCTGTTAAGGCTTTTAGTGGGCCATGGAATAGAGGGTGAAAGATCAGAACATTATGTCAATTGGAGAAGAAGAGGGAGAAAGAGAAAAGATTCCCAGATTAAAATAGTGTTTTTTTTAAAGTACCGAAGGGCAGGTGAAATATCTGGCAGTTGGCATCCTTGTGAGCAACTCTGCTTGTGACTTTCTTTGATCATCTGTCTGATCAACTGTTACAGACACAGTGTTGGACCAGTTGATCTAATCTGATTCTGGTAGGCAGTTGCATGGATACCTGGACTACATGTCTTAAGTTGTTTTTCCTGTTAAGGTTTTGCTGAATGCAGTGATACAGAAGAAAGTGCATTTTGAGAGGTATGGAGTAATAAAGGCTCCAAGTCAAATCTTTCTTCCTTACACAGAACCACGATGAAACTCATGGTTACGCAACAAAATTGATTGGGTTAAGGGCAGACCAGAGAAAGTAGCTGTCCACCCAGGGTTTTGATGGGCCACACTCTTGACTGATGATCCTTGCATCCAAAGATCTGTCGGATCCAGGGCCAGAGGAGACTTAGCTTTTTTCCCCCTGATGTGTTTTTAATTGTCCCTCATTGATTCCAGGGAAGAGGAATTGATCTCAAGCACTGGCAGGGTGGCATTTGGAGGTGTGTGTTCATGAATCTACCCAGTGCAGCTTCACATCTGGCATCCTGCCTCTGCCTTGTCCCCTGGTACAGCCTATTACAGGATCTTGTGCTGGCACATCACTGCTGTTGGAGTTTTAAGATTGCTCTCCCCGATGCCTTGAAAAGGAGATCAGACAACTGAATAGTTGAATAGTTAAAGGAAACCCTTTTAAAGGAAAAGGAGCCAATATACCTTGGGGGTGAGGGGGCTGAGGCCAATCACAGGAAAATGTGAAGTGCCATTGTCTTCTGCTTTGTTTGAAGTCTTTCCCAAAGCATCTGGTTCTGGCTACTGTAGGAAACAGGTGCCTGGATAGATCAAATGAAATTAAGTCCTGGCTAAGTGTGGAACATCTGTCATAAAGTCTTACTTGATGTGAGCAAACTGTTATTTAATGTCCTCCTCACTGGGCCTTTGTGAATTCTTGCTGCTCTCCCCTTAACGCTTGGCAATTTTCTTCTGCCATAATCAATATACTTCTCATCACTTGACAAAAGGAAACATTGGTAGCACTGGACAACTCTGACAGAAGTATTTTAGTTTTAGGTTTTTTTTAAATGCACAGGTATGACCAGTGGTGGACAATTTCTACATATTAGACTGTAAGTTATTGTCAAGTAGTGGATTCTCCCACTACCAATATTTTTCTGGTCTTATAAGCATATTTTATAATACCACTTGCTTAAAGGAATTATGCATTCGATACTATAGTGACAAAAATAGGGCATATTTCATTTTTCAGGCTATGATTTGATCTTAGGCATTTCAATTTTGGTCACTGAAGTGTGTATAGTTATTATTTTCTCAAAGCATAGTATCTGTTACAGTTATGGGAAAGCTGCCTGCAGTGTGTAAAATATTGCCTTTTGGTACCATATGAGTCCACAATAAAATATGACACAAAAGCGCACACAGCAATTTTGGAACATAAATGGTGATCTTTATCATAGCTGTCTATATATTTTTCTCATTTGGATGCCATTTTTATATATCTCCTGGTTTAAAATTGGGAAAAGCTGATTTTGCTGTCTGTGAAGGCTTTTTATTGGAGAATGGGTGGAGTGGAATTAGAATATCTGGGAGTCTTGCATAGAAGTAGTTTTGCTTTAATGAAAGAATTTGGGTTCTGTAAAGGTCACCACCACCCCCAATTTGCCTAGTTAACGATCTTGCCTGATCACTGTAAAAAGACTGCTGGGTGCAAAGGCAAGATCATTAACCAGGCAAATTGGGATGAAAGTGATTGCTTTTATTGAATTCTAGTTCTTTCATTATAGCAAAATTATTTCTGTGCAAAAGTCAGGAATCCTTTTACAGTGATCTGGGGAAATGATTTCCTCCTTCACTTTTTAAATCTGGAACTGTCATGGGTTGAGCCTTTTTTTCTGCACTTTGTCTTCAACCTTAGCTCTGGTAGGGTGGCTTCGCCCCATCTTTACCTTCTTCCATGCCCCTTAGGAACTGTAGACATAGCTTTGGTTCATGTCCCTTTGTCTACTGAAATTTGTTCTTTGGGGAATTTTCACTAGTGGTGTACAAGTTCTGCTGCCTGCCTCTAAATATTTCTTGTCTATTAATTAATTACATTTATAATCCCTCTTTCACCTTTCCCTCAGTGTGCTCATGGTAACATATGTTGCTCTCTTCTTTCACACTTCCCTCCCCCTCAAACATGTCAGAATGAAAAAAGAGTGACTGGCCCAATAACACTTAATGACTTCAATGGCTCAGTGGGGACTAGAATCTGTATCTCCCACATCTTAATCCAGCACTCTGATCATTACCCCATACCGATTCCTTCCTGCCAGCATGTTGAGAACGTGTGTGCATGTTTAATTTCAGAAGGCCTTTAGATTTTTAAAAATGAACATCTGGATGTTTAAAATGAACAATGTAAGGTGGTTCGAAATGAAATATAGAGGAATTTCAGCTATGCACCGAGTGGTGTGTGTGTGTTTCTAATGCCCCATTGCCACTGCTGTTTTGAGGCTTATACTCCTATAGGTTTATATTTTCAAGATTGTAAGTTCCTTTTATTGTTCACCTACTTTATTTTTCTTATATGTCATTGTTTCTTATATCCTGCATGTTGCTTCTTTTTAGACAGACAACTCATACATTCAAAGATAAAAGCAGCTGGGAAAAGCTACATAAGCAAACAAAAGCTCTTTCTTGACTGTTTGTTTAACTGGCCTACTCTCTGCTGTCAGCAGTATTTATGGGGTAGTCTAATGAACCACAGTAAATATAGGCATGGGGATTGGATTTAAGTTTGCATCGTTCATAGCATGGTCCATAACTGATTTGTGTGTGCTGACCGGTGCAGCTTTGGGGGTCCTGTTCTTTCTCCTATTCTCTGAATTGCAACTCTTCATTCCCAAAGAAGAGTACAACAGTGTTCCTGTTGTCTCCTGTGCCCAATCCTGGCTAACTTACAACCTTCGCTGTGATCACCAAAGACCCATTGTTTGTACCTTGCTTGTGAACTTTCTTAGTGTGATTTGGCTAGCTGTTGTTGGAAACAGAATTAGTGAGGAGTGGCAGATTGGGGGGAGGAGAGGAGCAAGTAATACTGTGCTTACTTTTATACTCTAAGACAGTTCAAAGTATTGGATCTATTCTATTTACATTGCAGGGTGTGTTTGCCATTATTAGTAATATTATCTCTTCACAAACTATTGGATTATTGTTCAAAACAGGCAACTGTTACGCCACTTTTGGCTGTAATAAAGCACACAGTGCTGCAATGTAGATCTCAATGTTTTAAAATTGCAGGATTTAGGCTTTGGACATAATCTAGGTAAAGTAAGTTATTTTAACCTTCTGCTGGTTTCAGTTGGAAAACCAAGAACATACCTACATCTCCTCCACTGATTTTTGTATACATTAAAAATCTGCCACTGAAATCACTGGAACTTAAAAGCCCTTTAATTTGGTTATGGCATTTTTGTTTCTTATAGATTGTTTATTTACATATTTATTTGGAAATAAACTGTATTCAGTGATGCTTACTCTCAGGAAGGTGCAAAGGATGTTGCCTAGAGCTGGCAACAATGCAGAACAGCTATGAGAGGGAGATTTATTGTGGAAGCATCATTTGTATGTTCTGCCTTCTCCAAACTGCTGTTTCAGATTAGTGTTAAATTCTGACATTCTTCCTGTGAAACAATGCCCTGTACTGCTTAGCCCCATTGCAGCTTCAAAATTGTGCCCTGTAAAAGTTAATTCATTATGAAGGCACAGCAGTATCTCCTGTTTGAGGGTCAGTCAAGATGTTTGAATTACGTATGTTCCCTGAGTTCAGCAGAATGGGAAGTATTAACTGAGCACCTTGTGAGGGGGCACCAGTTCTGCTCCTTCTGCTCATATCCCTTTGTGCTACATCATACTCCACTTCAGAGGGTCCAACTTTTTAGAAGGCATAGGGCTAAAATGAGAGGGGTTCCCAAAAATGCCCAGGGTTGTTTGCAGAGAACAAGGCGGCCACTTTGATCCCAGCCAATGACTTAATATGTATTTGAGATGAGTTCCTCAGAAAAGAACACAGGGGTTCTCTCTAAGTTTTTTTAAAAGGCTGTCCAAGAAAAGGATGTACTGAATGAATTTAATGAATTTCCCTTGCACTTTTCCATGACACTAGCGTGCATTTCTGCATTAAAAATACCTTTGCTTGCACTTGTACTAGAACTATCTGCAAAAGAGAAATAATATTATTCAACTGGTGTGAAGTTGGGAAACTTACAATAATGTCACCATCGTCTCTTCTCCTCTAGTACTGAGTCCCAAGGTCCTTGGTATAGCTATTGCCCGCTATGACTTCTGTGCAAGAGACATGCGAGAATTGTCCTTAATCAAAGGAGACGTGGTTAAAATTTATACAAAGATCAGTGCCAATGGCTGGTGGAGAGGTGAAGCAAATGGAAAGGTAGGTCCTTTTTTGAGATTGTATAATTTTAAAAAATGTTTCTTACTCTTAATGATGTTCAGAAACAAGACTTTATTCTTTTCCCAAAAATATTTAGCACTTTTTCAAAGAAGTGCTCCCAAGTGGTGAAAGACATTTGTCAATCTGTGGTTTTTCTTGCCTATGTATCTTGCATTTAGTGTTCTTTGTTCTGTGATTGGTAATTGGAACATAAACACAGGCTTAATTTGCCAGTCTGACTGCTGAGGCACCCATCTCCGCAAAAATCCTGTGGTCGCAGCAAAATCAGGTTAAGCAAAGGGAATACATATTCTCTTTAACACCTGGCATACCCATTCATGCATCCTGCCCTACAGCATCTTAGTATGCAGAGTAGCCAGGTAGCCCTTAATTTTGCCAACATAAATGCTATAAATAATTTCTACTTCAGAGCTCATGCCTGTCATTATAAATGTGCTGGGTTTGTAAGGCATATAAAAGAAAACTGGTTGCAATATTTTAAAATAGGGCTAGTTCTTACAGAGAATGAATTTCATTGACTATACTCCTGCGAAATGCAGGTAAAGCTCAGATGTTTACACAGAGGAAGAAGAAAATCCCAGTACATAGAAAACAGTCATGAGAAGGACAGGCAAAAAGCTTTCCCCCAACATGTGGTTTTCTATGTGCAGCAGCACTGGAGAGTTTCCTTACAGGTAGGGACTGCACATGCTGACTCCTGGACCTTGGAGGGCTGCTCATCTCCCCGTCATCACTTTTAAGATATATATAACGAAGCCCTGCATGCTCCACAGTGGCCATGGGTGCAATTTCACTATGCTTTTGGCTTCTCCTAAGCTGTTCTAGCCCTCGAAGTGGCTCCCCCTTCCCAAATCAGAAGTGGCTTACAGATTTGTTAAAAGAAAAGCCCCCACCTCAGCCTAGAACACATTGTAAAGGAAAGGTTGCAAAATTGTCCCCTGCATATAGGGGGGATTGCACTTGGGCCCTTCAGGTTTGCCTGCATATAATGTATAGAAAGCCTTTTTTTTTTTTAATGCTGCAGCATGCGAGTCTCCAGCTGAAGTAAGAGAAGCAGGCTTACCACTTAATTTGTTGGAAACTAGGTCTAAGTTCCAGCTACGAGAATGTAACATATCCCAACTGCCTGAATTGCTAAATCAAAGCATAACAGTCAGTCCTGTTGGTGATCGAATGCGTGTCTTCACAAGCTTTGGGTCATTAACATGCATATCCGTTTGTTTAGAGAGAAGCTAAAATTCGACAGAAGCCCTCAAAGTTAGCTGAACACTTTCTATGCCCTTCGTGATTCTTTTTGAATCATTGCCAGTTTCAACAGGGGAGTAGGGGGGCTTCAGAGAACCAAAGCAGAGCAAAAGAATATCAATATCTCATAATATTGCCTTTCTCTCCCCCCGCCCCTCCACTTCCTTCTCCTTTAGGTGGGCTGGTTTCCATCTACCTATGTAGAAGAGGATGAATGACTTGCAGATCTAGTTGCAACTTCTGATCGTAAGCTTCAGGGATGATGAAATCCAGCCATCTGCAAAGCATTATTCATCTTGTTATTTGAAATGCAGCACTTCAGTCTGTTGAAACCCTTCAGTCTTAACACTGGGATTACAGAGGAAGTTTGTGTTGACAGATTAATATCTCACTCAGAGCTGTGCAAAGAAACAAGCTGTCTGTCTGCCACCACTGGGGACCAGTACGAAACTCTTAACCTCACTATCCTTAAAAAATGAGAGAGAGAGAAATAACTTCAAAACAGATTTTTGAAAAAGAATGCTTCATTTCATTCCATCCACAATGAATACTAAGTATAAGTAGCTGTTTAGTAGCCTCTTTATCCCCCTCCCTCCACTTACTTTCTGTTAGCTAACATCTCTGATGGCCTGCTCTGAAGAGGGCTTACTTTTTTGTGGCTTATCACTGCATCCAGGAGGGGAAAAGTTTGAGCATTCCAGTAGTCATGTGGTCAATGTTAAATACCTAGCAGCACTAATTAACCTTGCCAATGACTGCACATTCACCAAGGCTGTGATCTCTAAACACAGTTTCTGGGGATTAGGTTTCATTCAGCATACTTCCGCATGCCATTGTGTGTTGGGGTGGGGTGGGGTGAAGGGAAGACACAAAACAATTTATTTGAGGCTATGTTAACTGGCTTATCAAAGTCTTTTACTAAAAGGTTTTCTTGAAGAGCATACTTTAAAAGGTAGAACCAAATTATGCAGAATGTAAAGTTACACGTCCCTTACAGAACAATAACCTGAAATACACACTCATCTTTTGTACCAAGTTCTAGTATATAGGAGGTGTTCTGTTTTTTGTTTTGCTTTTTTTTAAAAAAAAAAATAGATGTAGCTTTCAGCACTGTTTAATTTTGGTCCCTGAGAAGCTCCATCTAATTTCAATGACACTAACAATGCAGTCTCCGATGGGTGGGATCTTTATACTCCATCCTTCAGTTTTGTCAGGCAAAGCAGAGTTACAGGACTTTGTGTCTGAGCGATTATTTCTGCAGTCCTAGATTTTGTAAAGATTGTGAATCGTAGTGACTGTCATAAATCAGATTATTAATGTTCACAAAAGCATAGCGATCACAAGCACAGCCTTTGGTAGGCATAGTGGGATTTGGAGGAGCCAAATTCTACTCAAATGCAGGGCGAGAGGAGGAGCTGCCCCTAAATGTTGGAGGAATCTTTCATATTGGCATCTCAAGTGTGAAAATTTGCTATTGGAAGTAAAAAAATCAAGAAATTCTTATCAAGTCTGCTTTGGAAAAATGGCTCTGTGGGTCGAGGACCAAATAAGTTCAAAAATTCTCTGATATTCTCAGGAAGTTTTACTTTAGTGGAAAGGAAACCATTTGTTTTCATTGCAAATCTTCACTCCGAAACCCCCATGGATCCGTGTTCAACTTCACACATTTGTTAAGTGTACTGAGTGAATCCAGATTGGTTAGAGAAACGTGTGTGAACACACACCATTTTGACCATCTCATACTCTTTGCCATTCTTAATGCATGCATCCCACTAACACAATGGTTCCCAACCTTCAGTCCCCAGATGTTCTTGGACTGCAACTCCCAGAAATCCTGGCCAGCATAGCTAATGGTGAAGGCTTCTGGAAGTTTTAGTCCAGGAACATCAGGGGACCCAAGGTTGGGAACCACTGCTCTAATAGAATGCTTATTCAGGTATCCATTGCTTCCTTATTTGCTAAGGCCTTAGCAAACCATCTGCCTTAGCCCAGGAGTTTGTCATCAAGCAAAGATGAAGGGGGGATCTTCATGTGTGTCCCTGCTGGAACTGCTATGAAGCTCTTTGGAGTTCTAAAACTGCAGTCTAACATCCCTAGATATATACCTGTAGTTTAGTGAAATTCAAAATGATGTAAAATTTGAATTTATTAAATACATTATTTTGATGTAACTAGTTACAAGCATTGGTAAATGATTCCAGAAATGTATTTAATAAAGTAACTTGTCTTTAAACATTAGCCTAGAAAAATGTCCTTGGTGCTACCCTACCTTTCCCCACAAGGAGTAGTTTCATCTGGTGGACTTGGAGTGGGCAAAACTGCTTTACTAGAAGCTATTGCCTGTTTTTAATGGAGTAGGGTTTTTGTCTCTAGGTCTGTGAGATGTCCTGTCCTGTTTTCATCAGTGTTTATAGATAAGGGGAGAATTGGCTTAAAATAAAGACAAAGAAATGTGTCCTTCCAGCAAAACATGTTGATCAACAGTTAAGATATCCTGCTGTTTGCTAATTTTTGCAGCTGAGGGGCTAGTGGAAGAACTTAAATAACTTAAAGAGCTCAAGCGGTATCTAAACATCTCTCTCCTCTTGGTGTTCATTTATTTCAACCAAGCAGTTCATTGGACACAGGGAGTTCCAGGTTGCACAAGTGCTTCTGCAGTAATCTGAGTGAATGGGAGACAGGTAGCTTAGCATGTGCAACTGCAGTTGCCAGTTTGCATCATGGAGAGCATCTGTTTCTCTAAGACCCTTTGCTTGACCTACTTGTCCCTCTGCACCCTCTCCTTCCATACCTTAGAACAAGAATTAACACACTCCATAACCATCAGGAGGTGAACGGGAGAGCAGGCCAAAGCCACAGCATCTTACAAGGCAGCTGCAGTGTCAAGAAGCAGACAGGGTATCTGGAATGTGACTTGGTAGTCTGGCACGAATCCTTTTCCACAGATGGATCTTTGACCAGGGAAGGGGGTGGCAGCCCTGCATGTGCATCAGCGCCACATATGTACACAGAGATCTACATCTGGATTGTACGGTGTGTTGTCTTTGTTTAATGCCCTGTATTAAATATGTTAGATGCTTCATTGTGTTATATTTCATATACCAAAGACTGATGATGTCAAAGCCATTGCGTCTTCTCTTTTTTTCATCTCGCTGCAGTACACTTTCCCCAACCTTGCTCTCTCATGCAATGAGTTGGGGTAGTGCTTTAATTTGTAATATTGTGTAATATTGTGTAAATATGTGAATATATTAATAAATGGGTTAATTTCTTGTTTAGTGAATCACAGTTTATGACCAGTGATAACAAGGCTCGATTTGTCATTTTTTAAAATGATTCAGCTCATTGCTAACACACACACCCTTTCCACACCACATTTCAATCTTAAATCCAGTTTTTGTGCATATTTGGCATTGTAAAACCAAGTATATTTATGTGTGAGGTCACATCTCTCCCACAAAAGTTGAACTGAAACCATTGGCTCCAGTTTCATGGACTGGGAAGCTGAACTCTCAAAATTTGATGCCTACCCCATGCCCCGGGTGGATGAGCTGATAGAGAGGTTGGGGAGGGCCACTTATCTTTCCTACCTTGATCTCACCAAGGGATATTGGCAGATACTCCTCCGGGACATGGACAAGGAAAAGACAGCTTTCACCACCCCAATAGGGCTATACCAGTTCACATACATGCCCTTTAGCTTACACGGGGCAGCGGCCACCTTCCAGCGACTAATGGATCAGGTGTTAACCCGCAAGACTTTGTGGCCGCATACATAGATGATATTATCTTTAGCCAGTCCTGGGAAGAACATTTGGGTCATTTGAGGGCAGTACTGGAGGAGTTAAGGAAAGCTGGGCTGACAGTGAACCCACGGAAATGTAAGTTGGCGCAAGCACAGGTGCCATAGCTAGGCTTTGTGGTAGGGGGAGGAGAAATTCAACCCATGGGGGATAAAGTTACAAAGGTGTCCTCCTGGCCCCGTCCAAGAACGAAACGAGAAGTGCAGCAATTCCTGGGCCTCGCGGGGTACTACAGGCAATTCATAGCCCATTTTTCAGATATTGCTGCTCCCCTAACGGACCTCACCTGCAAAAGAGCCCCTGAGCTGGTCCAATGGGGAACCCGGGAGCAGAGGGCTTTTGAAGAATTAAAACAGAGACTTTGTGCAGCTCCTATCCGGCGGGCCCCTGATTTCTCTCGATCTTTCATTTTACTTATGGATGCCTCGGAAAGAGGGCTCGGGGCTATTTTGGCCCAGCATTATGAGGATGGGGAGCACCCTGTTCTATTTCTCAGCCAGAAATTATCACCCTGGGAGCAGAAGTATGCTGCAATTGAGCGAGAGGCTCTGGCCATCAAGTGGGCTGCAGAGTCTCTACGGTATCACTTATTAGGAGCACCCTTCTTGTTAGTCACTGACCACACACCCCTACAGTGGCTCCAATGGATGAAGGATGCTAATCCCCAGCTCACGCGGTGGTACTTGGCCCTTCAACCATTCGCCTTCCGCATACAATATCGAAGAGGGCGACACCATGCTAATGTGGACTATTTCTCTCGGCAGGGACCATGGCTGAACGACCCGGCTAAGGGCACTGCCCACTTGGAGGGGGGGACATGTGAGCCAGCTACAGCCAGCTGGGGGGAAGGAGCTAAGTGCCAGTGTGGGCAGGCCCCCTCAGCAATGGCAGAAGGGTTGTTGGCCTTGAAGGAAACACCTGAGGCAGATGAGGGTGGAGGCCCTAAACCCAACCCCAGAGAAACAGCTGTAGCTGTAGCTGAGGTAGATATAGAGGCGAGTGAGCAAGGAGAGGGGGAGGAGGAATTGGACATTTGGGAGGATGCCTGGGAGTTTCCGTCACCTTCAGAGAAGAGAGAAAATAGTCTGCTGCGGGAGATGCTGAAAGGCGCTTCTAAGAGGCCTGCATCTCCGGAGGACAGCTGGCTTATCTGAGGGCAAGTTGAAAGCTGAAAGATAGAAGCTCCCAGGGACAGCCGGTGCTGCACAGCCTCCTCTGCTTGCTGGACACTGTGCTGGGGGACTCGACTGGCAAAGACTGTTTAACAGCCTGAACCTTTCAGCCAAGACAAGCTGCCACGGGAGTGAAGTAACTCCCTCGGAGCTGGGGACTGGGACAGAATATTCTCTCAGCCCTGGAAAGACTGGAAGGATAGAAAGCTACCAATTCCATTCCTGCTGCTTGGGGCTAGAGGCCCCATCCTGCAAAGGACTACAGACACTGTTTTTCTTTTCTTTGTATGCTGAGTCCAATAAAGCTTAACTGATCACCAGTACCTGCTGCCTCATCATGGATACAGCGGCTGGGGCCGCTCACAATACTAAAACACATTTAAAACAACAGAACACAACAATCCATTTAAAAACTCCAGACAAAAGAATGAATGAATGATACCTTCCAGTGCAGTAGGACTGCCCTGGAAGATAGGGAGGGAGCATTTCTTATCTGCTTTAGGTCATGGTAGCTGGCTGGATATCCCAGTGGTTTAGGTATCTGGTTGGGTAGCTAGAGGTTGGGAGTTCAATTCCCCACTGTGCCTCCTGCGAGTAGAGCCTGCCTGTGTGGCCTTGGACAAGCTGCTCTGTCCCAGTCCCGCCCCCCCCCCCCGACCTCAGCCTGTGAAGAAGTGAATGGTAAACCATTTCTGAGTATTCTGTAGCTGAAAAACCCTGAAAAGAGTTGCCATAAGTCAAAATTGACTTAGGCATATGATTATTGTTATTAGGTCAGGGTGGGCAAATTTCTGTGGTTCGGGCTGGATAGGCAATTGCTGATTCCACTAGAGTTTGCAAGCAGCAATTCCCCTGTAACATTAATAGAGCAAACAGGCATATTTTTCTTAAAGCTTAAGAACAGGACCAGCAGCAATAGTAGTTGCACACATGTGTTTATTTATTTGATCTATATACTGCCTTGCTCCCCAAAAAACTGGCCCTTAAGACAGCTAATAATAAAGTCAGATAAAACAAATGCATTCAAAATAGAAAACAAATTAATTAAAACAAAACAGATTAAAGCAAAATTAATCACATATACCAGTAAAAGGAAGAACAGTGCTCACCTAACATAACAGCATCTTTTGCAGCTCCATTGTTAAAGGTCAGCCTGAAGAAAAGGTTTCTGCCTGCCAGCAGAAAGACAAAGGGGAAGTGGTCAGCCTAGCCTCCCTAAGTGGGTACATCTAGGTCAGTGGTTTTCAAAATGTGTTCTGGAGAATCCAAGGCTTCCATCAGAAGCTAATAAGGAAGTTGTTCCATGAAAAAAAGGCAGGTCAACCATGGCAAGCAGGCATCTCAAAAGCTTACCAGCCAGTTGGCTCCTTCTGCAACAAGATGGTGTGAGAGTGTGTTTGGTTTGTTCAGGGACAGCAAACCTTGTCTAGCCAAGCCCTCCCCCCCACTCCCCCCCAGCCCCTGTAAACAGAGTCTGCACCACTACAAAAGGTAACCCAGGATCTTCTGCAAATTGTGTGCTGCAGGAGAGTGAATATTGACAGGAATTCTTTGAAAGCAAAACATTATCAAAGTGCTCATTTTTTTTAACCATCACAGTTAAATGTTTCTTACACTGCTGCTAATTCCTTAGTCGTATTTCTCATTCATTAATGCCTTAATTTGCCACATCAGTAAGTTTCTAAGGATGATACCATGAAATACGTATCTTTCTTCTGATCCCTCATTTATACACAGCCTCATTCTTTCAACAGAAGCATGATCTCCTGGTGAGGGGCTCAGGTCCAAAAACGTCTTCTTACCTGTGAGGCATTCTGAGAGCATGAAAATACTTCCCTTTATGTTCTTCAGTACACAGTCTTCCCCTCATCCCACCCTAAGCCCCCCCTTTTTTTTATTAAAGCAGAAATTGCATATATTCAAGCAAAACTGACATTGAACACCCTGGACTTATTTCATTATTAGATTAGATCACTGAGAACATATTGGGTATTGCTAGTCTACATATACTATCTGAGTGAAGTATTTTAATGCAAACATATTTTTTAGATCTGGAATCTTTGTGGTTAGATAAGTCTTTCTGAGCCTGGCAAAAAAACTCTGAATGTGAAGGATGAAACATAATTCCTGCACTTGAAGGGTTGGTTGGTTTGCCTTGACAACTTGTGTTGTTTGGTTTGCCTGTTGGCAACTTGTGTTGCCAACAGACGTCATGGAGTGGATCTTGTGAGTCCCTCTATAAAGATACATAGAAGTGATCAGAAGGTCAGCTTCTTGTATGCTTCCTTATTACCCAGTTTGTCATTTGGTGATGTGCTAATAATGGATCATCTAACCAGTGAAAAGCACTGAGAACCAAAACTGTGTAGAACGGATTGTTTGATCTCTTCCAGGAATGTTGATGGAAATAGATACATCTCGTTGCGTGTGTGTTGAGTAGTCAATGACATCCAGCTCTATGCATGAGCTTAATGCATGAGCTGACTCAGTTGAAATACACTGCATTTGTTGCCTAGGGTTTATTCACTCACAGGAATCACTGTCTTAATGCTGCAGTTGTCAAATACTTGAACCAACCCTGACTCTCAATTTAATACTATTATTGAGGACAACGTGGGGTGACCAGTGGGTACTACTCTGAGCTCCCTGGACAAAGGTCACAGTGTAAATGTGGTAAGAAATCAATAGACTTAGGCCACTCAAAGGGATATAGAGTGATCAGAGGGCATTCTAGGGACAGTGACCTAAGTGTGTACTTCATGCAGTGGTCATAATCACAACAGGCATTTGGAAGCGGCATATAAAAGAATTCCCCCAGCAATAAACCTACTACTTTCATAATGATCTTCTGGAAAGCCATCAAAAGATATCCTAGATACCTGGATATATGCATAATTGTCTCACTTAATAATCTTGGCTCTCAATTATGCATATATGTTTTAATTGAAGTCTTATCTTTATATTTAAACAATTCTTTACATATAAATGAAAATTATTCATGGGTAGAAGCCAACCATTCCGCTCATATTTCTCATATGTCTTATATTACATATGATATTAGCTTAAGGGTGATTTCTAATAACGACTTAAATGACATTTGCCTGCATGGCTTTGGCATGGCAACATATATCTTTGTCAAACTGTCAGGATTTGCACATGCTGCCGTTTGGGCTGTTGAAAAATCAGTGAAGCCCTAAGTACCATCAATATTTCACTTGGATTTTATTTCATTTGTTTACAGTGAACATCTCCCAGTTCCTTTCCTTGTACCTCAAACGTTGTCTCCTATATTCACTAAATAATTGCTTTGATGTTTGGGTTTATAATGGCTACTGAAATGACAGCGCTCTGCAGCCAGAAAAATACTGGGCTGTCAAACATTGTACAGTCATTTTCCAAATATTTTTCTTGGTGAGGTGGGGATTGATAGACTGAATAGTTCTCAATGAGAGCCATGTATGTTCTCATATCTGTCTCAGTGTATGCTGCCTTTGAGGACCATAGTCTTCCCCAGGCAGTTTATAAAATACTCCATTAAATCCCTGCCTGATGTTTCAACGTGATTATACTTCATTCCATTTTTTAAAAATCCAGCCTATCTCTATATTCAACAATAGTCAAAATGCCCTTCCATTCTGCTTTCCCTTTTATACTGTGCTTTGCCTTACAGTTGTAGAACAAACTGTTGCAGAGTTTTGAATTTCTGGTAAAAAATCCTTTTTGCTAGGCAGTAGAAGTACAGACTCACAGAGGAGAAAAGCTACAAGTTACCCAGAGTCCACCTATTTCTCCTTAACTGGTACTTAAAGTCTCAGTAACTCACTCTGAGATGGTTGTTGTAGGTTTTTCGGGCTGTTTGGCCGTGTTCTGAAGGTTGTTCTTCCTAATGTTTCACCAGTCTCTGTGGCCAGCATCTTCAGAGGACAGGAGTCAGAACTCTGTCTGTGCTCTGGTGCAGTTTGTGGGATAGTTGAGTATTTATAGCTGTAGGATCAGCTTTTTGTCCTTTTCAGGAGATTGGGTGATTATGGTGATCAGTGTGTTTTTTGTTGTGGGTGTATTGTTGTGATAAGGGGGAGAGATGATCTGTCACTGTGATTGATGAGTGTCGTTAGCTGGTCTTTTGTGTGCACCGGTCCTTGTGGCTGGGTAGAGTTCATTGACCTTTTGCAGGCTGTATTTTTCAGTGCTGGGAGCCAGGCTTTGTTGAGTTTTAGACTTTGAGATATTTATGAGTATACTTTGAGTTTTAGATATTGAGATATCACTCTGAGATATTTATGGTAGAAAGAATGAAAAACATTTCTTTATTTACAGTTGCTTGAAATTACAGACTTGTGCATGCTGCTTTCTTTACTGCACATATACTGGCAACCAACTGAACAGAGCAACAGCAAACAAACAATTGCCACCAACCGATGAAAGAGAAGGAAAAAAACACTCAGCAGAGAGACAGAGATCTCTTTGAAATAAAAAGCTAGATTAATGAATGGTTAGTGCTGGATAGACTGACAATCACACAACGATCAGCCCAGCCCAGAAAGGTCCATCTGAGTCACACGAACTACAGACTCAAGGCAAGATTACAAATAAAACTCCAGCACAAATCACCTGTGCCATGGAACTGAATAAAAACAGTAACCCCACTGCAATTAACCCCTTTCCCCAACAGTACTTGAAAGGAGAATGTAACACATGGATTTGTGAAACATTTAGACATCTGTGCTTTATGGCTCTTGTTTGAAATTGTACAGCCTGATGAACCACAACCCTTGCTGTATTTAGCATGGCCTCTAACTGAGCTATTTTCTTAAGAAGTCACAAAATAGCTTGATTATCTCTGAGCCCACTTTTAAGCCCAGTTAGACCCTCTTACTCTTCCAAATGTACTGGAAGCATGAAGGTGTCCGATTCCTTCGACATAATCTCTTACACACAAATATATAATGCGGCACTCTGTTAGAGCAGTGACCTGGGAGACGTGGGAAATGTCATGTACCTTGGAGAAAAAAGTACATTCCCTTGACCTTTTGATGATTCAGCTGCTGCATATTTTATTGACTGTATTACATCTACATCTAGCAATGTCTATTTATTGATTGCTCAACCAGTGAATAGATCCATGTTTCTAATGGAAGTCTCTCAGAAAACCTGTAGATGTCTGGGTGGCAGGGTTAGAAATTTAAGAGGTTGATGATATATAAACTAGTTTAAATCAATGGCATAGTTATATTTTCAGTAGCTGTATCAAAAACGGCACATCAGCAGCTTCAACTTTTCACTCTCATAAAGTGCTGCTTCATATCCAACTACATGTACACTTCTCTCTTGAACTGCACGGGTTCAAGCAGTGCAGTTTTTGTTATATGCAGATTTTAAAAATTAAATAAATATTTCAACCAACCAACCAAACCAACAATGTTCACTAAATGCTATGCTGCTATTCATCTTCAGAAAGCGGCCTGAGAAAGGAGAGTCTTGAACTTATCAAGGCCCTTGTTATTGGTGGTCCATCGTTCCAATGGTGGCGGCCCGGCTGGACTCCTCTCCTTGTATGGTGGATCCACGTGGTGGCTGGGAAGGGTGCTGGGCATGCTAAGAGGCTGGTGCAGGTTGTGGGAGGGGGGGAGGTCCCAGCAGTGTGCTGCTCCACTAGAGGGGGAAGAGAGAGCACACCTCTGTTTCCCCCCCCCCCCGATAGAGTATAGCATAGTAATCAATGATCATAATGTAGTAGTTATTAAACTAATCTGTTCCGTGTGTGTGTGTGTGTGTGTGTGTGTGTGTGTGTGTGTGTGTGTGTGTGTGTGTGTGTGAATCAGCTGTTTATGCTTTGTAGTTATGTTCTGGGGAGCATAACAGTTATACACAGACTTTGAACTATATGGAGTCCCGTGCCCCTAACCCCGGTGTCGTTGAAGGGAGAAATGTATTGAAATTGCTCCTTCTGCAGAATAAGGAACAAGAAGAAGACCTCCTTCTTTTACATGCACCTTGAATTTTGAATCATCTCCTTCCCTACATGATTTCTTGTTTTAAACTTTAGGGTGATCCAAACCTTGCAACAACAACAACAAAAAAGTGATCTAGTTAACCAAAGAGCCAGATTACTCTGTCATAGCTGCATTTTAATCTTCTCAATTATGCTTCAGCTTGTCTCATCAGCATCCAGGACAGAAACCAGCACCAGATCTAATTAGGGGAAATAATTGCATCTTACATTGCTCCAGACTGTTTTGTGTTTTGCTTAAATGATAATGCAGTCATTAGCATGCTTACTTGGATCTGAAAGGGCATGCAGATGTTTGGTTAATAGGCTGTAATGATCTTGGCAGCCACAAGATGTCAGCCTTTCAAGAGCCACGTGGAAGATGGCGAGAGCAAGAGAGAGAGAGAGAGAGAGAGAGAAAGAGAGAGAGAGAGAGCGCAGTCAAGCTCAGGAAAGTCACAAACACATACACACACACATACATCCATAAAAAGATCCATGACACTTAACAACAAGTAAAATTCCACGAAAAAGTACCATAAGAAACCATATTGCCAGCTAGAGATTGAATAAGAGAGCATGTAAAAATAGAAGCCAGAAATAGAAGCCATTTAAAACATCATTAAAATAAAACACAGGTAACACAGATAAGCAGAGGAAACAAAGTACTGGTAAAATCCAAACAGATAAAAAGTGTCTGCTGCTGGCTGGCCATCAAGAATGGGGCTAGATCAGCCCCACCCCACCCCCAGTGGAGACTTCCAAAGTTGGAGTACAGCCACCGGGAAGGCCTTTCCTTGCATTCCTTCCAAACGCACATTAGACGTTGGCAGAAGAGGCAAAATGGTCCTGCTGAAAGATCTGAGCACCTGAACAAGTTCATATGGAAGCAGATGACCCCTTAGAGAATCAAAATATTTTAGGCCATTATAGGTCATAGAACAGCAACTTTGCACAGAGCCCAGAAAAAGATGGCAGACGGCTGTAATCGTTGTAGATTACGAGTCACGCCCTTGCTACAACTAGCCTAACCGTCTCGTTGCAGCCTTCTAGATCGGCTTGAATTTCTAAACAGTCTTCAAATGTGATCCCCACATAGAAAGTTTTTTCAGTGATCCAAATAAAATGTCACCAAATTGCGTGTCACCATGTCCAGATTAGATAGGTCTATGTATGGGCAGAGTTTATTTATTTATTTAAAACATTTTTAACTCACATTTTTCTTTAAAAAGGACCCAACAATTGCAACAATTAAAAAAACTGTGTTTAAGTTAGTAACAATGAGTATATCATACTAAAAAGGATCAATGAATACAATACCAAAAAACATAAGCAACACCAAAAGACATTCAATGCAGTAAGGTACGACAATCCATATTAAAAGCCCCACTCAGCAGTCATTTACTCAGGGAAAGCTTGCATGATGAAAAAGGTCTTTGCCTGCTGGCAGAAGGACACCAAAGATGGGGCCAGCCTGGCCTCTTGTGGGAGGGAGTTCCAGAGTCTGGGAGCAGCAGCTGAGAAGGCTCTTTCCTGTGTCCCCACCAAGTGCACCTCTGAAGGCGGCAAAACTGAGCGTAAGGCCTATCCTAATGATCTTAACACTCGAGCCGGCTCATAAAGGGAGCTGCGGTCCTTGAGATAGCTTGGGGCCAAGCCATTTAGGGCTTCACAGGTTAGAACTAGCATTTCGAATTCTGCTTGGAAATTGATCAGCAGCCAGTGGAGCTGCTGCAACGGGTGGGGGGCCCTGTGTAATCCCTGTGTTCAGCCCCAGTTAACAATCTGGCTGCTGTGTTTTAGACCCGCTGGAGTTTTCTCACGCTTTCCCTAGGCAGCCCCAACATAGAGTGCATTACAGTAATCCAGCTGGGAATGTAACTATGTCACATGTTACCATGGCCAAATCAGACCTCTCCAGATACCGGTGCAGCTGGTGCACTAATTGTAACTGTGTAAATGCACTTCTGGCTACAGCTGAAACCAGGGCATCCAGACTCAGAGAAGAATCCAGGAGTACCTCCAGGCTGCGCACTTGGGCTTTCAGGGGGAATGCAACTCCATCCATGACAGACTGCATACAATTGGTGCACCAGCCTCATTTGACAAGAAATACTTCTCATCAGCTGCTGAAACTTGGTGTCCAGGTCTAGGGACGTATCCAGGTTTTGCAGCAAATGATACATTAATATGTCAAGGGGATCACAGCCCATTCCAAAGTAAACTGAAACTTAATTCCATGGTCTGTCTTTCTCAAAAGCACCTCTAAATTCAATTTTACTTTGTTTGCCCCTATCTACTTCATTAGACATATCAGGCATGAACTGAAATCATTAACAGCTTCCTAAGGCTGTCATGGAAAGAACAGAGTTGCATGTCTTTCAAGGGGATCAAACAATTTTTTTTGGCCAACATCCCAGTACCTTCATGAAGATGTTGAACAGAAGCCTATGGGACATTAGAAAAATAATGGCTATTGTGTCAATGACTGACCTCCAGCAGCGTCATCATTTGCTCATTCCATCACTCCAAGCTCCTCAGAAACTCAGAGTGTTTGATTCTACATTGGAAAATGTGCTAATTGGGTAAAATACATGGAACTTTCTCCATTCCAGAAATCAACAAGGCATTTGACAGAATTGCCATCAAAGTGCTACACAAATCCTGAGTTGTTATAGGAAAACCATTTATCTCCTGCAGCAGGCATTTCTAATCAGTTCTCCAACCTTGCTGAATTTCAGAGGTCCAATAAACTTAACCCTTACCAAGTTGTGGTCTTTTTATGACAACAGGACCATCCCATGCTTGGTTACAGTCATACGATACGATACGATACGATAGATAGACAGACAGACGACAGACAGACAGACAGACAGATAGATAGATAGATAGATAGATAGATAGATAGATAGATAGATAGATAGATAGATAGATAGATAGATAGATAGATAGATAGATAGATAGATAGATAGATAGATAGATAGATAGATCTGACCATGGCTATTTAAAAACATATGAGGGAAGTTCACATAATTGGGCAGCTTCCAAGTAACTTGATGGCGTGGTAAAATTGGACCACTCTTAGGGAAGGCCCAAGACATTTTGTGACCTGGAGTGCAGCCCAATATAGTAGCCCTTTCTCATTCCATGTACAGAAGATGCTTAGACTGGCAGTTGAATTTATCACACCAGATAAAGCATGCTGGGAGTAGGGCACGGTGGAGGTGGCATTTACAACTCTGTCCTGTAGCATAAAGGAACACCTCAAGAAGTCAGGAGACTGTCCTGGTACTATCTTATTGTGCCTTATGGTAGGGCCAGCTGCGACCATTCTTGGATCTGAATGGTGAGTTACCAAGCCCAAATCCAAAAAGGTTCTTGGACCATTGCATGTTTCATACAAGAAAATAATTCTGCAAAGGGCATCAGCACACTTCCCTAGAGCACTCTGATGCGACGATCAGCTGTTGTTCACAGTTGCTTTTGCTGAGACACTTAAAACTCTTTCAGTATTGAATCACTACGCAATCTTGGCTGGATCACTGATTTAATTTGTTGCTTGTTTGTTTTGTTTTATTCCGTTTGATTTGTTTTACTTATGATTTTATTTGTTGTTTCGCTTATGGTTTATTCCATTTTATATGTTGTAAACTGCCCAGAATAGTGCTTTGTACTAATGGGGTGATAGATAGATAGATAGATAGATAGATAGATAGATAGATAGATAGATAGATAGATAGATAGATAGATAGATAGATAGATAGATAGATAGATAGATAGATAGATAGATAGATAGGACAGGAGTCTCCTCACACCTGGGAAGGGCAACCCTAAATGGCTATCTCTAGAGTTCTAACTACTGCACATTTATTAGACAGTGAGGCTTACTGAGCTCAATTGAAATCATTTTTGGAATTAAAAGGACTTCAACACCCATAATTCAGTGAGAATTCCCTAGGCTGAATTATGGGAGTGAATGCCCTCAAAGTAGCAGGAGGCAGAACAGCCTCCTCACCTCCTTGACATTCCTGCACCTTCTTCTTCTTTCATTGGTTAGAAAAGTGCCCTGTTCTCCCCCTGAACTATGGGAGTCACAAGATTCCCTGAGACTCACAAAGGGGCATGGGACAATGTGTTCTGACAGGGGTTGCCTCCATATAGACTCTCATAGTGCAGTGGGGGAACAGGGTGCTCTCTTGACCAGTGGAAGAAGGCAGTGGCACAGGAATGGCATGGAGGTGAGGGGGCTCCTCTATCTTCATCCAGTTTGAGGGTTTCCACTATCTATAGGGTGCTTGTTGAATTATGGGAGTGGAAGTCCTGAAAATCTGAAAATCCCACCCCTGTGAGTAAAGATGCTAGAGATACACAGCTGCAGTGCAGAAACACAATGGGGGGGGCGCGCGCGGAAGAAGTAGACAGTTCAATTGAGACAAACAGCAATTGGTTCCAAGCAAAACAGAAAGCCTAGATCATGAATTCATATGACTATCCAGTGCTTGGAAAGTTTCTTTTAAAAGCAGTTTGTCACAGTTCCTACAAAAGCAGTTCATAACATCATAATTACAGCTGAAAAGTATTAGTTCATTTCTAAGGTTGTAAAAAGTAACTTGATTCCTTTAGTTACTTTCAAAAATCTGAATGCTGGAGGTCACTGGAATGTGGTATCTAACATGCTCTAGTGGTTTGTAAGCATAACACCCCCATATAGCATATACCACCACAATATACCTGTGCATTTTACTGGTGTAAACACACATGATTTGAGGCTTACTGTCCCATTTAGTGACATCAAAGTTCCTACAAAGAATGGAAGGAAAATCCTTAGAACCTGGAATTTTACAGTTTTAACGTGAAAAAGCCTGGCATTAAAGCAGAGGCTTCATGAACCTTGACAAAAGTTTATGTGCACTAGGAGACATTAGGGAACACAAGAAAAGGATATGCTTTATTTAAAGCTGGTACCACTGTTGGCATCCCCACCCTAAGCACAACCTTGACAGTTTTGCAAGACCTGTCAGGAACAGGATTTCCATTTTATAAAATGATATTCATTGTGAAAACATTGATAAATATACTGTAAAAAGTAAACATGCTGGCCAAAATCCTGTTTCTTAGCATAGTAAATCACACTAAAGGAGGCCCACTGAATCAATGAGGATTTAGTGAGTCAGCTATTCTGTAGGTTCTATGAAAACTGGTGGTTAGCACAGGCCCATTTGAGTCAACGAAACATATGGAGGAGTTGACTCACAAGATCCCATTGATTCAAGGGGCCCACTCTAGTGCAATCTACTACACTAAGCAACAAGAATTTGGCCATTGTCAAAGAATGTTTCTATCCCTTGAGTTGAACTGTAGAAATGTTATTTGAGAATTTCAAGTATTGGGGGAAGAAATGGCTGGTAGTTAAGAGATTAGGGCTAGCTGAATGTTTTTTCTGTCTTATGTTAAAATAAGCAAATGATTTTAGAATTTGTGGGGAGGAGTGTCTGTCTGCCAAAAATACTCATGTTGCTGTCCACCCTATCATTCTCTCAACACCCACAGAATAGAAGTAGAAATAGCACAAAGTACAGCATGATCCAGAATTTAGACTGTGTGAATATTTCTCCTTTATCTTTTAGTGAGGCGACACCCCTCAGACAATTAGTTAAACCACAAAAAGGAGTGATGTTAATCCCTTGCTGAATTACAATTATAATGTAGGTCCTTAAACCTTCACCATTAACCGCTTACATCCAAGCTTCTAGACCACCATGATCTAAGGTAGCTCAATCATGGATAACAAAAGAAGGACTGCACATTGGTTTTGAATGAATCCCAAATAGTGGGTTGAATCGGAGTTATCAGTATAAATTTGGTGGCCCCAAATCAAAGTAAGCAGCCGTGTTCTGGATATGACTGGAACTACCCAGATCACAGTGTGAAAAATCAACATTTGGAGTGTGAAAAATCACTGCATTTAAAATGAAAAATGTATTTAAAAGCAGGGAAAGGGAAACAGAAATTAACAGTACCATAAGGCAGAGGCTGAGGTGACATCAGATAATGAAAATGGAGGAGACTGGTAGCTTCACTTTTCAGCAAAGAATACCAAACACTTCCTGCACTCCCCAATCACTCAGTGTGTGAGTAGGGTTCCCAAGTGAGATGACCTAGGGCAGTGGCGGCGAACCTTTTTGGGCCCAAGTGCCCAAACTGGGGGGGGGGGGAACACACAAAAAACACACCAGCGGGCGGTGGGTGGCGGCAGAACCAGAAGTAGCGGTGGTGGTGGTGGAACCGGAAGTGGTGGTGGAAGAGGGAATCCCGGGCATGGAGGTGCCTCGAGACCCCACTCCGGATCCGCTGCCAGCACCAGCTGCTCTGGATCCTGGCCCACCACCTGTTGAAGCACCAGCACTGCGGCTACAGCCGCCTCCTGAGGTTTGGCTGCAGGGGGCAGTAGCGATCCAGTGACGTATGGCTTGTGTGCCCGCAGAAAGGGCTCTGCGTGCCCGCTGTGGCACACGTGCCATAGGTTCGCCATCGCTGACCTAGGGCTTATATATTCTCTTGTACACCACATTTTCCCACATTTGGCTTAGCTGCTCAGTAGGGTAGGGTAAGTGTTGCAGATTCATTTAGTTTTTTTTCCTAATCATTTCCTTTCAGGCCTGGCTGTATATGTGTGGACATGTGTTTTGTACGTACATGATTTGGATGTTTGTGTGGGCTTTGAGTGCTTTCTTAAGTTTCGGCATGCTATGGACTCTCTGTGTTTCCTCTTCTCACACAGCCACACAATCTTTCGGCTCTTGTCTTCTGGTGCGGTTTGAGCTGCCCCAAAACCTTCTGCACTTCATACTTCTCATTGTCCTCTTCTAGAACCTCTTCTGCTTTCCTCTTATTTTGCTTCGCCCCCATTGTGCCTGCCAGTTTTGCAGTTTTAAAAGGAGCATTATTCAGTTCCATCAAGTATGATTAAAAAACAAACAAACAGAACCCTAAGATTATATAACTGCCTCATATTATACAACACAACTACCTCACACAGTATGGCGAGATTCTCTGAAGCATCAGCATGATAGTATGCTGTCTGGCCCTGAGCTCCCACTTCCCCTGCAGCTAAGCAATACTGCTCTAGGGCAAGGGTCGTCAACCCCCGGTCTGCGGCCCAGTGCCGGTCCGTGGGTTTGCCGGAACGGGGATGTGGATACGGATCTCCACCCCCCCGCATGCACGCGCGGTGGGTGTGTCACGCCCGCGGTGGGTGTGTCACACTCACGCGGGGGCATGTCGCGCCCACAGGGGGGCATGTCACATTCGTATGGGGGGTGTCGCGCCCGCGGGGGCACGTCGCGCTCAGGTGCATGCGCGTGAGTGCGACGTGCCCCCAAGAGTGTGACACGCCCGCCGCGAGCGCGACACACCCACCGCGCTCACGTGGGGTGACACGCCCCCCAGCGCATGGAGCTCACTCCCCCCAGCCAGTCCACGGCCCCAAAAAGGTTGGGGGCCGCTGCTCTAGGGAACAACAAATGGTTCCGATGTTAATGGCACACTTCCCCAGTGCAATCCAATACCAAATTGTATTGGGAAACAGATTCTTTCCTTACCTGTCCTGAAACATTTCTGTCTGCTACTGTGTGAGGAGAGGCCCTTCTTCCACCCCCAGGTCTAACCTCCAACGGAAAGGATGTCATTCTGGCATGAAGCAGCAGCAGCAGCAGCAGAGAGAGAGAGAGAATGAGAGAGAGAACAAGCAAACTTTGAAGGTGGCTTTCCTCCAAACTGAAATGCTGTGCATGTGTAATTTGGCAGGGTGAGTCCTCCCTTCTACTATGGTACCAATTTGCTAAGTTTCACAGCACCATGCAAAACTGCCCACCCCACTTATAACTGCTTCAGACAAATGAGGTGTGTTTCAACCCAAATGTTGTAGTGAATCTGGGTCTTGGTCTGGCTCTGTCTGGAGGGATCAGCCATGGCGATCAAGTCCACACGAGAGGAGCCAGATCAATCCCTGAATCAAATATGGGGACCCATGCACCTTTTATTAGGATGCCTAGTAAGGAAGCCTGAAATGTAGTCTCCTCATAAACAGGTGCTCTTCTCCTCTGTACATTCTTCCTCCACACGGCAGTGTTTGGAGCAAGGCCTCAGAATGACTGAGCTGCTGAACACTACCCCAGATGCCTGCAAGATGAAGGAAAAGAAAGTACAGCACATTATATATTATATTTTGCCAAATTGGGGGCCTCCTTGCAGCAACCATTCAAATGCTCCTGAAAAGCATGACAAATTAGAGAAAATTAAAGTCTCTTCTTCCTTTTCCCTCCCTTCTCCGTAGCAATACAATCTTAAATACGGTGGCTCAGTTAAACAGATTACATACTCAAATGTCTTATCCTTTCAGCTATACATTTGATTCACAGTGAGTTCATTTAAAGGGTTGAAATGTGACGAATTGGGCCTGAAAGCGAGAAGTTTGGTAATGTATTTGAGAGCCAGCTTGAAATGTCATTGTTTTTCTAACCTCTGACCTCTTTTTGTTGTTGTTGTTGTTGTTTATTTTACATTTCCTTGTGAAGGACACAGATAACAAGATTGAATCAAATGCCTCACTTTATTACGACTTATAGGTCAGTGCTATTGCAATGATTCTGTTTCCCCCCATAATACATTCCCTTCCTTTTACAAGGAAGAATGTCACCACATTTAAAAAAAACTAGCTGTACTCTTGGATATGTTTTAAATGCTGTTAAAGTTATACATGTCCATTGGCATACATCTTTCTTTCTTTAAAGTTAAATGATGGGGAAAACTGTGTGAAACCAGTGATGACAACAAATACCGCAAAGCTGCTGGGCTTAGGTTTATCAGACCTAGAGTACATCCTGTTTTCGGCACTTGGATACAATTCTTGACCATACTATATGAAAAATAATGAAGATAATACCTCTAACCATGTTCTAAATGTCCCTTCCTTCTGACCGAGTAGTCTAGGACTATCACATGCTTGTTCTTTTTTTGGAAGGTAAAGGTAAAGGTTCCCCTTGACAATTTGTCCAGTCGTGTTCGACTCTAGGGGGCGGTGCTCATCCCCGTTTCCAAGCCATAGAGCCAGCGTTTGTCCGAAGACAATCTTCCGTGGTCACATGGCCAGTACGACTTAGACACGGAACGCTGTTACCTTCCCACCGAGGTGGTCCCTATTTATCTACTTGCATTTGCATGCTTTCGAACCACTAGGTTGGTGGGAGCTGGGACAAGCGACGGGTGCTCACTCCGTCGCGTGGATTCGATCTTACAGCTGCAGATCTATAGATCTTACAGCACAGAGGCTTCTGCGGTTTAACCCGCAGCGCCACCACGTCCCATGTTTTTTTTGGAAGAGAGACTGCTAATTTTGAAACCTCTGTTCATAATGATTGAAAATATACTATATCAACAGTGTAATAAGTAGGAAACCAGCTATGGAGAGAGCGAGCATCCTTGTCTGGGTTTTGAAAGCCAAAATATGTCTCTCATCCAACCTTAATTCAAAACTAATGCTTGAAAGGAACAAAAAAACCCCACATTTTTTTGTTTCCGCCTGGGAGAATCAATAGGGAGTATCCCTATTCTTCATTCCTTGGAGAAATATGACTTAAGATTGTTGACATTTCTGTTAGATCAGATCAGAGTACTGAAATTACTGCACAGAGTAATGAAGGGCTATCATGTTCATCAAGCTTTCAGTGATGACCTGTTTTCCTCCATATTTGATAATAAAGATGAGGTGTCTGGATATGCTGTGGCTTCAATAAGCAGACTGATGATTTATTTCTTTTTGCACTGCAGATGCTACCCATGTCTGTCCACAATTTCCAAGACTGGAAATTCTGCAAATCTGCAGAATAACAACACGTAGCAAGTGATGCATGATTAATGCAAGTTCCAAATAGAGTAGTCCTAGATCGAGCTGGAATTTTTAGCATGTATACATTACTGAAACAGCGACGTCTACGTTGGCTTGGGCATGTTGTGAGAATGGCTGATGGTCGGATTCCAAAAGATCTCCTGTATGGAGAATTAGTGCAGGGAAATCGCCCCAGAGGGAGACCACAGCTGCGATACAAGGATATCTGCAAGCGGGATCTGAAGGCCTTGGAAATGGACCTCAACAGATGGGAAACCCTGACATCTGAGCGTTCAGCCTGGAGGCAGGCGGTGCATCACGGCCTCTCCCAATTTGAAGAGACCCTTGTCCAGCAGGCTGAGGCAAAGAGGCAGTCACGAAACCAGCAAAATCAGGGAGCTAGACGGGGTACAGATTGTATTTGTCTTTAGTGTGGAAGGGATTGTCACTCTCGAATTGGCCTTCTCAGCCACACTAGACGCTGTTCCAAGTCCTCCATACAGAGCATGATACCATAGTCTCTCGAGACTGAAGGATGCCTAATCTATAATCTATTTCTTAAATATTGTAACAAGTAACCGCAATGGGTCATTTAAAAAATCTTATAGTAAAAAATTAATTACCCTTGAAAAGTAGCCTTCCACATTCTGGGTTATCTTATCCTTAGACTCTCTGGGTAATTTAGTTCTTGTCATTAATGATGTTGTTATTGAATTAATATTTGTGCAGTGTCTTTCAAGTGTTCCAGGTAAAGGTCAGTTCTGTCATGAGACAGGCTGAGGCAGCCACCTTGGTCAGCTGGTCTTGAGTGCTGTGAAATGACAATTATTAGTTGTTTAATTCATGAATAATATAGTATGTAAAGCCACATGTGTTATTTCTGACTTAGGTTCCAAAATACGTTTGCCAGCTGTCACTATTCTGTGTCTTGATTGGTTGTTTGGCTTCAGGCAGCAAAATCTCTTGGACCTGACTTGTTCAAAGTCCAGTGCTTGTATTATCACAGTAACCTTTCAGTAGCCCTAAAGGCTAGGCCCATGTTAGTACTTTCCCCATATTTATTTACTTCACACGGCAGACGTGGGAGCCTACCGGTGATTTTAGACATGGCTTTTATGCTGGTGTCACTTTGTTCTTTTGGCTGTTTTTCATGCAGCCTTGCCATGAGATCATTGCCAATTTATGTGCTGATATATGCCTGCCACCTGTCACTCAGTGCATCAAGGACTCTGCAAATCTTATCAACATATGAACACATATGGTAGATGACAAGTTCATATGGAAGCATCTGGAAGTCCTTCACAGAAGCTTCCTCTTCTCATATCTCTCTTTTGTATTAAGTCTCTTCTCAGCTGCTTTTGGTTTGTGTCTATTGTTCTGTTCTGTTTTTAGCAGTCATATTTGATAATTTTTTAAAAATTGACTCTGTCCCATAGTTTCCCTTTACAGGGAAATTGTATTTTTGCCTTTGGAAGTTGCAGTGCATTATGGGTGTGGCAAGAGCACAGCATCTTTGATGAGGCTTTGGAAGCAGAGGTACAGTGTGATTCATTTTATTGTGGAGTGTGTTATTTCATAGCCGCCGCCCCCCCCCCCCCCACATATACCCCATTGATTTCTACTGGGAAAGGGAATGGGTGTGAGCAGTACTGTCAGAAAACTCTGTGTTTTAGAAGATGGTGCTGTTTATAAACTTCAGTTATCAGTCCTGGGTAAGGGTAAAACATTAAACGTCAAAGCATTAACCGAACTTATGTAAAATTGGGAGATGGAATCAAGGATAGAGTCCGATCCTCTGTTTTATGGATAGTATTTTCATTTGAAAGCAGCCCACCCTCTCTGGAGAACGTCTCAACTATAATAGTGGGAAGAAGGAGAGAAGGAAGAATGGTTTTTCCTCCACTTACATGAGCACATCTTCTCCCCTCTGGAGTGAATGGGAACATAGCAGTTTAAATCAGGGCTTCAAAAAGTTCCCCCCCACCTTGGACTATAGCTTTCAGATTCCCCAGTTCTATTGTTGGAGTTTTTGCAACCTCACATGCTGCCTTTAGCAGGTTTGGCTGGGAGGGACCTTTCTGGGCTGGGGGTGACTGTCAATCTATCCAGCACTAACCAATGGTTCCCTCCCTGCCTCTGAATTTAAAGAAAACCTGGCCTCTCTGTTCAGTGCTTTCCCCCTTTCTGTTGTCTGATGGAAGCAGAGAGTCTGTTGAGGACTGTTGCTGAAAGCAGTCATGTTTGTGCCAGTTTGCTCCTTGATCTGTTCGACTGTAAGTATTGAAAATGGTTTTTATTCTTTGTACTGTTAATATCTCAAAGTGAGTTAATGAGACTGTTAAGTGCCAGTTAATGAGAAAAAGGGGTGGACTAATCTGGGGAATTTGGAGCTATTCTGCTCTGTGAATCCCTGCACTTCGTCTGCACAGCTAGAGGAATTTAACCAAAAATTCAAAACTCTGCAACAAGTATAGTCTGTGGTCATGATGGTTTACAGATGCTGGTCACAGTAGGAAGTGTCACTTCCCCAACCTCTGCAGGGAGCAACAGAAAGGTATAGAGAATCCATTACAAGGGCAATTGAAGGAATGGTTTGCTAGCACTGGGACTGGAACTCTTCATCTGAAAGAGCCCTCAGGGCTAAGAAATTGAGATAGGATTAAATCTGCCTGCTGAGAGCAGCCAATGGGCTTTGAAGCTAGCCCTCTCATTTCCAAATCCCTAGGCCTCCTCTGGCTTCTGTTTCTACTAAGGAGGGATGGAAAACACAGTTAACAATGCATCTCTCTCTTTTTTTTCCAGAAAGCAAGCAAACATCCCTGTTGGCTGTCTATAGTTGTCTAACAATAATGTCATAAATAACGAATGGTTCTGTGGGGGTGTGGAGGAAGCTTTTTATCAGATAAGAGGCATTCCAGTGAAACGCGCTCAGTACTAAACGTTAACATGGATTAAATGGTGGGAACAGCAACAACCGCTGCTGGCAAACAAACGGCAGGTGAAACCAGCTCTGTTTGGTTTGCCCTTGCTTTGAAAAGCGATGGCGCCCTTGCTTTGAAAATTAAGATATTTGTCACCGGGGGTGCTATAACTATCGGGACGTGTGAAAGAAGCTCACGTCTGAGTCACAGTGGTATAATGCACAATGAATAGTTCAAAGGCAGCTGAAGAAATGTATTAGGGAGGGAACTCGGTGGTTTTTTCTCTCCTTTGTCTCTTTCCCATATGGAATTATATCCCACCTTTTCTTTGTCAAAATCTATTCAAAGTAAATGGGGATTGTCCATCAATTGATGAAAGTTACTGTTGTTGCCTTTTCACCTGGAATTGTTTGCCTGTGTGGGACAGAAAGGCCTGGAACAGCAAGAAAATATGAACTGGTTTGTGATTTTATATATATGGTTTGTGATTATATATATAGTCATAGAAAAGTACCTTTTTACTGGGATTGACTACTGGCCCATCTACTTTGATAGGTTCAGTACATTTGAGTGTTTAGTTTATGATGATGATTTTAACTGTTTGTAGACTTAATGTTTGATGTCACTGGATTTTAATTGCTCTGTTCTGTTTTGGATTGGTTCGTCATGTTGTTTTCAAGGTCAGATGTCACAAAAGGGTGACTACTGGTTCTTTTGTATCCCAGGAAGAACAATATTAAACAGCAAAGGACCTCAACAGACACATTAATAAATGCAAAAATGAATATACTTTATTACCTATTGATTACAATTCTAAATAAAGGGGTTTCATGCATTCAGCACATTCACACCACATACATACTCACCAAAGAGAGAAGAATTCTTTATCTACATTGTCCAAGTTCCAAAGAAAGTAATTAGTTCCAAAAGCCTTTTGGTCCCAGCAGACAGACAGACAGACAGACAGACAGACTAATGTTTTTCCCAGACCCCTCTTCTTATATTCTATTTAGGCAGTTTTTTTAGTAGAGCATGCGCAGAAGGCATTTCTTTGTCTCAGGTTGCTCACAGGGCATGCGCAGTAGAGATTCCTTTGTTTCCCCCTAGATACATGGTCCCTATCACTCATTGTAAAGTATGGAATGTTTAATGTCTTCCATCACTTAGTGGACAGGTGTGGAATCTGCTTTGCTAAGGAGGAGCCCTCGTATCAGGCTCTTCTTAACCCTCGAGTTTGCTCCACTCCCTCGGCAGCAGATGTGTTCTGTCAACTTGGCTCAAGAAGTTCACAGTTCAAAAGTTGAATTTCTTACCATGAGGGCTTATAGTTAGAAATACAAAGTCCCATAGTTCCTCTGGGTTTTCTTGGTCTCCATCTTTTGTGTCCTAACTCTCTCTATGGTTCTTCACCTGATCCAGGCCAAAACATGCACACATCACACAGAAACATTCAGAAATGGTTTATTATTGTCTTCTGATGTGCACTACTAACAAGAGTTAGCTTGAGTGTCATTACTATTGTCTATGAAAACTCCTCCACCAGTATCATCTTCCACTACTGCTGCCACCCTGTAGCAGATCTCCAGGTGTTTTGCTGGCCCCATCACCATTAGAACTATCTATTCTATTCTGCTGATGTGATTGTTAATCCTAAAATGGGTGAAATGGAACAAGAGGTGCCCAGTGTTCAGGCTGGGTTCCATTAAGAAACAGAGACTAGAGATTATATTGGAAATATTCATTTACTGGGGTGTACCAAAGAATTTCAGAAGATCAGTCTCTGTTTTATAGAATACAGCAAGGCCTTTGTGTGTGTGGATCATAGAAATTTATTATTTTATTTATTTATTTGATTTTTATACCACCCATCTGGCAGTCAACGCCACTCACAGTTTACAACAATATAAACAACAACAATGACAAAATAACAAGATACAGAACAGCTATCAAATAAAATGTAAGAAATACACAATGAATAATAATAAAGAACACCGTAAAACATCATAAAATAAAATAAAATGATGATAAAATAGAATAAAAATAAAAACAAAAATAAAAACATGGCGGTAGGTTGGATGTTTAAGTATTAAGGTACTATTGTATCATGTTGTTATAAGATCTGAGAAGGCCTGTCTGAATAGCCAGGTTTTTAATAGCTTTTTAAAGGTTACCAATGAGGGGGCCAGGCGAATTTCAGGCAGGAGGCTGTTCCATAGTTGCGGGGTGACTATCAAGAAGGCCTGGTTTCTGGTAGTCACTTTTCGGGCTTCTCTCAGGGTCAGAACTTTCAACCACCCTGCCTGCAACAATCTTACTGGATGGACAGATCTAATCGGAAGGAGGCGCTCTGCCAGGTATCAAGGTCCTAAACCGTTTAGGGCCTTGTAGGTTAGCACCATCACCTTGAAACTGGTACGGAAGCGAACAGGTAACCAGTGTAAGGCGGCCAAGGTGAGGGAGATGTGTTGGTGTTTCCTGATCCCACTCAGCAACCTGTCTGCTGAGTTCTGGACCTGTTGAAGTCTCTGTAACAGCCCCAAGGGGAGCCCCACATAGAGAGCATTGCAGTAGTCTAATATTGAGACTACCAATGCATGAAGTAGTGTGGCGAGGGACCCAGTGTCAAGGGAGGGCTGCAGCTGGGCAATCCGCCTTAGATGGAAATAGGCGGAGCGGACCACCGACACTATCTGGGATTCCATAGACAGTGCTGGATCCAGGAGTATGCCCAAGCTGCGGACCTCATCCTTCATGGAAAGAGTAGCCCCCCTGAAGGAGACGGAGGCTCCCAGACCGCAGACACTAGGGCCCCCCACTTGCAGGATTTCTGTCTCGTCTGAGTTCAGCCTCAGTCTATTATCCCTTATCCAACCCAGCATGGCGTCCAGACAGCACTCAAGGGATGGGACAGCATCCACTGCAGAATGATGGAAGGAGATAAAGCTGAGTGTCATCTGCATATTGATGACACGAACCTCCCCCAGCGGCCTCATATAGATGTTGAATAGCATTGGGGAGACGATTGACCCCGCAGGACTCCACAATTGAGAGTCCACAGAGCGGACAGCATCTCCCCAAGCTGAACTCATTGGGGTCGGTCCTCCAGGAAAGACTGGAGCCAGGCCAAGGCCTGACCTCCAATACCCAACCCAGAGAGCCTCCCCAGGAGGATACTGTGGTCGATAGTATCAAAGGCCGTTGACAGGTTGAGGAGGACCAACAAGGATGTTTTGCCCTTACTGGCCTCCCTCAGAAGGTCATCTTGCAGGGTGACCAATGCTGTCTCTGTGCCATGACGTGGCCTGAACCCGGAATGGACCTGATTGAGGGCATTGGTTTCCTCCAGAAATGCCTGAAGCTGATCGGCCACCACCCTCTCCACTAACTTGCTGATGAAAGGAATGTTGGCGACTGGTTGATAGTTGGTAACATCGTCAGCTGTTAAGTTGGGCTTTTTCAGAATCAGCTTAATGAGTGTATCCTTGAGGGCAACGGGTACCCTGCCCTGAAGGAGAGACCCATTGATAATAGCTTCTGCCCATTCTGTTGTTAATGATCTGGCCATTTTCAGGAGCCAGACCAGGCAAGGGTCTAGTGAAGAGGTGGTGGCCCTACAGCGGTCAAGCACCCTGTCAACCTCAACTGACGTCACAGGCTGAAACTGTGTCAAAGTCACCAGGCAAGACAATGCGCTGGATGTCTTGGCTCAATCTACTGATGAAGAGGAGAGATCCAGGTCTCGGCAGATGGCCTCCACTTTGTGTTTTAAAAAAGATGCAAATTGGTCACAGGAGATGCTACTGGGAGGCCTATCACTGTGACCAACTCTGGATAAATCACATACTATGTGAAAGAGTTCAACTTGATGGTCTTGGGCTTCGCTTATCTGGAGAGTGAAGTAGGATCTCCTTGTAGCCTTTACTTTGGCTAGATAGATGCTAGATGCAATTCTTGTGGCTTTTAAATTGGCAACCGTCGGGGCCCGTCTCCAAATGTTCTCTAGCCTCTCTAGCCTCTATTTCACTTCAATGCCCACAGCTGCTGGTGGTATCAAGCGGCTGGTCGGGATCGAGAGTGGAGGGGGTGTTTAGGAGCAATCATGTCAGCTGCCCTGGTGGTGGCAGTATACCATTCATCCACCAGAGCTTTCACAGGAGAGCCAACTAGGTCTGCCAGTATTCCCTGCATTGCATCTTAGAAGCCAACAGGATCCAATAGCCTGTGGGGGGCGGACCATCTTAATGGGTCCCTGCTCCCCGTGGAGGGCGCATGCCACTGAGAGGTTGCATTTTATCAGGCGGTGGTCCAACCATGACAAGGGAACCGAAATCAAGCTGGTTACCTTCAGATCACACTCTCCATGACCAGTTGAGAACACCAGGTCCAGAGTGTGACCCACCATGTGGGTGGGGCTGTTAACGAATTGGGACATATCCAAGGAAACCATGGTTTCCAAGAACTCAGGAGCTGGACCTGTGACCCCAATCTCAGAATGGACATTGAAGTCACCCAGGACAATTAGTCTGGGGGACCTCAGTGCCGCCGCCGAGATGAAGTCCGCCAGCTCCGGAAAGAAGAGCGCTGGGTCACGGGGAGCATGGTAAATCAGCACCATCCCAACTCTGTCTCTGGCCCCCACCGACATGTGGAGGGCCAGAGATACTCAAGACAGAGAGCCTGACAACCTCTAAGGTATTTTTATAGATAATGGCAACTCCCGTTCCCCGACCCTTCAGTCTACCCTGGTGTTGGATGGAATATCCAGATGGGCAAATTAAAGAGAGGGCTACACTGCCTTCTGCGCCCACCCAGGTCTCGGTGACACAAGTCAGATGTGCTGTTTCGTCCATGATCAAGTCCTGGATTAGTTGGGCTTTGTTTAAAGCAGATCTGGCATTTGACAACATCAAGGTTAGAGTGGAAGGCTGGCTGAGCAAATTACCTCGATTCTGGCCACTGACATCAGAGCTAGAACAAGGGACAGCCTTCAAACATCTGACCCCCGTTCACAGAAAGCTGTGAACTGTTCTAAAAAGAAATGGGTCTGCCACCACAGCACTTTATTGTCCCGATGCATAACCTATATTTTGGATAAGAAAGTATTGTTAGTACAGAATACGGAGAAACAAAATGGTTTCCCACAATGGTAGGTGTTGGAGAAGATTATAAATACTGGTTGTATAGCAAGAATAAAAGGTCCAGTTATATCAAATGTTGAAGAAAAGTTTTTCTGTACCCACATGTTGGTGTTCATGCCCTGTTGTGCTAAATTGTTGAATAAAAATCTAGAAACGGGATCTATTGAATATCTGTCCAATCTGTTTTCAGAACATATACAGAAAGCTGGACTAGATTTTGATGAAAGTGGAGTAAATATCGGTAGAGAAAACATCAATAATTTAAGATCTGCATACGATACCATATTACAGGCAGAAAGCAGCAATGACTTGAAACAATTCCTGAGAAAGGATAGAGGAGAAAGTATAACTTCAGCTGAACATTAAGACAACAAATATCAGGACTACAGTAGAGCTATACAATTTTCATGTTGACAATGAAGAAACAGAACTTGTTAAGGTCTTTTTATACATTGATTCAGTCAAGCCAAATGGAGTCTGGTGACAAGAAAAAATAAGAAGACTAAGAATTGAGAGGGTAGCTATGAAGGAAATAGAGAAGATACTGAAAAGTAAAGATGTGCCACTGGAGTTCAAAGCCAAGATCATCAACATAATTGCATTTCAAATTACTGTGTACAGATGGGAAAGCAGAACAGTGAAGAAAGTCAACAGGGGGAAAAATCTATGCATTAGAAATGTGGTGCTGGAGAAGAGCTTTGTGGATTCCTTGGCCCACCAGAAAGACAAACAAGTGGGTGCTGAATAAAGTTAAGCTTGAACCCTTCTTTAGAGGCAAAATTGATGCAGCTGAGGCTATTGTGAGGTGGGTGCAACACGAGAAGACAAGACTTACTAGAAAAGACAATAATGCTAGGCAAAGTTGACCATGTGGCATGAATTTTCCCCAGTATCTTGAGATGTCTTGAATTCCTTCATCAGTTACTACCATTCTTTGACTCTTTTTTACAGTACATTTTATTCTAACCAAAAGCATGGACTTGAGAGATTCCTTAGTGTGATCATTTCGATTTATCTCAGTTTTCTTTAATTGTGACATTGCACATTCTGCTCTTGCAGTTACTATGATTATTTCCAAATGAGCACCTATGCATATATGCTTGTCTTATATAAATATGATGTACAGAGGTATTGTGTAAACCCAGTTCCTCTATTTAGATAATGCATCTCCTCTCTTTTTGGGCACCTTAGAACGGGCTGGAAGTTCATTAACAGACAGCTTTGTCTGCTGACTCCTGTGTGAGTCTCAAGATACAAGCACAGGCCTCTTGAATGTATTCTCCCATGTAGACATGAACAGGGCCTTTGGCAACGTCCTTCCCTGTATGCACCCCAGCTATGCACTGAAATGCCTTGACTATCTATCTACACTACATTGTTATAGCATCTTCATAGCACTTTAATTGTCAGGGCTGCATCACACAGAATCCTGGATTTCCTTAAACTGGTTAGTGTGACATTGCAGAAGAGCCTGCTGTGGCCCCTTCTCATCCACCATCCTCCAAGAGAAGCTAGGGTGGGATTGAAGCCACCCATCAGGTCTTGTTAGCCAGTTTCCAGCCAGTGCAGATGCTAAGCCACACCTGTGGCTAACTGGAAGACAGGGATGGAGATAGAAAAGCAGAAATTACTGTTAGAAAGGGAAGGGATTCCAAGGAAGAAGAGAAGGGGACAGCAGCTAGAGAGGCCTTTTCCCTGAGGGGTTGAAGTGGAGAGGATCATACTTGAGTCATGCTGCCAATGCCTGTAGGAACAACTCCACTTTGGGGAATGGCTTCCCCCACTTGCCCAGGGCAACAGAGCTGGGAGGAAACACAGACACAGAGAAGAACGTACATCCTTGTGAGTGGCTGGCAAGAAGGTGGTCAGGGAAGGCTGATTCAAATTCCTGTAGCCAAAGCAAGCTTCCCCCTGGAGTGCAAGAAGAACAGGAGTCACTCTCATGAGGCAGCAAGTAACACCCAGGGTTCAGGAAGATCTGGGAGGGAAGTTTGGGACCCACTGGGGCCAAGAATAAGGCCACTCTGTTGGATCTTCACTTGGTTGCATGTCTGCAACCCATTAAGGGAGACAGAGAGAGTGGGGCAAGTGCCCAGTAGCAATAAGAGGCTGATCCTGCAGGTACCTATGGCCATTCTGCCACTTGTCAACCAGCTGGCCTGAATCCAATGGTGATTTACCACCAAGTGGAGTTAGATCATCTCCTAACTTACAGTCTTCCTGAGCTTGAACCTGGGCAATATTTACAATTGCCTCAGACAGTTTCCTGCTTCTGCTCTTTGGCAGAGAATTCTAAATGGAATTCTGAATTCTAAATTCTAACTCCCAGGGTTCCATAGGCTGGAGCTACAGCATGGGGCAGAAATCAGTAGTTGAGGTCCATAAGGCAGGGAGAAAATGTTTCTTATGCTTTCATATGAGAACAGGAGGGACTGAAAGAACTCTCTGACTGCCTGTGTTTCAGTTTGCAGGGAAAAATGTGGCAGAGGCACATCACAAACATCCTTATATTAAGAGGTACAGACCTGAGACCTCTGGTGCTTCCTTGAAGTTACACTGAGGTAGTTAGACACAAGGAAAGACAAATACCAGGAATTTTCTTTTACATGGTTCTAATATTGCCTTATGTTTTAATATTGTCTTTTAAGAAAAGGCAATAATGCTAGGAAAAGTTGAAAGCAGCAGGAAAAGAGAAAGCCCAAATATGAGATGGATTTAAGCTGTGGCTTCTTTTGGATCCACAAAAGAAGCCCCACTTTAAAGTTTATAAGAGCTGAGCAGAGCTGCTGAGTTTATAAGAGTGGGACAGTGTGGTTGAGGACAGGATATTTTGGAGAAAGTTCATTCATAGGGTCACCATAAATTGGAGGCAATGTATTGACTCCTGCTGTTCATCAGGCAACAGTGAGAAAAGCTGTTCCTGCAGACTTTCTCCCTCTTCCACCATCAGGACCAGTGCAAGTGTGCTCTCCCGATGTTCATCTGGTCACCCTTCTTTGTAGCACCATGACAGCAAGACAGTTAAGCACTGAAACAGTTCAGCAATTTCAAAAAAACAAATACATTTTTGTGTTTTGGAGGTAAGCCCTACCCTCTTCTGTGGCATATCAGTAATAAAAAAAGGTTAACCATTCATTCAGTCTTGGGCAGAAGATCTTTAGTTCTACATTGAAAAGCACCATATTTGATTAGGAACATAAAGGTGACTCAGGAGGTGTGGTGCCGAAACGCACAGACCAGATGAGCCAGGCCGAAAGGAAAGGGAGAGGGGGAAATAACCTTGCAGACAGTGAATTTTTAGGGAGCAGAATTAAAGCCTGCCCAGTTATTGCTAAGTACTTAACTAAATTGCTACAGAAAAGTTAATAGGCCGAGAAGAAGGGTGCATTAGAGATAGGTAAAAAGGTCTTTAAAGCGCAGTTATATGCACAGCCATTCACTTTGTACTGGCTTTAGGGTAATCTGCATTGTACTTAGACACGTTGATTTATGAACTAATTAGCTCTGTACAAGAAAAACACTTCTAGAATCTGTCTCTCCTAACCAGCCTCCAAACCACCTAAACAACTGGAAAATGGGTTTTACATGTTGGAAGATAAAATTCAATATATATTTATGAGGCCATTCAAAATGTAGAGTCCTTCAACAGCAAGTTTCTGGGAAGCAGAAATATCCATGTATCAAAACCCAAAGGTGTCAGAATCCCAGGCTGCTACGAACAAATTTATGCTCCAGGTGCCAGATTTTATAAATTAATTTTGGAGGCTTGATATAGCAGAAATTATATAGGCATTAATAAAGGTAACGAAAAAGGGGGGCAAGGTGTCAAATACTTTATAACTCTCTAGTTTCTTTGAAAAATAACACAGGGATGTTACTGCATTTCTTTTTAGCAGTAATATTTAATGTTGCGTTCACTCAGAAACTGGTAAACTCTAAATTGCATCGACCTCAGAGATAATGGAACCGTAGAAAGACCTGTGCAAGCCAGCTTTGCAAATATTAATTCCCTGCACGTGAGCTTAATTAGTACGCCTGCTTTATTATTATTTTCTATTTCTATGTTTAATCCCTAGAAGCAGAGTGTTATTGCTACCAAATGGATCCATAATGAGAAGGTAAAAGAATTGGTCCTAGCTATCTAATGAACAAAGCAACCTATTGAAATACCGGTCTTGGCCATATATAGCAGTTTTAGAAATGGGGGAGAAATATCCCCCAAGACCTGTGAGGATGCAGGGACAGGATCACCATTTCCTGTTGCTCCCACCACCCAGAGTATGATGAACATTAAGGGAAATGTTGTCCACCTCTGTAGCAAGAAGTGGGAATGGATGGTGACATCCACAGCCCTGTTCAGGTTATTGTAATGATCCAGGCTAATCTAGTAAGGAAACCTTATATGTGGCCAAAAGGACACCTCGTAAATATCAGGAGTGAAAAGTGAACACTCACTTTATGCCAGGGATGGTCCTCCGGGTGCTATGGGATTGAAATTCCTTCATCCTTCACTGTGGGTTCTGCTAGCTAAGAATTATGGGAAATACAGTCCAGAAACAAATGGAAGGCTACATTTTGTCACCACCTTGTTACACCCTTCTGGTGAATGTGGATTAAGAAACCCAAGGAGAAAAGATGCTGACAGGGCAATCCTACATGTGCTTGTTCACAAGTACATCCCATGCATTGAAGGAGATTTACTTCTGGGTAAATGTGTATGTGGTTGCAGTATCCACAGTTTCTAAATGTAACTAGTACAGTCATGTGTCGCACAATCATATGGTGATATCTGCCTTTTTTTCCTTTTGATTGTCTTGTCAAGGTGTGAAATTTTGTATGAAAAGTAAGACCCTTTTATCCACAGGGAATCCGTTCCACGATCTACTATGGATACCTGAAACTGTGGATATATGAACCCTATATATATAATACAACAGTAGACAATGTCTAGATGGGCGGCATATAAGTGCAATAAATAAATAAAATAAATAAATAAATAAAGGAGGCAGAACAAAGGCCACAAGGTGGCACATATATAAGGATGTAGTAAACTGTGAGAAAATGAAACTGTGGATACCAATCCCACAGATACAGGGGTCCTACTGTATAGAGTGTTAAAATAATGAAGGTGTGTGTAGAAAAAGTAGTCCTCAAAATGAAAGTGCTTTTCAAATTGAGGCTTGAAGAATAGTTTACTGTAGTCATGGCAAAACAATTAACTGGCTCTCCAGCTGAGCAAGTTCACTGTACAATAACAATCTTGAAAATTGTTTATGTTACAATGTGTAAATATGGAAGTAGAGTTTGCAGGTCCTATAGCTACAATATTCTGGCATTCCAAGGCCTTGGTGTTTCAACATCCTGGTGTGAAAGAGCCTTTATTCCTCCAGGCTCTACAGAATTTTACTCAAAACATTATTGCCATAATGGCAGCTTGTCAGTTCTTAAGTTGCAAACTCTTGGAGTTACTGTACAAAGACAGTGAAGACAACTGAGATTCCTATTGAATTTTTTTTTCTTGGATCTCCAGGCCCTTAGAAAGAGATTGTTTACAAGTGTATGTGTGGGGAGGGGAGGTGTGAACTTCTGAAAGAATTATAAATATAGGGAGAAAAGACACTTCTGTTTAAGAATTTGTGCCTATGTTTTTTCTCATAACTGTAAGGCTGTTTTCAATACATTTTGTCACTCTTTGAAGTATTTTTGTTGTTATGAAACGTATAAACAATGTACAAATAAAGCTTGTTGAACTGGACAAGCTGATGTTGCCTGAAATTATTGAAACACTGAAAAGTCTTATACCTTGATACCCAAATGAATGTTGATATGATTGAAAATGACTGTCTGGTTTCATTCTGGAATCAACCTTTTTGGGGGATAAATGCCAGCTGTGAGAAACACAGGCTTCTGATTTTTCCTTGAAGGTCTATAAAGTTCTATAGGGATCTTAGGGACATGGTCAGGCATCAGAATACTTGACCTTACAGTCTTCTTTGTTTAAAAATGCTGGTGGGAGAGGGGAGGTATAATGGTATTGCTTTGCCATAATAACAATAATTGCCGCCAAATCGATTCAGATTTATGGTGACCCTTTTCAGAGTTTTTCAGGTAGACAGTTTTAAGAGGTGGCTTAACATTCCCTTCTCCTGGGGGCACTCTGGGACTGTGCAGCTCATCCAGGGACATGCAGGCTGGTTGTCTTCCTGGGAAGCATAGTAGGGAATCAAGCTCCTAACATTTGGCTCCCAGCCAGCTACCTAAAACACTGAGCTATTCATAGGCATCCTTCAGTCTTGAGAGACTATGGTAACGTGCTCTGTATGGAGGACTTGGAACAGCGTCTAGTGTTTCGATGCTGTATGCGAAGCTGGAGTGTCCTCTCCAGGGCATGAAGCCTGGGTAAAATAATATGGAGGATAGGCTGTTACCCAAGCAGCAAATCCCCCCTCTCCATGTCACTGAAATAGTCCAATGGAAAGGCAAGAGCCAATACAACTGGTTCCAGCAACGTCGCAGAAGTTGGCAGAATGACACGAACTGCCTCCGGGACTCCGGCTCCAGATTTTGCCTCGAGGTTAACTCCTGAAGCCTTTTCCATTGGTGGATATAGCCACAAGGCAGTGGAGGTTTGAAATCGGAGTTTTCCTTCTCCTAGATGGGCTGCCTTCCAGGGCTGAACGAGTCCCACCTACCCGGCCTGTTCCCTCACGGCATGGATTCAGTAAGTTTTGGGGAAATGATGGACAAAGATCTTGGCAATTTTTTTTTTTTAAAAAAATGTGGGAACCTTAGGGGAGAAATCCTCAACCCACATTTATGTACGTATGCATGTATGTGTGTATATATGCATGTGTGTGTGTGTGTGTGTGTGTGTGTGTATGCGCTCCATCTACCACTTGCTTAAAGCAAGTGGCACCTTCTCTAAAATCCATGCCTGGGGCCTGATAAACGCACAAACGCCCACACCCACACACTGCAATCTTCCCACCTCTTGTTTCTTTCCAGAAGCTGTGCAAAGCTTCCCTCTCACCCTAACCCTGTGAGAACCTCCCTGCAGGAGCCCTTCTTGAGGAACAGACTGCACGCCTTCCTCCTCCTTGGGTCTCCAGCTTTCCCTTCCCTTCCTTTCAAGGGCAGCTGAGGCTCCGCGCCTGGCCAGGGGAACCCTGCCTTGGTCATCTTGAGCTATTCAGCTAGCTTTACAATTATACATATATAAAAAAAAACACTTCAAGTAAGTCTTCAACTTGTTTCTGAAATACTTGCCATAATATTCCTATTAAGTGCTTATTCTCCACCAGTTGCGTCCTAATGTTGTTGTTGTTTAGTCGTTAAGTCGTGTCCGACTCTTCGTGACCCCATGGACCAGAGCACACCAGGCACGCCAGGGCACGCCAGGCCTGGCGTGTCTGGCGTCCTAATACCTTTGCCAATTAGCATTGCATCCCAAGTAGCAGTTAGTTAGCAGCCACCCCTTTGAAACTTTTCCTCTGTTGCAATTCTTTAGGATTTCCTCTATTTGACTTTCATAGTTTGATAGTTGCTATAGAGATTGTTTTGCCTGCAGTCATCAAAGACATTAGTATGGCAGAAGCCTATTTAATCAAGCCAACAAATGGAAATTGTTAGAGGCTTGCAACCTTACTCTTGCTAAAGAGTAAATAACTCTAGTTATACCCACTTGTTAACAGGTTGGACTCTTAGGTAATAATTTGAAGCTGGCGAATTTTAAAACATGTCTGCCTGATTTCAATTGCACAATAAATGTATGCCAAAAGTCAGATTTAGCCATGCCATTAAGTGTAACTGAAAATGGAGACTGCTTGCACCCTGTGGTGAAAATCCACGTGGACTCTGTGAAATGGTGCATTAGAGAAGCTGCTATCCTAATGCTAGGGTGTGTTGGGGAGAGAATCATTGGCTTTTCTCAACAAAAATATCAGTTTTGCATTTTCTGGGACTTAAGACAAGACAACACACCTCTTGCTTTCGAAATCCCTATATTTCTGAGCTTCTGATCCATTGGTGAATTTTAGAAGCATATAAAATAACATACATTTGAACAAGGCACACAACATAAGATGCATATATGTGGAAAAAGTGCTTGGACACAATTCAGTCAACAAGGCAAAAAAAACAACAACAGATTTCCAAATGATAAAGAGCATAAGGTCTCCCAACCTGATATAGAGAAGAATGGGATGAAAATGCCAGTGTGATTCTGAGGAACACAATGAAAATGAAATGTGCTATAGCGCTCTAATCCATCCAGAGTAAACAGGCCAGTAAACATGTACTCTTTGTGTTATCTCCAAGGAGAAAAGCCAACTTCAGGAATCAGAGCTATGGACACACACAGCCTGTGTTGAGACTCTGTGGAATAAAGCATATCATAGGTGCCCAAGGAATGAAGAGTCAACATTTACTTTGTGTCCATGATTTTTTCCCCTTAAACATAGGTCTTGAAAATGGTGCATAGCAACTTTTCTACAATTAGTTTGCTGACATTTTTTCATCTTTCTGAATAGTTCCCCTATTTTGAACCAAAGGCACAGATATGGCTGGAATCTGTCTCTAATTCTTTCCAATAACTCTGATGAAGTGAGAGCTACTTTTGATGCCTAAACCCTGCCCTGGGTAGAAGTCTTAGGGATTATGTAGATACAAATGGGATGTTCACATTTCATTTTCATAGATCACTCTTCTGACAGAATTCTTAGTTCTCTAATGAAAGAACAGTAAAAAATTACATCTGAAGAACAAAATGGTCATTATTTTTACTTTAGAATTTTTCCTAATTTCCCTCAGCAAGTCTGAATGTTACCATAATTACATATCATAGAATAATGGCCTATTTCAGTAGCAATTATTGGGATGTTAATAAAATTATCAGTTAATTTTGAATGTTACTTCTCTTGAATTTGCCATCGACTTTTTTTCTTTCATTCACCCAGATAACAGGGCAAAGCCAAGATGGAATTAAAGCATTAATTATAAACTAACCTATTCGTTTCATGTCAGAGAAATAGAGGAATACCATGCCTGCTTATTTGAAGGTCTTTTTTAAAAAAAGGATGGCCATAAGAACTGCAATGTGAAACTTTTATTAGAAGCAGCAGCCAAATTCCAATTATTAGTTCAACTAAAGCTATTTTCGTTACCAAAGGGTAAATCAAATTGCTGGTTCTAACTAGAAAAGATCTATTGAATCAAGAGGAGACTGTTAAGTCAACATTCATGGGAGTCCCACTGATTCAATGGATCTATTCTAATTGGAACTAGCAATTGGATTTAGCTTTTAGTAACTAAAGGACAGCATACTGGCAACTGCTCGTAATACTTGGGATGTCTCATCTATGAGTCTTCATCTGAAAATAAAATGAGTAATAGCCATGTAGTTTTGTCTATCTTCCACAAGGGTCAAACACAGAGTAAGAGAACATTACAATGCAGACACAGAGAAGCATTTAAGGAACATGTTGCTGAGAAAACTGCGCACAACTTTCTTGTTGAGGTCAATCAAAGTCCTTAGCTTTATATCACATTCACTGTGTACGTACTAGGCTTCCTTTCGTAAATTTATTCAAATGCTCCATAAACATACAGTTCTGCTATCTGGTAGGTTCACGATCCACCTTTTCAGAGATACAAGTGCATATTACTTAGGAAAAATTTTTTTTTAGAACAGTTGCAGCATTGATTGTTTTTCACAAGAATTAAAGTAATGCAAAGATTTATTAAAATTAAGGCTAGCTATACTTTTTTCCCCAAATGGAAGGGAAAAAAACCCTGCTAAATGCTTGCAAGACACTGAAAGTCTCTATAGTTGATTGATCCTGGTTAGAACCTGAAATGGTGACACCCCCCCCCCCCCCCCCGATAGCTGTGTAGCAGGTAAACGTTTTTTCAGTAACTGGAAATAGATACATAGTTGTAAAGGCCACCTTTTGCTAGTAAATTTCTTGAAATTCCTTTGTGTATATCTGTTTTTCTGCAGAAAACTCTTCTTTCATCAGGACTGGGATTCCAAGTTAACTGAATGTATATACTTGCTCAGAATCCATGTCATCAACAGATGCCACTACAGTGATTATTTCTTCATTTTCAGAAACACCGTCTGTTAATTTCATTAAGAATACTCGCAATGACTTCCAAGTGTATTTTTCTCACTTGTTCACTTTGCCTCATTCCCAAATTCTTTAACTTCAAGAAGAAAAATACTGTTGTAAGATTGTCAGACTTTGTAAGATGCCTTGCACTTAAAGCGTTAACATACTGAGGAAAAGAGAAAAGAACAAGGAAAAAAAAATGAACCTGTCACTTTAAAATGTGGCCCTTTGTTAGACAAAACATTGATAAGGTGTTTCCTTATTGTAAATAACACTGTAGTGAAAGAAAACATTTGGCAGGTGAATGAAGGGAAAAGGAGTATTATACAACCTTATAGCACCATCTTTTGGAAAATGTAAGCCCATAAGATATAGGTTTTAAGACTGTCATGGTAGTGCTGGACTAGCATAGACACACGCTAGGGTAGCCAGAAAGAGTCAAAACATAGATGCTTGCCAACATCTTTATTCCTAGCCTAGGGGTTAGAGCAGATGCAAAGTCTATGAGATTTTCCATTATGGTGGAACATCCTGGTGTGACATACTACTGTAAAACCTGAGTAGAAGAACTTGTTCATGGCTGGCGAAGGACGGATAAAGATATTAAATAATTGGGAACAGCTAGCCAGGTTAAGGAGCAAAAACAATGCCAAGCGAGCATCGCTAGAGGGAAGAAAACTCTGCTGGGGAGGGCAAGATTTCTTTTATTGATATGATATGTGTAACCTGCTTATGCTTTAGTTTTAATACATTTTGTTAAAGTATATTTTAAGACATTTTATAGATGTGACTTAATAAAGAGTTTGTTGCTGAGATATTTTTCTAACTTAGAAAGTAATGTAACTTAGAGAATAGCATTTTATAACATCAAAAAGATATCTAACATTTTGTAATACATTAGCTCCAGTTTTTCCAAGTATCATATTCAGTTTGAACATTTTAAGTTTTATTATTCATGCATTGACTTTCATATATTCATCTTTGGTTTTTATAGTTTATTAAGTTGAGGACTTTAAAGTTTTTCCTTTAGTTTTTAAGCTATTGAACATTTATTCAGGCAAACATCCATATATTCTCTTCGATCTGCTTGCTTATGCTTGTTGAATAAAAAGAATGAATAGAAACCTTTTGGACGTTCAATCTATTTTCACTCAGGGACTTAAAAAATAGGTAAAGGATATTCAGAAGAACTATAAAGAGAGAATTATAAAGGGTGCTAGATACCTTTCAGGGTCACACTGGGATTTCTTTTTTGAAGTTAATGCCAGCTGTGAGAACTCTGGCTTCTGTTTTTCCCCTGGAGGTCTCTAATTCCAGAGGACTGTGAGGCAGGAGTGCAGGCCACAATTCATCAGGCTGACTTGGTTAGACTTGTTTTCCTAATTGTTTTGGTAACATCTGCATTATTGAGCTCCTGCAATTTTCTGTCTTCACAGAGGACTTCATGGGAAATACCGCCATTTTGAAAATTTTCAGCTGTTTGTATTATTGAACTGATCATGGCTACAGAGTCCTTCAATTCTGTTTCTTGAGCCTGAAAGATCTTATTTACAGATTCTGGAATCTCAATATATTTTTTCACGAACACTAGGCAAAACCCAAATTTAAGTGCTTTCAAGCAGCCCACCATTTGGGGCACCATTATCTCCCTTAAAGTTTTCAGTTTCCATCTTTTTAAAAAATTGCTTAATTGTTTTCTTAATTAGAATGAACAATTCTGGTTAATTTTCAAAACGACCTGATTGACCAGGGGCAGTGCAAGGTCTTCCACCACTAGAGATGGGAACCAAACCACTGTCCTGTTACATTGTGTGGAAGGCAGAGGTGCCACTGTGCTGTGTTGCCTCCCATGAGGCACAGAACTGGCAGGGTCCCTGAACGTGACCAAAAGACGTCCAGGCCTTGTTGTCCAATTCTGCATCGCTCCATTCAGCTCTAATGGCACTGGCTAGCTTCTGCCTTAGTTTGGCTAATGGAAGGACTTGCCACATGACAACATGGTTCCAAATGGGGAGACATACTTTGACCTTTCGTACAAATATAGAACTTTTCCATACTTTAAAAATGTATGAAGCTTAGTATGAATAGTGCTTGAAAGGTTGTATAATGTCCACAACTTTTATAAGAACTAGTCGGAGACAATGACTACTACAATAGCCATATGTTCGCAGAGGAGCTGTGACTGGCCCCCTCCCTCGCAGCCTTTAAGAGGATGCGCAAAACAAGGTTGTTTACTGAAGCCTTTGAGAGCATCCTCTGTAAGCCATCTTGATGTTGCCTATTTGCAATCACTTGGGTTCTTTTATTTATTTATTAGATGGTTGTTTTATTTGTTTATATGTGAGGAACGTCTTTCTTAGTATATGATTTGAGATTTACTTCATGTCTATTTTACTTTGGATGTAAGCTGCCCAGAGAAGTGCCTAGCACTAATCAGGCAGTACACAAGTTAAATAAATAAATAAATAAATAAATAAATAAATAAATAAATAAATAAATAAATAAATAAATAGGAATGAATGAATAAATTGAGAAGTGTGTATGTGTGCATGTGCTTTTGAAATTTCTGTTGAATTAGGGTTTGCACTCCTACTTTTCTAACTTGCATAGCACTTGCTCCATCACAAAATTGGCTTAACATGGATCAAACCTGATTGTTTTCTTCAAGCTCCTTCAATAATTGCTCTTTAAATAATGTGACATCAAAAGTGGTTACTACAGATAACAAATATTCCTAATCTTGCCATTTTTCACATATGAATTTCCTAAAGCAACATATTCACATTTTGTTTCTTTGCTAGTGGAATCTTCTAGAATCATATAATACAGAATATTCGAAGTATGTGTAGTCCTATATCCTCTCTAACCACTTGTGCCATTATGGCTCTGATTACATTCTGTATTGCTGTAGGCTGATAACTTGCATTACCTTGAATGCATTTGCTAATTTCTGCCAATTTATCTTCCATGAGAGTATATTTAAATAAATTTCTAAATTAGCCATTGTTTACTTTCTCTTGAGTGTAATATGTTCCCTGCATACCTGGGCTTTGATGATTAAAAACTAAATAACATCCATAACTGATTTTAAATAATATTTATTGCCTTCAAGAATTGTAATATTCACCAAAGGGGACACAGAGGTCATTGGTAAGAGTTTCTTTCATTGCTGAACTACAGACTTTAGATGTAGCAAGTTTCAGAAACTCTCTTGACTTTTCATGTGCTGTCTTCCAGTCAAAACATCTTGAAGTAAAGGCACCATGTTTTTACATTTTTGGCTTGAAACTGAGATGGAGAATCAGCTGATGAAGAATGGTCTAGCTGTTCACATATATGGAACCCTTCTTGCCTCATAAATTATAGCCCTCACATTTTAGGATATGAAAGAGGTTTCATCTGTTGAATTGTTCCACCCCTTTGGAGAAGTCCCTTGGAATACCAAATTCAAAAACTTGACTTTGCCTATACGAAAGTAGTTACTGTCCTCTTTCATCTGTGTTCCTCAGATTTTATTCTTCATGAACTGGTAATTACTATGACCTTTATTCACAAGATCATGGCTGTTAAGCTGCTGATTCTGAAGCGTGGCTAAAGTAACATTCACCTATCAACACAGCACCAAACAAGGTATCCCTGTGTAATATCATGTGGCAGGTTCAAAGCATTACCACGAGGTTACACATACCTATCTGGAAAACCCATTCATTTCCAAATCTTTTTTGCCTGATGAAATGTTTACAACTTAATAAATGCTGAAAAATACTTGGATCTCCCCAAACATTATATAAACAATTCTTTCTGTTTGCCTTAATATGGGACCAGTTGAGATTCTACATATGGCACAATTGGGTGCATACCTTAACCAATAGTGCTGTCTTTGCTGTTCCACTCATAGCCATTACAAATACTTGTTGTATAGCAAGGATAAAAGGTCCAGTTATATCAAATGTTGAAGAAAAGTTTTTTCTGTACCCATATATTGGTGTTAATGCCCTGTTGTGCTAGTTCTTTGAATAAAAATGTAGAAATGAGATCAGTTGAATATCTGTTCAATCTGTACACGGAACATATCACACGGAGAGCCAGACTAGATTCAGATGAAGGAGGAGTGAAACTTGGTGGAAGAAAAATCAAGAATGTGAAGATGACCTCAGACTTCACGTGTCATACCAGCACTGGAACTATGGACAATTGCAAAGGAACAAAATATAAAAATGCTACGAAAGGAATTAATAGCGCTTATGTTGTTGACAGTTTGTAAGGTGACAGATAAATGCTGGAACACAGCAGAGCTTTTAACAGTGAATGTTTGGTATCTGGAGCCCTAACAAATTGCCATGGCAGAAAAATGGATCCATCCACTTTAATTAGATAAAGGTAACAATCCCTTCATGGATTGCTGCCTTGTCGTGGTGAAGGGGCTTGAGTAATTCAGAGAAGCTATGGGCTATGCTGTGCAGGGACACCCAAGACGGACAGGTCATAGTGGAGAGTTCTGACTAAACGCGATCCACCTGGAGCAGGAACTGGCAAGCCACTCCAGTATCTTTGCCAAGAAAACTCCATGGACAGAAATAAAAGGCTAAAAGATATGACGCTGGAAGATGAGCCCCTCAGGTCAGAAGGCGTCCAACATGCTACTGAGGAAGAGCGGAAGACAAGTACAAGTAGCTCCAGAGCTAATGAAGTGGTTGGGCCAAAGCCGAAAGGACGCTCAGCCTGGAAGTGAAAGGAAAGTCCGATGCTGCAAAGAAAAATACTGCATAGAAACCTGGAATATAAGATCTATGAACCTTGGTAAGCTGGATGTGGTCAAACAGGAGATGGCAAGAATAAACATTGACATCCTGGGCATCAGTGAACTAAAATGGACGGGAATGGGCGAATTCAATTCAGACGATTATCATATCTACTACTGTGGGCAAGAATCCCGTAGAATCTCACACCAAAACGCCCTCTCTGGCGCAGAGATCGCCCTTCACCCTGGTTTAATCCAGAGCTGCGATCAATGAAGTGAAATAGGAGAAGGCTAGAGCGCATATGGAGGCGGAACCTGACGGAAAATAATCAAATAGCTGTCAGGATCGCAACTAACCTTTACCAATCTAAGGTGAAGGCTGCTAGTCAATCTTACTTCGCTGTCTGGATAAGCGAAGCTTCCAATCAGCAGGCGGAACTTTTCCGTATAGTTCACGATCTTTCCGGAACTGGTCATGGTGATTGGCCTCCCTCTAGCATCTCACCTGACGAATTTGCAGCCTTTTAAAAATCAAAAGTGGAGGCCATCCGCCGGGATCTTACCCCCTATTTGGAAATAGTAGATCGAGCCGAGACGTCCAGCGCTCCATCTTGCCCAATGAGACTTAACCACTTTCAGCCTGTGATGTCAGATATGGTGGACAGAGTGCTTGACCGCTGTCGTGCCACCACCTCCTCCCTTGACCCTTGCCCGGCCTGGCTAATCAAAGCAGCCAGGCCTATAACATCTGAATGGGCTACAGCAATAATTACTGGGTCTCTCCAGGAGGGCAAGGTTCCCCTTGCCCTCAAGGAGACACTCATTAGATCCATTAGGAAGAAACCGAGCTTGGCGGCGGACGATATTGGCAATTATAGGCCCGTCGCCAATGTTTCTTTCCTTAGCAAGGTAGTTGAGAGGGTGGTGGCCGATCAGCTACAGGCTCTTCTGGATGAAACCAATGCCCTGGATCCATTCCAGTCGGGCTTCAGGCCGCGCCATGGGACGGAAACAGCATTGGTCGCCCTGTCTGATGACCTGCTGAGGGAGGCTGACAGGGGCAAAATGTCTCTGCTGGTCCTTCTCGATATCTCAGCCGCCTTTGATACTGTCGACCACGGTATTCTCCTGGGGAGGCTCTCCGAGTTGGGAATCGGTGGCCTGGCTTTGGCCTGGCTCCGTTCCTTCTTGGAGGACCGTCCCCAGAGAGTGCAGATTGGAGAGAGTTTCTCAGCCCCGTGGAGCCTCAACTGTGGGGTCCCGCAGGGCTCGATTATCTCTCCAATGCTGTTTAACATCTATATGAGGCCACTGGGAGGGGTCATCAGGGGATGTGGGGCTTCGTGTCATCAGTACGCTGATGATACTCAGCTCTACATCTCCTTTTTTCCAACAACAGTGGATGCTGTCTCGTCCCTTGAGCGCTGCCTGGGGGCTGTTCAGCAATGAATGCAGGAGAACGGACTGAGGCTGAATCCGGGCAAGATGGAGGTCCTTCGGGTGGGTGCCCCAGACATCAGTGGTCTGGGAAACTCCCTCTCTTTTGGGGGGTGACTCTTACCACCAAGAGTGAGGTTCACAGCTTGGGTGTACATCTGGACCCAGCGCTCACCTTGGAGACCCAGGTGTTGTCAGTGGTCTGTTCCGCACATTTCCACCTTCGGCGGATTGCCCAGCTGCATCCCTATCTTGATGTGGGGGCGCTCACCACTTTCGTCCATGCGCTCGTAGTCTCAAGATTAGACTACTGTAATGTGCTCTACATGGGGCTGCCTTTGAGATTGACGCGGAAACTTCAGATGGTACAAAATGCCGCGGCCAGACTTTTAACTGGGGTGAAGAGGCACCAACATATTTCCCCCACGCTGGCCGCCTTGCATTGGTTGCCCATTCATTTCCGCGTTGATTTCAAAGTTCTTACGATTACTTATAAAGCCCTAAATGGTTTAGGACCTCGATATCTGGCAGAGCGCCTTCTCCCACCCAGTTCTGCCAGAGACACTCATTCTAGCCAGGCCGGGTGACTGAGGGGCCTAACGCCGAGGGAGGCCCGGAAGGAAAGAACGAGGAACCGGGCCTTCTCGGCAGTGGCCCCTCATCTCTGGAACAACTTGCCCGTAGAGATCCGCCTGGCTCCCTCTCTGGGTGTCTTTAGAAGTAAACTTAAGACATGGCTATTTAGGCAGGCTTTCCCTCCTGCTGTATCTTAATATTTACATTTTAACATCTTGGATTTTTGCATGTTTATTGGTTCTATTGTTTTTAAATTTTGTAATGCCACCCAGAGTAGACCATTGGTCTAGATGGGCGGGGTATAAATCTAATAAAATAAATAAATAAATAAATAAATAAATAAATAAATAAATAAATAAATAAATAAATAAATAAATAAATAAATAGAAGAAATGGAGTAGCCCTCATATTCAACAAAAGAGTGGGAAAAGCTGTCCTGGGATACAATCTCAAAATGATAGAATGATTTCAATATGAATTCAAGGAAGACCCTTCAACATCACAGTAATCCAAGGTTATGCACCAACTACCGATGCTGAAGAGGCTGAAATTGACCAATTCTATGAAGACTTACAACACCTTCTAGAACAGACACCAAAGAAAGATGATCTTGTCATTATAGGGGACTGGAATGCTAAAGTAGGGAGTCAAGAGATAAAAGGAACAACAGGTAAGTTTGGCCTTGGAGTTCAAAACGAAGCAGGGCAAAGGCTAATCGAGTTTTGTCAAGAGAACAAGCTGGTCATCACAAACACTCTTTTCCAACAACACAAGAGGCGACTCTACACATGGACATCACCAGATGGGCAATACCGAAATCAGATTGATTATGTTCTCTGCAGCCAAAGATGGAGAAGCTCTATACAATCAGCAAAAACAAGACCTAGAGCTGATTGTGGCTCTGATCATCAGCTTCTTATAGCAAAATTCAAGCTTAAACTGAAGAAAGTAGGAAAAACCACTGGGCTAGTCAAGTATAATCTAAACCAAATCCCTTATGAATATGCAGTGGAAGTGAAGAACAGATTCAAGGAACTAGATTTGGTGGACAGAGTGCCTGAAGAACTATGGATGGAGACTCGTAACATTGTACAGGAGGCAGCAACAAAAACCATCCCAAAGAAAAGGAAATGCAAGAAAGCAAAGTGGCTGTCCAATGAGGCCTTAAAATAGCAGAGAAGAGAAGGGAAACAAAATTCAAGGGAGATAGGGAAAGTTACAGAAAATTGAATGCAGACTTCCAAAGAATAGCAAGGAGAGACAAGAGGGCCTTCTTAAATGAACAGTGCAAAGATATAGAGGAAAATAATAGAAAGGGAAAAACCAGAGATTTGTTTAAGAAAATTGGAGCTATTAAAGGAACATTTTGTGCAAAGATGGACATGATAAAGGACAAAAATGGTAGGGACCTAACAGAAGCAGAAGACATCAAGAAGAGGTGGCAAGAATACACAGAGGAATTATACCAGAAAGATCTGGATGTCCCGGACAACCCAGAGAGTGTGGTTGCTGACCTTGAGCCAGACATCCTGGAGAGTGAAGTCAAGTGGGCCTTAGAAAGCATGGCTAACAACAAGGCCAGTGGAGGTGATGGCATTCCAGTGGAACTATTTAAAATCTTAAAAGATGATGCTGTTAAGGTGCTACACTCAATATGCCAGCAAGTTTGGAAAACTCAGCAGTGGCCAGAGGATTGGAAAAGATTAGTCTACATCCCAATCCCAAAGAAGGGCAGTGCCAAAGAATGCTCCAACTACCGTACAATTGCACTCATTTCACACGCTAGCAAGGTTATGCTAAAAATCCTATAAGGTAGGCTTCAGCAGCATGTGGACCGAGAACTCCCAGAAGTACAAGCTGGATTTCGAAGGGGCAGAGGAACTAGAGACCAAATTGCTAACATGCGCTGGATTATGGAGAAAGCCAGAGAGTTCCAGAAGAAGATCTACTTCTGCTTCACTGACTACGCAAAAGCCTTTGACTGTGTGGACCACAGCAAACTATGGCAAGTTCTTAAAGAAATGGGAGTGCCTGTCCACCTTATCTATCTCCTGAGAAATCTCTATGTGGGACAGGAAGCAACAGTTAGAATTGGATATGGAACAACTTATTGGTTCAAAATTGGTAAAGGAGTACGACAAGACTATATTGTCTCCCTGTTTATTTAACTTATATGCAGAATACATCATGCGAAAGGCTGGACTGGATGAATCCCAAGCCGGAATTAAGATTGCTGGAAGAAATATCAACAACCTCAGATATGCAGATGATACCACTCTGATGGCAGAAAGTGAGGAGGAATTAAAGAACCTCTTAATGAGGGTGAAAGAGGAGAGTGCAAAAAATGGTCTGAAGCTCAACATCAAAAAAACCAAGATCATGGCCACTGGTCCCATCACCTCCTGGCAAATAGAAGGGGAAGATATGGAGGCAGTGACAGATTTTACTTTCTTGGGCTCCATGATCACTGCAGATGGTGACAGCAGCCACGAAATTGAAAGATGCCTGATTCTTGGGAGGAAAGCAATGACAAACCTAGACAGCATCTTAAAAAGCAGAGACGTCACCTTGCCGACAAAGGTCCGCATAGTCAAAGCTATGGTTTTTCCAGTAGCGATGTATGGAAGTGAGAGCTGGACCATAAAGAAGGCCGACCGCCGAAGAATTGATGCTTTTGAATTGTGGTGCTGGAGGAGACTGTTGAGAGTCCCCTGGACTGCAAGGAGATCAAACCTAGCCATTCTGAAGGAAATCAACCCTGAGTGCTCACTGGAAGGACAGATCCTGAAGCTGAGGCTCCAATAGTTTGGCCATCTCATGAGAAGTGAAGACTCCCTGGAAAAGACCCTGATGTTGGGAAAATGTGAAGGCAAGAGAAGAAGGGGACGACAGAGGACGAGATGGATGGATTAAATTCTCATTATAAAGCTATAGGCACACAACATTCAAACTGCCAATATCGTCCACTTTTTTTTTAACCAGAAAAATAAGAGGAAAGCAAAACTTTAGAGGCATTGCCCTCTGTAAATAAGTATATCTCTGAGGAGAGTATAAAATTAGGGATATAAAACATTGAACACCTGGACTTGATCCCAGTGTCAGCTTCCAAACTCATCTTGGAACAAAAGATTGCTCAAATAAGTTCTGAATGTAAATGTAAATCAGAATCAAATCCATAAATGTTAACAGCAGCAAAATTTAAATGGAACTGAAAGGCTAATTTGCCTAGAACACATCAATTCTATATTTCTGTGTTGGACTACTAAGAGCCAAATTTAGTCATGACACAGATGAAAAATTATGATGCCACAAAAAATGATAGAATGTGGAATTTTGCCATTGCAAAAGGGGGGGGGGGGAGGATTCCAGGTGAATTAATATACTGGGCTAAACTGAGTTACAAGAAAGGTCGATCCATGGAGCCAATGGGACTTACGTAGCTGCTGACTTAACAAGTCTAACTGATATTGTGAATCTGCTCTAGTGAGACCAAAGTGTTCCTGGCAAGGAAGCTATGATTTTGTATTATCCTCAATTCTGTGCTGATTTTTGGCTGATTATGCAGCTAGGAATTATATCACAGTGGGCCTTGGAAGTGACTAGTTAACATGGTTGATAGCAACTAATTACTTGTGGGGTAACTAGAATTAACTACATGGGATTTTTAAAAGCTGCATAATGAATGCTAAGTTACTTTTTGATGTAACAAGTAACATATTCTTCTTACTTCCAACAATTACCACAAAGACATTTTAAACATGCTAGTTCATCATTTTAAAACACTTTGACATGAAGTATTTCAAGTTTCATGCCTTTGTCTTACCATTTGGGAGTGGTAAGAGAAGTATTGCTTTGTTGCTTGATTTTTGTAGCATTTTGAAGGTGCAATATTAGGATTAGCTACTAGAGGGAACCAGAAAATAATCCCCTGAAGTTTTCTGGTTTGCTTATAATGATGCAACACAGCAAACTGAGTAACGGACACAATATCTGATTACCCCAAAGTAATGAGGAATGGAGTGGATTCATTTCAAAAGATAATGTTCCATGCTGTGGCCCACAATATTGCCTCAACAAGACCCTTACTTCAATATCCTCTAATAGCTGTATGTTGAAAATGTATTGCTGCTTATGGTATATAGGCCAAAATCCTGTTGTGTAGCAGACTAAATTGAATGAGAAAAGGCCCATGGAATAAATGAAGATTTAGTGAGCCAACTCTTCCCTAAATTCTGCTGATTCAAATGACCCTACTCTAACTATGACTTACTATGCTAAAGTAAGTTGCAGTTAGAGTAAATCCATTTGACTCCATGGAACTTCTATCTATGCACCAAATTCCCATTGATTCAACGAGCCTGTACTCGTGTGATTTTCTATGCTCAGCAACAGGATTTTGGCCATAACATAGTGCTTTTATATGGCCTTACTGTAAAGCATTGTTTATAGTGGACAAGAGCACACATGAATTAGCTATCAGTGCTATTTTCTATGGCTCCTGTTGCGTCAGGTGAAAGACCATTTTACCACCTCATTCATGTAAAACAAATACATTTTGTGGTTCACATATGTACATGTGACATCTGTAATAAATTTTATTGCACATTTTGACCCTAAGCATGCATATTCGAAAATCTGTCATGGTTTTGATTGGAGCAAAAAACAAAACAAAACAAAACCAACAACAACTGATGCAGAAGTTGCTAAAACAAATTCCAACTCTTGCTTTAGCATGAATGAAAATGTTTCATTTAGGTAGATTCCATGTTAAGCCCCAATTACTTTTCATAGTTAGGGAAGGCATTAATTAGGTTTGAGCTGCTTTCATACCAGTTTGCAATTGGGTTGATCTGGGGTAAAAATTTGGAATTCACCCCAAAATAAATACAGAATTTGGAGATGGTTGAAAAGGCTTACACTATTTTGAAAGGAATACTTACCACAACAGGAACTACAGGATTACCTCTCTCTCATTCTGTTTCTTGATAGGTTAAGTAACAGTGTATCAAATGGATTATTATGAAGGTAAAGAAATGGAGCCTCAGGCACCATCATGGTAAGTGATTCCTTTCCCCAACATATTGTAAGTTGAAATGCAGTTTCTGAAAAGCTATACCTGAATGTGTCACTCCATTTTTCCACCCATGGCTGGGAAAAGGCAACCTGGAGATAGCCACTTCAATTCAGTCCTAAATATTAAATTCTTCAAAATTCTTCAGGTCCAGTTTATGAACGTGGGATATTGTGCTTCTGTATCTATGATTCAAAATGCCAGGAAATGGCCCAATATTGCTGCACAATATTGTGCCCATGTTGCCAGCAGGAAAAAAGATGCCAAGGTTTACATAGCAAAGGGCAGCCTGAATGTTGATAACACCAATGGCAGCAGTCAAGATGGTTTACAGGACACCCTCTTGCCATTTACAAAGAGACACCAAGCAGAGGAAACTCCTAGAAGCTGACTTCTTTTTTCATCAGTTAACCACATCTCAACCAAACACAAAACATTTCTCAGGGCTGTTTTTCAACAAGTTTGCTAGGTACAGGAAGTTTTAAAGTTATAATTTACTGCCCCTGTTTTTCAGAATTGTTTTGTAAAATGCTGATTTACTCTGCCGCACAGAACGTAGAGCTGTATTATTTATGGCTTCCAGTGGGGATTCCCTCCCACAGAATCACATTTGCCAAATTTCATGCTCATAGGGAAAAACAGTGCTAGTGTTTAAGCAATTAGGGGCATTGGGCACACACTGCCCAACTCCCCAGTTGGAACGAGACTCTTTGATACAGTAGGAAGAACAACAGAAGGGCAAAACTGGAAAAGGTGCAGGAGCTTAGAGACAGGAAGACCCAGCCTAAAGCAAAAGTTAGCAAATGTGCTGACAGAATGACTCAGATGACCAGACTATTAACTCATATACTGAATTTTGAAAGCATTGTGTAGGAATGCAAGCATTGTGTGGGAGACAATGAGGTGGTTCACACATGGTGGCTAAAGTATTCCCTAGATTCTTCACTCAGGTATAGTTGGAATATAATTAAACACAGAGGAGAGCTCTGTGTGTAGTGCGCATGTAAGTAAAGAGGCAGGTTCTCGTAAATTAGAAGTTTTAAAGAAGAGGCTATGACCTCCACTATTACGCCAGGGATACTATGATGGTGGATTTCATACATTCATAAGAAGACTAGATGGTCATTGAGGTCTCTTCCATTTCTGTCAGTTATCCATTTCCAAGGCTACCTACAAATCTGCCTTCGAAGCAACGTGATAATGTCTACCACATCAGACTATACTATAAATTTGCAGCAATATCTACAGTGCAGGGAGAGTATGTATGAGAAAAACATGTAATCCCCAGGTTTCACACTGTCAGTGTTAAGTTATTGATGGTCTTCAAGTCAAACAGATAGAACAAATGATTAAATAATCAACGTGTGTACACACACACACACACACACACACTGTGGAGCGAGCAGGAGAGAAATATGCTCCCAGATTTTAAGATATTGCTTTAAACTGCACCGTAAAAATACAGTCCCAAAGCAGAAACAGGAGCCAAGTATCTGATATTTATTTGGGTGCTGTTTGTAGTTAGGGTATCCACCTCATGACTGATGGAAATGTATTTCACTTTTTATATATGTTATATATTGGTCAACCTCCAAAAAAGCCAAGTCAAGCATGCCACAAGTCTGAGGGCAGATATATGGCTTCAAGGAGAAGGAGGAAGAGGAGAAAAAGAAAAAGACCTTCATACCAAACATCATCCTGCTCAGTTTTAATGGCAATTACCTATGAGAAGGTGTTGTTATAAAAACACATGCCTAGCACATCTTGGGTATATGCCACTAACAGAGAGCTTCTTTGCACTGTAGCTTAAGTAAAATGTCTTTGGTCTTCAGTATCTCCAAGGGAATTAATAAAAGGGCTCCACCATAATAAGAAGGTGGGCTGTGGCAGGACAACTTTGGCTCAGCGTAAAATGACAATAAACAGTAACAACTTGCCTTAGTTACCTTGCACTTTATGATTTAATGCATATCAGCTCTCTGTAGATTATGTTGGTTTTGTTATTACTGTTGCACTTTTTAAAATCAATACAATATTTTTTTTAAAAAAAGCAAGCTGGCATGTATTGTGCTTATCAATTGATAAGCACAAAACCCAAACCAACCAAGCCCCTCCCAAAGCAATCAAGATGGTGATGATACGAAATTCTCTGTCATTTGCTATTGGCTTGCCAATTCCTCTATAACCCAACATTCACAATGTACCTCCTGAGCATTTCTGCAAAGCTTTGAGTACATAACGATGGCTGAAGTACATCTTTCTGATAATTACACAGCCTGTGTTTTTGGGGTCCGTGTTAATACATTTGCAGGCAGCTTCAATTCCACATTTTAATATTAGAAATCCACTTTAATTATAAGTAATCCTTGGTGCCATGTGTCAGTCAGCTGTATTTGCATCTCCCCTCCTTAGTGAAGCTGCAATATAATTTTCTGTTTATTATCATGAGTGCGCTTCTGGAGTAAATCTACGGTTTCATGTAAGTTGGGGCTGGCAGTAAGCCAGAACTTTAATTTATCTTCCCCTTATCTTATTGCTCTATGCCCAAAGAACCTGGTGGTTCGCATAACAAACAGTCCATCAGCTGCACCGCTGTGAAGGAACTCTACAAATGTCATCGTTTGCTGCTGCTGTCATTCTTTATATCTGCTTTCTGAGAAACAAAACCAATAAGACAGGCTTCTCCCCTGATGATTGTCCCTGTATTGTATTTGCCAGCCAAATTATTATTCTCTTGAGATAGGGGCAAGTCTATCACACAAGGTTCAAAGACTACCGAGTCCCTGATTCAAAGTCTACAGAGCCTGGAGAGAACAAAATAACTGGTTTCCCCTGGGTTTTCTGTCTGTGCTGATTAATGGTTTTCCATTCAAGGCTATTATATAGGTAAAATATTTGCATTATGTGTGATAGAATGTATGCTCCTAAGCAAATTCACCCTACGTTGCCATCTTTTGATTCTTTCTTGCCTTTGAAACATTGCTGCGGTTGGTGTTTTTGCCTCTACATTTTGCTCTGTCTCTTACTGTCACAGGCAGTAATTGGGCTAATCAGAGGCAAAAAGAAGAATTTATTACACCTTGGGCATTACTTTAAAACAAACTTTATTTGCTGGAGCAGCATTTTCCCTGTACATGCCGCTATATATTTTGACACTTTACCTAAATACTAACCCCAGCTTTATTAAAAATGAAAACACGCAGCTGTAATGTTATGCATGCAGTAGGGGCTGTTCATACACTGTCTTAGATAGATCAACATTTGAAATTTATATAAATATTTCTATTCAAAGGGACTTCCAATGCAGGACAGTTATAACAGGGTGTGCAGCCAGTTCATTACTGTGGAGCCCTGGATATTTTACAATCAATTTGGAAAAAAGAAGCTTCTCTTAGACTTTCCCAATCAATTACACTTAAAAGTTGTTCCTTGCACATAGCTGCATTTTCATAATGCATGCAGATTGCTTTACTATAAAAGTTCTCTAACTTTGTTTTAGTAACCTTCCATAATCTGACAAATTAGTAAGTAAGCCTTCCCCAAGTATAACTTTGTGAGAAATTATATAGAAAAGAATGGTGCTGGGAAAGTGGGGTAAAGCTGTCTTTAGAAGTCTTACAAGGTTCTCAGAGGGTGGTACATTTTACCCCTGCATTTCTTTGTCTAATGGGTTCAACTTGCATCCTTGCTGGATGTGAGGTTTTCCTACTTTGGGCACATCATGAGAAGGCAAGATTCTCTGGAAAAGAAAATAATGCTGAGAAGGGTGAAAGGCAGCAGGAAAAAAAAGGAAGACCAAATATGAGATTCTCTAAAGGAATCCATAGCTTGAGTTTACAAGAGCTGAGCAGAGCAGCTAAGGACAGGACATTTTGGAGATTGCTTATTCATAGGGTTGTCATAAATCGGAAGCGATTTGTGGCACATAATATCATCCTCTCTGGATGTGATTAGACCAATTCATATTCCAACCAATCAAACAATTCAGTGTCAAACTGTACCACAGATATGTGGAATGCATAATTATGGTTGGATTTTTCCCCAGACTAGATTGCCACCAACCCAAAAGCTTTCCAATGCCTTTATTTTCAGCATGACTATTTTTGACTCATGCACAGAAGACTTGTCGTGGAATTGACTCCAGCATTGAAGCTGTGCATGGTATCCCACTGGAGAGTCTGAAGCAACTTTCTAACCAGCACTAGGCTGATAAAATATGGCAACCTATGCTTTCATACAAATTGACAAAGGAAGTGCACCAAGGAAAGAATTCCAATTTTCCTAAAGTTGTCAGCACCATGGTCCCCATGGAACATCCTACACAGAAGCCCTTCTAGCTTCTGATCACATTTAAGAAATTAAAAAGAAAAGAAGAAAAGAAAAAATATGCATTTTTAAAAGTTCAGCTATATAATGTACACATGTGAGGCAAGTTGTTTTACCCTCCTTCATAAATGTAACCATGCTACCAAACTCTCTAATTTGGTAGTTTCTCTCTCCTTTTTTCAACTGCCAGGTGATAATGTTTCCCATTCAGAGATACGAACCTGGAAGGCAACTTTGCACAGACATGCAATGTTCCAATGGCTACCATCCGGTCTTTACTGTGTGTGTAACACTCCCTTGCATGCATGGTTGCACTCCCACCCATTTGCAAAAGGGAATCTCTATTAACTGTTGTGCAAGCAGAAGTCCTGTTGCTCCGAATGGCAGGTCAGGGGAGACGGGCATACTTGGCTTGTACAATGGTAAGCCAGAGACTGAATGACACTCATAGCCACAGAACAGTTGTGCTCCATTTGCTTAAGAGGATTCAGGCCCTTTCTGTAGTCAAATATATTGGGCATTTTTCATCACTTCTACAAACCAGATTGTGGAAGGTCTTTCACAGAATGTAGTGACCCTGCGGATGATTATCAACAATCCACTAACTGCCGTTTGCTGGTTGGCTCAAATCATGTTCTCTTTTGCTAATTTAGGAATGCCATCTCTTATGGATTAGGCACTCACTAAATAAAAAAATCATTGCGAAATGTATTAAAAAGAGGTTTAAGAAATAAAGTTTATAAGCTTCTTATGCTTTCATCTTCTTATTTTGCCTGGTCTTCAAATGAACTTTTGCCAAACAGACTGTGGCTACTGGTGTTGTGCCGGCCACAATCTGTCATACCTGGCAAATTATTGAGGCCTTCTTCCACTAGCTCTGCAAAACAACGCCAGTTTCTTCTCTTGGGAGTGTTATTTAAATCGAACCATAAGGAGACAAAGAGGTCATAGGAAAAGTGAAACATTAATACAAGTGAATGTTGAAAAGAGCTTTGTAAAGTTAATTTTTGGGGTTACAGTCCCCAGAACCAACAATTCTGAGAATTGGAGTCAAAAAGAATATCTTGCCAAGTTCTGCTTTAATGTATCTACAATAGAAAGGGCCATATGAAGCCTTTGTTTGTTGATCTCTAGCACTGAAAATCAGCACAATCACAGCACACAACTGTTAATTACAGAAGCTACCTGGATCTATCTTGGGTAACTGTGTGCATAAATACATTTGACTATGCAAAGCTCACTTTAAAATAACCTTCTGAGAATGTAGACAGTGAGTACTAGTTACCTGTGCAAATATTTGACAGACTCTTGATATTTAACATCAGCACTTGACATCCAGAGGTTGTGCAATAGCAGTTGACATATTGGATATCTCATAACTGGCACGCCACATCAGTATCTAACAGATATCACTCACGTCTTTGGCAGTATTGGAGAGCTGGCATCCAGGAGCTATCAACGGTTGGCAGTTTTAGATGCCCAACAATAAATCATGTCCTAAGCTTCTGTTAAAGGCATCAGCCCACGTTCTCCCGTCAGCACCTTTAACATCTGCAGCGAGGTGAGTAGTAAGCAGAGAGAAGGCCTTCTTGATTGTGACACCCTGCTTTTGGGAAGTCCACCCCCAGGGCTTTTCCCAATAAGTTCTTGGTTACCTTTTGGCACCAGTTAAAGACCCCTTTTAAAAAGTTCCGATCTTTTAAGAGGAGAGCGCTTATTTGATTCATTAACAACTGTTTGTACTGCAATTTATGCTTGTCAGCCATTCTGGAAATGTCTCTGCAAGAGCAAATGAAAAGCAATTGACAGTATCTGATAGTGGGCACAAGGACCAGTATCCTGTTCTATTATGTGACTACGGAAGAAAAATTGCAGAAACTTTCCCCTGACTTTTACAGGTTTCCCTTTGCATGGCCAGTCTCACACTGCTTGCATGATGGGCTCGGTGACAGGGACCACTGGAGCAAGAAAATATTTATGTGGTTGTCTTTCTGCTCTGAATAGGGCATTGCCCATTAGCAGTTAATACAACACTTTCTCATAGATGGTTTAATACAATATGTAGACATATTTTACATTAACTTCATTTGTCCAGACCAATAAGCAGTGGAATATGAGATCTATATAGCAAATTTTGATTTTGAAAGTCAGCTGCTGATTTTAGAAGTAAAGTGTTGACATTAAAATAGTAATTGCAGATTCTGAAATTGTTCAAAATGCTGTTTCAGCACACAGCACGGTATCTAGTCCACCTCTTCCACTGATTGAACAGCTTTCCTTGGTGAAAGGGGAGGGAGCAACACCCCCCCCCCCGTGACCTTCAAATCTGGTCTGGACGTTTAAGGAATGGTGGGGGGTGCCACAAAGGTCACAAAGGAAAGGTGGGGAAAGTTTCATTGCAAGAGTAAAATTCATTAGTGTAGTGTTGGATCTCACCAATATATCTTAGTGAATAAATTAGACAAGTAGATATTATAATACATTTTTTACTAATGCAATCTTATAGGTATGTAGTCATAGGTAAGTCTCACTGAATTTAGTGTGATCCACACCTGCAATCTAGTAGGGATGGGAAGCAGCTACTTGGGCAGCCAGCTCTTAACTTTCCTAACTAGAAGGACCACACGTTGACCATCCTGGAGAATAGGGTTGCAGTGTAACTTGAAGGTATTAAATGGATCTTGACCAGTACCTGCTGGTCTGAAAAATACCTGACCTCGGCTTGTCACTTCTAAGTACTACTTGTGCCTCCCACCAACATTGTCCGTCTACTTTGAGAGCCTCTGGTAGTTTAACCTAAAGATTTACATATGTTTCATTCCATCTGCACCATTTGGAGCTTCATTTTTTTCACCCATCTCCTACAATATTGTTAAGAAATTGCAGTACTAATTCCTGAAATAGTTTATGCAGGAATTTTTATTCTCTTAAATCTTCCAGTGTTAAAGCAACAAGAAAACATTTAGAATGTCCTTTGGTGGAATCTTATTACACTTGCTATAATATGTAAACTGATATTCTTTGATGCCAGCACGTTGCCCATACAGAGAAATCTCTGCACAATTAAATGCAAAGGAAAAGAAAGAAAAGAGAAAAAAGAGGATGAAATAAAAATCAACTTCCCCCCTTTATCTGATTAAGATTAACGTACATTACTAAATTGTCTGTTAACACAAATTGGCAATAATACAAAAAATCTACGTCTTACGTTAGTCAAGAAAAATAACTTCATTTGAATACAAAAGGATAAATACACTCCCTTTTTTGTCCTATAGCCACTCTTGTACAATAGGTGAGCACTGCACTGACTTGATGCAGTACTACTAACATATACAAGGGTATGACTGGCTTGAAATTTATTGAGGAGGGACTGGTACACGTGTGCGTTACTAACATCAGACAAAGAAATCGTTCAACCAACAAGGGTTTACAGAGCAACGTTCACTAAAGCACAGTTGGAAGGGGACTGAGGGGCAGAAGCAAGCCAATATGGCAGCTTTGAAACAGATTTCCTTATACCCACAATGCACTGACAGCAAAGAATGCCTCTATTTGGTTGGTCCACACACTGGGAAAGAGGTACAGTTGCGCACCAGATTGAAGGAGCAAGGTTTGGTGGTTTTCGGTCTTTGTTTTTTTTTTTTTTTTTTTTTGTATTCCTGTCCAGGGGGCGGCGACCAAAGCCTTTTCGATCCTGTGAAAGCTTTTGCAGCTGGGGTTGTGAGTAATAGTAATAGTATTGGCAGCTGCTTGCTGAAGCTTGAGCCAGAAAGTAACAGTCTTGACTTGCTGGGTTGTCCACAACGGATAGGTATGGCTTAGTTCGGTTAGGCCTTTTTCAGTCTATATATGTGTGGAGATTTTTACATTCCCCCCTTTATTATTTTGTAAAGAATTGGTAGCATTTGCTGGCTACTTCTGTTGTCATTGCTTTCTTTCTTTCTTTTTCTCCTTTTCCTGTGGTACATTCTTTTGAGAACAGTCTGAAGTCAATGCCTCCAATGCGGTGTGGCCTAGAATATGAAAAAGCCACTGAGTCCTAATGGAGCAGCCAGTGGTAATAGAAGTATCAGGTGTGATAATGTTAATGCTCCTTGCCCGGAGTTGCAACCTTCTGGATCCATTTCACATCGCCGCTTCTCGCAGAGTACACCAGTGTATGCTGGTGGACACAGGCAGCGTATGTTCTTCTCGCACGTTCCCCCATTCTGGCATATCTGAAGTTCATTGTCACATACGTTTGCTGCAAGATGGAGTGGGAAGGAAAGAAGAAAGCATAATCAGTGTCAACAAATTGGTTATAAAAGGCAATGAAGGAGAACTAGTTCCACCGGTGATGGGCAGTATCCTGTTGGTGTTCATGTCAGATATGTGTAACTTGCCATGACTAATTGAAACTAATTGATGCGGGGTCAAAGCCACGTCTCAAGTCACATGCCTAGTCACTTGCCTGACTGGGCAACTGAGATGTACCCTGGCACCTTGTCCATTAGCCATGTCAAGTAACACAAACTTTACACAAACACCAATAGGATTCCATCCACTGCATTCCCTTGGAGGCAATTTCATAAAAGCCAGAGCTTGGAGAATTTACTTGTTTAGACCATGGTTCCTAGAATCACATGTCCACGTTGACGTGGTAACACAGTGCTACGACTGTACAGTGTAGATACAAGTACTACTCTGCACGGCACTGGCCACACTGACTGGAATTATGTGGTCCAAAAAAGTTACTTTCCCAAACTCTGAAAATATATGTGGTTACTCATCAGCAAATAGACCGAAGGCTGCAGCAACAGAATAGGCCAACCTGTCTGGCCATTGCCCTGTACAACTTCGTCTCCCTAAAAAGTGTTAGTTTTTAAATATATAGACCAATTTAGAGCTGAATACCTTTATCCATATGGTGAAAACAAACAAACAAAAACACACAGACACGAGAAAATCTGGCTGCACAACTAAGTGATCAGATGAGTGCTTCGTTGCACAACCAGATGGCCTGTACTCAGAAATATTGGTGGTAATCAATCCACATATAGAGCTAGCAGTTGCACGCTCCATTACCTTCCCATGTTCAGGTCACCAGGATTATGACCACAGACATGGAGGTGGGGGACAAAGATTACAATATACTACCCATAAAAGGTCTGTGGATGGGTAGTGAATATATGAAACAGTTTCTGAGAATGTGTCTAGCCAGCCTTGCCCTCATATGCTACTGGGCACTGCTTTCCCACCCAACACACAACCAGCACCAATCTGAAGACACCCTAATGTACAGGAACTCAAGAAGGTGAGGAAGATCCGCTCAATAATGTTAGAGATGTGCCTGGCAGGAGCCTGTAGAGTGTAGGGCTAACTAGGTTTCTGTGCTCAGATATCTTTTAATGAGCATCCAGTATCCACAGGTACTCATGTATATGGAACACCTGAACTGGGTACTGAACACCTAGGCTAAGGCACCTCGATAGTCTCTTTGATATTACAGGGCACCTGAGACATGAGGTGGCACATGAGGTGGCAGCATCCCAGAAAGAGTCACTCCTAAATTCAGGAAAAACCAGATGTATTGTTTGCACAGCCCATGATCTTCTGAAATGTTCTGTATCACCTGTATCTTCTAAGAAGAAACCAATCTAGATTGAAGATTTTTCACTTGTGTATTGTGGAGATCAGGTATGGTGAAACACCTGTTCCCTTAACCAAGTCACACAGTCAGAAAAATCATACTATGGTATTTCTGGGACTAAAGTATTTTTGTAGAAAGCAAATCATGTTACATATTTCCTTATGTTGGGGTGGGGAACATGTGGCCCTCTGTTACTCCCATCAGGCACAGCAAAAGGTGAGAGATAATAGGAGTTGTAATCCTGAAGCATCTGGGTGTGTGTGCGGTCATATGTCTCTTACTTATGCCAGTAGCTCTTTAGGAGGAGGATACTAGCTCACTTGTCTAGCTGACAAGGCTGATATTCCAGATGTAGAAAGACTGTGACTGTATCACACTGTTTTGGGAGAGCTGCACTAAATGAATGTTCGGAAGGTGTAGAGAAAGCCTGGACAGCTGGATGTGTCCTGAGATCACACTGCCAGTCTCAGGGTGGAATCCCAACTAGCCATGGTGGCTGAGGGCCAGCTGAGCTGACAGCACAGCAGCTGAAACTCGGCTGAATACAAATCCCTCCTAATCTAGGGATACTGGAAATCACTTAAAACTATCCTCACCATAGCCAAACTTTGTGCCAGCATAGAAGCTATGTCCCTTGGGCTGGCAGAGATTTGGATTTGGTGTAACCTAGATCCTCCCTCAGCCTGCCCCTTCTTAGTCCCCTTTTTGGCTCTTCTTCTGGATGATTCCTCTGGATGATCTTTGAGATCAGAACAGCACAAGGGCAGGTGCCAGCAGAAGAGGCTTCTGCCCATTTCAAACCTACGATAGCTGATGCATCTTTGAATTAAGGCAGCACTGCAGCACTGGAAACAGTGAACATCGCCCATAGAAGACACTTTCATGAAATAAGGCAAACATTCCTTCAACAGAAACGCTTTCTGAAGATTTCCCTATAGCGGCTCCCATTCCTTTGGCTAAATGGTTCTCTCTTTGATAGGTCAAACGTTCTGAGCACCCATATCAGTTCCCAGCAGAGGCAGCTCATGGACAGAGCTGGTGGGGCACCTCACCCTGGAATCTGAAGGAGGTTCCTGCCCCTGTCTTGGTCATGAGCCACTTACAAATCCAGATATTACTTGCATTACAATGATTGCTTTGAATTTCAGCTGAAAGCTTTTAGTTGCAGCCCAGTGCATTCTGTTTAGGAGTATGCCCCACTTAGCACAGTGAAACTTAAATTCTGAGAGGAAACATGCACAGGGTTGTGCTATCAATACTGTTCCCAGTTAAACTGACACAAGTGTCATTGGAATATGTTGTGATTTATACTTGTTTAATTTGTTGTTGATTTAAAGGATCACAGTAATTTTACATCTCTGTGGGTATGTACAGATGTAATGTTCCTGATTACAGACATGATCAAGCATGGAAGCAGTGTGTCTGTACAGAGTGGCTATGTATAATTTTTATTAAACTGGAATTCTTAATTATTTCAATCACATTAAAAGGCAGAACTTGTACATAACACAAGACATTATTGCTGGACATTCAAGACATTATTGCTGGAAACATAAAGATGTTAAGAGATTAGAGATCTTTAGGTTGAGAAATCTTATATGCAGAAGACAAATTAAAAGCATAAGCAGGATATAGCACAGCAAAATGAACATGCAGATGGATGACTTGTGACTAAGCAGATCTAGAAAGAAATGGCACAACTTTGTTTTTTAAAAAAAGATGACTTCTACGTTATATACAGTATATGTATATTTCAAATATACGAAGTACCCAGATGAAAATTCATGGCTAAAATCATGTGGTACAGTTAAGCGAATGGTGGAAGTTTTGGAAGCAAATTGCTGTAAGTTAAGAAATCTCTGTGGGCATTATCTGTTACAGGCTGAGTCACAAGACTTGGCATGCAACAGACAGTGCCTATGGATATTTCTTAACCTACGGCAATTTGCATGGAAAACTTACACCATTTTTCATAACTGTGCACCAGGATTTCAGCCATGGAGAAGTACAATGGAGAATTTCAGAAGATCTATTGAGAACCACTTAGAATAGAAATTAATTAAAACTATACCACCTTAATCTTTAGATGTATTTCAATATATTTCCTTATTCTTTTAAATCAGTGTTTCCCAACCTGGAGGTCATGACTCCCAAGGGGGTCACAGAGTGTTTTCTTGGGGTGTGTGTGTCATGGATTGCCTTATATGTGTTGTCACCCAAATTTGCAAATGGAGGTCTTTATGAACAGTTTTGATGAGAGGATATTAGCACTCATTCATTACAGCAGGGGGAAAAAAGTGAATACAAATACAATAAGCAAAATTACCAGAGTTTGCAGTCTGATGGATGAGACCAAGTACTTAGAGGTGATTTACATATTACCACATGAGTGACATGAAACTCAGAAGTTGGACAATGATTGCATGCTAGGTAATGAAAGATTCAAGGAATGGTCATCCAGACTGGGGTTGCTAGAAAGGACCTCCTTTATAGACGTAACTGAAGAAAAACAGTGCCCTGGAAGTATCCTTGACATTCAATGCTTTGGAACCAAGGTCTAGATTATTGCTATTGTATTTGTGAAATGAGTTGTATTAGCATAGTACACATTTCAAAGATATCACTCTGTCTGACAACAATTCAGTAGAACTGGGAGATGTTATGAAATCTATCCATTTATCCCTCCAGATAATTCTGCCTTTGTACACATCTAAGACAGTTCCTCACAAAAAACTGCTATTTACAAAACAGATCTTAATAATACACATTCTACAGACCCATAGCTTAATTGTGCATCCAGTTGCCACTATTATCCACAGCCCCTAACTCAAAAATGTTCTACTTAAAAACTCCTGCCGGTTCTAACCACAGGTTATGTATCCATATTTAATGGATGTTCCTTAAAGACTAGCAGCTTAATCATGATGAGTGAACCTTATTTAAATGACCAGAGGTTGCACAGTGGCTGTGTCTGGTGAAGCTGCTTCTCTTACAATTGTCTAGAAAAGCATGGCCTTTGTTTCTGACGTATAGTTGACTTCTAACTCTGGGAATGCAAATGAGTCGCATAATAATGTACTTCCACTTCCTCTCCATCATGCCGTGCCATAATTAATATGAGGGCAACCAACAGGCACCACATAAACATGTTCCTCCTTCGTCACCTTCCTCTGTGATAACTTTCACAGTGCTAATGTATTTTTTATGACCCATTGACACAACATTGAAATGCATCCACAGTTCCTGATCTGTAAATGTCACAACTGCATATTAAGTTGTAATAAATGTTGCTTGCTCAGGGAATTATGATGATGATGACCATATGTCTGCATTTTAGTCTTCTTTAATATAGCACACAAGATGAGCCTAATTGGGCATATTTATGTGGCAAATATAAACCAAGAGGAATAATAAACCATAAAGAAAATCTGATGAGATTTTCAAGACTGGGAGATTTTTTTGCAAATAATAACAGAAATAAACAGAGCATAATAAGAAACCAGACTGTTCAGATATTTATAATTTCTGAATCCCCACATTTACTTGTCTGGAACTCTTCAGGTGGATTCAAACCCATCACATAATGATTGGTAGGAAGGGAGAACATAAACCAAATCTACATAAACAATCACAAAGTGTTTTTCACCCAGTCACTAAAGAGTCACCTTTTGCAGGATTAGTCACGAACCCAATTTCACAACCAACATGAGATCATGATGAAGGAGAGCAGGGGAAATGCTTGCACAGTTACTGTTCTGTGACTGTCTAAGTGAACAAGTTTCTGGCCAGAATAGATAAATGCATAAATAACCCATGTCAGCTCAGAAATAAGCTCCCCTGAGTTCAGTGGAACTTGCTTCTAGGTACATACATATACAACTGCATCTTGGATGAATAAACTGACTTGAGTGAATACCATTTCCATATGATGAGTTCTGTTTCTATTTGTGTCCAATTTGGGCACATCACGAGAAGGCAAGATTCTCTGGAAAAGACAATAATGCTGGGAAAAGTTGGAAGACAACAGGAAAAGAGGAAGACCAAATACAAGATGGGCTGACTCCATAAAGGAAGCCAGAGGCTTGAGTTTATGAGACCTGAGCATAGCAGTTGAAGACAATACATTTTCAATATTGCTTATTCATAGGGTCGCCATGAGTCGGAGGTGATTTGATAGCACGTAAGAAGAATTTCTATTTGTAATTACAGATTTGGAATTGGTCCATTCATACAAACTTGAAAAAATATTACATGCTATCAGAGATCCATCTGCCTCTGTCATTCTGTCAAATGGCCAGTTTGCATACACAAATCAACAGTCAGTGTTGCAAAGTGAACTCATAAATTTAACTATTATTGTTCTTTAGGACTATTTCTGAATAAGCATGGAAGTTGGGAAACATTACTCATAATTAATTCCTCCCAATAATGAATGTATAACATTGAGGACTGTAACTTAAGAAAAGAGAACTTCACTCTGTTTGCAGTACTGTATATTTTAAATGTTTATATGCAAGATAGCTCAGTGGCTTAGGTATCTGGGTGTGGAGCCAGAACTTCGGGGTTTCATTCTCCACTGAATCCATTCCCAGAGAAGGGAATGGATTCAGGGATCCATAGGGTCCCTTCCAAGCTCAGCAGTTTTAAGATTATCATTATTATAACATATATATTATATGTTTATAAATAAAGGGGTGTTAACTGTGCTAAACCTTGGGGGAGGAATATTGTATGGTTCAGCACTGCCTCATGCTCTGTTGCGAGTGTTGTGTCAGTAGTTAGTCGGACACAAAGATAGTGTGTTAGGTATCACAAGCCAGCAGCTTGTAGCATACCTGTTTGTTTTTTTTAACAAATGCAGTCATAGTGACTATTTCAGTTAATTTTGAGAAATGGAAATGCAAGAATTACATTTTAAAACCTGCAATTACAGCAGCAACCAACAACTTCTTTGGGCCTTGGAACTGTAACTGATTATTTTTAAAAGTTGCTTTCCAAATTTTGAGTAGTTGCAGTCTATGGCCTGGGAGATCAGGGGTATATATATATATATCTATAGTGTATATATATATATATAGCCATGAGCTATATATATATATACACCCCTGAATTGTAGAAGCACAAGAGCTGTGCTTCTACAATTATACAGATACAAAAGCCCTGTTTCAGTTAAATATCAGGTTGCTGTCATCAGCAGCCATCTGGAGGTTTCTTTACTTCCTGTTTTAAATACTGGGGCAGCAGCGGGAGGAAGCGTCTGTGCCACCCATACTGATCAGTACTCAATTTAAATAGCTGAGTTGAAATCAATAATTAATTAAATTCCCCTCAAAAACAAAACAAAACCCTAAGTAAGATCTTGTGCCTGTTTAGGCCCTGAAAATAAATTAGAATTTCCCCAGGTTTGCCCGTTTTCATGGCTAATAAATTTGATTTCAGTTTTTCTTTCAAATTTCAAATAACGTTTAACTTGTATTTTCACTTTCAAGGAAGAAAGGCAACTCCAGATGGCCTGCAGCCATCATGGCCTGCACTAGTCCAGAACTATCTGGAAATTAGCGAAAAATCCAAATGAGAAGTGGCAACAGTTCTCCATTTGTGGGTGCTGGAGGTAGGGGGCCCATACCCTGCTTCAGTGAAAAATTTCTCATGGGCTACAAGAAGGGGAAAACAATGCTCTTAGTAGGGGAAGGGAGGCAGGGGCTCAAGACTTGCAAAAATAGCCTTGGCTTTCCTATATCCCATGGGTCATGTTTTGCTGAACTGTTCTAAGGAGTGCATGAGCCTTGTCTATGGTCTTTCAGAGCCCCACAATCCCTTAATAACAGACATTTTTTAGAAACCTGTTATCAAAATTTTGGGTGATGCATCTTAATCAGTGGTGCAGTTATTTATACATTCATTGGTATGATGACAAGTGTCATGATGTCTCACAAGAAAGCAACTTTTTGAAGAAGAGCCCCTTCTAGAAAGGTGGAGGCTGTACGTGTGAGCCCAAAAATGGAAGACGTCACATGTATAACCTCCATAGTTACAAGAGTTTCCTCTAGAGATAGTTTCTTCTGCATGAGAGAAGTGATGACAAAGAGGAGATAAGGCTACCATATTCACTCAGTCTTTTCCTGAGCTTGAATTCTATAGTTAGTACATTTCCAAATGATTACACTGATTTAAGTTCAAACCACTTTATGCCTAAGTGGAAAAGCTTCATAAGCTATATCCTTTTTGAGACTCTGCCTTGAAGTGAGGCAGCTTTCTGAGCTTTTAAGGCATGCTTGGGGGACTGTATAGCTTTGAGGTGGGGCAATGAACAGTCCAAATAGCCAAAATAAAACACTTGGAGGAGGAAGTAAAACAAATTAGGTATCTATGACTGATGGAAGGTAAATATGCAGGCAAAACATTTATGTTTTGCTGCTGCTATATGGTGATGACCTATAATTTTAACTGATAAAGCTTGTTTTTGAGTTTAAACAGCAAGTCTCCATATGGAAACTAAACATTCAAACACACACACACGTGCACACATATGTACATGTTTCGGTTGTAATCTTTGTGGTATTTTGGTGAAACTGGTCTGTCAACTATATCCTCCAATGAAATGCATTCCTTCCTAGATGACTGAACTTATACCATCTCTAAATAAGAAGGAACACAAGTGACATTTGAATAAATAGGCAAGTCTTCTGAGGATTTCCCACTGTGAAAGGTTCATGACAGACCAGCAGAGATGAAAGGTCATACCATAAAGACCAAGAAGACCATCCACATAAAATCTCTAACAGCAGTACCACAGTACAACAACGCTGCACTGCAAAAATTTTTTTTTGTGTGTTTTTTTTTAAAAGGTAGCTACCTAGTTGTATCTTCTGGATCCCCACTAAAGAAGCTTTGCAGCATTTTTCGAGTACCAGAAGAAGAGAGTTACTCTGTAGCCATACATCACCACTAGATGCTATAACTTCAGGACTGTCTGTCAGATCTCATTGAATTCTTGTAAGAATGGAAGACCTTTGGGGGATAGAAAGCAACCATCTTTGTCTCAGGCTTGATTGGCTTAATTGTCTCAATAAACATCCTCACAGTCTTTGCTATAATTTTCTCTACTTCCTTTCCTCTGCTATCATCATCTCTATTTCTTGTGTTATTCTGTAATCTTCCACTGCTCCTTCCACTAGATCCTGGAACTGATATGCCATTGAAGGGTTTAGGAAGTGCTGTTATCTGCCTTGTAATTTTTTAAAAAATTAACAGAATTAAAAGGCTACGTTGGTTCTGAATATCACTGTTTATCAAAAAAATGAAAAATGTTCTGGCTCTCATTCCTATAGGGACCTTCTTATTGATATCCCAACCTGCCAAAGTAAGCTGAGCCTGACAGGAAAGGTGCTAATCTTTCCAACTAGATCTCTGCCTTATTACCACCAATACCAAACCATCTGTGTTAATTTGCAGAGTTCCACTCACAGTCAGTAAATGGCTGCAGCAATGGGAACAACCCACTGAAATTCTGGAGTGATTCTCCCTCATCAGTTGGATGGTTGGTCCTATTAACCATCTGGAGAATGATACAGCTAAAATGACCCGGGCAAGAGTAAGTACAGACATGACAGAAATACTGCCTAGAAGCATCTGTTCATACATAGCGGGGGACAGAGATCATGGTTGACACTTGTTATAATCATAGAAAATGTCTTGCACTAATCTAGAATACTTGGTATAATTGTGATCATGAATTAAGGATGGGCTCCTCAAGCCTATTTCTCTTACACATTAATTTCACATGTGTTGTGGTGGTTGAAGGATGGCTTTTAAAGTTTTATGTCCTTTAACAAGCAAAAAAAAAAAAAAAAAAAAAGGCTGCCCCATGTGTTCCTTGCAAGAACTTTTATAGTTCTAGCAAGGAATACATGGGGGAAGCCATTTTTTAAAAAAAGTATAATCTTCCTGAGGCTGCCAGCACACCATTGTGTTCTGTTACTTCCACAAGGGAATTTGTAGACCTCCATGAAAATGGAGGTCCTAGTCTGTCATGACTATATCCTGTCTTTCAGTAGACAATGTCTGTCATCTCCTTATGATGCAGAATATGCTGTGGAGGCAGCTGTTCTTAGCCATCAAACATCTGTAATATCTGGTGTATGGCTTGTACTGTTGCATTCACAGATCACTTGACATTAATGGACTGAAAGAACATACAAACATGGTGAGAAATTTCTCAATTTTTTCTGACTCCCAAAACACATTTCAGTTGCTGACAGAGAATTCATATTCTTGAGTAAAGCTAGACTTTCCCCCAAAGTGGTAGTCAAGAGAATGCCAACATTTTCTGAGGGTCAAGATCTCCTTTAAAAACACACACACAAATATGACTTTATCCACAAAGAACCATTTATTTTCTATTTATACGAGTGTCATTAATAAATGCAGATTTAGGAGAGAGGGAGAGAAAGAGAATAAAAGAAACTCCATCTTGACCACTGTCCCATTAGTGACTAGTGACCTGGCATTAGTCCCTAATATTAGGCAGAGGAAGACAGGCGGTGGCAGGTGGTAGGGGGCACCATGCTGTGGCACGGCATTGGGGGTCAGAGTGGTTTGTAGCACACAGTCTGCCCTGCAGACACTAAACTAACATCAGGTTCAGTGGAAGATGCTTTCCTGTCACTGTTATTGATGTGAAAGTCAATTAACAGTACAGTCAGCCTTTATATAAGGAACTGGGGAGAGAGGTGGCTTCTTGTCTTTTACCCCAAGCAGCAAAGTATCTTTGCCAACCCAGAGATGAAGACAAGTTGCCTTTGCTGAAATTCCTGCTTCTGCACAGCTATTAAATGTATACAAACCTTCTCACCTTTCGCTGTTGATCATCCTCTAAAAATACAACTGATGGCTCTCCAGTTGGTACTGGCTCTACGCCAATCAACAGAGCAGTATTAGAAACCGGGTCTATGTGTGAAGACTGAAAGAATGGAGTTACTCAGAGAGAGCTAGGCTGCTAGGGTGTAAGTCTGGAGTGAGTAATGTGTGGTCTTCCAGATGATGATGTTGGACTGCTATTTCCATTATTCCTCACTATCTCTTTGGCGGTCCTGGCTAATGGGAGTTGCAAGGTTGCCCACTGTTGGAATAGGACATATGTATATGCACTGCTATGCCATGACTATGGATCAAGGAAGTTAGCAGAAACTGAATGACAGTGAGGCCTTCTTTACTTGTTACATGTTTCTTAAGGTTCTACCCATTGTAATTTCCTCTATTGTCATAAAAAGGCTGATGAACAGCCAAATTAACTATTGGTTCTCTCATTTAGTTGCTTCTACTTGAAGGGCAAGCATTTGGGAAAGGAAAGGGAAGGTAGCATGCACGCTGAAGACTCCTGGTCTCATTATGGCTTGAATCCTAGAGACCAAGGCTAAGTTGGCAAGATAGCCTCATCAATATGAGTTGGGCCAGTGCCAAAGGATAAGAAAAATATGGATGAATTCAGGCTGATTCATCTAACTCTTTTTAGGGCTTGGTTAGATATTTTGGTTTCCTTTTCTGTTGTTGGAGAACCCAGCATTGTCAATATGGTTAGAGAGGCATGCTTTGCCCCACTTCTAACCATGTACACTGCTTTCTTCATGCAAGCAAGCAATTATGGCTAAATTCCTCCGGAAGAAAACTGTGGCCATTAATGGCAATTGCATAAGCAATTGCTCCTTCTCTTTCACTTTCTGCCACATAGATGGAAGCATGGCCATATCTGTAACAGGAGGTGGTTGGAAAACGTCTGATCAAGATTGAGCAAACTTTGAGGAAGAATTTGAGCAAAACTATGTGATAGCAAAAGGACTGCAGTAGATCACATAGACTCTACACCAGCATTAAATGGGAAACACAGAATTATTCTGCATTTTCTAACTCCAGAAGTTTTTCATGTGATCAGCTCATGATATTGAAACCACAGTTCTTCCTGAGCTGTGCTGCATGTGGAAGGTAGTGAGACCTGGTGACAAGCAGACTCTATTTGAAACCATTTGCTAGAGTCCTTTTTGTGAGAATTTTGTGATGTCAAGCAATCACTTTTAGGGACATTTAGCAGTGGAACAGCCTGCGGACTTTGAAATAATGGTGTGGTGGCGGCAGGGAGAGATGTATAAAGGGAAGTATTAACTCATATTCAGCATTCCGCGAAATGATGACTGAGGACTCTGCCTCAATAGAAATAATAATCTCACATCATAGAGTCATTTTGACAGGCCTGATAGAGGATAACAAGAGATTGCTTTCTAAAATGGACCAAATTGAAAATAAATCCAGGATTAGTCGTTTTAGAATTACTGGAGTTCCAGAGGAGATAGAGTCTTTCAATCTCTCTTCATCAGGGGAAACCAGTTAACTAAGCCTGTAGAATTGTCTGATTTAGATCAAGCATTTTCAGGAAGAAGATTCTTAAGGGTAAGAAGGAATCCTCCGCTCCATCATGTTATAAGCCCTTGTGATTCCTTTGGATAGCAGGCCACTCATAATAAAGTTCCCCAAAGCGTCCAGAGTTACTTGAGGGGGTAGAAACAATTGAATTGGAGAAGACAGTGGAAAGCCATAAATGTGACAATCGGTTTCAGAGACATGAGGCCAGTAATGAAAGGCTGAAGCAGCTGTGCACGTTTTTGTAGAGATCTTAAAAAAGAAGAGAGGATTGCTGTTTTCAAATGGGATAACAGGCTTCCATAATGAAGGAGACTCATTTTTCCCTCCACAGCTTCAGGTTGGATTACATATATATAAAACTCAGCAAGGTGTCAACTGTAACTATAATGATGTTATAAACTATAGTTATAAACTATAACAAAGATTTCGGTTGCTGCTTCTCCTGCACCTAGAAGCATTTGAAAATAAGAGGAAGGGGAGTGCGTTTTGCTTGGTGCAGTAGGTTTGCACAGAGGGCTTCTTGGCAGGCCTGGCCCTACTTTTTGGCAAAGTGAGGTGGCTGCCTCAGGCAGCAGATGTCAGGGCAAGGAGCTGAAGTCAGGCCGGTTGACAGAGCTAGATGCAGGGGGCTGTCTGCCTTATACTCCCTAAGCTAGCCTGCTGTCCTCAGCTACAGCAAAGGACATGTTAGGAATAGTACAAGTGAGGTGAGAACATATAAGGTAACAGAGAGAAAATATTCGTTGTGTCTTCTAAATGGGCCAAAAACATGGTATCCTTATTATTTATAAAATTGCACTCCCTTATAGTGGGCATTTGCTCAGGAACAGTTCTTAAAAATTGCTTCCATCAGCATGGAAACATGCAACTCAGCCCTGGATATGCAAGCTGATCCCTTCGATTATTGTGAAATTATTCAGTATGGAATGGCCAGTCCTTTCCTTGGGAACAGTGAGGTGGCCATGTCAAATAACAAATCTGGGATGTCATGAAAAGGCAGCACATTCTCATTTGTTATTTTTTGCTTTAGGTGCCAGAATCACTTGGCGAAGTATAAATCCTACATAGGGGTGGAAAAAGTAACTTGTTAAATTCCCTGTTTCCATTGACTTTGGATGTGACATCTCAAAAACCCTGAAAGGTTCCCCCAACGAGAGCTAAAAATGAGAGCTCTTTTCCCCTAGTTCTATGGTCTCTAATAGGCTTTCAGTGGCCTTTCCCTTTGAGAAGCAAAGCTTAGCCACAAGCACAGAAAAACTCGCTAGTTTTAAAGAAAGATGCAAACAACCCACATAGTGCTTTGGATTCTCAAATCAAGTGGCAGGGAATTCAGTTTCACACAATTCTGCAGTTGTACAACTTGTGTAATTTTGCATTCTTCTATTTTGTGGGGGAAATGGGCGTTTTTGTGTACAATGTCATTCCCAGCAATGGAAGAAGTTGATGAATCGTTTTTCCTACTGGTCAGGAGAAGGCTATTGCAGTTCCTCATCCTGCCATACAAGCACGAGACGAGCAAAGATTTAAATGCTAGTTATTTTGACTTGGGTGAGCATCCTTGTGTGGAGGAGGGAATGGGGTGGGATATGGGATTATACTGCAGGCCTGGGCCTATAGTATGATCATGGAGTACACCGCATCACAGCTGGCAGTGACAGGTTTCTCTGGGCCTTTGAAAATTATCCTGGACTCTGTAGTCATACACATTGGGATTGTTGTTAAAGAATGATATTTTGCTTAATACTACACTTGTAAGTCTTATGCCTTCCTTAAAGGACAAATTTGTTCTGGCTGAACTCCACATGTATATTGCAGTATCTGTTTGGGGGTGGGATGGGGGGGACCTCAGCCTTACACATTTTAATAAGTAGATTAGAATGGATCCAAAGAAGTAGCCGAGTCTGCTATGTCAATTTTCATGTGAGACACCTGCTGTGCATAGCAAAATGCTGAAGAAAATGCTTTGAACGGAATTATTCCACATTTGGCTAGCTCAAGGAGAACCCTTTGGATTTGGATTTCACACAATGAGAAAGATATTAGATTTCTGTCTGGATTATCCATGCCAATTAAAAACTTTAATTGCCTCTTCTCATTAGTTATGTTAGTACTGAAAAAAATCATTGAAAGTTGATTCTTTTCTTTTCCTTCTGTAGCTTAGCAAAAGTGACTTGATTATTTTGACAATTTGTACAGAAATCTATTCTTAGAAGTAACATTTCAAATTGTTAAACAGAAAATTATACAAAATTGGGATTTTGATAGATATGTTAATAGGAACCCTAACAATAATGTCATGAGCAGCATGAAAATTACTTTAGGTGTTAGCAATTAGATTTTACAGGAGAAACCTGCAGCCAACCCTAGTATAACCATCAAGGAAAAGGACAAGATTGTGCATACATATATATATACATGAAAAATGTATATCGGGATACTAATGTCACACTTCTATATGACCGTTGGGGGGCATCTAGTTTTTAAACCTACTCCAACTTTCCAAGGTGGTTGCTCCTCTCAGCTTTTGTTTCGATTAGTTTTACGTTTATTGTTTTCTGAACTAAGATAAAATAGTCCAAGCGCATGGTGTTCAGTATAAAAGTACATGTTCTGTGGTTTGTGACCTGTGACAAGATGTTAAATGTGTTGCAGCCATGTGTCCAGTTCTCCTCTGCCTCTGTCAACAAATGCTACTTACCCCTCGCCTGATTTTACCCGGCTGTGCATTTTTCAGGGATGGCACAAGTTATTTTGGAGCTACAGTCAAAGGGAAAAATGGCACCCTCATCTAGTTTCTCAAATAGAAACCCAAGAGACTGGCAACAGAACTCTATTTCAACACTGACAATAGGGCAACATTTTGCACTGCACCGAATAGTTTAGGTGGGGCAGGCAGGATGTGGGGCACACACAGCTTCAAGACTACTCCATGCCCCCCAGTCATCCTACAGCGGCTGCCTTGTTTTATGTAATGGTAAGACAGCCTGGCATTTCTTTGCCTCACTCCACACCATAGGCTATGGCTGGCCAGAGACAGGAAACCAAAAATATATCATTTTACTGGCCAGCTTTCCTTGATGTTATGGAAAGAGAAGCGATGAATTAGTCCTGTCTCCGATGGCAACACTCTGTGGTACCAATGTCTACTTCTTCTAGTCCAAAATTCCTTGACTTAAATGGAGTTGCTCAGATTAGGGATGGTCTGCTGTAGAGATATTTCAAAACTAGATCACATGAAATATCAAGCTGCTCAGCTGCAGCAGTTTTTTAATTGATGTCTTAGCTGATAGGTATCGATTAAAACAGACATACTTCCATGCATACATACATATACACACACACACACACATACATCAAGCCATTCACTTGCTTCTCACCATGTAATCTATAGCAATGTAACATAATATGCATCAGAGTGAATGTGTTATGTATTTTGATATTTGCAGTCCATGCAGCAGATTCTCACCAAGGGGGCTGATAAAATCCACATTTTTCTTAGCAGGTCCCCAACTCATGCAGAGAGAGTTTTAAATGGTACACCTTAGGAGGGGAACTCATTATGCCAATGTTAACGTGCGTCCCAATGATACTATCTCTTTGATCCAAGTAAGGTATAATATAAAATACCTGCCATTTCTCTATGTCTGTACTTTTGTCATATTGATTTCTTATTATTAATCCATAAATTAAGTTTTATTTATGGATTTATTTAGTGACAATTATGGGACAGGGGCAAGAGGGTATGTTTCAAGAAGCCCATATCTTCCCCTTCAATTTCTGCACAATTGGTTGAAATTGTGTTTTGGGAGGCAAACACATCAGGTTTTCCTTTTCTTACTCTGAACCAGCATTATTGGAAAAGATCAATTACCCAGTGATTCCATTATGCAGGCTCTGATTATATTTAGAGATGAAACAAATTTTCCACTTAGAATGTGCATATTGTACTCAGTGCATCTGAATGCTTGAGCAAATATATGAATTGCATCTCATAACTCTTGTGAAGTCTGATAAAATGCCAGCATTTGACAGTTCATTATTTGCCCTTCATCATGTCAACTGGACTAACCATCAGAGGTGTATAAATTATAACCACCCAATAATAGATGGATAAAGCAAAAGCAGCAATAACTGTAGACGTACGTGCAACCATCCAAGCAATGTAGGTAATGCACTAATTATTTGGTTCCACATACATGGAAAAATTACCTTGTTATGTAGGGTAAAATTACTTCAAATCTGAAATTTTATTTCCAGCACAATAAACTGCACAAACCATAATAAATTACAGAACTGCAAGACATTTATCTAGTTTGACCTCAACCATAGCATTAATACCAAAATGGTTTAGCATCTTAATTTATATTATAATTCAATTATGACAAGCTGCACATAACAGGCATGTCAAGCCAGTTGTAACCACAAGAAACAACTTTACTGATACATACCTAGTATGTGCAACACCAAAAGAGAATTAAATCACATCTTTCACAAGCTAATCTCTGGAAGAACTTTGGTTCAAGAAGGTTCTGTCCTTCAGTAATACAACTCACTGTCTCAACCACCTCAGACTGGTGTAAGTCATGGTGTGTGCTTGAGTGAGATGCAAAAGTATGTGGATGGGTTTGTACATGATTGGTTGTCCAACAGAGGTATTTCTTATAAAAGTTACTCAAAATTAAGTTTGTCTGGCTTCACTGGGCTCCTTCATCTATTACAAGACTCACAAAGAAACAACGTCATGACAGTTTCTTCCTTATCACAGTGCTGTTGGAAGCTCCAAAGTACAGGGGCAGGGCTATTTGCACAGGTCCTTTCCACCTGGTTCTCACCTTCATTTTAGTTAGGTGATAACCGAATGGAAAAGGCCCACAGGAGTCTACAGTTCAAAATGTTACTGTGGCAGTATGGGAAGACACCAGAAGGGAGGTACGAGTCCTGTGTTACTGCAATAAATTTATAACAGACATTTTCAGACAAACAAATTCAAGGTTATGTCATAGAGAGGTGGCAACATCCAGCGGTTCATGACCAACTTTGCTTCCTAAATGTATCAAAAGTGAAAGTCAGAATTTGGTTTCAACACTCCTCCCTCGCCCCCTGCACTAAATCAAGGCACACAGACACAGGTGTTGTGTCCTTGGTTTTGAAGGTGAAGGAGATTCTGAAAGCATGAGTCTCCATCCTTTTGCACAGATTATTTGAGGGTGGTTAAGGACTCCAGGAACCACAAAAATGGAGGCAATCACATGCATTAAAAATTGAGCCAGGCTTGGGCTGGCAAGCCTTGAAGAAATTAGAAAAAAAATGCAGGGGCCAGACAAAAATTACAATATCACTTCTATTAACCAGGCCAACAGGTGAAAGTAGATTTACAATCACAATGTTGCATATATGCCATTTTAAAAATATGTATATCTGCCTTATGTGGGGAAAAAGGTTCATAATTTATTGCTGAGCCATCACACCAGTGTTATAAAATTCATGATGAAAATAAATAATCTCTTTATTGGAAATATCTCTCACACATACAGTACCTCTTTAAAATATGGTATGATATGGAAGATTTACACATTTCCTTATATCTTCAATGAAAGAGCTTTCAATAAGAAGCAAAAGGATTTTTCTTTTAATGACCCATAATACTATAGAATCAACATCAATGTTCTGCCTTCTCAAGCAATTACAGTCAAGTCTTAAGGTTATAATGTTCCAACACACACATTAATAGTACAAATTTGTTTCTACTTTAGTCAGACCACATTAAAAGGATTCTGGACTTTGATGTAAAAGACAGAATGATTTAGGTATTAAAATTTTACACAAAACAAAGATTACAGGTTCAGAAACTTGTCAGTGCAACTTGGAGAAATTCAGATTTACCACTGAACTACATCAGGACACGTTTCTGTATTATTACTGTGAACTAATCATATTGATCATTTAAATCAATCTAAAGCTTAACCAGACAAGGTGACAGAGATGCAGAAACTGCTATCCCAACACTTCACAAACAGCAACCTCTCTCTCTCAATCTCTCTCTGTGTAGATTGAGTAGGGGTACCATACTATAGTCCTGATCTAAATTCTTCCTGCTCCTGCCCCCCTCATAGTCGGCATTTGCAAACATTTAACGCTCCCCACACATGTCCATCACCAAGTCTATTTTGGCCCTCACTCTACTTTCCAGCATTACAAGATTTTATTTGCCGTGTTTCAAGTATCAATGTCAAAGCCTTGAATTGTGAAAATAACCACTTGAATTGCATAGTTTCTAGTACTACAGCACAGTTATGTTCCCTGACTGGAGTTTTAAAATGTGAAGTGTGCATTTAAACACTCATGAAAGGAAATTAACAAACGAGGGATGCCTACTTTATCTTAGTATCTGTATGAGAATGTACAAAGGGAGTTATTTTTATGGCAGTACTGGTGAAGATAAAGCCTCTGGTAGTAATTTACCTAGTAGGTGCCTGTTGCATAGCAACCAGCTATGGAGAAAAGGCCTCTAGCTGCCATTACTGGGACTGGGTTCGAAAAGAGGAAAAGATGTTGGGAAAAGAGGTACAAAAGAAGAAGAGAGAAAGGAAAGCAGGCAGGAAGATATACGGAGGAGATGGAGAGAAGAGGCAGATTTCTGACGAGGGCACAGAAGGGCAAATGCTTGGGAAACCCACCAGGACAGATGCCAAGATTATTTTATTTATTGACATGTTTATGTTATAAATGTAAGCGCATAGCTCTGAAAGGAGTAGATTCAGGCTAGGACTCTGCAGTGGCTTTATCACAATCTTGTCAATTGCTTCTGCACACAAATCCTGGTACAGTAATGTTCTGTTAGGGTCCTTCCTCCAAAAACATTTGGAGGAAGGAAGATGGCAGTCATCACAGTCACCCAGCCCAGAGGTTTGCTTTCAGTAATCTTCCTGTAAAAGAAAGTGGTGGTGGAGGAGTTGTGTCACTGCGACAACCTCATTTTGCCACAAACACAAGTATTTGTTTCCTTTAAAAAAGCCTAGCTGCAAGGAAGGCACCATTTCTCCCTGCCATTTGTTTTCGTTCCTGCCTGTCTCTATTGTCCAGTCAGTATCTGGGTGATTCACTTATCCACAATCTGCAAATATTAAATATATTAAAATAAACACACACACACACACACACACAGAGTTACTAGAACTGGTCACTAAAGGGAGCCAGAGACCGTGCTATGTATGGCATTCGCAAAATAGCATTCCATGTTTTTCAGCATCCGTGAGTGGGGGGCTTGGAACCAATCCCCCCATGGATACGGGGAGTCCTACTGTATTTTGAATACATTCCTTGGGGAGAAACCTGAACAGGAACAGTTGGGATGTATAAAATAAAAGACTTTGTCCTTTGCCCTAGTATTTGAAACTGGAAAAATGTGTATGGCCAATGTGTATGTCTTTTGGAAGATACGCTTTGACTTTTGGGTCAATAATTCTGGTGTGCTGACTGATACCAGCCTAATAAAGATGGCCCCCTTCCCCCAAGTCTCCAGTGTACTAAAGCCAAATTCTGAAAAAGTTTGTATTAAATTGCTATATTCGGGTTGATATTTGGCATTCCAAGTTTTGAACATATAGCATAATTCTACTTACCTCAAAGTAAGTTCTGCTTAATTGAATGCCACTGGCTCTCTGGTAAGGGTGCATAAAATTACAACCTCAGTAATTTTGTCCTTATGGCTATATGAAATTTATACAACTCCAGGGCTATTACTAAGAACTTAGTAATTGATTGAACTGTCTCACACTGAAATAGTGCTTTTGTTTTACTCTTTGTGTTTGGTCTTAGTCTGGGGTGGTGGTGGAGGAGGAAAAGGCTACATATAATGAAACTATTTCCTTTGCTCCCTTAAAACCCATATTTTTAACAGGAAAAAAACCCAGTCACCTACATAATAATTAATGACAGTGTTGGTTCAAGGACACTTTTTAATCTTTTAGATTAAAGAGAAGTTCATTTCAAATAGCAAAATGGATAATCATCATTATCTTAGAACCTGCAGAGCTGGAAGGGACCCTATGGATCATCAAGTCCAGCTCCTGTCGAGGAGGCACAGTGGGGAATCATATTCCCAACCTCTGGCTCTGCAGCCAGATTCCTAAACCACTGAGCTACCCAGCAGTTCTCTGCCCAATTTACTCCAGTGCAACATCCTATTAACAGAATACCCTGCTGAATCATCCCGTATACATATAACTGGATGCTGAAAAACAAACAAACCAGGATCTCTGTTTTCTGCCTGTCTGGGGTAAGTGGGAGAGTACACATGTTTGTATTCATAGTTGTCTGTCTATATCTGCAAAAAACGCACTCTTCTGCTTCATATGTGTACATACATTTCTGTTCAAAGCAACTAAGCTTTACTAGGTTTATAGGGTTTAACTCCAAGGTAGGTGTTAAGAGAGGTGTAGCCTTAGGTGGTTTTTCACACTGTCACTGACATTTCTTTATGACTGAAATGACCTTGAAAAAGAATATGAAATTCATAAAATAGTATGAAATACACACAATTGTATAAAATTTATAAAATACATACAATTGCATTCAGTTGCAATTCTATACCCACTTATTCTGAGTAGACACATATAAGATTGCATAATCACGGGCTTTCATGCTTTCAACAGCTTTGGTCACTTGGGATACTCTACATGTTTAATTCCTTGAACTCATGTTGTACTTGTGTGCTTTAACTGTAGTCTGTAGCTTGGCTCACTTCCTTGAATTCCCTGCTCTGTGTTTTTTGCTCATGATTTCTCATGCCCTATATGTTAAAAAAGGAAATACTGTCTGTTTATTTATTTAAAACATTTTACCCTGCCTTTCTCCTAAAAAAAGAACGCAAGGTGGCTTACATAATTAAAAACACAATATTAAAAGCTAAAAACAGTAAGTTATTCAAATATTAAGAAAGAATTAAATAGACATATTCAAAATGTGAGGTAAAAGCGTTACTAAAACAGATTTAAAAGCAACAAAAATACAAATCCCATTTTAAAACCTCTCTTAGACAGCCGACCAGTAAGGAAAAGCCTGCCTGAAGAGGAATGTCTTCTGTGCATCTGATTTATATACTATATACGCATGGTTTTTAATTGTGGCATATCTGTAGTCTGGATTGTATATATTAAGACATGATAAATGTTGTGCAGAATTTGTGTTATTCAGTGGTAAAAAAGGTCTTGTGAAAAAAAAACTGGAGGTGAAAATAAACACTACAAACTGGAAAAGTTTCCTTTTTGGACTACAACTCCCATTGGGTATGCTGCACAGAAGAATCTGCAATTTTTTATCCAAAAAAGCAGCAGGTCGTGCCACAAACTACATAGGCACGCCAAGTTTAGGTGAATGCTTGTTCAGACAAGACCTTATGGGACTTTTATAAGCATACTTATTATTTTATGTCCAGCTCTTGACTACCATTACAGTGTTCCATCCTGAACTGCTGTGAACAGGTTACTATAGATTATCTTGTTAATAAAATATTAGTAAATTGCCAGGGAGATTAAGAACGGTCAGTTCAACCATTATCAATTTTTCCCCTCTTCAGTGTGATGGATATGTAGGAGTGTAAAGGACAGGTATGTTCTAGGACACATTCCCATTTCACACTGAGACCGAACAGGCTGATGATGCTCCATATAAGCATATTGTGAATGCTAGTATATGTCTCAGTCAGAACCCTCCGCCGCATGCTGGAATTTTCAACAGAGGATTCTACCTGGAAAGGGATCCACGTGGGAAGGTACCATGGGCCTTTCCCCGGTTTTACAGCCTAATTCACAGTGGATAGGCCTGTGTGAGATTTGAGGAAGGGGTGGAGAGTAAAGGGTGGGGTATAACCTATCGGCTTAGTTGGTGTTACTCCTAGAAACCACTGGGTAGCAGCCGCCTTTTCCTTTCCCATTCTTAGCCTGGAAGAAAGGTCCTTTGCCTTCTGAAACCTCAAACGGTGCTTCTTTTGAGTTGACATTTTTAGAAGTCTCACTGTGTGACACATGCAACAATGTTTTTAAAAAATTTTTTAGTCTACCAAAAAACACACACATCCCTAGTGCCCTCTAGGGGGTGTGAGAGACACCTTGGCCGTGCACTGCCCCATAGCACCTCTGTCCCTGACTAATTTTGATTTATTTTGTGTTTATTTAAATAGGCTGCTATGGTGGGATTAGTAGGACTAGGCCTTTGCAACAGAAGACAAATATTTGGAATGTGCGTGTGGAGCAGGAGCAGATCCACCCCTCCACAGGCTACAGATGAGCATATGTGATCCTTGGACCTCTGGAGGTTGTCCATCTCAGTCTAGCCTGACACAGCCACACAGTAAAATGTCAAAGGTTTTCCTTTCAACTCTTTAAAACTCTCAACTGATTTTTTTTTTTTTGAACCATGGTATTAGCTAGTCCCTTGTGAGAAATGTTTATTTACCAGTTTCAGTACTGGGTTTATATATTGCCATAATTTCACCTCCCCCCCCCCCCCCCGCCAGCTCCATTCAAAAACATTGGAGGGAGCAAGAGATTCATACACAGCTATAAGCTATAGATCAGCTCCAAAAGGGAAATAATGTCTAAGTCTAAGATAAAGCCTGCCCACCTGTCATTTCACCCTAGCCCAGCCTGCATTTGCACAAATGAGCAATGAATAATTCATTTCAATTAACAACATTATAAGCCTTCGCTTCAGTAGATTTGTCATCAAACATAGATTAAAATGGCAATTGCTATCAAGTGGTATGTTTTATTCCATGCACCTAATAGACATTTCTGTCTCTTTCTTTCTAAATTCACTTTACATGTTCATAGCGAGCTATTTCTAAGTGATTACTAAATCTTGTATTCAAATATTTATTATCAAGCCATCAAGTATTAAACACTTAAAAATTATTCTGACTAAAGGAAACAAATAAGCTACTTGTTTAACATTTTATGCATTTCTTAATGAGTGTATGCTACCGATTGTCAGCAGCTCTCATGTAACTTTACTGAAAGCAGCTGATAAACCAAGACATGGTGTGCCTTTCTCCTCAAACTGTGGGATCATCAAACAATTCTTACAACAATGACAAATCACTTAGGGATATAATGTTTACACAAGCAAACATTTTTGCCATATGTAAACAGCCCTACAAAATATGTAATATGGCACAGGACTAAAATTATTTTGGGAAAAGCCAGCAGTATCTTGGTATGCTAGAATGTTCGTTAGTTTATACATGCATGGAGATTGCTACTCCCCTTTAGGTGGTATAATACAAAGAGATGCTCATGTGATGACCAGGGAATGAGACCATACCATAGGAGTTGGGGTGGGGAGTCCATTGGCCCTCACCAGAAGATAATAGGGATGTGAACATCACTGCGTCTTGCGTTTCTCTGAACCCCACCTCCATCCTTGCTTTGTATCACAGTGCAAGGCTATTTCTTTTCTCATATTGAAGTACATGCACACTTTCTTAGAATCTGACTTTAGTTATGTACTTTATCAAATTACACACTTCCTTCATTGATTAAAGGGTATTTGTGAGCATTTTCTCTATGCTACACATTTCAGCTGTCCACATTTTCATAAGCACACACAGTTTTGTGCATACCTTACTTCTCTATTATGCCGTACTTTTTCTATAACTCTATACTATAAATTCCCAAAATGGGATACAATTTTCCTCACAATATGTCTCTGTAAATCTGAAAAGTCCACTTCTCTTCTGACCACTGAATCCAACAAAATTGTTTTTCGTCCCTACTGGATTGTCCATGTGTTGGCCATCTGGATATCTCTGCATCATCTGCTGCAAGGAGGAACCTACATGGGTGAAGCAGCTAATGTGTAGGTTTCTATGTGATGTAGTTGTTGAATGATTGGAAGTTGCATGTGTGAAAGCTCATGGGGATGTTTCCCTCTACAAACATCTACACAAAAGTATTGAAAGAACAGACAATAACATTCTTGATATCAGAGGGAGGGCTGACAGTTCTTGTAGAGATACTTTGCTCTGTTGATCACACAGAGGCAAATAATACCACACCAGGCCTAGCCAATCCAAGCATCTCCTTACTTACTGCCAATTATAGAAGATGATGTTGCCTTCAACATCCAGAAGGCACTTGAAAGTTCTGTCTCTATAACACAAGCTCAGTTAGTGTCTCAACCTCACATCCACTCATTTCTACTTCAAACCCAATGGTTCAACATTGTCTTTCCATTGAGGAGGGATTGCAGAGCCATGGATAAAGAGGCACATAAACACACATGAGCATATGGCAATGCCAAAATCAGATGACAAAAATTTATACTGAAGCATAGAACAGAAAATTTAAAATTAAACTACAAAAATACTAACCCAATGCTGTCTTTTCAGTGCTCTCCAGGGTCTTGACCAGAGAACTGTCTTTCCCCAGTATTCTAATAGAAGATGCCACACATTTAACCTGGAACCTTCTGCATACCAAAATGATGGGTCTTCTTCACTACGGCACAACCTGCTTCAAATTTCTTTTTTACAGTAAGGGAGACAGGTGAAGGGTAGATTCACTCCTGCTGTTACTGGTTGTATATCTAGAGAAATTGACAAGCTCCCAAGGAATGGCAATGTCTGAGCAGGTTCCTTGTGTTAGATACCTGCCTTCAATAGACCTCAGAATAATACCTCTTTGCCTTAGTGCAGTCATGCAGTTATCTGATTAGTATATTGGTATGATGTAGCCCATTATCTCATAGATGGCATAACATCATACTTGAATTGATTGCAGCAAAGGAATGAGGTAGATGAGATAATACAGAACTGAAGTTAGTAATTCATTTAAATTTGGTAAGTGCAGCCTTACTTTGATCAGGTAAAAGTACCTCCCAAGTCGGAAGCAACTTAGTGAACCAGCCAGTGGGAGCCATTTCACACTCAGGCTGGCAATAGACCAATATATAATAACTCCATTAGGTTTGTCTTCACTTAAAAGATTTAAGAGCATTCATCTGTTAACAAATTCACAAGCGCAGCTTCAGGGCATCATCACATTTCTACAATGCTGAGTTTATTGTGTACGGTGTTGCAACAAGTGTCAGACATTGTATGAAAACATCTTCTGCGGCTACATTTTTGCCGATCTGGGTCACAAAAAAAGGAGCACTACCCAAACAAGCTGTTTTCTATGCTCATGAAAAAAAAAAAATCCTTCAAACTGATATATGGCCAAATAAGCCATAGTCAGGTCTTTTAAAAAAGAGAGGTGTATTTGAAAATGACAGAAATTTAATTAAAAACATAAAGTCATATTAGGGATTATTGTTCATAACACTGGTTAAAGAAACTACATAGGCACATTACCTGGGTTCTCTAGTGATTTGTAACATTAATTCCTAAGGGTAATATTAATTCCCTGGTAACTTCCAGATCAAAAGAAACAATACATAAAAGAAATAATACTCAATGGCTGACACCTTTTCTAAGTTGCCGAAGCAAGATAAAATAGGTGCTGTGTAGTTAAATGAGAATTTTCACCATGGGGTCATTGAGTTCCTCAATAGTTCAGGCACACTGCGTTTCATGTCTCCCCAATTTACCTTAATTGGGATTGAACTGATATCAGTGAAATCCTCAACCTTGTGAGAATAATGCTTAAGGGGGGAAAGGATGTGATTTGAAACACTGCTCAACAATGGACCTCTCCGCCATACATGGAACTGAAGTCACACAGGTTAGAGGGCAAGTGTTTTACATACTCTACGCACTTCTGAGGACATCACATTCTTATGTAGCAGCTAAAATAATTATGAGAGCCAATGTGGTGTGGTAGATAGAGTAATGGACTAAGTGTTAGATCAGGCTTGAAGTCCCTGTTTGTCCATGGAAATTCATTGGCAGTGATAAAATCACACCTTAAATATTCCACATACCTTGAAAAACCCATTAGGATCACTGTAAGTTGGATGTGACTTGATAGCACATAACAAAGAAAACAGCTGCTATTGTGTTGTGACTATGAGAACTGAGCTGGTAAATGCTGGACATAATTTCCCCTCAGTCAAACACTTAATTAACGAGCAGCTTTAGACTTACTGCTATTTCTTAGTTTTGGCTACTGTCGAAGCAGTAGCCAAATGTCGAAGCAGTACACCTAATGGTGTACAGACAAATGGATTCTATGGAACTGGATTACATTTCATTGAGCAATGACTGGAAACCATTTGTTCCAAGTGAAATGAGCAGGCAAAGCAGGAAATAATTCCAAGAATGCCCATTTCTCCTGTTTCCACAGAAAACTCTACTTCCTCTTCTAGGACGGACCCTGTAGGTATATTCTGGTCAGGTGGTTTACAATGTCAGAAGTCAGGATTCTGGAAAGCTCCCTACAGAGCAAGCTTCACATTCAGGCCAGATGGGCTCACTGAGAGAAGCTGAGTAATCTGGCCATGACTGATGCTTCATAGAATTGGACAGACAAATCTCTGATTTAAGTCTAGCTTCCATGGAAGAAGCCTGTTAAGAAGTTAAAGCAGATTGTGGGAACATGTACTCCTTCAGATGCTTTGGTACTGAAATGTCCATCATCCTGCATCATTGTGTTGGCTACTGCTAATGGCACTAATGGCTACCAGGGCCACAGATGGCTCAGTGGACATTGGAATCTTCATCTCCTGGTCCCAGTTCAATACCCTTAACACAGCCAACAATGGTTCTTGACATGGATTTGTCTTTGTAACTCTCCCAAAGCAGTTTCTTAGATCTTACATGAACCAATAAGAACAATAAGTACAACTTGGATCTTGGTAAAGTAAGACTGAAGGTGTACTGATTTTCTACCAGAATATCACTATGACATTTGGCTCTTTCTATAGACAACTGCTTCCACTGAGCAAGGATGCCCTGGCCTGTATAGAAGATGAAATTTCAAGTTGCATTAGAACAGGGTGACTTTCAAGGATAACTTTTCTACATGAAAGTGTTAGTCAAAGGTACAACCTGTACCCCACCACACACAGAGAACTGATTGTAATGCACAACTTGCAGGAGTCCCAGTGCACCTCCATTTTTCTCCTGTTGTTAATTTTCTCACCTGAAAGGAGACAAATGCTCCCCTCCATTGCCCCTCAATAACACCAATCTCTCTGGTTCTCTCTTTATTAACTTGGTGTATGCTGCATGTCCCACTCTTTATCCTAATGGCTTAGACTCAGCTGCCACAGGGATTTATCTCAAGTATGTGCTTTGCATGCTCATGGAAGTAATCTCCAGGGAATCTTTATGGTACATTAGAGAGATGTTGCTGCTGTTGCTGGTCTTGTAATTTTCTGCACGACAATAATAAATTTCCCTGAGAAATAAATGATGGGAACATGAAAAGGAGTCTGTATTATAAAGGCATCTGGGACGGAACAATAGAGAAGTGAGTAGAAGGTTTCTAGTTAGCCCAGGCGGAGTTTGAAACCCTTAAATTTATGCTGATTTCAAGGCTGCTACACATTAAAATATATAGGAAGTTTCCACATTTGAGAAGTGGGGGAAAAGCCAGCTCAGATTTTAGCCCATCCAGGTCTGTCTGTGATCCTTTGGCAGCTTCCTTTGAAACCATAGGACTGCCATTGCACTAATGTGACTCGTTTTGCAGAGGGGGTGTAACGTAATTTCAGCAACAGCCATTGACTAATTAAAAATATAAACATGAACAAAAGCAAAAGAATGTCTTTAAAATCAACAGAAAATGACATAATATGTGTTAAGCCCCTCCTCCATCCCACTGCTGTTGTACATAACTACCTGTGTGTAAATGTCCAGTAGATCCAGATGGCAGTAGGCACCTCTCTTTGTATCAAGCTGCAAGGTAGGCTTAAGATATTTTGCTGCCTGAGGCCAAGTATAGAATGACACTTCTTCCTTTTTAATGTTCAAAAGCTGGCTGGACTGGCAGTTGATTCTTTCTTCCAAACAGAAGGTGGGACAGTGCCCTGCACCACACCAGAAAGCAGAAGGCTAGCTTAGAGCACAAAGGGTGGGCCACTTGGCAGATGACACTGTTCTCCAATGTCTTGCTGCCACATCCCAGTATCTGCTTCCTGATGTGACTGTCTCACTTTCTCATATAGCAGACCTGGCCCTTTCATACAGGAATGTGGGACTGTCAGGACAGATACTGTATAAAGTATAAACAGCATCCAACACAGTGTTACTGTTTAGTAACTCCCAAAGCTGTGAAACAGAAAACTGTAGGGCAGGTTCCTTAATCTGATCTCCCTCTAGCTGATTTCTACCTTCATCTAGTCCTATTTCTTTGGTGTAATACCAGCCAACCAATCAACCAACTAACCAACCACCAGCACCAAACATACACAGTAAAAATATCCTAAATTCTAACTGGTCAATGCTACACAATACTGCACTCACTAAGATCACAATGTTTAGTTCACTATATTGAGTTGTACCAAGTAGACCAGATGAGTGCATGAGTGTGTCACCCTGGATTGGTGCTATTGTGCCATCTACCTCCACAAGCAGTTTCATACTACCTTTGTCCTAATTATCCAAGAGCAGTGAAAAAATGTGGGAAATAATATGGGTTTGGGGTGGACTGATTTTCCTGTTGATCACATGATGCAATGGGAAATGTAGTTTTACACAGAGTCCTACACTCCCAATCTGTATTTTTTCCTCAGATTCTTTCACTTTGGTTCAAACTGTATGATCCGAAATCCTGGAGCTGAAACTGGAAAGTACCTTTGGTACACTATGGTAGATTTGGGATGTATCCTAACTATGGAAGATGAAATGGAATTGACATGTGTCCTACATGATGAAGCAAAATGCGCATGATGACCACACACAACCCATAACCATTGAGAAGTACTTACAACCAAAGCACAAATGGAAACACAATTACATAAATTACACAGCACCAGATAAATAAGTACATCAAATCAAAATTGGTTCCTGCTAATAGATAATTGGATATATTTTGTTCCATGAAATGTTTGTTCTGAATAGCTCACTCTACTCCAGAGACATCCACTGCAAACCTATGAAAGTTGACCAATCCTAATTGGGTAATTGCATTTTACCTACCTGGCAGTCCATTCTTGTTTTTAATTTCTCAATTACTCTCCTGTTTTTGTTTGTCCCTCTTTTGGCTGGCTGCCTTGTAATACAAAAACACTGCGATCATCAAGAACCTGGTCAAGCACAACATATTGGTCTAGCGTATAGGTAACATTTCCCATTGTCTTTACCATAGTTATGACATGGAGAGTTTTCTTTGGGTTCTGTCTCCTCTGCCTTCCTCCTCTCCCTCACTCAAACTGCTTTCCCCTTTCTTTTCCAGCACTTGTCATGGTTACCATTATGTCTACACTGAAGTTAACAGCAACTGCAGTTACTGAGTAACATTTACAAACGTGCTTTCAAGCATTGCTTTCAAAATTGTTTAATGCTAACCATAGTTTGCATGAATTTTTGTGCAGACAGAATTAATGCTGATTAAGGTGAAGAGGCTGGGAAATGTGACATCTGCATTGGGCTGTGGCTTGGTGGGTAACTTTTGGCTGATGGTAACTTTTCCAAAATACTCCAGTTTCAACAGTGAACAAGCACAACTACGTTACCTAGAACAATCAAAAGAAGGATTGCCGATACAGATTTGCTTCATAGCTTTCACCCCAATGTTTTCATATTTCATTCTTGGTGTTGGGTTCATATGAACTGAAAATAATGCACAGCGAGCCAGTACAACCACAGCATGGTTTTACAGAGAGACAAAGCTAAAATTATGGATTCAAATTTCCAGTGCCCAGGAAAGAGCAATGCAAATTTTTTTTTTAAAAAAAGGCACATGCATAACTCAGTATCACCTTTAAGCTTTTCAGTATGCATCAAGAAACCTGGGCATTGGTGGTATACCTTGCCATAATTTAATTTATTATCGCTGGTGAGGCATAGATGTGAGTTATTTTCGTTAAAGGTTTCTCCAAGCATGAGCTGAAAAGGATGGAGAAAGCAGTATGCAGCATATTGAAACAAATGGGTCACACCACCAATTGGCTGCCTTCGTTTGAAGGCTCTCATTAAGCTTCAAGCACATTGGAGTGTTGAAAGCTTGTAGAAAGGGTGCTCTTTTTGAAAGTGGCACTCACATGCCGACACGGAGAAGTACAGGCAGCAAGTGGTAGAGGGAGGAGTGAAGTAGGGAAATTACTTACATTGACAACCCTGGTTGTGCCAGTAATATCCCCGCAGACACTTATCACACTTAGGCCCTGTTGTTCCCTGCTTACACTCACAAATTCCTTTTTCATTACAGCGATCACGGACTGAGCCAATATGGCTACAATTACATTCTGCAGAAACAAGACAAGATGTATGAACTCAGGATAGGGAACAAGAAGGTAAATCATTCATCACTGAACTATAACCATTAAGGAAGATCACCTAAAGATGACAGAAAGGGAAGGACTGCTTGAAAGTCTGCTTGTTAATCGAGTAACATGAAATAATAAATATAATATCAATCAGATTAATATTAATAGGGGTATTAATTAAAAATTAATACACATTAATATTAGTCATTATATTATATTGATTATAGTTCATAACTGAGCCATGCCACTGATCTAAGATGTGGCACTACCAAAACAGAATGCCACAACATCCATTATCATCATCATCATCATCATCATCATCATCATCATCACTACTACTACTACTATTGCTATTACCTTTAAAAAAAGAGAATAGCAAAGGAGAAGAGAGATATCATATATGGATAGAATTCTGGAAGTGGGTTCCATTTTGCAGTCTGGAATTAAATGTAAGTCTGAAAATGCAGGAAATGAGTGGAGATAAAGCAAAGGATGAAGTAATCAAAGTCTTCAGAAGCAACTGTGGCAGAGCTTCCAATTCATGTTTTTAGATCTGGTAAACCACTTCTGAGTACTCTATACCTAGAAAACCCTGGAATGGCTTGCTCTGGGTCTGACTTGACTTGATGGCATGTAATGATTATTAATGAATATCAGAAAAGCTTGGTATTTCAAGTAACATCAATAAGCTCTCAATTAAAATGTCTTAAATTATTAAAATAGGTACGTAAGACTCTGTACTTGATGCATCCTGCTGCATATTTTCTAAATGGCCTCAAAATGCACACTATTAATTTCCAAGATAATCCCACTTTATGTTTGCGAGCATTATCTTAATATATTCATGGCATTTTAGCAATTGGAGTTTACGGGTTTTATTTCTTTGGGAGATAATAAGGCATTTTTAAAGTTATCCCATTTCATACGAGGTGAGAATGCACAGGGGAATCAGAGTCTCCCAGAACCATGCTTTACAGTGATTTGGACTTGAGCCTGCCATTCTCATTTCATATCAGAGCTAAGAATATAGAGGTTGGTAAATGGTGAAACAAAGAAATTTTGAACCTATGTTTTTTTTAAAAAAAATAAATAAGGTGCATTTTTTAATATACTTGACCAATTATATTGAATTGACTTTCTCCCTGCCTTCTTTTTAGTCTCACAATTTCCTGGACAGCTTCACGCAAGAAGGTGGGCCATTGGATAATTCCAAGTTAGGTCTTCAGTGACACTTCTTAATGTAGGGTGCTGGCATAGTCCTCATAGATGGCAACTATATTCTATCTAGCCAGAGGCTGTTGAGGAACCTAACCTGGCCATGACTCAAAACTGCCAGCTCTAACCCAAAATTGCTGTGCAAATAATTTTTTAATTTGCTGTATGTCTCTGTGTTTAATGTAGGCTGGGAATGCCAGAAATGCTATGCTGTTGTTTACTTCTGAACATTATTTTCCTGCCTTGTTTATCTTTCTCTTAAAACAGGTCCTTCTTTGAGGACCTGGTTTTGATTGTAGATGCACATGTGCAGATGGAATGTTTGACTTCAGGTTGAAAGTACGTTCTCCCATACCCTCATGTCTCTTGTTATCAAATGCAAAATACTGCAAGCATTCCTTTTGAATCTGGACAGCATGCTGGGTGAACAGCTCTATTTTTCTTCTAATCATCCCATCTGCAATTGTCTCCTGGAATTTCATTAAGAATCAATGAGATCAGAAAATGATAAAACAGGAGGAGAAAACTTGAAAATATATTAACATTGCAAATAGAAAAAAAAGAGGCAGAATTTTAGGAGTAGGTGGGAAACTTAAGGGGGAATTGGTATGAATAGCAAATATCACATATGTAACTCAGGTTTTCAAATCTTAAAAATTGCAGATGTCCTCCAAAGAAAAGAGAAAGTTGCAGTTCTATATCTTACCTAACACTAAGCCCTATTGACTTTAGTAGAACTTTCATCTGAGTGGGCAAGTATAGGATTACACATTAAGTCCTAATGGAGATAGGCTTGCCCAAATGTACACAGTAATTGTCATTGTCATCACCGTCATCATCATCAGGTTTTCAAAGGCAAATGAATGTATTTCATATCAGATGTATGTGTGGGAAAAAACTTGTTATAAAGATAGGGTTTGACTGGCATTTTAAGAAAACATGAGAACTCTTGTCCTCCCTAAAGTCAACTATAGTTTGGCATTGCCTTTTAATAACATTTCACTAGCTATAATGCATTCCAATAAAGTGAGGTGAGCATGTGCCAAACAAATATTAAGGATTAGACATGCTATCCATGTAGACTGAAGCTGAAATCCTGTTGCATGGTTACACAAATAACATAGCTTTTACATGTGAATTGCCTAACATTCAGAAATCTGTGATGCACACCAAGTCACGCAACTCGGTATATATTAGATCATGTCTACAGAGATCTTGTAACTTACAGCAATTTGCTTCCAGAAGTTACACTATTTGCATAACTGCTCCAAAGGATTTCAGCTAGTATTCCTAAATTGGAAGCAAAGGCACAAGAAGGTCTGGTTTTACAGGCTTTCCAGTATGGCACAATAAATATATCTATAGACTATACAAAAGGCTTTTTAGAGTTTCCTGTTTATGAAGATAACTCCTGGCATGATTCATGGTTCTCGCCTTGCAATCACCTTTCCCTGGCAGGGAATGGGTAATTCTGTTGTATCTTTTGATCATTCAATCAGCCTGGATGCAGAGAAAGTGCTGCTAAATGTTCAGATGGGGTTGCCTGCTGTGCCTCAACATTAGTCACTAGACTGAGTTTTCCTTCTTTTAATTAGAAGGCATAACCAGAACAGTAATAGAAGAAGAAAGACAGGAGGATACGTTGTATGGAGATTCTTTACTCTTTCACAATATTTCCTAGTATTTAAAGGGAAAAGTGCCACCACTTAAAATCTGGGGGCTTAAAAAATGCCTTCCCAAACTATCTAGTGTTTGAATAATTTTGGAATATACTACCATGCAGAACAAGGACCTCTTGTAAACCATTGTAGAAATTAGTGGAAGACCTTCTACTGCCTGTGCTGTGACAGTAGAGTGAATTGATGGGATGTTACTCAATAAACATGGTTTCAAAATGCTGGGTTAAAAGATGTACTCCGTTTGATTATACATGTGGGATGGCTTATCTGCATGAAAACCACTTCTGGCATATTGGAAAATTAGCAAATCAGGAAACAAAGGTTCCAGACTAGCTCTTTGCCTGAAATGCTCATTTTCTACTTGCAAGTACTTTTCTTTTTAACAGTGAGAGATAGTGTTGAAGCAAGCATGTCTAGATTCACAGTCTAGAGCACAGGTTCCCAACCTGTGGGTCATGACCCCCAAGCAGATCACAAAGTGTTTTGTGGGAGATCATCATGGTTATTTTTAGTTGCAATTATTTTTATAGAAATTTCATCACAAAGGTTTTTAACACTTAATTATTTCAATTGATTGACAAAACATATGTGCCAATCTTGTCACAGAGTCGTGGTTGCTGCTGGATATCATGGACCAATGTGCGCCTTCTATTTCTATTTTTAGTGTGTTTCTTTACCCCATTAAAAATGCCTTTTTATGCAAATGTGGTGGTGGTGGGTCGCAGGTTACCTGGCTATTATAAAAGGGTGTCATGACTCAAAAAAGATTGGAAAACACAGGTCTAGAGGGTTTACAGTCTAAGCAGTGTGGTTTCACATGATTATTCCAAATCTGTTGATTGGTTCTTAATTTTTCTTCCCTGGGACAAGAAAGCAAAAACAGAGTAAGCCAAGCATATGCTTGGGTATTTCCCTATATTCTGGAAATGTTTCAGGGAGTATTACATACAACCAGCTTCTCAACCACAACTGTACGTTCTGCTTCTGCTGCTCACACCTGTGATGAAAAGGAGCCTGAGCCAGTAAAAATCTTTCCCTCAAGGATAGTTTCACACCTTGCTTTTGTCACTTTTCCTCAGTCACCTGCTAGTCTGCAGAAGTCTGACAAAATGTTAGCATGAACTGGTCGAAAGCAGTGAGGCACATGAAATAATTCTTCCACTGGGGATAGGACAATGTGTGACTGTGATGTTGGGGGTGGGTGGGATGCTGCTATCTATTTCTGTGAACAGCCTGTGCACATGGAGGAGTAGGGCCACAGCTGCCTTCCTGCAGAGGAAACTGGAAGCAGACGTGGGCTATAAAGCTGCTGCCATGGGTGGGTCCAGGGGAAGCTGATCACTTCAGTTTTATGAAGGCAGTGAATCAATGCCTGGTTTTAGTCTGGATACTGGGGATAGGGTTCAGCACCTTTGATAATTTCTATAAAGTTCAGATTAAAACACAAATTCACTGCCCCTGAGAAACAGGAGTTACCAGCGTCCAATGGGGAAGTCATGGCATTGGAATGAGCAGGTAGGGCACCTCACTCCTAAATTCTGGGTGACACTCCCTACTCATTAATCATGAGTTGTCTACGGCTGCAATGAATGGCATGCATTTATAAATCTGGGCAAACATGATTAATACATACAGAGGGAGTGTACTAAATTGTAAAAATATTTGAAGAAAATCTGTCGGCACTGATTTTAATATTCTCTTATTTCATGGCTCCATGAACTCTAGAGCACCCGGCAGCCTCTATAATGAAATTTCCAGCCTCATGCATTGTATGTTGCTTTCTTGTAATTTCAATGGACAAAATCCTCTAGTGTAAGTTGCGCCACCAGGAGCAGATCACTACTAATTAAAGAATCTTGTCTTTGATACCTCATTGCTTAAATGCAGTTGCATTGCATGTGAATTGGTGGCTTTCTGCATGACCCAGAACTGAAGTCCCCCCTTTGATTTGGGGTTATGTTTGAAGCCACCCAACTCATGTGCAATGAGTTTGTATTTAAGCAATGAAAAACCAAAGAAACTTTTAAACCAAAATGTTAATGAGGAAACAACCACATAATGCACACATTAACTCGGCTGAAAATCAGGGAGGGATAAATTCCTGTTCTAGCCATTGGCACCTAAAAATTGCCTTTGGTGCTTAAATTGCTGGAAAAAGTAAAGTGCTGGGTTCTCCTCCTTTTGTGTGACTAACATATCTATATTTGGGAGGAAGACAGAGGCCATGATTTCCAGATAGATTTGAGCTGTGGATCCTGTCAATTGAACACTGCCAGGAATAATGAAGGCACCAACCTGAAAACCTCACTAAAGGCTATATTTTTCATCCCAAAGGAAAACTCTAGTCCTGGATTTGACGCTAGATACAGAGTAAATCCAGTGAAATCAACAGGACTTTAGTAATAGATAATTAACTTCTACTGATTTCAAAGAATCTGTTCTAAGTATGGCTAAGTCCAGCTCTAATCCTCTTTCCCCAAAGGGTTCAAAATCAGTTAAACTATATTCATATTAATGGGTCTACACTAGTAACTTTAAGCCTGACCCTCTGTATCTAATTCCTTACAAACTATCTTAGTTTTACAGCTGAGGGAGTGATCTAACAATGTCAGAGGAATCCATCATAATCTTTCCTGGGCAGATGACTGCCATCCTGATTCACTGAGCTGCTGAATTTATGAAGTGGAGTTCCCCCCTCCTCCTTTCGAAGAGCTAGTTTTTAGTATCTACATTTCTTTACTTCTTCTGCCAAAAGGAATGACTCTAACAGATCTCTAGAGCCAGGCCCATATCTTTGATATCAGAAAGACAATGTTCCTTGCTTGCATCAAAGAGGAATGATCAAATGAGTGTTTGGTTTTAAAAAAACACACCTCTGTTTGGCATATGTGTTAATTGTTCTGATCTGGCCAATATGAATGGCTGTCTTGCCACATGTCTTAATGTAGACTGTATTTGCACAGCATAATTAAACTCAAAGGAATCGAACTTTTGATTTTACTTAGCACCAACTGACATCAAAAAGATGAGCAACCCATGTTCATGAGTGTGTGCATGAGAGGCTCCTGATGATGTATTTATGAAAGAAAATGTTTGAAAAGTTATGCACTGGACAACAAACTAGGCATTAGTGGATACCTCCCCCCACTGCCAAATTATTTGAAATTGCCAATTAATATTGCTCCATTGTGTTTCTAAGTTGCTACAACCATGTACCTTTCTACAAGCAATATAAGGCATTGTGCTAGATAGATGTGGTTCTAGTCTAGGTATTATATATATAGGCAATACGTGCAAAGCCCTTAGCTGTGCAATAAAAAACTCCCCAACAACACTAAACTTTTTCTGCAGCCCAAAGTTTTAGAGACAATTTGATAGTTTCTGAGCAGAGTGAAGCTATATTTTTAATGTACTATATGATTTATTTACTAAAACATTTATGAATTGCCTTTTTGCCTGAAAGGGTTCCCAAGGCAATATACAACTCGAATATAGTAAAGTTTACTTTGTGAAATGCACAATGTTGCTTTCTAAACAATGTTCGAAGACAATGTGTATTGCTTTAGTACAGAGATGGGTAACTTATGTCTCTTCATATGTGGTGGAAGGAACTCCCATTTTTTCACTAATACAGCCAGCAATTAGAGATGATGGGAGTTGGAGTCTACCCACAATTGAAGGGTTGCATTTTCACCACCTCTGCTTTTGTATCATCAATTTTAGTACAGTCTCCAGGATTCAACAAAGGCATTATCCAACCCAGACTTTTGTTTTAATAATCTGGATCACATGGTTACTTTGTGTTTTTTTAAATTTCACTTAGCTAATAGCATTCTGTTTCAAGAGAAGGATTGGCAAGCATGTACCAGGTAGACTTTAAGTGTAGAGATTTCTGGCTCAGCAAAGAACTAGAATAGATGACTGATGATGAGGATTTAATGGATGTGTATGTGAGTTCTGTAGAACCTGTGACACTCTACCCCTCCCCCTAGGTATGGCAGCCTACTATGGAACATATGTCAGAATATTAACAGCAGCAATAATGGTATACTTTCATCTGCCCTGTAGGAGAGATGAACAATTTCTGGAAATGTAAAACCACTAGGGCAAAATGGGATTTCCCAGGGGAAAAAAACAAAACAAAACAGAAATTTGGGAGAAAGGGAAAAAATGTAGCATTTCTTTTTTAATGCTGTGTACAGAATTAAAGATATTTTGTTACTTTGGAACATAAAATGTAATGACAGAATTTTTATACTCAATATAAAAGGATACTTTATTTGGTCATTAATTCCAAACTTATTGTTAAATGCTTGAAATATCTGCTACAACTGGCACTACAAGCTGTTGAACTATATGAAATACAGCATATTTTAGTTTTTGCCATTTTCTGGGTAGTGGGCAAAAGAATAAAAATGAAATCAGAGAACAAAACAGCATTCTCTCATGTAAATTACACTGGCATCAAGGAAACTGTGTAAACTGCAGTGATAGATTGCCATTTATTAGAGCCTCGTGGCGCAGTGGTTAAACTGTTGTACTGCAGCCAAAACTGTGCTCACGACCCGGGGTTCAATCCCAGGTAGCCAGCTCAAGGTTGACTCAGCCTTCTATCCTTCCAAGGTCGGTAAAATGAGTACTCAGCTCATTGGGGGGGGGGGCAATGTATAGCCTGCACAATTAACTTGTAAACCTCCCAGAGAGTGCTTGAAGCACTATGGGGCGGTATATAAGCAGCACGCTTTGCTTTGCACGCTTTTAATTAAAGAGTTCCTTGCTTTTATTCCTTGTTCTATAAACTTAATGTCATTGTGTATGAGTTGGGTAGCTTGGTGCATGACCCAGAATCAAGGCAGGGACTCTTTCATCAGCGGCAGTCTAATATATGCAAGAATTCAAAAGGGATACTATCTTTTGGCCACCCAACTTACATGCAATGAGCTGAAGTTCAAGCAATGAAGAATCAAGATAGGAAACTCTTTAATTAGCAGCAATCTGTCACTGCCATTGATGTCACTCGTCTTACACTGGGATAACACACAAAAGAGGATTTTGGCCTATATGTTTTGAACTCTCATCCATGGCATCCAGCAGAAACAGAAAGGACTCGTTAAAAAGCAAAAAGCTGACAAAAATGAGGAGTCCCCTAACTTCCTTTTGAATGCTAGTTTAAAGATTTGAAACTTGTTCCAAACAGCTCCCCTCTCTCTTTTTGGGCTCTCACTATCAGGATCAGCAGTTTTTGCTACTGGATTTCTGAAAAACAGAAGCCAGAATCCTACTGGTGTCTACATAAGTTTTGTGCAACTTGCTTCAGCTAATCGAGGTGAACTGACAAGATGCCAGGGTGCATCTGCTATGGGGTTGGTCTCATTCCCAACTACACTATTTAGATATGCCCCGGCATGGTGTCAGTTAATCACAACTAGCTGTGGCAAGTTATGCAAATCTTAGGGAAACACCAGTAAGATTCTCTCCATAGACTAAGACAAACTTCTCTATCTTTTTGCATGCCAGTCCATTGGTTGATTTGATGTGTTGCCCAACACAGACCGACTTTATTCTTATGCTTCTAAAAGACAGTGACTTCAGAGGTAGGTGAGAAGCAAGAGGAGCAAGGCTGCATTGTGCAAAAGCCCTGCCTCCTTGCTTCAGGGAGAAGGTCAAATGCCTTATTTGGCAACATTGGAAAGTTCCTTTCAAAAAAAAGCAAGTCCTCAATGTCCTTTGAAATCATTCTTGCAAGTAATGGCCAAATACTTGGACATAATTTGTTTAAAATTATATTCAACATTTTAAATTACAGTACTTCAAAAACCATTTTCTCCATTTTGTTTCCAGCTCACATAAAGCAAAGCAAAATGTAAAAAACCAGCCCTGGGAAGAAATGGGAATAAAGACTCTTTGCTCCCTCCAACTTTCCCCCCGTTTCTTCCCACTAGCCCTTCATACTGCTCTGCCAATGTCAGCTGTAAAAAACAAGGGGGGCTATTTCACAGACCACAAAGCAGGGCTGATAGGCTGAATTTGGTTTGGAGATCTACGTGTGGGCAGGCTGGCTCTTGGGGCTACTTCAGGATGGATTCTGACCCTGATGAATCTTTTGTTAAGGACACTAAACTCTATGCTGAATGCACAAGTGTCTATTTGGGCATTTGTGTACAGTAATCAGTCACATTAAACTGACAGCAAAAAGATATGCATGTGTATGAAATTGTGTGCATGTGGGAGCACACAAATTAAATCTTGCTCATGAGTAAACAGGCAATCCAAAAACCTGTGTGGACCCTTCTCATGGGAGGATAAACATCTTCAGTGTGAATGAAAGGATCACTCATGTGAGAGATAAAATAGATCGCACTGAAGATAATAACCTTCTAAGCGCGAACCAGACTGCTCCAAATTCCCCTGTATGGACAGGCTCATGGTCTCCTAGATGAGAATGATATCTATTCAAGATATTCTTTGGAGACTGGAATTCTCATTGCCCTTTAGTTGGATTAGACTCCATGGTTACCAGATTTTTCAAAAGTCTGATATTTGTGGTTTGTTGAAACCACTGTAACCAACAGAATCTATTGTGTGTTGAGCTCCTTGAACAAATGAGCTCCTTGTACAAAATCTACCTTAATGGGAAAAGGTGGGACATGACTGGCAATTTTTACATTTTACTTCGGAGGTTTATATACTGTATATGTGCGGGAGAGATATATTCATTGTTAGAATATTTTATTTATTTATGTTTAGGAGCTCACTGTTATGTTTGATAGTTTCCTATGGTCAATAAGATTTTGATTTTCGATATTATGATCCAGTCTGAAATTCCTTAATAAAGGGATACAATTAAGGAGTACTTTACTCTTGATGGGTGTTAACAAACTAATCACTACCTCTTATTTGTCATCTGATTAGATTGCCCTGATCTCTCATTAATTTGAAGGCCTCTGGCCCAACATGTATTTAATTTTCTGACATTATTCTTGTAATATATGCACTGGATTGAATCACAGATAAGTGCAGCGATGTGTGAATCATCAATTTGGTTATACAAAACATTCAGTGGAACTTCACAGTGGTGCTTCCAGAGCTGTATTAGCAGGATATCTACTGTTTTGATCTTTGTCTTGGCATTCACATGATTTCCTAGGAATAATAGTACTTGAACAATTAATATCAGAATTAATGCAATCAACAAGTGCATTACTTGGGGAAAGAAATATATATATATAGTCCTTAGCCAGGGCAATCATAGCCACATGTCATTCTTTTTCAATTATTCAAACTTGAGGATCATGATGCAAAAGAGACACATGTAAGGTGCACAGATCTCCTCCATGGACAAAGCTCCTTTTGGCTCAGTTGCTAATAAGAAGAAAAATGGCGGAAATGGCTTGCTTATGTACTAAGACCGTCTGAAAAAAGGCAGAGAAGGAAACGCCAGAATTAGAATGAAACTGACCTATGCATACATTTTCATCGTCCAGCTTTGCAGAAGCATTTCTGTAGTAGCCCAGCCTGCACAACTCACAGTGCTGCCCTCTAGTGTTGTGTTTACAGCTCACGCAAATGAATGTACCGAGCACATCGATGTAACTGCACCGGTTGGAGTGGCCGAAGCATTCACAGTCTTGCAAGGAAGAACAAAAATGTACACAAAGGGTATTCTGTAGCAGTGTCATAGCAATTCACATGCTCTTTTTCCCCCCTAAATATGAAGCATGAACAGATTATGAATGAGAAGCAGCACAGCATGTCTAGTAACGTTACGGCAGCATACATGGACAACAACAGATGTTTGACTGCTATGAAGGTGGTGTCTCTTTTCAGGCAGGTTAAAACAGTTAGACATCCATCACATAGCACTGAGGGTAGCTTTATAGTCAAGAGGTCTTATGGAACAGAAGCATGTGCAGTTGTAACCCTTTCATTGGTTTGCAGGTATGTGTCCAGTTGTGCATTTCACAGAGTGCAGTGGGGCTCTCCTATCAAAACAAATCCAGATGTACTCACTAGAAATTGAGAATTTTTCCTGGACGATGTTATGTGTTTTATGTCCACCATGATGTGGCATATTTTGGATGAGATATTCCACTTCTCAAAACAATGAGGGCATGCTAATTGGCCCAGTTTTATGAGATGAGGCTCATGAGGCTTCTTGGGCCAGAGTGCCTTCCGCCAACCATTTTTAGCAATGAACCCCTTCTAAATGAGAGACAGCAGGATCACAAGCCATCCACAGTTCACCTTAGATTCCTACCATGGCCGGGGTCATGTTCAATTCATGCTGTGTAAATGGGTAATTGTGCAAGGAAATCTATCTGCATTGCTAGCCAGCCATCATGGTGCTCTGCTTCCTTCTGTCAGGGAAGTAGTCACACATCCACCAGCATGTGCAACTGCACAATGGAAGGCAAGCAAAGAGGGAAAAAACACTGCCTGACTGCCCTTATCAACCCTCACCCCAGTTTTTCCCCAGTAAAATTTTGCCCATTGAGTTTTATGTGGGGCTACCTTTGAAAATTTTCTGGAAATCTTAGATAATTCAAATTATACCATCTAGAATACTAATTTGGACCAGGCATTCAGTTTGTATCTTGTCCGCACTTAAATAGCTGCACTGGATCTGTGCATCAAGTTATTCATTATGGATAGCATGTCCTTAGAAGTTGAATCATGTTACGTGCTCCAAATCCTTGATTCTGGTAGACTTTTGTGTCTGAGAATCCATACTTGCAAATGGAGCCCATGTCTACTGCCCAATGAGCAAAAACAAAGCAAAGAAAACTAATTGACTATGGGAGATATGCAAAGCTCATGCAGTGATGATCAGACAACTACTGGAATTCCCTCCTCTAATGACATGTTACCTATAATATGCAGTTTGACCTCCACTTTATTTTGAGCCTTAATTCAACTCATAACAGCCATAGAAAATAAGAGCCATATAACACTTGGGACAAAGGTACCTGAAAGATCACCTACCATTAAGACAATCATTAGAAAGGTGGGTGAAAATGAGAATACAGACCTTGAGAGAATTGTTTGGTACCTACTACGGTGTTTTGGGAGAACAGATGAGCCTCTTTTTATTTTTTCTGGCACTAAATAGTTTTTTTTTTTCATTCCTGTTGATTTTGGTTTTATAATGTTTTCATCCAATGATGTTTCTTAAATTTGTGTTTTCTACCTTTATTGGTTCTATTCCGTTCTTAAAATATGGTTTATTATTGCCCTAGAGCAGCGATGGCGAACCTCTGGCACGCGTGCCACAGCTGGAACGCAGAGCCCTTTCTACGGGCACATGAGCCATAAATCGCCGGATCGCTACTCCTCCCAGCAGCCAAACCTCAGGAGGTGGCTGCATCCGCGGTGCTGGCATTTCAACAGGCGGCGGGCCAGGATCTGGAGCAGCTGGCGCTGGCGACGGATCCGTAGTGGGGTCTCGAGGTACCTCTGTGCCCGGGATTCCCCCTTCCGCTGCCACTTCCGGTTCCGCCGCCGCCCGCCGGGTTTTTTTTTTTTTTTTTTTTTTTTTTCCAGTTTGGGCACTCAGGCCCAAAAAGGTTCGCCACCACTGCCCTGGAGCAAAGAAGAAGTAGGATTTTTTAAAAAGTTTTAAATAATGAACAAATGTGGGATATGATTTAGGATGTTGTTTAGTACATAAGGTTCCCATCACATGTCCACACTGGCTTTTCTCACAAAATTTCCCATAATAAATAAGGTGGATCAATCAAGAGTAAATTCACTGAAAACATGTCAGATTAAGTTAACGCTCTATATACATGCAGCTATCTGGGTTGGTTAATTTTAATCTTGGAGTACCTTGGGGATGCTTTCCTTCAACAAAGCAAGTTCCCAATGCTTGAAAGTAAACTTCCAACTTGGGAACTGGCTTAGCTATGGTGGGCTATGGTGAAATCAAAGATAATGGATGAAATTCATCAGAGAAGCATGGTCAACTGCTAGCAGGGTAAGGCATTCAAATAATAGTTTTATTATCTCTTGCTAACCAACCCCCACCCCCCAAAAAACTGCAGATAAGTGCCTACATATATTTCAATGAAATGTACAGGAAACAATACGATCATGGATGCTCTGTAAATTCATAGTTTGAGCCATGAGTCTCAGATAATACTTGTTGTTGTTTAGTCATTAAGTCATGTCCGACTCTTCGTGACCCCATAGACCAGAGCACGCCAGGCCCTCCTGTCTTCCACTGCCTCCCAAGTTTGGTCAAATTCATGTTGGTAGCTTCGATGACACTGTCCAGCCATCTCGTCCTCTGTCGTCCCCTTCTCCTCTTGCCTTCACACTTTTCCAACATCAGGGTCTTTTCCAGGGAGTCTTCTCTTCTCATGAGATGGCCAAAGTATTGGAGCCTCAGCTTCAGGATCTGTCCTTCCAGTGAGTACTCAGGGTTGATTTCCTTCAGAATGGATAGGTTTGGTCTCCTTGCAGTCCAGGGGACTCTCAAGAGTCTCCTCCAGCACCACAATTCAAAAGCATCAATTCTTCGGCGGTCAGCCTTCTTTATGGTCCAGCTCTCACTTCCATACAACACTACTGGAAAAACCATAGCTTTGACTATGCGGACCTTTGTCGGCAAGGTGATGTCTCTGCTTTTTAAGATGCTGTCTAGGTTTGTCATCGCTTTCCTCCCAAGAAGCAGGCATCTTTTAATTTTGTGGCTGCTGTCACCATCTGCAGTGATCATGGAGGCCAAGAAAGTAAAATCTGTCACTGCCTCCATATCTTCTTCTTCTATTTGCCAGGAGGTGATGGGACCAGTGGCCATGATCTTAGTTTTTTGATGCTGAGCTTCAGACCATTTTTTGCGCTCTCCTCTTTCACCCTTATTAAGAGGTTCTTTAATTCCTCCTCACTTTCTGCCATCAGAGTGGTACCATCTGCATATTTGAGGTTGTTGATATTTCTTCCGGCAATCTTAATTCCGGCTTGGGATTCATCCAGTCCTGCCTTTCGCATGATGTATTCTGCATAAAAGTTAAATAAGCAGGGGGACAATATACAGCCTTGTCATACTCCTTTCCCAATTTTGAACCCATCAGTTGTTCCATATCCAGTTCTAACTGTTGCTTCCTGACCCATGTATAGATTTCTCAGAAGATAGATAAGGTGGTCAGGCACTCCCATTTCTTTAAGGACTTGCCATAGTTTGCTGTGGTCCACACAGTCAAAGGCTTTTGCATAGTCAATGAAGCAGAAGTAGATGTTTTTCTGGAACTCTCTGGCTTTCTCCATAATCCAGTGCATGTTAGCAATTTGGTCTCTAGTTCCTCTGCCCCTTCGAAATCCAGCTTGTACTTCTGGGAGTTCTCGGTCCACATACTGCTGAAGCCTACCTTGTAGGATTTTGAGCATAAGCTTGCTAGCGTGTGAAATGAGTGCAATTGTACAGTAGCTGGAGCATTCTTTGGCACTGCCCTTCTTTGGGATTGGGATGTAGACTGATCTTTTCCAATCCTCTGGCCACTGCTGAGTTTTCCAAACTTGCTGGCATATTGAGTGTAGCACCTTAACAGCGTCATCTTTTAAGATTTTAAATAGTTCCACTGGAATGTCATCACCTCCACTGGCCTTGTTGTTAGCCATGCTTTCTAAGGCCCACTTGACTTCACTCTCCAGGATATCTGGCTCAAGGTCAGCAACCACACTCTCTGGGTTGTCCGGGACATCCAGATCTTTCTGGTATAATTCCTCTGTGTATTCTTGCCACCTCTTCTTGAGGTCTTCTGCTTCTGTTAGGTCCCTACCATTTTTGTCCTTTATCATGTCCATCTTTGCACAAAATGTTCCTTTAATAGCTCCAATTTTCTTGAACAGATTTCTGGTTTTCCCCTTTCTATTATTTTCCTCTATATCTCTGCACTGTTCATTTAAGAAGGCCCTCTTGTCTCTCCTTGCTATTCTTTGGAAGTCTGCATTCAATTTTCTGTAACTTTCCCTATCTCCCTTGCATTTTGTTTCCCTTCTCTTCTCTGCTATTTGTAAGGCCTCGTTGGACAGCCACTTTGCTTTCTTGCATTTCCTTTTCTTTGGGATGGTTTTTGTTGCTGCCTCCTGTACAATGTTACGAGCCTCCATCCATAGTTCTTCAGGCACTCTGTCCACCAAATCGAGTTTCTGAAATCTGTTCTTCACTTCCACTGTGTATTCAGATAATACTTACCTGGAAGCAAAGTGAGAATTCCTTACATTCCACACCATTCTGAGAGATTACAGTTACAGAAAGCAAATATGGATGGAGACCATATTAGGTGGATTCTTCCCTCATTTAATTGCTGCCAAGGCTCTGATGGCCTCATCTGGGTGTAAAGAAATCACACACAAAATGTATACCCCCAGAATGGTATGGGAGTAAGCCAAAGAGAGGCTCTACATACTTGATAAATGTGTACAGCTAACATCTTATGTCTAGTATGTCTCGTATTAAACCCTTGCTTTAGCATTCTCTCCTTCCTTATATAAGTTCAGGATTGGGAAAACCTCATATTTATTCCTGCCTGTTATTTAAAATTTAATCTCACTTAAATTAAATCTCAGATTTTGTCTCAGGGATGGAGAGATGGGCCCATCAGATATTGTTGGACTGCCGTTCTCCTCAGCCCTAGCCAGTACACTCAGTGGTGAAGGATGATAGGAGCTGGAGCCTAAAAGCATCTGCAGGAAGACCCTTTAGCGTCCTCTAATTAGATGAAACCAGATGATTTTATCTGTTTATACCCCTAACACACAGAAAACCATTGGTACCTGCCTTACATGAAGGAAGAATTAACAATTCACACAGTTTATTCTGTGAAATGGCCACCACAGACCACGTATCAGATACTGAAGTTTCATGTCATGTGTTCAACTTGTACACCAATCATGGTAAGCCCATCAAACCATGAGCTCATCACTGGTTAGCAACTGCCTGTTCTGTCCAAATGATGACGATGACAAATACTCTTGAAAATGGCCTACTGATAACAGCTATTCTCAGATCCATCAAGATGAAGCACCTGGAGAGAGGGGAAGGGAACAGAATGCAAGGCAGCTCCCCCCACCCCGCACTCCGTAGAAAAATAAAGTCATTTTCATCAATTATTTAATTTCTTAATTGAAGCTTTATGAGTAAGAGGCACACTCCCTTTCCTTCCTTCTAGCTATGCCTTTGATCATCTGCTGTGCTGATTTTTTAAAAAAATACATTGAGTGCCTGTTAGCTATTCAAGAGCTGCTGGCCAAGTTCTTCTGGACACTGAAGTAATGCAAATAATACAGGAGGAGATTGAAGAGTTTTCAATGACAGCCTTCCGCTTTGCTTTTACAATCGTAAGAGAGTACATTAACATTGCAGTTAAAGAGGAAAAAAAACTCCACACAATGGATTATAATATATGAAGTCAAATACTAATTATGGCATGATCTTTCAAAAGGCAAAGCTACTTGGTAAATTATAATGCTCAACGTATCTTGGCCTGCTAGGTGACTCTGACTTTTCAAGTGCACAGCTCTAACTGTGATGAAAATACAGCATATCATTTGTCTATTTATTTCCACTTCAGGATGGTAGTACTTTTTCCGCTTTATCTGAAAAGATTCTTCCACAAGGGAGTCAAAGGATTCACTGTAGGTGAGGAAACTGCTTAATCAGCCCAATATAGAAATGTTTGCACATTGGGTTGACCATACCCCATTCAACTCACCCAAAGTTGGATGTCTCCTAAGAGAAACTGGCAGTGTCATCTTTTGAGATCATCCACATCAAGACGTTTATACTCTTTTGCTTTAATGGCAAACTACATGGTGCATGCATGTATTTGACACAGGGATGTAACAAGTACTTGCAAAGTCTCTTTTCTTCACAATTGCCTGGGTTTCACCATGCCCAGAATCTCCACTGAGGCTTCTTTTTGACTGAGCAAGATTTCCCAGTTTTCTGTGAAAACAAGACCCTGGTCTTATTTTCCCATTAATTTATTTTTTTCCTTTTTTGCCCATTACTTAGAACAGGAAACCTCAATGTTCTAAGCATTTTAATGCCCTTTCCAGAGAATTCTGTACAGGAGCAATGACGGTCTGTGCAGGAATTGTAACAATCCTATGCAGCTTAGTGCTTCTGCAAAGCAATGATAAATCCTATACAGCTTGGTGTTTCTCAGATGAATCTTGTGCAGGAAAGATGACAGTCTGGGCATGAAATGCAACTTAGAATTTCTTCCAGGGAAAAATGAACACAAAAAGTTCTGTGAAATCCCATGAGTCTTCCTATGACACTTATCAGGCAGAGAAACCTTGCTATGGGGGCTGGGGAGAGTGATATTTTCATCAGCTCCTCCCTGAGGGTGAGAGGCTGTGAGACTCACATCCCTAGTTTGACACAGCCTCTCAGTCTATGGCATGCAGACACTGTAGGCTCCTCTTCCTTTTGAGCCGTGATCCATAGGGAAAGACAAACGTGCCCTCTTGAAGCTGCTATCTGCCTCATAAACAAAGCTACCATTAGGGGCGAATAGTTTCACTGGAACCACAGCATGGAGGGAGGCTCGTTAGTCTCCTGCCCCAATTCTACCCTCCCTCCAGGCAGTTATTTTTCAAATAAAGACAAGGCATGTGAAATGCACACAAAACACACACACACACTGAATATATTCTCACATTTAGCCCTATCCAGTGTGATCTGAGGCAACTGCAGCTCCTCTCCCTCTTCTCTGTCTTGTTTTCCTTTGACTTGCCTTGGTGGGTGAGACTCTATGTGACCACACAGCTGGTCTAGGAGGGAACAGGTAGGAGGAGCTGTTGCTGCCTCTTCTCCTGTTGTTTCAAGAGGTTTAAACTAAAAAGCTTAAGATCTAGGTTGCGAGATGACATCTTGGACAGACTGTGCCTTCAAACTAGTATTCCTGGGCATGGTCACTAATTTGACATTACAAGCGGAGCATTCTGATGGCCTACTCTGTTCCTAATTACCACAGTCTCTGTGTGAAATCCAAAGCTAACATGACAAGGTGCTAATAAGAACTACAAGCAGAAAAACCACTACACTTGCCATAGCATACAGAGGTTATTAGACATCCTGGGCATAGATCACATAACAGGATATGGGAATCATTGCAGCATAAGTGAAATGAAATAAAACATGTAAGGTGACAATGCATTAGTCTGACATTTGCACAGACATATTACATCCATAGTAAACTTCACATTCTACAAGTCATGTAAGACTCTATAGTCTATGACTGTCTCCATCCTCAAGCCCAGGAAGAAAAACACCAACTTTCTGTACATGCAGGACATTCAGCTTATTCACACATATTTGGACTATGCCAAGCCTTCCTATTTATGTACTGGATGAGGGCCAATAAAGAGAGACTAAGTCCCAACAAGATGGAAGTCCTCCTAATAGAAGATCAAGTATCTAAATGGACAACATTGAACTAGTTCTGGAACTGATTGCACTATTTCTTAAAGGATAAACGACACATGGTTTTTTTTGTTCATTTGTTGCAGCAAAGGTTCCCACAGTAGCTCTGCAGCTACTGTACTTTATCTGGAGCAGAATTTCTGAACCTTTAAGAACCCCCCCCCCCCCAATTAAATGACAGGTGGGTAGGTGTTATCCCTTCCCTCACTGCAATGCTGTGTTGGAGAAAGTTATACCTGTGGAACAGCTATTAGGTCCCAGAGCCCTTAAAGGTCACAATACATGGTCCAAGATGGAATACAGCAAAGCTGTTTATGATCCAAAAGAAATCCAGAACATACACCTGGCTGTCATTTTCCCCACACCCATGGAGTCTGCATTTTGCTATACAGTGCAATGGAATACAGTTGAACGATTTCCTGTCATTCTGGCACAATTCATGCTAAACCCACACTAAATCCTGTTGGCCAAATGCAAAAGCCATATTGCAAATCATTTCTATTGCTTTGCCAACTAGCAACAATCTGTTTCATAGTTTTAAATTAGGAGGTAATTAAATGATGTTCTTTAAAAATAAAAAAGAGGTAGTATATTTTCAACATCCAGAGTAGCCTTATAGAGGCATCATACGTGACAAACACCACATGAAATTCTACAACCTCTGCTCATGTAAGAAAAAGGTACAAAAATGTAAATTCTTAAACAGGGAAGAAAATGACATATAGATATGCTACTATTGGGACTGTGTCATCAAAATAATGAGTATATTGGGCACAATCCAGGCAAGAGCACGAGATCAGGTTCCACTGATTTCAAAGTGTGAGATTTACAAAGCAGTCTTATGCATGTTTAACGAGGAGTTAAGTCCTGTTGTCTTCAGTGATACTGGCTCTCTGCGGAGCACATACATTTGGAATAAAAGTTGGTCTCCCACCAAAACTCACAGGATCTAAAATTATAAATCACAATGGTGGGATTTGGCTCTTTGGGTTAGAATGTCACATCCCAAAATAGATGAGCTGTGTTTGGCTATCGGCAACAGAAAACACACCCCACAGAAGCAGGTACACGTGCTTTCTTATACTGATTGCAATAATATGAGAACATTTACTTCACTGCAGCAACAAGAATGCACATATTGCAGGGATAGTTCACTAAACCGATTAGTAAAAATGTATACTGAAATGCAAAAGCTGGAAATACTTGAAAGAAAATATGAAGAAACAACATTACAGGACATGTGTACAGGTCACTTGGGATACAGTCCTGGCAGCTGAAACCCAATACCGCCTTTTGCACTATGGCAGCAGCAGGTCAGGACCCACGTGTAGCTTCACAGAGTTCCTTAGCAGCTGAGGAGAAGCTCCCAAGGAACCCTGTGAAGTTAGGCAAGTGGCTTGGAAGGCATGAAAGACACAGTGAAGATGTTGTCAAAAGCTGGAACTATCTCTACAATAGACATGGACAACATGTGGCACTTCCACCATTCACTCTGGTGATTAACAAGCACTTCAGCCCAGCAATATCTAGCAGGCTGCTTTTTGCCCTCCTGTGCTCTAGGACTACTTCTGAAATTATCTTAGTGCATGCATAGCAAATATCTGGATCGCGGGTTGAATACAACCCATGTAAATTCTCCATCAGAACCTCCAGCTTCCTCCCTAGGGTCAACTAACTCTCCTCAGGCAATTTTTTAAAATCTCCGATTGGCAGCTGATCAGATATTTTTCCCTCCAAAAAAGTCTCCCGTGTTGCTGCTTTGTATGGAATGGAAGCAACAATCAATATAATCTGGATATATGAGAAGAGCCCATAACCGGCTTGTTGCCATGGCTGTGTTCTCCCAGTTGTTGCAAAAAACAATGATTGTTTTTTAGAAGTGGCCACTTTTTGTGTCCCTCCCATGTGACTTGGAAGTTTTTGACCTTCCTGCAACAGCAGACCTGTAACATCAGAGAACTTCCTGTATGACTGTTGGCCTGCAACACTGTGTTAGTGAAACTGGGTGTCAAAGATTTGAGGATTACTTCTCTGGCAGGAATGGGGTGTGTGTGTCAGAGAGATGATGCCACTTTGAGCTATTAGGAATAAAAAGATTTTTTAAAACAAATGTTATGAGGATAGGATTGTTTTCCTGCCAGCTACAACAACAATAGAAGACCAAGCTGGGAATGGATAAAATGAATTGGCTTCATATTTTGGACATTTAGTAGATCAGAGTACAGTGGTGCCTCGCTAGACGATGTTAATCCGTTCCACGAGGATCGCTGTCTAGCGAAAACATCGTCTAGCGAAGCACGTTTTCCCATTGGAATGCATTGAAATCGCTTCAATGCGTTCCAAGGGAAAACGCAGTCTTGCGAAATTTCCCATAGGGAAACATCGTCTAGCGAGTGAGGGTCCCCATAGTAATGCACTGACAGCTGCACTGACAGCTTTTCACCACTAGTCGGCGCACTCCTATGGGGAAACCTCATCGTCTAGCGAAAATCGCCATAGGGAAACATCGTTTTGCGAAGCGCAGTAGCGCTCGCAAAAAGGCATCGTCTAGCGATTTCCTCGTCCTGCGAGGCAATCGTCTAGCGAGGCACCACTGTATGTTTCATGACTTATCTTTACACAGGGCAACATTTTTATTATTTAGTCAAATTTCATGGACGCATACACACACACTCGATTTCTTAGAATATAGACTTCTTAGAACCTTTATCCATGTAACATTTAGAGATGGGGTGTGTGAATTTAATTCCCATTTCAAGGGAAACTGGCCTAATTCACGTGGATCAGACAAAGTTACCGTTTGGACTACTCTAAATTTTGCAATGAAATCCAAGGCTCAAACAATTCATAGGAAAAAGGTGTATATTAGGGAAATTGCAAACAAAATGCACATTTTAATGGAAATTGTGCACAAAATACAAATTGCATACAGAACTGTAAACAAAAAGACATACTTTATAGGGGGAAGTGTGTATGAGGTAAAAAAATTAATTACAGAAAATGGGATGAAACAGATGAACAATTAAATGCATGAGAAACCAATGTGGAAAAGAAAAGAAATAGAGTGATCCTCCCTCTCCCCCATGATTTTATGGCTCATTTGCAAATATGATGCAAAATTATTCCAATAACATCTGCAAGGTGCAGATTTATGATGGTAGCTATCCCATTTTGTTGCCCATTCTGATTCAAACAGTGCCCCACCATTGCCTAGACCAGACCTGGGCAAAGTGCGGCCTGAGGGCCACATACGGCCCGCGAGCCGCTCCTGTCCGGCCCACCGGACATCAAAACCATTTATAGCTTTTTGTCTAAAGTTGATCAGTTGCTTATCTTTAACATACCACAAAAAACCTCTTTAGTATTTGTGAAGATTAACAAGTTTAAAATAAAAACAATCATAACATCACTGTTTCATTTTATTTTTAAGTAAAGTTGGTTCGGCCCCCGAACACAGTTCAGATTTTTCATGTGGCCCCCTATAGAAATTAATTGCCCACCCCTGGCCTAGACAACCAGGCACTTCACTTAGCAACACAGCTGTGGTTGTGAACAAAATCAACTTTACCTTTTCTATCAAGGTGTGGAATACTTACCCCCTTTCAATTTTGCCCTGAAATTCGCTTTATTCACTGGTCTTTTATTGCTATTATATTGTTTATAATTTATTTATCACAAACAGAGTAGATCCAGTGAATCAGTAGGGATTTGGTTAGTCAACTTCTTTGTAAGTTCCATTGATTCAATCGGCCTACTCTAGCTGTGAGTTACTACTGAATTTCAGCTATTTTCCTCACCAGGAACATTGACGGGGAAAAAGCTGTTTTAAAGACAAAAATGTTGCATTGTATGTAAAAAGAGAACCCCCCTTATTTTGAACAAAGCACAAGGCTCTTAAACAAAGGTCAAGTTTTTTTCCTGATAAAAACACTTCACTGATTTTTTCTCTCTAGAAAAAGAACAAAAATGCAAAAAAGGCACAAATCTTTTTTAAAAAACCTTCTTGAGTGGGGAGAAACTATAGGAATGTTTCGTTCTTAGTTGTGACAGCCCAGTATACCAAGTTTTAAACCCCTATGCTTGATCATAGTTTGCTACCTGAAGATGCCACCTTACTCTGCCTAATGGGAAGGTCAGCCCTAAGAGCAATCATGCAATCTGAGCCTCAGAGATGTCAATATTGTGCAGTGCCTCTAGCCCACCAGCTCCATGTCTCCTTAATTCTCAGAGAGAACCCTTCAGTCCACTCTAGCTGCTTCTGAAGGCCAAAGATGGCTACTCTCTATTCTCCACAGGGCCACATCTGATTACAGGTATAATAAATCCCTTGCAATACGATTGTTTTCCTCTTTTGGAGAGGTTGAATGAAGCAGCAGAATAGGACTTTGAAGTGTTATCTCTGCTAAATCTCTGCTGTCCTAAAATATTTCAATATTTTAAATATTATTATTATTATTATTTATTGTATTTATATCCCGCCCAATTAGTCCGCTGACCACTCTGGGCATTATACATTAGCATTATTCTACAACAATTAAAAATATGTTTACCCACCATCTCCTTTTCATGCACACCTCTCACCTTTCTCCCTGTATAAAAAAAACTAGGAAAAAAAACCCTTGAGTTTCACTATCAAGTCAGCATTTCTGCTTTAGTCCTAATTTTCCGCAGTTTCGCAACACACAGTATACCTCATTATCCACCCCCCGGGGCAAAACGAAGGTCAGTTTTTTTGTTAATCAACCTGTGTGCACCTTGGCGAGTCTCAATACATGACTAAAGACATTTTGATGACAATACTATGTGTATGTGTGTGCACATGCACACAGAGATACACATAGCAACTTTCCATTCTTATGCTTAAGCGGGTAAAAAGACTCTGGCAAAAATGTATAAACAAATGGCAAATATATTTTCCCATCTATGAATGACAGATGCCCAGCTGGGGCAGGCTGTATGGGAGCTATCAAGGCAACTGTGCTATGCTTTCAAAGTGTCAATATTGTTCCATTATTTTGGTAAAATATTGAAATCATTCCAGTGTGTATAGAATCCAATGGATGCACGTCATTCATGGGAGGCTCAAAGCTAGAATTTTTGCCCATTTGGTAGTGGGGGCAGCACGACCTTGTCCAGGGATAACATCTGAAGAATTCCAGATATTCAAATAGCTAGAGAAAATTGGCAAAAAAGGGGCTGCATATACCACTTAAGCCCCGTTGAAAAGAGTGGGATATATAGAAGAATGTTGTACCCATTTAGTCCAATGTATTTTGTGAAGGAGAGTCAGTTTGTGCCAGTATCTAAACTGGTTACAGAAAAGTTATGCTAGAGGGAACAATAAGATAAATGCAAATTCTAACATTCAAATACAGTGCGTGTACAATGAATACAATGCAATGAAATTGGGGGTGGTGGTTGTTCTACACAATCATAGATATCAAATCTATCATCTCTGATGTATCTGCCATAACTTTACTGGGAGATAATTCCCCATTTATAACATGAAACCAATCACATTCCTAAAATTTGGAAAATCTTTTTTTTTAAAAAACGTGTTGCAACATAATTTGGAACATGTAAAAAACAAGATTGGAGGCTCCTCTTTTATTTTTAAAACAGATACAGTCTAGAAATTGTATTGATTTACTCCCTTTAAAGCTCATGTCCCTAGCAATATCCATTTTGTGTGTGTGTGTGTTTATGCATCTCTCACTGATGGGATGATCCTAGGCACACACCACAGTTATTCTGGATTCATACAGTGCAATCTTTTACACAACACAGAACAAATGCTAGGGAATCACTGTATGAATGCAAGAATGCCTACCTCTCTTGGGAATGGCAACTTGAACAGAAGAAACAGTAGACAAAGCTAAATTTGGAGCAACTGAAAGAAAGTATTTGAAAGGTTATGCACTGAAACAAACCAGGTTTTGAACACTCTTTTAAAAGAGTATTTAAAATGTACATTATGGGGTCTTTGTTAACATTTTTATTGCCCAAAATATACTTTAAGTTGCTATGGCAAAGCATCTCTCCAGAAGCAATAATGGCAAATAGATATACTTCTATTTAATCAAGGCACACAAGTGGTAAAGAACATTTACAAGCAATATGAAACAAGGCTTTGAGATACTCTACTGAAAAACAATATAAAAGCTCTTCAACAGGCTATATTCTTGAGACCATTTGATAGCTAAGGAATGACCACAACGTGTAGCTATATTTTTAATATACTGTATTAAATAGTAATTTGGAAAGTAACACAATATTGCTCCTTCAATAATGTTTAAGGAGGATGCTTGTTGGTCTGGTGCAACATTTTTAAAGTAGGATCTCTAGTACACTGCACTTAACTAATGGCACTTTCTGTTAAAAGAAGAATTGACAAGGATTTACCATTTATAGTTTCAATCTACAAAATGCTGGCTTGGCAAGAAACTGGAGTAAAATTACTTATGCTGACAGCCCATCTGATTGACTGACTGAATTTATGGCAGTCTTGAAGAATCTCTCCCTCTCAATCTCTCTCTCTCTCTCTCTCACACACACATACTTTTTGGCAGACTATTACAGAACTAAAGGTGGGAGGATAAAAATGAATGATGATATATGTTTCTTTACATATTTATTTAGATATTTCCTGCCCATCCTATGTATGAAATTCTCATCCACAAAGAGGTTTAAAATAATTTGAAACATTTTATAGAATTTAACAAAATTAAATGTGTATACATGATGGGGTGTGTGTGAAAGCGTACACAATATCTGGTACATCAGTGACACTTGGGTGTGAAATTCTTCATAGATTATGTGGACTTGTTCCATGGTATTCTCTTTGGTTTGTATTTGGACTATGCCACATCACAGAAAGTTTGAACTTCACGGCTTGCCTAAAGCATGATAGCCAACAAAATCAATCATGTGTTGCTACACATGAACAATGAGCTCCAGAGGATCCGTTTCATGATGGGAAATAATTTGTAATTTCTACTTTGCACTGTTGACTATGTCAAGCAGTGGCATATTTTTGAAATCTTTTATTTATTAATTAAAATTCAGGACCTGGACGTTCTGCTCCATAATGTCCAGCAAGACTCAAATTTTTAGTGTTCCTGTGTATTCTGATGTTTCTTAAGAACTGAGCACAGTCAAGGAATATCAACATTGTTTTCATTACAATGTGGTAATAATATGTTTTCAATAGAACCAAACTGTTTGGTAATTCATATGAGGGGGCCTAGCTGAGCATATGTTTTAATATCCTGTCTGTTCCATGTACAAACATGGCCAGCTTGTTATCATTCTACATTATGACATTTACTTGATGCTCAACCTCTTTTGTAATGACAATAAAGCTCAACTCCAGTTTCCTCAGTATTCACTGGGCAGTCATGTTTAAGATTCTTTGCCATTCATTTGTTCACCAATAAAATCTGCCTAAAATGCTGTGTGAGTCTTATTTCATCTGGTATCATCAGCTATCAGCTGCTTTTGTGTAATAAACTAATGTGCTTTAGAATTCAATACCAATCTTCCTGGAGAGCAATGGTACAACATACTGACGGTGAGCAAAACGTAGATCTGAATCTACCAGTAAATCTCTGGGATCTGTAATATACAAGAAAGGAATTCTGATTCCCACTGTTTATGTATAGAAGCAACAAACTGGCTTTGACCTGTCCTGCATCAGACTGCTTAAATATTGGGGAACCAGACATGAAATGTGTTCAGGGACTGTGAGCTCTTTCTAGCTGTAGTACTTTGTACAAATTCCTTTTGCACCAAGCTCTGGAGTTGATCTTGGAGTTCTAGTACCCACAAAGGGGATCCTGCAAGTATGCTTCTGCCTGTTTCTGTGTGCCTCTTCAAGGAACCTATAAAGGAACCTATGAAATATAATCTGGAACTCATGATTAAGACATTTCTAACAGTTAGTAATGTATGTATCTAGGGCAGTCTCAATTGCATCACTATGATCAAGGGCTAAGGCTGCAGCCTTTCCAGTCTTCCTCTTCAACAAATTGCTAATACATTTTGTTTCGTTTAGAAGCTATTTCCTGGATCCTCTTATGCTCATTTCCTCCTCCATCTGTATTCATCAGAGTTTAAAAGGAACATCCTGTGTATAAAGATAGCAAGCTGTAGACCCATACTGTTTGCTTTAAAAGTAGGAAAAATGAGAGGATTCCATGTCAAATTATGAACAGGTTTACACGTTGCCGACTAGACTGGCCAGCTAATAGATTTGCACAAATGCTAACTCTGAAATGCTAGCATTTTTAAGACACACACTCATACTCATCTTATTTTCCATTTTAAACCCACTCCACTTCTTTCAGAAATAATAATCATGCCATAGTCTGTCAGTAAATTCTGTGTGTGAATGTCATTGGAATTTAGATGTGGAAGTGGTGCACTAGGGATTTCAGAGAGAAAGTCTGCTGTCAGTGCTGGAAGAAATTTAAAGCTTTAAGCATGCACACACACAAACACACACACACAGAGAGAATATGGGAAACAACCTGCAATGTGACCTGACCTCCTGGAGGATGGGGAAAAAAAGGATAGAAGCAGGGTGGGAGAGAGAAAAGACTGTTTTTGTTGTTGAAAATGCTGTATTGTTCAAAGAAATTCCCTGTGAAGATGGTTTTCCATCCACTCATATTAGTCTGTATCACTGCAACCTCAACTCTGAATACCAACTAAAATAAAATTCATGTCAATTAAGAAAACAAAGCAGAAAAGAGAGACATTAAGAAATGATTTGATTGAGACAAAGGGAATTGCTGGCACTCAGAAACTCTCAAAAGTCCAAAGTCAAAACTTAGTTATCATGCAAACCCCGATGTCTATACAATTCCGGTCTTCTCTAGGGACTCATATTCAGTTTAAGCTACAAAAGTGCTTATAACTCTGGTGAGGAAGATCTGTACATGTTATATAAAGTCTTTTCATGCAAGATTCATTTTTATGATAATAATTCTCAGTCGTTTGTTTTGAACAGTATACTTCTTTTTTCGTCCCAAGAGAGGATTTTTTTTTTTTTGGTCCTTTAAGCCATCATCTGAGACTCTCTGAAAGCAGTTATACTTTATAGATCTGTAAGAATTTTACAGAATCCTACCTTGATTTGGGTTAGAAACCCCAAGGGAAGATATATTCGGCCATATCCTATCAAACTTTGGAGGAGCTGCATATGTCAGGGAAAAATCAGGATTTGTTATTTACATCTGGTGATCGATTTTTGTTTTGTTTTGTTTCTAAACAGATGTGTATGGAGAAAAACATAAAGCACAAACATCCATTAGTGGACTTTGTTTATGACAAACGTGAACAATACATCACTGCCACATTAAACAAGAACAAGCAATTGATGATTCCCAAAACACTGGACGGACATTTACATATTGTGTCTCCCTGTGTATCACATTTTCTCTTATCGCTGAACAGTAATAATCTAATGTGTAAGGAGGAATGAACTCTGATTATCTGATTCTCCCCCATTCTATAGCTTCTACAGAGCAGAACTGTCTCCTTCTTCTCCAAAGAATACTGTTTGGGGAAAGCAAATGGGTGCTTAAGATAACATGTGACTATTGCTCAGGATCACCTGCAGTTCACTGGTTATACACATGGTATGATATTGTGAGATACAGTTACATGAGTGAATATACTTAGCAAGACATGCATGCCGAAGGCCCCAAACTGAGGGAAAGTGACGTTGATAACACTGAAAACATTGCTAGTCATTCTGTGATGTATGAGGAAGAAAATAATAATTACAAAAGGCTTTTAAAGACTTAGCTTTTTACAATTTGATCTTGAATCTATCCATTTCTTTCAAATTTCCTGTCAACTCCCGAGATGACTTAGATTTGCACAATCATCTTTGTTAAAATATGAAACATCCATCTTGTTCAGATACATATTGCACAGGGGTGGGGGTGGGGCCCAGAAAATCCAAATTTAAAGGCACAGAGATCTTCCTTAACTGCACATTGGTCTCAGCTGAATGTTCTCAGATCTGGTCTAAGGGGTGACTACATTGGCCATTTACCCTGTCATTTACATCCAGTTGGGTACTGATGAATCTGAATTAAAACCTGGTGACTACATGATGCAAACCTCAGTGTGTGGAAGCTCATTGTGGTATCATCTTTTATGAGTGAGGAGCTGCCTCTTTTTTCCCCCCAGGGCTGCTTTAAACTTATTCTGATTAATTTGACATAGTTTTTGTCCGCTTTCTGCCAGTGGGATTGCCTCATCCGAAGCAAAGAGGCGCTTGCAGAGGCATCAGCTCTCCCTTCCTTCCTGTTTCATCTCAGCATTGGAAGAGACTTTTGCTAGAGCACTTATGAGATCAATAGTGAGGTGGAAATGGCCAATCAGCACTTATTAGTACCCTATTAAAGCAGCTCCTGTTGTTTGAGCTTTGTGCCTCTGCTGACTCCAGCCAATCTGGAGGGCCCAGGGAAACAGGATCTCCCTGGGGGTGAATCACAGTGGATCAAGTCATATTTCTCCCATTGTATAGTCACACCCTAAATGCGCGTTGCTTTGACATTGGGAAGCAGTGGGTTACTGGGTAACTTTGTGAGGCTGGGGTACTGTTACCCTTGGGCTGCTGAAAAAAATTAAAAAATAGTGTACATGTATTTAATTTTGCATCAGTTCTGCTTTAGCCATGCTGACTTTTCCACAACAGGACACACTAACTTAGTATTGTATGTGCTTCTATACATACCTCTGTGGTGGTTGACAGAAACCTGTCCCCAAGTGAATGTCAGTGTGCACAGAATCTATCTGCATAAATATTTATGAATTTCAGTCCACTTCATCAGATTCAAGCATCAGAAACAGGCTATACTATCCAAATAAAATGTGTATGCCTTTAAGGTGCTACCTCTTTGACTGAGTGATTGTTCAGTTGCACTGTTCATGCAATGGAATGTTGTGTGAAAGGTTTTTTTTTTTTTCTTGATTGCAAGGAGGTTTTGAATATATCCTTGTGTAAGTTGAAGTCCCAGGTGTACTTAAATGGTGATCTCTACTTGCGGAGTTACAAGTAGGAGACCCTGCATTAGAATCCCAGTTGAGCTGTCCACGTGGGTGGTGCTGAACAGGATTTCAGTCTTCTGTTATTTTCATTGCAAGCGACCTTGCACACCTCCTTGTTGTTATGTGCTTTCAAGGAGCAATGGATTTATAGTGACCATAAAAGGGCTTTCAAGATATGTGAGATATACTGAAGAGTGAGTTTACATGACTGAGTGGAGATTCAAACTCAGGCTTCCTGAATCCTAGTCCATAATTCTATCCATTACACCACACTGGGTATCTCACACATCCTTAAAATCACTGCTTCTTTGTTAATCCAGAATTTTAATCTTTCTGTTCAGATGGTGCTCAAAATCCCACTGACTTTTTTTTTAAAATTAAGCTGAAATCCCATTGCTTTGTTACACATGCAGAAGGCAAACATAGTAACATTTCACTGCTACTAACTGGCAATTAATTTGCTGCTGGGGTTCTTCATGGTATGCAAGCCTGCTGGCTTGACACACACTACAGAATTATAGTGGAAACTTGTTAATTGCTAGCCAGAAAATAAAGGAAGTTACACTATCTTCCTTACACATGTGTAACAAAGCAATAAAAGTTCAGCATTAATATGTTAACTTTACTTAGTTGTGCTTTGTATCTGATATATCTCACAGCAGATGTAATTTTTTTCTGACTCAGTGTCAGAGCTTTATTTCCTGAGATTCTGCATGCTGTATTACCTGCAAAAACATATGGCTGATGCAAATACACCTATTGGAAATCAATTGAGAAATTTTAGAGATAAATTCAAGTAACGTTTAATGCATTGTTAGCAACTACATAAGGATTTTAAACATATCTTAACCTAGGCTTTGGAAGGAAGCAGTCTTAATGGGAGTTTTTCCCCCCAAGCCAAACTGCCATATACTTTTGAGATGGAAAATTCAACTCTTTATTCCCTGTCTGCCACAGTCACACTGAAAATCAACCAATGTTCAGTACTACATTTTTTAAAGACTGAGCCGTAGTTCTTAATAAAGTCTATAGCATCATAGGTAGTTTGGCCCTTATATTTTACAAAGATTCTGTACAGTCTATTCCAGGGTGAACAATACTGAATTTTCTTTGTATTTACAAATCACAGTCATGGAAGAATACCTACTCTCCCAGGAAGATACAATGTTATATTCGGGTCCACAAGCTATGTGGTTTGAATAGAAAGCTGTTTAGTTAAAGATGGTTCAGTTTTGATTACTACAAGCAGATTTTGTAAGTAGGGCCTTTATTTTTCAAAGCTGTTTTGATTCTGATACATTAGTATAATAAAATTGTAAACAAAAATATTAAAGATAGTCTTTGATTCTAACAATGAAATAGCTTTTGCTGTTAGTCTGTAACTTACCCTTCACTTTCTTCAGTATCTCAAAACAAAACCCTCACCTCCACAACAAAGCAAGTGAGGCTGTGGTAATAGGCGTCATAATTGTATTTGCATCTAATGGGTTGACTAATAAAGACAGAATACCAGGGATGGACCCACTGTTATGCAAAGTGAGGTAGCTACTTCAGGAGGTAGATTATATGTTTTTTGCTTTTGCTTTTGTTTCATTTTATTTTTTCCTGCTAGGAAGACGTGTTTTTGAGGTTTCCTGTTTCAGGTGACCGTCTGTGGGTACTATCCATTTTGACTTTGGGAGTGTGTGTTTGGGGGGTCCCATTTGCTGCTCTACCTTAGGCAGCAAAATGTCTTTGTCTAGCCCTGTAGACAGTGGTCCCCAACCTTGGGCCTCCAGATGTTCTTGGACTACAACTCCCAGAAGTCTTCACCACCACCTCTGCTGGCCAGGATTTCTGGGAGTTGAAGTCTAAGAACATCTGGAGGCCCAAGGTAGGGGACCACTGCTGTAGAAGATTAAAAGTGATGTGGCCAGTTGTTTCAGCACAGTCTGTGTTCACTCAGAAGTATACCAACTAAGTCTAATGGAATTTGCTCTCCATAAAGCAAAAATAGGAAATGTTGCCTTCTGGGTATGGCAATAAAATTCTAGATAGCTGCCTGGATAACTCAGTGGTTTAGGTATCTTGCTGTGGAGCCAGAGGTTGGCAGTTCAATTCCCCATGGTGCTTCCTAGAAGAGTCAGTCTGTGTGGCCTTGGGCAACAGTATCCAGGGTGCCCTCAGAGGATGGTTATGATAAAACACTTCTGAGTATTTTCTACCTAGAAAACCCTGAGAAGGGTTGCCATAAGTCAGAATTTACTTCACAGCACATCATCATCATCATCATCAAGTTGTAGTCCAAAAATGCAACATTTTCCCTGACTGCTAGAAAGTATGGTTAGAAGTGCAGCCACTGTGGGCTTACTTTTGAAGTGATATGCACAGAAGTTGCAATATTAGCTACATTTGACATTTAAGTTGTCGATCACATTTTCCCTTGTACTTTCCACAAATACCCATCACACTGAACAAAGACTTCTTTTCCTTTTCCCTTTTTTGTTCCCAGTACATGGCCTGATGAATGAGGGGATTAAAGCTCTGTTTCCACTGAGCTCAGCCTTGAGTTCTTTCAAAGCCCGGTGACACCACCGTTTCAATTATTAGATTTTTCTCTAAAAAGATGTTCCCTCATTTGAGACACTAAGCTTTTTGTATTTTGCCCATTCTTGGCAGGATACCCTAGGAACATCACCCAGCCTTTGCACATTTGTCATTTTATTTCATGCCTAAATTGTGGGATAAAAAACTTCTGAGTCACCTAGAGATTCTTCTGGAGGCTGCGTGTGAAGCCTTTAGGTAACTGGCAAAGATGAGTCATTCTCACCAGGCTTCAATCAGAATCCTTTAATAGCCAGGGCATATAATAGCCACTCATTCATTTAGTGCAATTTGTTAAGAACTCTCTTTTTCTGAGCAGCAGGAAAATAACATAATAGTTCTGAGATCGCTGCAGGGGGATAGGTAAGGAGAAAGACACAGAATTCAAAAATGCAGCCTGTGAACTAAAAAATCTCTTTTAAAAAAAGCGAGAGTGAGAGAACCATTAAAAAGTATAGGGATACTTCATATAAATGGCCTGGGATTATACATATTTGTGAAAGGTTCATGCTTTTAAAATTTATGATATTTATACAACAGAATTCCTCCAAAAATTTCAAGTGAGCATCCATAAAGTTTCACACATCCCTATCATGGAGGTTATCAGACAACACACTTGCTCAATTTTACCAGTCTGATACTGTTGCCTTTACTGGCTGGAAGTTTTATTTGGAGTCAAATGAGTAGGTAGAGTAAGGTGGGAACCTCAGGAGGCACATCTTGGAGGTGGGAGGGAGTGGTAGAAAGTTTTTGGGAGGACAGAGCTGTATGTGTACAACACAGTTTGTCTGGTGTCTCCAAGCAGCCACCTGCCCTCAAGTAGAGACAGCCAGCACTGAAGTATGATTCAACTGGTCTTCTTCCATATATTGAATGGCAGTAGAAGAGTCATAGAATCATGGAATAATGAAGTTGGAAGGGGTCTAGAAGGCCATCGAGTCAAATCAGGTTGTGAACAGGGGCTTGATTGCAATACTGCAGTTTAACTACTGAACAATGGGACTCAGGGTTTTAGGCCAGCACAACCTATGCTTCACATTAATTCATTATGGCGAGTGCTTATTTTTAGCCAACAGGAAAACTGGTTGTTCTAAGGATGATGCATGTAGCCACTTGGCAGATGATACAGTATATCCCGTGAAGAAAGGGTCACACATACAATGCATGACACTATGGTTGATATCCAGTAGTGGAACTTACACCATATAAGGCTGATGATGTCATCAGCTATGGTAGTTTTTTTGGAAATTAAAAATTTCCAGTGGCTCCCCAATGTTCTCTTGGGATTCCTTTCAATGTGGGGAGGCCATTGTGTGATGGGGATTTCTGAAAATTGCTACTGGCAGTAAAATTATTCCAGTGGTGATAACTTTGATTTTGAAAATCAACAAATTCTCTCCTGTCCCATGCCTCCCCACAGAAGAGAACCTAAGGGATATTTGGGGCTTTTGGGAGGGGTGTGTGACCAGAATATTGTTTCACTTTATGAAAACTGCTGGAGTTTTTATCAGCTATCATCAGCCTAGCATGGTGTATGTTCTGCTAGCTCAAGGAGATGGTGAATTTCACATCTCCTTTTAAAGTTACTTCCCAGCTCCTGATATAACTCTCCGCTTTTGCAGCCTCTAAAGTAAGTTACAGGGGCTCTTTCCACTCACTCTAAATTTTGACTACAGATCTTCCACATCTCACCTGATTTGACCCTGAAACTTTCCATTCTGGAAAGATATAAAAGCAGAGATTCACCTACCTGAGCAACCAACATTACACATTTTCTGGAAGGACATCTGCCCTCCACATTCATCCGAAAGTGTCTTCAAATTTCCAGCAGTTATTATAAAAAGAAAACATATGAGGTCTCTTACAAAATCAAACTGATAGCTTCACATCATTCCACTGAAGTAGAATTTCTGAAACTACAGAACTGATCTACTTATAGATAGAACATTCTGACTCCCCAACTGTCCACTGCTCACTGAGAATCAGCAGGTCAAAGAACCTAAAGCTATTTCCTGAACTGGACATAATTTTGTACATCTAGCCTCTTCCACTAGTGAATGTAGGGAGGTCATCCTTTAAAGGGTAGTGGCTCTGTAACTTTAACAACTTGAATGGTCAACAAAATTAAGTTCAATAAAAATGTAGTAATGGGGGAAAGCTTCACCCATATATTAAATCTACAGTATATCTATGCACAAAACTAAAAAGGTGGCAACATCTAGAGTAAGAGGTGGCATCAAAAAGTTTCCCTTCCAGTTTTGGTCTCACAAATGATAATGACTCTGGAGGCATTTAAAGCACTATCATGGATTTTCCAAATTTTCACTGAAAAAAGTTCATGATAATTTCTGCAAATCTTTCAAAAGACAATATAAAATTTTAATATATGAAGTGATAACTAATTCACAAGGTGGCCTGAGTGATAACTTAAAAAGAGCATCAATTTAATGATAATCACACAAAGTCTCCACAGGAGATGGATCGGCAAAATCAGTTGATAAGCTATAAGCATTATCCACAACTGGTAGGATAGCTCACTTAGCTGGGTACCTGGCTGCAGGTCAGGAGTTCCATTCCCCACTGTATCTCCTGGGGGATGAGCCAGCCTGTGTGGCCTTGGACAAGCTGGACAGTCCCAGGATGTCCCCAGAAGAAGGGAATGGCAAACCACTTCTGAGTACTCTGTACCAACATAGCTTCTCCACTCTGGCCCCCTTGCATTGGTTACCTGTCTCTTTCTTTGCCAGCTTCAAGGTAATGATATTAATATATAAGATCCTTAACAGTTTGGGACCGAGATATCTGGCAGAATGCCTTCTTCCAATGGGATTTGTCTGCCCTACTCACACGTCCCAGGATGGGCGGTTGAGAACATTGACCCTGAGGCCAGGAAGAAGACCAGGAATTGGGATTTTTGAGTGATTGCACCATGCCTTTGGAATAAACTCTTGCCTGATATTTGCCTGGCCCCTTCACTGTCTACCTTTAAGAGATTGCTGAAAACCTGGCTATTCAGACAGGCCTTCCAGAATATTCTGTCAACAGAACAGAGTACTTACCAACTCCTAGGTTACTGATTCCGCCATCTTGACTGTTTTTGTTAAATGTTTCTCGTGTTTTATTTTTAAGTTATATTTAGTATATGTTTATTATTTTATTTTGTTGTTTATTTTGTTATAATTTAATGTTGCTGATTATTGTTCTTGTTCTATTGTGAATTCCCCAGAGCGGTCTATGAAGCCAGATGGGCAGTATACAAATCAAACCAACCAACCAACCAACCAATCAATCAATACCTGAGTACTCTGTATAATTGTTTTTTTTTTTAAAAAAACAATATTTTTAAAAATCTAGTACTCTGGTTGCCATAATTGACTTGACAACATGTAATTATTATCTTTAACTTTATCACTTGCATATGAAAAAGAAAGCACTAACATTAACCATCAATAAAACAGGACACATACAAGGAACATTAAACAACACTGCAAATCATTTCAGGTTGTTAAATGCATGGTATGGCAATTTAGGTTGGATCTTTGCTGTCAAAAGGGTTACTGAATGAGAAGCATTAAGAGACTAGCAGCACTTTGTCTATCTAAATGGAGAAAGAAAAGTGATTCTACATCCCCTCAGGTGAAACCTGACATCTCACACTGCACCAATTTTACAACTGCCATCTTGCCATTTTATCTGACAGAATGAAAAGCCTCAATGTCTGGTCAGGATGATTTTTGGACTTTTCAGTCCTTGCCCTCACAAGCTCCTACAATGCTTGGGCCTGAAGAAGAACTCAAGGTTTGCCTGTTTTTGATATTTTAAAGGCATTACTCACCCATTTTTGGCAGATGAGAGAAATAATCCTAAAAACACCTAAGAAAAAGACACCTGGACTTGGAATACATGGTCCTTCTCTTACACGTCAAGAAAGGCACCCTAGATAGAAATTATTATTTTGCAATAATAATTTTAATGATGTGTCCTGAGAAGAGAAATGCCACAGCAATAGGCAGCATGAGGTACATTCCTCAGATGTGCAACATGCATATAAATCAGGGGAAATATGTCTGCACTTCACAGCTTTCATACCAGAATATTCATCAACACACCTGGCTTGATAAATCTGGTAAGAGGAGGCAGACCTCACATTTGATATGTAATGTTTTTCTTCATGTACCTCAATTTTTGTTGTACCCACTATGTGCAGTAGTAATGTACTGAAAATACACACTCTTTAAACAGTCTCTGCTTTAATAAATAATAAGTATAGGGCTAGCAAACAAAGAGACTTTTCCCTGAGGAAATCTACAGTGAGGTGATTTCCCACACCACTACAGTGAAGTATGCTCTCCATTTTCACAGATCTTGACTCCTGCCAAAAAAAAGGTTCTTCCCATGCTGTAGCACTCATAAGTGGAGTACTGTGGTTTGTCAACAGCAACAGTTTTGAGATAATTAAATAAATAAATATTTTTACCCTGCCTTTCTCCTTAGAAGGACCCAAGAAGCTAAACACTTAGCGGACATTATGCATTATTAAGCTAAAATAAGCTAAATGCATACATTTATTATAAATAAGGAAGGAAGGAAACTTTGAGTGTTATGTTAAAAATACTCAGACCTGGCCACACCTATTCTGGAGCTCAGAATATGATGCAACTGTGTTTATAGACCAGGAATGATGCATCTGCGCTCGCAGACCAGTGAACCACTGGTCATACTGTAATCAACGGGTGGCACTTTTCATAGCATAGTGGCAAACATTCTTACTCCTCATTTTTCCAGGTTGGTAACCAGCTGCAATCCATGTTCTAGGGAGCCATATGACCTATTTTACAGAAGATAATCCTCTATTTTAAGGGATGTCAGAATGAAGTCCTCTATTTGAAACCTTCTTCTGCTTTGTGGGAGGAATGTTTCACCTCTTCAACTCTTGCAGGCCTTCAACTCTCAACCTCTCTCACCAATGGTGAGATAGGAAACATCTTTAAAAACTAAAAACTCCAGAATATCCCAGGCCAACATGGCCAATGGCAGTCCAAAAACATCAGGAGAGCTGAGTACTTGCCAATTCTTGATCTACTAAGACATATGTCCCCCACCCCCACCACTCCATGCTAATCATGCAAGGTCTCCAATAAAACCCCCAAGATGATATGTAGATGTCAATTGACAGTTCCAACACCTGACTGAGAAATCACATGCACCGCCCAAACCACATTGTCCACTATGCATTGCATTTCTATTTAAATTACAGTTACATTTTTATATTTGTGTCTATTCATATAAATTATCATAGACCATTTTGCCCCATGGTTCTCCTTTTTCTGTCCTGTGTGGTGATGCATTTCCTGTCTTATAGGGGTGTAGTCTGTAAGTGGCCATCTTACCATGCTTTTCTGCAAAGTTTCTTCCCTTCTGCTCTAAGCTGAAGCCCCTGTAAATCCAAAAAATGGCTAGCAGATGGGTTTCCCAAAGGTCATTATGGAAATAAATAAATGAACCAGTTGTTTTTGAAAGAGAAGATCTGGAGTGTTGCTAGGGTAACAAGGTACACAGGAAGACAGGGCTCATGTACCTTTAACTATCCTATAGCAGAGGGGATTTCCAGCAGGTGTAAATCTGCTCACCTCCGTTTGACAACCTGCACCTGCTGAAATCTCTTCTCCACCAACTATTAAAAGCACAGGAGTCCTTTGCATCTGGTCACACTAATTGCTGCTGCCCCTTAGGCCTCTTCCAGGGAAAGAAAATGAACACTGTAGTTGCTAAGCAACTGCTGGTTTTCCCTTGCAGCTGTTCCAGGTCTAGTTATTGTGATCGCAGAGAAAAGAGCAGTAGGAAACTGTTCCCAGATATTGTCTTCAACCCACAAGAAAGCTAATTATGAGGGCCCTGTAATTGCACATGGAGAGGGGCTGCTGGAATGGAATCTCCAGGCAGATGTCTGGGACCTTGGAGCCCTGCAACCCAGGAGCAGGAGCCTCCCACCCTAGGGTGGCTTCCATGACAGCCAGTGTAACCTCTCACCAAAACCTTGAATGTTCAAAGAAAAGGGGAGGGGAAGCATATTCAAATCCAGGAGAAACTGGAGGGGTGAGAAACTGGATCTCAGTTCCTTCCTAATCCTCAACTTACTCTATGTGCTGGCACTACCAATTTCAAACCGGAAGTTGCCTAACAAAGATTCTCTCATCAAATTGCACGCATGGCCCTGTGGATTTGAATTGTTTTAAGAATTGTCTCCTGCCTTTCCCTTTATGCTGCTCAGCAAAAAATGGGTTTGAACACCCCCACCTTTGTTTGCCTTGAAGGGACTATGATTGGGCTTGGCAACGTATGATCTGCTGGACTTCCAACTCCTACCTGTCATTGCTGAGAAATTTATGGGGGTTTGCAGTCCAACAAGACCTTAGAGATACCCTTTCCCCATCCATGAATTAGAGTTCATGAATACCCATAGGAGCTGCTTAGGCTTCACAGGTTGAGTGGCCTGTGGACAGTGACTGTGGTGGTTGTAGAATTTTGGGAGCTGTAAACTTTAAAAAGCTAACTTTTCGCATTTGTCTCCATCTCCAAAAAGTTTCCTTACCTTACTTTTTGATGAGGAAAAAAAATAGTGTGATGAACTGGTCTTAAACTCTGACCTTCCCATGCTGTATCTTTCAGATCTTGTGTTTATCAAAAGATAAATCTCACTTTTCTTATTTCTACTTAGTTCTTTGTCCACGATGGTCTAAATTTACAATTTTGTCCCAGGAAAAAACTCTGCTCTCTCATGGTCCTGATTTTGAACAAATAGTTAATGGGAGTGGTCTGAAAAGCACAGATCTAGACCGGTAGCCTTATCCTGGAGTGACTGAAAAGCCATGGACAGTAGCATGGTGCAGTCAAAGAGAGTGTTGCTTGATGGTGGTGATGCTTCTGGAATTTAGCCATTGTACTATGGGCAGGGCAAAAACAGCACAGCACACCTCAGGGGAATGCTGCCCTCTTTTTTTCTGTAGTATATAATATGGATCGTAGGGCAGAATAGTGCCAGGAGAGAGAGAGACTCCACTGCCTCCATCAGAGCTGGAGTCCCTGTGGCTATTCAGACATTTTTGGGGGCTCAAAACTCCCAGTAGTACAAGCAAGTATAAGCAGCAGTGAGAGATAATGGGAGTTTTATTTGAACAGCTAAAGGACTACTTCTTTCCCATCCTTGGTATAGATCAGTATTTCTCAACCTCTTTTGAGTTTGCGATCCCCTTTTGTAATAGCCAAAATAACCTGTAACCCCCCATCATATTTGCATAAAAAGGTGGGACTCACACTGCTGAATGCGGGACAGAAATAAGGAAAAATTCTCCTGGTGGACACTGGCTGACCCTGTAGCCCAGGGAGTGGTGGTGAAATTCTCCCCTCTCTTGCAGCCTATGATTTACTAATCTACAGGAAGGTGTGCAAATTCCAGAAAAACTGGGGGTCACTCCTGCACTTTGGAGGGTCACACTTCTCCTTCCTTCCCTAGCCTCCCAACTTTTTAAAATGGAAAAAAAACACCATCCTATTTTATCCTCCAGCGGTCGCAGAGAACAATCTGACCATTTTATTTTATTTTTTGCCTGTTCTCCCATTGTTCCAAAAATAGAGTTGGAGGGGAAGCATGGTAAAATTTCCCTTATGTCTCCAGACAATATTTCCCCAGAAAAAAGAAAAAAACAGTAGTAGTAGTGATGTTACCACTATTACTGCAACTACTAATAGAAAAAAAAAATATAGTTTTGGGAATAGGGATGCCGGGTGTCCACACTTTGGCCCTTGGACATAATCCATCAGCCACACTTTATCCATCAGCCGCACTTCGCACACCTCTGCTTGACAATGTGAGGAAAAAGGAGGAACCAGCTGGTCAACTGGCAAAAGGACTCTCTCAGTCTCTTTTATTCCACAGCATGGCTAGCTGGATTAATTTTTCCAGAGGGTCTCACAGCCCACTTTATTTATTTATTTATTTATTTCCTACAATGTTCAAAAGGTCCCAATTTGCCTAAATTATGGAATATTTGATGTTTTGGCCATTGTTAGGTATTGACATGCCTTACAGTTAAATAATTTCTAAACGTTTCCTCTGAGACTTGAATTCTCATCCCAAATCATCTGAAAAATTTAAACTCCTAATCAAGCAGTCTGGTGTTGTCTTCCTTTGAGGCACAAGCTCATGGTTAACATGAATTATTTCTGGATCATCCTCCTTTTGTTTCTGAGCTGGGTGGAGCTTGATGATGAACTTATCTGCGCTGTTCATATTCCAGTGGCCATGCTGGCAGAGGGGTTCTGGGAATTATATTCCAAAGAAGTGACTACTGTATGCTCTGCTGTAGTACCCCTCCCACCACTGCATTCTGGCAGGCTTATTTCATTGTAGTAGCAAGCATCTGAGCTACACTGGCCAACAGTGTCTAGGCAACCATTTAGTGTTTGACAGAGCCTCAGAATGAAATTAGGCCAGGGATTCAAAGGGGAGTTATGAATGTTTACCTCAAGTAAATACATTACAGATAGCATATTATTAGAAAATGGAATTATCTAAGCACTGCAAACATCTGATTATCACAGCAAGGTCCTACTTGTCATTTCCAAACTAGTTTGTTTTGCTTCGTGATTGGTGATTGGGAAGTGAACACAGTCTTCGTTGGCAAGTATGAATGCTCAGTCATTATGGTTGTCCTGCACCAAGTCTGTGCAACATGAATAGATTTCCTCTTCCAAAAAGGTGCTGCTCATAAAGAAACGTTAGTCTATAAAAAGTGGCCTTTCCTGAAAAAGACTAGAAAAACAACGTTCCTTCTAAGGTGTGTCTGCACACCTCTGCCCCCCTCCGTGCAGGGCTCCTCCTCCTCTGTGCACCCACAGCGATTGTTTTCAGCCCCTTTGGTTCTGGTCGCATGGGGTCCGGAGTTGCGAGTGTGAGGGGCAGAGCCCCACCCAGTGAGGCTGAAATTTAGATGGGAACGTGCTAGGAAAGCCTATTATTAGAGGAACAAGATCACTTTTGAGTATCCCCCTGCGTTTCTTTGTAAATTACTCAACCAAATTCAAGTTCTTTTCTTACTGACAAAGCTAATGCGGGAGAGGGCGTTTTCTGTCGCTGCTCCCAGACTCTGGACCTCCCTCCCACGGGAAGCCAGGCTGGCCCCATCTTTGCTGTCCTTCTGCAGGCAGGCAAAGGACCTTTCTCTTCAGGCAGGCTTTCCCTTAATGACTCGTGGTCTGAGAGGGGTTTTTAAATGGACTTTTGTGCTCTGTTGTTTTAAATGTATTTTAATATTGATCTTAGTTACCATTTAATTATAATTACTTTTTAAATTATTTTTAAATATTTGTATACTTACTGTTTCTAACTTTTAAATACTGTTTTTTTTTGGGGGAAAAGGCAGTATAGAAATATTTTAAATCAATCAATCAATCAATTAATCAATCGATTGATCAAGCATCTTCACCTAGAAACATTCAAAAGGGCTCACATATGTTAACGTGTAAAGAGGCAGAAAGGGTAACCAAAGTGATCTAAGGGCTGGAGATCATTTATGAGAAAAGGATGTTTGTGTCCTTTTTAATCTCAGAAAAAAAGGCAAGTAAGGAGGGAGGCATGAGGCAGATGCATAGTATTATGTATATTGTGGAGAAAGAGGAGAGGGAGCACCTTTTCTTTCTCCCTTATAAAACCAGTAATTACTGTATGTTACTGGAACTGTCTGGCAGGAGAACTAAGACATCAAAGTGAGGGTCTTTTTTTTCACATAGTGTATAGTTAAGCTATGGAATTTGCAACAACAGGTAGTGATGGCCTGGGGTCAGATGACACCTTATGTGAAATGCACATTCCCTAAGATTAACCTGTTTACAATGTGATTTCCTTAGATGCATGTGCCTTAGCAAAGAGACATGCAAACTGACCCATACTTATCTTCCAATGGCCAATCATAAAACAAAGCATGCTAAATAAAAGAACTGAAGGAGAGGAAAACCATGTGCTACAACAAATAGGTGTCTATTACCATTTAGGGGAAGACATCTTTAGACAAGGGAAAGAAAAGTTTCCTGGGGAATAATATTATCAGTTCTACTAGTCATAGAAGGGGTGTAAATCTTTCCTTATCTCATTGTCACAGATAAAAACAAAATACATCAGAAACTTCTCTCTGGTGAGTGATGTTACAAGAGGTTTTGTGCTGTGTGGGTTTTTCCAAGATGATTGAATCCCTTAATGCTATTTAAATGTACTGTTTTTGTTTGTTTGTTTGTTTTTGCTTTTGCTCCTCAAGGGAGGAATAGACAGGTAAAGCAAATACCAGGTTTTTTTTTCCAGGGGAGTGGGGCTAATGCTGCTGCTGCTGACGGAAGGAAAGCCCTAAACGTTTTGCTCCAAAGCATTCATTTTAATAACTAAAGGCAGCTGTTTGTTAGATATATAATGAGAAGAGGAAACTCACTGGAAGATAAAGTGATTCTAGGGAAAGTTGAATTTTGTAGGAAAAGAGAAATGTGAGATAGATTTACTCCATAAAGGAGGTTGTAAAGGAAGTGCCGCAAGTAAGCCAGAGTGTCTGTGTTTTCGTTTTTGACACGCTGGGGGATACAATGACATCAAAATGAGAAGTTTTTCCTCCCACTTCTTCTTCCTTTAAGAATTTACAGGGCTATTTCAGAGATCACCATTATCACAGTTGCATTAAAGACATCACTTTGAGCCAAAGGCATTTTTGCTGCCTGAAGTGAAAGACAAGATGGCACCCTCACACCATTCCACATAAGGAAGCAGAGGTTTTTGCTTCAAGTGTTCTAGCCACATTCCTTCCTCCAAGAAATTGGCTCTGATGGCACATGGTGGTAGAGACAGATAAGCCTCTCTTCCTCATCTACGTGAGGTTTTTTTTGGTTAGGATTGCTCCCATAAAAATGAAAACAGTGCTGAACAGGTGGGGAGAAGTCATGAGCTTGTGACCAGGTAAGGATAAATTATCAAGCATGTACCTGCAAGCCATCTGTCAAGAGAATGTCTAATTTGGCCTTCAGTTCAGCAATGGCAGCAGGTTAAGCTCAGTTCTGGTACTGAAAACAACCCCAGGCTGAGTGTGTGCTCCAAGGCATCAGTGCTCTTGAATACTAAGAGCATACTGCCTGATTCTTCTCCCTGTGGCTCTAAATGGTAGGGCTTGAGTTTCTAGTTAAAGCAATTAATATGGTGGATCCTCTTTTTTGTTTTTTTTTTGAAATTCGACTGCCCCATACATAAGGGGTACAGAGTAGGTTAAACACCTGACATGCAGTATGTCAAAAAACTAGGGTTCACAGAATTTCTTGTGAACTATCTGTTACAGAGTTTGGACAGGTTTCTTTTTTGGACTATAACTTCTGGAATTGACCAGCCGCGTGGCCAATAATTTTGATCCCAAGTTATGCCGCAGCCTTGCTATTGGACTGACAAAACAGACAGCTGTGCATAAGTTCCGACTTTCCTGCGTTGCAAAAGAAAAAAACACTGCAATTTCTTAGTACACTGTAGGCTATTTAAAAATGCACCAACCTACATTTCTTGAGCAGGCTTCCTTTCAGAGAACTTATTTGGAAATACAAAATCTGCAAAGGGTAGCAAAGGATTTCTTACTATTGCTTCATGCTAGGAGATTTGGCTGGTGGCAAGATCTGTTTAGGTGGCTTGTGACTGGTGTGTGGGGGGGCTATGTCATTGCTCAAAATCTGGGAGTGAGTTTGAATCAACCCCTGCCTCAATCCACAAACTGCTGCTGCAATTTGAGCTGGTAAGGTTATAACACATAACCTTACCAGATTTTTCAGATATTTTTGCTTTTAAATAAAACAGGTACAAGGACGTGCCTCAGCATGAGACAGCAACATTCAGTGCTCAACTGTTTTCTCCAAAGGTTGTTCAACACCCACCCACCCCAGTACTATGTGCATGCATGGCCAGTTAAGATAAAAAGGAAATGAAGACATGAAGATTGTTTTCTAGATCACACATGTTTACACAATTAATGCAAAGCCTTCTTTAGACAAGGGAAAGAAAAGGACACTGGAAAGGGTTTCACCCACAAACATGAACAAATATACAAAAATATATGAAAGCAGTTGTTTCAAGGAAGGGATTCCTGCTTTCCACCCTGCCCCCCCTGTAAACCTTAAATGTGAGACATAATGTTGTTTTGTGTAGTAGGCTTTGCTATAGCAGGCCCACTGAATCAGTAAGTATTTGGTAAGCCAACACTGCGGTATGTTTCATTGATTCAAATGAGCTCACTCAAGTTGTGACTTACTATGCTAAGCAATAGGATTTCAGCCAACAATTGGTAACTGTTGTCCATCATCAGTCATGCAGTGAAAGGACTGTTACCCTTTATCACATGGTAAGCATGAAACTATATCATTAAACATTGTGAGAACAATGTTCTGAGATGATTCCTATAAGGTCTGGAGCATTGGAAGCTTGCTCCACTTTGACTGATCATAAGTGCTTATTCTTTAGCAGCAAAATTCAGGCAAGGGCATGATTCTGCACAAACTGGCATTTCTGACTGCTACTGCAACTAGTCCTACTAATAATATTTTCTCTCAAATGACAGTCATCATTTGGTCTGTTTACACAGAACAAGAACACTATCATTTTGGGAGAACAAATGATGTCCGTTACAGTTAAAGCAGGCACGATAAGGGAGATCTGCATAGATGATCATTTTAATTTACCTGCAGTGATGGGTCGGTTGTTTGTCCACTAGGTCAACAGCTTACTTAAGGGGAGGAGAAACAGTATAACAGAAAGGGGCACAGCCTGCCTACCTGAGCTTGGTGGCTTGGATCCAGTTTGTCTCCATAACGCTTTTAACATTCTTTATATATATAAAAAGGCATTCCTGTTCACAAATCTGTCAAATCTAGTTTAAATACCAACATCTCCTGAGTTTAGATAATCAATGGCCTTCAATACATGATTTGTTAAGTATGTATGGGTATCTCTTGTTAAGTATGTATGGGTGTCGAGAGAGAGAGAGAGAGAGAGAGAGAGAGAGAGAGAGAGAGAGAGAGAGAGAGAGAGAGAGAGAGAGAGAGAGAGAGAGAGTTCAGCAAGACGTGAGTGAGTGAGTGAGTGAGTGAGTGAGTGAGTGAGTGAGTGAGTGTACGGAGTATACCAAGAAGCCTGGGAAAGGGGCAGTTATGGGGTTTCTTCCTCCCTGGTCATACTTGGAGCTGGGTGGAAGGAGTTGTAGGAGGGGTTTCTGCCTTGCTTTTAAGGATCTGCTGGAATGGTTTTGGTTCTAGTTCAGGACTGACACTGTCTGTTTATCTTCCTACTTGCTCCTCATTTATCCAAATCATCATCATAATCTTAGAGCTGCAGAGCTGGAAGGAATCCTATGGATCATGGAGTCGGTCAAGGAGGCACAGTAGGGAATCAAACTCCCAACCTCTGGCTCCGCAGCCAGAGACCTAAACCAATCTGTATATATGCACTTAGTACAATTCTCCAGTATCCTAAGCTTGCAAGGAAACTGGTCACATAAAACCGCAGAGAAGCATTCTACTATTTGATGATGTGCAGAATATACATCACATCTGAAACAGGCAATTAAAAGAAAAACCATGTGGCAAACAAGGCACTAGAATGGCTGCTGACTTTGACTGTGTTTTGTACTTCAGTATATTGTTTATTGTACTGTATATTGTTTCTAAACTCTGACTCCTGTTACTGACAGGCTTCAGAGGCGGTAATCATCAGTGCCACAAAGCTCTCTGTGCCTCGTGTCAATCCTATTTTCTGCCTAACTGTACTCTTTCGAGCAAAGTACTTAGCATAATTAGTGACACAATAGTGTCCTGGAATACAGATTACATGCCACAGTTTGCTATGAAACAGCTCATATAAAACAAAATTTCCAAAGTAGGTCATTGTCTTCCCATGGGGGATGTATGGGAAGCCAGAAGGAGAAGCAAAAATACTGAGTGACAATGTACCTACCTGGCTTTCTTCTAGCACAAGAGTTTTGGCTACAGAGATGTGACAGGCAGTGACAGCATAGAGATGGAAGGCAGAGGACCGGAGAAGGATCCTGCCCAAGCAGGAAGAGAGCATCGCAAGGTATGACGGTGGCTCTCCCTTGATCATGTTTTATAGAACAGAAGAATGCACAAGCTGCATATTTGTGTCTTGTGTAGGCTAAAATACATATTGCAAAGAATGGAATAATGGTGTGGGGCAGATGGTAGGGGCAGAATTCCGGACTGTAGTACTGTATTTTTGGTATTACAGAAGGAGGTGCCTTATTTAGAAGTATCACATTCTTGAGCAGTCCCTTCCAGGAAAATACAGTCATGTAACTTGCTGGTACATTGGAAAGATAATTTTGGAATCCGTGATGTCCTAGTTTCCTAAGTTTTTCACATGGAACGGGAAAGATATGACAGCCCACCAACAGCTAAAATGATCCAGTGCAAAGTTCACCCCCTCACTCTGCACAATGGTATAACAGCCCTGCACATCTGAAATGGTTGACTGCAGAAAATGTGTAAAAGGAAGGCACACAAGGACAAGCTTTAACCTCTAGTGTTCAGTCTCAAAAGTACTGTTTGACACATTGTTTTTTGCTGTGATCATTTAAACTTGGTCATCATATGGTGCTTTGTAAGAGTAACTGATCATAAAAGGTCACAGTATTCTGAAATTGGTTTTGGGACTCATTAATTGCTAACCATCTCACCATTCTTTTACAGCCAGTGCTGAAAAAGTGTTGAAAAGACCAGCTTTGGAATCAAATCTGCTTGAAATGTTGAAAGATCTTATTACAACAGCAGGTACAAATGACCTTAATGGGGAAAGCTCTGCTTTAATTTTCCGACAGATAATCAGAAAGGATGTTTTTTTTTAAAAGAAAAAAATAATCACTCTTTGCGTTATGCTGAAACATTAATGATGGCCTGCTTTAATATAAGGTCCTTGAAGATCAAAGAGAATACAGAATTATACGTATATGTACACACATACATATACATATTTTATTCTTTCTTTGGCATGCTTTTGATCACCCGAATGTTATGGATGTTATATGAATGTCTATTGTAATGGGTATTCTTTTTATGTTGAATGTTTTGTTTTCATTTTCCCCCTCCCTTTTTTCTAAACTGAGCAATGATCCAGGTGTAGCAGAGCCAGTCTGTCCAATTCGGTAAGTGGTAAGCCAGCAAGTGAAAATTGATGCATAACCTGAGAATAATCTATTCTCAGATGAGAGAGACACCTCTCCCCTGAATGAACACAAACATTGCATTAGCAATGTATTAGCATAAACAAAGGAAGGAATCACATAATCCATGAAAGCAGCTTGGTGTTATTAATCTTGCTTGGCATTCATGGGGATCTTGTCTGTCTGTCTGTCTCCTACCATGATTCACAGGACTACCTCACTCTTTCTGTTAATATAAATGTGTATGCTTGTGTGTATGCATGTATATATCCCTGCACGCAGCATTGTGAGTTACAGTAGGTCAGATTTGGCAAAACAGTCTTGTCTAAATCCAGGGAAGTATTACTGGAGGGAAACACTAGCAGATCTTTTAGTTCTTCCAGTTTGGCAAGTAGCAGCATGCTTGTTCTGGTGGTCCCCGCGCATGCTTACTGATTGCACAAGCAATTACACAACTGGAAACTGGTTTCCCCACTTGTTCACAGTGTATGTGAGGGTAACTTGATCTGCTTCTATAGAATGACACCACTGAATACTGGCCTCTGTACTGGAAAGAGGATTATACGTTTTTCATTTGAGATAATTGGCGAACAATATTCCAATTACTCCAACAAATAAGCTGAGTAGAGTAATTGATGTATCTCCTATGGAAAAAAAAAAGAGTGGCCATATTTGAAGGGCAATCTATTCCATATTCCCTCTTAAAGCAAAAAGGTACCTCCAAGCAATCAGGCAGGGTTGTTTCTTTCTCTTCCACTCCCTCCCTTTTTCTTTTTAAGGTATAAATAGGTAATGTGTGCAACGAGTCCATTTGCAGAGTTCATAATTTAATAGTCTTATTTGCATGGCCAGCATAATGTAGTAAACCAAAAATTGCCACATTCGAAGAGGTACAAAAGAAAAAAGCATCCTTTCAGATTACCTTTAATTAATCCAAGGATATTTGAGTTTCCCTATTAAGTGTTCAAAGGCCAACATCTGCTGATGCTCAGAGATGGCAAATGCAGTGAAGAAGGCTGTATGGGAGTGTAAAGTGAACATAACAACCACAGACATGCATGCAAGACAGTATCAACAGTCTGTAGCACAAAAATTATTATTTTTGCCATTTATCTATTTCTGTTCAGCTATGACAGTAGGTCTTTGTCAATGTGGAAACAATGGGATATTCCTCCTGGCTTTCTTTTGCTCCCTCCCAGTGCATTAAATAGCACATGCAAATTAATGGTCAGACCTTCAAAAGGGTTACGATATTGTACATTGGCGGGTAGGCAAATATTGAAAAAAACACAAGGGTAGAAAAGAATGCATGATTAAAAATGGAAGTCTTTTATCTGGCATTTCACTCAATAAGCCTGCCAAAAATGGCTCCTGTTCCATTAAAAACAGTGAAAAAAGTGGTGACGTACCACTACTTGCATTCATGCCAAGCCGAGTTTTGTGGGCATTTAACATGCTGTATGGTGCTTAAACAAATCAGCCCTAAACCTATTTATGAGCTGAAGAAAACTGACTTGATTTATAAATGGAAAAACCTGGCTGTGCATTTTTAAGAAGCAATGCAGCTATTAAATTATTAGGGAATTGCTTTTCAGCTGGATGCCAGGTATTGCAAATCTTTTGTTGGTTATTAACACGTGTGTAATACCTGTGGACTGCATGCAACCCAGGCACAGTAAAGCCAATTTAAATCCCACTGATATCAAGTATTTTTTAAAGCAAAGGAAGGCAGCTTGGATGGGTGTGGGAGCCTTTTGTCTCTGCAGTACCTCATGCAGGCCTCACTTCCTCTGCTCAAACCCATTGCCAATCAGAGGGGGAAACATGTAAAGTAAGCCCGTTTGCTTGAGCTGAACACACAGTTGTGATTTATCACTGAGATTTGTGAGCAAACCATGAAAAGCCATTTAAAGCAAGCTTTTGCTTGCTTTCAATGGATGTTTCCCTCAGTTGCCCCTGAAATTTCAGTGGTGTGTTTTGCCACTGAAATCTGGCAGCATTTCTCAGGGATGCTGGTGTATACGCTAAAATGTCCAAGGCCTGTATGATTCCTGCCTCTGTGCTAAGGGAAAAAAGTCTTACATACATAAGGGAGTAAGCCAAGATAGTAACTGAACTTTGGGCAAATATACATACGAGAATTGCATCATATCAGGAAAGAAACTATATAACTCTCCAGTAGAAATCAGAGGCATTTTCAATCTTGCTTAAGAATGGCTGGATCATACACTCTTGTGTATGATCCAGCCAGTGTTCATGGCTTGTGCATGTAATCCCTTTAAAGCCCAGTGGAACTCTGTTTCTTCCCTTCCTTCTTTGGTTTAAGGCCAGGCAGATGGCCAGAATATTATGGGAAGGAGGATGTCCATGCACTTTCTATATCCTCACATACACGTTTATGTGCCATGCTACTTTTTAGAACTCTAGGAAAATCTACCGCACATAGAGTGAAAATGGGGAATTAAGAAGGGAGTACAGAATTTTCAGTCTTCATAATATTCTAATGCATCGCTGTTACACTAAGGAAAGAAGGGAAGACATGGGGCTCCACTGAGCTCTGCAGGGATTATTCTGCTTGGAGCTGGGGTACTTGTATCATGGAAGATTGTTTCCCATTTCTAGCACAACCACTTGCATCCACTTTGTTGGATTACCTGTGATTAGAATCAATGTTTGAAGGATGCTACCCAAGTCTAGTTAACTGGGTCATATTTGATCATTGGTTTTATACTTGTCTATGTATCCTCTACTATAAACTTTGATTAGTCGGATTTTATATGTTTATTGGTTTTTCACTTACTATTTTATTCTATTTTATTATGCCAATAAAGGTATGATGATTATGATGATGAATATCGGTGACTGCACAAACTTTCAGCGTTTGTTGTTATAAAATTCTTCAGCATTCCATTGTTCCATATTTATTTAAAGACACACTGTGTCATATTTCTTAAAAAAACTCATAGTGATTAGCACAACTGAACATGTCACTTTGGAATAAAAAAAGATGATCATTATTTTGTATATGTAGAAAAAGCTTGTGATTGTGCTGAATGGGAGTATTTATTTGAGGATTGGTTTTTTTTGCTTGGTTTATTTGGACAATCTATAAATCTCATCTATAACAAAAAATTGTTAATGGACCTTGAACCTCTAAATGATGCCTCTCCTTGTTTTCATTTAAATTAGGAGCCAACTGCAATAGCTGTAAGGAACAATCACTAATGTTAAGGGATTATCAAATGATGGATGATAATAATGATATAGCAGTTTTCAGTATATGTCTAGACCAGACTTCAACTCTCAGAAGCCTCAATAGGCAAAGCAAGTGATCAGGAATTCTATGAGTTGTGGTCCAGTGACATCTTGGGGCCTAGGTTTGAGAACAACCTGTCTAGCTACAACTGCAACTGAATTTATTAAAATTACAGAGCAATATAGAAATGTTACAGGATATCAAGTAGATGATTCTAAAGCTGGGATTTGAAGGGTTTTCTCTCTTATGTTACAAGAGGAACCAGGACTAATTCAACTAATAATTTTCCAGCTTGAAAAGTCACCCATCTGATTTTTAGGTGCTACAAATTTTAGTAGGAATAATATGGGATTAAAAATAAGTAAGTCTCAGCTGTAGCATGGACCTTCTCTTAGCCATTCTCCATTTGAAAGCATTAAAAACATTTAAAATGAATATTCTATGGAACAATAATGATCTTGCACATAATATACCATTATCTCAGAAAAATATTAAAGTATTGGCAGTGAGTGATAAATATGTTTATTGGGGGAAAGCCTAGAATATAAGACAACACACAAGTTTATGCAAGGTACTGATTTAGACACGGAATATTTGACAGTACCTGTCAATATGTATATATTCTCAGGAAAATTATTTGCATCAGTTATTAGATGCTTCCTCAGGAACACTTTTAGGTTTATTAAAACTGGCAGACTACATTACATTTATTAATATGGATGTCATCTGAGGAAGGCAATATTAAAGGTCTGTGATTAAAGATGGGCATGAACCGCTGGATAAACAGGTGTTCAGCAGTTCCCAGCCTTCTACAGCAGGCGCCCACTCAGAGACAGTGCCCCAGCTTTCCTGCCTCGCCTCCTCGGAGCATGGTCTCTGAGTGGGCACCCATCAGGGGAAGCAGGGCTTGGAAATGCTGAACACCTGTTTGTCCAAAGGATGAATCAGCATGAACTGCCAAAATGACAGTTCACACACCCATCTCTATCTGTGAAACTGTTATATATTTAGACATACAATACATTGAGATTACTTTACATTTGATTGTCTTTAAATTCCATAAGAATTTTGTAAGAATAGGCAACTGGGTTTTTTAAAAAATATACAGTTGTTGGGGAATCTATATATCTATGGACGGGATTGCTATACAATGCCTGGATAAAATGGAGGAGACACAACTATCAAAGCAGATGTGTTCAGAAATATGAATCATACCTGTGAAAAGAGACCTATTTGGGTCTAGGAAACATTTTGAAGAGTGGAAATAGCTCAAAGAAGAAAGTTCTAATTAATATTTGGAAAGATACATGGAGGAAGGTAAACAAATATGCTTTGCTCTACGGGTATCTCTTCCAAAAGAAATGCATAAAGATTTAAATCTATATGCATATCCAGGGTACTCATGGAAATCATGAACACAGATATGTCATGTCAACAGGTGACAAAGGAAGTATGTGATTTTTCTGGTACTGTAGATCTGTAGTGCTGGTTAGACGAAAGGAGTAAATATTCTGAATGTACTGCCAATACAGAATTGAATGCTTATGGCTAAACCAGTTCTTGATCGTAAAGTATGTAGCTTGATAGATTTTAAAGGTTTAGGCTGCAATTCTATAACTACTTATCTGGGATTAAGTGCCATTTGAACCCAATGGGAATTCCTGGGCAAAATTCTGTTGGTGTAAATTTACACTGGCATAACTCAGATTGGGCACCAGAAGTTATTAATTTAAATTAACGGAAAGCTTCCTATACCCTCTTTCAGATTCCGAGTGTCTCTAGCCCCCCCCCCCCTTGTCCTGAAGAAGGCTTTGGGAGCCTCCTGATTGCGGGAAGCCTTTAATAGTAAAAAAAAAATCATTGGCAGCAATTTTTTTACCATTAAAAGCTCTCTCTTGCATCCTGAGGCTTTCAATACTTCCTCAAGGCAAAATGGAGCCCTAGGGAGTCTCAGAACCTAAAAGGGGGTGGGGACAGGAAGCTTTCCATTAGTTCGTATTAAATGTTTCTAGCGTCTAATCTCAGTTACACTGGCATAAATTTAAGCATGGACTTTGCCCAGCATTAACATTTATAGGATTGTACTCAGTTTCAAAATGTAGAGAATGCCTGTAAAATTTGTTAAGAATGTGTGTTTTAATTTTAAACATGTTTAAATGCAGACTTTTTTATATATATAAATTAATGGCCACAGGATTATTTTATGATAAATATTGGTAAAGGCATAAGTGAAAAGGAGAAATATTTCGGGTAATGAAATGGTGTTCTTTTGCTTGCATTGTACTCCAAACCTTTATCCATTTTCTCCTTTTGTACTTGCACTGGTTTGCATATGTAAAAAAAAATCGTTGAAATCCGGCTCTATACTCTTCTAATTTAAATACTGTAGTACTTGGAAAAAATAGCTGTGTATGATTGGAATCTCTTAATTCGCAGTCACTTTTGCTGGGTGACCACAGAATCTGTGTTTGCCATTCAATGCAGTGACATGAGACATATAATCCATACGTCCCACTGAAGCTAAGTCTCGATGATGTGCAAATACAGGAGGAAGAATGTCAGCAATAGTTTGCCAATTGCCAGGAACCCATATTTTAGAGAAAACAGAAATAGATGATGGAAAAAAAAATAGCTGTCTGAAGAACAAGCAAAGCTGGCCTAATCATGCTCTTTATTACTTACTACCGATGCTGGAAATACTGGGCATACCTGAAAAGAAAAAAGAGACTTTTGGTTAGGTATGCATTCAGCTCGGTATGACTCTCAAGTCCAGTACAATTTACATTTTTGTCCTGATAACATACAGAGGTCTTTATTCATAAAGGGTAAATGGAAGGATCTAGATAAAGTCAAGCACTCTTTATAGCCCTGCTAAGTTCAATGGGAGACTGAAGCTAATGCTGCTGAACTTCCATAGAAATCAATGGTGCTTTAAAATGCTAAGTTTTTAACATGCTAAGTTTTTCCAAATCCTTCACAGGTAAGATTTCATGAAGGCTTATTTCTAAAGATCCTGGTTTCTTGTAGCCCTTTAACAGCATTTCATGAAGGCTTATTTCTAAAGATTCTGAGTTTCTTGTAGCCTTTTAATCAGTCCTACATTTGATTAGATATACAGGGAAGGAAAAAAAATCTTGTTAATGACTACAGACAGGGGAAAAATATGTTGAGGTGAATATAATAAAAATGAAAATTCATGCACCATCAACTACTTTGGCCAGCTGTTGAGAATAACTGCTTTTATTAGATCAACATTATGTACATGTCACTTTTTGTTTTGTATCCCTGATATCAGTGATGTGTGTGTGTCAGAGAGAGAGAGAGAGAGAGAGAGAGAGAGAGAGAAGTTTTTTTAAAAAATGTCTTCATTATCATCTTAAAACTTGAGAGCTCGAAGGGACCCTCCATCCTTCATTTTCCTTTCCTTAACTTCCTTAACATGCATGCTGCAGCTGTTTCCATCTAAGAAGCTTGCCTGGCCTCTACACCATCAGCCAGGTGAATTTGGGACAGTAAAAGCAGCCCATAAGTGTGGAACTGCCCACAAGAACTTGATGCACAGCCTTGAAGAAGATGATTTATCATCAAAAGCTTGCTATTTGTTTTTTTTATATTATTATTCTTAATGGTCAATTAAAGGTATCACCTGCTCCTGCATTTGTACTGTTTCCACGACCATGTGGCCTTATCCTGATTTTTCCTTAACTTCAGTTAAGGTTTGGGAGTTGTCCATGAATACTTCTTCATTCTGAACAACACAGAGCATGCAGACAGGCATTTTGATGCTGAAAGAGTGGACTGTTAGTGTAAGCAAGCAAGTTCCTAATACTTGTAACTGCTTGCAGAAGTAGTCAAACTACTTTGGTGTGAGAAATATCACACATGTTGATTTTATAAAGCATCAGTATAGAAAAAATGTATCACCTGAGGACAGTTAGATATTCCACCTCCAATTTCTTCACACTGCCAGGTGATCTTATGACAGCAAGATAATGATGTCATGAAATAAAGCATTTTTTTCCAAACTGATCTTATTTTTAAACAAGCCCATGAGTTGTAAGAGGCTCCCACAGATGATGATGTGTTAATACGTGCCAGAAGGTGTAGGTGTTTGCAAATGTTACCTATGTCCAAACACTGAAAAGTCACTGGAAACTGCAAACACAATAGACTTTCTTTTCATGAACCTTTGTATTCTGTGTCACCGTTATTTGACTTTCTTTTTCTGTAATTCAGTAGCGACAACAGCAAATCTCCCACTGCAAAGTGGAAGCAAAGGAAACAGACCTAATTGAGGATCAATGCATTAAAAGTTGTCTTAACTACTAACAGATCTTTGCAATGTGTTATTAAAAACAAATGTATGTATAATTTTACCGGGATGTTAAATATCTCAAATACTATACAAGTATTATATTTAGTACATTCAGTAGCTGCCTAGAATTGTTTAAATATTCTTATTTTGAATTATGAAAATTCTAAATGTACCTCAACCATTTTCATTGTCAGCATAAAAAATTACACTATATAGTGATGGTAAGAAGTAAACCAAATGGAGGCATGCACTTTAGCACATTAAAACTGTTGCTGTGTAGGTATTATCTGAAACACTTCCCTTTGGCAAAAAGTAGCCTTATATTAGTTAAACCCCAAGTTTCTGCGAGTTTATCTTCAATGCAAATACTCTATGGTCAGGGTATTTTTGTCCATAGAAAAATACTGTAGTGGCTTGCCTAGTCTAAAGGACAGAGTAACCCTTTTACAAATGAAAGCCTTCAAGGCCAGATCCAAATGCTATATAAATGGGAACGGAGTAGTCTCTGTTTGTGACTGGGCATGTAATAGCTGTATGTTTGTTCTTATAAGAGCTAATACTTACATGCCAATACTGACAGACAAATAAAATCAAAGACAAGTCAATTTAAGATGATGATATCTTATGGAAGCAGACAGTTGCATCCAACATTGCATAAGAAAATGTCTGCTTGCATGATGCAATTTCCCTATGCTCGTCTTTCCCTGCACCCCTTATGCCACCTGAAATCTTCCCCAGAGTGCCCTCCAACACTTCAAAACAGAATGGGAGGAGTGGCAGGGCTGTAGGGTAGAGGATGAATCCATTCTGCCAGTGGATGCCTTTTCATTGGAGGCAAAACTGAATGTCTGCAATCAAGAGGTGTTTTTTTAAAAAGTTGCATTGATTAACAATTGTTGGCTTCTGGTTGAATTCAGATGGTCATACTTAGACTAGAATGACTCAAAGGGACCAAAGTAGAGCCCAGAGATGCTGGGGAGCGGGGGATCCACATTCTGGAAAATGTTGCTAATCTCTTAAGGGAAAATGCTGTGATCTCCAGACTTTTTAGCCATTTTCTGCAGTTTTCTGAAGTGTAGCTTTTTCATGACCTCATCCTAACGAATCCTGAGATTTGTAGTTTGGGGAAATACTTCAGTTTCTCTACTGTAGTTCAAGGGAGTACACTAGAGCCCTTTAGCAAGGAATTCTAAGTAACTCAGTGAACTACAAATTTCATAGGATGGAAATAAGTCAGTTACAGTAGTATCAAACCACGACAATGGCATAGTTTATAGACATGTATTGGATAAAATGATCCCTTTATCTCTGTCAGTGTAAGAGGCTGAGGGTAGGCACAAATAAAGGAGTGAGGGTAGGCGCAAATAAAAAGGACACAATTTCTAGGAAAAATCTGTGCAATTGCCTAAAAGAAATGAGATGTGAGATCCTCCAAATCAGAAGCCAACAATGGAGAGGTAAGAGCAGAGCTGGTGCAGACGAACTGTGTTTTCCTACAGAGGATCACTCAAGCTGAGTAAATTTTTTCTGAGGCTGTGAATTCTCTGTGTGTGAGAAGGGGGGGGGGGAACAATCCTGCGAATTTCAAAACCTATCTCGAACACAGCTTTAAAGAATTCACTCTGTGATCCAAAGGTCCATTTTTTTCTGAAAATTAATGCTCTTACAAAATGTTTTTCCCTTCTTTTTGAAGGTTCGCTTTTTTCCTTGCCTGGTAGGAATTTTATCATAATTTCATGCCCCCCCAATACTTCATGGTTTGTTACTTGCTCTATTACTTTCACATTAAACTTGATAAGGTCCTGCTTCCTGTGATATTCATTTTGGAGGTTTGATTCCTCACAGCTGCTGCTTTGAAGTGTGAGATAACATTTGGAACAGGGCACATTGCTGCTGCTGTGTGTTTTTAAACTTTTCATTTAGCTGTGGCACATAACCCTGTTTCTTCAAAATAACTTTTCAGTGAATGGTTGTTTCCAAAGCCATCTCTCTCTCTCTTATTCTCTCTCTCTCTCTTTTAAACAGGGCAGAACTCCAGACTTCCATTAAAAAAACAAACAACTAATAACTTTGACTACAAAAAGTCTGGACAGCTTATATTCTGCTTGTTCCTTCTGCCCACCCTCTGAAAGATTTAGAACAAAAGTCAAATGAGCAAGGATTCGAGTTAATGCAGACCTCATTTGCAAGCATGGCAGAATGGATTCTTGAATTTCTTGTTTTTGGTGCCCTTTCCTTCATAGCACACCCTGCCCCCCAGTCTGAACTGAGCTGTTCGCAACACCTTTAGCTGGAAGAATAAGCATATAGGAAACCATCCAGCCATAAAGCGAAGCACTGGTAAGATTTCAACATGAGAGTAAGCACCAGCTTTAATGTCTCTCAATGAAATAGTCAGGACTTCAGAGGATTTAACATTGATTGCATCATGCCAATTGTTTTTCACTAGCTTATTAATAGTTGTTTTTGTTCTCCTGCTACAGCAAGATGCGCGGAAGGAAGACTTCCACAAAATTCCCAGGGTCAATGGCACCCACAATGCACAAAGATATATTTATGGATGAGATTCCATTGTGGGTGAGAGGCACAATATACAAAATGTGAACCTAACAGATGTCCTTTCCCTTTCTTTCTGTGACCATACAACTCTTGAATCCGAAACAGCATCTAACACTGACCACAGTCAAACAAAGAGGATGAGGAAGAGTAAAAAGAGTGACCCATGTATACTTACCTCTTGCATGAGCAGTTATGCATTAGGGACAGGCAGCTGCAACAACGTCTGCATCACTGGGTCTTATACTTTCAAGATCTCTAAGACTGGGTAGGATCCTCAACATCATGAATGCTAAGCAACAGATAGAACCTCAAACCATGGCATTTCTGCACTCTGAAAGAGCACATGTCTGTGTTATACATAAGGATAGCTCTGGTGCATCACTATGTGTGAAGTAGGGATGTAAATCTCCGCTTATTTTATTCTTGCAGATGAGAATGAAAAAAAAATATTAAAACCATTTATCCTTGCTAGCAGAGATTATGTTAGGTTTTGTGTGTTTTTCCCATTTTGGGACTTTGCAAAAACTTCCCAGAAGTGGTTTTTGCACCAAAAAAGTTATATTTTGTACAAAAACCTTGCATTTTCCATTAAAAAACTGTTTGTGTGTGAAAAAAAATTAATGTAAAATTCAAGTTCTTTTGTTCCATGAAATGCAAGATTTCTTATGCAACGTGCAAGGGTGGCTTTGTTTTCTTTTGTTGTTATTGTTTTAATAAAGCTGCTGCTGACCAAAAACATCCCTGGTTGTTTTGATCTCATGTAGCGTCAACAACTCTCAAAATGACTGACAGTTTTTTTTGAAGGGATTTCATGATGTATCAAGACACATTTCTTGTCGAGGGCAGAAAAATTGTGAATTTCAGTTACATCCTTAGTGTGAACCAGTGTTGAGCAGTGCTCAGAGTGTTGGATCAGGATTGGTAAGAGCCAGGTTTACATCGCTGCTTTGTCGTGAATCTTACTACAACTGGGACACATCACAGTCTCTTAGCCTAACCTACTTGACAAGGTTGCCGTGATGGAGAAAGAATGGGATATAAACAAAATCAATTGTTTGTTTGTTTATATGCTGATTTTCTCCCAGAGCTATAAAATGATTGCCATATTATAGGCTGTTAATATATGTTCCTCCCTTCCTGTATATGGCTAGCATTTGTACACTGTAAAGAGGATATGAAAAATAAGAAGTTCAGATGACTTGAATTGTCATGTGATAGAACAAAGGGCAATACTATTATTATGGTACATGTTATGGTGCACATAAATTAAAGCAAGAAGGAAAGCTACCACACTGGTGGATGCAATCTTGTCCACCAGTCATTCCCTACCCACTGCCTTCCAGATGTGATAGCTTACAATTCCCATCACCATAGCTAGCATGAAATGGGAATGCTGGGAGTTATAACCCAGCACATTTGCAGCTAGCAACAGGCTGAGGAAAAGCTGCTATATACATAGTGATTTGGCACTAAGTCCCAGTAAATGCACTGGGGCTTATTTCTGGGTAGACATGAACAGGATGGCATTGTAAATCTGATGAAATGCTTCCTGTGAATGCATGCCATTATTTTTGGCTAATTATATAATAATGATCATCACCATTGTCTTAGAACGGCAGAGCTGGAAGGGACCCTATGGATCATTACTTTGAACAGACTTAAGATTCCAGGCTAAACTTTAAAACCTCAAGCCCTTGACCACAGAGGGACTTCCTTTCAAGCAAGCATGTGCAGGATTGCACAACCTGTAAGCATTTTAGTTTTCCATGAAGGTAGGATATCCCATGTTTGCTTTGAGTCTGAGCCACCTGTTCTATTGAAATCGTATCACTACCGTGGCACCACCGTTGTGCCCAAATACTCACAGATATTTGCTGTGCCCCTAGGAATGGGGAGGTAGGAGCCTGGGCTCCAAGGCCGTCCCTGATAATTCTTCTTGCATTTCCCACAGTCTGGGCCTGTTGTGTTGTGCTCACATTCACATAGCAATCTTTTGTTTTCTTCTCTGCAGCCAGTGGCATGAAGATTGCACTTGCACCTGACAAAAGAAAGAGAGAGAGAAAGGGGGGGGGGGAAGAGAGAACCAAGGTGTTATCACAAGTGAAGATCTCGTTTCAACCTGTTTTGCTCCAACTGAAATTCTGCTTTTGGCAAGAAACATCTACATAACAACAACAACAAAATGCCCAAGTATGTTTTTCTTGTTGCTGTTTTAACTTACTCGGTTTAACAATAACAACAACCACCCAGAACCATTTCAAATTGCTTTCATGCATCAGTGCTGTGACAGCTGGATATTGCTGCCTGGTGTATACTAAATCAAAGAAAAAGTAACTGCATGAAAACTTTTAGGGTCTGGTGCCCTAAACCCTTCCCTCAAATCAACAAAGCCAGAATAATTCACATTGGTATATTATATTCCAAGGACAAATCTATACTCTAGAGTAAACTGCCATTCCTGCTTTCTCAGAACCTTGGCAATTGGAAGGTACACACACACACACACACACACACACACACACACACACACACACACACACACACACGCGTGTGTGTGTGTGTGTGTGTGTGTGTGTGTGTGTGTGTGTGTGTGTGTGTGTGTGAGAAAGAGAGAGAGAGAGAGAGAGAGAGAGAGAAAGAGAGAGAGAGAGAGAGAGAGAGTATACAGGAGCTGGAGATTGCAAACAGAAAACTCAAACCTCACCCAGCTATCCTTCTTTTAGGGGTTAGCTGTGTTAGTCTCTCACAGCAAAACAGAAAAGTCTGCTGGCGCTTTAGATTAAGTGGGTGATCAGATGAGTATATGGTTCATTATTTGGTTCACTTTTGGTGCGGTTTGCATCACCCTATTTTCTGACAACTACATGTATTTAAAGTAAGAGTGATCCATCCTGCTCCCTTCTGGCATAGCATTAGGGCTACAGCTTATTTGGAGAGATTGGGATCACTCCTGATTACCTTGTTCCGCAGTTTGTGTGGTTGCTTAATTCACTCCCAAATAGAGCTGTGGGCAGCCTTCTCTTCAGTTACCACACTGTGACATATGCAATGGGTTGTGACAATAGAAAGGATGATGGAGAAATCCTCTCCTTTATTTTCCTCTTCTCACAGTTTTTTAAAAATATTCTCCTAAGTCATGCAGCACTATTTCAGATATAAGGGAGTATCTGTGCTAGACTGGTGTATTGCTGTAGTGTTATGCCACTTAGTAGATTAAACAAGAACAACAAAAGTGAAGTCACCACAGAATGTAGAATGACAACCACAAAAGGCGGAGAAAGGGGTAGGAGCATCAATCATTGAAGGAAGGAGAAATGGGAATGATCTGAAGTGTTGTCTGGATCCTTCTCATGGGAGAAGAAATGTCTATGTGAATGGAAGGATCACTGAAGCATGAGATAAAATAGATTGCACCAAAGATAAGAGTCTTTAAAACATGGCCTGGATTGCTCCAAATTTCCTTGTCTAGTTGTGCCCTAATATATTTTATTCAGCATAAGATTTTGGATTGAAGCCCAGTTCCTCAGCTGAATTAGCTCATATAATTTTTTTTAGTGAAGACATGCTTGGTGAAATGATATTTAACTAGAATGACCACTTACACATTGCCAAGATAGTGGCATAGATTTGCATTAATTCCCTTGCATACTTCATCACTGCCTCAACATTCACAACACAGTATGAGGCAACAGCACAATCTGGGATTTGTACCATGTGATATTCCCCCCTCTATTATTTATTGAGGGTATGCACTCACAACTAAAAAAATTACAAAAAGTTATAGTCTACTACAACATGAGTGAAATAATTCTTTGTTACAATGACATCCCAATGTGACAACCTTAATGTAACTTAGTTATATGCTTGCTATTGGTAAAAAGAACTCATTAGAAGTAACTGGTCATTGGTAACTTGTCACTTCTCCATATATAATTTATGTCTGCTTTTGAAATTTACTTTTCAAAGTAAATTGTCAGCTTATCAGCAACAATTAAAACAAACAGAAAAATCCAAAGCATTTTCAAAAACATATGTATTAATAAACTTTTCAAAAATGAAAAAGTCAGAAACAAATTCAAAATACTATACTAATCTCCATTCCCCCTTCCTGCCCAACTTTTAAACTTTACACAAATTTACAGGTGCATGAACATAAATATGCCATGCTTTTTTACAACCCTAGCTGTCTATATAGACAGAAAATTCTATTTTACAAAAGGTCAAACCAAGATATTTCGCTGCCCGAGGCAAAGCCAGAAACAGCACTTTCTGCCTGAGTTAGGTGCATGGCATCTATAGCCAGGCAAATTATTTTGGTACATGAGTTAGCAAAGCTGACAAACTCCTTTCTTCAGCTCTGGGATTTAAAAATGTGATACAAAGCTTGCTATCTTTTCAAGACCCCCTACATATTCTTCTAATGGTAGTGATGCCACTGACATACAACCTAGGTTAAGATCTATTGAAGCTCACAGCTATATTATGTTGAAGAGGCCCCCACAGCACTGTATAAAACCTGAATTACTATTGTTGCTTTCCTCTGTTTCTGTGTTTAGAAACTCCCCCACCACTTATGGTCTCTTTCGAGATGAGGAACATTCCGTTAAAAAGCCTGCAGACAACACTTCAAAAGTCTTGAGTGTCAGAGGACAGGGTTAATGTAGAGAAAATCAACACAAAGCATAGCAAGTGAAGAAGAGGACACATTATTCCACAACAAATTCTTTATCCTAGTGCCCCATTCCTGAACCTGATGCCCTTCTGAAGTGTTGGACTATTATGCACACAATCCTCAGCCAACAGTGACCATGCTAGAGGGCATCAGACTGGAGAAGCCTGCCCTAATACTTGTACAACAGTCTTGCAAATGAGCTCATTTGCTTTGGGAAAAGCACAGAGGTTTTATGAATCTTACTCATGTGCTCTTCTGGTGGCAATTCTACGTTGCTACAGGCAACTGAGGTAACAACCGCAACAGGCAATTACATGAGGGGCTGTCATGCAAGGGCAAAGTGCAGTGCAAAAGTGGAACCCTTCTGATACACTTATATATTTCTGGAGACTACTGTAGGTGAAACAGCAGTACATAGTAAGAACACCACTTTTTTTTAAGCTGCAAAATAAATTAAAGTTGGATTTTCCCAGACAGCTAATCTAAAAAAAAATAAGGATCATGTTTCCAAGGCATGTGAAATGGAATTTGCACTGAAGCATTTACACAACTACTTTCCCTATGGAATTCCATCACAAGGCGATCGTGAAAAGTAGAAAAAAAGATCAGATGAGTTTACAAGAGTGTAAACTAACTAACATGGAGTTGAGTTAGCAGAAAAATTTGAAAACTTCCATAATAAAAAGAACTGCCTTTGACCTACCCTTTGTTCTGAAGGAAACATGAGGCTTTCCAGCTTTATCAACGAGGGATGCTAGAAGCTGGCAGCCAAATAACACCTGGAAGTCTACACATTCCCCTTTCTCCCTGTCTGTGATAGATTTGACACTACTTCATTTCACATAATCATATTCTCCAAGGAAAAGAATTTCTATGAGAGCTTTGTGGATACCTTGGACTGCCAGAAAGACAAACAAATGGGTCCTAGATAAAATCAAGCTTGAACTTTCTCTGGAGGCGAAAATGATGAAATTGAGGCTGTCCTACTTTGGATATCATGAGAAGGCAGGATTCTCTGGAAAAGACAATAACGCTGGGAAAGGTGGCAGGCAGCAGGAAAAGAGGAAGGCCAAATATGAGATGGATTGAATTCACAGGCTGGAGTTTACAAGAGTTGAGCAGGACAGTTGAGGGCAGGATATTTTGAAAATTGCTCATTCATAGGTTTACCATGAGTTGGGGTGAACTGATGACACAACAAGAACAAATGAAAATGCTCGTAGCTTGCAGCTCTGCAGATGTCTTGATGTGGCCATGTGCAATTTCACAGTACATCACCCTATACATGTGGACTTAAAAGCAAGTCCACTGATTTAATGGAGCTTATTCTTCAACCAAACAGCATAGGATTGCCATTTCTGCTAACTTATTATACATATCTAAACTGCATTCCTATGACATTACAAGGTCTTCTCTCCCAAGGTTTTGGATTACGATATGTACTAAACCCCTTCCATGAATTGAAAGCCACTTTCTAAACATTCTTCAAGGAACTGAAAAGGCTTTCTAGATCAGGGAGTGCTTTTCATCAGCACTAAAGCACTGCGATTTCTTTCCAGTAGATGTCAGAAATGGTTTAAAATCACCACCAAGTAGATGCTGGAGAGGTGCCCAGATATTTAAGCAACTATGCTTGATTATTTTACTCATAGTTTAACATTGGGTGGTTAGATAGATTCTTCTTCTGTGGGCATTTGTCACCTGTTCCATGGAATGACGAGTAATTAAGGCTAACCAGCACAAGGCATGGGAAAGATTATAATTTCTTTAGTGCAAATGAAGAAGTGCCATTTCTGGCTTTCATTAAAGGATGATGTGACCTAGAGCAAATGGCAACCCAAACATACATCTCCACGGTAAAGCATATTTCTAGTGGTTCTAAGGAATTTTTGAAGACAAACAGTAGCCAGGTAGGTGCAGTATGCATCTCCTCTACAGCTGAAGCTCATGACAACCCATGACTAGCTGTTATTTAAGGAATTTTCCAGCTCTTTCTAGCTGGAAATATTAAAAAGCAACTTTTCTTTTTAATTAACATTGGCATGAAGAAAACTCCTCATCAATAGACTTATAAAACGGGCTCTGCAAAGCAGACAGTTTAATTATTCTACATTTATGGGGCTAGACGTCCTTATAAAGACTTTGTTTTCTTCACACACTTTAAAATATCCTGGACTGTCATTTGATTATAATTCTTTTTAAAAAAATTATTGGGATAAGAAAAGTTGAGTTTAATTGCTTAAAAAAATAGAACCTCTGGAAAGGGGAGAGGTTCTACTCTAAGGTATTAAGAGAGATGCCATGTCAGTGCCGTCCCAAGACATTACGTGTCCTGAAGGCCAAATGGTGCCTGCCCCCTGCCTGTCTTGCACTAGTCAGACACAGGTCCCTCCCTTTCTCTGTTTTACCCAATCCCCATCTTAAAGAAATTACTTCACTCTGTTGCATGGTGGTTTCAGCCTGTTAGAAGCAAATTCATACCACAGGCTCACCTTTCGCTGGAATTCTCACTTCACTCTAGTTTGACTGTTGCCACTTTACGCTACAGAGTGTATTTGTGGCACAGCTGAATACTCTACTGTGTAAGAGAATGTGACACAGTTGTCCCCTCCTGCTGAAAGAGCAGGTAAGGGGGGAAAAAACCCTCCCTTGACTTATGGGTTTTGCCTAATTATAGGCCAGTCGTGACCAAGGTGGCTGAAACATAGCAGCACTGAAATTCATTGGATGATACTGATTATCTGAATCTACTTATGTCAGGTTTTCCAGTAGAATAGGAGATTGAGACAAGGCATGGACGGATTGATGGCCAAGGGCAGAGACTGAAAGGGGTGTGTGTGGTCCACTTAGTCCTCCTGGACCACTTGACAGTTTTTGACCCCTTGGAGCATGATATCCTTTTGAAATTACTTGAGGGACTGGGCACTGCAGTGCTGTATTGCTGTGAGTCCAATGTTTCCACATGGATCATACCCAGTAGATGGTGCTGGAGCATTCCTGTTTGACTCAGCTGGATGTAGCAGCACAGAAATGAATGCAGTACTAGGCTACACCAACAGAAGTACAGCATCTAAATTCAGGGGAATAATGGTACCACTCTATTCTGCTTTTGTCAGACCTCACCTGGAGTACTGTGTTCAGTTCTTGGCATCACAAACCCAGGAAGCTAGAGTATGTCCAGAGGAAGATGCCAAAGATGATAAATGATCTAGAAACCAAGCAAGCTCCATAAGAAATTATGGAGAGAGTTGGATATGTTTAGCCTGAAGAAAACTGAGAGGTAATATCTGAAAGGGTAATATCTAGCAGATGAAGCAAGACTGCCTTTTACTGCTCCATAGTGTAGGAACTGAATCAAATGGATTCAGTTAAACAACAGGAAGACCATCTTGATGGTAAGAGCTGTTTTAGAACAGACAGGGAAGAAGATGGTGGAATCTCCTTTGTTGAAGGTTTTCAGAACTTGCATGGCTATCTGTGAGGGATACTGTGGACTTCCTGAACTTGTGGTGACTTCGATGTATCTTTTAGCTCTACAATTCTATGATTTTATGAGCTCACAGCCTTTGACATATGATGTCCCACAGACTTCTAGCTTACCTTTGATATTATTCAATATCAACATGAAACTAGTATATTTTATTTATTTATTTAAAATATTTTTATCTTACCTTTCTCCTTAAAAAGAACCCAAGTTGGTCATTTGCAAGTTTAGACTATCCACTATACCCAGTAACCATAACTATGAATAACCCTATAAAATCTAGAATTGGTTAAAAAAAAGTTTGTTATGGATCATCTTTCTAAACGTAAGGAGGGACGAAGCCTGCCATATCTCTGTCAGCAATTTATTCCATAGATCAGGGGCCACAATCAAAAAGGGACAATTCCTCATTTTCACTTTTTTGGTCTCTCTAGGTTTAACAACTTTTAACAACATGGATTGAGAGGAGTGGGTGAGATGGATAGTTAATTTCTGGGAGAGAAGGTCCTAAACCATTAAGGGCTTTACAGGTCATAACCAGAACCACAAAATGAGCATGGAAAGTAACAGGGGGGCAATGAAGGCATGCCACAACTGGAGAGACATGATCAAATGTACTAGTCCCATTAATCAGTCTGGTGACCACATTTTGGACCTGCTGAAGTTTCCATACTGTTTTCAAGGGTAGCCCTAGGAAGAGCACATTGCAGTAGTCTATTTTTGAGATTATCAATGTATGAACCACTGTTGCTAGGCATTTCTTATCCAGGTAAGGGTGCAACTGAGCAATTAACCAATGTTGATAAAAGGCACTCTTGGCCACAATAGATATTTGAGCCTCCATAGAGAGTACTGAGTCCAAGAGTACAGCCCAGCTATGGAACCAATCCCATTGAGGCCTAGTCAATTTTCCTCCAACCATTCTGATGATCCTGCTTATAGTAGGATCTCCATCTTATCTGGATTCTGTTTTAGTTTATTGGTCCTTGTCCAATCCATTACTGAAGATAGGCAGCACTCAAGAACCTGTGCAGCATCACCCACAGATGAAGAAAAGGAGAGATAGAGCTGTGTGTCATCAGTGTACTGGTGACAGCAAACTTCAAATCTCCATATGACTCCTCCCAGAGGCTTCATATAGATGTTAAAGAGCATTGGGGAGATGGTCAACCCCCGTTGTACCTCATAACAGACGCTCCAGGAGATGGACAAAGCATCCCAAAGCTGTATCATCTGGGATCAGCCATCAAGAAAGGACTAGAACCACCCAAGTATGGAGCCCTCAAATCCTAAACTCTGTTTCAGTATCATGTTGTGGCCTAAACTCCAACTGAAGTGGATCCAGACTACCAGCTTCTTCCAAAAATGCCTGCAACTGGTTAGCTACCACCCTCTCGATCAACTTGCCCAAGAAAGCAATATTAGGTTTGTAATTGATCAAATCATCTGTCACCAAATTAATTTTATTAAGAATGGGTGCTATTATACTTTCATTTAAACAACAGGGCACAAGGCCTTCCTGGAGAGAAGCACTGTTGACATGAGAGACCCATTCAACTGTTGTGCTCTTGGCGGATTTAAATAGCCAAGATGGGAAAGGATCTGAAATAGAGATAGTTTCACAGTGTGCAAGTGCCTCGTCTACATCCTCAGGCCTTACTAAATGAAACTGAAAACCTGACTAGATGGTGCACTGGACATCTCAATCCGATCTACAGGGATAAGTAAGGAGTCAATGTCCTGAAAAACAAAATAAAAATGCAAACAAATAAGCAAACAAACCACTGCACTCACAGGAGTTAAAAATATAGTAGGGCACCCCCATCCACAGATCAATATTGGCTGATTAACTTACCCGCTGCCAGAAAATACTAAATAAAACTCCTCAGAAATACGGATTTATATGTTTTTCTAGAATATATTTACCAAAACTGGCTATTAGAGGGAGTCAGAGACCATGCAATGTATAGCATTCAATACTTCCATGTTTTCCAGCGTCTGCAGGGGGGCTTGGAACCAATGCCCTGCAGATACAGTGGTCCTACTGTATGCAGGAATTCCAGGCTGAAATCCTATTTGTTATCTGCTAACCTCCCATGTGTACAGAATATCTGAATGGAAGAGAATTCAAATACAGCATTCCATAAAGGTGCCTTGTCTGCAAAGGCTTGAAAAGAATGTCCAAAATTGAAGGTGGGAAACAGTAGTCTTCCAGATGTTTTTGCTTTAAACCCTCCAGTAGATGACCCAATTTAGCCAACAGTCAGAGATTTGGGGTTACTGTCCAAAAATATCTGGAGGGCCAAAGCTGCCCACCTCATCCTATATGCTTTTTAGGAGCTTTCAACCAGTTTTTGTTGAAATTGGAATACTGTGAACCTTAAGGTTCCTTATCACTTTTTCTTCTTCACTGAACCACACAGTTCTTGAATGTCTTTAATATGTGCCCTGATATTTCTGTTCAGCCAGCATTCCCTTTTTTTTTTTCATCCCACAGGGCTTTTAAAGAGCAAATGCATTTGCTTAAAAAGAGGAAGAATTGAATGTATCTGCCTGTATGATTCCTATCACTGGAGAGCAAAATCAAAAACAAAAGAATGCTCAAAAGGATTTTCTAAGTCTTTTTTGGAATGCTTTGACATAGTTAGAATTCCTGTTAATCTAGTTTTACAAAGCACCACAATAGAAAAAAAAATCCCAACAATAAAACAGGAAAGCCAATATTGTCATGAGCTATGCTCCACAGTATAGCACATGCTTTGCATGCCAGAAGCCCCAGGTCCAGCCCCCGACAGTTCTAGTAAAAAGACATTAAGTCATACCACTGACCATTCTAGGGAACAGATGATGGAGATAGCTGAACTGTCTAAAATGCGATAATGCAGGTCAATATATTCTAGTGACAGCACAATTTGACTTCCTTCTGTATGTCTTTTTGTCAGGAAAGCTGGAAACTGGGGGGAAAAAAGGATGAATTGGGGCTAGCTGATCGATATGGATGAAATGCACATTTTGGACCTTCATGGACCTTCATTGATTTCAAGGTACTAATGCTTACATATAAAGCCCTAAACGGTTTAGGGCCTCGGTACCTGGCAGAGCGCCTATCCCCACCTAGCTCTACTCAGGTCACTCAATCAAGCCAGACCGGACGGCTGAGGGGCTTAGCTTAACCCCGAGAGAGGCCTGGAAGGAGAGAACAAGAAACCGGGCCTTCTCGGCGGTGGCCCTTCAACTTTGGAATACCTTACCACTGGAGATTCGACTGGCACCCTCGCTGGGAATTTTTAAAAACAAGTTGAAGACTTGGTTCTTCCGGCAGGTCTTCCCCCCTCCCATTGCATAGCTTCTTTTCCATCTTGGATCCTGTTTTCTTTATCGATTTTTGCTCTTTGATCAAAGTTATTTTAATGTTGTTTTTATCTTTATACTCTGTAAGCCTCCCAGAGTAGATTCCCGAATCTAGATGGGCGGGGTAAGAATGGAACAAACAAACAAATAAATAAATGGATGCCAAGGAATGGCTCCAAATTATTTCATTGACTGTGCCAAAGAACAAGAGGGCACACCCTTTCTAATCCCAACATACAGAAGCTGACTAGATAGGCAGTTGCATCAGACTCCAATGATAGTGACAGAACAGCATCCTGCATTACACCTGAGGGAGAAGGGTGACTTGTTGTGGAGTGAGGAGTGTATCGACTGGGGAAAATGCAGAATTCTTTGTTCATGCTGGCTGTCTACTAAGGTGCTCTATATTTTCGTATGAATGTGCACAACTCTGGCATGTATCTCAACAATCATTTTAGGGACAGTTCTCTCCAGGCAGCTTGGAGCAAAAGAAAGATAAAAATATGCTTCTGCTAAAATACTACCAATCTAAACAGCTGCTAAAACACTTCAGGAACTAGCATAATACGTCTGTAAGATTTAAACAGCTTTTTAAAAATCCCACACACTACTGGTTTACAACTAGTACAAATGCAAACCATTGAAATGGAAATGAGAAATCTCTGGCCCTCCAGATGTTTTGTGGACTCTAGTTCCCATCATCCCCATCCAGCAAGTCGAACAGACTGGGAGAGCTGCAGTCCAAACATTTTTCACAGCCAGCATTTAAGTGGCCAGTGGTTATCCCTTGGGAAGGACTTTTATAAATAAGGAGCCACTTGGCAAAAAGACCCTTCGGATTTGCTTGTATGCATTCTCCCATGTTCTTAAATTAAGTACAGCAGTCACAGATATCTATGTAAGCATCCATGTACTGGTGACAGTCTTTTACAGACTTATATAGAGATGCAACCAGAAGCCCCCCCCCCCCCCAATGTGATTTTTGTACTATCAGTTATCTTCTTCCTTCAGTTTGTCATCCTTTGAGACAGATAACCATTAGGAGTCCAATCTTGCCTATTAACTTGCAATGCAGTCTTAAAAATGCACCAGGTAAAGGGACTTTTGAATGGAAAGAAGCCTCTTCCTAGCAGAAATCCATGTACACTGGCATATCCCCTATGGTGACAGAAACTACTTCTGCTGGCTGGCGTCACAGAACAAAGCACAAAGGGATCTGCTAACAGAGCTGTTTTCCTGGCTAAGGATCTCCTGGCGGTGAGGTAGAGAAGGGAAAAATAAATGAGTCAAGTTATGGCAAATCCAGACCTAAGGATCTGACCACCAATGTGCCAGCATCAAGTTAAGCCAAGATGGAGGCAGCCCTAACTGATTTCCAACACCTCCAGACTAGGATGAGTTTGGATTCAGCACAGCCTCAGCTGGCCCACAGCCACCTTGGTTCTGAAATGCTGCTCTTGTATTCCAAAATGGCTTTCTTATTGGGTCTCTCTCAATTGCACTGGATTCCTTATTCCTTTTAAAGACCAATAAAGGATAAAGGCTAACGTTGAACTTTGTGGGTATTGGTGGTGACTATGGTTCCTTTGACCTCAGCAGCTTATTTCATCATCAACAGTCTTAAGCATAAAGTACAATAACCCTTATCATTTGAGGAATATAAGCAAAGGAAAGCAATATATATGATTTTTCTTAAGGCAGGGATTACCGGGTAAAATAGCATTCTTTTGATGATTTTTCTGAGGGTTCAATGTGCTGGGGATCATGCTGTTTGACCTTAGAGTCCATGAAACATAGCAAGAGATTCACACTCGAAGAGATAATAGAGGACAGAGATGGCATTTCGCGCTGCATACTGAGCAGCCTCGCCTTCTGAAGCACCGGCGTGGGATTCTCTGTATCTTTATCAATCTAGTGAGATGCAATTGAACTACTCTAGTATATTCTGTGCATGTCACTGTGAGAGAATTCATTCTGAAGCTACCAAAAAGGAAAAAAAAAGAACTTGTGTACTGGGAGAGAATGATGCATAATGAATGGATAAAAGCAGCCTATGGATGTTCAGCGCAGTTCAGAAATGTTCGTACAATGATGGGCTTAAGAACGGTAGGGGAATGCACACAACAAAAAGAAGAAGTTAAGATTTGTGCATCTGAAATGCAGGTGGATGGAAAACACAAAAAGGTAAACATCTATCAGCTTATCTTGAGGAGGAAAAAAAAACCTCTACTGCAGAGCACATGAAAATAATTTTTATGGACTTCGCTCATTAAAAATGAAAGTTTAGGTTCAATTGTACTTTAGATACTTTCTGTCTTCCCTCCTTTTTTTTTTTTTTTAAAAAAATTGTGATCCCACTCTAACCTGTGGGTTAGGAAATTAAAAAAAAAATTAAATGTGGGAAAGACTATGGAGCGCATCTTGATTCATACATGATGACCTGCAGTCAAAGTCCTGCTTCTGATTTATGCATGCCTAAGAGTAAGGATCAAATTGCTGCTCATTAACGAGGAGCTGCTTGTGCTCCTGTGCATGTCCCTGATTGTGCAATCAGATGTATGCTCAGGAACAGAACCAACACCTTGTTAGTAAGCAACAATTTGCTACTGTGACTTATGCAATTTCCTCTATGCAAGCACACATCAGCGCTAGAGTTCTGGCCACTAGGGTTGTATGTCTTCTCCAGGGATGCTGGAGAAAATTAAAAACAACCACCACCTTATAAATGGACAACAGCTGCTTATTCAGATTCATATAGTTGTCACTCTATTTCCCCTTCGAAACCATGGAGGTCATAATTCTTTCTATAAGGGCAAGTCATGTAAAAGTTCCAAAAGTCAAAGTCAAATCAGATGTGCACCTCAGGCACCCAAATTAGCTGTTCCTCTATGGTCAACATCAAACACCAATCTAAACCCCAAATAGTGTATTAGCTCTGGAGTTCAGACCAAGTGCCCATCAACACCCCACCTCACCCAAGACCAGGCCCATATTTGAACACCTTAAGTCACTTGGGGATATCGGTTGATATAGCATTGTTGCTGGAAATCAAAGTAATATCTGCAGCACAAGGAGCCATCCTTCAGCTAGTATGTCAGCTGCAATACTTCTGGGACAGAAATAGTCTGGCCACAGTGGTCCAGCAACTTCTTGACTGGACTACTGCTAGTGTTATTGTATAAAAAGTACACAAGAACAGTCGGTGTAAATACTGCTGACAAGTTGCTAAAGTGTGTTGGCTACAAGGAAGACATTTCAGCAGTGCTTGAACACTTGCACTGCATGAATTTTGTCCATTTCCAGTTTTGTTGTCTATAAAAGCCTAAGCAACCCAGTGTTTAGTAACACAAAGGACCACCTTCTTGCATTGCCTGAAGCTGTCTGAACCCCTGGTCTTCACCTGAGGCTCTCAACTGGATCCTCTGACATTTGATGACAAGCACTTACTTGTTGCCCCTTCACGGATTGCTGCCTTGTCGTGGCGAAGGGGGTTGAGTAATTCAGAGAAGCTATGGGCTATGCCGTGCAGGGACACCCAAGACGGACAGGTCATAGTGGAGAGTTCTGACTAAACGCAATCCACCTGGAGCAGGAAACTGGCAAGCCACTCCAGTATCTTTGCCAAGAAAATTCCATGGACAGAAACAAAAGGCTAAAAGATACGACACTGGAAGATGAGCCCCTCAGGTCGGAAGGCGTCCAACATGCTACTGAGTAAGAGTGGAGGACAAGTACAAGTAGCTCCAGAGCTAATGAAGTGGTTGGGCCAAAGCCGAAAGGATGCTCAGCTGTGGACGTGCCTGGAAGTGAAAGGAAAGTCCGATGCTGCAAAGAAAAATACTGCATAGGTGGTTGGTTATGTTCCTGAGCATACATCTGATTGCACAATCAGGAACATGCACAGGAGCACAAGCAGCTCCTCGTTTTTCATTTCAAAGCTCTCAGAATGTTGTTACTGAAGGTCAGATTATAGATAGACTGAAAAGAAATAAATACATGAATATACGAATAAATAAAATAACCCAGAAACACTTGGATCTCATTTGACTGAGGCCTGCTACCTATTAAGACTTGGCCTAACCAAAATATCACCAAACTAACATTATCTCAGAATTTAGTTCAGGTCAGGTACCTGTCTGAGTTTGAAATCTCAGCCTGCTCTTTCTGGCAAGTTATTCCGAACCACCAAGTCACCCTACCTCTTGGGCAAGACCCTATCTAAGTCAGGTATTCCTTTGGACAAAACCACCTTAGTCTCCAAATTCATCTCATCTTCTTGTGCAAAGCCAGAAGTCCAACTGAACACACTAAACGCCAGCATTGCATAGGAAGACAGTCTTTTCAAGTCAAAACTGAACTACCATGAAAAGCTGGATCGAATTTGCAAAACAGGAATCTATCTTTTTCTCTGTCCTCCAGCAGTGACCTTCTTCCAAACCCCTGTGGATCATTCTTGTAAAACCAATTCTTCCTGCATTCCCCACCTCCTGAGACATCTGATTCTGTCCCCCTCCACTCTTTCCTCAGTTGGCAAGACAACCCACAGTCCCAGCGTGAATCTCTGAAGCATCTGGTGGCCCCCTTTCCCCCTCTTCCTCCCTTCTCTTGGCCACACAGAGCCACCCATTCAATTTCCTCTCCTCCCCATCACTTTCTCCCTCCTCCTTCACTTCGCTCTGTCCCACTCCCACCACAGAAGGTAGCTCTTCTTCCTCCATTGCTTCTCCTGACCCTGCATGGCTCAAGTGTGGCCGTGGGCCACTCACTCAAAGCTTTAGCCATGCCATGAAAGAAAGCCGAGGCTGACAAGCACCTATGCCTGTTTGTGCTCAGGGTGCCTTTGCCAGATTAAAAAGAAACATTACATCTTGGGTATGTGTTATAAGTGGAGCTACTGCTAATCTGAAGCAACAACACTTTCCCTGGATAATTGCAAAGGTGCTATTTATGTCCCCTCCGCCCCCAATCATGGAACTGTTCTGACACGGCGAGATGCCTATCTAACCTCCAACATTCACTCCCTTACTCTGTGGAAGCCCAGGTGCCCACCCAAATCCCCAGTGCCATTCCTCTGTGAAAAAAGATAAAAAGCTAGACATACGTACTTCTTTCATGCCAATGAGAAGAGAAAAAACAGTCAGAAAATACAAAGATATGAAAAAGAGAACATAAAGGCTCTTTACCAGCTGTTAACAAATTGAACTCAGGATAATGATGAACATGTTCCACAATTAGAGAACATCTTCAGACTAAAAATGGAATCCAGTTCACTTTGATATCACTCTCTCTTCCCCTCCCCATCAAACTAGTAAGTGACAGAGAGAGAGAAAAAAGACCGGAGTATCTACAGGACAGTGGAACTCATGGTGGTAAACAATGAAGAAGGCAGCCTCCACCTATCAGAGAACGACAGGTTACCCACCTGTAATTGTAGTTCTTCGAGTGGACCTCTGTGATTCACACCCTGGGTGATCCGCGCCTGCGCGGAGCCTCATCGGAAAGTTCTAGAGTTTCTGCGGTAGCAAAAAACACATTAGAATAAGCCCCCTCCCTCCTCGTATAAATACCTTGGTGCCAAGGCTCCCCTTTCAGTTGTGTCAACCGCCGCTACATTAAGCAGAATGGCGTGACAGTGGGGAGGACGGGCGGGATGTGTGAATCACAGAGGTCCACTCGAAGAACTACAATTACAGGTGGGTAACCTGTCGTTCTTCTTTGTGGCCTCTGTCACCCTGGGTGACTAAAAAGCTGTCTTACCCGGAGGTAGGGTGTCACACCAAGGTAGAGGCTAGAACAGCACGTCCAAAGGCCGCATCAGACTTCTGCCGGAGATCCAAGTCTATAATGCTGGATGAAAGTGGACGGCTGTGCCCAGGTGGCAGAGGCGCAGACGTCTGGAAGAGGTACGCCGCATAGGAATGCCATAGAGGTCGCCACTGCTCTGGTGGAGTGAGGGTGAATCACCTTCGGGACTGGTTTGCGTGCCAGCTGATACGCGAAGTGAATGGTTGAAGCGACCCATCTAGATATAGTTTGAGACGTCACTTGGCAACCTTTAATAGGTGGTTGGTGACTTATGAAAAGTTGAGGTGAATGCTTGAAAGGTTGGGTGCGTTGGACGTAAAAGGCAAGGGCTCACCTAACGTCTAAAGTATGGAGGATTCTTTCTTGAGTTGTGGACGGTGACGGGAAGAAAGAAGGAAGGATAAACGGCTGAGAGAGATAGAATTGAGATACGACTTTGGGGAGGAAAGAAATATCCATGGATAGTTTGACTTTGTCCGGAAAAAACTGTAAATAAGGATAGTCGTGACGTAAGGCCGCTAACTCACTAGCTCGTCGAGCTGAGGTGATGGCGACAAGGAAAACTGTTTTAAAGGTAAGTAGCAGTAAATCAGTTGAAGCTAAAGGTTCGAAAGGAGCTTTAGTAAGTTGTTGTAGTACCAGTTTTAGTGACCATTGCGGGGAAGGCGGGCAGGTATCTGGGTAGATATGAGATAGACCTTTAAGAAAACGTTTCAATGTTGGATGCTTGAAGAAATCAGCTGCCGGAGAGTTAGGGGGCTGATAAGAAACTATGGCGGAGAGGTAAACTCTCAAGGAAGAGAGGGGAAGGCCGCTAGACTTGAGATGAAGCAAAAAACATAGAACAGTAGCAAGTGATGGGTTGATAGAAGGTAATGAAGAAGCTTCAGTGAAAGATTTGAATCTGTTCCATTTATACAGGTAAGCCTTTCTAGTGGAGGGCTTCTTTGATTGACAGAGGACGTTCATTAGCAAGGCGGAATCCTCCACGTTGCCAGGTGCAGAACAGGTAAGTCTGGGTGGAGTACTTGGACGTTGTTCTGCATGAGGAGGTGGGGCAGGCGAGGGAGGTGGTGAATGTCTGATGAGAGATTGTGAAGGACTGGAAACCAGGGTTGTCTCGGCCACCAAGGGGCTATAACGATGGCATCGGGTTTGTCTTGTTGTAGGCGAACCACGACCTTGTGGAGAAGCGGGAATGGCGGAAAAAGGTAAGTGAGGGTCTTGGGCCATCGGCTGACGAATGCATCTCCTTGGGAGTGTTTGCCAATGCCAGCTCGGGAGCAGTATCGTTTGCACTTCCGATTCACACGGGAGGCGAAGAGGTCGAGACTTGGTTTGCCCCATCGTTCGCAAAGGCGAAGAAAATCTGATTGGTCTAACTCCCATTCGTGAGCCTGAGAGTTTGTGCGGCTGAGTAGATCGGCCAAGTCGTTGTCATGGCCAGCAATGTGTAAAGCTATGAGGCAGATATGATGTGCTAGGCACCATTCCCAGAGGTTGACCGCTAAATAGAGGAGACTTGGAGAGTGGGTGCCACCTTGTTTCAGAATATAGTACATCGCCGTGGTGTTGTCGGTGGCAATTTGTACCATCTTGCCAGTGAGGAGATTTCTGAAAGCTTTGCAAGCTTTTATAACTGCCAACAGCTCTAATTCATTGATGTGAAGCATTTTTTCTCTGGAAGACCACTTGGTGAGGATTTTGAGAGATTTGCAGTGAGCTCCCCAGCCTGTGAGGCTGGCGTCGGTGGTGACCTGTATTTGTGGTCGTGGTTGTTGGAACGGCCGCTCGATGGATAGGTTGGGAGGAAAACGTCACCACTGAAGTTGGGAGGTGAGTTCTGGGGTGACCCTTAAAAGAGTGTGAGGAGGGTCTGTGAGGGAGTCGAAGAGGGCGAGAAACCATGACTGAAGAGATCTCATCTTGAGACGTACGTGCTGCACTACTGAAGTCGTAGAAGCCATGGTGCCTAGTTCACGTTGCACAGTCAAGGCGGGTACCATAGCATGGGGGGTTGAAAACTTGAAGTAATGCGATGAGTTTTTCTCTCTTGTCTGGAGGAGTGGAATCTATGCATGTGCCTATATAATGAATAATCTTTGTAGGTTTCAAATTTGATTTTTGTTCGTTGACAGCGAGACCGAGATTGCGAAGGAGGGTAAGGGTGAAGTGAGTGTCTCATTGGGTCTTGCGACGGGAATGAGCTACGAGGAGTCAATCGTCGATATATGGAAATATGAGAATTTTTTGCAACCTGAGGTAAGCAGCTACCGGTGCCATGCACTTGGTGAATACTCTTGGAGCTGTTGCAAGGCTGAAAGGAAGCCTTTTGAATTGGTAGGCTTGTGATCCTAGCTGAAATTGAAGGAATTTTCTGTGTGAAGGATGTATGGAAATATGGAAGTATGCGTCTTTGAGATCTATGACAGTGAACCAGTCGTTTTTGCAGAGTAAAGGGAGAACTGATTCAAGGGTAACCATACGGAACTTTGTGGTAATGATGTATTTGTTTAACTCTCGTAGGTCTAAGATAGGGCGAAGACCTCCGTCCTTTTTGGGTATGGTGAAATAGCGAGAGAAAAACCCTTTGTTGTGTTGTGAGACGGGTTGTATGGTGTCTTTGAGGAGTAATTTTTTTATTTCCTCTTGTAGGGTTGGAGATGGTGGAGTGATGACGTGTGTTGCCGGAGGAAGCTGGAAGAAATGGATGCGGTAGCCGTCGCAGATGATGGACAGTACCCAGGCATCTGTAGTGATGGATTCCCAGACAGGTAGGTGTTTCCAGAGGGCAGGATGGGTGGAGTGGTGTGCGATCTCGGTCATGGGAGCGTCAAATGTGATGTTTGGGCTTGCGGTCGTTGCGCCTAGTAATGGGTTGTTGGCGGGGTTTATTTCTTTGATTTCTAAAATAGGGTGTATAAGATGTTTGTTTTGGAGGATCACGTTGGAATTTTTGATATGAGTTGTACGGTTGTCTCCATTGATTTTGTTGGGGGCATTGTTGGTAAGATGGATAAACTCCCCAACGTCTAGCTGCCGATCTTTTGCACGTTTTCCAAAATATCATCAGTTTCAGCATTAAAGAGGCCTGCCCCGTCGAATGGAAGGTCTTCAATACGTGCGCGGGCATCCTCAGCCAGGCCAGCTGTCCTTAGCCAAGAGAAACGTTGTAAGGCTACTGAAGTGGCCATTGACTTTGCTGTGGCATCTACCGTGTGCCTAGCAGAAAGCATCTGTTGTTTGGCAACGGAAAGACCTTCTTGTTGAAAGGTATGGGTGAGTACTTTTTTATCTTCTGGTAAAGATTCGACAAAGGTTGACATATTGTCCCAAAGGAAACATTGATATGCACCCATGGCTCCCTGGTAGTTAGCGACATGCATGGTGAACGCTGCTGATGAATAAAGCCATCTTCCCATTGAGTCAATCCTTCTACTGTCTTTATTTGGTGGCATGAGGGTTTGTCGATGTCGAGATCTGGATTGTGAGGCTTTGACAAAAATAGAGTTTGGAGCTGGTTGTTTTTGAAGAAATAGAGCTCCAGGATCATGGACTCTGTAGAGGTTATCGATTCGTTTAGGCATGGTATGGGAAGAGGCTGGTTTTGTCCAGGATCGTTGAGCGGTGCTGAGTAGAGACGGAAGCATCGAGATGTGTACTGGAGTATTTGTATCTTTAGAGATTGGGTCGTATAGATGATCAGCCAGTTCTGTCGAAGGACGGTGGATCTGGAGATTGAGAGACTTAGCCATACGGATCATAAGTTGGGCGTAAGTTTGGAAGTCTTCCACCGGTGATGGTGGGTCGGCATCGACAAGGTCGGATTCCGGTGAGGTAAGTAATACTGATGGCGTCTGAGGTCTGGATCCGTGATCGGAATAATCGGGATCGTGTCGGGAGTCGATGGATTGTCGATCGACTTCGGTGTCGATAGGTTGAGTGTCATAGTATTGACGTTTGTGGCTCGATGTCGATGGAGCAGGCATGTCCATGGGCATTTGTCGGTGTCAAGGATTTTCGATACTGAGAGATGTCATCTGAGTGTCCATGGACATTGTTTGATATGGTTGCACGTTGGTGTCGAACTCGGGGTCATAGTGATGTCGAGTTCAATGGCTTGGTTCTATCGGGCGACGGAAATCGTGCATCGATAGAGGGACAGAACGAGTGTCCATGGACCAGAATGGATATCAAGGATCATCGATATCAGAGCCTGTGTCTCGGTGATGTCAAAACGGAGGTTGTTGACGAGCCGGTAAGGCAGTGGAGTATATAGACGCTGGAGATGCCAAGCGAGAGGAATGATTTCCCTCGTCTGGATTAGCGGGAAAATATCGGGAGGCTGGAGCTGTAAAAGCCTCGCATGTAGAAGAAAATTGCTCGACCATCCTGGATTTTTTAGTGCCAGGTAGGGAGCAGGTTGGAGTCCATGTGGGTCATGGTGATATGGCCATTTCGACAGCGATGGCTGTCGAGATCGAGGCCCGCCATGAGAAGGTACGGCCGAGCTGGATAGAGCAACTGGCTGATTGGCGGTTGCAGTTTGTCCGGTCGAGCACTGGTTGGGGCAAATGGCAACCCGATGAGAGTGCTGAACGTGGGTCTGAGCCACGCGTGATGAAATAGACGGCTCCAGGGACTGTTGGGGCCGATGTCTCTGAGGTGGTCGTGGTGGACGATCAGATGTTACCAAATAAGGTATGGTCTTTAGTTGTTGTTCGGAGTCGACCCTGTCAGGTGAAGCAACTATGGAAGGGTTGCTCGAAAGAACAGAGTGTTGAGGACTGGGAGGAGAAGATGTTAATCGATCGACTCTGTCATCCCATTCCGGTGATTGGGAGCAGGGTTGATGAGAGGAGATTCCGTCATCGTCGGAAGGCGAACCAATAGAGATTGATTCAGCGGTTTGTTGAGGCTGCTGAGAGATGACTGCAGCTTTAGATTTATGCTGTTTAGGTCTTTTAGGCGGAGAGGGCTCCGGGACCGAAGAGGCTTCGGTGGACATTTGATGTTTAGTGGAGGTCTTCGATATCGAGGATTTCGGTATCGAGCGCTTCGATTTATGGGTTTTTGAAGTTTTAGATGAAGTGGATGGAGCGTTGGAGTGGGATGGTGTGGTCGATGGACGTTGTTTGGAGACTTCAGAAAGAGCCTTCTCCATTGCTTTGGTTTGTGAGGTGGCCTTACAAGGAGGTTGGGCCATTTTGGTTGGTTGAAGGGATTGTTCTCAAAGATGGAGTTTTAATCTGGATAAGCGCGAACGGAGGACTCCGTGCTTGAAGTTCTTACAATGCTGGCAGGAGGACGTCTGGTGTGCCTCTCCCAAGCAAAAAAGACACTTGGCGTGGCTGTCAGAGAGTGGTATTTTGTTAAACATCAGTGTTTAAACGGGCCCAAAGGGGCCATGAATAGGAGAAAAATAATTTGAGGAGAAAAAGCGATGATGGGGGGGGGGGGGCGTTTCTGCGGCTGGAGGCCGAGCGAAGCAGAAAGGAAAAAATCTCTGATGATAATGAATTTGATCTAAAAGTTTAAAGGAAAAAAGATTGATAACAGGAAGGAATCAAGAATAAACTCTCTTTCTCCTTTACTCACAGAAGCAGAAGTATGAGGCTCTCAACGCGGCGGTTGAAAGAAACTGAAAGGGGAGCCTTGGCGCCAAGGTACTTATACGAGGGGGGAGGGGCCTTATTCTAATGTGTTTTTTGCTCTAGAACTTTCCAATGAGGCTCCGCGCAGGCGCGGATCACCCAGGGTGCGATTCACAGAGGCCACGAAGAAGAAGATGCAGTCCAGCTGTTCCACTGCACACATCTAGGAAAACATCAGAGGCTTGGGGGACAACAGTCATCATTTGTGCCATCCTTACATGAACAAGGTGAGGAAGATCCATTTTCTGGATCTTTTCATAGATTATTTCCATTGGAAAGAATGTTTTGTGCAAAAAAAGAGAGCCCATTTTGTTCAAAACTGCCTGTGTTTTTGCCCAAAACAGCACAATTCAGAAACTGAACAATCTGTCCAAATTGAGGATAATTGATGCTTTATTTAAAAGTTGACGCACTGGATGGCTTGTTGACACCTTTCTTTATAACCAGCCACACCTTCCGTGTTTTCTGTGTGTGTTTGTGTTTTGCTTTTCAAAAGGAAAGGACACTGCAGACATTTTATACACACTAATAATCTTAATCTTAGAACTGCAGAGTCAGAAGGGACCCTCTGGATGATCGAGTCCATGGCTGTCAAGGAGGCACAGTGGGGAATCAAACTTTCAACCTCTGGCTCCACAGCCACAGACCTCAACCACTGAGCTATCCAGCACAACACAGGTAATGGAGATGGGATGATCTCTTTGTCTTGCTGTTGACTGGAGGGGAGGACTTTCATAGGAATTTCCTATTCCTCTTTCAGGTTTCTCATTGTTTTGAGCCAAACAAAACAGGAATTCAGTGAATATTTCTTCCACCTCTATTGGGACTGTCCTGGTTAAAAATATGTAACCCAGCCAGCTCCCAGAAGACAGATTATTTCCATGGGTCACCCCTGCCTTGCTACTTCTTTACCCAAATCCTAAACCTGGCTTTGATCAGTGGCAGTAGCAATTGCCTGTAGGGCAGTGTGAGAACTTACAGGAAAGAACTGCCAGGGTAAATACTGTTGCCAATCTGCCAGCGGGTATGTGACAAAAGAAAAAGATAACATATGTTTGTGTGCACAAATTCTTCTCTGGTGGCTCTCATTGGAGTAGAGTGAAACAAACTATGAACACAATAACTGGGTAATCAATTACTTTCCATAAAACAGGATACTGATTTCTGAATTGATCTCTTGATAAGGGACTGGTGTCTTCGCAGAAAATAACAATTAAAACAAAATAGGTATCATTGTACATATATATATATAGGATGAGAAAACCCAATGTATATTCTGTATACAATATTTTGTTCTTGGTCTGAATGGAGGGCAAGGCTGGGACCAATCATCTATAATTATCCCCATTCCCATGTACTGGAAGGGTTAATTTTGCAGCCTTTCACATGTGGTAGTCTACAACTCACATAATCCACTGGCCATGATAGCTGGGGATGATGCAAGAAGGCTCATCATCCCCAGAATGGGAGGGGACCACATTATCATATATCTAAACATGAGCTGTGGCGCCTGTAAGGTGCAGTGGACATAGTGAGGGACTAGGACTTGAAAGACCTGGATTTGAATCCCTGTTTGGCCATGGAAACTCACCAAAGGTGACCACGGCAAAACCATTCCTTAAAAGTCTTGTAAGGTTACCATAAGTCATAATATTGTGTTTAAGGTGGGATAAAAATATTTTAAATAAATAAATAAATAAAATAAAGAAACTTATGGGCACATAACATAATACAAACATTAACAACACGGGAAAGCAAGAAGTAACCTCAGTTTTCTCCCTATTAGTTCACACCCATTAAATCTACTTCAAGAATTAAGCTGAGCAGTGAAAAGGCAAAAGAAAGCCATTGGCATGAATGTTAGATAAGGAGCAGATTTTTTTTTTTGGTGGACATCTTAATACTGTTCGGTTCTCTTGTATTCTTAAAACTGAAAACATTCTAACAAGCGAGAATTCTTGCTGAGGGGGTTGTCATCTGTCAGCTAATACATCGGATGACAAAGCATGATTCTCAAACACTTTCTCTGTTGGTCACTGTAATGCCATCTTGTCATGAAGAGACTGTGAAAGCAAAAACTGGCTCACCACATTGCTGTGCATGTAGAACCTTGGCACTGTCAGCTTCCACAGCTCAGCTGATTCCCAGCATCCCACTCCCAGGGAGAAAACCTGTATGTGAAAATCTTGTTGATGGCAGGCACACTCTATTTTTTAATTTGATGTGCCTTCCGCTTGCTATCTAATAACCACAGAGTTCATCTCTTCTTGTGGGGGAGGACAAATTTGTTTTCTAGGCCACTCATCTTTGCTATACTCATTCTTTGGCAGAGGAAGCCTTTTAAAATGCTCCATCCATAATTATTAATTAAAAAAAAAAACAGTTATAGAACATGTAGAAAGTATCCTGGTATATCCGAGGAAGAGACAGAGGAGAAAACCATAGGTTTCTCAGCTCTTGCAGTTCCTATTTACATCTACGTAACTGACATTAAAAATTGTAAATACCACTGAGGTAACTGCTAATAGCAAGTTGATTCACTTGCTTGTAAGTGCTAACCAGCAGACAGGAGGTCACATTGTTCATGCTGACAAAAACACACACACACACACACACACACACACACACACACAAAAACAAGAAAAGGAGAGAAAGAGAGAAGCCATTCTTTGGTACAATTCTCACAATAAGGCATACATTCCTTTCTTAAGACATCTCTAGGGATAGGCAACTGGGACTGACACATAGATTTTCCCAGTTCCAAGTGACCGCTTTGTTATATATCCTAGTTTCTGTCTCCTAAGGTGCCATACAAGTAAGGGTTCTTGAAACTTCCTCCTGCAGCTTGAGTTACTCAACTGGCTCAGAAAAATAACTCATATGTTTCCCCTAAGAGTAAATTAGATCATTAGTAAGCTAATCTGAGGCAAGACTCAGAGACTGTGCTCATTTCTATGTGGTACTGATAGGTTACATTTATATTGCAACTCACTGATGTACTGAGGAGTCTAAAGGAAGGTCTACACAAAAGACTTCGTTGAAGTTCATAGCAGGCAGAGAAGGAGAGTGTCAGTGCCCCACTGTTTCTTTTTGTAAGACTGGGTCTCTAACAAAGCCACTGTTCTTTAACCTTTGTTCTGTAAATATATAGCTTCTGTCATTGTTGCTGACAGCAGATATCACTAACATTTCCTATGAATCTGGAACATAATTCATATGAAATGCTATGATTCATGGGAAACTTCTGCTAGGCACCACAGCCTATGATGGGTAGAGCTATAGGCAATGATAGGTGCAGCCAGAATCCGCAGTGAGCATAGTCTGTATTAGCCTCTGTCCACATGGGTTTCCATCTATCACTAGCTGAAATCTCCTTGCACTTTACTCTCTGCAAGTAGGATGTCATCCAACTTGATGTCATCCTCCCAAGAATGTAATATTTAATTTGAATTAATTGAAGCCTTCCTAGCTCTCCTCCAGCTTCTGGTTCTGAAACTTCCTAAAGCTTCCTTGCCTTTCAACCTGAGGAAGCCAGTGGGAACTTGGGGATTGAGTGGAGGATATTTTGATAACCAATAAGTGACACTAGATTGCCACTGCTGGAATTGGGGCTGCTGCTGACAAGATGGTGGCAATTTTTGGCTCTTAAAGGCTTCCTCCATCCCAAGGCTCCCTAAGGCTTCTACAGGTTGAATGGAAGCCCTAGCGAGTCCCACAACCAGAACCAGAAGACACAAAGCTTTCAATTAATTTAGATTAAATGTTAGTTTGAGGAATTATGATGTCATCCTAACTTGTACAATTTATGTTATACCAAAAGGATTTAATCAACTGTGTTTTTTCTTCTCTTTATTTTTCCCCACTCCTCACAATATTTGCCACTTTCTCTCCCTGTGACTCTCCATCAAGTTAGACTAATGTGCATTGGGATGGAGTAAGCCTGAATCAAATTTGTGTGTTATTGTTCTGTCAAGTTGTTCTGTTATTTATGGTGGCCCTACTGTGTTTTCAGGGTATGTGAGATGGCCGAGGAAAGGTTTACCCAATCACTGCTACACACTACTGAGTTTTCATGGCTGAAAGAGGATTTGAACCCAGGACTCCTGAGTCCTACTCTGATGCTCCATCCTCTTCATCATTGTTGTTGTTGTTTAGTCGTTAAGTTGTGTCCGACTCTTTGTGACTCCATGGACCAGAGCACGCCAGGCCTCCCAGGTCTTCCACTGCCTCCCGGAGTTTGGTCAAATTCATGTTGGTAGCTTCGATGACACTGTCCAACCATCTTCATCATACTGGGCCTCTAATTTAGTCAGATTTAGTCAGTTTCCATCCTACTCCCATCCTAGTGCTTCCCTTTAAAGAATAAAAGCTATTTCCTCTGATACATGAAAGCATGATAATGACTATGTAATATCTATGCTGATTTAAATGAACTGTGCATTCAGATAAACAAAATTCTGCAACAAAAAAGAGCAAAAATCTGCAATCTGTCGAAGTAATTCAAATACAGCAAAACTGTAGGATTTCATTCATTTGACTGCATTAATTCTAGTCTGAATAATTTCGAGGTGCTTACAGTCATTAGACATTTTATTTAGGCATCTCTTTCAGTTCTTAGATTTGGTTGGACAACTCAATAAGTTAGGTATCTGGATATAGGTTGCGAGTTCCCATTGTGCCTATTGGGAAAAGAGCCAGCCTACGTAGCCTTGGACAAGCAGCACAGTCCCAGGCAACCCCCAGAAAAAAAGGGAACTTCTGAGTATTCTATACCTAGAAGACTCTGGAAAGGGTAACTGTAAGTCAGAAATGTCCTGACAGCTTGTGTAATTAATTAGTTCATTCTTCTCAGTTCAGTAGACACTGCCTAGATACTTTCCACAATATATTTTATATATCCACAAGAACTAGAAAATGCTTCAGATAACTTATGCAAATAATCTGAAGCAAGACTCAAAAGAGTGTCCATCTGTTATTAGGTACTGACAGATTGCTTTTATATCACAGTGAGGTCTTATGATTCCAGTGTTGGACTAGAGCTCAGGAGACCCACATTCAAATCTATACTTGGCTGTGAAACTTATTAGATAAACTTAGTCTAGTGATCTGCCTCACAGTCACCTATCTCACAGGGTTGTGATGCAGATATAGTGGCCAGGAAAGCCATGTATGATACCTGGAGCTCAATGCAGAAAATGTGGGATATATATAACAAATAAATACAGAATTGGAGAATATAAAAATTAAACTTTGTTCTATCTTTTTGTTCAAATTGAAATGACCACATATCTTCCTTGCACTGTTATTTGCCCATGCCCAGACTACTTAATATTGTATAAGTTTTGCCACCAAAATCTTTATGCCATACCTCTGAAGTAAAGACATCCTGGGTTGAAAATTTCCTAACTTTGGCTTACGCTCAGATCATACAAATTTCCTAACCTGGAGGCATGTGAATCACAGTAGGGTTCAGATTCCAGTTTCTCTTATATCCTTTTTCTGGTAAGACCTTTTGTTTGTCACCACATCCTTGAAGTTAGAAATTCTATGTACATTCTAACTGGAACAGTTCTGTAGCCAGCCATCTTGATTAAACAGAGGATTTCTCATTACTGAGAGAAAAGCTGTGAAAATCTTAAGCCTTGTTTTTAGTTTGTTTCAATTTTTTCCAAAATACACTGGCATTTTTGTCCTGTCCTTGGCACATATCAAGTTGTGAGACTTTATTTCTTCGGTTTGCAAGGGATTTTCCCCTGAACATACTTTAAAAGAAAGTATGTGTGTTTTGGGATGCATTTTTAATGTATACCTTGTTGCAGGCATTTCTCTACTGACTAGAGTATGTTTTAACTCATCTATCTGTTGTCTATACATGCTCAGCTGTTTCCGTTTTTTGAAGTGTTTTCTGCATATTTATTTCTCCCCTGTAAGCCTCGTCAAAGTGCATAATTCAGATGCAAGGTGTTCCTTGTCTTGGTCATAGCAGTACTCAGGAGGTGCAAAATGGATATATTTGTCACAAAACCTCAAGCCAAAAAAATTCTTTTCCACTCCAGGAGACACCCGTTGAACTTAATACATCCTTGTACTTATATCATGCTTTCATGTGCTCCTGTGCAATCTGTTTAGTGGGGCCCACTTAGGGTACCATGCCTGAGGCTTCCATACTCCTGGAACAAACAATGCCTTCCTTGACAGCCCCAAAGGCTATAGCTCTTCCCTTGGAAGCTGTTATAACTCTGGGAAATATGGAGCATGACAAGATATCTTATGTACCAGGAGCAAAAAGACAAGATGCTAACTGTAACATAGATTACTTCCCTACTGGACATACTGGATTTTCAAGGACCAAGGAAAAATTGTGGGTAAATGTACTCCCATGTACTACTGGGATGTACTACTCAATGTACTACTCAAAAAGAAAAGTAGCATCAGGAAAGGGTGATTTTGAGTGGAGAAGCAGAAAACAAGAGGGGGTAACTAACAATTTCCTCACCATTTTTTTCTGCTCAAAATGACTCAATTCAGGGGTGAAGTTTCAGATCCATTTAACACTGCAAATATATGTTTGGAACCTTTTGGTGAAATTTGGAGGAGCTATAGAAGGAAAACAACAACTGGTAGTATAGATGTAAAAAATTACATCACCCCACTTCCACTCTGCTTGAAATCACAATTCGAAATGTTGTTGTTCCTAGAAAGAAACGAAGTGAACAAATGAGTGAAAAAATGCTACTGTGGTTGAATTACACATGGATATTAAGGCTTTAGTATGAAGAAATATGTTTTCTGAATAATACACACTGCTTTCTGTTTCTATAGCCCTATAATACAATGGGAATGTACCTATCTACCTGATTGACTGACTGTCTGTCTGTCTACCCCTCAATATCTATCTATCTATCTATCTATCTATCTATCTATCTATCTATCTATCTATCTATCTATCTATCTATCTATCTATCTATCTATCTATCTATCTATCTATCTATCTATCTATCTATCTATCTATCAGTTATTATTTAGGTTATTCTCTCTTTTCACTGTGCTGATGATAAAGGGGAAAGAAGGGGGAGGTGTGTAACACTCCTCCCCCCTCCAAGGATAACGGCTCTAATTGTACATTGATGAAATCTGTGTGCTACTCCCAGATTTGGCCTCAGCAGGAATCCAGAATGGAATCTTGAAAGTGAGTTGTGGTAGAAGTATTTTCAGAGTGCTGTACTCCCAACTGCATGGCCCAATGGCATTTAACACTGCCTTGGGGGCAAGACTGAGGACCTAGAACATGTCCTAGAGTGGCTATGGAATATTTCTGGGTTGCATTTAGGTTTTCACCGAACACAATCCAAACAGGATGTGAAGGAAAAGACTAGTCAAGCTCTGCGTTTATACCAAGACTGAACATCAGAATTTATTCTAAGTCCTACAATCCACTCTGAATTTCGGCAGGACAGACTAGGCCAGGAACAAGAGAGTTCTGCTATTCTAGGCCAGGAACAAGAGAATACTGCTATTCTATCACAGCTTGTTCTGAACAGCTTCTGAAGGAGATATGCCAATCAACTGACTATAAGTGACTCATTTAAATGAAAAAGCATTAGGAAATGTTTAATAGATCACCTGATATCACTTTGCTTAGCGAAGGATAACCTAAATGCATTGGGCAACATTTGTTCCCTTGCTTGACATTTATTGGGAAGGGGGATCAAAAGAGATGCAATTTATTTGGATTGAAAAGAGCTGAGCTGTGACTTTTGCCATTCAGACCCTCAAACTCTTCATGAATGCCCTGAGGACTCAGTGACAACGTTTTGTAAGAGTACTGCCAACATAATTTCTAAAAGCAAATGAGGGATAATATTTGACAAGAGACTAAGTGTCAGAAAATATAGATTGCCACTGGTTGATAAGAACAGCTAGAACATGTGGTATATATCAAGATGTCTTGTAACTGAAAATCCTTGCAGAGGTGAAATTACAGGCACAGTATTAGATCTCCACAGAAGCCATAAGGCATTTCCTGGAATGAAATGTCAGTTGAATTTCTGGGAAAATTAAAATCAACTTGCTAAGAATAATTAAAATTATTATGTGTGTAAGATTTGTAAAAAATTCCAAACCTTGCTACAAAGACAGTAAGAGGCCCAGCCTCACAAGAAGAAATGATAATCCCTCCCAGATGTACAACATCAATTTCTGGACTTCTTCTTATTCTTATTCTTTTGCACCATCCATGAAGGGTGTGTGCTTAGAGCCTGAGGAAGTGGATTTCATCCACGAAAGCTTGCTATTTGTTTTATTTTTTAGTGGTCCAATAAAAGGTATCACCTACTCTTGTATTTGTGTAATCTTCAGGATGACACTGGCTCTTCCCTTTTCCATGTGTATGTGTGTGTATCCCACAAAACTCTTAGAATTTCTCAGAGTTCCACTTAAGCCAAGGATGTGAAATATGTGGTTCCCCCCAATCTGGTTTGACCACAACTCCCTTTTGAAGGGTGACATGTTTTAAAGCAGAATCTGAGGAGAATGCTTGATGAAAACTTCTGAGGAATGTTGAAGGAAGCTATAAGAGAAAGGGAGGGGTCCTATTAACCTGTCAAACTACCACACATAGCTGATGGGTTGTGTTTAGCCCTGTGGGTCACAATTTACACACATTTCCTTTAAATACAAGAGATAGGAAGAGAGAATTCTTCAAAATTTGAACAGGTCAGCATTTGCAATTAAAGGTAAGTGTTTCACCAAAAATAAATGTAATGTTAGGACATTATGGGCATAGCTAAATTGTTCTTTAATTTACAAAGCAAGGACTAATGTTGGATAAGGTTTTTAAGCTTCTTAAATCTGTAAGTAGCTTTGTGTCTGGGAAAAACGTTAACCTGTGCTGGACAATCCTCTCATATGTTCATCCTTGGAAATCATGTACAGAATGGAAGAATTGGTTAGTCATTCATTCATTCCTGTTCTAGCAGGATCCAGATTTTTATTTTAAATTAACATAATCATATAAACACTGATGAACAGGGAGGGAAAATGCAGATACTGTATATGTATGATGTCAGACATGTGGGCTATCACAGGGCATTTTGGAGATGATAGAGTAAAAAAAAAGTTGTATTTTCAATTCCTGGTTGTCTGTTGCTTCTAGAGTGAGAGGAGGTGGGAACAGAGTTCCTTGTAAAAAGTCATTAGTTATAGCTACAATCCCTACCCCGTTAGTTACTGTTATAGCTTATTTCTAATTAGTTAAAAAAATCAGAAAGTAATCAGCCACTAGCTTTTGAAACAAAACACACACCTGTAACTATAAAAGCTGGGGAACTCTTTGACCGGGTGGTATCATACTCCAAATTTTGGGAGCTCTTCTCCTAGGCATAACCTAGTCATAAATGTAGTTAAAATACAGTTATACTACATGAGGAATAAAGGTTTTTCTCATTATATGCATAGTGCAACTTAGCTGCATCTCTGTTACCAGAAAAAGGAATTAATTATAAATAATTAAGCAGGGCTATTTCAGCTGTCATCGAAGCTACCAACATGAATTTGACCAAACTCCGGGAGGCAGTGGAAGACAGGAGGGCCTGGCGTGCTCTGGTCCATGGGGTCACGAAGAGTCGGACACGACTTAACGACTAAACAACAACAACAATTTCAGCAGCTCTGAGTGGGGGTCACTTCACTGTTTCTTGACAGCCTCAGCTGTTCCACACCAGTCAAACAGAGCTGGCAACGAATGTGATTCAATTTTCTGTGGGCGTAGATGCCAAATTCTCTTGGATAAAAGTTTCCTGAGTTCCTGTTGATATCCTTTGACATCCATGAAACTTGTTTAATCTCTATTCCAAGCACAGCCTTTAGGGAAGCTGTTCAAGGATACCATTTTGAACGCTGAAGTTCATAAGCAAGGCTCATCGATTCCCAATGGGATTAACTGCAAGTGAATGATTGATTTAGTGACAAGCAAGTCATTTCAGGCCTCCGGTGTGATTTGTTCTCAGGACATTATTTCCCAAAGGTCAAACAGGAACTTTCTAAAATATTATAATAATTGCAGGAGACTTTTTGTCATTTTCATTTACTGCACTAATAAAATGAATATTTTATTAAATGTAGCACTGAAAGATGTAGGAGAGAGAGGATTGGATTCTGAAAGGTGGCATCACAACAAGCCTAGGTAATCGGCTTTGTATTATGGAGTTTACTTGTTCTCATAGAAAAAGGTAGATTGTCAAAATGTAATCTTCTTTTTTTCAAAGCTTTATTAGTTGGCGATGCAGAATTCACCCTGGAAGGGCTGCCTGCTTTTCCTCTAATGAGGGCAGTTTCATCAAAAACTGTTTGTGTTATTTTAAGGGTGATGCAAATAACAACTAGCCAAAATTGGCAAGAAGATAAAACCATGCCTTGAGTTAGCAAAGGATGACTTGATGAATGCTCTGAAAAGTGAGATATCCTTTATAGATAGTTCTTACGCACTGAATAAATTTGGAACCTTTAGCCAAACTTGATACTGGGGAAAGGGAGAGATCTGGGTAAGACTAGATGCATCGTTGAGCTTCTGGTAGCAGCCAGTACAAGAATGGGCACACAATGAGCAGCCTGTTGGGGGAAAAGATGCTGATTTGATGTCCCTTTTGCTCTATGTTTTGGCAACAGGACAACTAAGTCTAGTTTTACACATTATGGTGACATGTATTGTCTTCCTATTTAACATACAGGATTTCTTAAACACGTAGCAGTGGCAGTTTCAGTATTTCAACAAAGAAAAAGAAGTGTCATGTGATACCTGAGAGAAAAACAGACATTTTATTTCACTTATAGCAATTCTTTCCAAAATAACACCAATACCTATAAATTAGCATATACACATTTTATGCAAATTAGTATCTAACTTTTGTGGTGATACCATTCCCCCCACAGACGCTACTTCCATATCATGTCAAGTTTGGCCCAAGGACTGGGAGGATGAGGCATGTCTGGGAACCTTGACGCACACAAGAATAACACAGCAGTGTGTGACTTTCTTCTCCCTGGAGTATACAATTGCATTAGGGCTATAGAAAGTGTAATATATATATTTATTTGAGAAAGAAGGAGAGGAAGCACATAAATTGTAGGTATTTTATCACTGATCTTCAAAAAATTACTTCCCACGAATCTACAGGGATTTCCACTTAAATACTGATAGCATGGTGTGGCCCATATTTAGGATAAATGCTACCGTGTGCAGAGAGGCCACAATTCCTAGAGCAGGTACATTCTGGTCTCAATTTTGAAAATTATGTTCAGGCTGAACTATTTGAATAGGAAGAAGCCAAAGTGGAATGGATAGCACTTCATAATACAGATATAGTACAGCAGGGCATGCAATCTGTTTGCGGAATAACTGTCCCTCTTGCATGCTTTCTCCATCTCCCTCCCTCCCTCCCTTTCCCTCTCTCTGTTCATAACTGCTCGATCAATTACACCCAAGCCCACTAGCCTCTGGAAGCTCACAAGAAGAGTGTAAAGGGCAAGTCCTTTTCCATTTGTTAGTCAGAGATAAACACACTGCCTTGGAACATGGAGGTTTGCTTTAAGTATCATGCAGAATAGCTATTTATAGATCTGTCTTCCCACACAACTACCTCTGTGTGTGCTCAAATATGATATGTGAGATCATGACAAATTATACCAAACAGGAACATTAAGTCAGTAATACCACCTCATCTAATTAATTAGCTAACTAAGGGCCTATCCACCCGGGCATATGACATATGGAATGCTAAGGGCATGGTTTGGATTAAAAAAAAAAAGTCCAGGTCTTTTTTGTATTTCTACTTAGATTGATCCAGGCTTCCCCTTTAAGAGCTGCTGCGGTCCTTTCAGCCCAGTGGCAGGGCATGCATTCTTTTTGGCATGCAGATGATCAGGTGAAGTGCCCACCTCTGCTCCCCTGCTGGCTCCAGGCACCCAACCAGCACCTCCGTCACCGAGGGGCTCCCCTTCTGCAGAGGCTTCCGTGAATAACATGCTGCAAGTGGGTGAGTGAAAGACTGAGTGAGTGCCAGTGACCTCAGTGGTGGCAGCAGTGAGGGACCACCTCTTCTGCTCTTCTCCTTTGCATCCAACATTCTGCCTTCCTGTTCCCCTCCTCCTTTCTCTTCCTCCGTTTTCTCTTTCTTCCTTTCTTTCTCAGTTCCTCCTATCTTTTTTTATTTCCCCTTCTGTCTGTCCATCCCTCCTCTTCTCTCCAGGCAGTTTCACTTGCTGTTTCTATACTCTTTGCCTCCTCCTGGCTGCTCTTCCATCCTCTTCGCTCCTGTTTCATTTCCAATTCCTTCCCCATCCAAACAGTATCTATCCACTTTGCTCTCTCTTTCTTGCTTCTTTCTGTTGTAGACCATTTTTCCTCCCTATTCCCACTCCCTTTCCACCTTCTCTTTTCTCTTCCCCTCCTTATTTGCTGTTTGTACTTTGGTAGGGCTACAAGGGGCTGTTTGCTGTTCGAACAGGAGAAGCATGCCAAATCGCTCCTCCCCTCTGACCTCACCAGACACTTTGCAGCCCGATCCACCCCACACCCAAAACAGCCAGTCTGGACAGGCCCTAACTAACCTTCATTCTTCTACTGCCCCTCTCCAAATGCATAACCTGAGGTAGCTTACAACATAAATAAATACAGACACGGCTAAAAAACCCCACGCAAAAACACAACTGAACAAACGAAAAACAAGGACTGAATTGAAACAGTTGAAAAACAGTTTCAAAATAAAGCAAAGCAGAAAGTATGCAACTGGGGTGGGGGGTGGGGAGAGCATACAACAGGCCACCATTAAAAATCCACTACCCGTTATTAGCAAGCAAAAGCCTGACTAAATAAAAGAGTCTTTGCATGCTGGTGCAAGGAGAAAAGCTTAGTCACCCTCAAACGGGAGGTCCACAGCCTGAAAGCAGCCCCTGAGAAGGCCCTCCCGTGTCCTCATTAAACACGCTTTTGAAGGTAACAAGACATAAAGGAGATCTCAGGAACTAGGCAGGCTTCTATGGGGACATATGGCTCTTCAGATAGCTTGCATCCAAGTTGGGTCGGGCTTTATAGGTCATCACATGCGCTTTGTCTTGTGCTTTTTTCCTTTGCGCCCCCTTTTTTCTTCGCTGCATTTAGAAATTGTGCCTGGAAATGGCTCAATAGCCAATGAAGCTTCATAGCAAGTTATTCCTATTCTGCCTACAACTGCAATCTGGTTGCAGCATCTCAGGCCCGCTGGAGTTTGCAAACACTTTCTAAAGACTGTCTCATGCAGAGTGTGTTCCACTCATCTAAATGTGATGTAATTAAGGCATGTGCCCACGTGGCCACGTCAGACATCTCCAGGAATAGATGCAACAAGTGCACCAGTTTTAATGTTACAAACACATTTTCAGCCGCTGCTGAAACCTGGACCTCCAGACTAGGGCCAAATTCAAGAGTACACCCAAGCTACAAATGGAGTTTTTAGAAAGTCTGTAATGCCATCCAACAGAAGTCCCTGATGACTTTTCACCTGACAAGGTGCTCCTCTGTTTTGTATGGGTTAAACATTTAATTCATTTGCCCTCATCCATTCTATTATTGATACCAGGCACTAGTTTAGAACTAAAACAACTTCCTTAGATTTAGAGGAAAGAAGACAGAAACCTGGAAGGCACCAAAATCCAAATATTCCAGACAACTTCACCCTGGGGTTTCTGTTGATCAGGATAGAACCCCAAGAGATCCCATAGACCAACAGTAAAGACATACCGCTTTCTGAATTTGCTCAATCAGAAAAGAATGGAGCCATCAAAAACTGTGACTCTAAGTCCTAACAGATTTGTGTGTCACCTCCTTTGGCAGCACACCTGCTGGTGGTGTTCTCACCCCATCAGGACCTATCCTTTTCCCTTAGTCCCAGGAAATGAGGCACTCTGTGTTTACAGTAGCAGAGTTCAGCTGGGCAAACACTGACTCTTGGGCTTGGTCCAGGGAAGAAGCATACTCACAATGCCAGAATTTCTCTAGTAGAGCAACAGAAAGCAACTGCAAGTAACTGGGTAGAAGGTTGCGCTTTCTCTTACCAAGCAGATGGTCTAGAACTCTCTCTCTCTTCAACTGGAGTGCTGAGTTTAGAATCTAAGTCAGGATGTTGTGCTTAGAATCTACACTTACTGTTCTGAAGTTCACCTCACCCCACAGACTGAACTATGTCAGAAGGAGAGCATGGGTAAGGCTATCAGCCTTGCTCCCTTTGCTATACCTTGTCACCTACCTTGTTAAAAGAACTTTTGCACTGTTTGGACAGCTATGTTCTACACAACTTAGGATCCTGGTTTTCCTAAATCACACTGATGGCCTCCGTAAGTAAGTCCAACTCTCTGCTTCAGACATTGGGCAATGCATGATACATGGACTGTAGAGACTGGCAATGAGGATGTGCTTGGTGCTTCCCCCTCCAGGGAATTCTAATCATGAAGGAGACAACTTCTAAATAGGGCAACGTGAATCTGGAAATAAGTTAGGTGACACGTCAAGACTTTATGTAGACAGGGGCCAGAGCCAGGCAGACTGAAGCTCCTGCCTCAGTGAACAGGTATGAGCGGCAGCAGCTCTTGAGGGTGGAGCTCCAACTATTTCCATTTGCTGATGGAAACCTACACCCTGCATATGGAAGTACAGGAGCTTTCCCTTTGGCTCAGGCTAAAAAGATATTGAGCTGGCCCCAAGGCAGATATAACCCACAGAAAAGAATACAGTACTTCCTTCAACAATCAGACCCTGCTCATAAGGGGAAAGCCATAACCAATGCAGTTTGAAAGCCAAACTGAGGAATCTATGACAGAAATATAATCATGTGCCGTCAAGTCAATTCTGACTTATGGAGACCCTTTTCAGAGTTTTCCAGGGAGAGAATACTCGGGGGGGGGGGGGAGAAGAATGAGCTGAGATACAGAAGGCACAGTTCAGTTCATATTGTGGCTCCTCTGCTGAAAGACCCAGTGACAATACCAACAAATGCTCAAAAGGGAAACATAGATTAAAAACCACAGACCCAGAAAATTGAAAAGATAGGGAAAAACAAGTTACCTTTGTGGAGCTATGCAGCATCCCACAAGCTATATTTAAAATGTCTGGAAAAGGCACTTCACTGTAATCTCTATAAAAACCTGGTAGTGAATTGAACCAATGATTGCACCTTCAGTGACACAACATTGTGTCAGGTGATGAAGACACTGATTATGTTCTACCAAGGTTTATTTACAAAATTAAAACATACAAAAATTGCTGCATAGCTCTGTAACTTTTTTGTCTACGTATAAGCAGTTTCCCTTCTTGATTGCCATCTTTTCTGCTTTTTTAACGAATGACTCCCAGTCCTAGGCTATGTTATATGTAAGAGCACTACACCTTGGTGCCCTTAGATATAATATTTAATATTTTCTGCAGACCACTCCCCTTGAACTTAATTGAACTGTTATCTACTTCTTTAAAATTCTTTAGTTTTACCCAGAAAAGCCTTCCTACTTTAGATCACGAGTGGGAAATCTTTGTTCCTCTAGATTTTTTGTACTTCAGAATCTAGAAGCCCAAACTAGCAAGCCATGTGGTTAAAATAGAGTACAAACCATGGGCCAAACATTCTTCACCCTTGCTTCAGATTATTGTTACCTTATGTAAATTGAGCAGCTGTGATCACCTCAGTGAAAACTGAGGTATTTTTCTAAATTTGAGAAAAGTCTTAAGGACTGTTGGTGGGGAGGAGGAAGATATTTTTGTGAAAAACTGAGTGAGGAATTCTGTGGGTAGAAGTAAGGAGGGCATTACACACCTCCCCAAACCCATTACTCGGGTTGTGGGACAATTTTATTTGGTTTGTTCTTTGATCATAAGTTCCTAACTCTTGCAAATCTCTTTGTGAATTTGACAAAGAGAACTCAAGATCTATAAAAATTGTGTGGAGGAGATAGAAAAACTGAAACACATTTGCACTTTTGAGTGTCTAGTTCTGAAAGTCTGGAATTCATAGCTATTCATATTTGTGATACTGGCTTGGTACTTCACACTCCCTCCCTCCCTCCCTTTGCTATAAGATTTTTCATCTTTAAATATATACATGGTAGGCAAATATAACACAGTCCACTTCACGTTAGGAGCAGTTGTACCCTGCAGATAATTGACAATTTTGTTCAATTTGTTTTTGATAAGAATTTAGCCACATTCATAAAACTGTTTAGAAATAATCATCATCATCTAACTACAGAGCTGGGAGGGACCCTATGGATCATTGAGTCCAGCCCGTCAAGGAGGCACAGTCAGGAATCGAACTCCCAACCTCCTAAATGGAAAGCGAGATCTTAAAAACTCACATTGTTTGAGAAAGTGAAATGGACAGATTTACCCATATCTGCTGTCGACCTTGATTCTGCTCTTTCACACTTATATCTGTGAGTCCTTCCTGGTTCCCAAGGAAGAAAGGTATATCTTAGAAGCCCGGGGTAGAGTAGGGGGTTTCAACTCTGCTTCTTCTTGAATGGGAGGGGGTTTTCTGGGCCTCCTGGTCTTTTCACACATATTTCTTTAAAGACAGGAGAGAACATATTTTCTCTCACCTTTTATAAGTTATTTCCCGCAGCAAATAGCTGTTGAGGTCCTCTATATGCACTAACACAAAGATATGTAGGGATGGGTGAGAAATTAATTCAGCTTGAATTTCAGTGTCAATTTCTCACGTTTCTATTTCCCCAACCTGAAGAAGAACCAGAAGGCCATTAAGAGTTTGAAATCTGTACTCTTCTGAAGTTTTCAGTGTGCTTTGCAAACAAGCAAAGCAAAACAAAACAGAAAGCATGCATCTGAAAAATGACTCATTAAAGTATGTCCAAAAGTATGTATATTTTGAAAAGAAGTGCACAAAAATAGTTCAGCTTTTGTGTGGATGCAAAATTGGGGTGGTATGAACTTAGTGGTGGAAAAACAAGAATTGGAGTGAAATCAAGCTCAACATATTTGGTCAGCTCTGCCTTTCTCAATCACTATGGGAACTCCAATGTCAAAAGTCTTTTAGGTAAAGCTTAGACAAAATGGCTTCCTTCCTGCTTTTCTGCAAAATTCTGCCTGAATGGTGGTCACCTTGATATATTTCTTTGAGGAGAAATAACATGGCATCCACTGAAGTCAGCCTAAGACACAGGCAAGATGACAAGTTAACAAAACCCAGTGCAATATGAGACTGAATAAGTTGAAGGCATATGTTCTTTTTTGGCTTCATCTATAAGTAATTCCTTTTCCTATTACAATAGACACCTACTTCCTTCTTGAAGAATATGCTTTGCCTCATTCTTTTGTTTCCTTGAGTGGTCTATGATGGTACATTATACAGTTCCACGGACAGCCTTTTACAGAGGCTCATTTGAAGTGCAAGGACTTTTCTAAATTATCAGGACCAAAACATTACTGCCATGCGCTGTGCCCTCCAGCTTTCCTGTTCCTTCTGAGCTTTCCTGAAATCCTCACAATCAATTTCCCAAGAAACAGTGCTTTACTGGAAGTCATCTCTGAAAGCTAAAGTGGGATGGTGGTAGCTTAGAGAGGGAACTAAGAACAATTAGATTTACAAAAGACTAGCTATTAATGGATATGAAAACTGGTTTGTTGATACAGATTAACAAAGCTGGCAGTTTTGTTTTGACTTTCTTTGGGGAGCTGCTAAGTGCCATGATGTGTTCCAGTCTTTCCAAATTTACCACCAAATCACTAGAATTTTGATGATTCGGGCATCATGAAGAGGATTTGCTTGAATTCACATGCAGGGATGGGAACACAGCACACAAGAACACACCCCGTTATGTCAGTATGCAGACTGTGACTATCATCTGTAGTGAGAATGCCTCTACATGTACAACTACATACACTGGGGCTGTGGAAGGGAGTCTTTGTTCTACTGGAGTTCCAGCTTCCAGGGAAGACTCTGAATGGGCAGTTTTAGGTGTGAAGACCTCCTTGCCAGAGACACCCATGCTGAACACAAGGGGGCAGAGCTACATGGCAGGCATGACATTGGGGGTAGAGCTACCAGTATTGGCCTTGCTCACAGTATTGGCCTTGCTCACAAGGACTTTCTATAATACTTGAACAGGTCTTAGGTTGTACTGTATGAGGACCTTAATGAAATACAGGCTAGCCCCTCTTCCAAAGTTACCATACAATGCAGAGAGGCCTGTGGTGACAGTGATGAAGAGGGGGAAGGGCTAACAGGTTTACCCCCACTCTCCTCCTCAAACACCTTTACCTAGCAATTCACAGAGTCCTAGTGACAGCATCGACTTGACACAACAGCATTCCTGTAACAACAAGAAGTGCATTTGAAGAAATCAGTAGTAGGTTCAGAAGCACACAGCAGGGGAATCTGCTAACTCCTCCAGAACATTTGTTCATTTTCAGTCGACAATGAACCATTTCCACGCTCAGGACCCCTCAGAGCAGTTCTAAAAGTTATAATTATACCCTAACAATTTCTTAGTTACTTGCATTTAGCAGGATAGGAGAATCTCATATATTCATGATCAGAATGATTTAAGATTTTCTAGGGATTCTTAAATCTCTCTCTGCTGATTCCTGATCCATCTTACCAAGTTTTCGAGGAGAAAGTGGCGATGACAAAGTACTGTTCCCCATGATGCTCCCATTCATTCTTTCTGCCCAATTATAATCTCTTGCACGTTTTACATTTATATCCACAGCTAAGCATCACTGGAGGCTGAGGGCATGAATACTGCATTCTTATTCCCCCACCGCTGAATGGCAGGGGGTTTATGCAGGTGACATGTTCATAACTGAAAAGCAAATCTGGAGGTTTGGCTCATTGCTATTATTAATTTATGTGTTCTTTCTCCTCCTCAGATATGCTGTTCATGTTCACACACACACACATTTTTCATAAAAGTTATTTTCTATTATACTTTGGACATATCATAAGAGGGCAAGATTCCTTGGAACAGACAATAAGAATAAGGCAGCAGGAAAGGCGAAACACAAAATATATGATGGCTTGACTCAATAAAGTCAGCCATGGGGCCTCAAGTTTTCAAGGCCTGAGAAGGACTGTTAATGACATTTTAGAGGTCACTCATTCATAGGGTCATTGTAAGCCAGAGGTGACTTGACACTACAAAACAGTAATGATTAAATGCATTTACAGTATTTATTAGTTACGTTTATATCCAATTTTTCCTTCAGTGAGCTCAATATAGTGTACATGGATCTCCTTCCTTTTTATAACCACGACAACCCTTTGAGGTGGTCAAGTTAAGAAAGAGTGACTGACCTGAGTTCTCATGTTGAATTTCATGGTTCAGTGGGAAGTAGAAGCTGAACGTCTCAGGTCCTACTCCAAAACTCCACACACTACACCACATCAGCTCCCCATCCACAAAAATATTAAATTGTTTTAAACTAAACCCAACTGCCCCATCCCCTACCCTGTTTCTGTCTTGTATTTGTGGACATCAACAACTGACATTTTGCATAGTATGGAGAAAAGTTTTCTAATTTCTGCATATCATTCTGAAGGCACAAGAACAACAAAAAGAAAAAGCTGTTAACTCTACAGCTTTAAGGCCAACTCTTCACTGAGCTATAGGGTCTGGGCTGAAAAGGAAGGTCACTTCTGACCTCAAAGCCTTGAAGGGGACTAAATTCTTAAATACAAGGTAAAGGTAAAGGTTCCCCTTGACATTTAGTCCAGTCGTGTCCGACTCTAGGGCGCGGTGCTCATCCCCGTCTCCAAGCCGTAGAGCCAGAGTTTGTCTGTAGACAGTTCCGTGGTCACGTGGCCAGCACAACTAGACACGGAACGCCAGTAAATTGTGTAGTCTGACCATACATTAAACAAAATGTGGTTTTAAAAAAAGACAAACTTGCAATCATATGAAACCCTATCTGCGTCAGAGGGAATGCAATTCAGATGTAAATTTATCACAACAATGGGAATCAGGGAGTTTAATGCAAGTGAGGATTCACAAGAATGGAGGATGGAAAACTGAAGTCATATTTATAAACTGTTGTATTTCTAAACTGCCAAATGAGCAGTTTATAAATACAATACAATACAATAAAATAAATACTTAAGCAAGAGAAACAATCACACCTAAAATGACCAGTTAATTCATTCATGTCACAGTGAGTCCTAGGAAAATATCCAATCTGCCAAGTTCAGCTAGCCCTATGTTAACAGGTGGAGAGAAATAAATGACATGCCAAGAAAATACAGACGGAGCTGGTGCGGAAGGACAGAATGAATGCTGCCAGCAACTGGCGAGAAATACTGCAACCCTCTTCCAGGAATGGCAGCCAGAAACAAAGCTTGTTAAACTTAAAACAGCCAGTAGTGATTGCATGGCATTAGACACACACACACACACTTTTACAGTCACACAACTGAGTGGGATCGTTCATCAGGTGTGCTAGTACAGAAAAGCACCATAAAAGCCAATCACCTATAAAAGTTAGTACCCATAAAATCTGTTTAACAAGCAGAAACAAGCGAAGCACTGCTGGCTTGGAAATGCAGTGAGCTAAGAGAGTGGCAATCTGAGTTTCCCTTGTTTCTTGCAGTGAATATAATAATATATTATATATGTTATAATATATAATATGTTCAGAAATCTTTTTTTTTTTTGAGGGGGCAGAAATTAGTACTAAACTGGCTGTTTGGCTGTATTACATGCCATTTTGACAAGTGCAAACTTCCCTGTTTGTTGTGGAGGCAGTCAAGAGACAGCACTGTGAATCTAGCTTTTTTTAAAAAAATAATTCTGAGATATTTTCCTTCTGCATGTTCTTATCACTAATTCCATTCCATTCTAAGCCCATATTAATGCATGACTTTAAAAAAATCCTAAAAATAATATCTGCATATGTATTTCAATATTTTGGCCAATGTATATTTCCCCAAAACGTATATGTTAATATGTACATTAATATGTATTTTCCTTTCAAAATATGTATTTAAATCTTCATTTTAATATACTTAAAACCGGTAAGAACTTTTAGAGTGAAAAAAGTGCAGTTCTGAGGGATAACAAAGTTCCAGTCCACATATTAGACTGAGACATGAAGATCAGATCATTCTCTTTCAGGGTTCAAGTGGAGCTAAATCCCTTAAATATTTTAGAGTTTGGTTAGCATTGAAGATCAGAATCCAAGCAACTGAAACTGATGAGATTATCTCAGTTTCTAAAACAGTCCACCAGTAAGTCTACCTTACAAAGACAATGAGATGCAAAGTGTAACTATCTTTGTTTGCAGTCCCACTCACACTTAAGGTGTGTCTGCATGCTTGATACCACTTTAACGGTCATGGCTGTATCCTAGGAATCCCAAGAGCTGCAAGATTAATTCTCTGGTGTAATTGAGAGAGGGAACACAGCTTCCAAAGTCTCCTCCTCACCAAATTACAAAACCCAGGATTTTCTAGAATGAAGCCATGGCGGTTAAAATCATGATGGCTGAAGTCTTGTTGATGTCCCTGTAACCTGCCATAGCTAATCGCAGCTAATTGTGCATCTTGGTGGCATAATCAGGTGAGCCCCCAAACCTTGCCAATTAGCTGCAATTAGCTATTGCAGGTTATGCAAAACTTATATGCACACCAAGAGGATTCTACATTATTTGTTTTATTCTATGTATATCCTACCTTTTCTCTAATACTGGAACCCAAAGCAGTGAAGCAATATCAGACTGATACAACTGTGTAACACAGACACATCTTTACTAGAGAATAAGTCTCAGTATACTCCATGGCATTTACATGCTGTGAAGAAATATAAAGTTGTTTGCTAAGGATGGCTTTCTAACTTTCAGGAATAAAGAAACAGATGGATCTGTTCCATTCTGTTTCACTTGTACATGTTTTAAAAGGTATGGTTCCATTCCATTATTGTGTGAATCTAGAAGTTATTTTCTTAACCCTCATGTATCAGGATGGGATATGCTAGTACCACAGGGTTGTGTTTTATTGAAGAATCCATATGGATCTAGACCTACAATGTCAACTAGACCTACAATGTCCAACATGGTCACTTAAGAATTGTAAACTATGTCATCAAGTTTCAGTAACTTGCTACATGCATTCTTTTTTAACTAGAAAAACAAAATTAAAATATCTCTTGAACAAAGACTCGCAGTCCCAATTTTTGCTCCTAAAAACCTACTGCATGTGTCCTTAAGGGTATGTTTTCATCCCAGCCAATGCAAAACATTTGAGATTAAAAAATTTCCCATGTCTTCCCTCCCTCGCAAAATATGATACCAAGAAGCAGAAGGTACATGCTCATCAAAATGGCCCTAAATCATTGGGAACACTGGAATTCTCAGCCAGTGACACAAGAGGTCTGTTCTGAACCCTAATCACAATGCTAACGTTACTGCTAATCCTCAATACAGAAAATGTCCCACAACTCATTCAACACAAGTTCTTTTTTTAAAAACTCAGTTTATGGGATTTAAATCCAGGTTTTCCCCCTCAAAATATGTAGTTAAATCCTTATTTCAGTAACCTTAAACTGCTGGAAAGTGCACCTTCTTTTCTAGAATGAAGTGGGAAATCTTTTGGTCAGCTGAGTTGAAGTCCACACATTTTTTCTAAGCAGTATATTTCTGTATAGGAATTCATAAATATCACATTCAACAAGCTGTACTGCTCTGCAGGGTAAAATCAATAGTGTTGCTAAAGCTGCATTTCAGGAATCCTGCCTGCCATTCATATATCCTCTTTGATCAATCCTGGAGAGATTTCTAAGGAGTCTACCATAGTTGCAGGGGCGTGCACGGTTGTTATTATTGCCTCAAATACACACATTAATTTCTTCTGCCCCCCTAGGATCTCTAGCATTTTGCAGTTTTATAACACTTTAAACTACATTTGGTGAAAGCCTAAATTAGTTCCTAGTAACATGGGGACATGGTGGCGCTGTGGGTTAAACCGCAAAGCCTCTGGGCTGCAAGGTCGTAAGACCAGCAGTTCAAATCCACGCGACGGAGTGAGCTCCCTTCGCTTGTCCCAGCTCCTGCCAACCTAGCAGTTCGAAAGCATGTAAAAATGCGAGTAGATAAATAGGTACCACCACGGTGGGAAGGTAACGGTGTTCCGTGTCTAGTCGTGCTGGGCACGTGACGACGGAAACTGTCCACGGACAAACGCTGGCTCTACGGCTTGGAAACGGGAATGAGCACCGCCCCCTAGAGTCGGACATGACTGGACAATTTGTCAAGGGGAACCTTTACCTTAACATGATCAGCACTGCTATGCTACAAGTGTATATGGCTACCATAGGCACAGTAAATAGAATTCTTTTGTAGGAATGTAAAAAAACCTGCAGTCTTGAGACCACTGTCCTTCTTTGACTCTTGTATTTTTCCTTCTTTGACTCTTGTATTTTCCTTCCTACATGGAAATCCATACAGTTTTCCCAAAGTGCAAGCTCTTGTATATATTTTTTTTCCAAATGTATGCCCTTTTGCATGCATTTCCCCTGGTGACATAAAGCGTCCTCATGCATGCTTCTCCAATGTATGCATTCTTACTTCCCACTGTATGAATGTATGCATCATTCTGTGTACTTTTCATCTTTCCAAAATGCAAAGTAAACTGCACAACTGTGCTCATTTCTAAGGCAAGGTGCCTCTGTCTTGCAAAAAGCAATGGGAGGAGAAAATTGATATATTTGTCAAAAATCTCCACTCCAACAGAATTCTTTGGAAGTCTAGTTTATTCTAATTTGGTTAATCAAGGCATAACTTGGTTGCTGTGAAAGCTGGACTTCCACGGACACCCTTCTCCTTGCGCCATATGCAAGCTGCAATGTTCAATTGAACACTGGCTTTATTAAAGCCTGGATGACACAGTGGCTAAAATCCTGTTCAGCCAGGATTTGCAGCTAGAATAGGACCATTTCAATCAACAGAACTTACAAAGGAGCTGACTCACCAAATCCCCCGATACTTCAATGGATCTACTCTAGCGTGAATTACTATCCTAAACAAGAGGATTTTAGCCATGTTGTTTCTCAGTTAGGGCTTACTGCAAAGGCAGTAAATTGTTGTTGTTGTTGTTGCTGCTGCTGTTGTGTGCTGTCAAGTCTGCTTCAACTTATGTCGATCCTATGAATGGGTGTCTGCTAAAATGTCCCATCCTCAACAGTTCTTCTCAATTCAAGGATGTGTCTTCCTTTAGGGAATCAATCCATTTCATATTGGGTCTTCCTCTTTTCCTGCTAGATAAAGGTTCCCCTTGACAAATTGTCCAGTCATATCCGACTCTAGGGGGCGGTGCTCATCCCCGTTTCCAAGCTGTAGAGACAGCGTTTGTCCGTAGACAGTTTCCATGGTCACGTGGCCAGCGCGACTAGACACAGAATGCTGTTACCTTCCCAGCATGGTGGTACCTATTTATCTACTTGCAATTTTTACATGCTTTCAAACTGCTAGGTTGGCAGGAGCTGGGACAAGCGACGGGAGCTCACTCCGTCATGTGGATTCGAACTGCTGGTCTTTCGACCTTGCAGCCCAGAATCTTTGCGGTTTAACCCGCAGCGCCACCACGTCCCAATCTTTTCCTGCTACCTCCAACCTTATTGTATTTTCTAAAGAATCTTGCCTTCTCATGATGTGCCCAAAGTGTGACCGCCTCAGTTTCATCATTTTTGCCTCTAGAGATAGTTCCGGTTTGATTTGCTCTAGGACACACTTGTTTGTCCATGTATACAGGGTCTCTGCATGGGATGGTTATAGGATTGAGTGTAACAAGTCTATTCTGGCATAAATACAATCAACCTTAGTTCTGAAACATACCAATACATTTCCTCATCTTGTTCTTTTTTTAAAAAAAACCAGATTATTAATTAACTCAAAGGCAGATGGGAGTGGATTACAAGTTGCAACTTAGAAAATTACACTGTTCATTAAATGTGGATTCAAAGTATTTTCATTTGCTTATTTATGGCATCTTTTCTTTTGTTTTCTTTTTCAGTGGGTTGGGTAAGGCTGGTCCCTGCTGGTCTGCTGAATTTGATTCAATTGCTTTAAGACTCCCTCTTTCAGGAGGTCTAAACAACTTCATTTATATTTCAAATGCTTGAAATCAATATATCTTCCCCCTGCATTCAGGATCACCCTGCTAGCAGCAGACGCAGCAGGGCAACAACAACAACAACACGCAACATTTTAAGGAATAGATTGCCTGTTATAAATAATGTATAACTGTCATAAAAGAAAAGAGACTGCAAAATACTGCTGACGGATACAATGTGTATATTAAGGGACAGAAACTTTCTGACTTCTGCCTTGCCTAACTTCACTTTAGGGCAAAATAAAATCCTGTCACCTCCCCCCTGCCTCCCCCCGACCACCCACTTTTAAAATGTCATTCAGGCTTCCTACACTGAGCCACACTCAGGAATGAGAAATGCAAACACCACTTCTGCTTACAAAGAAAAATACTGGATATAATCTGAAAATAAGTAAACAAATGGGAATAGCCTCCCCCACACCCCATCCCAAGGATTAGAAAAGGCTTGTGTGAAGAACAGAAATTTGCATCTGAAAAACTGGGTTAGAGTAAGCATCTTATGCAGCAGTTGAAAAGCATGACACTGGGTAAAGACCAGTAAAACTACAAGAGTGGGTTGAACTTAAAGCTTCTGCAGTCCAGTAGAGTTTAATACAGTCTGGGGATAATGGGCCAAACAGGCTGTTGTCTGACTGAAGTCAATTAAGGATACAGTGAGGTCTTCATTCTGCATGTCTGTCCAGACTTTCTGAAGAGTTTAGACCATGATTACACAGGCAAAAGAAATGTTATTTAGAATGCATTAACCTTCAAATAAATCAACATTTAAGAGTGTTTTCATTACACAAACACAAACCCAGATTACTTTGCCAGAGAAGCATGTTTTATAGGTGGAACACAAGCTAAAATACGGTTCTGCTAGAGGGTTGTTTAAAGTAGTACACATGTGAAACTTGATATATCTTATTCATTTCTGCATATGTACACCCCTGTTGCTGCAGACTGACCCTTGGGATAACCATCAGAGGAGGTAGAAGAGGTGGCAGGAAGAAAGGAAGGAGAGAAGGTCCACTGGCAAAGATGTTTGTAAAAAGCTTGGCGGCTTCTGTGCCTTTAAGAATGTTTTTGCTGGTCTCTGGGAGGCGAAGAGAAGGGGAGGACCTGGACAGCTGACAGTGATGGGTGACAGGAAGAGGGGAGCCAAGCACTTTGCTGGGGCTCTCAGGTAGCAGGAGTATGTGTACATGCATGCATGTGTGTGTGACAGTGAGTGAGCGAGAGAGAGAGAGAGAGATTGGAGGGGCCTAAAGGGGAGGATTAGATGGAGAAAAAGGTGGTGGTGGTGGGGAGAAGCACATCCCAACCAGAATGTGCTGTAGGATGCACCCCATTTATCATTTATTACCGACCAGTCTCTATACTTTTTTTTTTGAGGGGGGGGAAGAGACTGAAACACACAGGGACTGCTGATGCCAACCATCTCCTAGGTGGGAACACAAAACAGCGTTTCAAATAGTCATGTAATTTTAAACCAAATCCATTTGAAAGAGAGCTTATTGGGGGGGGGGGCAAAAGTAAATGTAGATAAGCCCTTAGGTAAGAAAGGAAAACACCATGGATCTCCTCTGTTTGCTCACTGCAACCCTGAGATGGCTGCCAAGATTATAGCTTTTGGTGGCAGAGGATCTGAACATGGGGAAGCACTTCCGGCCTGAAATCCCTGAGATGTGGCTAATGAACTTTGCATAAAAGCTGAGAACAGTGATTCCTGCACCTCTGACATTTGCACAGCAATATGAGAATTTAGCAGGCATGGGCAGGGGTGAGGGAAATGGCAACATTCCCTCTTCTCCACAAATCTCCAAAGAAAATATTCCAGGTGAAGGAGCCATGTTGCAGAAAGAAAGCAATGGTGGCAACCTTAAAAAGGAACATAACTACTATGCTATATGCTTTCCTGGGCCAGAACTACTTTACAGTAGATACAAAATGGTTAGCAATAACCTTATTGGGGAAATCATTGAGTGCAAAGAAAAGAATAGAAATAAGTACTGGTGTCAAATATCCAAAATAAATGAGGAGTAAAGATCCATCCACAGAGATGGCACAAGCCGTTCTGGTAGTCAGTGTGAAGGGCAAAATGGCACCTCCCCCATGTCATGCAGGCGGGGCAATAAGAGTGGTAGCTGACTTTTCCTTCAAAAGGGGTGAAGGGCAGCATTCGAGAAAGCTAGCTGAGCCTGCACTGGGTAGGCTGCACAGCAGAGTTCTGTCTCCCAACACATTTACATAACCATCCAAAGATAGCACACATCCCGAGTAGTAAAGTTATGCCTCCAAATGTTACATTTTCAAATTTAAAAAAAGTAGAAAAACTTTTAATTTTGCACCAGATTCCCTTAGATTGGCCTAGAAGATACCATATTCAGCTTAGGAAAGCATGGAGAACAAGGGGCAATATGTAGTCCCAGCAGGTCTTGAAGAACGCCTGTATTGAGTGATGTGACCAGATCCATTTGGGGATGTAACTTCTGGATTTCTCCTGCGAGAGTAGAAGAAGGACAGGTGGCGGGCCGTGTCACACTACTACAGGGATGAAGGAAAAAGATGCTTCCACTGACATTCCTCCCAGAAGCAAAGACTTTTTAGAGATTTAGGCTTCTAAATGCTGCCTCTATGTATATCCCAGTAGTAAGATGAAATAAAACAAGTTGAAGAACTGACAAGAAGATCCTGCAAACGTTCCATATGAAGCAAGTGCTTCCTTCTGACCGGTGTCAGGCTGAGCGGTTCCTAAGTATTCTTGAACTTTTCTATGCAATCTTGTATCCGCTTGCCTCCAGTGATTCTCACACTCGGCTTACACACACCTTTGGAATGTTTGCTACAGAAACAAGTTAACCTGCAAGAGAATGGTTGAGTAGGAATTTCAAATGTAGGTCTTAATGACCCGCAATTTAATCCATTGTACCTTATATTTCACCTGAGGTAGTACGAGAGCAGTAGGTGCAATGTTCATTCGTGATAGACTGTTTACAAACGGAAGCAATCATTTAAAATATTTTTATTCTTTATTCTTTTGAATGCATTCCGAAGAATGATTATCCATGTGTGAGCACAGAAATGGAAACCCCACAGAGGGCTTAATTTGGTACAATGCATATTGCTTATTATTTCCTAGTGGACAGAATCTATTAATCAACAACTTGTTGTTACATACTATCAATCTGCTTCCAGCATATGGCTGCCCTATGAATTAGTGGCCTCAAAAATGTAACATAACAGCCTAAATAGGAACTAGCCTCTGTAACCTAATAACAGGGATCTCAATGGAATACAATTCACCATTCCATTGACAAAACTCTCTTTGTTCCGAATATTTCCTAGCCCTGCCCAGGCATCAGAATATCCAATTTCCAGAAGATGTTCTTATACCTGAATAGACCTCATGACTGCATCTTGGGAAAACAGGTCTTCTGTGGCTGAAAAAGGGGAAAAAATATTGCTGTTCTATGCTTAGCTTCAGCCACTGGGCAAGAAACACATTCTTTAGGATTTGCTCTGAATGAAATTTTTAAAGCTGACCGGTAGAGTCGGGGAAGAACAGTTGATGTGTTACTTGGAAAAACTGAAGGATAGTGAGAGCTGTCGACACAAATATTCTCTGATGCTGATTTGGGATTAGCTACCGTTACGAGGTTGATGCAGGAAGTAGTACAAGAATCAGAGACAAAATGTCACTTTAGAACTGCTGAATAGCTCAGTGGTTTAGGTATCTGACTGTGAAGCCAGAGGTTGGGAGTTTGATTCCCCACTGTTCCTCCTTGGCATGTGCTGGATTTGATGATCCATAGGGTCCTTTTCAGCTCTGCAGTTCTAAGATTACTGATATTATATTAGATTAAAACAAAATCCATGTTTATTAAATATTAAGTATGGAGACAATTGTTATTTACAGAAGGGAAGTTATAAAATACCATGAAGTTTAGAGTAGGGATGTGAATATACACTGGTTTTATTGATGCTAAGTTTCTCAATTGCTCATGAGCATTCTTGTTCCATTCTTGCATGGGGCAACAGGACTGTTTTTGCCCTGTATGGGCATTTTTGTGCATTTTTAATGCACATTTTAAAAGTACACATTTTTCTAATGCATGCATTTCCCTAATACAGTAGGACCCCCTGTATCTGCAGATGCTGAAAAACGCTGATTATAGTGGTTCCTATTTTAATAGTGAACATTATACACAGCATGGTCTCTGGCTCCCTCTAGTGGCCAGTTCTGGTAATGTAATCTTTAAAAATATATATTTCTAGGATTTTTCTTTTAATATTTTTAATATTTTCAGACCCTGGATAAGTGAATCAGATGATACTGATCCCGTGGTTACAGAGGTCCTAATGGATGTTTATTTTTAAATCTACACATAGTTTTATGTATATTTTGCATGAACAATAAGCATTGCAAAAGTACAGATGCAACATACATATTTTTGATGTTTATTAATGTAAAACGCTGGACTGAGTAGAATGTTGGTACTGAGGCTAAGAATTCCCTCATTTTCTTTCCAACTCATGGCAGTAACATTTCCAAGTATATACAAAAAGCAACAGAGAGGTTTAGAGGTACTTACACAGACCAGTCTGTTGTTATTTTTCAGGAGAGAGTCACTGTGATAGCAACTGGAGCAAGGGCATCATCTCTGTACCACCTAGATAATATACCACTTAAATGAGTTTGGATCATGCTTATACATGCATGGATTTCCCTTAACCGTTAATTCAGAAATGTTACACGAAACATGGGATTGCCACCAATTTGTACGTCTTCCTCCCATTTTCCTCAAATCATGAACTGAAATCATATGTAGTCCATATGTAAAAACATCCTAACAGCTCCACCGGTAACACGAATCATACTTTCTACTAAGGTTTCAATCACTACCAATTGGTGTTGTATTTTCTTGCCATATTAGTGCTGCAATGCTTTTAACTGCAGGCTAGAGGCAACGGAACAGTAGACGATGCCAGCATGGTTACCTAATTTGATTTGTTAAAACAGTCTGATTTGTTGTTTCTTTGTTTCTGCAACAGCCAGATAGCAGCTTTAATGAGGGCAGCATATTATTGGTAGCATTTTGCTGGAGGGCCTGACTGAAAAGTTGAATCTCCACTAACCTGGTGACTGGTTTTCTAAGGAGTATCTGAAAAGATGTGTAGGGTGATGCGACTGGGGAAGGAAAAACACCAGATGGAAAGGGAGGTTTAACATTCTCCTCTCCACGCACCTTCTCCTTTCCACTCCTGTTCTTCCTTTTGTTTTTCTCCTAACTTTATCAGAGAATCCTGGCTGGGAAGGAGGCTACAAGAAAAACACAGCAAGCTGGAAAAAAGTTCCTCACTCTCTCCTTTACCTGACACCTCTCCCCTTTCCAATCTTTTTTCTCCACTTCTCTTTTTTTAAATGATGGAAATGTGAGGTTCACAGACACAACCCGTTTGGATTTCGTATACTGTTTCACTGAATGGTAGAGAATGACAAATCTGTACACTGGCTCTAGGCTGTTGGGATTAGTTGTGCCATCTAGATGTTAAATTTCATTGGATTGCTATTATTTAATTATGTGTATGTCAAATTTACACACTACCTTTCTCCCAACAGAGGGGCCCAATGCAGTTTGCAACCAAATAAAACAGTATAATCAACACAATGAAAAACATAGTGAACTATAATATTAAAAGCTATTGAACAATTAGTAACATTTACAAATACTTTAAAACATATAGGGCTATCATTGGGGGGGGGAGTGTATGTACAGCATCTCTCCACAACAATTACTTGTCCAAATCAATTATAAAGCCTGCTTTAAAAAGGGAGGTCTTTCCCTGCTATTGGAAGGACAAGAAGGGAGGGGGGCAATCTGGCTTCTTGGGGAGTGCATTACACAGCCTGGGAGCAGCTCCTGAAAAGGCCCTCTCTTGCATCCTCTATTGCTAAGGATCTGCATCATCATTAGTACACTGCAATGACGTCAGCCGCTTGATGTCTGTGTGACTTGAGACTCCCCCATGCTTGCCTTTTTTGTTTCCAACTCTACACTTGAATTGCATGTGTTTCCTTAAAATAATAAGAAAGCCGTTGAAATAGATGACAGATGTGCCAATTCCCCCTGAGGCAAATGTACTCTAAATCTAGAATGGTGACAATGTGCTTGACAAAAGTCATCATGCAACTTGCTGTCACACTGTCACCTGCTCATACGCCTTGCTGTGCCCTGAGCAGCTGCCTAGGAGCCCGACTGGTGCAAGACAAGTCTCATGTATTTCTCTTGGGCCAATCTTTCTCTTTCTGTTGATCTGGTTATAATTTCTCTGTTGCATCTCTGAAACAATCACACTTTGAAAAATATATGGATGAATACACAGCACAGCATTTTTATTATATTCCTAAGATACCTGAAAGCATCTTCATTTCAAAGCACTGAATTTGAAACCTGCCTATCATGTCTGCATTCAATATTAATGACATAAGTGGAATGCTTCTGAAAACAGCATTTTGCTTTGATAGAAGTTGACTAGTCTAGAACATACACTATTTCATTAGAGATAGCAACTGAGAAACTGTTTCACAAAAAGATCTAAATGGACCTATGCATTGTGAGAAGTCTCCAAATGGTTATAGCAGATACTGGTTCTTTCATAAAGAGAACTCTCCCAACAGCAGCTAGCTTCTTCCAGGAGCAGCAGCAGAATGAAGAAAATATAGACTTCAAATGGTTGTTGAAGGTTTTTCGGGCTGTCTGGCCGTGTTCTTGAGGTTTTTCTTCCTAACGTTTCGCCAGTCTCTGTGGCCGGTATCTTCAGAGGAGAGGAGCCAGAACTCTGTCTGTGCTCTGGCCCTCTGAAGATGCCGGTCCTCTGAAGATGCCGGCCACAGAGACTGGTGAAACGTTAGGAAGAAAAAACTCAAGAACACGGCCAGACAGCTTGAAAAACCTACAACAACCATCAGATCCTGGCCATGAAAGCCTTCGAGAATACATAGACTTCAAAGTTCAAAGACTTCCTTGCAGTGAATTCCTGAGGATGGGGGTGATGGTTTGTTCTGCTTCTAAAGGACAAAGCTGGGGGGTGACTGAGGATGAGACAGCAAGCAGGTGTGTGGGCAACAGATGCAGAACCAGTAGCCACAATGGTCACTTGGAGATGTCACACCACATGGACATGGCCTGTTTCCATGTCTATGTCACCATGCTCTGTGTGAGAGAGACATAAATTCTAAATGCATCTCTCAAGTCTAACTTCTGCTTGGGAGGGATGAGCAGCTGAGAACTAAACCTCTGCGTCGCCGATATGTTAAACAAATTTTAAAATGCATTTCTTCCTTCTGAAGACTGCTTTTTTCTGCATAAACCTTCGGAGGGAAAGATAAAGAATGTGTACAGCTAGCTAGACTCTTTAAAGACTGTGTTGTTATAGAGTGGAATACTGCTTTCGTTTTTGAGTCTGATAAGCTGTTAGAGTTTATTAGCGCCCTGCTTTTAAAGAAAGCTCCCAACAACAATATTCACTCCTAATTATTCTTCTCTATGCCAAAGAAGAAGGATAAGGCTGTTAAAATTCCTGCTTGGACAAGAGATAAAGCTTTAGATAAAACTTCTGACAAACCGTCGGATCGCAGCCTGGAGCGCTTGAGGAGGGAGGAGGCGGTAGTCCCACCAGCCCAAGCTGTAGATAACCAGGAAGCAATGGACGAACTGACACGGATTGTGAAGGACATGTCCTGTAAAATGAGTCAGGAGTTTGAGCAAGCAGCAACACGAGCCAAGTCTATTGAAATGAACATTAAAAAACTTCAAGATCAAGTTGCAGGAATGACACAGGAGTTGAAAATTGTCAAATAGAAAGTTAAAGAACTGGGAGACAGGGCAGAAGCAAATGAAATCAGAATAAGCAGCTTGGATAAGAGAATCAGCGAAACAAACAAAAAGTTGATTTATCTGGAAGACAATTCCAGAAGGTCCAACATTAAAATAATGAATTTTCAATTGCAACATGGACAAGACCTAAAAAAAGAGATTATAACTTGGGTTAACTCCATAATGGGTACACAACACTTGGATGAACAGGACATAGAAAGAGCTCATTTTGTTGGTAATCCTAAAAGCCCAAGAATAAGACCAGTGGTGGTGAGGTTTTTTAATTATACAAAGAAAGAACGATTTATGAGAGAAATTAAACAAAAACAAGACCAGCTGGTCTACAGGGGCACTAAGCTGCAGATTTTCCAAGATTTAAGCAGTGATTCTTTGAATTGGAGAAAATCTATGAAGCCTGTTACAGCAATACTGATCAAAAATAATCTTAAATACCAATGGGGTCATCCTGTTTTTTTGAAAATTTGGAAAAACCAGGTTCTGTTTAAAATCCACTCATGTGAAGAAGGTAAAGACCTGTTGAAGGCGTGGAAACTCTGGAAGGAGGAAGAGGGAGGTCAGGAGTTAACCCCGACTTCAAGCAAAAAAACAGAAGGTTGAAGCAGAAAGGACCAGATTCCTGAAGGGCTAGAAGATGGACCAACTATTGTCTCCCCCCCTTCCAAGTCTTTTAATTTTTTTTACTTCTACTTTTCTTCTCTCTTTCCTTCATTCATTTATATCGATTTTTGTTCTCTTTATTTTTTCTAGTTTTTAGTAATAACTACACTAATTATATTAATATTAGATAGCAAAAGTAATAACAAAACTAAAATTACTAATAATTTTGAATTTTAATTATTTCTTTACTAATAATTATAGGGGAGAGAGGGGTGGAGAAGGGGGCCTCAATGTTATCAAATATTAAGAAGAAATGCGAAAATTTAATAAAAAGAGCAGAGGCGAGGTTCTGGTTGCAGTTCCGCCGGACGGTGGTGGCGTGTCCCCCCCCCCACCTTGTGCCCTTGCTAGTAGTTATGGCGGGGGAATATGGTGGGGTGGGAAAAAAGATAAATGTTCAGAGGGTTGTTAGGGATAAAATACTGTATGTTTGGGTAATGTTGAAATTAATTTTTAGTGTATTTTTGTTAGTTTGTTGGGGGAGGGGTTGCACACGGGGCCTGTTAGGAGGAGAGATCTTGAACTCAAATGGGTAAGAGAATAAGACTAGCTACTTTAAACGTGAAAGGCCTGGGATCAATAGTGAAAAGAAGAAGAATAGAAGCATTGTTGAAGAAAAATAAGGTGGACATTGCCTTTCTGCAAGAGACTCTCATCAGTTAGAAGATGGAGTCAACGAACTTAAGATGAATAATATAGACATTTATGAAAAAAACTTTGGAACGTCTAAATCTAGGTGTGTGGCAATCATAATTTCTAAAAATTGTGAATTTATAGTGAAACAGGTAGTAAAAGATTGTAATGGTAGATTTATAATAATACAGGGTAAAATGGGTTTGGAAGAATATACTTTGGTTAATGTGTATGCACCTAATAATAAACAAGGAGATTTTTACGACACGGTTATTAAAGAAATGGAGAAGGTAAAGAAGGGTTATGTTATTATGGCAGGGGATTTTAATATGGTTATGGATAAGATAAAGGATAACACTTTTTATGACCAGAATGATGTTCTTCAAAGAAACACAATATTGAGCAAGAAGGTAAAAAATAATCACTTGAAGGATATTTGGAGGGTAATGAAAGGTGATGAAAGAAGATATACTTATTTTTCAGCAATATATAATAGTTACTCCAGAATAGATTTTATATTCACATCTCAAGATTTAATTCCTAAAACAGTTAATACTGAGATCAATTCTATAAAAATAACAGATCATGCTTTGATGTCAATGGAGATTGAGATTAAAAAAGATTATAAAGACTCTAAAAGATGGAGAATGGATATTAACATTTTCCAGTACCCAGAGGTAATAGAAAAGATAAAGAAAGAATGGTTAGAATTTTGCACAATAAATGAAGCAGGAGGTACGAAATTAGCCCTGTTGTGGGACACGATGAAAGTAATTTTGAGAGGAATAACAATAAGGGAATCCTGTAAACTGAAAAAAATTAAGGAGAAAAACATGAAAAAACTAGAAGAAGACTTGAGAAATTTGGAAAACAAGTTTTTTTAGAAAGAGATAGAAGGATATTGGCAGAAATTCAGGCAAAGAGAAAGGAACTAGAAAACTTGGAGATAGAGAAAGTCCAGAGAGATTTGATCTATATAAAGAGGAATTTTTTTGAATTTAGCAATAAAAATTCAAAATTATTAGCTAGAATGTGCAAAAATAGATTAAAAATACAATTGGGGTAATTAAAGATAGAACAGGTAAGAGGTGTAATATAATGAAAGATAAATTGAAGATTTTTCAAGAATTTTATCAGAAATTATATAAAGGAAATAATGTACTGAAAGAGAATATAGAAAACTATATAAATGAGAATTAAAAAACTAAATTATTGGAATGTGATAAAAGAATATTAGAAGAAGAGATTAAAGAAGAAGAAATTGCTGAAATTATTAATAAACTGAGAAATGGTAAAACACCAGGCCCTGATGGATTGGGTCCAGAATATTATAAACATTTTAGTTCCATTTTGATACCTAAGCTAAAAATGTTTTATAATAAAATATTGGAAGGAGAGACAATGCCACCTTCTTGGAAACATTCATTGACGATTCTTATCCCAATACCCAACAAGGATCTAACAGATCTGGGATTTTATAGGCCTATATCTCTAATAAATCAAGATGCTAAGATTTTTACTGCTATACTAGCAAATAGATTAAATAGATTTATAGCAAATTATATTAAATAGGATCAATGTGGTTTTATAAAGGGAAGACAAACGGATAATTTAACTAGGCGAGTTTTGAATATTATATATGAGGTAGAAAAGGAAAAAAACAAAGGCAACAGTTTTATCACTAGATATATTTAAGGCCTTTGATTGTGTGGAATGGCCAACATTAAACCTGCTTATAAAGGGTTGGGAATTTGGCAGAAGATTTATAGGGGTTATAGACCAATTATATTCAGATAATACTTCAGAAGTAATAGTTAATGATGGTTTAACAGAGCGGATTTTTCTAGGCCGAGGTACAAGACAAGGCTGTCCACTTTCATCAATATTGTTTTGTATGGTTATAGAACTGTTAGCTAATGCAATAAGAAATGATGATTTAATTAAAGGATTAGGTAAAAATGATACAATTAAGATTAATTTATTTGCTGATGACTCATTATTGACCATTAAAAACCCATTAGAAAGTATGGATATTATTAAAAATCATTTAGAAAAAATCGGGGAAATAACAGGACAAACTATAAATTGGCAAAAACCACAAATATTGATGTTTAATTATAACAGATATGAACAAGAAATGTTTGTAAATAAATATGGTTTTAAAATGTGTAATTATATTAAATATGTAGGTATAAACATAGTTTGTCTTCGGACAAACGCTGGCTCTATGGCTTGGAAACGGGGATGAGCACCGCCCCCTAGAGTCGAACACGACTGGACAAATTGTCAAGGGGAACCTTTACCTTTATAAACATAGTTAAAGTGATTCAAAAATTAAAGGAGCAAAACTTTAATAAATTAAAAAGTGATATTAAAGATAAATTGCAGGAGTATTCTAAATTGAAATTATCGTGGTTTGGGAGAATCGCCATGATCAAAATGAAATTACCAAAAATTACTTTTTTGTTCAGGATGCTCCCAATTCAATTAGAACAAGAAGATTTTAAGTATTGGCAGGGATTAATTAATGGATTTTGTAATCAAGGTAAAAAATCAAGAATAAATAAAAGATATTGGTATAATGCTTCAAAAAATGGAGGTTTAGGTATTCCTAATATAAAAAATTATTATATAACGAATCAGTTAATATTTATTGGAGATATTATATACAACAAAGGCAGGTTAATTTGGTGGGATATGGAATCCTCAGAAATTAATGGGAATATTGAAAAAATATTTGTTTAATGTAGTAAAAAGAAATACAATAAATCAGGTGAACAACCCTTTTTAAAGAAACATGTTAAATATTTGGAACAGAAATAAAAAGAAGTTATGTACCTTTACTTCACCACTAAAATTAGTGACTGAAATAGATTCCCAGCAAACTTGAAGGGTTTAGCTGATTTGTTTAAGGACAAAAAAGTTGCCAGATTGAAGGATTGGATGATTAAAATGAGATCGAAGGATCAGATTATAGTTAAACTTCAAACTAATAAACTATCATGGTATAATTATATCCAATTAGATAGTTGGACAAATGAATGGTTGAAAACTAATGGCAAATGTAGAGAATGTACTAAGTATGAACAATTTCTATCATCACATGAAGACATGCAGAAAGATGCTTTGAGGAAGGGAGCAGTAAGTAGAATTCATAATCTAATTTTGGAACAAGAGGAAAAAGAGACAGAAACAGATGGTTTGAAATCAATTTGGGAAAATGATTTAAAGACAGAAATTAAAACAGAGGATTGGACAAAAATTTGGAAGATGAGAGTTTTAAGATTAATGTCGGTAAGAATAAAGGAAATTTTTAAAAAAATTAGTTTAAGGTGGTATTCACTCCGGTGAAATTGAATATAATAAATTCAGACTATTCTAAGGCCTGTTGGAAATGTGATGGAGAAATTGGCACGTGTTATCATATGTGGTGGGAGTGTAAACGGATTCAGAAATTTTGGAAACTGATTTTTAAGGAAATATGTGATATATTTGGAAAAGATATCAAATTCAATTCTAAAATTGCTCTGTTGTCAATTTTAGATAAGATAGAACTTGATTATTGCTCAAAGGAATTGATTTCCAATTTTATGACAAGTGCTAGAATATTAATAGCTAGATTCTGGAAAGATAAAAATGATATAAAATTAGAAGATTGGTATAATGAAGTATGGGACATTGCTTTAAATGATAAATTGACTACTGAACTTAAGATGAAAAGAGGGGAAATAAGTTCAAATATTTTTTATGCTATTTGGGGTAGATTTGTTGAATTTGTATTAGTGAAAGGAAAGGGGAAAGCCTCTAAACAACAATCAATACAATTTTGGAAAGGGGGTTCGTATTACAAGTATTGTTCCAAAGGGTCCCGTGGGTATGGGGGAGCACTGTGGTTTAGAGTGTATTAGTAAGTATTTTGTATTTTTGTATTTGTTTTTGTTTTGGAAATAAAAAAAAAGTCTAACGTAACAGAATTCTTCAATTGCAACTGCGCACTACAAGGACAGATTTCCTTGTTACTGAACACACTAAGTAAGTCTAAAACGAAAACTGAAGAATCTATCTTGGTCAGAGCAACCTATCCAAGTATATCAAAACACACATATTTTAGAATGTCATCAATTTTCAAGGCTGGTAATCTTTGCTTATTGCAGTCTCACAGATGAGAAAATACTCATGTCTCAGTATTTTTTGAGCCCTACACATTTTCAAGCTTAACTTCTGAACAGGTCTTGCAACAAAGGTGGCATTTAGAGAGATTCAGAGATTATCACATCCCTATCTTAAGAATCCAGCTGTGGAGCCAGAGATAGGGAGAAGAGCCAGCCTGTGCAGCCATGGGCAAGCTGCACAGTCCTAGGATGCCCCCAGAAGAAAGGAATGATAAACGACTTCTGAATATTCTCTACCTAGAAAACCCTGGAAAGGGTCACCATTAGTCAGAATTGACTTGACAGCACGGAATTATTATTATTGCTTCACCCAAAATTCAAGTACGATTTGCAAGCTGAGGCCTGGCTCCCACATGCACCAGGACATGCAGCAACCTCCTTATGAAAAATAAGGCGATGCATCTGCAGATGAGACAGCTTGTGCAAAGTGAACAGAGTCAAGTATGGTTCACATTTCCATTTACACCACTGCATTTCTTAACTGGAAGTGTGAATGGATATGATCACGAAACATTATATTTTAGAGAATGTGGTGTCACATGACTTTGAAATATGTGATGGACATCCAGTTGATAGGTTTAAACACAGATGCATTGGTCTTTTTCCCCATTCCCCTGATTAAAAGAGATGCCATCTAACGGGGGACACGAGAAGGAGTTACAATTAATATCTCTCTCGTGACTTTAGCAAACACACTTTAGCGTCTCTGTACCTGTATCATCCCAGATTGCTGAATAACAAAAATGAACTAAATCAGGTTTCTCAGATATAAAAGTCAGAAGCAATCAACAATCCTGCCACCATCCTGCCACTGGTAGCTTACATTAAAAATATATAGTGTTTTGGCAACTGCAGCGGTGCTGCAGTTCAGTAAAACTAACAGAATTAAAGGGAAGAGATTCTGGTTTATTTTAATCCTCCCCCATCCCCCTGAGAGCTTTCTGGGCCTCCTGACCAATGCTGAGATCTAATTGTGGGCCCAGCTTATCAGATTCAAAGCTGAAGCTGCATTGTTCCAATCCTTTCAGGGCTAAAGCCCTAGTAAAAAAACAAACAAACAAAAAAAAAACACCCCCCCTCTCTCTGCCTTCTTGAATGCTTCTGTATGCTTTCAATGTTCAGCTGCGCTGTCATGAAACTCAGGTGTGTTTCCTTCCAAATCAAAATGGAGTTGTCATCACATGTGCAGCCCTCAGTGTTTTTGTTCAGGATGAGGAAATAAGGCTAGTTTTATTACAAACAAGACAACCCCCCCCCCCCCCGTAAACCCACAATACAAAAAGCTTGTATTTGGGTGCAGTCCCACTGGCAATTTGAACTGATTCTTTTTCCAACATTTTAAAATCAGGTTCAGGTCACATGGTACATAAACTGGTAGCTGCGTTCACTTTAACTGAAATTAAATCGATCTAGTTCTGGTAATTAAAACCAGTTTTGGCATCTACATTGGTGACACTGACTCATTTCCTTTCTGTTTTATGAGCATGCTTTTCGTAAGCTTTTTAACTTTTTTAAAAAATAAGTGATACTGAGAATTGCCAATGAGGCACGAAAAGGAGCAAACGGGGAGAATGTTTATAATACAGAATGTATGGAGGATGTTTATGATATAGAATGTATTGAATAAGTGATGCAGTGGTAAGCTCTCAACCAAAACCCACCACGTTTGTGCTAACAGCACACTAAGTGATGCATCGCTAAACATTCAGATAAGATTTTTTTTTTAAAGGAAAGGAAAAAGCACCATTCACAGCCACCAAACCATACTGAATTAAATCGATTTAAAAGTGAAGTATTTTAAAAAGCCCCTGCTGGCTAATTAAAAAATTAACCTTGCTTTGCAGCCCAAATAAATTGATTTCACCTATGTGTTGTGTGCACAAGATTTAATAAATCGATTTAAATAACACTTAAATTGATTTAACTGCGGTTCTTATTGCCAGTGGAACTGCACCCTTTGTCTACAAGCACTGCACCTTTCTCCAGGGAGGGGTACCTAGTTTTCCGCTGTTTGATTCATGTAGGGAGACAGCATATTAACAGTGCTGATCTGACAAGTGCGCTAGCCAAGTACGGCCATTCTGGGCCTAGAAACATATGCAATCAATCCTTGGGCCAGTAAAAAAAGACAATGTTGCTCCAAGCTGAAATTATATCTGAGCATACTCTTTCATAACTAAGCATCATTTGTAAATGCCAAAGCATGTAAAACTAACTGTGTCTTTTGCCAGGGTATCAAAGCAATATGTTAATGATCAGCATCATCATAGTTACTAGAGTTATCTAGTGTTTTATCCATCACATTTGGGTTTTTGTTTGTTTGTTTTGTTATCATTATTGTTTTGGAATTTTGTTGTATATTAATTATGATTGCTTTTTCCTGCCTCAGTAATGTGTGATCACCAAAAAGATGGGATGTAATTTTTGCTGTCTGTAAGCAAACCAATCAATTTCTGAGCAGAGCTTGGAATCGCCACAGGAATCTCCGCTATCCAGGACATGGAGAATTCATCCTCTTTAGAATTTCATCAACTTTCTATGTTTCCCATCTACAGAGGGAAATGGCAAGAGAGAGTCCATTTTCCCAAACTGAATCAACCCAAAGGTTCAGTCTCTCATTGACAACTCTTTGAATCCCATGGTAGCTGGAGGACCTGCCATAAAGGGGGCATCTGGTAACCTAGAAGAGTACCTACTTCATCCAATTACAGCAGTTTGATATCACTTGCCATGCATCCATCCTACAAAATCCTGGGAATTATAGTTGGGCGAAGTGCTTAGCATTCTCTGATAGAGTGCTCCTTTACCCTCCCTTGAATTGCAGCAAAGAATTCTAAGTAGCTCAGCGACTATAAATCCTAGTATTTCTTTAACACTGATGGCAGTCAAAGTGGCATCAGCCTGTTGTTAACTGCATAGTGTAGATTGATTCCTTGAGTCGAGCTGATTTTTAAGCTATGAAGCAAAGGGAAAGCATTTGAGGTACAAGACGTGCAGACTGGGATCAGCAGCTATAGCAGCAGATAAAACCCTGCTGGATTTTGATGCCTCTTGATCCCTACTAACCTTGAAACTAGAATACCACTTGCAGTGAAGGGACTAAGGTAGCACAGCAAATGTTCATAGCTCCCTCCTCTGTCCTTCAGCAAGGACGGCATTTGGCCCTCTGCTATGGAAGTCCCCAGTTTGATAATTTTACTGCCTCACAAACTGAAGCAAACTCATTTCCCAAGGGAACAAGAGCTTGCTAAGTGAGAAGCAGCAGCACATCTTGCTTTCAATTTGGAGTTGAGATTGGGGGATGAAGTGGGGAGGAGCCGTGGAAGAAAAACAAGCAGGACAGAGAATACCTGCAGCTTATGGGCAACCAGCTAGCCTTCCTTGCTTCAGGTGACTGCAGCGGCAGCTTATGTCTGAGGCCAAGATCCTATTGTGGCGTCATGCTCATGCAACTCATTGCACAAGTGGTTGCACTTTCATGGCCCCCACATTCACACAAGTGGTTCTGCCACCTGAATACGTTGTGTTGCTTGTGCATCAGCTGAGTGTGTGTAAGTCTGATCCCTAACATTGTGCAATAGGGTTGGGCAAGGGAACTTCCCAGCTTGCAGTATTTGTTGGTGGTTCACTTCCAAAACCCAGCATAGCAATACAAGAGGAGATATATCCCGTGTGAATACTGATTAGGATCTTGCCCTAAGTTTCTTGATGGTGACCCAAGGCTCAAAGAAAGTGGGAGAAAAGAACAAGCGTCTCCTTTAAAGCTTGATTAGCACAGCTTTTCGCTCAAGCAACTGAATTCTACAGCCTGAGTATCCCACTGGTAATTTCCTAATGCATTACTTGTCACTCACAAGTCTGTCTAGCAATGTTCATTAGGAAGGTATGTGACAGCATCCACTAATGTATGTCTGGGGCAAGAGAATCGATTCCACCTCCCCTCCCTTGCAAAGGAGAGATCTTTAATAGTAATACTGTAGGGGAGATTACAAGATGGAAAGTGCTCACTGATGGAGTCTACTGTAATATATTAACGGGCAGGAAAATGTCACAGATGTATCACTTACATAATATTATCCAGTTTTTTCAATGGGGTAGAAGGTAGCTACTAAAGGGGAAGAAGAGTGTCCAATTATATTTGTGGATGAAAAAAGTCCTGGGGAGGGTAAAAACCGGCCCATTTATTCACGGGCTATTCAAAGACAATGAATACAACTCAAGTCTTAATGACTGAGTGGCAAGATGGGGTACCCTAGAATTGCTGCAACACAGGATGTATCCTTGAAGTCAAGATCATGCTGTCATGCAAAATTGCTTCTCACAATACATGGCTGACATGGGAAAAATGGAAAAAAAGTGGGAGAGGTATGGGCAATCTTTCAAACAATAATGTAGATAATTTTTTTCCTTGGAGGGGGATTTCTTCCTTCCCCTTCCAGATGACGATGCAACAGTGTTCTTTATTCAAGGCAATGCTGGCTACATTTTTTTCTACAAAATTTCCAGCATCAAACAGATGGTTATCCTATTAGCAACCATTTGCATTTAACATATTTTGTAATGATTTATGTGCCACATGTTCCTGAACACATCAAAAGCAGTCAGGGGCAAAGAACTGCTCAAGCGTGAAAGCACACATCTCAGGGTACATATGCTTGTGGTAACCAAATCTGTGTCTCTCTGCATAATGTGCTGCGGGAGATAGCGACAGCAATTAAATCTGAACCTCAGACCCTCCTGTCTCCACTACACCACTACCATAGCTAATTAGACTTGGGTCAGGACTGCAAATATAAGCCTGGATTTATAATTGTACCAATATGGGGAGTATCTCAATGGCAGAAGTAAGCGCTGTCTCAGCAGACAAATTTGTCTGTTTTCATTCTGAGTATCATTCATTTTTTTTTTCCCAAGCAGAAGATCATTTTTTCCTCCTTCTGTAGCAGTTTGGATTTTTTACTTAAAGAAAAAGATAGCCTCACAAAAATATAGATGTATTTCTGTATCTATGTCTTTTTCTATACACACTGAAATTCATACACATGGAAATTCATATGCATTTTGAATGTAATATTCTATATACAGTTTCTTTCCTCCAGTGTGTTATGCTTTTTTGTATTAGCAGGAAACTGTATACACAATAAGTATATTTGGAACATATTTTTCATCGGACAACTGCATGGCAAAATTTAGAGAAATGTGGAAGACTCAAGGATAAGTTTTAGAACATGTTTCATTTCAAGAACTGCAAATTATGTTAATTTCTCTCTCATCCCTACAGGGATTTAAATTAACACCTGTGTCAATTTTAGTGCATTCCTTGTGCCATCCAGGTTCCTCTCAGGGCTTGTTCACTGGGGTCGGGGTCTGCCTCTCTCAAGTCCACAGAAGAACGTACAGTATGAAATTCTGCAGGCCCAGAGTTGAGGCAAGTTGGCCTGCCAACAGAGGTGCCTGTGCTACTTTTCCCTACCACACAAGAGCCTCCCCCCCAGATGAGGGCTGTCACTTCCTCATCTTCTGGTGCCCAGGGGGCCCTGCCAAGAGAAGTAATCTATGTTAGCATGAGTTATGCGCTTCCTATAGACCAGTGGTTCCCAATCACTTACGTACTCCTTGACAGTCCATTTCCATAAATTGTAATGTCCATATTAGCAAAATGTCTGTAATTAATATGATACCTGTTATTTCAAGTCATAACTGTAAATAAATAGTCCCATAATGGGATTAAAAATCAATGGAATAATAAGGTGAATAGACAGTGCATATATATTTACATTAGAGATGGGCATAAACTGCTGGTTCGGCAGTCCATGACACTTTGTCCTTTGGACAAAGAGGTGTTCAGCACTTCCCAGTCCCACCTCCTCCAGTGGGCAACCACTGAGAGGCAGTGCCCAGAGGAGGAGGGACAGGGAAGCCAGGGTGCTGCCTCTGAGTGGACATCTCCTGGAGGAGGCGGAACTGGGAACCACTGAACACCTGTTCATTGGAAGGGCAAACCAGCATGAACCGCCAAACTGGCGGTTTGTGCCCATCTCCAATTTACATTCAAAATTCAAAAAATACAATGAATTCAAGTAAATACATCAGAAGATCCACAAGAATTCAGTCACTGAACACTGCTCAAAGAACTGACTAAAATGTTTGCTTATACAGTGGACCCTCAACTTACGGAATTAATCCGTATTGGAACGGTGGCTGCAGGTCAAAAAGTCTGTAGGTCGAGGCTCCATTGACCTACAATGCATTGAAAACCGATTAATCCGTAACCGGCCATTTTTGGTCCATTTTGTTTGATTTTCCGGTCTGTAGGTCGATTCTCCGGCCGCAAGTCGAACCTAAATTTTGCGGCCAGAGAAGTCTGTAACTCGAAAAGTCTGCAGGTCGAGTCGTCTGTAAGTCGAGGGTCCACTGTATATACACTGGTACCGGTGCAATAGCATTAGAAGTGGGTGAGAGTGAAAGCTGAATCTGTGAAGGATCTGCTGCTGACAATGCACACTGTAGTGGCATGTTTGCAACATATTGTTTAAGGATGGACTCCCACCATTCAGCAAAATAACAAAGTGAGGGAATGGGGCTTTTCCCGAAGTTAAATAATGAAGAAAACCTGCTCCACCACTTGTCATTAATTCCACAACTTTTGATTTGTATCTTGTCTTACACTATTGATGTATGTACCTTTTCCTGTCATTCAGGTTTTTTCCACATACCCCTAAATGTCCTGGTTCGTACCCTTGAGGGTACATGTACCCCAGGTTTGGAATCACTGCTATAGACTATAGAGAATACAAAGAGTCGGAGAGCTAAGTATCAGTGAGAAAGCCTAGGATTTGAATCCTTCATCTGTTACAATCACAATGAAAGGTCACAGAAGGTACATGGGGTTTTTTGGAAACGTTTGTAAAATTGGATACTGCTTTTTGGTGAGCAGTTTACTCATTGAAACCCTATGTTGTTGTTTTTGGGGGGTGATACACTGAATTTATATATCTGATCCAAACTAAATAGTAATAATAATCATGAGCTGTCAAGTCAATTTTGAATTATGATGACCCTTTTTAGGGTTTTTCAGGTAGAGAGTACTCAGAAGTTATTTACCATTCCCTTCTTCTGGGGGCGTCCTAGGACTGTGCAGCTTGCCCAAGGCCACACAGCCCAAGGCTGCTCTACTCAAGAAAGGCACAGCGGGGGAATCAAACTCCCAACCTCTGGCTCTGCAGCCAGATAAATAGGCTACCCAGCCAACTCTCCAAAGTAAATATTGTGCCTTTAAATAGAGTAGCCCCTGGAAACTTCACTACTCATTGAGTGTTTTGAAAATAAACTCACTTTAAAGCCATCCTGTAAATATTAAACATCCTCAGCTGTGGTTAAAGTGTTATGCTACCAACATTATAAATTGTTATTATTCACCACAATATGCACAGTGAGAATATAAAGCTTTGGTCCCGCTTGGTCTCAATATTGTTACCAATCTTCCATCTTCAGGGATTAGCACATAAGCAGCCTGGGTCCAAGCTCTCTCAAGGGCCGCATGTGCCTTTATGAGCCTGCCCAGGCGTTAAGGTCATCAGAGGAGGCTTTTCTCTCAGTCCCACCACCCTCACAGATGCGCTGGGTGGGGACACAGGACAGGGCCTTCTCTGTTGCTGCTCATAGACTCTGGAACTCCCTCCCACAGGAGGCCAGGCTGGCCCCATCTTTGCTGCCCTTCTGCAAGCAGACAAAGATCTTTCCCTTCAGACAGGATTTCCCTTAGTGACTGGCTGTCTGAGAGGGTTTTTTTAAAAGGATTATTATGCCTTGTTGCTTTTAAATTGTTTTTAGTATTGATTTTATTTACTGTTTTCAATCTTTGGTTTAAAAAAATATTTCTGTACTTACTGTTTTTAAATTTCAAATTTTTTTTTTTTTTTTTTTTTGAGGAGAAAGGTGGGGTAAAAATATTTTAAATAAATAAAAACCTCATCCCTATCTGTCTGAAGAGTTCTCTACCCAGCTAGGAATACTCTTGCTTCCACATCTTACCATAACTGAAATGTAAAAACGTTGCCATTTAAAACCCAAAGATCTCAAACGCCTCTGAATAAATCCCCCCCTGACCTGCTTTGGTTCCTCACCAGTTTCCAAATACTACTTCTCCAAGTATCGTCAACGTGGGAACAGCAGTAATGAATTTCTGGTGTATTTACTTCCCTCAGCTCTCACAAAGTCAAAAATTCAAATAATAACATTGATTTTTATTTTGCATTCTGTCCCTGTCCCCTCTTTCAGTGCAGATGTTGGCTCCTGCTACTAACAGATTGACTTACTCTCAGGAATATACTATCTGCAACAGGTCTTCTGTGTCAACCAGAAGATTCGGGCTACTGTGGGATGATTCTTCCCTGTCCTTGGACACTATAAAAGAAGGGCGCCTCGTAATGTTTCACTTCAAAGTTAGGGAGAAGAAGAATAAAGAGACTTGGAAATGGCTGCTACCAATCCATGCTCCTGTCAGTTCAGAAAGAACAAGAAATGTACAATCTGCTTTCTTCTTAACGGAAGCTCTACATGTTTAGTCAGAGCTTGAAAAATTTAAAGTTTTGCATTCCAGAATCCCTCATTAGTAGAAGTTGTTGGGCTAAGGATTTTGGGGCATTATGGGAGGGAGAAGTCTCTTTCTCTACTAATTTTTTCTCTCTCTCTCGCTATGCAAAAGGCATGTTAACATGGCATAAGTGAAAAGAGAGCAACCTAATATACATAATTCTACATATCTATTATTTGGGGAGTTTTCAGTGACCAGAATTCTGAGATTTTACTCCAGAGTAGATGAGTATGATGAGTACATGGCAGCAGCAAATTGTAGCTTATTAATAAGAGGGTGGTTGGGGTTTATCTACATGCCAATCACACTGTCAGGCATGCAAACAGGCACCTTGATTATTAGTCCTGATTCATCACCTTGATTTACTCATTCCCAGCAGTGGCAATTTTTTTTTTAACTGTCCAAGGCTCCCGTCCCATCTCAAGGCTCCAAAAGGGAGTCCTAGGGAGCTTCAGAAACTAAAAAAAAGGGATAGGAAGCTTTCAATTACTTTAAATTAAATATCAGCAACACCTGATCTAGTTTGCACAGTATAAATTTACACCAATAGGACCTTTGCCCAATAATCATTAAGTACAGATGCTGGCAGAGGATAATAAGGAAGTTGTCAATTTTTTTCTAGATATTCTTCCAGCAGAACTACATTAGGATTTCCTAAAATTACAATTTTTGAAGTAGTAAGGATTTCATAGTCAATTACATCATTGAGCCCTTCCGGGGTTTCTTGTCTGAACCTCACTAGGATTTCAGCCATGTGGCCCACTGGAGAGCCTTGGCACATTTAAAGGGGGGCCACAAACTGGAAACAATTCTTCACACACCATCTTATAAGGTTCGTTATATGACTTATACAATCCTGATTCAGCCTACAGTATATTTCTTTCACGCTGTGTTTACAGCTGTGGCCAAAAAATTGTTAAGAATGTCTGGTCTAGGAAATAGCAATGGGTTCTTCACCAATAGATAGGTCTATCAACCAGTCAATCAATATTAAACAATTTTTAAAAAAATCAACTTATAGCCTGGTGCCTCTGGAGCAAATCCCCTTTTACATTTACATTTGAAATAGAATGTATATACCTGAAACTACACTGGCCACTTCTTACAATATCAACCTATTATCTTTCAACAAACACATAAGCTGAACTACTTGAAATGGGTCCTGAAGTGAGACATCTACAATGATTCCAAAGCAAGTAACATGTAAGAGAACACTTATAATAGTGACAAAAGTGGCTAATACTGCCATCCTAATAGTGTATGCAGCCAGCCTCATAGCTCAGTGAGTTATGTTACTGGCTGCAGAGCCAGAGGTTGGGAGTTCAATTCCCCACTGTGAATCTGAGAAGAGACAGCCTGTGTGGCCTTGGGCAAGCTGCACAGCCTCAGGATGTCCCCAGAAGAAGGGAATGGTAAACTACTTCTGAATACTCTCTACCTAGAAAACCCTGAAAAAAGGGTTGTCGTAAGTCTGAAATGACATGACAGCATACATTTATTATTAATATAGTAGCACCCCATATCCACAGAGGATCAGGTCCAAGAACCCCACACATCCCAAAAACCATAGATAATAGTGAACCCTATACATAGCATGGTCTCTGGCTCCCTTTAATGGCCAGTTCTGATAATTACATTGTGGAAATATGTGTTTCTGGGTTTTCTTTTAATATTTTTAATACTTTCAGACTGTGGGTAAATAAAATTGCAGATAAACAGCGGATATCAATCTTGTGGATACAGGAGTCCTACCATAAGGTATGCTAATGACTTCATATTAGAATCCTGTATCCTCTTTTCAAGTGGCAATAAAATGTTGCATGGAAACTTTAACTCTTAGTTGTTCTAAGATGAGTCGGTCAAATGTTTCTTGTTTAAGTAGCACACTATTAATTTATTAGTGGTCCTATTTCCCCATTTGGCATATGCTTAACTAAATTCTCAGATTAACATTTGGAATGCTAAAGTAAATAGTAATATCTTAGGTAGTTGATTAATTTCACAATTCCCCCCAAGCAAGATTGTAAACTGATAACTGAAAGTTGGATGTTAATTCATTCTTATTCTCTATTAGAGTTTATGAGGATTATATTGTACAATACTGATACAATTTGCAGGTTCAGTTAATATAAGGATTAGGTCTCTGTGTTCACACAAATGTTACATTTTTGCCTTCCCAAAGTTAAAATATGTTCCATTTGCTTAACTGACCAACCAGTTAGTATCTAGGTAGCTGGATGCACCAAGTTATGCAGTAACATATATTGTGCAACAGAGCAAATCGGCATTCCATACGACAACTGTAAAAGTGGGGGGAGAGCAAACAAAAATTTATAACTTTGAAACTGGACCTTGGATCACATTAAATTTGGCACAGATGTAGCAGACAGTCTGCTCTTGTTCTGTGCCATATTTGGGGACATTTGGACAAACGGTTTTCAAGTTATGATTTTTTAAAAATGAAAGTTGTCCCCTCATGAAGATCTTGGCAATCTTTTCTGTCTGCAGATTTTAAAAATATCAGATACTTTGCAAAGACCCAACTTGCTTATCTTGAAAAAGAATGGGTCTTCCCAGCCACTTTAAAAAAGAAAAGAAAAGAATGAATCCAAATTTCAGGCTGGTGGTCAAACTGTATTTGAAACAAGCTATTTCAAAATGGGGACTTTCTGGCTGTCTTATAAGCTGTCTTACTTTCTGGCTGTCTTATAAGCAGGAAGGTTCAAAACATAAAAAATGTTGCAAGTTAGAGAGTCAAGTACTTTTGATCCTGCCAGTCAGGACCAAATTAAATGACTCTCAGGAGGAGAATTTTTTAACTCCTTCCTGGCCAAACAGACATTAAAAAGAGTTTCTATTTCTGATGTAAAAATATTTTAAAATATAATTTAAAAATAAATAATAAATATTCAGAAGCACACTCATTTAAACTGTGAAATTACTTTTTTTGCTTTATGGCTGGGGATGGTCTTACGTGATGTTAGCAGACCATCTTGACTGCTGCCATTGATGTTGCTAACATTCAGGCTGCCCTTTGCTATGGAAAGCTTGGCACCTTTTTTTCCTACTGGCAATGTAGACACAATATTGCGCAGCAATATGAGGCTATTACCTGGGTTTTTGAATCGTGGATACAGAAGAACATTCATAAATGAAGAATTGAATTTTAGAAAGCAAGGTGATGGTTTCAGTGCTGGATTTATGCATAATTTAAATAAATAGTATTTTATAGAAAATAGCACTAAATAAGAGGTAAATTTCAAGTTATATTTGATGACATGAAACAGATAAATGTTTTATTCAGAATGTGATTTTTTCCTTTAGTCATATCATAACTGATAGATATGCACACATGTACTGAGATATATATATATCTCTCTCCATTGTCTTCATCCTTTCTCTTAGAATAATGCACATTTTGGGAGTGGTACTATGGGCTTCCTAAATCTGACACATCTCTGAGCTTCAGCATATGTTAATCTGGCCTGGGGTGGTGGATCCATCTGGGCTGCTAGGGCCCTGCTGCCACTGCTCAATTACACCATTAGGTCCCATATGGGGAGAAAGACAGCATATGAACAAATGAAGTAGGTTCTCCTTCTCAGCTCACTCTCAAATGCCAATGAGAGAACCATTTCGTATTTGCTCTTGGATAACTAATATAACATAAATTTTTCATGACTCTTGGGATGTTCTCAAGAAGTACTCTATCTTCCGCTTTCCAACACACAATGCAGCTTCAACCAATTACAATACAAACCAAGGGCTGCTTGTCTTTGAAGCTCTCTTGATATCCATAAACAATATTTATATTTAATGAAGAGAGCATAACTTGGTACTGAAGAACAGGTCTACTATTCCATTTAGTTAAACAAAGTGAACAGATACATATCTTAGTGGGACCCTTTGATGGCTGCATTGCCCTCAACAAGCCATTCCAAGTAGGTTGATTGCTTTTGTCTGCAGAATTACCGGCAATGTTAACTGGGACCTATTATTGTTATCATCAGCATCAGCATTACTACCATGGTAGGAGTCTCAATTTACCTTGCTTACAAAGTTCAGCTGACATCTTGCAAACTTATTTTGTCATGATTCATCAAATGTACTATTATTTTGTTGGTTTTCCATGTTTTTTTTTAATAATTTTTTTTTAAAAAATTATTCTCCAAAAACAAAGTACATTGAATTGTGAATTTAGTACAGAAGCTGTTCACCCCCATTCTCCTAATGAAGTCTGCAATTTAATTGGAATAACTGTTAGATGCAGTCACTCCAAGCAGTAACAAAAATCTCAAAGGAATCAAAGAAGCTTATGCAAGTGTTCACGTATATAAAGGAAACTTCAGGTGCTGTAACTAAATGCTTCAAACCAAGACAACGCTCTGGTCTTCCCATAACAGTTTGAAGTAGATGTATTGTCATTAGGAGACTCTAGGATTTGCATTCTAACATAAAGATGAACATTCTTGATAAACACACAAAAATAGAGCAGTCCTTGTTATTATGTTAATTAGCACTTCATTAAAGACAGGGACATGAAACACATTGAGGAAGGAGAGGAATTGTGACTGCTGCTCTCACCCCCAACACCCTGCTCATTTGGTAGCTGTGTAAAGCAGGCCTATATCTGTTTGTAAATAGGGGCCTTTTACGCTGGCTGATCAGGACGATGCACAACACACATGTGTTGGAGTAAAGGGGACATGGCTGCAGAATATACTCCGGTTAGCTTTTCATGGCCATGACCCTATTGCTTTATTGTCGCATGCAGAAGTGAAGTCATGGAGGTTGCCATGGCTGACGAACAAACTGCAAATCACATGGTGGCGACATGTCCAATCATCTCATTGAAAAGCACAGAGATTTTCATTTATACAAAAAGTTATTGGGTTCCCCTTGTGCAGGTTGTGAGAAAAGAAGCAGATGTAATAGGCATTGCTTTAAAAATGACAGATGTCCTGCCTGAACTAAAATTAAACTAACAAGTATCTCTTTTTCTTGTCCTGTTTGAGGATATTATCAAACCATTTGTCACTGGAAAATACATGAAATATATCTAAAACCAGCAAACTGTTCCTTCAACCATTTGTCCATCAAGGACTTCCGTTGTTTTATTTTTACAAACCACCTCCTAAGCTATGAAATGAGGAAATAAGCATCTGTTAAAGATCTCCTGAACAGTGAGCATTTAGGTAAAGGTAAAGGTTCCCCTTGACATTTAGTCCAGTCGTGTCCGACTCTAGGGCGTGGTGCTCATCCCTGCCTCCAAGCCGTAGAGCCAGCGTTTGTCCGTAGACAGTTTCTGTGGTCACGTGGCCAGCGCGACTAGACACGGAACGCTGTTACCTTCCCACCGTGGTGGTACCTATTTATCTACTTGCATTCACATGCTTTCGAACTGCTAGGTTGGCAGGAGCTGGGACAAGCGACGGGAGCTCACTCCGTTGTGTGGATTCGATCTTACGACTGCTGGTCTTCTGACCTTGCAGCACAGAGGCTTCTGCGGTTTAACCCGCAGTGCCACCACGTCCCACGCGAGCATTTAGAGTCACGGTTAAATCAGAGGCATGCTGACTGAAGGGAAAAAACATTGGGAACGCTGATTTCCCCCCTCTCCACAAGGGTAATATATTCAGACTCGAAGGTAGATTAAATTTAAAACTGATAATGTGAGGGACAAAAACTGAGCTGCTGTTATTGCCAGGACACAGTTGAAAAGCCCTAGGGCTCAAATGCAGAAGATTCCAGCAGAGGAGAATGTAAAAATAAAATGAAAGGCTTAATGGTATGTATTGCAAAGGGACTCACAGATATTTTAAGTTTCAGAACAAAGCAGTGGTACGTCTATTGAAGAGCTGAGCAAATGGTCCCTGGACTTTATCTTAAGAGTCCCTTATGAGCTCACAGGAGCAAAATGTCATCCACAGCAATAGAAGTTTCATCATCTGAACCTTAAACATCCAAATTCTCTCAAGTAACCACATAGCCATAGGAAATAATAACAGAAACAATCCTGAATGTGGCTTGAGACATCGGAGAGCGGAAGGGAAAAAGGAGGACAAGTGATTTGCTTTTTCGGCTCTTTATTTTTCTTTCTAATGCCTCATTTCTCAAGTCCACCCCCCCCCCCCCGCTCCTTTGGAAATTATGAGAAACAGAAAAAGGAAATCACTTCCTGTGTCTTTCACCCTGGCTGGGTTTATGCTTAACATTAAACCATGGTTTAACATTGTGAGGATGAGCTGGAAGGAGCACTGTATCTGTGTGCTCCTCTCTCTTACTTCCTCCAGCATGGTTGCAAGTTCAGAAGCCTCTGCTTAAATTCTGTATTAACAGAGATCTGCCATGTCATCCCAACCCAGTAAGTTGTGGTTTTATTTTGACTACGATTAGAGAAAACGATTTGACCAAACTCCACGAGGCAGTGGAAGACAGGAGGGCCTGGCGTGTTCTGGTCCATGGGGTCACGAAGAGTCGGACACGACTTAACGACTAAACAACAACAAGAAGAGAAAACAGGGCAACTTCAAATTGTGATTTACAAAGCAGATTTTTCCCCACTAGCCAGGGTTTAGAGTCTGGACAACACATTCAAATGTACTAATCCAAAATGGAAATACCAAGTGCTGATCTCCTTTTGGTGGTGCCAGAGAAACAGAGTAGAACTGGAACCACATGATTATGTTGCTTGTCACAGATTAGTCTCATAAGTTTTAACATTTGATATGAACATTGAGTGCTGCATCAAATCGAGAATATAATATTCTGAATATTTATAAATTTGTGACTTGGATTTAAATAGGGATGCAAATACCTTTTTAAATCCAAGGGATTTAAAATGGGGATGCAAATACCCTATTACACTTTCTCTTTTTCTTGGCAACCCTTCATACAATCCCAGTCCAGAGTGTTTTGTAACCTCCAACAACGGCTTTTTTAGGAGTGCCCAAGCATCAACAATGGGAAGGAGAAAGGTAAAAAGCTCTACTGCGTATGTGATAGAAGAACATATGCTTTTTTTCCAACCTCATCCCATATACTTTTAATCTTGAGCTTCGCTATACTGATATACTGTTTTACATATCTTACTGTTACTGAGTGGTTAATGAAATCTGAATACAATGGTGGGAATTCTGTCAGGTGGGTTCTACCTGCTGAATTCAAAACAATGCAAATCTTCTGACTGAAGACTTCTTTTTCCAAGTTTGTCTCATTACATTTGAGCTGTGCACACTCCAATGTCAGAAAAAAATAAGTTTTTAGTCAGTGAGAAATCCACTTCTGCAGGTGGAGGTGCATGACAGGATTTTGGCCAATACTGGATACAGGTCAAATTATCTGCACTTAGCTTCCACTGTAATTAACAGGAAAAATTACACATGAATTTAAATTGTACTGATTGCAATGGAAATTAAACGAATCAGGCAATGTTTGTAGAAAATGTTATAAAACAATTTAATGTGAAAGCATCCCTGGAAAAAATGCAAAACTATAGACAATGTACCCCCACCCCCATTTTCCTGACCCTGTTTCAATTCATAACACTGAATATTCACAAAACAAGATTCAGGTATTTTAAATATTTGGTTTTACTGTGATTATTAGTTATAAAAATGCTTTAGATACTTCCCAGGGAGTATGGCTTAAGTGGAAGTATATATGTCTAAAATGGTTAAATAGCTAATTTATTATTTTATTTTGAAATAATTTACAATATATTAGCATTTTAATGAAATCCATTACTTCTCTTTGGATCAAAATCATTTGACAGTGTACAAAAGTGCCAACCTAAACACAGGTACACATGCTTAATTAATACATGATAAATAAAAGATTTCCAACATTTAAAACATGTTCATGTCATCAAATATGAAAATAAAATTTAGTTCTTCAGGATAAGTCATTGAATAATAATGCACTAAACAGAATTCATTCACTATCTCCACTCTTAATTTAACTACTCCTTCAGACCTATTTTAAAACTGCAGCAGCAGTAGCAGCAAATTACAGCTTTGTTATTTTTCTGATGATTAATAGTACCTCAAACTTAAGCCTCTTAAATAACAACTAAGAATCAACCTCTGAAGTAACGAAGGCTTAATCTGCTACATTTACAAGTTATTGTACAGATGAAAATAGACAAAGAAGGGTTTGAGAAATGCTGGGGAAACACCCAGGGAAAGGATGGTAACTGAAGGTTTCCTGCTTACATTTCCTGCTTAAAACAAATAAAAAGGATTGCTTACTGCCTTACTGGGGTTCTGTTTTACACGTAGCTATTTACCACTAGATTTCAGTGGCAAAGTATGACAAGAAATGTTGTAAAATCATTTTTGTGGGGGACAATGAAGGACACTGGAGATTGCTGAATAGGGCTTGGGGACAAGTTTGTTCCCTGCTCTACAGTCAATCCTTCAAAGGAAGCCAAGGCAATTAAGAACCCAAAAGAGTTGTGATCAGTGTAGCAAAGCTTGAAGGAGAAAGTGGAAGATCCTGCTCAGGTAAACATCTAGGTCTCTTCAGTCCCAGATGGTCTTGGACTACAACTCCCAGAAATCTTGGCCAGAACAGCTATTGGTGAAGGCTTCTGCAAGTTTTAGTCCAAGAACATCTTGGAACCCAAGGTTGGGTCTAGTGAATTCTGAGGGAAGTCTAATGAGATTAGTTTCTCACATCTATTCCTGAATCTTTCTGAGAAAGAGATATATCTATTAACATGTAGCATAATGACATAATTGCAACATACAATTAAGCCTCAGGCTCATGAAATCCTTAGTCCTGCAAAAGCAGGACAGAAGTTTCTGGTTCCATTTTAAACTAACAGCAGTTACTTGGTCTGTTCACATACTTTGAAGTATGGTGCTTAAATGGAGTCTTTGCAAATTGTGATGCACACTGATCAGATCTCTATCTTCTCGACTAATATCAGAATGTAGTTATCCCTCAGATTACAAAGCTTTCCAAATTATCCAATCAATCATGGGGCAGGGGGAAAGAAACACATCTAAGTGCATATATAAATAGGTAACTCAAAAGAAAATATATTTAGAAATGTTTATGTTCTGAGAGGGCATGTTAAAATATGCACCTAAATATGGATATTTTGTTTTAAAAAATCACAAAAATAAAATATGGTTTACAAATGGAAACATGTGAAAGTGAAATGAACTGGAAATAGACTGATCCATCTGTCCCTGTCCATGGCTTAGAGAAACAAGCCAACTTCAAACATGGTTTATGATCCTGGCATATTCCCCGGCTTACACTGTAGTTGACTAAACAAATTTGAGAAATATGTACCAAACAAACTGTATTAAAAGAAGAGTAAACTGCTGCAAGAGTTTTCATTCCTGCATGAGAGCAAAAGGACTAGAATATTAGGAGCGGTAGTAGCTTAAAAATATCCCTGGTTTTTTCCCCAAACCTTTTCTACTTTACATTTCTTAAACTGTATATTGTATAGAAAACTTTGGCTAGTATCTGTGCAATATTTATAGGCACGGAGAGTTCCAACTGTAGAAACTGCTGGGGTAATCTCATGAGACACCAGTTATGTGTGACCAGGCACATGACTAGAACCTCAATAGACTGCTGAGGCAGCTTCCACAACAGGAGTTGTGAATGTATAAATATGGAACAGGATACTGGCCATGTATTTTCTGCAGAATGTTGAGGAAGGGGTGCATACCGTCCCACAAAAAACCCCCCACATTTCTGTGACTTTTTCATAGAACAGTGCTATTATACAAAAAAGGCACAAAAGGTCTCATCATCTATTCTGATGAGAGAAAACTTGAAATTTTTTAATTCTCATGTATGACAGTGAAATATGTGAAGATTTACATCCCCTATTCCTGAATAGCGCTCGTGTTTTCAGGAATAGGTGTGATGTGGAAGCGCGTACCTATGTTTCCGAAAGCAGCATTTATAGAGCATTTTCTACTACTGCGATCGAACCAAATATCTAGAGAACACTTCTGAATTAATCAAGGGCATTCAGACTGTAAAAATGCCTTTTCTTCAAAATGGCACAATAGGAAAGGCTTTAATGAGGTCTATTCACATTGCCTAGTGTTTAAAATTCTCCCTATAGTTAGTAAGGAACAGAGTGGTCAAAACCTTCCCAACCTTCCTTCTTACCCAGCAAGACTTTATTTATGCATTAGTGGACCTTTTTAGACACTACAACCATCTTGCTCCAGAAGTTAATTAACACAAGTGCCATAATTTAATACAGTTAATGCTACTTGATGCCCTTTAATGTACCTTCCATTAGTGATATTATTGTAGTATTACCCTGTAAATTAAAACAAGATCAAGATGAAGAAAGGCTCTCTTTAATTAACGTGCTGGCACACGGAACGTGTCCGTTATTCACCTGAGAAAATTGCCATGATTTAGTTAAACAGGCCCTGCATAAGTCAGAATTAGTTCGTGGGATTATTAGGTTTCTCAAATAGCAGCAGAACAATAGGGCTGCCAAAAATGCTAACAGCCACGTTTCCTCGCTCCCACCATCATTATCTTAATATGCACACATCGCAAGGTAGAAAATGGAAGTTGAATAAACAACATGTAATGGAAGAACTGAACTGTTTATCATAAGAACGCAGGGCTTCATCTCTGCCCTAATATACATTAGACTCATTTCACAGCAAAATGCAGCTGAATGAGAAAACACAATATATATTAAATGGATGGGTTAGCCAGCTTTAATGCACTGGAAAGGGTTCTCTGTAACAGTCTTCAATGAGGTTGCTTTCATACCAGAATCTCTCATTTATTTGTTGTACATCTTCAAAGGCCGCAGGAAGCAAATAGCATAATTTACAAATTTTCTATGTTGTTCCTGGATTGTTTGATTATTATTGGGCTTTCAGATGAATTTTGCAGACGGAAGCCTTTCACAGATACTGAGTACTGCTGAATTTCAAATACAGCTAATTCAATTGCCACTTCCTTTTATACACTGAGCTGTTTTGTTGTGCTTTTTCAGGCTTTTATTTTGGATGCCCGTTTGATGCCATGGCCAATTCCACCCTCTGACAGGTGATTATCAATCTTCCTCCTCGTAATCAAATTGCACCTCCAGCCATCTTTGCATTCTCAACACAGGCCATAACCTGTTAAGACATTACACTTAACAACAGCTAGCCATAACTACTGTGTGTGGTTTTAAACCAGCTGAAGAGCCCAAGTGGATAAGAAAGCCATTCTTGTTCATCTTGCAAGGCAGCCTTCTGTCCCTGGGGATGTATAAGAAGCAACCAGAGATCCACTTGGGACCTTGTTTGAAGAGGTAGGAGAGGCAGGAAAGCTATCTTCATGATGGATTATTTGTTGAAGAGGAAATACGCACCAAAAATGTGCAACTGCACATAAAACTAGTATGAGCTGAACCATAGTTCATGTGTGGATTACGTGTTCAGACACATTGCTTAATGATGGTTTTAAAAAACCACAAGCAAATAGTATTATATTTGCACAGAAACAGGTTGACCAAACCCTTCCTGGCTGTGACTACCTTGACAAATACTTGGGGGGTCTGCTCTGTAATTAGTACAGGCAAAGTCAAAGTTTTTTTAAATGATCACATGATGCAAAGGCCAAAGGGCCAACCCTTTTGGCTTCTGATTTGGAGGGTTTTTTTCCCTGCTGCTGGAGGCTTCTACTTTTAAAAAGCTGAAATGATTCAAACAGTGTTTTCCCTGTGTGATTATTTGTTTTGTTCCATAAAAGGATGAGGTGTGTGACACTGGATGAAGTTACTGTGGTGTATTAAGCTGGGGTAAGTTGTTTGAGGACAGTGGGAACACACCCACCCTCCACAATCTTTCTCTCTAATAATCTCCAAGTGTTTTTTTAAAAAAATTTAAAAAACAAACTACCGAGTTTAGCGCTATTATCATCTTATCACGGCACTGAGATATTTGTTTAGCGCTAGATCACCTCTGAACAGAAAGGAAAGCCAAGGGTCACCACATGGGCAGTATCAAAAGAATGGGGTGGTGGACTGTGGGCATGTATCAAAACTATCCGGGGTCTTTGTGTGATTGCCTAAACTGAATGCAACCATAAAAGAGACTGCAAATCAAGCCACAACAAAGCCAAATCACTCCAATTCAGCTTACCAGTGTAGTCATACCCTTACTACATCAACCATTTAAAATTGGAAAGGACACAAGATGCTGGCGCTGCTGCCTTTTTGAGAAGCTCAGATGTTTGTTTCATCTTCTGCTCCCAGGTGTGAGACAGGTGACGAGAGTGGTAGCCCTCTCGCTGGAGTGCCGTCCCTTCCCCTTACCGCCGAGAAAGAGATACAGACCCTGCCCGCCTCGTCTCCCAAGAGAACAGAGAAGCGAGGGACAGATACACGGGAAATAGAAGGAGAAATACGAAAGTTAACTGTTGAAGGAACTCAGGGAAAAACGGCGGGAATAGAGTGGAAGAAGAGGGTGGAGATAGAGGCGGGGAACAGCAGATATAAAGAGGAGGGAAGAACAGTTACCACCAGGTTGGGAGTGGGTCTGGATGGAGGATCCCTGGACCGGAGCATGGGAAAGGCTGAGAGTCCCAAAAGAGGAGGTGGACTATAGAAAAAGGAGAGAAATCCCTCCGAGACGCTCTTATTGGGGAGAAGCAGAAGCCAGAGAGTGGAGGAGAAAGCTAAGAGAAGAAAAAAGAGAGAGTAGAGAGAGAAAGGAAGGAGAGGCTGGAATGGAGGGTAAGCGAAATGAGGATGAAAGGGTGTGAAGGAGGACATGGTAGTGAGCCGTCCTCAGTAAAAAGTGTGCAAGAGGAAAGTTGTGAATGCGTGGAAGGTGTACTCGTAAGAATAGATGAAGAGCTAATAATAGAGGAGAAAGCAACAGAAGTATGTCTGGCAGAAGAATTAGGGGAGGAGAAAGGGGAGGAGCATGATTTAATAGTGTGGGAGGAGGTGATAAAAGATGGGGGAAACGCGCGGGGATTTAGATTGGAGACAGAGGAGAGAAGGAGGGAATCAAGAGATTGCGCGGTACAAACGGAAAGAGAGGAAGAAGCCTCTCCTAAGGTCTGTAACCTACTAAAGGATTTTCCAAACTTAAAGACAGGTGGCGGGCTGTTACCTAATCCTGATGTGTCCAGAAAAGACAAAGAAAAGATAAAACCATTAGAATGGACTGTAGTGGTTTTCCCGCGCAACCATGATGGGGGCAGGAAGGTGATCCGTCCCAGTCCCTCTCACAACATCCCTCCAGCAGAAGGGAACTGGGCGAGACACCCTTGTTGTGGGATGGTGTGCGCAGTAAGGAGTGCTCCTCTGTGAAGGATGACCGACCGCGAGCGGTTTGGACCAGCCCCGATGTGAGAAGTGATTTGATTACACCAGAAACAAAGATTATTAGTTATAAAACGTTGCCGGAGTTAAGCTGTTTGGAACCGTTAAAGTTATTTGAACAAGATGTGGAAAACAATAAAGTTGAAACTGTTAATTTTTTGAATTCGCCTCCGTTTCTTATTCCCGCCAAAATGAGGGAACCGTCCAAAAATCTAGATGAACCTGATCACAAAGGGTACAGGGAGGACCCTGGAAGACACACACACCCGTTGGATGTTCCGTGTGGGTGAATGGGCCGGGACGACGACACCATACCCCTGCTGGAAGGTGAAGCGGGACAGGCGGTGAACCCGAACTTATCTATAGATTGGCCGGGTCCATGGAACGCGGGTGAAGGGAACCCGTTCCTAGACGAAGAGTGGAAGCCCCTGGCTGACCCGTTGTCAGAAGGAGAAAAATGTTGGAATGATTTTGTTGACACCGGTTATTTGTTGAACACACCAATAAACATCACACCTGTTTCTAAATTACAAAAATCTCCTGATTTATTTGAACGAAGAAAGGAGCCTGAAGCTGAACCCTCACACCAGGTTCAATTGTAGTCTGTTTTACAATAGGTTGTTTAAAGCTTTATAGACCTTGGGAGTTTTCGCAAGTCAGTGGGCAAATCCTGTAGATTTGTATGATGAACCCTGTGATCAGAGCTGGAAATGTTACTTTTCTGGACAATACTTCTCAGACCCCCCCCCCCCCCCTTTACCACTCCTGGTACTCTGGCAACCCCTGAGGTCATGAGAAAAGCTTTGGGAAGGAAACTGGTACTGGCAACAACACGGTTCTCCCCATGCAGCAGCATGGGCAGAAGGGAAGGGAAGCAAATAGGCTTTTAATTGGATTGTAGTGGAGCAGCTCTTCATGCACTTTGATCCTGATGCTGACCATACAGCTCATAGCTATGGGGGCGGGGGGGGGGAATCAAACATGTTGATTACATACAACCATACATTTCATATAATAAGTACTAGGGCTGGCCCAAGATATTTTGCCTCCTGAAGTGAAGAATAACGTGGCAGCTACTCCCATTCTAGATTAGAAGAGACAAGTGGACTGGTAGCTGAATCCTTGTTCAAAACTGGGAACAGACATCCTCTACAACAGGGGTCCCCAACACCTGGTCCACAGCCCGGTGCCGGTCCGTGGGCTTCGCAGGACCGGGCTGCGGAGACAGATCTCCAGCCCCCCGCATGCATGCATGGTGGATTTGGTGTGCTTGTGCGCATACGTGCCACGCCCATCCGCAAACATGCCACGCCCAACGCGAGCATGGGGGTGCTCCCACCCCCCACGCATGGACCCCGGCCCCCCAACCAGTCCGCGGTTCCAAAAAGGTTGGGGACCACTGTTCTACAGCACCTGAAGCAGCAGGCTAGATGAAAAGATACACGCCAGGTTATTCAGCCCATACCTCTCTCTTCCAACACCTTACTGTCATCTTCCACCATCTGATGCCTGAAGGGACTGCATCACTCTGCCTAACATTAGGACCAGCCCTCGCATGTTGTAAGACTAACTAAATACTGCATGATCAAGGTTCTCCATCAGAGGAAGATCCTACGGAAGATCCACCAAATGTATGACTCATTGGGGCTGGGGACATTAGTTACCAACTGTGGGACAATTATTTGAAGGGGAACATCTGAAAATGCATTCTGTGGAAACAGATTAAACTTCTCAGGTCTTTTCTTCTTCATTTTGAATTCTGATCTGTGAATGCTGAGTCTTTAGCTTGTAGAAAGAAAAAAAAGAAAGAGAGTTGGAACTTTTTGTTATCTAGGGGTTAACTGTTTAAAAAACAACAATACAAATGGAAAAGCAGGCAATACCTTTATTAGACCACTGAAAAACTTAAGTAGCTAGCTAGCTTTCAATGGTAATCCATCTTCCTCAGGTTTTGGGGGTTCAGGGGTTGGAAACCTCCCCAAGCAGCACCTTGGAGTTTTTCTCACATCTCTTCAAACAAAGACCTAGTCATCTACTTATTTTTTTCAGTGGTCCAATAAAGGTATTGCCTGCTTCTGCATTTGTATTGACACTTTTTTGGAGGGACCACACAGCCTTTCACTGATTTTGTTCTGATTGGGTAAACACATCCATGAGGACCAGACAGTGATTGGGCAGCTGACCAAAAGGAGCGGGGAAACTCCAGATCTTCAGAGCAGATATTGGGCAGAAATATAAAGCCTGTTGCCCCTTGTGAGGGATGGTAGCGGTATGACAGCCTGCTCTTCTTTAAAGCAGTGAGAGGAGCTAGGAGTAAAAGACATTCATTGCCTACTTGTGGGAGAATATATTAAGCTCTTATCAGTGAATGGGAGGTAAGGATCCATATGAGTTGTAAAGGGGAAAAAATAACCTTACAAGAGGTGTTTTATCAGCACCAGCCAAGTGGAGAAAGAAAGGAACTCCTGTGAATTTAATCTACTAGGATAGGATTACATAGCAGATAACCCCTTTGTAGTATGTGTGTCCGATTACCAGAAGGTTTGGCCAACAAGCAACACCATCAGATAAATTCCCTATGCTGTCACATTTAATTTTTTGAGCCAATTTGCTACAGGATTATTGTGAGGGTTTTTTCCTCCCTTTTGAAGCCAGCTGGATTTGGAAAAAAAATGTTTGCAACAGTCTCTCTCCCCTCTCTACCTCTCATTTTCCTAATCATCATTAGGAAACAGCATACTCAGCAGGGAAACCAAACTCTCTTTGGATTTGAGAGCTGGGACATTTTGACAACTACAGAGAAACAGCTTAAACAATTATTATTTCTCAGAAGTATGCACCTGCTCTGTGTATATGTATCTGGATTATTAAAGGATAAAATTCTCATTGTTAACTGATACTTAAAAAATGTTAAAATGGGAAGTTTGGAACTTAAACATGGGGTGACGGCGGCTTGAGGTGTACCTCCAGGAATGGCTCTGAACTTTGTAAAGCATCCATTTTCCTGCATCTTTAATAATACTTCTGGAGGGTAGAAATCAGAATATATGCTTTAACATATTGTTGGATTTCCCCGGTTGGACAGGAACAAATAGAAAGGGAGAGAAAAATGCACTGTTGCCCTGCCAGCTATAAAGGAGATCTCTAAACAACATTAACATTTAATAGGCAGATAATAGTTATTCATTTAAATAACAATTATAAATCCAGTCGCATTTTACTAGTGTTTAGACATTTTAAATTATTAGCTGCTAATGTGTGTTAAAGAAAAGGCATGAAGAATGCTAACAATGGCACAAGCTATTTTCCTTCCAATTTGAATTATTTCTTCTTATTAAGAACACAATTTCATTGGGAAACTATGTTGATAGCTTTAGACCTAACTCACTTCTGCCTTATGTTTCTCTAGTAAACAGATAAGTGGGAAAAACAAATATATCTAGAATACATGGTTAACATGTAAACATTAAGTCCTCTCCCCCCCCCCCCCCCGTACTTAGAAGAACATTAAATAACGTCTTCATTTCTTTCATTTATTTATTCCTGCAATTCTTTTAAAGGTTGGCTCAGTCCTGGAGATGAACACAGGAAATATAAAGTGGGTTGCCTCAGTTTATCTCAGGCAGTTATTCTCATGTCTCTTCTCCATAAAATCCATCCTGAGGGTATGCAGAGTTACATCAATGCCCAGGGTTCTGATGGGACACAAATCAGGGCTGAGATTGAGATAAGTGCTCGGGTCAGCCAATACTGGAGGATAACTTCCCAGCTGTTCCTCAATGCCATACCACATGTCCTGGTTCTAATAAACTAGACTGTTGCTTTAGGTGTGGAGAAGAACACCATCCAGTTACTGAGTCTGAAGAAAGTTTCAAATACTTGCCCATGCAGCTTCTGCATAAGGACCAGAAAAGAAGCACCATCTTGTCCTTCCCTTTACTTTCACAGTGTTGGTGAGGACAGGGGCCCAATAGTGTCTGTTAGGGAAGCACCAATGTTAGGAGTGAGCCCTAAGGCTATATAAAGTCATGTATTAAGGCGAAACTGTCAAGAGAATGGAGTAGAATCATAAAATCAATTATTGATTGCTGATGCCAACACTTACTGGACAATCTGCATTCTTTGAGCATGGTGAGGGTTGCCCCCCCCATCCTTTTCATTTGTTTGTATATAATCAGCTATTAATAATGTACACAAGCCTTTCCTTAAGTTGGTCAGTGACTGAGATCCCACCCTTTACATTTTAAATGAGAGGCAATTACAGATGGCACCATGGTTTCAGAAGGGAGGTTGGTACACATCCCAGAAAGAAGTATCAGCATCCAGCAAGAGGATCTGTACAAATAGCTCCTGAAACTACAATGGTTGGTGGTGGGCAGACGACCTAGCACAGCAGCAGAAGGGATGGAATCTGACTGCTTAACCAACACATTAATACTTCACAGTATGGACAAGGATAGAGTTTCCTTCTCATGCATCAGGTAATAAAAACTAATTTCGTAGGGCTGTAAACCCTCTCTTGTCTTGCAGGCAAGGACAATGGACTACTACATTATTTTCCTCATCAATGAGAAAGGTGAGGATTTTTCTGACTATCTGGATAGAGTTCTCATATTGGCAAGAGCAATATTTTGCACAAAACTGTACAAATACAAGGAACAAATCTGGACAAATTGAGCAAATGATTAAGAAATGTGAAAACGAAGAATTACCATGTCTTCGCTTAAGAATATGAAGCACTGGATGGGTTGTCTGAGTCTTTTTAAAGAAACAGGTGGCCCTTCTGTGCTTCCACTATATATATGTCTAAGATGTCTCTGTCTTGCTCTTTGCTAGAAATGAGGTCTGTGAAGGAATCCAGGGAAAAGCCCTGAATAACACCAAAAGGGTAATTAATGAAGAAGAACAGACAAATTCCATATTGGTATCAGAAAGCTGGTGGGAGAAGTGAGTTAAAATGCTGAGAGAGGTGATAGATAGGATACCATCTGGACTGGGCAGAGATACACAGAAACTCACGGGCAAGGTTTCATTTCAAGGCTAAGTTGTAAATTGTCCTAGCTGGACCCTGATTTAAACAGGCATGTCAGGAAGGATGTCTTCTAGCAATTTTGGCAGAAGATTTACTGTGATTGGCTAAAGATGGTCATATGAGAATCTGTACAACAAGGTTCAGGGGGACCTATTATCTGGAGATTCAGTAGAACAAGACTGCAACTCTACACTAGTAGAACCCCCCCCCCCCCCACTAATTAGGTCCTCAGTTGTACCTATTCTCTTTCAACTGTATTGGCACTGATTTGAAACTATTTTTTTCTCTATGTATTTGAATTTGAGACGTCTTATTCCTTAAATAAAGGTTAAAATCTCCATCTGGTGTGTTTCTTGATTGGTGGTTCGGAAGCTCAGTTCCAAATTCAGTTCCTCAGGCTAGAATTGGCTGTGCTAATGTTTTTATTTATTTATTTATTTATTTATTTATTTATTTATTTAACTTATATGCCGCCCACACTACTCAAAGGTCTCTTTTTGTGCTCTGGTTTTATACTACCACACAGGGTTGGTATTCATCGCACAGGGACTTGTAGTTCATGAAATGAGGGGACACAGAGGGGATACTCTGGGCTTCTGGGACTCAGTGTATTTTGGTTGTGTTCTCATGGGGCATTTCATAAGGGCTCAGAGAGGATGGATTTTGTCCCCCTGAGGCTTCCTGGTGGAAGCTCTACCATGTGATTTCCAAAAGCACCCCAAGCACATGGGTAAAGGTCCTTGGCAAGGACTCTTTAAATTCCTTGGTGTGTCACCATATCAAGACAGCCTATTTCAAAAACTCTTTTCAAACTGAACTCCCACTGTGCACCGCTAAAACATGCTGGCATCAAACATAACCATAATCAGCCAAGTTACTCTTAAACCAAGAGAGCAGCCCGAAATTGAACTCAGAAAAGTCAAATGGTACTGTGTTCCAGTAATGACGATGTAATGTAACTCTCCTGTACAAATCTCATTGAAATGAAATTGCATAAGCAGCCTAGGTTACTCTCTTACTGTTGCCTCAAAGGAGCCACCAGGGGCGACTTCACCTTGCCTCCAAATAACACCATGTCTCCTCCCTTCCAGAGAAACATCATATCATTTGGGAACCATCTTGATATGCTCTGTTTTTCACTTACTGCTTTGGAGAGGTTCTATGCTTCTGTTTTATCTATGGATCAGTTATCTACAGAAAACACCACCAGCAGCAACAACCACCTACTATATTTGTAGAAGAAGCATTTTTCCATGACTGGCATTGAATAGAACAAATCCCCAGCTTGACTCAATTGCTAGAGGAAACAATTTGCTTCTTGGGTTCGCTTCTTAAATGGGGTGTGTTTGGGTGGGTGGAATCTGTTAAGGTGAAAACAATTCAACAGTAACCAATTTGATAATAAATCAGTAGTAAATCAAAATAGTTGCTTGCCACATTAATTTCCGTGGATATTGACATAATACCGTAAGTCTGGAACCTGTGACCCTCCAATTTCTACCAGCACTAGCTTACCAAACCACTGGTGGATGTAATAGTTCATGAACAGCTGGAGAAAAGAAGTCTCCCCACCTCCAGCCTAAACTCTGATTCAAATGGCTAGATTTAGGTTATCACACCTGCATCCATGTGTATCTGCAAAAGGTCATAAACTGGTCAGCGTTTCAAACAACAATGGCACTGTCACGCTGTAGGAAGAAAAGATAGAAGGCTAAAATCACACCTTAAAAAGCAAATGTATACATAGTTTCTGATTTTCTCTTACCTTCCAACTACTCTTATGTCTGAGATTGCATAAAAGTAGCGTGTCAGGTGTTGCGGATCGACATATATTTCCCCTGTTGCTGGCCTGAGCAGTCTTATTCTCAAGTCTGTGACAGTAAAGAAGTCTCTTAGGTTCTTGGTTGTGTCGAGCTGCCCATACAGAGAAGCCATATTGTGAAGCCGAGCCCCTGCAAAAAGTGCAAATCTATCCTTGATCTCAAAGTGAAGGATTTTACTGTTTGCCATGTACCCCGTTGAATATTCTTCTGTGCAAATGATTTCTAGGACTGTTTGTTGGGTTAAGTCCCTCACTGTTTTTGGTTCCATGTTGAAAGCATTTAAACAGTCTGTAGCGTAATACTGGTATGGCTGCCACGTCCGACCATAGTCCAGGGACTTCTCCAGGATCATTAGATCTGGACGGCCAGATTCAAACGTGAGGACGATGTTGTCCGTTAGTTCAATGGTTTTGTTCCAGTAAAGGGTGATGTTCACCTGGAGAGGCTTTGGGTATTCCTTCCACGTGGTAGACTGCCAAAACGTTGAGGGATGTCTTCCTTCAGCATCAAACATCAGTTCTGGTGGATGCGCCAATTCATCTATAGCTGAATCACACTCATTGCACATGTAGGGATTCCCCTAGAAAGAAGGGGGGGAGACAGGAATTAGAAATATAGTCACCTGTGTTAATTTGTACATGTCCATCAAGCTAGATGGCAAACATACACATTATCTGTTCACAGGTTCCCCCACAAAGACACAATATAGTTCTATTTGAAGTACTGTAATGACATCTGCACCTGTAAATATGTACAACTTAACAAATTCAGCTTCTGTGCAAATCTGCAACTTGTTTGCTCATTTTTATTGGTTAGGCAACAGCAGATACTTTTTTCTTTCTCATTAAAGAATTACGAGGCTATTCTATCACTGACAGTAAGAAATCAAGGGTGCAAGTCATCTGAATTTCAGACCACTGACCTCAACTGGCAAGTTAGGCTTTGCTTTGCTTTGACAGTGGCACCTGAACCAAGGGAATAGATACTGGATGATTATTTACTGAATCTGGACCCTGCTTTTCTGTACACCTGGAAAAAAATATTCAAAGTGGCTAACAATGTAACACAAATAATTCAAAACAAAATATTTATTGAAAGGTGATTCAAATGCCGGTCAGTTAAAAAAAATATTAAAATTATGTTGGCCTTTGATATTCAAAATCTATTTTCACGACACTCCTAGCATTATACCTGTTAATTTACACTGTATCTTGTGAATAGTTTATGCAGCTCCCTTCCTATTGTTTTGGAGTGGAATCCTGAAATGAATGGCTTGATTTGTTTATTAGAACAAGAATTCTCTTGCTTTGTCTTTTGCTTAAATAAAACCTTCCTGCACAGTTTGTATGCTTAGCACATGTTAATGTTTGTCTCTGTGGGTTTTAAGAGGAAGAAAATAGTTTATTTACCCTGAATAAATTGCCAGTAATCAACTCTGAAAACCCTAAGAACAATGAGCCAGCGTGTAATGGCTTGACAGCTTCTAATTCTTTTTAGAAAGTGCTTAGCAGTACAGTCCTTCCTTCCTCGTCTTTTTCTTCGAAAATGCCAACATATTGCTCAAGAGTACAGTTCATAAAAATGGTTCCTTCCAGGGCAAATGAGTTCAAATCAGCCATATAGTCTGTGCATTCCTCTCTAAAACAATACCCATTACAGTGTCTTGATTCCTCCTTGTCCCCTTGGCCTCCGATATATCATGTTTAACTGTGTGCCTGTTTAGTGATGTCTTTCTTTAAAGACATTTACACTGTTCGACACAAATCATTCAGTTGCGCTGTGCACTGCAAGCTCAGGGGCTTGATCCAGACATCTGCTACCCTATTAGCTACAGGCTAGCCAAGTATTTGATGTCAGACTTATTTCTCCCTTTCCTCCTCTCTTTCTTCCCCTAGTGGACGTTGGTTCCAATTTATCAAGACAAGATAATCCACCACTTGATTAGGTGGGTAGGTGATGACAACAGCTCTGGCTGGACAGCTGCTGAGGTGGTGGCTGGAGATATGAACTGCGTGTTTATATATAATATTGCCAATAAATGGGACAGCTTTTGCTGCAGCTTTCCCTCTGCAGCAAGGTGAAAGTGAAATTACACTTCTCTTGACCTTTTCTATGCATTAACTCCAGTGCTGCTACCTTTGCCTCTCCTACAAAAGGCTATCTTGTGTGGAGGCAGAGATATTGGCTAGAAATCAGAGATTCATGGCAATGGCTGTCTAGTAGTAATAACTGCCATGAATAAATGCACTTTTTAAAAATATATATTTTACAATGCAATTTAAACGTGACAATATTAAAGTGATTCTTATACACTACAACTAAGTAAAAATACGAATAGGCATGAAATGCATAGATACTAGGTGTAGCCCAGCCCTTCTACTTGTTTTTCTGTTTCTCAAAGGTTAATCCGAGCTGTCATTTCTCTATTCCCAATGTCTAGATGACCTCCAACAGTTTTGCTAGCTTGAATCTCCATTTTGAGTCTTTGTCAAGGGAGAGTGAACCATTTCTTATAGTTGCTCCACTAAACATAGATAAATATTATTTGTAATGAGTTCATGTGTAAAAATGTTTCTTGAGAGTAAGATCAACACCCACAACTCTAAGACTGATACACAGAATTCTCCATGTCACTTCAATTTTCCTGTAAAGTTTAGTCTCTGTTGGTATCCTTTCCTTATCAAAACATCCTGTAAATGTTTACAGAAGTTAAGCCTTAAAGTGGCCCATGCATTCTTGCAGCCCATGCTGAGATAGCCTGACTATGCTATTCCAGAAGCATTACAATAGACTTGAAATCATGCTTAATCATCTGAATATGAGTTTGGTATCTGGCAGCCCAAATCCAGATGGATTGCTAATGATGACATCCTGTTGCTGTTAAATGCTGTTTTAAGTTGTGAAAGGTAAAGGTAAAGGTTCCCCTTGACATTTAGTCCAGTCGTGTCCGACTCTAGGGCGCGGTGCTCATCCCCGTCTCCAAGCCGTAGAGCCAGCGTTTGTCGGAAGACAGTTTCCGTGGTCACGTGGCCAGCACGACTAGACACGGAATGCCGTTACCTTCCCACCGTGGTGGTACCTACTTATCTACTTGCATTTGCATGCTTTTGAACCGCTAGGTTGGCAGGAGCTGGGACAAGCGACGGGAGCTCACTCCGTCGCGTGGATTCGATCTTACGACTGCTGGTCTTCTGACCTTGCAGCACAGAGGCTTCTGCGGTTTAACCCACAGCACCACCACGTCCCTTTAAGTTGCTTGTGAAGCAGAATACAAATATCCACTTGCCAGGGCATCTCCCAACCACTGCAGGGAAAAAAGTACAGTAGGACCCCCATATCTGCTGGGGATTGGTTTCATGCCCCCCGTGGACACTGAAAACTGTGGATAATAGTGAATGCTATATCTATATAGCCTGATAACAGGGGAAAAGAACCAAGAAAAATTATTTTCACATGCATTACCAGAGCTGGCCATTAGAGGTCACCAGGGACTATGCTATGTATTCTTCACTAACAAGTACTCATAGCACTGGCTGTAGATCCATCTGGTGGCCTATTATGGTAATAAATGTGAAGACAGGTTTTTTTGGATCTTTTTCTTTTAATATTTTTAATATTTTCAGACCGTGGCTAAGTGAAACTGTGGATACTGATTCCGTGAATACGGGGATCCTACTGTATAGGAAACTACAGAGTTCCTGCCATATATGTCAGAGGTCAGCTGCTGATAGGATTTTTAGGAAAACACTACTGGACCTCTGTTTCGGCAGTTAGAGTTTGACTCTGGATATTGTGCAATTGTCAACCATGGCCATGTGGTGAGCATACTTGTCATTTGGCAAATGGGCTGATTTCCTCAAAGTCAGTGTGAAAGGCGTGAGGAGAGCATAGAGGCTCTCATAGGAGTGCCGTCCATCTGTAGGGTGTCTAAAGAGGTACAGACCACCCCTCCGTCATCCCCTCGAGAGGGTATACATCGGGGAATAGACACCCGGGAACTGGAGGAGAACCTACGGGGTTTTACAGTGGCTACCCAGACTTAAGAGGAATTGGCGGGAAGGGAGAAAAGGGGGAGGTCCGTAGTAGAGGTGGGAATGGGAGATATAAAAAGGGAGAGAGACTGCATACCGGGGGGTTGGGAACTGATTTGGGTGGAAGACCCATGGACCGGGAAATGGGAGAAGGTGAAGGTGCCCAGAGAGGAGGCTGATTACCGCCGGAGAAAGGGACTACCACCACAACCTTCTTACTGGGGTGAGTCCGAGGCGCGAGAGTGGAGAAGGAGACTAAGGGAAGAGAAGGAAGCTGTAGCCCGGGAAGCAGAGGAACGCCGGGCATGGCGTGCGGAGGAAGTGAGGAGGATGGCATACCTCCAGGACCGTGGGGTTCCTTTGAGAGAGGGGGGGAGCCGCTATGGGGAGAGAATGGAGATGACGAGACCCTACCGCTACTAGGGGACACGGAAGAAGAAACCCCCACGAAAAGTGATGACCCCTTCTTACCTGGTCCATGGGAGACGAAATCTTGGAACCCTTTTGAACCTGATGTCTGGTTGCCCTTGCGGCACTCGTTGGTGCCGCGAGAGAAGTTACACGACGAACAGTTAAATGAAGTTTTGCGTTTGAATGAAACAATAAATACCCGTTTGGATTTGAATTTAAAAACGACTCCTGTTTTGTTTGAGAAAGAAAAGGAGGCTAGATTTGAACCCTCACAGTCAGTCACACCCATATATGAATGGGGAGGGTGAATTGTGCCATGTTATGAACAATCTTTGAACTTGGAAAAGGTGGACTAGTCCTTGTGACTAGAGCTCCCAGACCTCCCAGAGCAGCATGCCCAGGGGAATTCTGGGAAATGTGCTTAAAGAAAGTATATCTTCCAAGCTCTGAGAACAGTCTTGCGAGCAGCAACATGGATCAGATGTAACAGAATTATATGATAACAATAAGGAATGGACCCAATCTTGGTTGCCTTGCTAGATGCCAGAAACAGACAGGGCTAGTGTGTCCTTGTTGAAGTGGCTGGATGTTTAATTATTCTCTGACACCGTCACTGGTGGCCTTCTTCAAGGACACTTGGCTGATACAGAACTTGAGGGTAGTGCTTTATAGTTGTTCTGGTCTTACTTAGTTGAAATTATCTTGAAGAGTGGTGTTGGGCAACTGCTATTCAGGTTAAAGACTAAGATTTATGAGGTACCTCACGGTTCCATGTTGTCTCCTATACTTTTTAACATTAACATGAAGCAGTTGAGAGACAGCACATGAGTTCTAGAGTTGGATGTCATCACCCAGCACAATCTCCCTTTTTTCAAGTGATACTGTGGAAAGTCCCAAACCACTGCCTGGAGACGTCTAGCTTTTAGACTACCACTCAGAGTCATAAATCAGCAAATTTGTTTCTTGTAGTCTGAAGAACTTATATTTCCAAGCTCTGGTCAGGATGCAGCAAAAGACATGCTGTAATTGGCCACAGCATCCATGCCTTAATTTTTTTTCCTGTTCAGATGCTCTTCACTTTATCCTCACAGTAACCCTGTGAGGTAGGGCCAGTGGAGGACGGGTGTCTGGCTAAGGGTCAGCCAGAGAGTTTCATGACTGTGGGGAATGCAACCTGGACCTCCCCAAGGTACAGCTAATGGAAAATGCAGTGGCTAAAGTACTCTCAGGCCATATGCTAACTGGCCTTGAACCCACTACATCAACTTCTAATTTGTTTCTGAGATTAATTCAAAACTATAATTATGACCAGCACCAGACAGGTGCAGGAAATGTGGAAATATTGATCACAAGAAATGACACATATTGACTATTTTTTGTGGCAACCCAACATTCTGCTCCCCCCCCCCATACTAGTGAAACAGCTGCCCAGTGGTATTTGCCTGATATATGTTACTGTTTTAATGATTTCTCTATGCTTTGAAGTTTATCTTTTTGTATTAGTTTCTCACAATTTTTTTTCTGGTACCGCTCCCCCACCTCCCGTGCTTCTTGAATGCTATTTTTGATGCATTTCTGTGTAGAAAAGTGGAGGAATATAAATGAAAATGATTATTCTTAACAGAAAAGAACAGTGATGGCCTTCTTCTGCCAAAATCTTGAAGTCAGCATTTCTTAAAAATGCTTTGTTTCCTGTGCAGCAAGGACTCCAAACCCCTGCATGACTGGAAAGTCAAATATTTGTCACTGAAGGGTTAAATTTTGTTCTACTGATTGTGAGCTGAGAATCTTCTGCTCTAATCTAATTACCAGAAGTTCATTTTTACATCTAGGTGGGAGAATGATTCTCTGCATAATTAATCTTCCCCCTTTCCACCCTGTATAATTACTATTATATTTCTTTCTATCTCCTAACCTTAGGGCTTCTAAGCTTTTCAATCACACCCACTGTGTGATCCTAGTCTCCAGTAATGGCTTCTCCCTAGTCACTAGATGTCACAAGATGGATGTTCATATCTACTGCAAGAAAATCAACTAGTCTCACCAACCTAGATAGGTTTTCTCCTACTTACGGCATATCTTGTTAATATACTTCATGCAGATTCTTGTTCAGCTGCTCTGTTTTCCAGCTGGAGGATAAGTATATATACTTAAACACTTATATCATATAAATAGATACATAAATAGGAAATTTAAAATCTCCATTCTTCTGTGCATGTTCTGTCTGCACTAGTGTTGGTACAGCAGCAATAGTATGATATTTTGCCCTAAATCCAACTGTAGTCTGAAGCAGAACATAAATGCTAAATCAATTGCTGAATCGTGCATCAATAATTATGTAAATCCCACAGATTCTATGGACCTACTCTAATTGGAATGACCAACTGGATTTAAGCTTTTGCCTCCATTTAAAGAACAAGCAGAAAGAGCCTTCTTGCCAGAAGTGGGAGGAGGGCTGTTATGCCTCTTTACCTCTAGAAAAGAAATGCATATCTTTTGGCACTCTTCTAGCAGAAACTCGTTTTCAGGAGTTTATGTGTTAAGCCCTTTTAACTTTCAGCAGGAAACTCACAGCACAATCCCATATGTGTTTACTCAAATGCAAGTTTTGCTGGGTTCAATGGAACTCACTCCCAGGTGAATGTCTAAAGGATGAGAACTAAATCTTACTGAGGTCAGTGGGACTTATTTTTGACTAAACATATCTAGGCTTACACAGTAAATCCTTCTTGATACATGAGACTTAGAACTGTTTGTGATACAGCAGGAGAACATAGTCTACAGAAGTGTGTTGTCATTTTAATAATATTATCATCAATAACAAATGACTGTTGCTACTGTTATAAATACTCTTCCTGTTTCTCAGCATTGCTGGTGCAGTGGGTGGCCGTGCTTAAAATCTAGGAGTCATGTCCTAAAGATTTATGGGTAAGGTGACACATTGGAAAAAAACACTGATTTTTGAATTTCAGAAAACAAATCATCATGACCACCACCACCATCTCTACTACTAATACCAGTAGTAGCAGTACCAACATACAAATAAATGAAAATTAGGGACCTTGCAAACACTGTTCAACAGCAGTCAATGACACAACCCCAGTGCATATAACATACATACATGACTGCAAGACCCATGTGCCTTTTTCTCAACAGCAAAATGCTGCAGTTTAGTGGAGTGCAGTGCAGTGTATGGAAAATATTATCATCAGCACTTAAGAAGTTCTTCCAGGAAAGATACACGGATTGCTCACAGCAAACAAGTAAGAAATAAATAGAAATGACTATTTAAAAAACCCAAAAGCCTATACCCAGCTAGGTGGGAGCAGGCCATGTTGAAGTGAAGGGGAAGTACTTGAGAATAACCAATTTTAGGATTGCAGTGTAACTAAAAAATTCCCCGTAAACTCACTTATAGATCCCATTTTGTTGTCCTGAGCTGTCAGGTTGGAACCAACTGACAGTGACACTAATAGGGCTTTCAAGATAAGTGAGATACTGTACTTAAGTAGTGTTTTTACCAGCTCCACTTCCCTAGTGGGTTTCCATGGCTGTGTGGAGATTCGAATCCTTGTCTCCATATTCCTAGTCCATTGCTCTATCCATTACACCACACTGGGTACCCCTTTATAGATCCTAAGCATGTATCAAAATTAAGTGTAAAGTGAAGAAAGATTATTTGAAAAATGATATTGTACTTTTCTTCTTAGCAGATTTTGAACATATAATTGTAATGGAAGAACATATTTGCTTAATATGTGCCTAACCAATCAGGACAGTGTCATCGAAGCTACCAACATGAATTTGACCAAACTCCAGGAGGCAGTGGAAGACAGGAGGGCCTGGTGTGCTCTGGTCCATGGGGTCACGAAGAGTCGGAAACGACTTAACGACTAAACAACAACAAACCAATCAGGACACAATCCAGCCAAAGTGGAACACCTCTATGGCTGTCTGCGATATCAAATCTCCCTCATTCTGGCTGGAGTGCACCCTTGTTTTTTCCTGCATATTAAACAGGACTATTTCTACACATCACCAGAGATGGGGGAAATTGCTTTTTTTTAAACAAAATTTCCCAGCATACCTCAGCCATGCTGGCCACTGCCAATGCTGGTTGGAGTATGCTAGCAATTGTAGTTCAAAAAACTAACCTTTCCCACCTCTGCAAATTCTACACGTTCAGCTCAATTCAGAGAAGTGAAAAATTATACACATTACAAGCTAGATTGCTAGTGTGCACTAAAGGCACAATTTAACATATCCAGGTATTGCACCTTTGTTGGCTTTCTCCCACCTACATTGAATGCAAACATAAAATGTCGCCTGCTCGGCTGGGATTCATGCATCTTGAATATATGTAAATGTGCACTTAAAGAAAGAGGTCAGGATTATACAAATCACACCTTGTCTTGAAATTAAACTAGCAAATGAAAGCCGCTTCAAAGTCCTTGCGACACACACATATGTACGAAAAGCAGGCAAGCAAAGGGGAGGAAAGCTACTTTATCTGGAGGTCAGGAATATCAACATGTAGAAAAATCAAAGCTACTGAACAGCAAGCAGTAGACATTTATATTAAGCTGCTCTGACAGCCAGCTTTGGTCTCCTAAAGCACAGCCAAGAAACCCTGAATGTGGATCTGTTGTGATTCTTTGAGTTGAAAACCAAAACTACTCAAGATACTACATACAGGTCCCTTGATGCTGGCAGACAGCATGTTTTATGAAGTGGAATGGCTAGTCTAAATTGCATGCCACTGTGTCTCCTTGAAGCACAGCCTGCTCCCTAGGAGAGAGCAGGCAAGAGCTGCTAAAGAATATTAACAAGTTGATTGGGAAGAGATGGGCTGACCTTTCCAATTGGTCTCTAAGCAGGAGAGATGGAATCCTAAGGAATTTAGCTGCCAGATATGACACCCCATCCACCTGCTCTAGAGGAGTGCATTCGGTAAAAGGGTGAAAGGAGGGTCAGCAGGAGTGGGCACAGCATAATTTGAGAGCATGGGCGGAGAACACATAGCTTGGGTGCAGACACAGAGTGAGAAAGGAACACATTTTCCCTCAGTGATTCTTGCCCCATGAGCAAAAAACGTCCTCCTCATATAGCAGGGCACAGATGTTTTGTACCTAGCGCAGGGTGTATATCCTGTAATGTATAGAGGTAAATTTTACCAGCAGTTGTGCCCTCCAGTCAAACCATGAACTTTGTTTTTCTTCAAAAGTTAGAAAGAAATACAAAATACAGTGCTGGCCAGAAGATTTAGAACGCTCTGTGTTTTTTGTGAAAAATAGGGTCCCATTTCCTACAATTGTGGAAGGACAAGGTAGTGGCTATTTACAGGAAAAATGGAGACAAGAATCAGTACAGGCTAGCTTTTTTTCCCCTGTGTGTAGATTCCAACAACAACAACAAAATGAGCTGATAGAAAATTCTTACCTATCTGTAATTTTCAATTCAAGCCTTGTCAGGGTCTGAACACCTGTAGATGAGGTTTGACAAGGCCCTACATAAAACACCCTTTGCTGGGCTTCCTGTCATACAAAACACCCCCCCCCCCCCAAGCAACATATCAGGTTCAGCTGGTGGTATCATCATCAAGGGTGACATGCTGACAAGTGCCATGGCAACTTTTGGACTGCCGTTTAAATTTGTGACAACAGGACTATCATTTTAATGACCAACATGGGCCCCAGGCATTGCCTTACAATGCCAGATGTGCATAATAGCTTCACCTGGACATTATCTGGATACTGCGGCACATCTGCTATAAGGATGCAACTTTCACAGCTCTTCTTCTTGCCCAGAAACCAAAACAAAAAGCAAAACAAAAAAATCTTCCTCCCCCGTGTAGTAAGATTTCTATATGTGACATTTTGAGTTCGTCCACCCCAGGAAAACTCATGGGAAACCTTGCACATTTCTTGGATGTTTTATGGTCTTCACATGGATTGACTACAGTTCCAGTGAAAAATTGCATCTTTTCTGCTCAAGATTCTTTGTAAAGGGCACTGAGATATACAGAATTTGTCCATATCTTGCACAAAAGAACCAGGCAAATAATTAGGTGGGGGTGGATTAAAGTAAAACAGTAAAATTGAAATTGAGGGGCTCATTTTCACAGGAAGCTGGGAGATTATACTGATATGGGGGAAACCTGTTGCAAACTCCCCATCTCATTAACAATAACACCATAGGGACATTATTATCTTTTTTGCTCCTTTTAAGAAAAGAATCCATTAAAAAGTATGATTTCTGAAATAGTGAAAAAAAATCCACTGAAAATACACCACAAGAATTTTAGCCCCCAAAATGTAATGAAGGATGGAAGGAAGGAAGAAACCAAACAAACCAAAACACAAGTATATGTTACACACAACCCAGTGTGACATAGCCGTTAAGGGTATCAGACTAGGATCCTTACTATGGAGAGGATTTCTGTGACATTTCACATTTTTTTTCTGCAACTTACATTTGAACCCATAAACAAGTTCAAAGAACTGCTGGATAGCTCAGTGGCTTAAGTTGGGAGTTTGATTCCCCACTGTGCCTTCTTGACAGGGGCTGGACTTGATAATCCTTCCAGCTCTGCAGTTCTAAGGTGGTGGTGGTTGTTATTATCTGGCCTTTCTCACCAGATTACTCATAAACATGTTCAAACACACTCATAAGCTCAAACATAGGTTGCAGAAAAAATATGACATGTCATTGAAATCCTCTCCCTACAACCAAGAAAGCTGGGATGTGGTAAACTAGTCTCTGAACATCTAGCAGAGCTTGAAAACCTTATTAAGCTCACCACAATTCTAAAGAAACTTGACCACACACTACAAAAATGTTACACAAAAACCCCTTGTTTGCCAGTTGTTAATTATTTGCTAAAGGGTCTTCATTATGTCTCCATTCTCATCACCTCATTTTTTACACAGGAGACCTTGTATTTTGTGTAGAAAACCAGGTATTTTGCTGATGCAAATCCATTTTGTACCTTGTACATTTCACCGTTTTTGAAAATGTCACTGCTGATGGAATAAGCGTTGGTCTTTTTGCTGTCTTGTAGGAGCAAAACATCTCATAGCAGTTGTTTTTTGACAATGTGTCTTGGTATGTTGAGCAAGGCCTTTTTTATGTCAAGGACAAAAATATTTGTAAATATTCATCACATCCTTACTTGTGACATATTACTTCCAAGCTCTGATGAGGCTTTGAAATGACAGATACAAAGAGTCCTTGGGGTTCAATCAGAAATATACCAAATATGTCTGTATATTTTCATGCAGGGCTTGCCCAAGTCATTTTGCTAGTGCAAGGCATAAGATGGCACCCTTTCCCATAACTCCACATTCAGAAGCCGACTGGACGGGCAGATGAATTTTACCGTACTACCCTCTACTGTGCTTGAAAGCAGCAAGCTGGCTTAGCAGGAAAAGAGCAGACCATGTGCACTCACAGCTCTTTCCACCAACCCTTTGTCATCTCTCAAACACCACTGAATGTGATGGCTGCTCACTATCCACTCAAACAAATGCCAAGGTGCAGCAGTACTAACACCCGGGTGCATCCCATAAACAAATCAATGCATGGAAACATGGGATGACTCCTGTAACTTATAGCCTAGGCTGGCGATCTCGGCCTTTGCTTGCTAAATCAGGGACTTTCCCAATAGTGCTGGCTTTGAAGTCCTAGGAGAATTGGACAAGGCAAGCCATAGCCCCTGGTCCAACAACACATAAGATGTCCACAGCAAGTACAAGAGCATGGAAGTGGATCAGCAAGGAATGGCGAGCCTGCTGCCTGAGGCAGCTATCTTAGTTTCATACACAGACAAGGCCTGGCTTGGATCAGGGGTTATGGCTTGCCTTGTCCAATCGTCCTAGGGCGTTGGTTCCCAACCTTGGGTGCCCAGATGCTCTTGGACTACAACTCCCATAAATACTTTCCAGTGCTGGAGGCTTCTAGGACTTTTAGTCCAAAAACATCTGGGAACCCAGGGTTGGGAATCACTGTCCTAGGGCATCAAAGACACCACTGTTGGGAAAGCCTGACTTGTCTCTGTGTTCAATATGGGTTTTAAAATGCAGCTTTAGCTTATGCAGAGAGCAAGGCTAATCCAAATGACAGCTCTGCCCTTCATCAGAATCCATTCCCCACAGTCATTTCAGCACCACAACATTACTGAAATTGGGTGTGTAAGCAAATCACTCCAAACAAGCTTCCTGCCTAAATGACTACCGATAAAACAAAAGAAATAAATCAAAGCATTCTGTTCAGTTTTGTGGAGCTAAATGCTGTTTTGGAGGTTAATGATCTGATGATGATTGAGAGGAGAAGAATGGAAGAATTATAGGCATAAAAATGTAGGCAGAAATCCCAGCGCACTTTCTGAACACAGGGCAATGCAAAAACATAAACTGAGTGAAACAGTCCCTAAATAGGAGAAAGACTATGTGTCTTTCTGTGAAACAAGGATTATGTTGATGTCTTGGAAGCATTACCATGAAATGCATAGGTGCCTCATGTGATGTGTGCTTCTAGGGATATGTTCTTGAACTGGGCCATGGTAGAGAATGCAAAGCAAGCCTCTCTTTTCATGGATAGTGACAAGTGATCATTTCAGACAAACTGAAAACGTCAGCTAGGATGAGTTGCACAGATCTTTCCCTCAGCAGAATTATTCAGATCCAAAGCTATTCTACAAATACAAACTCTGTTTAGTGGAGGATCCATACATATCATATCACCTGTCTTTTACAGTTTGAGTCTGAGGCTGCTTTTGCTTCACCACTTGACAAGCAAACATGTTTTTTCAAACTTCCAGCAATATTCTGCAACTGAGTTACTCAAAGGGAGACTGGAAGCAGTAGTTTTCAGTTGCAGGAGTATTCTATGGAGAGAATCCATGTGTTAGGAAGCTGGTTGCTATGATCTGCAATGTGAATTTCAGGACAAAAAGCTCAGATTGTCAAACTATTCATTCAATCTACTTACTCTAATGGCTTCTATGGTGTGTGCTGTGGAAGGCTGTGTGAAAGGGGTTAACAAATTATTAGCTCTGTATGGAAGAGTGACTCCCAAGCTTGTGGAAAGCTTGACTTGCGTTATAAGCTGAAGTTTCTGGAAATTGTACCCCTAAGCACCTAATGTCTAAGACTCTAAGTGAAAGAATCACTGGTTGATTGGTCCAGGGGGAGGGATGTGCATGTTTACTGATGGCATTTTCAGTCATTTGGCTGAAAAAGTAATGAATTTACTTTTAAATGTTAACACATTAATATTAAATATTCCAAGCAGAAATAACTATCTACACAATCTGTGCACTGTAAATAAGAGAGAATTTTATTTCAGCTTGCACGCACTTCACACGTACATTTCTTGTCATTCAGCTGGGGAAGTAATTCACTTGTTGTCTTTTTTTCAAATAAGTGCCAAAGTAAGTAAAGCTGACTAATTTCCCATCCTTCATAGAGAATTCAACCTGAGCATTCTTATAAGGGACATTAGCTTCCCTTGGCAGGCAAGGGGCCATGTAACCCCTGCCTTTTCAGTGTGAGCATCAACAAGAGGCCAGGGCAGACCTCTCTCCTTATGCTCTTCAGCTGCTTATTCCTGTGCACATGCCAAGAGGCAAACAGCATTGAGCAGCTTGGAAGCATAAAGGAAGGGCTGTGCCAAAGCATCTGTAGCTGTTATCACTAGGGAGGAGGTTAAAGACCTCTTTGCCCGGCTTTTGGCATGCATGGAAGTGAGTCAGCATTTGTTTTTTTTTAAAGATAATCCCATTTTTTAAAAAAGTGCACACTTGTCTTTCAGCATTCTAGACACCTGAAGCAGCCACAATGCAGAGGAGTCTTTCAGAATGCCTCAGCATGTGGAGAGACCGTAACTGCTGCACATGGATGAAGAAATCTCAACCACTGTGAACTAATATTGAGGGTGTGATATATGAGTGCTTATCTGTGTATAAGCACTCATATATCAGTGGTTCCCAACCTTTTTTTTACTTGCATACCACTTGGCAGCCTATTTCCATAAATTGTACCCTTCATATTAGCAAAATGTTTGTTATTAATACGATTCTGTTATTTTAAATGTATATGTTGTAACTGTAAATAAGTATCCCAATAATGGAGTTAAAAAGTAATGGAATAATAAGGTGGACAGTACATATATATATATTTACATTGAAAACTCAAAAGATGCAATGAATTCAGGCAAATACATCACAGAAGACCCAAAAGAACACTGCTTACAGGACTGACTGAGGCGTCCAATTACCAGCACAACAGCACTTAAGTGTTCATGAAGTGGAGGAATGTGAAAGCTGAACCTGTGACAGGTGCGCCACTGACCATGTGCACTGTAGTGGTGTGTTTGCAACACACTGTTTAGGGAGGAAACAATGTGTTTGCAACACATTGCCACCATTCACCAAAATAACAAAGCTCTCCTCAAGATTAATGAAGAAAACCCACTCTACCACTCTTTGTAATGTTCAATTATCTTCACAACCTTTACCTTGTGTCTTGTCTTATGCTATTGACATATATGCCTTTTTCTTCCTTTCTTCATTTTTTTCACACAAATGTCCTGGTTCGTACCCTTGAGGGTACACATATCACAGGTTGGGAATCACTGATATATATGAAGGCTAATGGCCTATACTTGATCAACATGTATTCCTTTTTTTGGATGAATATTATAAATGCCTAAAACAATATATATTTCCACTTTTTCACATAAACAGAAATTTGCAATTACCAAATTTTGGATGTCCAGTGTAAACCTAAAAGCATTACTGACATCATGAAGATCCACTATACAGTGTAAGAGCAGGAACTTAGTAGGGGATGTTTTAAATTTAATTAGCTACCCACCCTTAGTTACAAACAACACCAACAACTTATTGTGATATATAAATAGGTTAAAAATCAAAAGAGCCTAAGTTTAGTTTAGTTTAGTTAGATGCCACTTTTTGAAAATGGGCTACAGTATATTCAAAGAGGTTCACTGTTAAGTATTAACTTATTGGAACACCCCACCTTTTAAAAAGCACTTTACAAAATATATGAATGAATCAAGTGAAGACAAGGCAATTGAATAAGCACAGAATACCCTTTGGATCCCTTCGAACTCTGGACTTATATGATAAATTCAGTACAATAATATATTGATCTAGACATAATATATAATGAGAATGAGGCAAAATCAAAATACACTGTTGCATTCAGAGCCCACTGGATTTAATGGGGCAAGATAGTAATGACTTGGCTTAAGCCCTACTGATTTGATGACCACAGCTGGCCTTCAGACCAGAGATAGAGCACCCTTTCTCCTGTCAAAGGGCTGTTCAGAGTTGGTCTGAATGCCTCTAGTAAGGGTAGGCTCATCCCTACCCCAGTAATTGGTTCTATTCATACACAGCTCTCCCTGTTAGGTTATTTGTAATGTTGTGCCATTTAAGACTGATTTTAAGTTTTCGGGCAAACACATCTTTAGTTCTTTCCATTCCAACTTGGAAGACATATGTGATTTTTGGGACATTATTTATAGAAAAAAGGACTAAAACAAAATTCTGCTCGCAAAACATAAGGTTTTTAATGTAAAAAAGATTATTCTTTCCACATGCAGTCCTGCTATTTTTTTTGCATTTTGATAAAAAGCATCAAAAAGCAACAACAACAACAACAACAACGCACAAAACCTCTCACAAAGTTGCCCAGAGGAAATAAAACTTTCAACTTTTTTTCATTCTTGCTGGCAAGTAAATTGACATCCCTACTACACAATAGATGGCCACAAGAGATGTCCCCTTGCCAAAAATTTGCACATGTGAAAAAGCATACATAGAAAAAAGGATGCATTGAAAATGGGTGCAAAATACTACTTAAACACAACTTAGTCATCACAGGGAATGCGTTTGAACAGTGCATGTAGCAGATTTTTTTTAAAAAAACCAAGAACATATACAAAAAATATAATGAAAGAAAGGGACAATATTATTTGGTAAAAAATTCACTCCAGACCAAATGGAACCAGGCATGGACCAGTTGTGGAGATGGGAGAGTGAGGGTACCTACAAGTGCAAACTCTGTAGATTCGTACATGCCTAATTAGGAGAATACTTATTTGCACACCACAAAAAGCTTCACCTATGGATTGCTCCAAATCAAGTTGTTATTCAAGGCGCAAAAAGAGGCTGACTTCCCAAAGTGTTGATGAGGCAAAAATAATAACATCATAATGTTATTTGCAGCAACGTGCTAATTAATAGCAGCCTCAATCATTCCCAGAGGTATTGTGAAATAACACATATTCTTTAGAGCATGGTGATGCTGAGTGGTGGTGGGGAAACAAAATCCTATAATTTTCCTTGCTAATTGTTGGCAAAGTATTTGGAGACTATTCTGTTCAATTATTCAGAGATCTGTTAAATATTGTTTTTTGCCCCCCAAAGGAACAAAGGCTTTTCCCTGTTTAGTCCAGCTGAAGAGCTGTTCCTTGGAAGTTTTTGGCTAAGATCTATTCAAGGCTGCCTGCTGGTCACAGGATAATTAGCTCCAGTTGCTTACGCTCAAGTCTGTTAGATGTCACCGGCAGAGAAAACGTGCTTTGTTTTGACAAGTAAGGGAACAGCTCCCCGCCCCTTTTGCATTCATTTCGGCATTAGACGCATTAAGGAGGATTATCACAGGAGTACTAAAATATGTAATCAATCGTTTTAACAAAGATCCCGTTTATAAAGCTTTTCTGCCACACAGACTTTCAATACATTTCCTGGGAAGCAAGTCCATGGGGTTTCAGTGGGAAGCTCCTTCTTTTTCAATACATGGTTGACTAATGAAAAAAGCCAGTTTTGGGGGGAAATGACCTCTACGACTGGAAAAACCATCTCCTCCCAGATGAGTGGGGTTGGCTATTTATTATGCAATGAGGACAGAACACTCCAAGACACATGTCTTGAGAACGTCTTCTTTTGGTCTCTTTGTTTCGGTTCTCCAGCTGAGGTGCCTCTTATTTCCTTCATGTATACCAGTCCTGAGTCTCTGTATATTGCACATCAAAGGTGTGATGCTAACTCAAATATGTGCCAAGGAAGATATGTTTTCTGCCACTAGAAAACCCCTTCTTCCTGCAAAAATGCCCTTATTCTAGCAGAATCCTCCTAGACCAGCTGTCCAGAGAAATGGCTGCTATGCTGGCAAAAAGTTAGACCAAGGTGGGAACGGTCCAAAGTAATTCTCAGCATCTCTAAGCTAGATTCAGTCAGCTCTGCTAGCTTTTAGTGATCTTGGCTAGTTAGGATTGTGTGCTAATTCCCTATTTAATTTCCTCCATATGCCTTTTCTAGAGTGGTGTGCAAATGACCTCTTGAAGTTCTCTGTGGTATTTGCAAGGAGGGTAAATGGGCAAATGTAAGGGACACTTAGCCATCCAAAAGGAGATGCAATTTCCCAACAGTCTCTATGAAGGAGGAGTCAGCACAAATACTGGTAGTAGCATCCCTTCTTTCTCTCCCCCTCCCCGTCCCCCAGATAGATACTGTACCTAGATAGATAGGTTACAGCAACTGTGTTGGTAATTTGGCCAGCATTTTGCATCCTCCACAAAGCCCCAGAGTGAATACATTCTTGGACACGTAGAACACCTATCAGGACATCAGAAGTGATGGTGGTGAGTGCATTGCTCCCCAGCATATACTTTATGTGCATCAACATCATCCAAATGTGTGAAAAGGACTTTAAAGGAAAGGAAGACATTTCTGGATTGTAACCTGATCGCTGCAGGAGTATACCTGCCATAAACCTTTACTTTGAGGTTTGAAGACTGCATCTGATCCCAGTACAACTATCCACATGCAGACACACCTGATCAATAAAATCTTGAAATTTGCTTGCTGGCCTTCATAAGCACTTGCCTGTTCTACAGAAAACAATCCTCAGAATTCTACTTAGATGATTTTTCACCCTTCCAAACAGATACTTCAACAACAACAATAATTTCTGGCTTGCGATAACATAGCCTGTTATGTTTTAGTGGTGGCAGCCCCTAAAAGTGTTTGGCAATGAAATCACACTGGAATAAGAGACCAAGAAAGACAACATGCAGAGGATGGGGACAGGACTATGAAAATAGGATTCTTAATTAGTGGGCCAACAGGATGTCAACTTAACGATACCTCCCAGTACTCCTATTACTCCTAGTACTCCTACTACTACTGTTCAACATAAGCTGGTAATTTTATTCCTCTGGAAATAACTAAGTCACTGCCTTTGCTGATACTGACGGGTTGCCCTCACTGACAAGGTCTCTCAGGATAGAACAATGTATTTCCATGTGCAGAGCATCCAAAGAGTATTCTTTGAGGTCATGCAGATATACACACTTTACTTACATGCATACACATATAGCTACTGATGGAGAGACCAGTCTGCATGAGCTTTTTGTATACATTTACTTGTTTAAGTGTTCCATCCCACACCTATATGAATATTTCTATACTCTTTGTCCCCCTCCCCAACACAAAATGTACATGTTATACACTTGGGGTCATTTTACAAAACAATGCAAAGTTTTGTGCACCTCAGAAGTTTGAAACACTTTCTGGTAACTACTTTAAGCTGAGGGTTGTATTGCAAATTTCAGAGAAGAGTGAAGCATGAAGGACTGGAATTCCCTCTGTGTATCAGTTGAGAAAGGGCAGATCAACTTGGGTTGCTTTAAAATGCGGACTCATGAAATGCTCGCACAACCCCATCCACACCCACATCCACACTCACACAGTAGGAATAAGGAAATCTGTTAGTTTTATTTTCTCCTACATTTAAATTTTATAAACTTCAGGTTCTTTCCATTCTTAAAGGGCTTCTGAATTTTTGAAAATTCCTTGAAAATTAAATCAGATCAAATTATCTCCCATTTGCAATGGCCAAATTCAGTAGGTACACGTATTCTCAGCATGGGGACGAATATGTTGTACAAGTGGGTCTTAGATAAAATCAAGCCTGAATAATCTCTGAAGGCAAACATGACAAAACTGAGGTTGTCATACTTTTGGGCACATTGTAAGAAGGCAGAATTCCGCGGAAGAAACAATACAGCTGGGAAAGGTGGTAAGCAGCAAGAAACGAGGAAGACCAAATATGAGATGGATTGACTCCCTAAAGGAATCACAGGTTTGAGTTTGCAAGAGTTGAGCAGGGCTGTTGACAGGCCATTTTGGAGATAAATCATTCATAGGGTTGCCATAAGTTGGAGGCGACTTGACGGCACATAACAACAATTTATTACATACCATTTAATATGGAGAAGCTCTCAGGAAAAAAACAGATGATCATTCTAATTAAGCACTAACATGGCTGATTCGAAGGGCTTCAAACTCAGTCTTTCAACTCAAGTCTTAAAACCCCAGATCTAGATTCAGTAAGGTAGAGGTCTGGGGGGGGGGGGGCTACCACATTTGAACTCACATCGGCAATCCCCTTGCAAATTGTAAATGCTTACATTTATTAAAAAATTGAAGCCCCTCTTGTGCCCTCTAGTGGCCAAAATATATTTTAGAACTTTTTAAACATTTTTGAGGTATGGCTCTCTGAGGAGCAGAGTCCCTCAAAACATTGGCAAAACTGTCCTCCATGTGCTGAGCGCAGGAGGGTTTTCTGATGCCCTAATGTTGAAAAATAGTCTTAAAATGTTTAGGGGAGATGTTGAGGTGCCAGGGGCCATATATGGGCTTCTGGAGGCTGCATGTACCTGAAAGACCATGTGTTGCCCACCCCCAATCTAGATGGACGAAATTATCTGTTTCAGATTTTCTCACATTAGAATGTTTCCACTCTCAAGTTCTTTCCATTCGAAATATGAAGAAAGATGTGACTTTAGGACGTTATTTATACAAAAAAAGATCTGAAACAAAATTCTCCTTTCTTTCTTTCTTTCTTTCTTTCTTTCTTTCTTTCTTTCTTTCTTTCTTTCTTTCTTTCTTTCTCACACACACACAAAGAGACACACAGATGAGTGCTTGGCTAGCAATAGCCATATATTGCATTGCTGCTGTATAGTAACTGAGCTTTCCAGTGGAGTTTCCTGTTGGCAGCTATTCCAGTTTAATGGCCGATTATTTTGCTCTCTTCAACAAGGATTCTTTTACAGCATATCCCCTAGCTCAGGATTTGATTGAAACAGTTCCTTATTTCCCTTGTCTTTCCCCTTTGTACATATTACACCTAACCTTGAGAATATAACCTTTCAGCAGAATTAATACTTGAGCACTGTACTACAGATTACATGCAATAATAGATACCTGTCGAGTTCTCTGCATTACTGTGGGTTTCTTTTAAGACTTACAAAGACCATCAAGGTCAATTAGGTCAAGATTCTGAGGAGCAAAAAGTAATTTCCCAGTCATCCAATAATGAGCTGCTGTCTGATGCAGTAGATCATCCAATAATAAGCTGTTGTCTGATGCACCCGACAGAAAATAGACATGAAATAGAGCACAAGAACATTTCTACAGTAAAGTCACTGGAAGCTTTTAAGCACAATTATAGAGTGATTGTTTTTACAGTTGCAATGATAGCTTGCATATATCTTTGAAATCCAGCCTACAACGAGTCCTTAATAATCTTGAGAATCTGGACTTTTCAGCTGATTCCTAAAATCTGATATACAGTGGTGCCTCGACTTACAAACGCCCCTACCTACGAACATTTCGACGTACAAACAGCTCCGGTTGCAAAATTTTGCTTCTACTTGCGAATGGAGCTTCGACGTACGAACAGAAAAAGGCAGGGGGAAAAGGCGGGAAGTTCAAACAGTTGGTGGCAAAGAGGCTGCTTCTTTGTAGCTCTTTCACCCCAATGGTTAGGAAAAGGGAGGCTCAGCCTTCCGGGCTTCCACCTGGCTGGGCTCAGCCTCCCGGGCTTCCACCACCGCCGCGACTGCCGGGAGGCCTCCTGGGCTTCCGCCGCCGCCGGGGCGGCAGTCGCGGTGGCAGTGGAAGCCCAGGAGGCTCAGCCCAGCCGGGATGGTCTGGTGGCTCGCCTCCCGGCGGCGGCAGTCATGGCGGCGGCGGAAGCCCAGGAGGCTGAGCCCAACCGGGGAGTAAGTGCGATCAGAGGAGGCTTCAGACTGGTGAAGTAAGGTGCTGCTTTTTGCTTTTTAAAAACTGTTTTGGGTGGCTTTTGCAGGGTGGGTTTGGGCTGGGGGGGTTATGTTTCTGTGCTTTATTGTTCTTTTTTTTGGTGATTTTTTTTTTTTTGCAGTCCCAGCGTGGGACTTGCTTCAATGTTTATTTTTGGATTTGTTTTGTTTTTTTGCAGTCCCAGCGTGTTCCTATGGGGCTTGCAGTGTTTTATTTTTATTTTATTTTTTATTTTTTTGGTATTTTTAAAAAATGCTGGAACGGATTAATCCCGTTCCCATGCATTTCAATGGGAAATGGTGCTTCGACTTACAAACATTTCGACTTACGAACATCTTCTGGGACGGATTACATTCGTAAGTCAAGGCACCACTGTACTGGACATCTTGCTGAACATGCAGGACATCTAACATCTCTCCGAAATCACTGGATTCTAATGTTCAGTGACACCATCATTACTTAAACAATAGGGGCCACCTGAAATGTTGCTTTTCTGGACTACCAGCCAGAAGCTTTAAGCCAGTATTGCCCCTGAACGTCAAACAATGAATATTTTAGCTTTGTGAAATCTAAATGCAGAGCCAGCTCAGACGTTCAGATACATAATAAGAATATCCACCTACCCCCAATTATGCCTCACTCAGTTCTAGGGGAATTCGTTCATCTCTGTTGTTAGGAAGTTATGTACCAAAGTTTATACAAAGTGTGTAACAGTCTGGAACTTATTATACTTTCTTTCAAAGAACATATGTAGACTGATTCTGTGAAAGGTCAAATGAAAATTAAGCACCAACCACAGGCAAAGAAATCACATTTACAAAGCCCGTGTTTATTTTAGGAGAGTTATGTTCAAAAATGTTTACAGTAAAAGACAGGTGGTCCCCGATGCCTTTTCTTTAGGGTTTTAAATGTTAAAGCCAACATTTTGTACTGGGTCTGAGCTGCTACAGCTGCTTATAGATGTGTGAGTTGTGGTTCATATCCAGAGTTCCTTGCAGCTCTATCATGTCGCAATCAATGTTTCTAAACCACCTAAACGGGTAGCCCCAGGTACAATGCATTGTAGCAATCAAAATGGACATTAGCAGAGCACAAATTCCTATCTAGGAGAGGTTGCAACTGCTACAAGAATCCAAGCTGGCGGAAACATCCAAGCACATAGGTCAGATTGTGTGTGAGTACACATCTCACACACAATGTCTTTGTGTGTGTGTGTGGGGGGGTGGACATGCATATATACATGCATATTTATGGTAGGGATGGGGTTGACTCTTGTTTCAGTTTGTATTTGACAATAATATGGCCACTGTAACACAGTAAGGAGTGACCTTTGTAGACCCAGGGGCCGTATGTGCCGATCTCTGGATCTTGGAATGTTGTACCAGCTCCTGTGAACTCCTTTATTTGTCTTAGAAAAATGGGTGTTAAAAGAAAAGGGAAAAAAAGCCGTTGCCATTTTTTGAATTAAAAAAATGAGGGTACCCCCTCCCCCAAGGAGCTGGGGGTGGTCAAAACCTGGCAGAATTGTCCCCCATGATTCCTAGAGGAGACAGTGAGACTTTGTGAGCCATTTTTCACCTAAATGGGCAGTGTGGGGATATTGGGATGTCCCAGGGGTCCTGGGGAACCTATATTTGGGACTCTGATAGCCACACATAAGGCTACAGATGACTGCCCCCTTGTACAATGCGACAGCTGCCATTGGTGCACAGAACAATTCCTCAAGCACCAACCTCTGGAACTGACAACTGAGGCACAAATAGAAAGATTGAAGTTCAAGGCCCAAACATCTAAAGCAGGGAGGTAGCTGCAAAATTGTTCTCATCCCCACAAGAGAGACACAAGAGAGAGAGAGAGAGAGAGCTATTTTCTGCTGTTCTCAACAAGGGAATGAGAATAAGAATTTTTGTGTAAATAATGCAATAACACAAGTAACTTTATATTTCTTTTCCCAGATCAGATAACCAGTCAAAAAGGATGCCCAACAAGGAAAAAAACCACCACAGAGTTATCTTAAGCCCCTGGCTGAATTCGTTCATGGTTGTTGAGCTGTATTTGGATCCATGTATCACCAGTTACCGACTCTCAATGTAGGAGCTGTTAATTTATCCAAGTAAATCTTAATTCAAATCTCTAAGGATCTCTCTGTGATGAAACATTCTTTCATCATTTTCTGAACACAGCGGAAAACTCTCAGTTAGTAACAAGACTGGAGGAAATGAGTAGAGAACGAAGGGGGTTTGTATGTTTGTTTTTAATTTACATTTTTGGTAAGCTATCCAGAAGCCTTATTTCCATATTTCATGTGTATCTGGTTAGTATATATTTGTCGTGTTTTAAATTCTCTCCGCTCTAGTTTCTTTGGAGCTGCAGGTAGTTTTTAATTTGCTTTCCTATAATGTGTTTACTGCTATGTTTTAAGTAGTTCCACTAATTCTTCTATTATTTGACTATTTCTCTGGCCTCTTTTACTTGTGCAACTGCAGTTAGCAATGGCTGTGAAAGAGCTTTGAACAATCTTGAACTAGGTGAGACGGAAGTGCCCAGGTAGTCACATCCTACAAATCAATGCTGTTTTTCTTAATGCACTTTTGCTTAGAATCTTTAACTTTTCAAATAATAACCTGACCTTTGAAAGGTATGCTTTTGTAATGTAGGAGCAGTCAGATGCAACACAACAAACCCATGTAACATCTACTGTTAAGCATATCAACTGACAACCTGCTAGAATGGGGATCTGGTGGGATGCTCAACGTTGGCATGAACAATATTGCAACCACATCCAAGACTGCATCACCAAAATGATTTCCAGCATAGAACACCACCTTATTACCATATTACCAAAGCAAAATCTATGGAGTGAGAGACTGTAACTCTGTGGGAGGGAATCTGTTTTGCATGCAGAAGATCCTAGATCATGGGAGGGAAGAAATGTCAAATCAGGCTTTCACTAAGAGTGTGTGTCTACAGGTGGCAATGGCTATGAAGGCAGGTGTTGACCTGGATGTTTTTCTTTTGTTGACTCTGCCTTCTTTTTACAAAAACTGATACTCTCAGAATTTACTTTACAGTACTTCCTTCCTCCTCAAGTGTTCTCTCCTCTCTCTGCAAAACATGTCAGTTTTCTCTCCCTAAATGGAATTCCCATAATTTCTCCATTTCTCTAAAGAGTATCATTTAATCAAGCACCAAGCTTACATGTGCCTCCATTACCAGTTTTAGTCTCTGGTATATTTAGTCAGGTCTAGAAAACTCATGTTATCAGCAAGCCAGCCAATACTGAGAGATGCTATTATGCCCCTTATCTGAAGTAAGGGACAACATATCATCCCTCATCGTTTCATGTACCTTCAAACCTGCTTTGCCAGTAACCCCAATTGAAATGTGAGCATTGTCAAACTATACTGAAATAAAGTATTTGCTTGTGTACAAAAACAATTGCTTTATTTTCAGATTGTTATATGAATCACAGCACAACTCAGAAACATAAGAAAGATAACGAGTACATAGCAGGATAGAATGTATATATTTTTTTCATTTTTCAAATTAAAATAAAATTATAATGTTGGATATGTTCAAGCTACATGTGCCATATTTGATATTCTGATACAAGCCACATCCCTGGGGGAACACACCCCACTCATGGAAAACCAGTGTTCTCATGAATATATTCCTCTTTTAAAGGAAAAGAAAGGGGCATCGAGTAACAAAATATGGTGAGTGTGATATGTTCATTGTATTGTTTTATATAAAGATGATTTCTGAGTTTTAAGGTTTTTGCCTAGTGAGACATCAGAGTTGTCATGAAGCAGATTATGACATGTCGGAATCCATCGTATCAGCTGGTGATAACACTATATAGTCATCTGAAAGCATTTGTATTCAGTGAGACCAATCAACTCAGAATCCTGGGAGAAGAAAAAAACTTTATGCCATTCATGAAATAAATTCGTATCTGGAAGAAATATTCATCCCAAGGAAGTAGACCACACACATGCTCCACTTCTGTTTTCCAGACATTTTTTAAACTTGCTTGTCCAAATGTGTAGCTGAAACAAACACATACCTATTCTACATTATCTCTGTGATATTGGATATAAATTACACAAAAACAATGAGCAGAGAGGCAAGTGATCCTTCATGATGTTCATTAACAACTGCTTATGGCAGACTAATGCCAGTCTTAATTTATTAATTTTTCTGGTACGGTTCTTGCTTACACTGGATTTTTTTTTTAAGACTGTTAGGGAAGATCTGGCAATAGTGAAATGTCTTTTCTGAACAGAATTGATGTGAAATGCAGACATGTACATGCTCATGCAAATGCATTCAGGCCTCTCAGCCCAACTTACTCTTGTGCCATGTACTCAGGGCTCACACAACCTTACTTTTAAGCAAGTCTTAAAATGTGGTCCAGGAAAGCAATTTTACTTACAGCGGCACAGAAGAGAGCCTCCTAGACTCAGCTGATGGGTTTTAATGTCTACACTCACTGAAGTACATCCAGGTCATAAGCACATTACTGAATTAATAACGAATGAACATTTTCCTCAGTCTCACAGAGAAATGGCTGGGATGAGAGGAAGAAACAAACAGTTCTCCCCCTTCCCCATTGGGTCTTTTTTCCTAGTCAAGGTAACTGAATTCAACAGGTTAACATGAAGATGGTGATTATGAAGATGATTGTGATACTACAGAGCATTGCAGAGCCAAGAGTATGGAAAGACTTTTCCATGCCTTGCTAAGAGAACCTCTTACTCCATCCATGGTAATTCCTGTAATTTCCTGCCAATATGTTTTACCTAAGCGACAAACTAAAGTTGCTGTGGGACTTTGATATGCAGGAACTTTGCATTCTCTTTAAATTTCAGAAGTGTATTAACTTGGTTTAGGACAGCATTGGAGAACGTTGGGGCTGCCTTTAAAGAGTTCAGAGCCTTCAGCTGGTTCAAAATCCTGCAGCCAGACTGCTCATTGGCTACAGGAAACACATAATTTTTTTTTATTACAACAGCTTCACCAGTTGCCAGTCTATTTCCTGACCCAATACAAAATGCTGATAATTACCTATAAAACCCTACACGGCTTGGGTCCAGGCTATTTGAAAGATCATATGACCCCACATGAGCCTTCTTAGTTCTTAAGATCTTCTAGGGAGACCTGTCTCTTAGTTCTACCATATTCCCAATGGTGAGGACATGGGGGAGGGCCTTCTCAGTGGCTGCTCCCATGATGTGGAATGAGCTGCCCTGAGAAGACAGGGTGGCCCCTTCCCTCTTGTCCTTTCTACATCAGGCAAAGACGTTTCTTTACTGGCAGGCTTTCAAAGCAGTAAGTGACTCAGGAATGCTTATTAATTCACAGATTTTTATGTGTTTTAAAAATGTTTTTAAAAAATTAATCTTGTTTTTAACTTTGATATATGTTTAATTGTTTTTAATATGAGATTTATAACTGTTGATTGTTGTGTAGTTTTAGTTATTATGATCTGCCTTGGGTCTCCTATGAGGAAAAAGGTGGCATACAAATAATATAAATAAACTTCAGAAAAATCTGCAGGACTTTTTTTTTTTTTGCAGGGGGGGGCTGCGTTAACATGTATTAACATTTCTGTATATTATGTGTAGTAGTACAACACAGTGGCTGAAATCCAGTAATAAGTCACAACTAGAGCAGGCCCATTAAATCAGTGGGAGTTTGAGGAGCTGGCTCCTCCATAAGTTCCACTGATTCAATGGGCGTACTCTGGTTGTAACTTACTACTGGTTTTCAGTTAGTAAGTTTCATTAATGTTTGTGTACATTAAAATGAAAAAAAATAGGATGGGAAATGCAGAGTGAAGTGTCCACCTCAGGCCGAAAAGGAATTAAGTCCTTCAAAACACCTCTGGTTTATGAATGTGGGATATTCTGCTTCTGCACCCATGATTCAAAAAGTCAGAAAATGGCCCCATATTGCTGCAGAATATCATGCCCGCACTGCCAGCAGGAAAAGGGATGCCAAGCTTTATATAATGAAGGGCAGCCAGAATGTTGACAACACCAATAGCAGAAGTTCAGATGATCTACATGATACCCTCTTCTGCTCACTACTAGAGATGGGGGAATGTCTTCATTTACGAAGATGAATCCTGCCGGCACAGGTGGACGGCCTGATTATCTCCCGCCCCAAGAACCCGCTGCAAAATGCAATTTTGCGCCCACTGCAAAATGCAATAGTATGACTAACACAGCAAGGCCTCCCTGCTTGCCTGGACACTCCATGGCTGAATGGGCACACTCGTCATCCTGCTTCCTTGGCTGGAGTGGCCGGACAAGCAGGGCTGCAGCAGCCAGGTTACTGCCGTGATTTGTGCACTCATGATGACGCTAGCCATGCACACCACACATCATGCGGTAAGTACACCAGTGGGTTCTGGGGGCAGGAGGTAATCCGGCTGGCCACCTCTGCCAGCAGGATTCATTTCCCCCATCTCTACTCACTGCCATTCACAAAGTGACACCATACAAGGGAAAATTCCAGAAGCTGACTCCTTTTTTCAACAGTTAACCACTTCTCACCTAAACACAAAGCAATTGTCAGGGTTGTCTCTCAACATGCGTGTATGGTAATGACACCATCTTTTCAATGTATTTGATCTGTTTTAAATTTGCAGACAGAAAAGGTTGCTGGTGTCTGCAAGGAAGACGTAAAGCAGCTTTACTTTTTAAAAAATAGTAACTTGAAAACCATTTGCCCAAATACCTCCAAATTTGGCACACAGCAAGAGCATATATATAAGTTGGGGCATCCTCATTTTTTGGAGTTGCAATGTAGTCTCGAAGGCTTTCACAGCCGGGGTACGATGTTTGTTGTAGGTTTTTCTCAGAACACAGACAGAGTTCTAACTACTGTCCTCTGAAGATGCCAGCTACAGAGACTGGCGAAACGTTAGGAAGAAAAACCTCCAGCCGGAAAAACCTACAACCATTTTTGAGTTGCCTTAAGGAATGCTGGTTTATGTGTTGCATAATATTGCAACAATAATATATGGACCAGAGCACAGTTAGGCCCAATCTGAAAGATGAATGACTGGGCTATAGCTAGAAACATATTTGTATAGCCGTGGTTTGATTTTATCAGGAATGAACAAAGCATAATCTTAAAACTTCATGCCACCCCCTATCTTGTTCCTAACGGGAAAAGAAGGTGAACAGCTGCTCTTGGAAACAACCAAGAGCCATTCTAAATATAGGTTGCAGGTCTCCCCTGCATTATTTAAACACCGAGTCCTCAAAACAAGAAGCCGATTTCCAGACACTTCCAGTTTCATCTTTTGCCTGTGATTTTTGGGGTTTACTTTTTTCACAGTAAGCTTACTGCTGCTCACTTCAGAGAGCTGGCAGTGTCCAAAATAGGAGCTTACTGCCATCCATCTCAGTCAGCTGAAAACCTGGAAATAAATGGAGGCAATGTGACATGTTCTTTGGCCCTGAAGAAATTCACAGCAATACTGGGAAGGCTGTTGTGATGGACTAGAGTACTGCTTGTTCGTAAGATCTGACACCTATTGTGATGATCTCCATTCCCACCCCTATTCATCTGCATTGCTCAAGACATTTTGCAAAAACAGACTGTAGTCCAGTATCCCATAGACTTGAAGGAGAAAAACTGAAGTATAGGTAACTGAACTAATTTGACCACAACTGAGCTGGCAACCAAATTGCCAAACCGCTTCAGCCTTTCTTCACAACTGGCATTTATTCTTCTCAGCCTTTAATTCTACCTTTGATCCCATCTGGGAGAGACCATGCACAGCTGGAGAAAAAACAAAGAATATTTTAAAGGCTCTTCCCCTCGCACACACTAAGGGAACAGCACTGCTGGGACTCTGCAACGGTAGGCACAATTTCCTGTTCTCTGGCATATTATTGATTCTTGAACCTGAAGGTTTTATGCAAAACCCATATTCTTACCATATTCATAATTTTATCTCAGATTTTTAACAAGCATTACTCCTGACAATATCTGACCTCCCCTATTGGTACCAGAGTGTTCCTTGCAGTTTTTAATAAGCTTTAGAGCTGGTGGATTAGTCCTGAATGTCAAGCACCACAATTAGAATTGCTGATGTTATGCAAAAAGAGGGTGCCTTCCCATCCAATTTTTTTTTTTTTTAAGTCTGTCTTAATGCCAAAGAACTTGGCACTTGGCTCTTTTGTGTTTGATCACATCTATTATGGCATTTCTTGGCTTAGAGAACCTTTGAGTATCTGTGGGCCTGAACAGTTTGGGGCTGATGACTCCCCTTGAGGGGAAATGAAAAGCTTGTTGAATTAGGCCCCCTGGGACTAGTTAGGCAGGAGAAGAAAAAGACAAACTGAAATGAAGGCAGAGAAAGTGGGTTAAAGGCTGTAGTGGTTTTCTTGCCCTGTTTGTCCACCTTTGTTCCATGTACTCAGCAGTTTCAGATCTTCAAGACACCATCTACTTTGGCTCATTTAATCACTGCCTCTCTTTCATATACTGTTCCAAGGCCTTCTCTCTACAATGTGCTGAGACATTGGTCCATAACCTATAATGCTGGTTGTGAGTTCAGGGGTTCTACTAATCCAGTTTTGTGGAGAACTGGCTACTGGACACTGGCTCATCTCATACAACCTAGGAGAACTCTGTTTGACCTTAGCGAAGGGTGAAGCCCCACCAACTGAACCTACACTCTGAGGGGGTACTCTTAGAGCCTGGATACTGCCTAAGGGAGCTTAATCTTCTCTTGTACCTTTCGATTTCCATGTGTAAATCGCTACAACTGGCTCAAACTTTAAGTTAAGGAAGAATGGACAAGTTCTGGCCTTTCAGATCTTGTTGGGAGTACAACTCCCATCAGTCCTAGCCAGCACAGCCAATGGGGTGGAATTGTCAGAGCTGTGCTCCAACTACATCTGGAAGGCCGCAAGTTGCAGATCTGTAGTGTATTTTTCTGTAGGTGTATTTTTCCGTGTATAAGATGCCCCCATGTATAAGATGCCCCCCCCCCCATTTTGACCTTTTTGAGCCTGATTGCCGAAATCAGCGGGCAGCCTCCAGGCTGGCACGTCCTCTGGAGGGTGGCCAGGGGATGCCTTTCCCCCCTCCCCAAATATAGGCAGGGCCTTCGCCTGAGCTTCCTGCACTGCGCTCCGTCCTGCTCGCTCTCCTGCGGTGCCGGAGTTGTAGTCAATGGGCAGCAGTGATTTCACGCTGAGGGGTGGCCGGGCGCCTCCTCCTCCTCCTGTCGCCGCCTGATCACCACCTCCAGCGCCACTCGCGGGCTCCCTTCAGGTGGGGGACAAGGCGGTGGCGTGAGCTTGAGCTGAGCCCCAGCAGTGAGCAGCGCCGCACCCTGCACTGGGCTGGCATGGGCAGCAGCATCGGCATGGCTCGCATGCCCACAGAGAGGGCTCTGCGTGCCAGCTGTGGCATGCGTGCCATAGGTTCGACTTACTTCCGTGTATAAGACGACCCTCAATTTTTACTCTAACTATTTTAGGAAAAAGTAGTGTCTTATACATGGAAAAATATGGTAAGTCTAAGTCCTCTGCATACCAACGGAAACGTAGCAACATGGAACATATCTAAAAATTGTAATTGTACAGAAAATTCAATTCATTCACAAAAATCAGACTTATTTATTTGCTGTATTTTGTTTATGAGACAGTTTGTGTGCCACTTGATTTTTCAATTTAAAAATCCCCCCTGAATTAAAATATAATGACTGAAATCCTATTCACAGCATAAGCACAACTTCACGTCTGTTCCTCTCTGGTAAACAAACTTCCACTGCCATGATTCTTGGAGGGACATCTGCATGCTGGCTTGGTGTATGTGCATGTGTGCCCCCTGAGAACCATGGCAATGGAGGTTTGTTTATCAGGGAGGAATAGACAGAAAGCTATGCTTTAGCTTAAGCTACAAACACTTTTTCAGCAAAATCATCATCATAATCATGAAGGCGAGGATTTCTATGACCTAAGAATATCAGAAATATGCTAGCATTTATGACCTTAAAATTGTTTAAATATGACCAATTAAACCAAAAATATGACTTTACAATTTTTCTGAAATTAGCATCCAGATTTTAGAAATCTGTGCTTATACACACACATACAATTTAAAAGGTTTGTTTCTCTTCACTTCCAGTGCAGAACTGCTAATACTGAATGAATAAAATGAACATTTTGAGTAAAATATTCATGCCTGGATTAGTTTTCATCAATAGTAGAATTGCATTGGATGATGATGTGCATCTTGAGGTTATCAAACTCAAAACTCCTTCTGTTGTCCGCCAGCATGCTCTTGTATTTGGAGAAACTCTGTTCGACATCACAAGAGGTTATAGGAACAAATTTGAAAAAAAGCCAACTCATCTGGAGAAAATTCTGGGTCAAAGTAATCAAATTTTACTTCAAGTCCATTTAGAACGTTATTTATTTGCAAAGTGTTAAATAACTCAGATTAGATTGCAGCACTCTTTGCAGTGTTACTATTTTGTTTTCAGCCACTTTCCCCTTTGCTCACTTTAAATCATCCTGTTTGTTTAACAATATTCAACACTAAGTTCCATACCTACAGCTTCAAAGCAGGTGATTGCTCTCGATAATCCACTGAAGTTAGATTTTACAGATGTCAAGTTTCCAGCCAAGGTTTCAGAAAAGAAATCTTGCACAATCTTGATGGAGGCAGATGCACAACAGCCTTTTAAGTATCCACTAGAAGGAATCATAATTTGTGGAATAATACATAGCTGCATCCAGCCAAGTCCTCCAATGCATTATGACAGGTTGGGGAGGGACAACCAAAATAGGAGCAATTTCTTTGAACGTTCGTACTTGATGCAGAGCTTTAATGAACATTTTCCCCATTTGAAATTATTTTATCTACATTAGGATAGTTGCTTTGAATCTCGTGTGCCACTGTGTAAACCCTGCAGAAGGCATGTGATATGGATCATTTTTGGATAAAGACATTTAAGTACCTTGGCTGCCTTAGTCATGTATGGAGTGGCTTCTATTATAAAGGGGAAGATGTTTCCCCTTTTTACACCATCCAGGCAGAGTAGTTCCATAGAATTGTCCAAGAGCACAGAGATAGTGGAATTGTTACTTTTTGTAGAGTTTCACATGTTAGAAGAAATACTTCATCACATTTCAGAGTGCCAGTAATTACATTAGCTACAAATTTTCCATTTACATCACTTGTTTCATCTAATGAAACCCATATCTTATTGTTGTCAACAGCAGAGCTTATCTTTCCTAACACATCCTTACAAAATTCTGACTGGGTATTTGATGAACCTGCAGTTGAAGAAGCTCTCCCTCTCTCTCTCGAGGGTTGTCATAGACCAAAATATGACCAAAATATAACATTTATTACAAAATTAAGTAGAAATATGATGTAAAACTTTAAAAAGATCAAAATATGACTTTCCAGACAAAACAAAAACGACATAATTCTCACCAGAGTACTCATGAACAGGTTTTAATTTACTTATAAATTCAAATAAGGTTGCAGAAAAAATATGACATGTCATAGAAATCCTCGCCCTAATCATTATAGAACAGGATAATAAACCAATACAATAATCAATGTGAACTCCATTTTGGCAGCCTCCATACTGATGCCAATACCACCTGTAGTATTAGAAATATTCATATATGTATCCTTGTATATCATAGCCACTGCACATATTTTAGAATAATTTGGGATCGACAGGTTATCCACCTGTAATTGTAGTTCTTTGAGTGGGCCTTTGTGATTCACAGTCTGGGTAATCTGCGCATGCGCAGAGCCTCGTCAGAAGATTCTAGAGCTTCTGCGGTAGCAAAAAAACACATTAGTGAAGACCCCTCCCCCTCGATATATGTACCTTGGCACCAAGACTCTCCCTTCAGTCAGGTCAACCGCTGCATAAAACAAGCAGGGCGTGACAGTGGGGAGGTCGGGTTCAGGATGTGTGAATCACAGAGGTCCACTCGAAGAACTACAATTACAGGTGGGTAACCTGTCGTTCTTCTCCATGGCCTCTGTGAATCACACTCTGGGTGTCTAACAAGCTGTCTTACCCGGAGGAGGGTGTCACGCCATGGTAGAGGATAACACAGCACGCCCAAAAGCAGCATCAGATTTCTGCCGAACGTCCAATCTATGATGAATGTGGACAGCTGTGACCACGTGGCAGAGGTGCAGATGTCCGGAAGGGAAACACGGTGAAGAAACACCGTAGATGTCGCCACTGCCCTGGTAGAATGCGGGCGAATAGTTTGTGGTGCTTGGAGTTGAGCAAGCTGGTAAGCTAAGTGAATGGTGGAAGCAATCCATTTGGATATCCTCTGTGAGGTAACTTGAAGACCTTTAGCAGGAAGTTGGTAGCTGACAAAAAGTCAAGCTTGAACGTCTGAAGGGTTGTGTGCGGGCTAAGTAGAAAGCGAGAGCCCTTCTCACATCCAAAGTATGAAGGATCTTTTCCTGAGGAGTAGATGGAGACGGGGAAAAAGGACGGAAGAACCAACAGTTGGGACAGATGAAACTGGGAGACAACTCTGGGCAAAAAGGAAATATCTACAAACAGTTTGACCTTATCTGGATAAAATTGGAGATAAGGGTAGTCAGATCTCAAGGCTACCAGTTCACTAGCATGACGTGCTAACGTAATAGCAATAAGGAACGCTGTCTTAAAGGTGAGCAATCTGAGATCAGTTGACGCAAGGGGCTCAAACGGGGGCCTTGTAAGTCATTGAAGGACTACTGTCAGGGACCATTGAGGTGGTGGTGGACACACATCAGGATACATGTGTGACAGTCCTTTAAGAAAACGTTTCAGAGTGGGGTGTCTGAAAAACGTAGCTTCTGGAGAGGTTGGCGACTGATAAGCAACGATTGCAGAAAGATAAACTTTGAGGGACGAAAGGGAAAGGCCTTTAGTTTTCAGATGAAGGAGAAAATGAAGGACAGTGGACAGAGAGGGATTGATTGAAGGTAGTGAAGATGCTGCGGTAAAGGATTGGAATTTCTTCTATTTGTACATGTAAGCCCTCCTAGTTGAGGGTTTCTTTGCCTGATGAAGGACATTCATCAGGGAGGCAGAATCCTCCACACTGCAAGATGAAGGGCAGGCAGATCTGGGTGGAGAATTTGATTTTTGTTTTGTGTAAGCAGGTGAGGCAGGCAGGGCAGGTGATAGATGTTGGATGGCAGTTGGTGGAGAACCGGGAACCAAGGTTGTCGCGGCCACCATGGAGCTATCAGGATACGTAGCATTGGGCTTGTCCTGCTGAAGATGGACTACAACTTTGTGGAGGAGTGGGAACGGTGGAAACAGGTAAGTGAGTGACTTGGGCCAACAACCTATGAATGCGTCTCCGCGGGAATGCTTGCTGACTCCTGCGTGGGAACAGTAGCGTTTGCACTTCCGGTTTGTTCGGGAGGCAAAGAGGTCGATAGTGGGTGTGCCCCAATGTGTGCACAGGAGGAGGAAGATGGATTGGTCTAGTTCCCACTCATGGGCTTGGGATTCTTTGCGGCTGAGAAGATCTGCCAGATTGTTGTCTTGACCGGCTATATGTATTGCCGTGAGGCAGATGTGATGGGATAGGCACCATTTCCACAGGTCGACAGCGAGATAAAGGAGGCTTGGGGAGTGAGTGCCCCCTTGTTTGAGAATGTAATACATTGTGGTAGTGTTGTCTGTGGCGATTTGAACCATTTTGCTGGTAAGATGGTTTCTGAAAGCTTTGCAAGCTTTTATTACTGCTAGAAGTTCCAGCTCGTTGATATGGAGCAGTTTTTCTCTTTGTGACCATTGAGCATGGATCTGTAGGGATTTGCAATGAGCACCCCAGCCAGTGAGGCTGGCATCCGTGGTAACTTGTATTTGTGGACGTGGTTGTTGGAAGGGCCATCCCATTGTAACGTTTTGAATAGAGTGCCACCACGTAAGCTGGGCAGCGAGTTCTGGAGTGACTCGTAACAGGGTATGTGGTGGGTCTGTTATCGGGTTGAACAAGGCTAGGAACCATGATTTAGGCAACCTCATTTTGAGGCGCACATGTTGAACTACAGAAGTCATGGACACCATAGTGCCTAGGACACGTTGAACTGTCAATGCAGGCACAAGCGCCTGAGGGGTGAAGGTGCAAAGCAAGGATACCAACTTGAGACGTTTGTCTGTTGGGAGAAATGCTCAAGCATGTTTGGAGTCTATAAGTGCTCCTATGTAGTGAACCAGTCTTGTGGGTTTTAATTTGGATTTTTGTAGGTTTACAGCAAGGCTGAGATCCTGGAGGAGAAACAGTGTAAAGCGGATGTCTCGTTGTGCCTTGTGAGACTGGAATTTCCTCTTTGAAAACGATGGCTTGGTTAAGATCATTTCAATTCTGGCTAAAACTTTTCTACAAAAAGTTTTTCTGACCCAGATAGTTTATTATATCAACTATTACTGGACTCTAAACCTCCCTTTGGGCTTACTGCTCTTTTAAAAAAACCTGAAATGGATTGGCTTAGATAATGACTACTTGGGCTCACTAAATCAAGGGCAAGCCTTCCAAATGATCAAAAGAATGCAGCCAATAAGACCTGCTCACCACTGTTTTCCCATATTCCCTTTAAGATTGGAAAACCAGCTGCCTTCCTTTCTCTGCTCAAGTGTCCACAAAATGCAGGGCATTCTCCCTAGCCAGATGCAATGTCATGCCTGCAGCCTTACTATATGGTAAGTTCAAAGGAATCCTGTACCTCGAAAGACATTGCTCATGTGAGCAGGGTGCACTGGAAACTCTTGCCCACATGTTTCTGCACTGTCCACTCCACCAGAGTGATTGCTCTAAATTTGTGGCACCGGTCCTGTTAAAATTGGAGGGAAAATCTGATGTGGACAAAGTCCATTTTATGTCATCTGTGGAGGTGCCTGACATTCTGGAAAGAATTGCAGATTTCATCAGCTCAGTTGTGAGAAAGCGAAGCCTTGCTTTCAATTAAATGTTTTTGAAGGGTTTGGTCTTCTGCTTTCCTACCTCCTGGATTTTGTATGCGTGGGACACTCAATGAACCAGTTTGGTTATGTTTTATTCTCTTTATGCCAATAAAGGTTTTGTCTTTGTGCCTTGTGATGCGAGCGAGCTACGAGGAGCCAGTCGTCGATGTACGGAAAGATGTGAATTTTGTGAAGCCTGAGGTATGCTGCCACAGGGGCCATGCATTTGGTAAAGACTCTGGGAGCTGTTGCGAGTCCGAATAGGAGCCTTTTGAATTGATAGGCTTGGGTTCCGAGTTGGAAGAGAAGGTAAGGCCTGTGAGAAGGATCGATGGATACATGAAAATAGGCATCTTTTAAATCTATGACTGAGAACCAGTCCTTTTTTTGGAGTAGGGGGAGGACGGATTCGAGGGTAACCATACAGAATTTGGTGGTAATTATGTATTGATTTAACTCCCTGAGGTCGAGGATGGGGTGGAGGCCTCCGTCTTTTTTGGGGACAGTGAAATAACGAGAGAAAAAACCTTTGCCTGTCTGGTGTATTGGTTCTATGGCGTCCTTGAGTAATAGTGCTTGTACTTCGTCTTGCAGGGTTTGTGATGAAGGTGTCATGGTATGCGATGGTGGAGGGAGCTGGTGGAACTGTATGCGGTACCCGTTTCATATGATGGAGAGGACCCAAGCATCTGTGGTGATGCCTTCCCATGCAGGTGAGTGTTTCCAAAAGGCAGAAGGGGAATTGTGAGATTGTGTTGGGATCTCGGCCGGCTGGGTGTCAAACATGATGTTGCGGTCATTACGCCTGGTTGTGGTTTGTTGGCGAGGTTTGGCTCTGTAAGGTTGTTGTTTATAGTAAGGCGCGCAGGATGTTTGCCCCTGAGGTTCATGGTGGAATTTTTGGTAGGAGTTGTAAGGGCAGCACCATTGAGTGCGCTGAGGGTGTTGCTGGTATGTGGGGTAGACTCCCCAACACCCGGCAGCTGTTCTCTTCTTTTGGACATTCTCAAGAATGCCATCTGTTTCAGCATTAACGAGACCTGCCCCATCGAATGGGAGGTCTTCAATATGCGCATGTGCATCTTCAACGAGGCCAGCAGTTCTGAGCCAAGAAAATCGGCGAAGCGCTACAGAGGTTGCCATTGATTTAGCTGTGGCATCGACAGTATGTCTGGCGGACAGCATCTGTTGTTTGGCAACCGAGAGCCCTTCTCATTGAAAGGTTTGTGCCAGCACTTTTTTGATCTTCAGGGAGTGCATCAATAAAGGTGGACATGTTGTCCCAGAGGAAATGTTGATAGGCACCCATGGCTCCCTGGTAGTTGGCAACCCTCATGGTAAAAGCGGCAGAAGAATATAGCCATCTGCCCATGGAGTCAATATGCCTGCTGTCTTTATTAGGCGGTATGAGAACTTGTTGGTGTCGAGAGCGGGATTGGGAAGCCTCGACAAAGACTGAATTGGGGGCTGGCTGTTTTTGTAAAAAGACCGCGCCCGGGTCATGCACTCAATAAAGATTGCCGATGTGCTTCGACACCGAGTGAGATGACGCTGGTTTCATCCAAGAACGCCGTGAATCAACTGATTGTCGATCGATATCGACATCGAGAGGCTGCTCCTCAAAGTATTGGTGTCGATGCCGAGCTGTCGATGTCGAGGGTACGTCAGTGGGCAGTGGTCGATATCGAGGATCGTCGATGGGGCATCCATGGACAGGGGTCGATATCGAGGATCGTCGACCGCTGCAGGCATCGAAGGTGCGTCCATGGGCAATGGTCGATATTGAGGATTGTTGATATCAATGGAGTCGGTATCGAAGTGGTGTTGAAATGGAGGCTGCTGTCGGTGTTGAGAGAGCTGTCGAGGTGGTAAGGGCGTTGATGGACCACATTGGATGACAGTGGAATAGACAGACGCCAGTGATGCCAAACAGGATGAATGGTCTCTGTCATCCTGATGGGCGGGAAAGTAATAGCTTGTCGGTGCCACGAATGCGCCCTGAGCCAAAGAGTATTGATAGGATTTTCTGGATTTCTTAGGCGCCGGCTGGTAACAGGTGCCAGATAATCCAGGGTGATCATGATAATAAGATTGTTTTGACACCGAAGGCTCTCGTACGTGAGACCCATGCTGTGGCGCTGCCGCTGAACCAGGGAAAACAACTGGCCGATATTGCTTGGCGGGCCTTTCGGTTGGGCACCGATCGAGGCAAATGGCAACCCAATTATGGTGCTGAGCGTGATCCGACTCGGCGCACGCAGGCAAGCGGACGCTCTTATCTGATCAGTGCCCCTGATGGTGTGTCAGAGGCTGAGGTGGTAGGCCTGCTGGGACAGAGTAAGGCACAGTGTCAGGTTGCGTTTCAGCTCCATGGCTATCAGGCGAAGCAACCAGAGAGGACTCACTGGGAGAGCCCGACTGCTGAGGGCTAGCAGGAGAGGATGTAAGTTGGTCAACTCGCTGCTCCCATTCTGGTGACTGCGATAGCGATGGTTGGTGGGGTGGAAGTCCCTCTTCATCTGAGAGCGAACCCACGCGTATGAGATCTCCAGACTCCGGTGGCTGTGGAGTCGGGGAAATAACCTTGGAGGATTTGGCCTTGGAAGATTTAGGTTTCTTTGGTGGCGAGGGCTCAGGAGCCGAAGACATGTTGGTGGATGGTTTACGCTTGGTGGTTGTTTTCGATGTTGAAGGTTTCAACGTCGAGTGTTTGAGTTTGTGCAGCCTTGTGGTAGTCGATGTTGAGGGTGCAGTATGATCAGAGCGGGATGGAGTGGGCTGAAGGACGTTGTTTTGTCACTTCGGAAATGGCTTTGTCCATGGCTTTATTTTGTGAGATGGATTTACAAGAGGGTTGAGCAGGCATCAAAGGTGTTTAGCGGGTTGGAGAGATTGCTCTCAGAGCCGAAGCTTGAGTCTGGAGAGATGACTGCGGAGAACTCCACGTTTAAAGTTTTTGCAGTGAGGGCACGAGGAAGTTTGATGAGCCTCACCGAGACAAAAAAGACATTTAGCGTGGCCGTCTGAAAGTGGGATTTTGTTCTCGCAGACCACGCAGCATTTAAACGGGCCTGAAGAGGCCATGAAACGAAAGAAAAATGGGGAAGGGGGGGCTTCGGCCCTAAGACGGGAGCGATATTTTTCTTTCCTTTTTTTTGTAGGATTAATAAGTAAAATAATAATAATGAAAGAGTTAAAAGAATCAAGAATTGTTTTTCTTTTGCTTTTAGATAAAGACTCACAGAAGAAACGAACGAGGCTCTCAATGCGGCGGTTGAAAGAAACTGAAGGGAGAGTCTTGGCACCAAGGTACATATACCGAGGGGGAGGGGTCTGCACTAATGTGTTTTTTTGCTACCGCAGAAGGTCTAGAATATTCCGACGAGGCTCCGCGCATGGGCGGATTACCCAGAGTGTGATTCACAGAAGCCACGAAGAAGAAATTAAATTACTTTACCTTCATTTGCAAAATAATGAAGCCAAAATAAAGATTCCTTCAATGAATCACAATGAAGTACAGAACATCTGATGGGATTCTTCTAGAAACAGAATAAAAAAATTGTACAGGCTGTAAGGTAAATAGTTTCTTATTAGTACACATGAATGAATGAATGAATGAATGAATGAATGAATGAATGAATGAATCTTTTCGTCCTAACATTTCCCTGGATTTTCTTTCCTAACAAAACCCTGGATATGTGCGAGGTTCTGATTTCAGACTCTGGCTTCGGAGGACGTACATGATTTCATGGAGCTCCTCCTTTCACTGAAGTAAACAAGGAAGCTCTTGCATGCACCTGCTCCAGTATCTGTCTTGCAGCACATACAAATACTTTGCCTTCCTGATTTTCAATTTATGAAACGTCCCATTATTTCTAGTCCAATATTACTTAAGACAAGGAAAAAGGGTCATTTACTTGTTAGGGCTGACAGGTAAAGGAGCAGAAAGACAGCTGGTTTCTGTCAGTTGTAAGTGCACAGAATGCAATATGTTGCTAGACTAACAAGAATGGAGGACAATGTAGATCAATATTTTCTCCTCTAAGGAATCCATTTCTTGGTCAGAGGTGCACCTGTAAATGCTAACTATGAACATCTTATAAGAACTAGTGGGTTCTTTTCTAAAATGGAACATCACACATTTCTCATGACATGGACACTTTCAGTCTTGTCAAAAAAAAAAGCAGAGATGGGGGGATTGCTGGCCATTCTTACACTTGAAGAAAACATGCAGCAAGTGTTTGCTTTGTAAATTTAATAATGATTAAAAGCAGGAGACTTTTAGATTGAGAGTCTAACTAAATCAGCTTGTCCTTTTTTTTCCAAACCAGGTTCAGCCAATCAGAGACCAGTTTCAGAAAGTAAAACTCATGTGGTCCTAAAGACCAACAAGATAGCTATCTGAAGCCAAAGGAAATTTACTGAACCGTGTATCTGATGAAAACTCTACACAAACTAGGGTATTACCTTGATTCCCATTATGTAGCTACACAGCTGTGTCCATGGACTACTATTTTAACAGATGTGCATAATCCCTCTGTATTATCTCTCTGCAGCATAATATATTTCTGCCTGCTAACCTATGTATAAACAATTCAGTTATTGTATATGACTTGTTTGTTAATGCTGGGTATATTGGTCACTGCCTATAGACAGAGAGAGAGAGAAGAATGGAAAATTTCTGCATTGATTTTTGTTATGATTGTGCTTCACCCTCACCTACCATGTGAGCAATAACAACCAGATGAAGGTTGGCCACACACTTTCCTGCTTTTGAGAACTAGATATGAACAGCACGTGCTGAGAAGGAATCATGTAAGATTCCACAGGTGTCTAATCTGTCTGCTGAATGCTGAATCAGATGAACCAGTAAGATAGTTCTATATTGATGTTTCTCTTCTTATTTTACCATGGCCACCCAGTACAATTTTAGAACTTTAGTTTACTGGGAACACAAATACTAATAATGCAGTTCTAGAACAAATTGATACACTGGGGTCCAAACAGACCAAGATAAGATCTGCCTAATGATAAGTGATCCTGGTGGGACAGGCTGAACCAAAGTTACATGATTTGCTCTTGACCCCATGAGACTTAGGTGGTCTGAAGATTTATACGGTAATGTTGAAGCCAAGTGATGGGGTGCATTCTAATATGATTTGAAGCACTGCAGAAGTGGTTGATGTGCCTAGCCTAAGGTGCTCATCCTTCTTCATCCCTGTCCAGGGAAAGTAGAGAGGTACAATATGTCATGTTCCATTACCACTTCTATCAAAAAGCAGTGAGATGTTGCAGCAGAAGTAATAGATATGATAAAGGGAGGAAAGCCTCAGAAAGATAAAGCAATATGTGATCTTAAAAATGACAGTTTGTAACAGCAATCTTATACCCAATTACCTGGGAGTAATTCCCTGTACTGAATGGGATTGCCTTCTGTATAGATATGTATAGGATAATCTGGTGTATGAGCATCTGCCATTCTGATAATGAATTCACTACTGCCAGAATCAGTCCTAACTACCATATATGTAACAGCTCTTTACATCAACATCCCACAGCAACTTCAACTCTGACAACAACATGTACCTCCAGATCAATAAATGGCTATGGGCATTCATGTAGCACCACAGTATGCAAGGACATGGATACAAATCTGACATCGGAAAGGATACAATGTTAAAACCAGTTTCAAAACACATCAGCCTCCCAGTACATTCTGCTACTAATCTGAAAGTGACTGTTACAGAAAATGAAAATTACAAAGGGGGACTGGAGAGGGAGTATGTTCTGCTCAGGTCTTAAAAACAAATAGCTGTCTTCCTTTATTGAGTAAATCTGTCTCATGTTAGGTCTTCCTTGCTTCCTCCTGCACCCACCATCACTTTCCCCAGCAATATTGTCTTTTCCAGTTATTTCTGCATTCTCATTATATGTGCAACGTAGGACAGCCTCATTTTTGCTCTAGTAAGAGTTCAGGCTTGAATTGATGGAGCACCCACTTATCTGCCTTTCTGGTGGTCTGTGGTATCTGTAAGGCTCTCCTCCAACACCACATTTCAATGAATTGACCCCCTTCCCCATCTTTCTTCACTGGCATCCTTTTTTCCTGCTGGCAATGTGGATATGATATTGTGCAGCAATACTCGGACATTTCCTGGTGTTCTGAATCATGGATAGAAAAGCACAATATTCTTAATTCAGGAACTGGAGGTATTTTAAAGAAGTGAACTGAATACAATCCATAAATAACCACTGTATAGGTATGCAGAAGGGGAATATATAGGTTTAACAAGAGCGATATAAATACTATCTATTGATGAATGCTGGACAAAAAGCAATGTAAGGAAGAGTACACCATAAAAAGAAATACTAAAGAAAACTACCTTCAGGCACAACAGATACAATGAATTTATATGATGTAAGAACTGAGCTTAACAGAGGAACCCGGTCAGCATGCACACAGATATATGTGGTTCAACTCCCTACATTAAAATAAAAGGCAGCTTTGGGGACAATGTATGCAGAATACAAGGTATGTAAAAAGAAGGTCTGTGAACAGGTTTCCTCCTGATCTAGCAACTTGTTTCAAAGATTTATAAAACATGTATTGGTCCCACCATATGCATCATGTATTATTTCTTGCAGCTCTTCTAAGTTATTGTACTCGAAGATGCCACCTCATGTGAAACGTTGCTCAAATAATTGTCTGAATCTCATGTGCATCAGCCAAAAGAGCCAGTGAAGTGCAGTGCACAGAGTATTGGACTAAGGCTCAGAAGATCTTAGTTCAAATTCCCACTAGGCCATGGAAACTTGGGAGAGGGGGTGTGGCAATGGCAAACCTCTTCTTGAACATCTCACATATCTCAAAGCCCCCTATTAGGATCACCATAAGTGGGAAGTGACTTGATAACACATAGCAATAACATCAAAGGAAATGAGCTCCTTGGAATTCATATAAGCATAGTATATAACATGCTCCATTGATGGAGGCTGGTATCCATGCTGCACTACTGAAATCTGGGGCTTCTGAAACAAATCTGATGCTGAAGAGGCTTCCAGGGCTGAGTCAGTTGTTATGTGTGAATGGATGTGTATGCAAGTGTGGGAAGCAACAGTGGCTCCGACACAAAGAAGTGATAATTGTAGGTGCTATCACTAAAAGATAAAAATACTAAACTGATAATGTCACTGAAAGGAGGGCATGAAGAACCCAAGGCACCAGAAAGGAATGGATTAAATTTTAAAGCCTTAGCAATGATTCTGCTTGACATTTGTCTTCTTTCTTCATAGTCATGCTTTTAAAGCCTTTGTACTACTAAGCCTCCTTATCAAAATCCAGAAGGAAAGATAGGTGTTGTCAAGAGAAGTTAAGATCCACCAAATCCTGTCCATAACACAATAGCTACAATCCAACAACCTTAACTGAGCCCTTTCACCAAAAATTGCATGGGTTGACTGGTGAGGAAAAGAGAGAAAGGGACTGAATTCAGCTCCCAATTTGCATTCCCTCTCTCCCTGTCAAACACACCAGATAAATAATCGACCAACTAAACACAGGTTGCTTTTCTAGCTTCTCAGGGGAAAGAGAAGCCAGAGCTTGGCTTGGATGTTACAACAAGAAAACCATGGACAGAAAGTTTGTGGTTGAAGCAGAAACAGGCAGACCATTCCACTACCTCATTCATGAGAAACGAAAAACTTTCAAGAAAGTATGTAGCTTTTCACATTTTGATTTCACACGCCAAACAGGGTACAAAAATACAGAACCTTTCATGTAATGGGCTGATTTGAAGTATCATTAGGCACAGAGGACAGAGACAGGTACAAGGGTGTTTCCTGAGGCAGTCTAACTATACGTTATTTTTTGAAGTGTTGTGTACTAGCTCGAGATCTTTCGGTGTGCCCAAAGCTAATAGCATGGAAAAAGGTAAAAGAGCGTGCAAGGCAGTCAGTATGCTAAAGAAGATTTATGGCTTTCCAGTTAAAGAAGAACTAGCGGCCTGACAGTTACATTTACAGCTATAATGTTTCTCTAGCGTGAAACAACTCAAACGACCTGAAGACTAAAGAGTGAGACACAGTGAGAGAGGAGTGGTAGGCCTCTGCATTATGTAAGTCATGCACCTGAGTGAAAGACACAGGGGCTGGGTCAGTTTCTGAGGGGACATATTTTGGCTTCCAGAACAAATAGTCTGTCACTGCAAAAATTCCATTTTTTTTCAATGTAGAGACTTCCTCTCTCTCTTTTTTTTTTGGTGAAAATAAGTAATCTGTTTCAAGCTGATGAAGCATGACTGTTGTCATGTTCAACGTCCATGAGTGCCTCCATACTGGTGAGATTTGTCAAATCAAATGTACATTGAAAAAAAAAATTAAAACTCTGAACAATAAGCCGATTCTATTGGGGAATGAAAACATATGCTTTAGCATTTTAGGATCTGGCATACTAAAATATAGCGAGAGGAAAAAAAATCTAGGAAGGTTTGTTGGATGAATGGTTAAAGCAAATTTTCCAGGACTGCTCAAGGATGGTCCCCTACCCATAACGTATTTTACTGACTAAATTGGAAACTGAAAAAGTAATGCTGATCAGGGAATAGTAAAAAAACCAGAATGGATAAAAAACAGAAAATTCTAAAAGCTGGCTCATGAATATACTTTGCTACTTGAGAGCTAGTCTTCTACTGCAAAATAACAATCAGTATTCCAAACACAATGTGTTTTTGCATTTATGCAGCCCTTTCTTTTTAAATCATCCTGTTGCCATAATTTCAAGCATGATGCAAAGGTTATCTGCCTTTTATTTGCAATATTGAACATGGTCTCCTTTTAATGTATGAAAAAAGGATGAGAAGAATTTTATTTTGTTTAGTGTTTTATAAGAATTTTCCAAAATTTCTTCACATGTGCAATGCAAAGAAATTGAAAGCTCTAAGAAATTCAAATGCGGAAGAAAATGAAATTGACATATTCATGTGTCCCAAACTGGGTCTTTCGGTAACTTTTAGGATCCGAGTCACTGTGAATCCAAGTACATTTATGCCGAATTAGAGTTGACACCAGGCTTTAATACAAGTATTGTAGGCAGGTACTATTTATTCCTCCTCATGCTGAGAACAGCAGAAGACACTCTCTTGCACTCCCACCATTTTTTTCCCTGAAGGTAGTAAGACTGTGAGAAGGCACCATGTTGCCTCACTCTCATTATAGGAAACCCTGCAAATTTCTGTGTATCTTTAAAAGTACTTCTAAGCCTGTGAGCAAGCAGGTGGAATTTCAGGTTCCCTAAGAATGCTCTCTCCAAAGAAGAAGCAGGGTGACGGAGTGCATTTAAAAAATCTCAGACTCCTCTTGTGTAAAAACCTCTGAGTCTGAGAGAAAAATTCCAGAGAAGCACCGGGGAGAAACACATATGCCAAAATTCTGCTGCTTGGAGTAGCAAATCACACTCTAGGAGGCCCATTGAATCAGTAGGGATTTAATGAGTCTCCACCAGGACTTTGCAGGTTCCATGGATTCAAACCTGTCTACTCCAACAATATTTATTTTAGTATGGGAAGTCATAATTAGAGTAGGCTCATTTGAGTCAATAAACCAGTGGGGATTTGGTGAATCAATTCCTACAACAGATTTGACTCACCAAATTCCAATTGATTTAATGGGTCTAGTATTAGGCATCCTTCAGTCTCGAAAGACTATGGTAACGTGCTCTGTATGGAGGACTTGGAACAGCGTCTAGTGTGGCTGAGAAGGCCAATTCGAGAGTGACAATCCCTTCCACACTGAAGACAAATACAATCTGTCCCCTGTCCAGCTCCCTGATTTTGCTGCTTCCGTGACTGCCTCTTTGCCTCAGTCTGCTGGACAAGGGTCTCTTCAAAATGGGAGAGGCCGTGATGCAACGCCTGCCTCCAGGCTGAACGCTCAGATGTCAGGGTTTCCCATCTGTTGAGGTCCATTCCTAAGGCCTTCAGATCCCGCTTGCAGATGTCCTTGTATCGCAGCTGTGGTCTCCCTCTGGGGCGATTTCCCTCCACTAATTCTCCATACAGGAGATCTTTTGGAATCCGACCATCAGCCATTCTCACTGGGTCTACTCTAGTGCAAATTTAAGGATTTTGGCCACAGAATGAATGTATTTAAAATGAACACCATGAATTTATTCCTCACTGACATCTACAGGTTATATAAGCACTGCATTTCTCAGAATGATTGATCTGAACAACAAACATTGGCTGCAAGTCCATAAACTTATCACTTTTCTTATCTCTAGTTAAAATAAAGTTTAACAGAATGAGGCATTTAATTACAATTAAACTTATTTTCATACTCTGCTTGTTACTCTTGCTTGACTCTTCCCTCCCCATTCTATGCCCCTGTTCACATACCACTTCAGCAGTATGGGAAATACCACAGCATGTCTCTTTTTAACTCTTGTGGCATACAACTTCAGTCTCTTTGATTCTGCTCTGATTGAGGACATGCATATGTCCAGAGCAGGGAATGCTGTACAAACTACCAAACCAAAGACTGCAGAGAGAGGGGTAAGTGTTTAATTTGATTGCCAAAAGTACACATTTTCAAAAACATTTCTACCACTCCTTTGCATCCCAAAGGACTTTAAAAATAAAATAAAATAACAAAGTCTGTATCAGAGCACGGGGGGGAGGGGGGGCAAGGTGGTGACGAAAAGGGGATTCTATGTTTGCCAGAGTATTACTTCTAGAATTATAGGAGCTCTTAAACACTGTGGCATTTTTCATGAATGGTCCCTACAGAAGACCAAAAGGGTGCACATAATTTATGAATGTGTTGATGCAATTTCAGGTTTAAATGCTCTTCCACTGAGACTTGAACACAACATTCCCACTTGCCCTTCCTGACCCTCAGTGTGCTCAGAATTGATGAAATGCAAGCAACAATTTTCCCCACAGAAACCACAAGGTAAATGTAACAAGTAATCAATCTTCTGAGCAGCAATCAGGCAACCACTTAACAAACACGCTACACAAACATAATAATTAATCTCGGCACTGACCTGAATAGCAATTAATATAATCAGCCTCCATTGGCATGTTCGTTGTACGCTGGTTTTGTTTCCTAACTTGTCAAAGTTAGGACGTTGTGCTCTGTATAAATATGCCCGATGGCACTGGGGAATGCTAATTTCAGGTGGAGTAGGTGACACCAATGTACAAGCAGCAACGGGGTGCTCATGCTTTCGTGTTCGGAGGAAAGGAAAACACGGTGTCAGTGTCAGAGTAGAACAAGAAGGACAAGTGCTCTCGAACTAAAAACTAAAAGAATGTCAACTTCTAACCACACATGACAGACAGATCCTTGTGGCCTTTGAATAGTAAATGAGACAAATGGTAGAAAAAAGCTATTTCAGTGGCCTTGGGTACAGCTCAGTCTGATACACTTGCCATTGTTTTCTTAATTAAAAGCACTCTGCCACATGAAAAGCCAAAGGCTCTATTTGCCCCCCTCTTCCAGTGTGAAATTAAGCAATCTGGGTTGAATAATCACCCCACTGAAGCTGGAACTAAGTGTTAGGTTCAACAAAGGGTGGTTGCCAAGTACAACAGTCTGTTGTCAAGATCTCTCTGCTCTTCCCAGAACATTTCGATGCACTGAGCTGTGACACGACATTTCTCACATGGGGTGTGTCTCCAACTGACATCATTAGCTGCCATGGCTCTGGCAGGTGAAACACACAGAGAGATGTCAAATGTTCCATATACTCATCAAAGGAATGGAAGTAGGACTTGGAGTAATGATTAAAACTTGGGGAATGACCTGTACCTTAAAGCAGAGATCATAACTGAAATACAGAATGAGAAAAGCTGCATTGATTCGAATTTTGGGCTGGGAGTGGGGGCAATGAGATCCATTTTCAAGCTTTGCTTTTTCCAGGCCATGTTTCAGACCAGAAACGTGGGGGTGAGGGGAGAGAGAGGGAGGGAAAAAGGAAGGGAAATATTTCCTTCCTTCCTTCCTTCCTTCCTTCCTTCCTTCCTTCCTTCCTTCCTTCCTTCCTTCCTTCCTTCCTTCCTTCCTTCCTTCCTTCCTTCCTTCCTTCCTTCCTTCCTTCCTTCCTTCCTTCCTTCCTTAAATGAAGCTGACAAGCTTCATTTAACATGGAAAAATACTGAGCATTATATCAATCTTAAATCAATAACAATAACCGATCAAATGTGAATTCATCAAGTCTTCAAACCATGGGGAAAAAGTTCTTCTGGAGGCCTGGAATTGTCTGGACTATTTTTTACAACTAAATGTGTGTTGCATTAAGTCCCAATACACTCATCTGGCAACATGCAAGCCAAGAATATGAAAACTGTTTTCCCTCCAGAGGGTGTAGAGAAAATTGTTCTATAGCAGTATGAGTGAGTTCCATCATTCCCCCCCACCCCCAACCTAAGATATATAAGCACAGATAAAAGATGTGATCTGCTGCTGAGACGTCTCACAATAGAAGGGCACCTAGTTACATCTTGAATTGAAGAACATGTCTAACCTAAGGGGGGGGGGGGAGAAGAAGGATGATTTTCCACCACATGGTAAAAAAAAAACTGCCGTATGCATATACAGAAAGTTGTAGGCAGATTAAAATCACAGGGATCCACATCCCTCTGGATAAATATTAAATGAGTGAATAATTGAGTTTCACAATTTCTCATTTAGGCAAGCTTCAAGACCAGGATTCAGCTGAGAACTCTCATTCCTTTGGGTCCTCCATTTCAACATTCGAAGGCCTAAATCTCAGAACCCCATCTTTAGTCCCAGTAGAAGAGGAGGATATTTTGAAGTGGACAGGCAGCCCCTAAGGGATCCTGGGGGAAAAGCTAACAAGTGCTTAGAAGTACAATAAAAATGGGAGTGCTTCTGAGGAAGTCTTTTTAAAATGGAAATACAAGCAAACTATCTGGAACAAGCTTCTGATAGGGCAGGCATGGCCCAAGGGCCAGGGCAAATCTATGGGCCAAAAAATATACATTTCAGAGGGTGTAAGGGATATTATTTATAACAAGCACAATTTTCGCCAAGTATCAAAACCAATTTTTAAACTATAATAAAAGCAGGCTTATGAATACTATCTTGCCACGATGAAGAAAATACTGGGTATCACAGACCAAATGAACAACAACAAAAAAGCAACAGCACTTCTAAACCTTTTCAACACATTTTACTGGGTATTATAATTAACTACAAATGTTGTGGGGTTTTTTCCCTTCCCACGTTATTTTTCTCAGAGAATCTCATTATGACTTACTGTTTCTATTCTCATGTGCTGCCTCAATAACCATAACATGCAACTGATAGGCAGCCTTAAGATGTGGTGAAAACATACAAGTAGAGCATGCATACACATGTGCACATGTGCATACACACATGTGCACAAACACAAACATCTGTATGTGTTCAAAAATATATGTTTTAAAAATGCTACAGAACACCAGGGGAGAGGTCTATAAATGACAAATATTTATCATATTCCCCAGGTCTCAGAAAGAGGACATGATCTGTGCCACCTAATGGGTTTTATGGTGAGGTTAACTGCTGCAGAATGACCAAGTATTTTCATATTCTCCTTCCTTCTTTTTTTTCATTTATATACCCCCCCTCCTTTTAGTAGGAAAATTACTCTGGATGGTTTGCAATTTACCTTACCAGTTTCATTTTTTAAATTCTAAACGTTAGATTTCCCAGTTTCTATATTATGTAAAAGAGCTGCCAATTGTTGAACCAAAAGAGACATGGTTTGTGTAGCAAAATGAGGAACAGTCAAATAAAGCTTGTTAGTCTTTAAAGTTTCACAATATTCTGCTGTTTTTGCTGCCAACAGACAGACTGGCTACCTGTCCAGAATATAGACATGTGAGGCATGCATTCCTTTATCAGAAAGTGACCCAACAACAGCAGAACTGGGCAGGTAGGACAGAGAGTTAAGAGCTGAAGGCATGCTTATTTCAGTAAAGTTAGTTCTGCAATATAATACCTATTTGAGTTTTGAAATGAGAAGGAGGCAGTCACTCATTACCCCTTTGTAAATTCTACCTAACATGAAGTTTTTCCCAGTTATGTTGAAACTAAAGCAAGACTGATTACAAAATATTTTGGAGGCAGGTGTTATAAGATGGAGAAGATAATCTTTAAATAAGTGTATCTGCAGCCATAATGTGTAATCAGTGTGAGTGTGCTATCACACTCAAGAGTCAGATTGGAACACTTACCTGGTGGGTGGGATTTCTTTCATCCCTCAAAAGAAGTAAGATTGCCAATAAATATTGCTTTTCCAGATTTCAGACCAGTATTAATAGAACTATCTTCACCATATGGTAGGATGATCCAGTTTTCTTACAACATGCACACTCTGGCAACTTGATAAACTGTTTTCTGCATTTGCTAAATTGACCAATTTAGCAAGTGATTTCATCACGTAAGGATGTAACAAATGTTTGCAGATTTTCGTACCCTTCGACAAGAAAAGAGAATATCTCAACACATTAAGACAGCTTGTTAAAAAAAGTGTGAATTGCTGTGAGTTGGGTTTTTGTTGTTGTTCCTCCAGGAGATAAAAGGCAACAGCTGATTTTGTGGGGGGGATTGCAGGGGTCCAAAAGCAGCGTTAGCAAGTCAATGAAACAAAACCTTGAGTTTTGTGCAAAAATCTTGTTCTTTTGTACTAAAATACAAGCTTTTTACATAAAACATGATTCTGTACATTTTTCTGAAGAAAACTGTTGTAATCTTACTTTTTTTGGGGGGAAACCCTTTGATTTATAATTATTATTATTATTTGTTTTGGTTCTCACCTGTGGAAGAACACAGCCCTATCGTCATGCCTACCATGGCAAACTACCACCAACAGTATGAAGGGAGATGCTAGATCGTAAATCCCAGATTACCCCAGCCAGCATGGCCACTAGACACTGTGGTGAAGTTTGGAAACTAATGTCTACGATTTTGACTCTCAGAGCCCATTAGAAGCTGAGCACCGATGCCTCTACAAATTTCAGGTCTGGTTCTTCATGAGCTCAGCATCAATTGATTTTGTAATAGCCACCTTTTCTCTTCTGCCTTCCAACATATCTGGCAGCAATTTTGTCCATTAGGCCCTAAAACACTGTAGCCACAATGACTGGGGCTCCTGGACTTTGCTACACTTGCATTACAGAATGCAGTGAAGGCCCTTAGAGCAGAATGGAGACTTGCTATCATTGCCACCACTGAGCAAATGTTGTGGAATAAATTGAGATAGTGAAACAGCTTTAAAGGGGGCGGAGATGTGTAGATAAGAGGAGGGAAACAAATGCCACTGTACTCCCAGTGATCTCATCAGGAGTATAGCAGGTAGGGGTGGAAAATATTTTTCCATTAACCAGGATTTTGTACAAATGTATGTAATACATAGAATGTGAATGTATTATTCAAAATATGTGTAGCTATTGGTCTTCTGTATTAAGATTCTCCGCACTCCCTTGTTCTTCTTTTTACAATGTACACAAGTATACGTGCACAACGAAAAATGCATATATCTGGAAAAATATGCCCATACACCCTTTACCCAATTGGGGGGGGGGGGGATAAATAAATAAATAAATAAATACATTGTATACACTGAGGAGAGTGCATATCAAAACCCCCATGAATTTGGATGTGGGGGGAGTATGCCTCACAACCCAATACACAGTTTGATTAGGAAAAAAATGCTACTAGGAATTGAGGGGAATGCAATGAAAACAAATATAAGAGTTTCTCATCCTTAGTGATGGAGCACACATTTTAATACACAGGGTGGGGAACTGAGAGGTAATAACACATTGGGTGGGATGTTAAGGTGTGCTTTGTTGCACTGATCACCACTTGACAAGTGACCACCTGCATTTAGTTGTTCTGCAGTTAATACAGAATGTTTACTGTTGCCAACACAATGAACAATATCAATTATAATTGGACGGGAAAGAAAGAATGGGAGAGCCTAAGCAAAGAAGATCAATCTTGCTCCCCTACAGAGCTGTTACTCATTACAGCACTGAATAAGCCCTCCTTGCTCTGGTCACAAGAAAGGCTTTCTTATGAGCCCAGCATTCTTTCTCCACCCTCTCTGCTTTTCATCTTCATTCCTTCTCTTTAATAGGTGCTTTTAAAAAAAACAGCTGATGCTTTCTCCCTCCTTTCGAACCATGTCTAAGCCTCCCATGGTCTTCTTGCTGGCAAAAGAGATGAAAGAAACAGGACATAAGAAATAAGAAGCTTAAGGATCTATGCAAAGTTAGCAAGCTGACTCAAAGCTACAGAGAGCCAGTGCCTAAAGCTTTCAATGTAAACTTCAGAAACCTCAGCATCTACAGTAACTCATGGTAAAGTGATAAACTGGACTGGGAGAATGATTGGCTTCGGACATTTTGATATGAAGGGAGAGGAAAACACACTCACCCATGTTGTTGTTTTCTTTAGTACAGCTGGATGACTTCTGATATAAATGATTTATAAATGACATTCAACCAAGGGGGGAGGGATTTACATGGCCAGTGCATGACAGCACAGCGTGTGGCTTTCCTTCCCCCTAAAACTGACAGCAACCAGAGGGAACATGATATCACCATTCATCCTATATATATGCACTGTCAGATGCACAACCCCAATCCTCGTCCCAATTAAACGTAGGTGCTTGGATTTAATCCAATTTAATTTCACTGACTTTGGTGAGGACCTGATCTGTTGATGTCCAAGCACTTCTGCTTAATGTGGCTGTAGATACAGCTATTTGTAAAGCAGGAGGTTGTGCTTATCCTTTTCTTAGCCATACGCAGAGGATTATACCAGGCAGGCTTTGAATCACTGTAAAATACCTCACAATACTTTGAAGAGGGGGGAAAAAACCCCAACAAGTGTCACTCTTGTGCATACAGCTTGCCTTCCCCCCCCCCCCCGATATGCCATTCTACTAATCCAGTGTTTTCCAAACCTGTGAGACTGAAGGAATCTTGTTTTTCTCTGAATTTAGCACCAATTGAACACTGGATTGAACACCATTCTTTTTACACCTCAAAAGGCATAAGCACTGGTTTAATCTTACCTAATAATGACAAAAAATTGCAGTCATAATTCTGTATCTTTCTTTTAAGCAATTGTGTTAACACTTATATGTAACCCATAATTCCCATTTGGGTGTCTTCTCCCTGCGTGTCCTATGTTGGCTACTCTTTTATGTCTCAATCTTTGTTGCGTCAGGTTGACACAAAGCTTGAAAGTAACTTTTTTAAAGGGAGTTACTATTACTTAACTTCTTTTCTGAGAGCCAGTGTATTACAGTGGACAGAATTCTGGACTAGGATTCAGGAGACCTCAGTTTAAATCCCTGTTTACCAGGGAAACCCCCAACTGGTAAAATGACTTCTTAACACCTCACATGCCTCAGAAACCTTACTGTGGGCACTACAATTTGGAACCGACTTGAGAACACATAATAACTAATTTCCCAATAACTAAGGTGTCATTAAATTACAATTAAAAATGATAAAGAGATAACGTCACTCCTTTAGAGGAGTTACTGTAATAGTTATAGTGACTTTTTAATATGTTTTAATATAAACAAAATCAGACAAATATAAAAACACAGGACAAAAAACAATCCATAGAAATCATGATCCCCCATGCACTGGGACCATGTTTTCCCCTCTTTGGAGTCCCATTCCCTTTCCAAAATTGTAGTGACTCTTGCAAAAGTATATGTCCTTTATTAATACATAATCAACGAATTTTCCCCATATATCTATAAATACATTCTTACCTATCAACCTCTTAACTTTAACATGATGTATTATCATTAGAAGCTGTATCCCAAACCTCTCTGTACCATTCATTTAATTGAAAATTATACATTGTTTTCCAATTCCTAGTTATAATTAATCCTGCTATTGTTAATAAATTAGAAATCAATTCTTTAGTTTTCCAATTACATTACTCTCTAACAAACCTTGATAAAAGCAATACATCTGTGAAGATTCTCAGTCATCCAGGTGTGGTTATCTGGACGCTGAGTCATGGCAACTGGACTTCTTTCTTGTTAGGTTGAAACGTTTCACTACTTATCCAAGTAGCTTCTTCTTTGCAGACTGAAGAAGCTACTTGGATGAGTAGCGAAATGTTTCAACCCAACAAGAAAGAAGTCCAGTTGCCATGACTCAACTTCCAGATTGATAAAAGCACTATTTTAGGACATACCTGTACATTTAACTTAGCTATTTTATTTATTTCCCTAAAGACCAACTGTCAAAAATGTCAATATACAGTATTCTTGCAGTCCCACCACATAATGAAAATAGGTACCTACTTTCTGACATCCTCTACAACACAACTTGGAATAATTAGCATCTATTTGATTTAATTTTACAAGAGTTAAATAACATCTCCAAACTAACTTACAAAAAATTTCCTTTATCCTCACAGACATAGATTTCGATATTCTTATATCCCATATATTTTTCCAAGCCCTGGTACTTATTTCTTCTCCCAAATCATATTCCCATGACATTTTAAGCAAATCTTCCCGATCTTCTGCTTCCAAATGCATTTTATAAAATTTACTTACTGTCCCTTTCAGTACATTATTTCCCCCTGCACTTCCCTTTTGTAATACAGTTTCTTCAGTTTTCATGAGTTCCCTACATTTACCATTTTCTTTAACCAATCCTTTGTCCATTGCTCAAGTTAAATAAGATTAAACCAGGACATTCTATCCATTCCTAACACTTTTTTATTTGATCTTTATTTCTCATTTTTGAACCAACCTTTTATCTTAATAACTTCTTTCTTTTAAATAAATTCTCAGTCATTTCTTTCAATTTTGGGGGGGATTTTCTCCAGCTCTATCACTGTATATAGCATATTTTTAAAAGAAGGGATTTTCAATATTTTTTTTACTATGTGCTTATTATTTTGTATATAAAAAAGAATATTTTCAGGTCCAGATATAATTCTTGTGTTTCCATATTCAACCATATTAGTTTATTGCACTCACATATAATATCAAGTGTGTGTCTTGATTTGCTATACAATATAACCTTTAATTAGGAAGTCCCAGCCCTCCTAGTTTTTGCAATTTATATAATCTCTTCTCTTCTTATTAATTCTTCACTATTTATCTCCATTACAAAATTTATTAAGAATGTTTTACCAGTCTTTTCTCTCTTCTTTGGTTATCTTTATCAGTAACATCATAAATTAAAATATATATACACTGGGGGAAATCTTCCTTTTACATACTGTTATTCTACTAAACTATGGAAGTCTAATTTTCCTAAAATCACCAACTTATTTTTTATTTCTTGCTTCAATTTTTTACAATTCTCTTCTTTCAATCTTTCTAAATTCACTGGAAAATTTATACCTAAATACTTAATCAACTTTTGAATATTAATATCAATTTTTTTCTAATTATTTTTTATTTATTTTCATTATAGTTAAACATCATCATCTCTGGTTTATGCCAACTTAACCGTAACCCCATTATCTCTCCACATTCTTTTAAATACAAGTTTACCCTATCCAGGACCTTTAATGGGTTTCCTATTGTTAATAAAGTACCACCAGAAAATAAACTAATTTTAACTCCACAATTTATCTTCTCTAACAACATTTGTTAGCACTTCTATAACTAAAACAAACAATACAGAAGAAAGAGGACACCCTTGAGGAAAAGGGACACCCTTGTCTAGTACCATAGCCTAGGGATATCTGTCTTGTTATTCCATCATCTACTAACAGTGCTGCAGTGCTCTCTGAATATAATGGATCTATCATACTTTTAAATGATAAAGGTGATGCAAAGCAAAAGCAGGAATACTTTTCTTAATAAAGGATGCCATAGCCTTGAGTACAAAAGCTGAGTAGGGCTGTCAATGTCTTAACAGTAGCTTCTTATCCAGAGTAAAGGTATGAATCAGGCCAATCAAATGTTGAAGAACGCCTATTTGGACTAGAACAATCTGTAACTTTTCACATTCTTCATAGTCAAAGGCTTTGCTGTAGTCTGTAAAGACACAGCCTATAAAACACAGACTGATCTTCTTCTGAAATTCTTTGGTACACTCCAGAAGCCAATGCATATTTAAAATGAGATCTATTTCTTTTCAGAATCAAGCATTGTTGCTCCATATATGGTAACAGTCTCTATTACAACACTTTGGGCATCACTTTGCTTGCATGGAAAATCAATGCAATGGTCTTATAGTTACTGCACTCCTTGCTGTCTTCTTTTGGGGGGATTGGAAAATTTATAGAATATTTCCAGTTTGCGGGCTATTCGTTTGTTTTCCATAATTGTTAGGATCTTGACGGATTCAGAAACGTTATTTATATTTTATTTTAGCATTATAATTATTTTAGTGTTATATTTCAGCTTCAGTCTAAATTTTGATATTAACAGTTCATTCTCTGTACCACAATCTGCTCCTGACTGTGTTTTGGCAGCTTCTCAATCTAATACTTATTACATTGTAGTTTTGCCAGCTTCTCAATCTAATACTTATTACATTGTAGTCTATTTGACTTCTATATTGGCCATCTGGTGATGTCCACTTGTATAGTTGTTGCATCAATTGTCTGAAGTACGTATTTGACAAACAGGTTGCTGGCTTCACAGAGTTCTATGAGTCATTCTCATTTTTTGTTTCTGATTCTTAGGTCAAATTCTCCAACAATGTTTGGTTCTGCTTCATTTCCTACTTTCATTTATTTTACTCTTTGACTCTGACTTGAAAAACTAGATTATTTTCCTTATCTATAAAAATATATATAGTGGGTTAGGAATTCTTATAAAATTATGAGGAAATCTCCCAACGAACATAACAAATTAAATAGTGATTTAGCAGAACCCTGAATGGGCACCAGTGACAAACTGTCACTTAGCATCCTTGCTTTCAAAAACCTGAGGATCTTCATTATACTTATTGTTTGTTCTCACGTATTCTCTTTGAGCACAAGCTGAGAGCCACAACTTTTTATTCAGATCCCAGCATTCCTCATCTGGTGAATTTGAATACTGATGTTTTTGAAGAAGAAAAGTGCTGAAGAATTAGTGCTGTGAAACAATAATGAAAACAATAATGAAAATAAATCCCATTAGGGGGAAAAATCCATTTGAGAAATAAATAAAGAGACAATGTTAAATCTCCAGAAAGCACAGCTAACTGTATATATCTGAATACTGAAAAATCAATTATCCTATAAAGCATAGATCTATTTATATCAGTTCACTAACAGAAGCTCTAGTTATGAACTTCTATCTGTCAGACCATCCACAGCAGATTCCCAGAGACAAACTGAACTGGGTATACAATGAGTGCTAGCCACCACGGTTTTCATTAATAGTCAATTGGGTGTAGGAATAGGTGTACGAAAAGATTCAGTGTGTGTGTGTCAAATTATACATTAGAGACCACCAGTTCTTTGAAATGGTAATTGCACAAGTGCTAAAAGACTGTAATTGCCATAGCAAGACGTTTCCACACCTCTTGTTTTCAAATTAGTTTTGTTATTTTTTAACTGCTCTTCCAAACCTAAACTGGGCTTTGTGTGCAAATGCAAATGCACACCAATATCAAATAAGATAGGGCTAGTCTCTTTATAAAAGGAAGGTATTTAAGAAAACACAAGGTGGCAAGTTATGCTCTAGGACCGTGATGGGTAATGTGCTGCCTTCTAGATGGATGTCAGACTGCAACTCCCATCAACCTTACTCAGTTTAGCTGAAGGTAAGAGATGTCAGGGATTGTAGCCTCACAACACCTAGTGGGCCACAAGTTTCCCATCCCATCTCTAAGACCAGGAATATTTCAGGGTTCCTACACAGTACTAAAATGACAGCAGTTATTAGACAGCAGTGGTAGAGAAGAGCTGACCTTCCAATCAAAGCTAGTACCTATGATTCGCCTTTAGAAGTATAAAGGGGCGGGGGAGAGTACTGGCCATCTCAGGTTTGGATAAATTAACTTATATGATGCTCGAAGGTAGAGTAATATTTCCCGATAAGCTTTTGTTCCTGGTGAGTCATTTTCCAAAATCTATGTTGCATTTGAGATACATTTAACTTTTCAATGCAAAAAATAAATGCTTCTTACACACTTGAACATCGCAATAAGATAGGGTTCCACAGCAACTCTGGCTTATCCAAACTGAGCCATCATGCTGCCTCCCAGGGCCCTACTAGCTTGGCACCGCATTAGATCAGGGATTTTTCCTCTGGTTTGGTGGGAGTGAAACCAGGCAAAGAGCTGGCTGCCGATGACAGGGTTTCACCTTTACAAGACCAATGAAACAAGCAGGGTGGGTGGGATATAGCATCCAAGGGAAAGCTTCACCCCCCCAAAAAAAAGGGGGTGGAGACTTGGGAGGGACATTTCATTCTACTGCACACCAAGCACAGTGGGCCCAATACTGATCAGGTTCTCATGTGTACTTGGAAACAAAAAATGAAGACCTCTTTTAGCTGTATAGTAAATTGCATTTGATAACCAAAATCCTGTTGCGCAGTTAGGTAAAAGGTGAAACTTTCAGACACTAACTGCTGTAAGTTAAGAAATTTCCGCAGATATTATCTGTTGCATACTGAGTTGCAGGACTCAGCATGCAACAGACAGTGCCTGCAGAGCTTTCTTAGCTAATGGCAATTTACAACTAAAAGTTACATCTTTTGCATAACTGAGCAACAGGAGTTTGGCCAATGAAATATGTCATTTATAACCCTAGAACTGCACAGCTGGAAGGGACCTACAGATCATCAAGTTCAGACTGTGTCAAGGAGGCACTGTGGGGAATCGAACTCCCAACCTCTGACTCTGCAACCAGATATCTACACCACTGAGCTTTCTGAAATCTTAACAATCTGAAGAACCTCGGCTGCTGAGAGCGCAATGATGGGAGTGTATCAGGAATACACACAAGTATACAAGTCATGAAGGACATTGTATGTAGGAACCACGATGGTGGACTCTGTAAAATGAACAGATAACCTCTGCCAGCCAAATAACACTGCAGAGATGTGCTTCAGTTAGTAAAACCCATCCAAGAACCTGGTGGCAGCATTTTTTCACCTGTTTTAAATTTTCAACATTGAGATGCATCTCATCCCTTAGGCTGCACAAAATGCAGATTTTTAGATGGTATCAGCTACGCATGGTAGCTGTGACTGATGGGAGTTACAGTCCAACAACATCTGGAGGGCTGCCCTTTGACCACCCCTGCTGTAATCCTACCCATACTTACCTGAGAGTAAGCTCCACTGGAAACAATGAGTTTTATTTCTGAGTAGGGATTATAGGATTGCATTGCTAATGAAGTCCATGCTAAAGAGTAAATGCACACAGGAAGAGAGTAGGAGTAAATATTTAATTTCCCTTTACCTGAAATCTCTAGAGCATCTTGAATAGGCATCATAGCAGCCTTAAGTACCTCAATTAAGTGGAAAGTGCTTTGTCAAACCATTGCAGGAGGTTTCAAAGCCCCCAAACCAAACCTTTTAGTTGTGGCTGTATTAAAACCCCGCAAATGCATAAAATATGAACTAGTGAACCTGTCCGTTTTAATTAAGATTTGTAGGTACATATTAAAGGAAAGAGAAACACCCAGTATATTGTACTGGATAGAGCAATGAACTAGGACTCGGGAAGCCTGGGTTCAAATCCCCACTCAGCCATGAAAACTCACAGGGGATGTGGAGCTATTAAAGCCACTCCTTAAATATCTCACTTACCTTGAAAGCCCTAATAGGGTTGCTATAAGTGGTTTCAACTTGATGGCACATAACAAGAATTAAAGAATGGACCAAGTGCAGTGTGCCCTTCTTACTTCGAGTGCAGCAAGGTTATCCCTTTGCCAAATAATTTTTGCCTTGGGTGGACCAAAGAATTGAGTTCCCAACAATCTTGGAATGGATTCTTTAGAGCAAACCTGGGATCACTTGGGATCTGAAATTATTCATGCTATTTGAAGCTTTATCATTTGTAATGTATTTCTCCCCTTTCCATTTAGCTTTCAACCTTTATGCACTCCATTCTTTTTCCTTTTAAATGTTTCTTTGTACCTTTGAGATCTAGAAATATCCTCTACTTTTCTTTCAAGTAAGAGTTCAACCTTGAAGGACTGAGGGAAAAATCATCTAAGGGCCTGTGGTGCTTTAGAGTTTTCACAAGACTGACAGAAAGTTCAATAATTAAAAAAAAATTGAATGTAGGAAACATGTTGGTAAGTACAAGAGGGTAAAGCCCTTCTCCCTGAAATGCTAGATGTCATTGGACAGGGAGTTTTTGACATAGCAAGTACTCAGTCAGGTAGTGGCTCTTGATGCATTCTGAGTCTGAGAAATTTATTAAGAACTTTTTCAGATGCAGAATCAAACAAGCCCCATCATCAGCAACAGAGTATTATGGCTGCACTCAGACATCATGATCAAATTTATTGTCATTGTAAGTATATACATAGTATACACATACAACGAAATTCACACAGACACCCAGAGACCAGACCCACATGCACACACATAAAAAATCCCCAAACACTCCCCCCCACTAAAAATCCCCCACTAAGAATACAAACATCTACACCGCAAGTGCCCCTGTAAAATTACATTTCCCAGTGCCAGATAACCAAGGATATACAAACAAAGATACCACGAGACACAAACTCTAGAGAAAGAATTGGTGGCAAACATTAGTAAAGGCAATGAAAGCATCACTTCTTCCATTGTTCCCTTTTGTATCTCAGACCTAGCTGTTCTGCCAACTCTCCTGTGCAAGAGCACATTAGCAATTCATCCAAAGAGCAAATGTCATTATACATAGGAAGCCAGGGGAATTATTTTGCATTTGATTTCCTGGTTCTGATAGCATTATTATTGATTCAAATATTCTCTAGCTTGACACAGGTTAGACACAACAGATCACTCTATTTTTGAACTGTCAGTCATCATAATCCTGGGCTACCCAAATGCGGATAGTTTTAGAAAGTACCAAATAAAGAGGTCAGACTCTCAACTCACTAGCTCCCCAACTTCAACAAAGCCCCACTTATTCAAGCAGAATTCCTGAAGGTCTAAGGAAAGCCAATCATTGCACATTTTCATCAATACAATACATGATGGAAAAACTAGGGCAAGCCAGTATGTTTTCATACTAGCAATACAGTAATAGTAAAAATCTTTCAAATAAGATTGAGTATATTCTTTGGAAACAGAACAGAAACCCTATGAGGTACCATCAAACCTCACAGTACTGGAGAAAGTAGTCTTTCTCAATAAGTGCCCAAACTGGGAGGAGAAGGAAACCACATCAGCCCAGAGATGCAGAAAAACTGTAACCGAAGCACTCCTCAAGAATGTAATTTTCCAGTGAACTAACATAACAGTTGCCCTGGAAAAGTTACATTTCCCAGGATTTTGGTTGTTCAGGAAGATTCTCAGAGAACAAAGGAAAAGTGAAAAGCAGGAGACAACACACAGAGAGAGTCTCTGTTATGACCCTGCAAAAATACATCCTTTGATTCTTGGCTTACCAGGAAGAGAGAAGGATGTGCAGAGCAGTGGGAAACGAAAGGTTCCTCCCATGTAGGTGCCATCAGCACAGAGGCCCAGATCTTGCTACATTTGCTGTGTACTCTTGATGTCCGACCCTTATGAGATGCAAGAATGCAGGTGTTCTGAGATTTTGAGCAAGGTCAGCAATACCTACTATAAGAATTCTAGCTTCTTTCTGGCTGGTTAAGCAGCATAAAAGGTCCTGCTAACTGCCTCTAGTGACTAATTGATTGATTGATTGATTTTTGCAGTCCAAACATTTCCTGACTCTACTAGGGTGAGTATTCTGGGCCTCAGGTGGAAATAAGATGTTAATGAGTTGCATTACATTTATGACAATTTGATCTTTTTTTTCCTGTTTGATGGGATAGGGGGCAGGGAAGCCTTCTTGATCCAATGGACCTTCCCATCAGTGGCAAGCAATGCATTCTGTTTTTCAAGGATCAATCAAACTTTGTTCTTAGAAGAAGGCTACGCAGCATTCATTCTTCCGTTCCTGTATTTCACATTCTTAACTCTACTTTTGAGGCTCACCTCTTTGTAACTACACATTAACAGCTAATTCATTAACCGCAATGTCCAGGGAATGTGACATTACAAGTGCCCCTGTAAAATTACATTTCCCAGTGCCATTAGTATCTAGGAAACTTCTCAAGGAATACAGGGAAAGTGAAGAGGTTGCAGGAAGAGGCAGAGACCTGGTTTCCAAGCAGAAATGATGAATCCAGTTAGCAACATCAGGAAGGGTGCTGTGCGGGGTCACTCATAACTGCCAGCTCCACTCCAGTTTTTCTGCAACTATGCAGAGTCAGTTCTGTCTTGAGGCAGAAGTGCTCTTGAGTGCAAATATTCATTTTATTTTATTTACACCCCATAATTCTGTCAAATACTAGCACACAAACACTATAAATAGAAGCAAATGTGACAAACACAGGGAAATTACTCTTGTGAAATTTTCAAATGAAATACTTCCACTCTTTGAATCCAAAACCTTATGCTTCTTATGCTTTTTGAGAAAAGTAAACCGCTCCCATGCAGATTTTTAAATGACTGAGGGAAATATAATTTTATTGTGGGTGCTAAAGAGTTCACATGTTTGCTATGTGCCAGTTTAATTGAGCACCAATTTGAATCTAATGGCTTAGGTTTGCAAAGCAGCCCAGGTTTCTGTTTATAAATTTAAGTGGCAAAGATGAGGGCTGCCAGTGAATGCATGAAAGGGAACTGACTGGTGTGCAGAATGTTTTCTAAGATGCTACAAGCACATTTCTTTTCCAATAAGAGATGTAATATATCAGTTGCTGAAACTGATTACCCCAGAAAGTTCCCCTCCTTGTGGAGTTTGAAACTGTCCATGCTGTGTTTCATTTACAACATATATCACTAGGAGAGTCTTGCTTCAACCTTCAGGACATTTGGTTGCCATTAGAGTGTTCTGGGAAAACTTACCATGGTATAGCCAAGTAGGCAGATACTAATAAAAAAAAATATTTTAGAGTGAAGACACTGTCACTCCATGAAAATTTCCATTCCTTGTGCAAAATAAATAAATAAATAATTAAAATGAAAAGGGCTCAAACTAAGTATGTTGCTAAATATATCAAAGCAACTGTTTAAATGTGCCACTGTCAAATAAAAGGCCAGACCCAAAAGCTTATTCCAAGAGGCTATAAAGCAAATTCTGATCACCTTTGTTCTACCAAAATAAAGATCTGAAAACTTTGGGTGCTGTTTCATTCATCAACCAACAATGACTAACAGACAGTGAAAGAACCGTATTCTAACTTGGAATGCATGAAATTATTCCTTTTTGTTATTTCTTCTGTATTAGACTGGTGGCAATGGAATACATTTGCAGAACTGATCTAACTACTGTAGAGCCCTCACAAATCTTTAAGCCACTCAAGTCAACCCTATAACCTCTTACTTGAGAAAGTAAGACTGAATTCAGGAGGGGTTTATTTTTTAATGAGCACAATGGGCTTTACACAAGTAAAAAGCAAATAATCAGAAAAAGTTGGCACCCTTGGCATGTCTTGACTAAAATTTTTGCCTTCTTATATCCTATACTACTAGACCAGCTATAAAACTGAATTTGCAGACAAAGCTGATCAGTATAAAGAGTGAAATTCTAAAAAGGTGTAGAAGAGATTTGTTCTATGGAACCAATGTCTTAATGGTGGAGTAGCAGGCAAACAAAATTATAGGGATTAAGTTGCTGAGTTGCAACTAAATCAATACAGCCTTTGCTTGTAACTTATTGTGTAAAAATGATCCCATTAGAGGCAAATTTGAAGAACCGTGTGCTGCTCACACAAAAATTAATGAAGATCAGGTTTCCATAATATACCACCCAATTATAGAGGCAAAATATAGTTAAATACTTTGACTTAAGGCTATTTGGGAAATGGATCTTAATCTTGTAATATTAGGAGAGACATGCAAAGGCCAGAATGTGGGCTTTAACCCTGTCCAATCCTTTCTGCCCAGGTACAAGAACATAGTTTGAAGCTAGTCCTGTATTAGCAACATGGGGTCAGGTTAGGAGGATTCTATGAGAAATGGCCACACGGTGGAGGGGTTGTCTACAATTTCTTACCTATCAATAATAATCATGTGCTGTCAAGTCAATTCTGACTTCTGGAGACTCTTTTCAGGAATTTTCAGCTCCAGTATACTCAGAAGTGTCTTATCATTCCTTCCTTCTGGGAGTGCCCTGACGCTGTGCAGCTTGCCCAAGGCTACACAGCCTGGCTCTACTCGCAGCAGTCACAATGGGAAATCAAACTCCCAACCTCTGGCTCTGCAGCCAGATACCTAAGCTCCTGAATTATCCATCCAGCTTCTTACTTATTATAGAACAACGTAAATAGAACACCATTTAAAATAAGCAGGTTAAACTTCAAGCTATGAGGAAAATTGATACTGCTGACCCTGTTCTAAAAAGAAATTCTGTCACGTAATCTGTCCTTATACTGTATCATTAATGTTTGTTGCTATGTGTCTAGAAGTTGCCAGGAGGAACAAGAATTTGAATGGATTGGGTTTACAAACATTGGAGAGTAAGAGGATGGAATACTGTCTTCACCAGATATCCAACATCACTAACAAAACAGACTAATGAGGGAAAGGGGGCCCCCCACACTTTTGTCCCTATATGCCTTCTATTTATTTAATTTATAAACAAAGACTTGCAGAACCAGGTCCACCAATTCATATACTAAATTCAACACACAATTTTTTTTTCAGCAAGAGTCAATGTTGGGATTAAACAACTGAACAATGTGTTCTATTATTTTATTGTTGATTATGTTTGAGACTCATCCTCTTAATTTCACCTTGTGGTAGAATTTTTTGGGGGATAGCTATACCATGTCACCTGTGTAATCCACTGTCCTGTCTTCTAAGCCCTGACAGATCTTTTTTAAGTGTGGGAATGCCCCCAGTTTTATGTGCTGTCCACTTTTCCTTGCTATAGATTTCTTTGCTGGGTTTTAAATATATTAAATTTTATTATTAAAAAAACAGGATTTACTTCTGAATAGATGTTATGGTCTAAATCAAACATCGTGCTTTTGTTGTTTAGTCGTTAAGTCGTGTCTGACTCTTCGTGACCCCATGGACCAGAGCACGCCAGGCCCTCCTGTCTTCCACTGCCTCCCGGAGTTTGGTCAAATTCATGTTGGTAGCTTCGATGACACTGTCCAACCATCTCATCCTCTGTCGTCCCCTTCTCCTCTTGCCTTCACACTTTCCCAACATCAGGGTCTTTTCCAGGGAGTCTTCTCTTCTCATGAGATGGCCAAAGTATTGGAGCCTCAGCTTCAGGATCTGTCCTTCCAGTGAGCACTCAGGGTTGATTTCCTTCAAAATGGATAGGTTTGTTCTCCTTGCAGTTCAGGGGACTCTCAAGAGTCTCCTCCAGCACCACAATTCAAAAGCATCAATTCTTTGGCGGTCAGCCTTCTTTATGGTCCAGCTCTCACTTCCATACAACACTACTGGAAAAACCACAGCTTTGACTATGCGGACCTTTGTCAGCAACATGATGTCTCTGCTTTTTAAGATGCTGTCTAGGTTTGTCATCGCTTTCCTCCCAAGAAGCAGGCATCTTTTAATTTCGTGGTTGCTGTCACGATCTGCAGTGATCATGGAGCCCAAGAAAGTAAAAACTGTCACTGCCTCCATATCTTCCCCTTCTATTTGCCAGGAGGTGATGGGACCAGTGGCCATGATCTTGGTTTTTTTGATGTTGAGGTTCAGACCATTTTTGGCGCTCTCCTCTTTCACCCTCATTAAGAGGTTCTTTAATTCCTCCTCACTTTCTGCCATTAGAGTGGTATCACCTGCATAACTGAGGTTATTGATATTTCTTCTGGCAATCTTAATTCCGGCTTGGGATTCCTCCAGTCCTGCCTTTCGCATGATGTATTCTGCATATAAGTTAAATAAGCAGGGAGACAATATACAGCCTTGTCGTACTCCTTTCCCAATTTTGAACCAATCAGTTGTTCCATATCCTGTTCTAACTGTTGCTTCCTGTCCCACATATAGATTTCCCAGGAGATGGATAAGGTGGTCAGGCACTCCCATTTCTTTAAGGACTTGCCATAGTTTGCTGTGGTCCACACAGTCAAAGGCTTTTGTGTAGTCAATGAAGCAGAAGTAGATGTTCTTCTGGAACTCTCTGGCTTTCTCCATAATCCAGCGCACGTTAGCAATTTGGTCTCTAGTTCCTCTGCCCCTTCGAAATCCAGCTTGTACTTCTGGGAGTTCTCGGTCCACATACTGCTGAAGCCTACTTTGTAGGGTTTTGAGCATAACCTTGCTAGCGTGGGAAATGAGTGCAATTGTATGGTAGTTGGAGCATTCTTTGGCACTGCCCTTCTTTGGGATTGGGATGTAGACTGATCTTTTCCAATCCTCTGGCCACTGCTGGGTTTTCCAAACTTGCTGGCATATTGAGTGTAGCACCTTAACAGCGTCATCTTTTAAGATTTTAAATAGTTCAACTGAAATACCATCACCTCGACTGGCCTTGTTGTTAGCCATGCTTTCTAAGGCCCACTTGACTTCACTCTCCAGGATGTCTGGCTCAAGGTCAGCAACCACACCATCTGGGTTTTCCAGGACATCCAGATCTTTCTGGTATAATTCCTTTGTGTATTCTTGCCACCTTTTCTTGATGTCTTCTGCTTCTGTGAGGTCCCTACCATTTTTGTCCTTTATCATGTCCATCTTTGCACAAAATGTTCCTTTAATATCTCCAATTTTCTTGAACAGATCTCTGGTTTTTCCCTTTCTATTCTTTTCCTCTATATCTTTGCACTGTTCATTTAAGAAGGCCCTCTTGTCTCTCCTTGCTATTCTTTGGAAGTCTGCATTCAATTTTCTGTAACTTTCCCTATCTCCCTTGCATTTTGTCTCCCTTCTCTGCTATTTGTAAGGCCTCGTTGGACAGCCACTTTGCTTTCTTGCATTTCCTTTTCTTTGGGATGGTTTTTGTTGCTGCCTCCTGTACAATGTTACGAGCCTCCATCCATAGTTCTTCAGGCACTCTGTCCACCAAATCTAGTTCCTTAAATCTGTTCTTCACTTCCACTGTGTATTCATAATGGATTTGGTTTATATTATACCTGACTAGCCCAGTAGTTTTTCCTACTTTCTTCGTTTTAACATTGTGCTACTGGGCAGCTATTACAGTAGCAAATCTCTCTCTGCCCTCTCCTCATGCTAAAAGCGGCTTCAGGGGCTTTCCAAGCCCTCTAAAATGGTTTTAAGAACAGGCACAGGCCTGCAGCAGTAGAGAGAATGGCACCCCTCAAGAGTTCAGCTGACAGAAGCAGATTGTTTTTAAGTGGAATGACTCCCCACTGCATCCTGTCCTACATGACTGCACTATAAGGGAGGATCTTTAAGCAACAGAAAGCACTTCTTGGAGAGAAAGTTGTCCGTTTGACTAGTGTTCAAGGCTAAGTGAGTGTTTTCTGAGGTGGAAGCTGAAGGACAAGTGGGATTAACTTCTGATGGGTGAAGGAAGGAGGGAGTAAGCAGTATGCTGAGAAATGGAAATCTGATAGAAATCTCTAATGGGGCAGAGAAGTGTAGGTGACACAATTAAGTGTGTGTTTTCCTATTACTTCTCTTGACTCCAGGAAAGGTTGTGCTAGGCTGTGGTTTAGAACCAGATAGTTATTTGAAAGATCTTAGATATTCTAAGGGGCTCTGCATGTAAAGCTCTGTTCTGTTTTAGCTCCTAAAAGATAAGACTTTGAACTCTGAAACCAAGGATTTCTTCCAGATTTACACCCAAGCATTTAATTGATTCTCTTTTGGATGCACATCTTAATGTAGTGAAGGGTTTGAGTTGAACTGGCAAGTTGAACTGTCAGGAGCTAGATTCTGTTGCAAATCTAGACTCCAATCAGGTTGACCTAAGGTGGAATGGTCAATGTCGAGACACCAGAGTATGATTCATCCACTTCTTCAAGATTAATGGTCACTTCACCAAAGGAGCTTCCAGTGCTGAAATCCTTGAAGGGCACCTACTGGGTAATGCCAGTAGAGGAAGGTGAAAGTGGCAGAAGATCTTTCACAGGCAGTAACAGTGGCACTCTTGTCAGTATTGCTCAGTAAACCACTTCTGAACATTTAATACGGTGAAAGCTTTATGATAAAAGACCAGGGGATAGTTGTGGAAAATAAGACTCCCAGGGCACTCAATCAGCTATTGGGAATAGGATAAAAATAAGGACAAATAGAACTGTCCTTATGAAGCAACTAGATTCAAGTCAGAAGTTGCTGGTGTGCATAGTCATAAAAGGAAAGGCTGAAGCTGAATGCTTATACAGGTAATTGGAATATAGAATGTGAGAAGTATGAATCAAGGTAAGCTCAAAATCATTTTAAAAAATGAAATGTTTCAACAGTGTAATACCTGTTGTGAGTAAACTACAGTGGACTAGAATAGGACATCGTTGATCACACAATTGCAAAGTGTTTTACTCTGAAAAAGACAAGCTCAGAAGCAACTGTGTCATTCTAATACTGAGGTGAGAGATAGCACAAGCAGTTAGGGCCTTAAATTCAAGGTCTAACTGAATCACATCAATCAGACTTCATAAAAGCCTATCAACACAGCCATCCTTCAAGTCTATGCTCCAATGACAGATGCTGAATAAGAAGAAATAGAAAACATTTATGCAGGTGTCCAGGAGGAGACTGATTATATCCCACAACTGGATGTGCCAATAGTCACAGGTAACTAGAATGCAAAAGTAGGAAACAAGGCAAAATCAAACATAATTGGAAAATTTAGCCTAGGAATTAGAAACGAAGCAGGTGAACGACTCACAGAGTTTTGTGAAGCCAATGTATTTATTGCAAACATATAAGGCAACTGGAGGAATGTCTGTATTTGTGGGCATCACCATATGGTCAATATAGAAAACAAAAAGATTATATAACCAGAAGCAGAAGATAGAGAACCTCTATTCTCTCTGCAAAAATATGCTAGCAGCAGACTGCAGTACTGGCCATGAATTTTAATCTCAAGATTTAGAGTAAAGCTGAAGAGCACTAGAACAATTGGGCATTGTAGAACCCAGCCTGATGAAAAATCTTGTTGGACTAGAAAGCAACACTGTGTCTGTTTTTGAGATTTTAATGACACACAACATTTAATTGACTGTAACTAAATTTTAAATGTGTTCTTTAAAAAAACACTTAAAGAAACACTGCAACCTGTACTAAAACAACAGTTTCATTTCTGGTACCAGCCGCTGTGGCTTCTGCAAAAAATAACTGCTAAATATATTTCATTTTTGCAAAATAGTTCACATTCTTCAGAGCCCTCTCCCATGCATTACACCAGCATGGAGTGTGTTCTCCTTTTCAAATCCAGAAGACAAATGCAAAATGGAGAGATAATGGGTGCTTCAAGGCCATACACTACTGACAATGCTTAGCACCCCCACCCCCGATCTGCCTGGTGGTCTATCAATACCAGGTCACACAGATTTGACTTTTTATCTAGATTAACTCATTCATGGCCAGTCCTGGATATGAGCTAGCTCCATGTCAAGGCTGAGACACAGAACCCTCCACGCCTGTAAGTCCACAGTCCCCATCAACCTTCACCAGCCAAGCCACTATTGAAGGATGATGGGAACAGCACTGTCAACATCTGGAATACCACAGGTTTTTAAACCCTACCATAAACAGACAACAACAATTGTGACTTTAAATCAGTGTCCGAGCTCGGCTCCACCACTCCTTAAGACAAATATGCTTCCCCTCCTCAGACTTAAAACTGACATTTCAAACTGCATGTATACAGTACCTCAATGTGAGAAGGTAAAGATTGACATGACAGCTCAGAACTGGGAGTTCATCCCATCTAGCATTATGTCTGCGACCCTGGTAAGGCACAGACCTTGGAAAGCTTCTGAGCAGGTCATGATGAATAGCTATGCCCTGTTGTTTAATCCATGCATAATGAGACTGCAATATTATTGTCATGCAACTAACACAGATCCATTTATCGTACAATGACCTTGTCAACAGTGCAGACTGTCACACAGTTCCTTTCCTGGGACCAATGAGATGCTGGCCTTTTCTTTTTTGAACTGCAGCCACACTACACCACAGGACAAAGAGCTTTGGAAATGGTAATGTAGGTAGGAATGCTTCCCAAAGTCCAAAATGGTCTGACCTGATTTGCACCAGACTAATATTTAAATCGGATCATAAGTAAGATTTTTCCCCCTTCAAATTCTGTACTTTTCTGAATACTGTAGTGCATTTCTCACATTTAAAAATGCAGTCCTGTAACAAATTATTTTTAAAAAAATATATTTTGGCATAAAATATGTTCAGAAATAAATAAATGAGAAAAAATAGTGGAAATACATAAACCGGGTGGAATACTTCTGTTTCTTGCATAAAATTACAAATTTTCATGTGGATTTCTTTAAAGCCACAAATAAAGCCAGGAATGTGACAGAAAAGGCTAAAGAAATTAATGCATACGAAAGTAATACGCTCTACGTGGGGCTGCCTTTGAGACTGACAGATGGTGCAACTCCAGATGGTGCAGAATACGGCCGCCAGACTTCTTATAGGGGTGAAAAGGTACCAAGATATTTTCCCCACGCTGGCTGCCTTGCATTGGCTGCCCATTCGTTTCCGTGTTGATTTCAAAGTCCTAACGATGACATACAAAGCCCTAAACGGTTTAGGACCTCGATATCTGGCAGAGCGCCTCCTCCCACCCAGTTCTGCCAGAGTCACTCGTTCCAGCCAGGCCGGGCAGCTGAGGGGCCTAACGCCGAGGGAGGTCCGGAAGGAAAGAATGAGGAACCGGTCCTTCTTGGCAGTGGCCCCTCGCCTCTGGAACAACTTGCCCGTGGCAACGCACTGCTCCCACCCAAACCGGTTAAATATCTCTACTTACCCTTAACACCTAAACAACGCAAAGCTCTTACTCTGGCCCGCTTCAATGCACTTCTGTCAGCAGTCCAGGAAGGGAAGTATGACAACACCCCTTACACTCAGCGTATATGCCCCTGTAACTCTGGTGAGATCGAATCTATCTCCCATGTGTTACTTCATTGTGCTTTTTATTTTGGTATTCGAGAAGTCCTTGTTAACCCTTACATAAGGGCATTTCCTGGACGATCAGAGACACATTACACACTGCTTTTGCTGACAGGGCGATGCCCTGGCAGATTTACTGGGCTAAACCAAAATTCAGATATGCTGACAAAAGTAGCTAAATTCTGTGCTGCTGCAATCAAAATCCGTGAAGGAAAGGTTCCACCTAAAGCGCAGCTATAGTATCTGTAAATTGGTGTATACATGTAGAGGCCTTAACGATCACACGGGCTCTATGAGCTTCAAAGTAACAATTCTGTCATTCTATGCAAGCTGCAATAGCCCATAGATAAGGCCTATGATAGGGAGGCAGGAGATATTTAATAAGATGTATGAATGTAGTTTTATATATATGTATATAGATGTTTTTAGTGTTTTTAGATTGATTTTATGTCTCCTAATTTAAATAATGTTCTTTACTTTTGCTGGTCAATGACTGTAATAAAACATTTATTATTATTACTTGCCCGTGGAAATCCGCCTGGCTCCCTCTCTGGGTGTCTTCAGAAGCAAAGTCAAGACCTGGCTATTTGGGCAGGCTTTCCCTACTGCTGTATCTTAAATTCACATTTCACCATCTTGGATTTATAGTGCATGTTTATTGGTTTAACTGTTTTTAAAATTTGTAATGCCGCCCAGAGTAGACTTTTGGTCTAGATGGGCGGGGTAGAAATCCAATAAAATAAATAAATAAATAAATAAATAAATAAATAAATAAATAAATAAATAAATAAATAAATAAATAAAATAATACAGTCTGGAAACACACTGATCTGTGCTTCCTCAATTAAAGTACCAAGGCATCCTCTTTACAAGGAAAAAAAATCAAACATTTATGGGTCTCAGCCAGGTTTTTGGCTTGCCACTGTTGAGACTGTGGTGAGGGAGCAACACTGGAGCATGAAGACTGCATTCTGTGAAACATCACAGAATTAACAGAATGCATTCAGTTGCCTCATAAAGATGACAAATGCAAATCTTCTAAAGGTAGCTGATACCAAATTCAGATTCCGAAAGACATTGGGCAAAATCCATCACTAGCCCTATCTTGCACGGAATCACCAAAATGAGTGGGGTTGTCCCTATAAATCAATTACTTTCGATCAATGAAAGCTCAATTACTTCATTGGGTCCATGTTTCAGAACCTCAGTTATTCTGTTAAAGAGGCTTTGCTCTGATGAGAGGATGTCTCTGCAGATGAAGATCACTGAGGCGTTCTGTTACATCGCACGCAAATGCTCCACTGAGATATTTATGCTCCTCTCATATTTATACTCTGATTTTGGTTTGGAAAAAAATTAGCAGGTAATCAGTAGTGGCTACTGAATACAAAACTTTTCAGAAAAAGAAAAGAAACTGCTTTTCACTAATCAATCAAAAAAAAAGAAAAAAAAAAGGCTTTCTACCACCTTGTTCCGTGCTCTGTTAAAGGTGTATGCATTTTTCGTATCTACACTGGACAAGGGGGAAACAGGGGCCTTCCAAAAAATGCTGAATTTCTGCTACCATTACTACAACCTAATGTACGAAATGGTGATCGATGATGGCAATTACAATCAAATACCAGCTCGAGAGAGACAGGTTCCCCACCCCCCGATCTACAGGTACACTGTGCAACTTCAGAACCTATGCTGAATGTGGGATCCTATGACATTCCCCATTTATTTGTCATGAATGGAAGTATCCAGTTCTTGTGCTTAGGACATTAACCCGGAAGTGGAATTTGATGAAATTTCAAAGATTAGAATGTGGCTGTGCCAAACTTCCAGGAAGCATGACATCTACCCTCTCTTCACAGCAGTTATTCTTCATCTCTGTTACCTGGGTCTTGCCCATGTCTTTCCTAATTAAATTTCCTTTCTAACATTTTCAGTATTTCATTCGTCAAACTCCAAAGCAAAATGTTTTACAAAAGGAGTGGATACAATCACCAGGTTTTTCAAATTCCAATGTTTCCTTCGGGAATATTTTTTGCAATTGGCGGCAGGGGAAATCTATCCCAGATTTCTCTGTCTTTTTCCTAAACCTTTATGTTTTGGACAGAGGACTAGTACTTTTAGTGACAGCCGCACAAGTTCCTGCAATGCTCAGCCTAAGGCTAAGACTCCATGAAAATGAATACATAACACTTCTTCAAAGCAACTTGCTTTGATGTTCCTGTGTTCTTACAAGGATTACATGATTTCCTTTGCTGCAGTCCACACTGAAAACAATGTATCTGCAATAAGACCTATGGTCTTCATAAAATAGCAGTAGCGTATTCTGGCCATTCTGATTTTTGATACAGGGCATGATCAAAAGGAGTGGACAGCTCTGCCATCTGCACACACAATTTTTCTTCTACATACTTTGCTTTCAACACCTTCCCACTCCAAGTCCTGTCATGAACTACTCTGATTGCTTTTGAAACTCTGCACAAAGTTCGCTTTGCTGGATTGCAGCCACAGTCTATTGCAATCATCTCTGCTGTAGCTGTGTGAGGCCTTTGAAAGTCACGCTATAGAGTACTATTCCTACAAAAAGCTCTTTGATATTATTTTGTGGTATGCCACTAGAAATATTAAAAACTTCAAAAAGTGTCCAAATTAATGAATCGGGGTGGGGGGTGGGGTAGAATTCATCCTGGCTAGCAAAATATCCACACTTCAGCATTGGAAGACACATTTTTTTCCTGCCATGGAAATGACATTGCTGTACATTGCTGTCTCTAACGAGGCTGCAGAATTTCCCAGAAACACTACTGAGAACATTTAAAATTGACATTTAATGGCCTTTTAGGATTTCTCTCTTTAAACAAGGAACAAAAACACTACTAAATGGCAAATGGTACAGGAATATGTCAGGACTGGAGTATCCTCACCTCTTCTGATAATGTGGAACATAATAAGAGAGGGCAGGCAGACACCCACAATCCAATTCGAGTACTCTGTACAATCAATCCCTTTACTATAAGATAGGAGAATTTAAAGTGAGTCTCCACAGATAAGAGATTCTCTGTTCTCCTCGGCCTCAGTTTCAAATATCAATGAGACAGCATGGGGTTTAGCAGCATACAGACTTGACATGGACATATTTCAGACACACAGATTCACAGGCAACAGGAACATACGCTTCCTCTAATGTCCCTCTACTGTGTGCTATGCAAGCTGGTTTGCTCAGTTTTACCATAGTGGAGCTAAAACTATTTTGCCCTTGGGATGTGACAAGGACTCAGTAATTCCCCCCCCCCCCCTCCGATCTCATCCATTTTTGACATGTGTCTGGGAACAGGGCGGCAGGGCTGGAATCCCTCTGGGACCCCAAAGGAGACTGAGAGATTTGCTGAGCAGCCGTAGGGAGAAACACTGAACAATATTTTTGCCCTCTTTCTCACCAATTTCCTGCATAGGGTTAAGTTTGACAGCCCAGTGCTGCCCATGTCATGAATATTATCCTTTGCAGGATTTTTGCATCTTTTTTTCTGCTTTTGTCCTTTTCAGACTCTCATCCTAGTCGCTTTCAAATGGCCCTGTTAGCCTGCAACAGACTGAAATTAACAAGAAGTGCTCATAAGGAATCCTGTGGAGAAAGACAACCATTCCTGCACAGCACCAAAGGAATTCCACACAAGATTTAATGTGGAGAAACTGAGGACATTTTCCTGACCCAGAAATCTTGGAAAGAAGGTATAAAATCCCATAGAAAGCTGTGGTACTGATAAGCATCTAGATCAGCCTACCACGGAATAATGACGCGAGACAAGTATTATGGGATAAACATGGGCCACGCTTTATTAAATAATCATTATTGCCCACCATAAAAGGGGGGGGGTCCTGTCGTAGTGCGGAATCAGGTTTTGCACAGAGGTCTCAACGGACCCCTTACCAAACAAATGGGCGAGTCCCTAGCCCCAAGTTCTCGCAGTCGTGAAGACAGCGAGAGCCCGGCCGGCCCAAATTTGACCACCCCCAGACCTCGAGCCACCTTCTCCTTGTTGACTGTTGGTCCGGGTGTGGCCCCAGCACATCTTCCCCCCCAAGCACTGTAATTGCACGATCCGCAGCGCTGGGAGGTCAGCTGAGCTGTGATTGCGAGGGGACTCAACGAAACCTTTTCTATCCGCACTACCCACCTGTCTGACCGGATATTTCCACCTCTCAAAATGCCCTCGCACCTTAACTAGTATGGGACAGGCGAAAAATCCCCGCATCCAAAAGCCAATCAGGATGTGGGTCAAAAATTCCTATCCAACCCCAAAAGGCAACCGGAGAAACTCACACTAGTACATAGGGTGGGCAGGCGGGTTGCCAGCAAGGAAGAGGCCGAAGGGAAGGGGGAACATCTCTTAAATACCTAACTCCTTCCCCCTCCCTTCCTGGGTCGCTCTCATGAGACTTCCCACGTCTCACGATATCCTGGGAAGGAGGCAACGGCGGCCCGCACTGACGAAGCAGGGCTCGCCAGCGGACCAAACATTCTCAATCTTTTTTTTTTTTTTTTTTGGCCATGGCCTTTTTAGGAACTCTTCTCAAGTTCCAGGACCCCAATCAAACAAGGATACAACACAAACACATGGACAGAAAATCACTTTCTCACATTTTCCCATCTGTGGCCCCCTTCAAATGTGCCAGGGCTCCCCAGGGAGTTATATTGTCCCTGCTGAGAATGGCTCATTTAGATTCCCATCCTTATTTTGCTTCACATCCTACCCTATCTCTCTGATGTCCTGCCCATCTAGCTATGGGGTGCTTCCAGAGGAGGACAGTGTTTGCAAAAATAGATGCATCTTCAACAGGCATTTAAAAGTAAGGACAACTTTGTAAACTGAAGTGGACTCTTTTTTAGATTTTTAGTATTACTTTATTTAACACATTAACAGAGATGGACAAAATAGAAGACTTCAAGCCCATGCCAAACTATGAAAAGGCAGACTCCTCAGTCACAATGAAGTGGAAACAGCTAATGTTACTGTTTAAGTGCTGCAGAACAGAACAGATGTGCACAGAGGTGAAAGGGAAATCCAATGCTGCACAATACACATGGAACATGGAACATGAGAAGTAAGAATCAAGGTGAACGGGAAACCGTAAAGCAAGAAATAGAACATATATATGTCGGAGTGCTTGGTGTCAGTGAAGTAAAGTTGACTGGAATGGCATATTTTCAATCAGACAACTACAAAGTGTTTTATTCTGGAAATTACTGAGAAGGAATGGAGAGGCTGTAATATTGAGACAAGATGTAGCACAGGCAGTTAGGAGCTATAATGCAAAAAGTGATCAAATAATATCCACCATACTTCTGGGAAAACATAACTATCATTCAAGTCTATGCTACAACTACAGATGCTGAAGAAGATGAAGCATCCAGGAAGTTAATGCATCCTTGGCATCTCCTTTTGGGGGGATTATAATGTATAGTGAATGTATATGAAAAGGTGTTTTCCATATTTGTTGGCATATTCTTGTTAAGATTTTGACAGATTTAGTCTCTATGGCTTGAAATAGTTCTATTGGAATTCCACCTACCCCTGGTGATGTATTTCTTCCCAGTGTTTTCAGAGTAGGTTTCACTTCACTTTCTAGAATTGCAGGTTCATTACAGGACTCCTCTTCAAATGAAACTGTAATTGTTAATCTTTTCTCTATAGGTCTTCAGTATACTTTCCCCACCTTCTTTTTATTTGATAGTGTGCTTCCTTGCTGGTTTGATTTCTTGGGTCTTCTCGTAGATACTTCTTATTTTCCATCTTTTGTTGTTCTCTTCTATATCTTTGCACTGGCTGTTATAATTGTTCTCTATGTCTCTACATGACAGTCACTGAAAACGTGTATTCAGGATTCTGACCCTACTTCTGTCACCTTTTATTTTTCACCTGTCCTTCACAACTTTAAGTGTTTCTTCTGTCATTTATTTAGGTTTTTATTTTCTTCTTACCACAGCAATTGTCTTTTTGCATTATTCCATAATAATATTTCTGGTTTCAATCCATAGTTCTTCTGGCTCACAGTCAAACTGAGTTTAGTAGTTTAGAGCAGAAATTCTCAATGTGTGTGTGTAATATTTGAAAGGGGCCACAGACTGGAAACAATTATTCACAAGCCACCTTATAAGGTTCGTTATGCAATCTGTTCAATCCTGATTTGGCCTCTATTTCTTATTATAGTTCATATGGCCATGGCCACAAAAAAGGTTGAGAATGGCTGATTTAGAGGGCCTTCGCAGTGACTGCTTCCAGGCTTTGGAACAATCTCTGGAGGTAAAAATGATGAAACTGAGATGGTTATCCTTTGGGAACAGCATGAGAACGAAGATTTGCTGGAAAAGAACAATGCTGAGAAAACCTGAAGGCAGCAGAAAAAGAGCATGACCAAATATGAGATGGATTGACTACATAAAAGAAGCCACACTTTGAGTTTACAAGAGCTCAGAAAGGCTGTTGAGGACAGGACATTTTGGTGATCACTAATTCATAGGATGAATCATAAGTCAGAGGCAACTTGATGGCATGTAACAACAACTACAGAACCTATATCTGTATTAGTTTGCGGGGGGGGGGGGTGCGCACACACAAGAATTGTGTCAGGGATGTTTTTTTCATCAGGGAGGAACAGACCAAAGTTATCATTTGGTATGTTATCATTAAATGCCACCATTTAATCTTAATGAATCTTCAAAATGTTATTGTCATGTTATTGTTATATTTAAAAATATTGGCAAAATTCTTATTTGTTGCATCCACTAGTGTGACACAATCAATGCAAATCTCAGCTGTGAATTGCTGCAAATTAACAGATGAGAGTAGGCTTTTATTGTTGCCCATTGGGCCATGTGCTACCTTTTCCTTCATGACAATTAGTTGCTGAGATTTATGCCAACTATATCATGCCAGCATAAAAAAACAAAATAGGAATTTGGCTGTTAAATAAAAAAGAAGTAAGAATACTGGGATGATGCCTGATACAAGGGGAAGAGCATTCGTTAAAGTGGATGCCATTATCATCATCATCATCTTAGAACTGCAGACCTGGGAAGCACGCTATGGATCATTAAGGGAGTAGGCAATCTCTCAGGCACACACGTCAAAAGTTGCTTAGAATTTTACATACCTACAATAAAATCTTAAGAGTATTTCCCAAGGGCTTACATCTTCAATTTATAACTGGCATGATACCAAGTTTATGTGTGTTGGTTTCTTCAGACACTCATTAGACAATGGGAAAGAAGGAAGTCCTATTGTGGCAGTGCTATCTTTTGGGATAAGACAACACAGAGATGAATGCAGCTGCTCCTCTTGCGCATTCCTATATAGAACTCTCTTATCACCTGATTATGGAGAGCTGATGAATATTGACTGTTGCATTTTAAGAGAAGAGAGATAACTCATTAGTAAACACAGGAATGTCTGTCTAATTACTTGAAACATGTCTCTGCTAGTACCTTTTTATAGCACCTGGAGGGGATAAATATGCCCACAGTTTTAATTAATTTTATTTATTTCATTGCACCTGTACGGTTGGAAGAAATGGCATTTTAATGTAAGTACAATCAAGTCCTTCTTCAGGAGTCAGAAACATGGTTTGGCAATAACCACAAATGAAGCATTTCTCTTGGTTTAATTAAAGGACTGGCAGGGTATTATTTTGGGATGGGGTAGGGTGGGTGGATAAAGCTTTACAATTGTAATTATTCTAACTCAAAGCAGGAGGCAAGCTCCCTTGTCTCAGTTCAGAAAATGCTGCATTCTCCTACACTATGATTTTAATTAAGAAGATAGCAAAGCAGTGTTTATATCCTTAGCATACAGAATAAAAAACACAGCAAATACTGCCTTCCTGGTTGCATCAAATGAGTCACAGAGAACTAATAGAACCCAGTGGGCAAAATCCTGTTTGTGCCAGTGTAACATTAAGTTACACCAGTGTAAATGTGTCAGGCATTAAACTCTGCAGTAAGGAGCTGTGCCAGTCAACTGTACAATCAGTCATGCATCCACGACACAATCAATTGTGCAATGCACTGGCAGAACTATACACCAGTGCATTGTTCAACTGTGGCTAATACTTCTGCCTCAGTGCTAGCACAACTACCACAGGCAGAGCCTTGAGGTACATGCAGTTGCACAACAGATTTGAGCCAGTGTCTGCACAACTTAAGAGAGCACATTTGTGTGAATACTCCCCACTCCCAGGGGAACAAACGCCAGTACACCCCAATAAAATTGGCTCCATAAAGCATCAGTGATTCTTAGACCACTTTGAAACACATTTTCTTAAAGAAAGATACTACAGAAGCTATCTTTGAAAGTCAAGTCTGAAGTCAAAATTCCTCAGCACTCAGCTTTATCTTCCCTCATGGCTACAAAGGTCACTAACTGAACATACTCACTATCTCCAAAAAACAACAACACAATTGAAAAATACTGCTTTTGGAAATAGTTATGTGTGGGAGAAGGACGATGCAAACTATCCCCATTTAACTCTCCATTTGAGGTCAGAGACTGGTTGTGCTTCAAATGCAAACTTCTAGCATTTCTCATACTACGTCATCCATAGGAAAATAGAAGCCACTAGTTGTCAGTTTATCAACCACGGAAGTTGATAAGTATGGTCACTGTTACATCTACGGCTGTGGAAGTAAGGCAGAGGAAGGCTGAGGAATATGTTCTCTACTGTTTTACTAAAGAAATACATTTGAAAATGGTCTGCAAAATTAGTGTCCCTGTATAGAACCAGAGGTTTATGGATGTCTCTTTCTCTGGGGTATGTGGAGATGATATCCTATGGTTTCAGACAGACTGACTTCCCTCATCAGACAGTTTTTAGACATGTTGGAACCAACATACCCTCTAATTTTCAGTGCTTTGCCTCTCTCGCACACGACTTCGCCCTGGCATGCGAGCGCAACTTCATCCGCCCTGCATGCAGGGTTCCTTTGCGACCAAAACCTAACATGATTGCTGCACGGAGGAGGAAGAGAGCTGTGCGCAGGGAGGCAGAGATGCACACACATCCAGCTTAGAGGGAACCTTGCTTGGAACCTATTATCACCAACTAAGAACTGTCTTCGTGGATTTTCAGTGCACCTGAAAAAAACACCATATTGGGGAAGGCAGTTTTAAAGTGATTTTAAAAAAAATTGTTTTTGAAGGCGCTAATAACAAATATATCACTAAGGGACATTGGTGACAATTCACATGCCATTCACTGTAAATTCCACTATTTATCTAAAAATAAATTATTTTATTAATAAAGCAGCAACATTAATTCAATAAATTAAATGTTTTCCGTTTCAAACATTAAAAACAAAGAATAATTGTCAGTTTCTTATATTTGACACTGAAAAATTAATCTTTCTATTCCACATTCTGCTCTCCTTGATCAGATCTAAGATTCAGGCAAATAATAAGCAGTCAAGTAGTAGCATACTTTTGATATCCAAATTTCAAGTTGAGTATCAATCCTTGGGCAGCATCCAACCCAGGACTGCAATTCATGGAGCAGAAGAGTTGAGAGGAAAGGGAAGAGGGAATTCCCCCCTTCCCACAACAGGTCACCCAGAAATCTGCCTTTGGAGAAATGAGAAGCTCTTCAGACCCCTTTTTCAGATGTCACAGGTAGATGCAGTAGAATGGAAGAAAGCCGGCCACACTGAGGCTACAGCAGGAACATGACACAGGGTTTAAAACCTCATGCACTATTTATATTAAAATGTACAATGTGCTTATTCTATCTAAAAAACATCAGACACTCAAAGGGGTTTACAAGATCCAAGCAGCAGAAACAGAAGCATTAAAATCCAGTAGAACGAAAAGCGAAAAGAAACAAAAACCTATTAGATAAAATTAAGCAACACTAGAATTAAATGCTTGTCCACTTAGAAATGTGTTCACTTGGCAGTGGAATGTCAGTAAAGAGAAGCAGCACCACATTTTATGTCACCAAAACAACTCAACTCCCACCCAAGACAAAGGTACTCAAGGAAACACCAAGATTCGCAGACACATAGAAGCATAAACAATAGGAAGCAAAAGAGTAGAGAGAATGACTGTACAGCATCAATGGCAAAAGTCACTTTTACTAAGAGTTGCTATAAATCTCAGAGGCTTTCTTGATCTAAGCAGTCGTCCTAAGAGCTCTGAAGTGGACAAGCAGAAAATTGCTCAGTCATACCTTGATGCATTTATCCATTTATTATTATTTATTATGCATTTACTTCTAATTTATTCCTGTGCCTATTTCTTACAGGGCTGTGAGTCTTTGATTTTTGTACTGAAATCCGTCCACAAAAGTTTGTGCTTTCTTCCTGAATTTGGGTGTTGGTTTCTGTATTTTACCCAACATATACATTTATTTATGAATTTTACCTAAACCCTGTCATTTTCCTTCTCTGACTAAACTGTGTAATTTTTAAAACAACTTTATATTTTAAACTACATTTTGAACTCTGCACAGTTTTGTGCACTCTGTATCTTTGAAATGACATAGGCAAATTCGTGAGGTGAGGAGCATCCACCTTCACAATGTCATCTTGGAAGAAATGAAAAAGTTGCTTTTGTTTAGACTCAGGTTTAACCCAGTTCTTTTCCATTCCTACTTTGAAGATATAGATTCAATCAGCCGACCTGATTCCGTACCTTCAAGGTCTCCCGGGCATATTTCCTCGGGAGGAGGTGGCCTCCATACTCTGGGTAACTTTCTTGCCTGGGAACAGAGAACTCTGAATGTGGGGATGAGCTGGCCAACATTAATGCGTTTAAAGCTCAAAGCAGAGAAATAAATCAGAGAACAAATCAGATTGCAAACACACACACACAAAAAAGCATTTTGTTGAAACTCTCATTCGTTACATCTGTTCCAAATTCTGCTTGGAACACCTATGTGAAGAATGCACAGTTTCAAAGTTTGGTCACAGTGTTGGAGAGACACACAAATGAATAAAACATTTCATCTCATTTGGACCAATGAAGCCAGTAATAATGCGCATACAGCTCTACAGACACGGCTATCTGCAAAGGCTCACAGAGAAAGAAAAGAGCCATGATAAAGTGAATCTTGAGGAGTGCCCAAAATGAGATTTTTTTTAAAAAAAAAATCCCCTCATATACTCCATATTAGACCCAGATCCCTTTGAGTTTTGAGCTGTCAGGAAAACGGCTAGTTTTTGCCCTCACTACTGTTGCCCTACTCCCATTTACCACAATACAGTGAGCTACAGAAAGAAGTCGCAAGGCCTCCAGGACTGTCGTGTACACTCTCTGGTAGCAGCCAGAGAAATATAGTGAGCTATGGGAAATATAGTTCTCATGGTTCCTGGTGAATGCAGGAATTTTGGAAATAATGAGACGTAAATGTTCTACGGACTCTACTGAAACTCAAATGTTTACAAGCGCAACACTGCAACATCTATTATAGAAGTGGTCCCCAACCTTTTCCGAACCGCGGACCGGTTGGGGGGCGGGGTTCGTGCGCGGGGGTGGGGCATACCCCACTCACGGGTGGGCGCAGCATGCTTGCGGGAGAGCATGGTGCGCTCGCGGGTGGCGTGCTTGCACACATGCACAGGTGGGCATGGAGTGCTCATGCGCATGTGCAGATGGGTGTAGCGCGCTCACGGGTGAGTGGGGCGCACTCGCACACGTGTGAGTGGGCGGGGAACCTGTGCGTGCGGGTAGGCGGGCCGTACGTGCATGTGGGCGTGCGTGGGGGGAGTGCGTATGGGGCGGCGGGAGATCGGTCTCTGCGGCCCAGTCCTATGAAGGCCACGGACTAGCAGCGGGCCGCGGACTGGGAGTTGCAGACCCCTGTATTGTAGGATTCAGCAAAAAGCAGCTTCATAAGCCATAGGTGCCTTCCAGTGGCATTTATGTGGCTCCCAAAAGGCCCCTCAAAAACAACCAAGCTCCCCAAAGCAATTTTTATAAACTAAACTTTACAATTCTCTCCTCCTTGGGGCCTCCAATAGCAGCAGCTTTCACTAAAAGGGCTGGCAGAGGAAGTGACCCCCCCCAAACAAACAAACAAACAAACATAAATACCAAGAAGCAATCATTTGGGCATTTCTTGTTTGTTTGCTTGAATAGCTGAAAAGGGACAGTTTGGGGCACAAATTTGGCCCCCAAGACGCCAGCTCACCCACCTAATCTAGGGCCACAGACCACCAACACACCATTCCTGTTTCTGTGCAAGTTGGGGGAGGAAGCAAGGGATTCATACAATATCCTGCCCCTGCCACATCATCTGAGAGGCAGCAGAAGGGACTGGGGGCAAGGATCCCATCAGGCTACAAATGTCATGTGCCTCAAATTTGAGAATCGGCTCTGAGCTTTGAAAGCACCCATATATTTTGTTTATGTACACTGCAAATAAGGCAGGGCCTTAAAAATGACTAGGCAGAAGTACCGAGATTGCTCAGTTTTTATTTAAAGTTGTGTTGCAGCTCTTAGAATCTCTGATTACAAGATATACCCCAATTTTATCCTATGTTGCATTTTGCAAATTATATCATTTCAATTTCATGCCTTATGAAGACCCCTATGACCTTCTTGGTAGCATGTTGGGCTTCAGCTTTAAAGATATCTTCTCAATGGCGCATTGATCAACTGCAGGTAGGGAAATGTCTCTCCGCTTAAGTTTCTTATCTGTAAGATCACAATTTCTCAGGGGTATTTCTGACTGTTCTAAACAGTGAAAACAGCTATTTATGTTTGTTTATTTCTTAAATGCTTCAGTTTTAAATATCAAATATTAAATTCATTAAAGCAAACATCCCATCACTATTAATATCATAAAATATGTGAAGAACAAAGGGTTTAATACGAGCTATCTTCCCTGCACAAACATGTTGATTTCTAAAGAGAAACACAATATTTATTAATTGTTGCATAAAGTAACAGGAAAAAAATATATCAGCTTGAATCATTTTTTCAATTTTCTGCTTAATAGATTTTTTTTCTTTTTAACAGTATTCCTCCATTTTATTTTTGTATGCTAATAAAAATGGAATAACCAATCAGAGCTTGGTAGTAACATTTTATAATCAACTATACGTAATACCTGTAATGCTCCAGGTCTGGGGCAATCTGAACTTTTGACTGTGTCAGTCAAGACTCAATTAACTAATTCTGAGCTAAGATTTTAACTACTTCCTGGTCAAACAGGCTTAAGAGAATCGCACCTGCAAGAGGATTCTGTATCTGGTTTCAAAAATTAAGACACATTAAAAAAAATTAAAAATAGAGATACTTAAATTAATTTAAAAATATATATTAAAAAGAATTCATAAGCTAACTTGTTTAATTTGTGAAATTACTGTTTTAGGGATGGGGAAGCCTGAGATGCTGCTTTGGATGGGGGCCCCACGGGAGGAGGAAGGGCACAGAATCCAGGGTGCCCATGCTATACCTGTGGGCCCAATCTTCCGAACCGTGCCAAACCACGGTAAGTGCTCACCTCTAAATATAATATGTCAAGAATCTGGAAAATAGGGGATCATGGTTTCAGTTGCCTTTTTGAAACACAGGCCTGATAGTTCATGCTTGAGATAAAAAGGCCAGGAGAGGAGGGAGAAAGCATCAATTAATTGGGAGGCTGTACCATCTGTGCCTTATTGCTGCGACAAAGGAAGCTCCAAGGCCAGAACTCACTACTTGATACCAAGCTAATTAGCAGAGAATAGTTTCAGCTTGAAGAGAAGGAGTGGGAGAAAATTTACTCTTGCGAAATTACTCTTTTCTTTGAGAAAGTTCAGCCCGATTTGACACCTGATTGGCACATCCCATCAAAGAGTCTAGAAAGTGGAATCCTGGGTATAAAAGTGAGAGAAGTTGATTAGCTTAGCCTAGTATCTTGTAGGAGACTGCTATACTCATCTGTTGCTTTGCTCCCTGACTTATACTCTGTGTATGCTCTGGAAATATGCTGATGTTCTGTCAACATGTAAGTATTGTTCTGGAAGTGTTTGTGCCTCAAACCTTTTTGAATGCATATTTGCTCCACAGTCTTTTGACTGCTTCTGTGACTGTTGAGATTGTTTCAGAACTTTACTCTTTTTGACATATTTCTTTCAACATATTTAATAATTTAAAAAATTCACAGCAGTTTGATTATTTTGTGGATAAGAACATTGTTGGTACTAAAAGGTCTTGCCTTGATAATCTATTGGGCGCCTGTATATTTTGTGGGTATTTTGACATTCTTACATTGCAGGGTTGGTGTGAGAGCCAAAAGTGCTAGCCTCGTGGTGTCTCCCTGGAACACAGAGCAGTCAAGAGTGACTGAAAGTGTTGGGGAAGGTACCGGGCAGGAAGATTTTCCTCAGCACACGTGGCTCTCCTAGAACCTACCCACACCAGGAAAGCCTAGCCAGTGTGTCTGAGTGGTTAGTGTGGGCCTCTCTGACCCAGCATAATCTTGACATAATAGAATAAATTATGTCTGAATTTGAAGAAATTTCAAGTGCTTCACTAAGCTGAAGATAAATGTCTGAGGCTGAAAGGAGCATATATACATTCATACTGAAGATTATTATGTAGCGTTTCACCCCTTCTGTCCAGAAGTATTTTTAAAGTCAAATGAATCATATGTGAAAGGCTATTTGAGAAATTCAATCACTGTGAATTCCTGAACTTGAGGAATTGTTGGAAACTTGATCTCTTTCTTCCGAACAAATCAACGCTCATTATCCACTTGCGTTAGCATTCTCTTACTGTTTCAAATCCTGCTTTCAGCTCAAAATTGTATTCAAACGAAGTTCTACAGCAGCACTTTGCAAGAAAATGTTTCAGCAATATTTCTCGCATATATCCAAAAATCTACTTCAAGGCAAATCTCTGTATGTTTTAGAAAAACACTCACCATCACAAATGAACACAGAAATTGGCTAGGATGGCATTAAGAGTGGACACCTGCAAAACTAATAGGCAGTGTGAATAGACTGGTTTATTTGTTCCTGTATTTGTATACCCATAAACACAACCAATCTACTCATATTTGCCTGAAGGTTGTCTGAGCAAGCACGATTCCCAAAATCCCCAAAACAAAACAAAATCTATTAGTCTTAAAAGCCAGATGACTTGGCTTTTTGTTATACCTATCATTCATATTATCTTACATGATCCACAAGCCCAAGTTTGGGATGGGCACATTTGACAATGTTGCGTTTATCTGTTTCTCATTTTTCCATTATATTGCCTTGTTTAATTTTTTTTCAAGGTCTCCATGAAAATCAGTACGAATGTAGTGTACATCTTCCATAATATACACAACCCTGGAAACATTCTTTCCAAGCGATCCTGTCTAACCCAATGTATTTCTCTATGGATTTTCAGCAAAGTATAAACTTTTTTGCATGCACTAATACATACCATAAATTAGTTCACATTAAAAGGTAAACCAAATTTGTCCCCAACTCTAGACTGGAGTAGTCTTTACCAGCATCACAGAGATCGAAATTCATCAGTCTGTCAGTTCTAGCCTTCTAGAGGCCAGGGTTTGGGAAAGTTACTTTCTTAGACTACCACCCTTAAAACTCTTCAGGCACTATAAGCTGTAGTCCAAAGTTTGCAGGGGTTTTTTCTAGTTCTACTGTAAGCAAGAAAACTGTTTCTGGAGGATTCTCAAAGTGATACTGCTCTTGTTGCTGTTATGTGCCATAAAGTTGCCTCTGAGTTATGGCAACCCTACGAATGAGTGATCTCCAAAATGTCCTATCCTCAATTACCCTCCTCAGCCCTTGCAAATTCAAGTCCGTGGATTCTTTTAGGGAGTCAGTCCATCTTGCATTTGGTGTTCCTCCTTTCCTGCTCCCTTTTTAAGTTATAGTACATATTCATAAAGTGCCAAACGAGTGCATGGTCAGAATTTACTGTACCTGTGTATTTGTGGAGTAGGCAGTTGTCATTTATATATTTTTAAACTGCCAGTTTTTCTTTGGAAAATCCAGATGGATTAGAAAAAAGCCCACATAAGGCTTATTATTGAGGCAGTTAACCATCAGGTGGAACTCTATAGAGTGTTCCATGACTTCACAGGAGCTGGGGCTTCTACATGTGAGCGGTTTGCAGCCCATTTCCATGCTAAGATTGATGCCATCCACAGGGACCTTGACTCTGTTAGTAAAGCAATAAGTCATTCTGAGATGTCCAACTCTCGTCTTGTCCAATTATACTGGATCAATTTCAGCCTGTGATGCCTGGTGACATGGACAAGGTGCTTGCAAAGATCACCACCTCCTGGTCAGATCTATGGCCCTCCTGGCTTTTAAAATCAGCCAAGGAGGTGACGGTTGAATGGACTATCCAGATCACGAACTCCTCCCTGCAGGAGGGATACATGCCCTCCTGCCTAAAGGAGACAATGATCTGGCCCATTCTTTAAAATACCAACTTGGTCGCAGACTATTTAAATAACCCTGTTGCCAATGACAATCCCCAGTTCATGGGCAAACTTATCAAGAGGGTGGTGGCTGACCAGTTGCAAGCATTCTTGCAGGACACCGATAGTCTTGATCCATTTCAATCAGGGTTCAGGCCACACCATGGGACTGAGACAGTTCTGGGTGCCCTGCTTGATGACCTAGTGTGACCCTGTTGGTTCTCATGGATCTCTCAGTGGCCTTTGATACCATCGACTGTATCCTCCTGGACCAGCAGTTGAATTTGGGGATTGGGGGTACAGCACTACATTGGCTTCAATCCTTTCTCAAGGACTGGTGCCAGATGGTTCAGCTTGGGGATGCTGTTTCATCCCCACAGGTCCTACCATGTAGGGACCCATAGGGATTGATCATCTCCCTTTTGCTGTTCAACATTTATATGAGGCCGCTGGGGAAAGTCATCTGGAAATTTTGAGTGAGTCATCATCAATATACTAATGGCACGCAACTGTATCTCTCCTTCTCATTCTTGGCAGGGGAAACTGCAGACCCTGGAGCAGCGTCTAGCTTCAGTTCTGGACTGGGCAAGGGTTAATAGGCAGAGGCTGAATCCTGAAAAGAAGGAAATCCTGTTGTTAGGATGGGACCCTGATTGGTTAGGGGGGCTATTGCCTGGTTTGGATGGGGTCACTCTCCCTCTGAAGGATCAAGTTCATAACCTGGGTGTGCTCCTGGACCAGGCCCTCTTAAATGGAGAATCAGATCCTGGCTGTGGCCAGATCTGCTCTTTTTCAGCTTAGGCAAATCACCCACCTTCAGCCCTCCCTCGACAAGAAGTCCCTGATAACACTGGTTCATGTATTTGTAATCCTGAAGATTAACTATTGCACTGCTCTCTATATGGGGTAACCCTTGAAGGTGGTTTGGAAGCTGCAGTAGGTCCAAAATGCAGTGGATAGGCTTGTATCGGGGATATCAATACATGTGCACTGGCTCCTGGGCCAAGTTCAAGGTGTTAATGTCGACATACAAAGTCCTGAACAGTTTAGGATTTTGGTACCTGTCAGAGTGCCTCTCCCTCAGATCTACAACCAGTCCCACCAGCACACACCCCCAATCCGTGATGCTGCAGATGGCCACCTCAAGGGAGGCCTGGAAATCTACAAGTAGGAACTGGGCCACCTCAGTGGTGGCCGCCTCACCATGGAATACATTACCGATGGAGGTGCATCAGGTCCCCCACCCTCCGAATGTTTAGAAGGCAAATAAAACATTGCTCTTCAGCCAGGCTTTTGAGAATCTTCTCCCTGTTTAATTATTATTTCATTAATGTTTCTGTCATCACCATCTTGGGATTTGTGTATGATATTTGTTTATGTGGGTGGGCTAGAGGGATGGTCCTTCAGGTTTTCCTTTTGTTGTTTCCTTTTTTGTTTAAATTTTGCTGTAAGCCACCCAGAGTAGTGGCCTGCCACTAGATGAGTGGGATAGAAATTTAATAAACAAACAAATAATAAATCTAGTTTGGAAGAAAACACCACAGTAGGAACCCTGAGAAAACCAATTTGGCTTATTTTTCCACTCTGGAATTGGCATTTCCTTGATTTGAGAAAGGCTTATTTTGCCATCAGAACATTCTTTTTAAATTAATTGGTTCACTTGCTAGCAAAAAAAAGAGAGCTCCCTTTTCAGAAGTATGTCAATATGTGCCGTTATGGGAAAATTTGCAACTTATTGTCAGCATGGCTGCCTTCAAGATATCCTTTGGTTTCAGGGGGGGAAAGAATAATTGTGAGGTGTTTTGTTTCAAGTGATGTGGTTGTTGATGTGGTGGGAGTGGTTGGAGAACAGGCTGAGGAACCAAATTGCAGCCTGGCATTAAAGAATCCCTTCCTTCACGAGCGATATGCAAAAAAATAACATGCGGGAGTGGGATTTTTGCATATTGCAAGCCTGGCTCCGAACTCCTTAATGAGGCAAAGATGCCATTCATTTCAGTGGGAGTTTGGCTGAGAAATGAGGCAGGTGTTGGCCTTGTTCCAATGTTGCACATTGAGAGTTTGCAAGATGTGTCTATTTACTCCAGACAAATATGATGAAAGTGGAACTATTACCATATGATTCGGAGCATGTTGGCCACATGGAGAACCACCAGCATTAAAGTCTGATTTATTAAAGTCATTCAGTTGTGCTCAGACCATTTGGGAACAGAACAGTTATGCACAATAATGGCAGGATTGTTATGTCCCTTCTTCCCCACTCCACCCTTTTTTCTTTTTTCTTTTTGAGGAGGGGGGAGGATTAGGGGGTTATAGTGAGCTTTGGCACTTGGCAAGAACTTATTGAGGAGCCAGCTGCTATTTTTATGTCCTCTTTTGCAACCAGGATTTTAGTGATGCACTTCTAGGGTTATTACCAGCTGTCCTAGTTACATCAAAATACATTGGACTGAAAGGGGAGATGCTCTTTTTACCCTCAAGTCTTCCACAGCTGTAAAGGCAGAAGCTTCACAAAGAATCCGGTCTGACCCTCAGCATGTGAAATCTGCCATAAGCAACACTTACCCACAGGTGGCTAACTCAAACGGGCCAAACCAGGAAAGGATACATTTTTCATGTTTAAATTTAATGCCAGCCTTTGCTAGAACGATGGGTATTCTTTCTTCATCTCTGAAATATGAACAGCAGATAAATCTTTGGATCCCAATATGCAGTGGTAGGAGGGCTGTTATCCCCATATTTCAAATAAATCTGGGATCCAAATGAACAATGTAATAATCAGGGACATTATGTGGATTTGTGAAACTCTCAGAAAGATGTCTGATCCATTAACTGTCCGATGAGATTATAAGAAAGGCTAAATGCAGCCCATTCCCCCTGCTCCCAATAATCTTTCTGTAGTATTCAGATTTCTCTCTCTTTCTCTCTCTTAAAGGAAAGCAATATCTGTTTTTCTCCTGCTGACATGTACATCTATCTTACCTCTTCTTTTCTGCATTCAGCACAGGCTGACCTGTGTTCCTTGGCATGTTTCTGTATTTCTACCAACCTACCCAGCAGGCTTGTTGGGAGACTAAAACAACTCCTTAAAAAGGAAGGGGGTATAGGATGAAAACATGATGGTTACAGAGATTATCTTGTTTCTACGTATTTTGTTTCCTTCATGTGCCACCCAAGGTACCTAGTTTGAGAGCAGAAGCCTTCCTCAATGGAGGTGTCCATTGAGATCAGAGTCTTTATAGCTGCTACATCAACAGAATGGGATGACCTCCATAGGCAGGATGGGGCAACAGAACAAAAAGCTGGTTAAGTGTGTACTGGTTTCTGCATTTGGTTTTGATTCTTCTGTTTGCTATTGTTTTAATTCCTTCTGTTTCCATTGTTCCTGGCTTGCGCCCCTGCTTCCATTTTGACTCAGGAAGGAGATGCTGCATTTAGTTGTTTGCTGCTGTCATGTGCATAAAGATGGGATATAGGTATTTTTCCCCAAGCAACACAGAAAAGATAAGCAGATTCTTTCCCATTTACAGCTGGCCAAACTAGTTGTCCATGGACATGTTCCTGGACATATGCAATACTCTTGTCATAGGATTCAACTGCCTTTAGTTAGAAACACACGGGTTACAATCTGTTGTTTTTGCTGTTTTTAGTTAAAACTAGCTTCCCATAGTACAGTAAGGCCACATGCAACAAAAACAAAATATGCATAACATATGTGATTCTGAAACCTGCTAGTATTCCTCCCCCACCTCCGTTCTGATTTTTGAAAGAATAATTGGGAGTAAAAAGCACCATGTAAATTAATTAACAAGATTTAGGAAGAGAGAACCAACTCGATCCTGTGTTCCTTAACTTTCAGAACCGCAGTTTTATTGAGCAGGATATATAAAATCCTTAACAGGATGTTGCTTTGAACAACCTAAATGACAGAAAGAATTTCAGCTATTATTAAATGGTGCACAAATAATGCAGGAAGAGAGTCACATGCATATGAAGGAGAGCCTTATGGAAATAGAAAGTAGTCACCAATTATGGTCTAATTGGATGCACAGACTCACAAGGCTATATTTCTGTTCTATAAATACATATTTTGAAATGTGTAATTAAAAAAGACCAAATTATATTAATCTGCAGAGAACTGCACTGTTACCTATAGAGCCAACTGCATGTAGATTTTAAGAATAATCTGTGTGAAGTCTGGGACAAAAATACAGGCTAGAAGACAATTTTGTTGTTGTTGTTTAGTCGTTAAGTCGTGTCCAACTCTTCGTGACCCCATGGACCAGAGCACGCCAGGCCCTCCTGTCTTCCACTGCCTCCTGGAAGACAATGGGAGTGCTCTATTCCAAAACAAGCAATATTAACATCATAAAAACAGAGTAATCCTGAGAATCCTCTGTCTCAAAACAGAGATAGCCAGAATGAGATGCAAATCAGTGCTTCACACCTAATGAATAATGCAAATGAGCCCTCTCCCAGCAAGGCAGTCAGCAGGAATCTTCTCCTGCTTCACCTCACATTTCTGGAAAATTTTAGCACCATGTGTCACAAGAAATTAGAGAACGGCATCACTGAGTAATCACAAAGACTCCAAGCTTCAAGTTGGCCAAGCCAACCAGGTGTATTAAAATGCAGGGGCCAGATAGGGTGGTTTACCTTGCATTTCATTAAAGTGAAAAGCTGGCTATTTCCTCCCTCTTCTAGCTAACAGAGCTGTAAGATGCTGCAATTTGCATTTTTTTCCCCCCAAGAGACATCCTTGCACCACATTCCTACTATAAGATTTGAAAAAGGGGAAGGAAAAATCACAAAGCTTTCTTACCTGCCTTAAATGGTGTGCGATTAACATACCTATGAGTTTGCCTTATCCCTTATGTCCCACCACAAATCCTTCCATCAGCAGCAGGGAGGAATCAAAACGTTGCAAATTCAAATACAAATGAATCCACATCTCTCAGACAAACAAGTGGATTGGAATAGAGCTGTTCCCCCTGGATTTCCACACTTCACTGAATAGCCTGAGGCAGTTCTCAGCTCAAACTGACATAATCATGATACCTTCTAATTTTAAAATGTCTACTATGAGCGAAGATCGGATTAGAAATGGTTATCTAAAGAAAAACTACAGTGAGAAATGCATGACTTTTCATGCACTTTGTTAATTTATTAAACAAATGTGGATTCATAAGAAGATGGGATAAAACAGATCATTTATGGGTCAACGTATGTACATGCTCTGAAGTTCAGAAAGACATCAATGAATACATTGGTAATCAGAGCCTGAAATCCTGTTGGTATAAATTCTGCAGCTTAAGTCTGATGATGTTATCAGCAATGGGATTTTTTTTGGAAATTAAACATTTCATCCTCCTTACCCAAGGCCCCATGTGATGATACCATCAGCCTAACCTTGCAAAATGTACATGAACAGGATTTCATCCAGTGCCTTCTAACCTCCTTAGGCTTTTTAAAAACATTTTTATTAGCTTTCAAAATTATATGCAACAGGTGATAGAGCTGGATATATTTGTGTATGTTCGAAGAAAAAGAAGAAAAGAGAAAGAAAAATACCCCTCTTAGAAATGGGAAACACAAGCAATACTAAAGACATAGTCAAAGCAGTGATGCATAACAATCCCTTCTCTACTGCCCTTCCATAAGAACAGTGTTTCTCAACGTTGAGTCCACAGATATTCTTGGATTAAAACTCTCAGAAGCTCTCACCACTAGCTGTGCTGGACGGGATTTCTTAGAGTTGTAGTCCAAGAACATCTGGGGACTAGAGATGGACATGAACTGCTGCTTCAGCAGTTCGTGCCAGTTTGGCCCATTCAGAGGCAGCACCCAGAGGGGGCGGCGCAGGGAAGCCGAGGTGCTGCTTCTGAGTGGGTGCCCGCCAGAGGCAGGTGGGGCACCAAACCATGAAACACTTGTTTGGCCATACTGGCACAAACTGTTGAACCAGCGGTTCATGCCCATCTCCACTGGGGATCCAAGGTTGGGAACCACTGCATTGGAATACAAACAAAATATTACTGAGGAAGGTGTTCGGCAGAGATGCTTGTCTGCAGCAAAAGTCTGGATAACCAACTGGCACTGGCTATGTATTTCATGGTTGCATTTTCAATTTTTAAAAAACTTGTTTTTGATGTTTGGGGTTTTCTTTGTAAGGTATACTGTATTCTATTATTATGAGTTGCATTAGCTTTTTTTTTTTTTTTTTTGCAGAAAAGCAGAGCTGAAAATGATAACTCAGTACTCTGTTCTCATTCCACCACTGTTCTAAAACTGTTAAGAGCAACAAAAATCTTGTCCATTTCAATCCCACTAATGCAGCAGATAGCACGATGTTACTAATATACTGAGTTAACGCCACCCCTAAATCTACCAACACTGAGCTCACCATTTCACATTGCCCTGCCACCGTCCTCTTGACTCTGCGATTCTGACAGAGCGCTATCAGCTTTGATACTGTACCAGTTCTACTTGCACGTTCTGCTTGTTCTCTTTCCAAGTTCCCAAAACTGCTCGTGGCAGATCAGTATGTTTGCTAAAAACTCACAGGGAAAGGTTAATCTAGGTAATGAATACAAAAATGAGACCAAAAAGATTTTATCAGGTGTCCTTTTAGGTGGAATCTCTAAAGAAGCTCTTTTATCATGAGCTTGCAAAGCAGTCATAACTGAAAAGAGGCTTCAGTGCTCTGTTTCCTTTTCTTTTTTCTATGCTATAGCTGGCATTTGGGGACTGATAAGGTCTGAAAAAGTTGTGTAATATGTGAAAAAGGATTCCGACACTCACGCCAATAAACTGATTTTACTCACATTTTCTTTCAATATCCCTTGCATCTCCCTCCCTCCTATTTCTGGGTCTTTCCAATTAAACAGAGATTGTGAGCTTGTGCGCGCGGGGGGGGGGGGGGTAGTGCTCAGGACCCTGCCTTGTTTGCTTTTTGTATAATGGCACTCCATGGGATGATGATTGTAATGACCCTGATAACAATAATAACGGTGTCACTGCAGCCAGAATTCTTTACGCCAAAAATTGGAAAAGACCGGTGATACCGAAACAAGAGGAAATTATTGAGAAGATACGGAAAGCGGCAGAAATGGACATTCTATCAGAAGTGTTGAAAGACTGTCCAATACAAAAGGCAACTGAATGATGGGATTTATTTTATAAATGGTTCGAGTCACCAGATAGTGCTTGAATAACATAGATCTAAACTAGGATGTAAATGTGAGTTAAAATCTGGAGGGCAGCGAATAGTAGAAAAGCGGAAAGTTTGAATTTTGATATTGCAATATGACTAGACTGGATGTTAGTATATTTTGTGTTTCTCCTCCCCCCCTCTTCCCCCCCCCTTATATTTCCCTTTACCTTCTGTATCCCATACCCTATCCCAAGTTACTAAATAAATAAATTTTTAAAAAAACCCACAATAACGGTGTTACACCACTGATGTCAATGATAACGAACAACAATAATAGGGATAAGAAACTCATTCCTGTTTGTTTTTTGTTTACCAAACTGTATCTAAACTGTATTTTCTGGTATCAACTGGACTCAAACACAATTTAGTACAAAATTCTTACATTTGCAATCCAATTTATGACTCCCAGAGTGACTTTAGAAATGTGCAAATTTGAAAAAAGTGTATGGATTGTTGTACTTTGAATGCGTTTTAGTGTTGCCTAAGTTTTTTGTGTGGTTTGGTTGATCCTTTTCAGTATTTGTATACTCACCGTTGTTAGTTTTTGTATTGTATTTTAATTATGTAAGCCACTTTGGGTCATTTGAAGGAGAAAAGTGAGGTAAATATATTTTGAATAATGAAAATAGTTAAATAAATTAAATAAACATAGAAAATTCATATATTTCATGAATTCATGAATTTCAAAAATGTGCACATGTATGCTTTTGCTAGTGAGAAAAGCCCTGCAGGTACATGCATTTCTGTGAAAGAAAACAACGAATTCACAGTCCATTGTGCAGTATATTTGAAATGAGCTTCAAAGTAGCTCTGATGATCTCAGGTTTCAATAATTTGCACATCATTAAATAAATAAACTAATAGAAAAATATTCTTATTGCTTAAAACTAATTTATGTTTGTTCACAAAATGACACCAAGCAACAGAAAAACACAGAACCTGACTCCTTTTTTCATCAGTTAGCCACTTCTCACCCAAACACAAAACAATTGTCAGGGCTTTTTTTTTTTAAGAAGTATGAAAGACAGTGAGCACAAGAGGGGATCCTATAGACCATCTTTACTGCTGCCAGTGTTGTCCACATTCAGACTGCCCTTTGCTATGTAAAGCTTGGCATTCTTTTTCCTGCTGGCAACATGGGCACAATATTGTGAAGCAATATCTGGCCATTTCCTGGCATTTTGGATCATGGATAAAGAAGCACGATCCCACATTCATGAACTGAAGGTTTTTTTGTTTTGGAAGAATTGAATTTCCTGGCTTTTTAAAATAGAAGTTTAAGTATACTTACACTACACACAAATTCCAACAGAAACCTCACTCATGTACAATTAGCCTGTGCTAGAGGACCCCAAAGGAAGAGCACATGATATGTACTACAGCTGCTCTGAGATGACAAAAGCAAGAACAGCTGGGATGTGGCTTCAGTCCCTCTGCGAAAATATTTCGAAGGGCTGATTTTGGAGTTAATGAAACGGTAAAGCAAAAGTGTGAGTAGGTGGAACACATACAATGGAGAAACACTGTATCATCTTGGTTAAACTAACATTTGTTTATTTATTTAAAATATTTTTACCTCACCTTTCTCCTTAAAATGGATCCAAGGCTGCTTACATGCTGCCATGCCTGCTCACCAAATGCAGACTGGAAAGCTATGTTCCAATTTCCAGTCTCCTTCTTTGAGTTAGGCAACTTGAGGAAGAAAAACTATATTGGACCAAAAGCTCTACAAACATGTTGTGCACATGTTTTCCAAAAGATTTCCTATGCCGTTTGAAATTTTTAAAAGGGGGACAGATGAGAGTTAGCAAAGACTGTCATTGGAAACCAAGGTCAAAATCATCCATAGTATATGAAAGAAAGACAATGAAAAAAGACAGGGACAAAAATCAACTCATTTGAAATGTGATGTTGGAGGAGAGACATGCAGATACTACAGATAGCCAGGAAGGCAAAAAAGTGTGTTCTCAATCTATTGAAGCCTGAACTCTCACTAGAATAAAAATGAGTCAACTAAAGCTATCTTACCATGCATATATAATGAAAATACAGAACTGACCAGAAAAGACAATGTTACTGGGGAAATGGGTGGCTGTAGGAAGGCAGGAACACCTTACATGAGACAAATTGTCTCAGTAAAGGACTCTGTCTCCATAACCTTTCATTGCCCTACAGCCTTCCTTGGGAGAAAGCTGCAGCAATGTATCTACTTTAGAAGGCTTTTGCTGGCAAGCCAGTGTAACAAAGTCCCAGTTTTTCCATTTTGAAAGACCTTTTTTGAGGATCAATGTTTCAGCACCTGCTGCCTGGATTCTTTCCAAATTGGGGAAAGAAAGAAAAAGGGGAGGCAAACCATTGTCTTTCAAGATAAGCAAGATTGGTCTTTTCAATTTATCTGATCTGTTTTAAATCTGGGGACATTTTAGGATCATTTGTTTCTGTACAGAGGGTAACATAGTTTACTTAAAAAAATTGTAACACAAAATCCCTTCACCCAAACTTCCTCAAATTTGGCACAGAGCAAAAGCAGACTGTCCTTGGTGCTGACCTAAACTCCTGTTTCAGAGTTATATAGAATTCCCTTGTAGCAAGTTGATTTGTTCTGCTGTACAATAACATCACTGCACTTTCATGCAATAATAATTCCACTGAGTACATCAGAGCCCACATGATGGTCTACTTTGTAGCAGATACTAAAAAGAATGTGTAGAATAGCTGAATCTATTCTGAGCTGTGCCACATATATTCAAAAGATAATTCTGTTTCCATTTTACTTTACAATGCTTTAGATAAATAACTTTTTTAGCATAGTGTCCCTCAAAATGCATATTTATAATTTACTGATTATTAGATTTATACCCCACTCTTCTCCTTTATTTTCTGTCAAAACGCATGTCTGTAAACTTATTTTTATCTCAAAATACATATTCCTATCTCTTTTTGACAGATCTTTGGAACTAGAAGTGAACTGGAACATTCTGACAGATATCTTAGTCTGGGAGATGAGGAGATGTTAGTTCTTAATAAAAAATCATGGACATCTCATTTCTCAGGTATCTAAAACTTCCTTTCTGAACATCTGGAAGCCAGCTGTGCCACTTATGCACATACTGATATGAAAATACCATTTTTCCAAGTCAATAATGGAGATGTCCTGGCCCTGTTCTTCTTTAGGAATGTGCTTTATTTATTAAGGCTTAAGGATGGAGGGAGAATATCTGGGTTGGTATACGGCTTATATATAACATATCAACTTGTTATATATCCATGTTTTACTACTTGAAATATAGTTGTATCTTTAGGACAAGAACTCTTTGGTCAGGTTGCAATATCAAAACAAAGCAATATAATAACCCAACTGATACCAATCAGTGACCTAGTTGATTCTCCAGTTTTTGAGACCATTGACCATGGTTTTCTTTTGGATAGACTGTATGGTGTGTGTGTAGGGGGGGGGGGGGAGAGAGAGAGATTGCTTCTGTTCCTACCTCATGATATGGCTATGCAGGTAACATTCCTCCACCCCTGGCTGCTTTAAAGACATTAGAGCATTGAGTAGAAAGACTAGTCATAAACATTTTCAACTGAATATGCTAACAAAGCTCCTTGAACATTTCCAAGTGGAAGTGTAGTGATGTTTTTCGGGCCCACTGATACCTCAATCCCACTTAAACTGTATTCATAAGTTTTCCTCAGTCTTTATAGCCTGAAAGCAGATAGCGCTGTAATGATGCAGGACATGGTGGTACATGTCTAAGTCCACTCCCATTTTTTCCCCTCTACCTAGCAGTCAATTGGCCCTTTCAAGTATGAAGGTCTGAAGAGGCCCTTGTAAATGCTTATATCATGTCTATGAGAAGAATGCCTGTCTTCTCAAGGAAACACATTGAACTGAACAAGAATACAAGCTCTTCTTCGGACTAGTGAGCTGATATCCTGGAGACATTAGGGTGGGGCTTATGTCATTCCCATTATTCCCATCATAGTTAATACCCCACCTATTTTCAGGATATAACACCTGAACAGTGTTATGGTGCAAACCGATATTTGCATAGAGCTTCAGAGCTTCCAAAAACTGGTGCTTTGGGATTATTACTATTTTCTGTAGGAATTCATTTTGGGGTTCCATACTGTTCCAGTCTATTTTTTATGTCTTCCAACATCTACAAGAATCTGCAGTAAGATGTTCTCCAGAGCTTTGATGCAAGCTGTCATCTGCACGCCAATGACAACCAGATCCTCTCATCTGAACCAGCAGTGTTGATTTCAGCAACAGCCTGAGCTTCGTTATGGGTTAGATGAATGTAAATAAAATGATTGCTCTGCACCACTAAGACAAAACCAATATAAGCCGAGAGATGCAATGAGAACTCTGCCATCCAACACCCTGTTCTTCAGCCATGGTCAAATAATTGCTTAAAGTATTTATGTATCACTTTTCTGCCTATCAGAGCCTTCAAAGCAATGCACACATATAAAATACAAGGAAATCAGGAGAAACAGAAAACAAAGCAGAAAGCCTTTTGAAACTTTTTAATTTCATAATGGTGTCATTTGATAGCAAGGGCAGAAACGAGATTAATTTCTCCTCTAACTTTGCAGCACTTGGGGTGGAAGCTAGAAATGTAGCAAAGTATCTCCCATGACCTCTCTGTTAAAACTGTTCTTCAAACAAGAACAAAAGCACAAATGGGAGACTGAGTCTGAAGATGTATAAAAATGTTGGCAATGCAGATTTTATTCTTATCTAAAAAGCTCAGGCTCGACACATTTCGGCGCAAGTCTGCTCCTGAAGAAGGATGCCACCGAAAAGCTTTTTAGATAAGGATAAAATTTGCATTGCCAACATTTTTATACATCTTCAGACTCAGTTTCCCATTTTTACTTTTGCCACCAGTAAATGTAAGAGTTCCCTGTGCTTTGGTTCAAACAAGAACAGAAGCAATATTCATCAATGGCCAAACAGACCACCTAGACCAGTGTTTGCCAAGCTGATGCTCTTCAAAAGGGTTGTATAACAACTCCTGCCAGTCTCAATGGGCACCTCAGGAAGTCAATTAGTTAGGGAAGACGACAGAGTGTCTGATATGGGCAGGGTGAGACCAAATCCTCACTCAGCACTGAGCCAGACCTACCTCAATCAAGCTATACATTATAAATTACACCTCATGAGAAGAAGGGATTTCATAAAAGCGGAGAACAGCTGATTGTCATATCTGGAACATATGCCTCCCATAGTTTGCGAATTAGCTTGCTTTCTTTTGACTAGCTATTATGAAGGAAACATTGCTTAATTTGCAAGTATGACTGCTCAGTTGCAAAAGTCTGCTAGAATCCCAACAGTGGCTTTCAGCTTCTTTTGAATACGACCCAAACAGAAGAGTTTAGCCCAGTTTTACCAGGTTGTTGGAAGGATACATAATTGGAAAATAACCAGTTCCCTTGAACTCTTTTAGAATGGCAGAATGAAAAATAATGTCACACATAACTGATTAAATATATTTAAAATGGATGTCATTGTTTCATGATAACTGTTGCCAATTCTCTCATTTTAAATATATAATTAACATATTTTTTAAAAATATGTTCTCAAAGACTGAAAGCAAGTGACTGACATTTGACAGAACAAACAAACCTTTTCTAACCAACCAGCTATCCAATAATACACTACAGGCTACCAGCGCAATGCTAGTTTTGCTGTTTTAACAAATAACTTTCAAAATTGTGAGGGGTTGTTTTCACTGAAAAGGCAAGATAAACAGTTAAAAACAAAACTGGATGAGAAAAAACTAGAGACGGGTAAACTACCAATCTAAGAGAGAAAGAAACAATTAACACCCATACTTTTGAAACAGGAATAAAAGTGTCAGTAACTAAGCCTGAATGAGTGTATTCCAGACTCTTGGGTTTCCAGCTGAGACTCCAAAATTGTATTTAATATGCTCTATAAAACTGATATGAGGAAGATCTGCAAAACTATACATGCAAACACATACAACACACAATTCCAAAAAGAACTTAATTATTTTCACAAGCAAGTATAAGGCAGACGTAGACCTCACTGTGAATATAGAATTTCCCACACCCTTGACAGATTAAATTATACCATAAGGAACCATTATTTAATCAAATAGACTGGGCTTGTCTGGATAGGTACATTTTTGCGACAATACAAGCTTCATCAATAAACTGAATTAGGGGTTTCAAACAAGTTATGCTGTTTGTGTTAACATCAGTATAACTAGGCAAGAGAATTTAGGCCTATATGTTGTGTAAACTGCATATTTCTTATCTTTTGTAAATTAAGCACCATTATCATGGTACAGATGGGCACGAACTGTGGTTTTGGTGGTTCATGCTGGTTTGTTTTTCAGCAGAACAGGTGTTTGGCACTTCCCAGCCTTGCCTCCTCTGGCAGGCACTCGCTCAGAGGAAGCACCCTGGCATCTCTGCCCCGCCTCCTCCAGGCACTGCTGCTGAGCAGGCACCTGCTGGAGGAGGCAGGGCTGGGAAGCACGGAATGCCTGTTCGGCCAAAAAACAAACTGGCAGTTTGTGCCCACCTCTAATCATGACATGTTAGCATGCAGGAAGATGGAAATAGCCACAGAACAAAAGGAACAAAATCCATGTGACCTTGATTCTTGGTTTATACCAGGAGTGGCACTCTGTATTTTCCCTCATCATGGTTACACCTTTGATCCATTTGAAAATATGGATTTTTCCCCTTACCGCTAGCAATTTAGATTTTATTTTTCTCCTTTGTCCTACCACACTTCAGTCCTTTGAAAATGTCAGACATCAGCAGCTCAATTGCCAATATCCAGCAGAAGCATGATTCCTACTACCAGGTGTAAAAAAGTAAAATAAAATAAAATGAAAATGAAAATGAAACTGATTAATTCAGATGATGGCTTTCAAGAGTTTTACAGATAAAATCCAAATGTTAGAAAGTGCTACACTTCTGTGAACATGCTCTTTCATCATAAAGAGTCATTTTAAATGGCTTTTTAACAACCTAGTTGTAAAAAAAGGCTTTCCTTCTGCCTCTCAGCATAAAGAAACAAACATGCAATTAAAATGTGCCTCTTTCCCCCTCCCCTTTTTAAAATAATCCATGTAGGTAAAGATGTCTAAAGAAATAGCAGAGGCACATTTTGGGGATGGGGAATTTATAACTGATAACACTGAGTACCAGATAATTGGTGGTGCTACTACTGCTAATGGATATTCACGGTTTTCTACTTACTAACCATTTACATCCACAGTGTTCTGGTTTCAACATTTTTTAAAAAATCAGATGTCAGCTGCTGCCAATAAATGCTATACTAGCAGCTACTCAGCAATGAGCAGTATACATTGCCTCCAGCATCAAAGACAGGAAACTTCTCAGTATTAGTTGCTGTGGAATATGGGTGAGAGGACACTACAGTACTCATGGCTTATTGTAGGCTTCCCAAGGGCACCTGATTGGCTACTGTGGAGAACAGAATGCTGGAGTAGGCAGACCTATGGCTTGATCCAAAATGGCTGCTTTGCTATATTCCTTTAAGCCGGACATATCCATTTATGAAATGGCCAGGTTTTTTTGTACTGTATCTTGAATTCCTCCTACAACCACTGCCAATACCACTATGATAAATTCAAGAACTATTTTTGTAGTCCTTTCCACCACATCAAATGCTACCAAATTCTACAAGGAAATAATTATAGATTTCCCTGATGTGGCTTCCATCTTCTCTCCAGAGAGTCCTCTCTTTTGTGGGAAGCCGGGAAACCTCTGAGGCTGAAGGCAATGTCTTGATGGGGAACCTGGCATGGTGAGTTTCAGAAAATCACTTAGAATGAGGAATTTTTCAAATACTCACCACATCCCTGCTCTAGGTCTCAGGAAGATACTCTGGCATCCTTCAGCACTATAAAGTTACCACTATTGCCACTGAATTTTTGCTATCATGGCAGTGGTCCAAAGTTTTGCAGCAGAATAATCAGCACAAAGTGGACCGTCCGTAGCAGGTTCAGACTTAAATTAATGGGACTTCAGTTCACCAGGATCAGGCTATCCTATTGATTTCAATTATTTACGCATGACGACTACACTAGACTTAGGCTATCTTTACTTTGGTTGATTTGTAGCTGAGATAGTTTTGATACACCACCAATGCATCCAGTTCCTGATTCAGCAAACTATCCACACATGGATCTCCGTAGTTGGGGGAAGGTGGGTGTCTGGAAAAGTTTGGAGCAAGGAAAACAACTCTAGTTGCTGGGCAGACTTTTTATGGGTATTCCTTTGTCAGTGTGTGGCTCTTCTCTCAGAAAATTAGTTAATCTTGCTCAGGTGTCTGCAAAACTGGGTTTCAGGCTATTCCCCAATGACCAAGAGTAACTATGCACATGACTGAAAGAAAGAGATTAATAACCCCCCAAAAGTACAAGAAACCATTCTCTTCATAGGGCATACATGTTATTAAAATTCATTCAAAGGCTACTCTCCATAATTACATTCACACTGTCAAGACTTAAATATCAAGACAGTGTCACTGCCAAGCGCCTGTTCCCATGTGGATTTATTAAATTCTAGAGGAAAAAAAAGTACTAAAAATATAACCTTAAGAAATGATGTGTTTATGGATATTTCTGCCTTGGGCTATTGCTGAACCTTTTGCTCTTAAGAGACTAACATTTTTATATCTCAAGCCTTCTTTGCCTCACTCTATTAGATAAAGCATCCAGGATTACTGCCAATTTTTCAAAGCAAAATAGTGTGTGAAGATTGGGAACTTATGTTCCCATAGCTGAACCATTCAGCTGCTAACTTGATTTATTTGCAAGACATAAGAATTCTCATTCTTTCTTGCCTTTCTTTCAGAATTACACTTTTACATTAAACAAAGTGATACAAAAACGATTAGGAGGATGAACAATAATGACAAGAATGTATTTCTTTCCCCTATGTTTTCCCTACTACTAGGGCAAGAAAAACACATGGCAGTCCAATGGGGTTTCTGATCACCTGTCCCAATCTGGATGTAGAATCCAATGCACACAGAATGCATGCCGTAGTGTCAGGAGCCGTGGACACCAACCTCTGAAAGTAAAACTGGCAAATTGGTGATGTGCTATTTCTATTTATCTTTTATGCTTTTAAGCTTGCTGGCTAGCTCAGTGGTTTAGGTATCTGGCTGTAGAGTCAGAGGTTGGGAATTTGATTCCCCACCAAGCCTCCTGTGAGTAGAGCCAGTCTGTGTGGCCTTGGGTAAGCTGCACAATCCCAGGATGCCCCCAGAAGGAAATGGTAAAACACTTCTGAGTACTCTCTACCTAGAAAATCCTTAAAAGGGTTGCCATAAGTCAGAACTTTGATGACACATTTATTACTATTACTATGCTTACAACCTATCTTTCTTCCAGTGAGCTTGGAGCAACACGCACTGCCCCCCCCCCATCGTTACACTGCGTGAGAGGACACGATGAGAGTAAGTGGCCCAAGGTCACACAAAGAGCTTCAATAAGTCCTGGACCTACTAATGAACCTCACTGGTTTTCTTACCGCAGATCCTGCCTCTAAAGGCATTCCTGACAAAAATTTAAAGCCCCATGCTAAAACCAGTACACTAGAAAAAACAGTACAGTTTGGCTGGTTTGAAACCAACTCAGGGACCAAAATGAAGAGGATTTACACTATTCATACCTAACAAGTCCCACTGAGTTTAAAGGGCCTTATATAAATTGGATAAAGTTTAGATCCAATGCAATCATAACTAACAATGAAAGCAATGATGAAAGATGATTGCCAGTTTCTAGAAGGGAAGATACTAAACTGAGCACCAATTGAACGAGTGTCTGTAGTTTGCAGATGACAACTTTGCATCTAGCAGAGGAGAACATGGCCTCAAGATACGATCATCATAGTGGACTGAGGCAGTGGGGATTGCTCTGTTGATCTCACTAAAGGGGTTGCAATAGCATCAGACATTACTGGAGGTAACCAGGACTCAGAGAGGATCAAAAGTAGGAAGCACAGGGGGATAGTTTCCTCTGCTTTCTGGGTCTATTCAAGGCAACCGAGAGACAGAGCAAACTACCAATCCCATGCTCTCTAAAATGAAATTATTATTTTTATTTGAAGAGAACTTGTCCTCTTCTGTCTCTAATGCACCGTCTATGATGTCGGTTTTCCGCTCCTCTTCTCAAATGTAAGCACCAACAATAATAGTTGTTATTTGATGCTTTGAGAAGAGCTTGCAGTGCACCTCAGGTTTTGTTTTGAACTTTATGTTTAAGAAGTCATTCTTCAGGAAAGTTTGAAACAAAAAGTGGGTTCTTCAGTCAGCCAAGGGGAGTGTATACTGCTATCTGGCACAGATACCATCAACTACCCACATCACATGAAGATAATAGAAAAATAAAGGATTATCATTCCCTACATGGACAAACTTCATGATCTAAGGAACACAGATTTCTGGATTAACATTCTCTGCCTCTGGCATCGATGGATCATCCCCTTATTCATTATGCAAAGATCTTCTCCAGCACATGTGGGTTTTTTTTTTTAAAAAGGATTTGATTTTACAAAACTCATCCAATTTCACCAAGCTGATTTCCAGATATTCTAGTAGCATGTTAATTTATTAAACTCCGATTTCACTCAAAACTATGCTTATGTGACTGAAGAAAAAAATGTCTAACTGCAGGCCTATTAATTTTTTTCTTTAAAAAGACCCCCTGCTTTCCAAGTCTCGCTTTTTAAAAAATCACAAATTTACAGTCAAATACATCATAGCATAAGCTTGTTAATAATTTACAAACATGCCTCTGAATGGATTAATGAATGACAGTCAAATCTGTTTTTTCCCAGAATGCGGGTCTTTAATTTGAAATCATGAAACATATATTCGTGTATTTTTGTTGTTGTTCTTCCCTTTAGGGGGCAAAAGAAACAAGCCTCCCCCAGCAAGCCATAATTTAGGCTTAGTGATATTAGGAGCATTTATGTTCTTTTAACAAGGCTAAAAGCCATGCCGCTTCAAACAGCATTGGGGAACTTCAATGCAGATACAGTATCTCAAACATATGATACATGTTCTTGTTCCTGCTTTTATTAACCAGCAAAAGAAACCAGCTTAACAAGGTTTAAACCCTGGTGCTCTCCATGGTTCCCTCTACATTTCTCTCTCCACTTTTCTTCCCACTGGTCTTTCTCTCTCTCCATCCTGGTGTTCATTCTGATTTTCCATCTGCTCATCTGCCTCCCTTCTTCACTTTTCAGCCTCCAAGATCTTTCTCTTAACTATTTTAAGAGTTGGTGGGACCAATAGAGGGAAATGTGATGTACAGCCACCATCGATGAACTTGGAGGCAAGCAACATCTGAGGCATTAGTTCAGTTTTACCCCTAGAGAAGGTTAATGAAGTCTGCCACCTAGTGAGTTGCACTGGTACTGCAGACTACAGACTGATTTTAATTGAACAAAGGTCAGAATCCTATTAGTTAGTAACACTGGCATAAATGGAGAAGCAAATGCTGTAGTTTAACAAGTTATTATTTGCATCCCTCAATGCAGATTAGCTCACATGACTGGCGAATGACAATGGATACAAACAGTGACTTATTAACTAGCAGCAATTCATGGCCGTAATGTACGCCTTTGTACTTACAGCAAGATAACTAATATGACTTTTAATTAATTCATTAAAAAGAAACCTAAACTCTGCAGTGCACAGCCTTAGACTCCTTTCATGTGTTATATTTTCCATGCCAAATCTCAAGCGATTAGGCTTCACTGGAGACACACACACACACACATATACACACATTTTATTGCTGTTGTCATCATAGACAAATGCATTCTGTAGCAGGGTGAATTTGCTTTAAATAACAATTTAAATTTTAAAACTTGATATTTTTTTTTACAATTTAAGTCAAAATAATCAATTTTTTATTTAAATTTGTTTTTTTTTAACCATTGATTTTCATCCATCCTGTTCTGTAGTCAATATGGGCTTCAAGGAATGAAATTTTAAAGGTGAATCGGCATGAAGTTTTTAGAATGAATCAGATCCATTCCTTCAGCATATCCATGCCCCTTGCTTATCCCTTACTTCCCCGTCCCCTGCAATACAGAGGCAAACAATTCAAAGCAGGAGGTAAGCAACACAGATCCCATCACATATGCTCCTGCTTAGAAGCTCACTGGCAGAGCTCACCCAGGTGCCCTTTCTTTCCACAATTCATGTAACACATACAGGCAAGGGTATGATGTATTTCAGTTTAAATATAGATAGATAGCATCTTCTATCTTCCAGGGCAGTTTGCCAAAGCCCATCATTATTCATGAATCATCACGAAACATTTAAGTCCTGCTTATATAATTAGAAAATCTGACCGGGCGGGGGGGGGGGGCGAATTTCAGAGTGAATTTGGACACATTTTTTAAAAACTCTCTGCTACTAAATATTTTTAAATAATAATAATAAAAAAAATTATTGTCATTTAATATTTAACTGGGTTTTACCTGGAAATACAAATTTTCAGCATCTGAAAAAAAAATCCTTGACTGGTTGGGAAATCTATCATCATTTTTCCCAAAGTTGTCTCATTTTACAGTTTCAAGACTCGAGTTACCCCTCTGCCTTTTAGAGGATGCAGACGCACAAGCCGCATGGCTAACAAAAGACATTATGTTCCAAGGAAGTAAGCCGATAAACCATGGAAGTCCAAAATTGACACAGTCCTGATCTTCAGCTATGATCCAGTAGCCTCAAGTCAAAGCAGGTTAATCTAGGCATGGGAACAAGTTTCTACTGCCAGTGACATCACACCCACTGTGCTAGCAGAGACCCATAAGGGGATACTGGCCATTGTCCTGTATGTGGCAGTTGACACATACACTTACCTAAAAGGTAGGGTAGCTGCAGCCTTATATAGTTGATACTCATAGCTACATACGCCACTTTCCTCTGCTGTGATCAACATTCATCTGAAGGAGGCTGTTTCTATGCAAGCAGGGGTTTCCTTTCCAGGAAAGGAAACTTCAAATGACCAACGTTTCTGTCCCTATGAAGGAAACCCTAGGCATAAAGAAGCAGCCTTGTTCAGCCTGATGCCAGTCATGGATGGGGGAAGGGGCAGGGAAGTATACCCAAGCGTGGCTGGTCACATGAAGAAGGCAAGGTTCTTTTCAATTCTTGGTTTCTTCACATGTTCCATGTACTGGGGAACTAAAATGAATGTATGAAGAAAAGCAGAACCAATGCACAACCAAGCCATTTTTATCTTGGGCTTGGGGCCCAGCTAATAGGAGGTGGTGTCAGCCAAAGAAAACTGTTCCCACACAATGCACACTTGCAATCTTGTTTAGTGCTGGCCAATGCCAGATTGAATGGAGCCAGAGTGCAGACAGCTTAATTGCTGATTAACTTCAGCTACCTTCTCATGAAAATGTGAATGTTCACCAATATTCCATAAGGTTCTGATGAATCTTGGTTTGGATTCACTGATAGGGTACGAAGGGTAAAGGGCTTAAGGAGACAAAGTGCAAAGCTAAAATGGGTCTCATGTCTTCGATGCTAGCCCATCCATAAGTTGGAGCTGCACTCGGTGTAAGTTCAGAAGCTTATCTACTACTACGGTGAGGCCCTTGTATGTATGTGTGTAAAGCACACTAGTTGTAGTTAATTTCTAAATTGTTCTAAGCCTATTTTTTATTTGGTTTATTCATATTTTTCCCCAGAAGTATTTTTCCTTTTTATTTTTGCTTTTTCCTATGCTTTAAATAAAACAAAACCTTCTCCACATTTGATGGGCTCATTGTGTCTGATTAATCCAATATGAGGTATATTTGTATATCACTTAAGTATCAAGTATCCTATGTACCAAAAGGAGGTTGGGCAGCTCCCATGCATAACAGGTGTGGGAAGCTGCCCTATTCAAAGTGTAATTCTGACCAGAATCCAGCTGGGGATTTATACTAGATTTAAGACCAGTAAAATCAGCCACAACCAGAGCTAAGACAAAGCTTAAGCAATGCATAGCCCTCAGCTATAAGAAGCATAACTTCACAGAAACAAGGAAGGAGGGAGGGAGGGAGCCTGGCTTGCATTTTAAAGAGCTTTCAAAAAGAAAACGGGTGGTATACAATCTGACTTGGTTATTCTCCCTTGTGTGATAAATTATCAGCTAGCAACCTTCTCAACAAGATTCGTTCTTGATATTGCTGCAGTAGCACTATATTGATTTGTTGACCCCAAGTATCCATGCATATATTATTAGGGCATTTCCAAACAAAACCCCGTTTTCATTTTGCCTTGCAAACTAGTCTGACGAATGGGATCCGATGGTTTAATTATCTCAGTAAACATAATCATGGCACTGCTAACTACACCAGAGAGCCCTTTATTTCCCCGATTTCTCCCCACCCCCCAGCAAGGCAAGCCTCCTCGTAATGAAGGGCATGCTGTATTAATGATGCTGAAAATCTCTACGGAAAACATTTGAGGTCCAACTCATAACATTATGCCAGAATTACATGCACAGAAGACTTTTTAATAATCTTTGTTTCTTAATTTAACTTTGATTGGTGCTGAAATCCATAGCGGCACTCAACGGCTCGCTTTTCCACTGCCATCAGCACTTCTGCTCCATAAATTGTACAAATGTACACGGCTTCTTCCATCAGTAGGCTCCTTCAAGCCTTATATATAACCTCTCCAGAAGAAAAAAAATTGGCTGCAGACAATTCCAGGATAATGTTACCACTTCTAAGGCACTTCAATGTTGTCCCGGGCTGGGACAGCCAGATCTACCCAAGCCCTATGAGCAAATCTTCTCTTTCAGCTGCAGTTTTAACCTTCAGAACCACAGTTGTTTATTTCGAACTACAAGGAAACACAAACAACCTGCAAGCAGCAACTCTGCTCTTTCTGCCTGCATATCGCCATCACCCTCCCACTCATTTCAACATAGCAACACCACATGGAGACAACTAGCAAAGCAATCCCCTTTCGGGAAACAACCAATATATAAATCTTCAAGCGTAACTTGTATCTACAGCACCCAAGGAGGGATGCCGAAGAGATTCTTCCGGTCAAAATATCACCTTGAAGGATTTCACATTACCTGATCCTGCTTGTAGTGGGGTATCTTTCATTTTGACTCTGTTTATCAAAAGTCTACACCAATGCAAAGTGCTACTGTTTTCACTTTGCATCTTCTGTGTGTCATAAGCCATCAAGCTACATGATTTATGATGACCCAACTGGGTTTTTGGGGTACAAGAAATGGTCAAAGAGTGGTTTATTCTTTCCACCACCCACCAGTGAGTTTCCAAGACCAAGCACAGATTTGACCCAGATATCCTAAGTTCTAGTCCAACACCCTTACAGAGTTCAGAATTCATGCTGACTACACATGCACACTTGTTAAAACACTGGATGAATACGAACCTTGATGTCATCCAGAGTCTACAAAAGCTACTCTTTGGGTCCATAGCTCCCAGAATCTCCCAGCCAGCCTGCAGCCCCCAAAAAGTAATTTCCATAAAATCTGGTAACAAAGGGGCAAAGATACCTTTATGCGCGGTGACTCCTTTGATGCATATGCGCGGAAGAATGGATTGACAAAAAAATGGAGAGCAGAGGCCCCTTGATTCATTTTGTACAGAATCCTAATAAACGTGCATATGTTCTCTTCCTCACGTTCTTCTTTCCACATGGAGTGGGGTGGGAGGTAGAATTAGGCAGCCACTGTAGCAATCTATGCTTGCTGCAATTTCAAAACTAATTTTAGCCTTTTTTAATTAAATCAGAAGAAAACAGAACAGAACGTGGTGAAGAAGCAAGTCACTGAACAAGAGCAAAAGGGAAAGTGTGAGTTCTGCTCTTACAAAATAGTATACTGCAGAACTAAACATTTGGAGACACTCACAGCTTAGCCGGCCACCAGTGTAAGAACAATACAGTTATACGGGGCCTATAATATTTTATTTATTTATTTATTAGATTTATACCCCGCCCATCTAGACCGAAGTCTACTCTGGGCGGCTAACAATAAAAAATGGAAATCCTGTCACTGATCTGCACCTCCAAATAGAATTTTTCCTGTTCAGGGTTCCACCCCATCAGACATGTCTTCTAGGATAGCATCATCCAGGACTCTGGCCTGGACACAGAATTGAAGGCTGAAGACCCTGTGGTGCTAACGCGAAGCAAAATGTGTCCCAGGTCCCACTCCTGAGCCAGTAAGGCCTGAAACTTGCAAACCTGAGGCTTCCATGCCTGCAACAACCTCCTGACTGGGAAGGCCCAACCTTCTCCAGGAGCTCTATAATCCTAGCAGTTAGCGTGCCAATGGCCGCACAAACTTTAAAACCTTCTTCCAAAATGTTTGAGGTCCGTCTTCCCTCCTCAATATAAGATATCTGAAAGTCACTCAAACTGAAATCTTCCCAGAACTGATCACCTTCTGCTCTGCAGTGACTAATGATACAGACAAGTGGTCAGACTAGTCTAGTTAGTCCTGTAGGAAATTTCTGCCTGGTAGTAGGTCTCAATGATTTTGAAGAAGAAACCCTCCCAGCCCAACCTGGAAATGCTCAAGATTGAAATGTTAAAAAGTTTTATATGCAGGCAGTGGACACTACCACTTCTCCAACCATGCACATAGAGCCCTATCTGCATGCTGTGATCTAGGCACAGGTTATCAGAGATTTACAATGTTCATCAGCAGGTATCAGAAGCTCAATCTACTGGCAAGTTCTCCCGTGCCAATCCATATGCACTGAATGAGAGCTGTGAACAGCAATGCTTTTGCTATTTCTTCCACCAACACAGGTTCCACTGTACCTGAGCTACTCCACTGTCAGTGGGTATGTGCCAGTTAAACCAGGACTGGCATATTCAACATTTAGGCAGTAATTAAGAAAGTTGATCATAGCATCCGGTTGCTGATGCTATATTGTTGTATACTCTACCTGTTTCTTCCAGTTTTGAACTTCTATCTACAACACCAAAGTCTGCCTTACAAATAAATTTCAAATGGAATGCATTTGACTCCATGTCATTTTTAACATATACATGTTGTGTATATGCCACTTCCACAAATACACCTGAAGTATAGAGCAACTTTTGAAATTGTGAGGTTTAATTTTAAAAATCAGCAAGCATCTATACCCCCTACCCTTTTCCTTACACCTGAGAGTTGAAAAGAATTATTGCTATCAAATTTTTTGACTGGATCTCTGAAGCCAAATCAATTTTTGAGATGTGAAATTGTAAGACCTCACACATGAATTATGCCAGCATTTTTGTCCACTGCTATTCATCATCAGTGGGTTATTCATCTTATAGCAGAGCAACATCCGTCACCCTTGAACTTTAAGAGATGTACTTTGGGTTCATTCAGTCGCTGTGAGAAAAAAATCACAAACAACCCCAACAGCACTTGCAGGAACCTGTCTCAAATGACTTCAGAAATGAAAACAAATGTTAACATGAAAGCAGCTCTGAAGAAGATGGTTGCAAGGAAGCCGGAGGTGGTGGGATATTTTTCTAAGAACCTCAGCTCTTGCAGATGCTAATCTTCTTATACAAGAAGTCACCTGGCTGAAGGACTATACGTTCCTATCTGTCTTATATATGCCATTTCCACAGCAATGCTGCCAATGTGACACACCCCTACAATTAAATCTATCAAGTTAATTTGCATTTTGAGCCCAATCAAGAGTTGAAGCAGGACCATTAGCCACCCAAACTGCTCCACTGAGGAAAGAATACATCTTTCATGAAAAGAAAACAGTGAAAGTTTTGCCGTGGATTTCAACCAGATCTACGCATTATCAAATGACCTATATTATATACCATGCAGCTTTTTTCTGCAGCATAAAACTTTGGCTTTGATCTGCAATGCTGAAGCTAAGGATATTTACTCTTTTTATCCTGAATTATCATATTCTTAAATCTATATCATAATATGACATTTAGGGTCTCTTCCAGCCTTACCATTCCACAGAAGGTCTCTGGTGGATTTCCACATGTTATATTAGGTGGATCCAGGTTTACTTTCACATATTTCATCATATCCATGGCTTCTGGTTGACAGGCTGTGTAATCCCAGAACTTTCCTTCATCTGTGTAAATCTGGGTTTTACACACATCATAGTGACCCCATACTGAAGGATAGTGCTGTATCACCGACGACACAGTAACCCAAAGGGTGTGAAGCGACAAGAATCTTGACAAATACATCTCTAAATCCTTGACAGGGCCTTGATAACTATAACCAGTTTATATTATACATCTATGTACACATAGGCGGCTGACGTTATTGTAAAATGTGTTCCAGAATCCTATGAGCAAGATAATGATTCTTGTGGTTTTTTTAAAAGTTGAAAACTTTGGTGGAAGCCTATCATACTGAAGAGATGTTGTTCAAAGTAATCAGAAGGATGTTTGTTGCATTCAAAGGTGGATCTGGGGTCTTTTAGCACATATGAAAATATCGTTCACAAGCAGATGACAAGTTTAGCAGGGTTTCCGGTCATCAGCAGGGCTGTCAGTAATCCTGAGCAATCCTTCCCTTCCCCCACACATGAGGGATAGCCAGACAGACGGATAAATCAGTTGGTAGAGCAAAATGATGAGCGTCTACAGCCTCTCTGACATCAATCATTCTTTCCTTCTGGCACCAGCACCCTTTTAGAAACAATAAAAGTAAGAGTTATTGTCTAAGGATCAATGCATTAGAAAAGATATGATATGTTGACATTTCAAAAGCCTTGATATAATATAAGGTAAATTGGAATAATCTCAGTAACCTTTATCAGAGATGCTACGTGGGAATGAATCAGGCATCAGAATCACTCACTGCCAAAATTATTTTGACGTGAGAGATTTCACTCCTTTCTAACAAAGACATATGGAACATTCTCTGGGAGTTCTGGGATTTCCCTCCCTTCCACCCACCCCTTTCCATTTGTTTGTTTCAAAAATATTATTTGCAAAACCTAAGAGCAAGCACTTAGAACCGTTCTCGTATTTCATAACCAGATCAGGGACATAAATCCCAGCCCACCCAACGTGGCGGGTCTTTTATTTCAATGACAAAGGACTGACAACAACTTGAGTGCTTTTCATCTCTTGCAAAGACCTCGGAGAGCTCGAAATGTCTCGTATACATCTTAGCTTTTGTTAGCTTAATAAGAGAGATATTATGAGCACACTTCTGTCTCTCTGGATATTTTTCTCATTAGTATTGGAAGAGCTCGGCTTCTTTTGTTTAATTGTGTTTAATGACAATGATAACAGTTGGCTCATTTACAGTTTATAATAATAAATCCCCCCTGTTTAGACTTTCTGAATTTTGATGATGTGATGATGATGATGATGATGCACCTATTTCCATAACAGAAACTATCCTCCCAAAGTCCCTCTCTATTCACTGGAGCTGAACATAAAACATTGTGCTTTAGTTTCAATGATTTAAAAGCAACATCTGAAAGGAATGGGGAAGGGGACATAAACCTATGCCACATTTCCAGGGATGGGCACCTGACTTGACCCCCTTATGGTTCTTTTCAAACCTCCTGCAATGAATTCCTCCTCAGCCTCCTGGTATTCTAGTGCATTTTCGTTTTGCTATAATGAAAGGATTGCCCATCATTTTCTTCATAAGGACAAGGTGGGAAATGTTTTCAAGCTCTAAGACATGGAAAGATTCCTCACCCAGACCAACTTGTGGCATCTCTTCCTTGGCTTTAGAGCAGTGGTTCCCAACCTTGATGTTTTCGGACTGCAACTCCCAGAAACCCTGGCCAGCACAGCTGGTGGTGAAGGCTTCTGGGATTTGCAGTTCAAGAACACCTGGGGACCTAAGGTTGGGAACCATCACTCTAGAGTGGAACATACCGATGTTCAAAAATGGAAACATCCCAGAACATTTCAGCCACATTGGTTCCTGGCCATGCTGGCTGTAGCATTCTGAGAAATGTAATCCAAAAGAACAATAAAAATAGTCCTGCCTCTGTGAAGCCCTTCATGGTAGACTGTGTTAACTCTATTACAAAGTCTGGTCATGAGTTCATCCAGGTATTCTGGATCAGCAATCCAGCATCTGGAGATTACTGTCACCCCTGAGAATACAGGATTTAGTCATTCCTGGTCTAAGCCCCAATCCTAAGAACATACACAGTCAAAAACATTTCTATATGCCAACTCATTTTTCTTTAATGACGGAGTCCAAGCAAGAGGATTCTGAGGGAACAAGAATGTGATCCATTCCAGTGAGTATTTCAAGACAAAGAGCACAACCCTAGAACCATGTCTTAACCAATATATTTATGATGATGATGCCATCATATCTCACCACCTAACTAAATCTTCATTCTTGACAAGTTAAAATGTGTAAAAAATTGAAAGCTGTTCACTTCCATTTGCTCATTTGAAGTTTGACCTTCTAGTTACAGAATTATTTTCTGCAGGGCCACATATAAGGAAAGAAGGCACTGGTTTGGTTATTTCTACAGCTTTTTTCCAAAACACTCACTATCTGAAAGAGGGGGAACAGGGGAGGGGGGGATGGGGAGAGAGGAGGGAAGAGAACCTAGTCTTCGAAGCAATTTTGTAAACAAGTTCTTTCTACTCAAATAAGGCACAGTCGTGAAACCGAACTTAGCTGCAGATCCCACACAGTGCCAACAGATGGTTGAGTTGTGTTTCCATAGCAAATTACAATAATTGCCTTATGGATGCAGTGCAATTTCCTATTATATTCATTTCATAAAATGGTTATCATACAGCTGTTACATGCAAAGCATTGTATAAGAAAGCGTATTGGCTAGTCCAAATTCGCTTTTAGCGATGCGCTTCCACAACACTCAAACTTCAAATTGTCACAAAATTAGATGCAACTTTAAGAAAAACAATTAGAATATATGTCTTAAATTTACAACACCTTGTACAAGGTCTCTTTTCATCTTCTATATTCTTCATTTTCTCGAATTATCCCCAAATTATATTATGTGTTTATTCAGTAATTTAGACACAGTGTTTTATATACTCCAGATTTTGGAGGTTCTTCCACTGTGTCATCCAAAAGGCACATTTCAGAAAGACTACATGAATTTTTAAATGAGTTTTCACGGAGGAAATAATTCCCTTTCTTACATAATTTGATAAATAAATTAAATACATGGTTACCAAAAAATCTACCTAAGATGTGGTGATGAAGGAATATTTTTATGAACAGCCATGTTTCTTTTTCTTTTTTATGTGACTGTGGAAATAGGCCCTATTATTTCCCTACAACTTACTCCCGAGTAAATGAATTTAAACAGGCTACAGTATGTCTAATGTAATCTGAGATATTCTTCCTCCTCCAATCCCCAACGTCTTTCTTATCTTCAGGAAATGAACAGAAGCAATTTACGATCAAGAATGCAAAAGGCTGAGATCAAATCCAAAACTGGATGTTACCTCACTAGTCACTGGGCTACACCCTTTCTCCTGCATAATGAATTCTTATTAAAGCAAGTTAGAGCCCTGATGATGGTCATTACATTGAATTATAGACTACTGCATTGATCCAGTTCAGTCTGCTGAGAAGGGGGAAATGATGACAGCCACACAGGTGATTTGAGTATGAGACATATGCCAGAACATGCTACCGGCATGCTTGACAAGGAGCAGCCAATTATAGCTTAAATTTTTGGCACCTGTCCAGTATGTGATTAATGGCTTTCCATTACCTTTCAGACATATTATTAATGTATTAAAAATGTCATGCTTTGGCAAGGGCTAACATAGCATAGCTTCGCTGGTTGTGAGCGATTAATGAGCTCTGGTTGACACAGAGGGCGATACTGACTAAATATCATATAATAAGGTTCATAGAGTTTGGGAACACGATCATATATCCCATATGAGATTTGTTGTGGCATCATAACACTCAGATCTTAATTATCAAAAATCACAACAAAGCAAACTTTTTAACATCCCAAAGAACTTGAGGACCACTACTTCAATCCCTGATTTTTAGTAGAAGTGGCCGTTATTTCAGTGCGATTCAAGTTATCATAGTCAAATGCAGTTTCCAACTGAGCACACCTAAGATTAAAAACTTTTTGGCACTGGTATTGGTCAAAATCTTTAAAGAATACAAGCAACAGGAGGTAGGATTTCCCTGTATATTTTCCATTCCTATCTGATCCATCACTACAAAGGGTCAATAACTGAGATATGCCTAATATTGCAATCTTCTCTGACTTTATAACCTCTGCTTACCATCCAATTGAGAAATCTGCTCTGTTGAACTGAATTTATTGGCAGAATCTCATACACACAAACTGATGTCTTCACTGACTGAAGAAGGAAAGGTGCTGAGGGAAAAATAGATTATGCCAACTACAGTACATTCAGTAAAGCCGTAGCACATGGCAAGCAGGAGCTGTCCTTTGTTACTAGTGATAACTCATCACTCTGAAAGGATTTTGACCCTTGAATTTCTGCATGGGCCCTATTCTCTACAGTCATGGAGAGGAAGGATTCCCTGCCCACCAAGAAGTCACAGATCAAAATACCAACGGCCAACATTGTGAAGGTCGTCTGATAGAGTTCTGAAAATGCAACAAAACTGGTGAAGCATTGGGTACACAGTGTAGACAGAAGCAGTCCCAATTTTAAACATCTGTTCATCAAGCCCTAAACAAAGTGCTCCAAACGGCTTCCCAAGGAGCAGTCCCTTCCTCGGCATCTAGATAGGTGGCTGCCATCCAGGTTCACACGTTGCGTTCATTATGCACAGCAAAACCTGATCCCCCCCAAAAGTGCATCCCAGCTGTAATTAATTATGATTAAAGACAACTGTCAATGCTGATTAGCATTTGCTGGCAAACGCTGCTTCTTGTAGTGGGCTCGGTTGCTGTGCGTGGACGACCTTCTCCACCCACACTCACAATGATCATCCTCTCATTAGAAAAAATTGTCACCAAGAAGCTGACGGGGTGTTTTTATCAGGAAAACTCTCCAGGTGAGGACCGTCTCTCCTTCACTACCTGGATTTTTAAAATAAATTAAAAACATACAATCCCAAACACCAGGACTAGACTTATTTACTTAGAAATGAGTGCCACCCTAAGCTTACAAGGAAGTAAGCTTAGGTTTGCAGCCTTTTGTTACACCCTAACACAGAAATCAGATAAAATTTAATCCTTTGGTTTCATGTGATAACATTTGCTTAAACACAAATACAGATAGATACACAGAAAATCTAATCATCCATAAACTGGGTTCATAAATAGTAATTTGAGAAATGCCATGTTATAGTATCCCGTACAGATTTTTCCTTTTTCAACTCTTCACAACGTTTTGGTTGTGTTTTCTTAAAATGTTCCATTAATATTCTTATAAATGTAGCCCAGAATGTGAAACAATAAGCCCCGTGCTGCCTGCATTACCCCCAGTCCTCCAGAAACCAGATCTCTCTCCACATTTAAAACCAAGCTGCTGCTTTTCAAAAATTAAAATGCTAGTTTGGCCACTTAATAGGAGCACATAACAGGCTTTTATATTTTATCGTTTCAGGTGTGGATCAGAGGTAAGAAAGGGCAATTTTTCACCTTGCCGTACCACACCGAAAACATGATACAGTGTGAAGTCTCTGCACTGAAAGCCAACCCACTGCTTTTCATAAATGTTAAATTAGTCTCCTGAACAAACAAAAATTAGAAGCATACGGGGCATATGCTTTACGCCCTCAGGTTTGAAAGGCAATAAGATCCATTTTGGAGAAGGGGAAAACCCAAAAGGATTTTGGTGGCAGAGGTATAATTTTTGTTTTAAAAAAACCCAAACAACTAATGATGCAGTTATTCCCCCCTCTAGAAAGTATAAAGAATATTGAAATTCTCACTGGTATTAAGAGGGAAGAGTCCGATGAAAGGGTCCTAAAACAATTTAAGGCCACCGTACACCATTGTAGGTTTCTGTTTCCTACATATGGAAAACAGTACAGGAATGTTTCACCTTTTACCTCCTTGTTAGTATTTCCAAAACGGTGTGAAAAATGAACCACATGCTCTACTTCCAAAGCAATAATATTCCTAACTGTTCAGAGAATGTACAATAATAACCCTCTCAACTACAAAGCCTCCCTCTGTCTTTAAGTACGTAGTTCCTACAGAAATACCTTTCTTTTGCAATGGTTAGGCATAACACCGATATTATCACTGAGGGGCTTTTGGGAAAAGACTAGTGCATGCATATTATAAAGAAAGTTGAGCGAATGCAATCACAAACTCTGGCAGCCTTCCTGCGCATGGTGTGGAAATTCTACTCAAATTAAAAGACTTACCTATGAGTAATTCTCTGCAAAGGACCATCTCCTACGTCCTTTCCATACAGTTATGCAGAGAACAGTCAGCTTGAGAAGCTGAATAGCCCTGGTTTCACTGAAACACTGCTATACCTTGAATAACTAATCTGAGACAGTTGTGGGTGAAATTTAGGCAGGAATATTGATCAAGGTATAACTATCGAACTCTTACAAACTGCTGCTAAATATTTTGGACAAATTCAAGCAATACCTTTTACAGAACTAGCATTTCTCTTTAAAATAACTGAATTAGCTCATACATACATACATGCATACACCCCCATACACACACACATACATAAATATAAAGATCTATATTAAGATATATAGAGATATAGATAGAAAGATATATATCTTTGATAGTATATTTCTACACACATTCACTAAGAAGTAAGCCTCATTGAGTTCACAGGGATTTACTCCTGGATAAATGGGCATACGATTGTGGCCTGAATATTCTTTTCCAAACACATTTAATAAATGGGCTGTGTGGGTGATCATATTTTTTGGCTGCTAGTGAGGTGCTCTGCGTATTTGTTCATTTTCACATATTTGAAAAATAGAAAGCTGACAAAGAAAGAAAAGTATTCCTCAGTCTAAGGCCACTACCCTTCTCTTTAAGGCAACAAGATCCAGAAACTCAAGAGTTCTATCTGTTGATTACAACTTTACTTCACAGCTCACTATCAATTGATGATTCAAGTTTTCTACAAGGTGAACTCAGTTTTTGCCCCAACATTGAACAGGTTGAAGGAAACCTCCTGTTCTTTTAGACCTGAGGCAGAAATACCTCCCTGGGTATTTTTTGTTGTTATATTTTTATATATCTCCCCCCCCCCCTTTGCAGAAATCTTTAATCATATAACAGAAATTCACAACTGGGATTCAGAATTAATTAGCAGTTGCCACTCAATTCTGTTCAAGGTTTTTCAGTACACTCCTTGTTTAACAAGCATGTTGTCTTATCATACTTCTTGTTAACATTTTTTATATTTATAATTTTTTAAAAAAAACTAAAGTTGAGGAAAATCAGTTCCTTTTTTGCTCTAAGTGCAAGTGAGGTCTCTCCCTTCCTTAAATCCAAAATTCTTTCCCCCCCCCCCTTTAAAATAACTAAGCTATTCCATGTCAGCAAAAGAGAACTGACCGAAGGCTTCCATATGAACCAGAATTTAATCCGATGGTTCAGAGTTGGAAGACACTTTACTAAAAGAACCAATATTACCAGTTGGAGATATGCCACCAGGGAAGGCATCTCCAGCAACACTGCCTCAAAAGAAAAGATGCCTGTTTCTCCCATAGACAGAAAATTATTCAGTATGTTATAATAGGAAGTCCTATTATAAACAAAGCCTCAGAAATCCGCTCCAGCACAATTTTCTTCTCGCAACCGTAGAGGGATTGCGAATCCGGCGGTCTTCTCAGAGGAAGACCCCCGATGAACGGTAGAGGGCGCAGTTTCTATTTGAATCTAAGTTTGATCTCTTTTCCCTCACCTAAAATCTCTTAATTGGTTACTGCACGGGAGGAGGGGTGGAGAAAAAGGCAATAAAATCACAATCATTCTACTTGCTACAAAGGTATCCCGTATACGACTGCGCTCCATAAACATAAAAGTATCGACGCCAGCCCCCCCGTTCTAAAACATGCACGTATAACATACAGATATTACCAACCCAACGCGGGTGCCTGTCGTTTCCTCTCTCTTCCCACCTTTACAATTTTCCCGAGATCTCTCTGCCAGCTCCAGCACCTCTTCCAGCGGGGCCGGATCATCCCTTCCAACCCGCCGGGCACCCACACTAGGTTCCCTTTTATGCGACCATCAGACTGAGGGGATGAAAATGGGGTGGGGTGTGTGTGTGTGAAGAAGCCAACTGGTTGGCAAAAAAAAAAAAAAAAAAAAAGTCCTAGCCCTTCCCAGGTGTAAATAATTGCAGCGCAGCTTTAAGTTTCCTAGGAAGGCAGATTCCCACTTGCCCGATCCCCGGGAAGAAAGAGAGAGAGAGAAAGAGAGAGAAGGGGGGGGGGAACACCTCTTTGGGAAGTTCGTCGCCCCCTTTTCCTCTGCTTTGGGGAACCCCACAACATAGTTCAGGAAGGAGGGTCAGAGAGATCAGCACCGTAACTCACCGTACGGGGCGATCGCCGTGCATGAGCGAGAGAGGGAGAGGGAGGCCAAACAAGTCACCCACCGCCTGCACTTGGGACCCTCGGGCCAGTGCCGGGGCTTCTGTCCGTTCCTCGCTGGGCAGCCGGGGGTGGAGGGGTGGCCGGGTTCCCCGGTGGCCCCGCTTCGGCCGCTCCTGCCCAAGTGCGCCGCGGGTCTCGCCTCCTCTGCTGTCACGCGCGGGAGAAGAAGCAAGGGACAGAGAGGGGGGAAAGAAAGTTGCTGCTCACGCCAAAAGGAAAAAAAAAAAAAAAAGGGGGGGGGGGACTTGAGATCGGTGACCGGGCGAGGCGAAAGACGACGACGACGACCAGGGGAACTCGGGCAGCTCCGGCTCGGCGCTGCCTTGACGCGCGCCCGGTGGCTTGGCCACTCCTCTGGCGCTGCCCCTTTGGAGCTCAGCCCGGCTGGGCCGGCGACGGGGCGGGAAGCCGGAACCGCTCGCCGTTCAGTCGCCGAGAGGCAGGGAGCCGACGCGGACGGCGGCGGCGGCCAGGGCTGCGGCAGCGGGGCGGGCGGCAGGGCTCGCTGACCCGAGGCGGTCTCTTCGCGTCTCTTCCGCTGCCCCTTGCTCTCGCTGTCGCCTCACCGGCCGTCCCCCCCACCCCACCCCCACCCGCCACTCCCTCCTGCCGCCGCCGCCGCCGCTTCGGCCGTCCAGTCCGCAGCCCCGCCTTCGCCTTGGCCCCGCGCGGGCTCTCCCGCGTCTTCCCCGCCGAGGCAGCGCCGCACTTCGCGGCCTCAAACTTTTCGCGGGGAAGGGGCGCGCGGCGGTCGCCGCTGCTGCTGCTGCTTGCCCGCCGCCGAACGCCGCGGCGGCTCGAGGGGCGGCTGGTGGTGGTGGTGGTGCTGCTGCTCTTGGTGCTGGCGGTGGTCGTGGCGGTGCTCCCGCGGCGGCTGGTGGCGGTGTGGCGGGACCCCCCCCGCGTTCATTTTATTTTCGCCCGCCGACGTTGAAGGGACGCGGAAGGGACATATATCACCGCAATTAGCCGGGGCGCCGCCACCCGGCGCCTCTCCTTCGCCTCCCGGGGCGCGTCGCGGCGCTCCAGTCAGAAATGTCACTGCACATCAGCGTCGACGGCGGCCAGACACGGGGGAAAGCACCTCGCCGGGAAGCGGCAGGCGGGCAGCCGCCGCCGCCACCCTCCGCACACGCGTCCACGCATCCACACGCGCCCGCCCCGGTCCTGCTTTTTTGGTGTGTGTGTGTGCTGGGTTGCAAATTCTCCTTGGGCGGCGGCGGCGGCGGCACCACCTCGTCGCCGCGGCCCCTGCAGTGGCCGACAGAAAACTTAAGGACAGGACGCGGTGGCTGGGGAAGGGAGGGAGGACAAACGGGAGAGCAAAAGCGAGGCGCAGAAGGGGCGGCACAGACGTTTCACTTAAAAGCAATCTTCGCCCGCAACTGCCGGCAAGTAGGGAGATTGCAAACCTTATACCACCTCCAGCCCGGAGCGCGCCGAGCGGTCCTAACGCCGACGGGGTCTCGGCCTGCCTCGGTCTCCCCCGTGCCGCCCGGCATCATTCCACTTAACGCACCCCCCGAAATAGACCCCTGTGCCACTCCTTCACTTCGCCATCGACCCCCCCCTCCTCATTCGTCGTTCATCTTGCAAGGCAAAATAAGAAAAAAATATTATATATATATATATTCTATCCTTGCACGGATGCTGGAGGATACCCTGCGAGACAATAATCCGATCCTAAACAGGTTGACTTGGGAATCGATTTTTCTCAATGCTCATAACGTCCAAGTTTAGGTGATTTTAAGACTGCAACTCCTCCTTAGGCGTGTAGGTTGCGTTCGATAATTATGTAGCGTTTTAAGGTTAAAAGGAGCCCGTAGTTATTAAGCGGAGGCAGCAGAATGGGTCATTTGTGAATGGCCCACGCGTCTCAAGTCATCCCTGCATTAAACACGGAAGCCGTCGTCTGGAAGGAACGGCTTTCTTTGCTTCCTTGCCATTTCGACTTGTGGGCATCCCTTGAAACTCTTTTAAGTGTCACACGGCGTTATTCTCGTTTTAACTCAGCTATGCTATGCCAGGGCAGCCAAAAATGCTTCCTTCTCCATTCAATGTATAGAAGATGACTGGATTGACAGCTGACTTCCACTCTGGCAAATGGGTAGTGTCCAGTCCGACCTCCTCTCCCTGAAGCAGGATAGTTAAGGGGCCCCAGGAGAAGCCATTACGACACACCACAGCCTGCCCTCCAAGGCAAAGACCCGTCTCCTGGGCCCCAAGAGAATGGCTGGTGGAACTCTGCCTGCTGAGCTGGTTGACCCACTCTGCTCAGTGGCAGGGCCAGCCCTGCTGAAGCTCTGGGTTTTTTTTTTTTTTTTGCTGCTGAAATAAGCTGTGGAATTGATGAATAACTGGACACAATAGAGCGAGGATTAAGGACTTTCTGGGCTTCAACCATTAGAGAAGGAGAAACATACACATAGTCTGAGGTTTCACTGAAATCAAGGACCCTTCAAAAGGTTTCACTATGGTTGTATCTTGCCATAGGGTAATATCACAATTAAACCACAGTAATAGACCAAGGACCTTCTGAACCTCTGTATCTATGCACATAACATATTGGGGGGGGGGGGGGAGCTCTATTAAAATCGTTGGAACTTGTATCTGAGTAAATATGCACAGGATTTTATCCAATGCCTTCATAGGTTTTCTTCTTTGCTGCCGTAGACAAAGGATGTTGTATTGCAGCGGAAGTTAAACATGTTTAAGTCCTATTGATTTCATGTATTCACCCTTAACCCTCCTATGGAAACCAATAGGACTTAAAAGGGGCTTAACATTGAGTGGATTGTAGCCTCAATTTATTGCTCTCTGTACTGCACTTTTGTACCAGATGATGCTCAAGACACCTATTAACAATAATACAAATATGATTTAATTAAGTATAATGCAATAGTGAAACAATATGCTTTTTCAAACTGCAAAAACACAAAGAAAGTAAAACAACAATAACATCATTGACAGCATGGATAAGCCAAATGTGCCCCTCCAGATATTGTGGGACTGCAACTCCCAGGAGGCTGAGTCAGTACAGCCAGTGGTGAGAGATGCTGGGAGATGTAGTTCATCTCCACCTGGGGGGGGGGGGCTGCACTTTGCCTATGCATGTTGCCACCAATGTTATTGCTGTTTTACCTTTCTTGTGTTCATGTGTTTTTTTCAAAAAATGTATTGGCTGAAATCCTGTTGGCCAGTAATTCAAACAGGGTAGCTTTGGGAAGCAAATTGATGTAAGTTAAGACATCTCCATAGGCATTATCTGTTGCATGCTGAGTCACATGGTTTGGGATGCAACAGATAATGCCTATGGAGATGTCTTAACTTACAGCAGTTCACATCTAAACGTTATGCTGTTTGTATAACCATACAATAGGATTTCAGCCATTGTATCACTATTGTATTATATTTAATTATGCAGTATTATATTTAGTTATACGGTACAGTATTGGTGTTAGCCATCTTGAGCATCATCTGCTAGAAATTATGACAGAATTAGACTAATGAGTTAAGATAAATTACAGCATACTTACAAATCTGCTTAAGGTCAGGAACGTAACTAAACAGAAATGGTTTTGCCTGCTGGTAGAAGAACATACTCAGAGATGGAGCTAAGCAGGTCTCCTCTGGTCATTTTGGTGTGAGAAGTTTGCATTTCGAGCACTTTCAGACATTCCTTGGAAGCCAGAAGCTCTAGATGTATGAGACTTTTTGTTTTCGTTTATTTATGGCTATTGCTTCCCGTACACTTTAGCCAATGCTAAAGTACATGTTTGGGGGAGTCGTATTTCCAAAGATGAGGAATGTTTGTGTTTTGGACTGCAGCTCCCAGAATCCCACAGCCACCTAAATGGTGCCCCCCCTCAAAAAAATGTTTCCCATCTTAGCATTTGCTGGGCTTTGGGTATGGATCCTATCCATACCCAAAGGAGTATTCCACTCCTTATTGGGGCTGTAGTCACAGAATCACAGGAAGGGCTTTGCTGGGTGTCTGAGAATGGCCAGAAAAAGCTTTGTTCTTCCCCTGAACAGTTGTATAGTCTGGGCCCTGAGGGCAAGGGAGTGGACAGCAGTGTCTTGCACACTCACATACAGTGATATTCCTGCCAAAAAACCTTGAGCTGGCACTGTTTTCTATCCTGTTGTCTATGTATTCCAAACATTTTAAACAGCTTATTTGGCAGACCTTTGGCTGTGTATGTCATTGTTCCTACCTAGTACCTTGGACTCTCTGTTTGGCTGACCCCCTGGTTCTCACTATATGTGGGGGATCTGTTAGGTAATTACATTGCTCTCCAGGGCTGGCCCAAGCCTTACATTTTGCACCTCATACCCTTTCCCCCCGAAAATAAGACCTAACCTGAAAATAAGCCCTAGTATGATTTTTCAGGATGCTCGTAATATAAGCCCTACCCCAAAAATAAGCCCCAGTTCAGTGAAACCCCACCCTCCACCATTGTGCAGCAGCCAGAAGATGACATTACTGTATTTGAATAAATGTAGATTGTTGCACATGAAAAAAATAAAACATTCCCTGAAAATAAGCCCTAATGCATTTTTTTGGAGCAAAAGTTAATATAAGACCCTGTCTTATTTTCGGGGAAACACGGTACTGAGGTGGTAATGGTCATGCCGCATTGACTCATGAAGAATTACATGTGCAGCCTGATTCTATCTACTACAACAATTTCTGCCACCCAAAGCTATTGCCTCACTTTATCTTGCAAGACCTGCACTGTTGTTCAAGCTTGCTTGTCCCCCATGTGAAATCTGGCAAATTCTTCTTCATCATCTGAAACATTTCCTGGTATAAGTCCCACCATAATAAAACATGCCTACCTACTACTCTGTTTTCCCCAAAATAAGACCTAACCTGAAAATAAGCCCTAGTATGATTTTTCAGGATGCTCATAATATAAGCCCTACAGAAGAAGATGACATGACTGTATTTGAAGAAATGTAGATTGTTGTGCATCAAAAAAATAAAGCATCCCCTGAAAATAAGCCCTAATGCATTTTTTGGAGCAAAAATTAATATAAGACCCTGTCTTATTTTGGGGGAAACACGGTATATACATATTTATTGTAATATATATATATGTATGTAATGGCAATATACTACTACTTTCTCTCCCTCTCCCCCCCCCCCCCATGGCAATATTATGGCATTATGGAAACTAAGTGAAATAAATTTTGTGACTGTGTTGAGTTATTTGCTGCTAGTAATATGGTTGTTGTGATTGTGTGGGTAGAAGGACAAGGACTGTTTGTTTGTTTGTTTTAGCAATTGGAAGGTAAGCAAAGCTTGGGAAATTCTTTTTCCCCCCCAATTTCCCCAGGGGCTAGTCCCAAACAGCATCTGAAGGTGTATCACCCCCCTAGCAGATATACGAAGTAAGTTTTGTTCTAACCAGAAATGACATCCACAAGTACAATGCTTCACTTTTACCAATTGATTTTGTGAGATTTTAGGGTTGCAGCCCCCAAGTTCATTTCTGCACCCCAACATCATAGCCCTGGTCCTGATTCACAGACCACTTATATCAAAGCCAAGTCTGTGATAGATATACCGTATTTTTCCGTGTATAAAATGACAATTTTCCTAAAATAATTAGAGGAAAAATTGAGGGTCGTTTATACACGGTAGCAAGGAGGGGGAGGGATCAAAGTGTTTTGATCCCTGCTTTCCCCCTCTAATTTTTGCAAAGAAAGTGGAAGGGGAAAGCACCCCCTCCACTTTCTTTGCAAAAAGTGGAGGGGGGAAAGCAGCTTTTTGCAAAGAAAGTGGAGGAGGAAAGCACTTTATTTGCATGAAACTGGAGGGGGAATGCAGGAATCTCTTTCCCCCTCCACTTTCTTGCGAGGAAAGTGCTTTCCCCCTCCACTTTCTTTGCAAAAAGCTGCTTTCCCCCTTCCACTTTTTGCGAGGGAGAAAGCAGCTTTTTGCAAAGAAAGCAGCTTGCTTTCCCCCTCCACTTTCTTTGCAAAAAGCTGCTTTCCCCCTCCACTTTTTGCCAGGGGGAAAAGCAGCTTTTTGCAAAGAAAGTGGAGGGGGAAAGCACTTTCCTCTCAAGAAAGTGGAGCAGGAAAGAAGGAATCACTTTCCCCCTCCACTTTCTTGCAAGGAAGGTGCTTTCCCCCTCCAATTTCTTTGCAAAAAGCTGCTTTCCCCCTCCACTTCTTGCGAGGAAAGTCCTTTCCCCCCTCCACTTTCTTTGCAAAAAAGTGGAGGGGGGAAAGCAGCTTTTTGCTAAGAAAGTGGAGGGGAAAGCAGGAATCAAAGCGCTTTGATCCCTGCCTTCCCCCTCCACTTTCTTGCAAAGAAAGAAATTTTGGGTTAGAAAAGTGGGGGGGCATCTTATACAAGGGGGCATCTTATACACAGAAAAATATGGTACGTGGTTCATTCTGCTGTGATCTAAAAGAAAACACTTGAATTATTGATGGAGATTTTTTCCAGATTTCATTCATTCTGAAGACTACTATTGTAGTGCTATTACAGCAGTGCCACTACTGTTAGTAGTACTAATAGGTACTAATTTTTGCAGTAGCAATAATACCACTTCCTCTGCCATGCTTGCCCTGAGGAACAGAAGCAACATGCAAGGAGAATTATCTCATATTAGACTTAAGTAATGCAGCTGAAATGGCAGGTTGTTTGGCTTTGCTCTTACTTTTTATGTGATGAATTCAATCAGGGTTGTGGGAATACAGGATCTTCTTCCCCCGTAAAATGGCTTGATGAACTATTGAGATACGAAAGTCTGGTGGTCTCACCAGTGCTTTGTTGTTTGTTGTTCCTGGTGCTATAAGTTCAGGACAGTAGCAGCAGCAGGAGGAGAAGTGGTTGAAATGAACGAAAGGATCTGCATCCCCAACATTGAAACATGTCAACCTCAATTCAACACAGATGAAGAAAGAAAAGGCCATAGCGTGCTCCCAAGGACCAAGCAGGACTATCGGGTTTCTCATTGATTCTTCTTGCCTAACTCAGCTTCCAATTTGGTCAATCAATAAGCGATTATTTGGAGATTGATCCAGCCCTACAACTTTAGTGTCTTAAACAGCTTTATTAGTAGTTTCTAACAATAGGGTAGTGAGTGTGTGTGTGGGGGGGGGGAATGCAGTAAGAAGAGAAATGTCTTAATCTAGTGGATATAGCATTAAGAGCAGGGGAAATGCCTGGCATGTTAAGAACTAACAGAATATTTGCATGTCTTCTATCATTTCACTGTTGGAAATGTATGATCCAACTATTTATGTTCATTTCCCACCTTTTTTAGATGGCAAAACAGAAAGATGGTAAATCAATAAGAGAAAACTTTGTTTTCAGAGCAAAGGCTACTTGGATTTTGTGAAATATAAGTAAACCTCTCTGTTTCATTTTCTGTAATACAGTAGCTATATCTCAACACTGAATTGTTATATGAAGTTAGCAAGCGAAATCCTAACAATGTCAGCCAGATGTCCAGAGAAATCCTGAAGATTTCTAATGATTGAGAAATGGGTGAAATTTTCACTTGCCATATTCACTTTATGCAGCACATATTAATGTTCCTAATGGAGCATGTGCAGAGTTACTGGAGAAATATGTCTAAAATCCTTTCAGTATAGTTAAGTGATGCCAAGTGGCTGTTTGGCAGGAACGAACAGGGCATTGAAAGGTGACTTTCTTGGAATACTGACCCCAGAATTCCCTCCAGCTGTGCCAGAGATCCTGAGAGTTATAATAAATTCATTCATTAATTCATTCTCCAAGCTCTGAGAAAGATGCAGTGGATGCTAGAAATAAAATTCAGTTTCCCCACTGCTAATCTTTTTGAAAGCCCTTTGCTGGAACCATCCCATGGGGTCAAAGAAGGAAATTCCATGTACAACTTCCATTTGTACATGTGATTTTCCTGTTGCATTAGGGTAGACGTCTGGAAGATGCTCCTACATCTCAGGGCACCAATGTACTGGATTACTTATTTCAGTGGCTCCCAGCCTTGGGTCCACAGATGTTCTTGGACTTTAACTCCCAGAAACCTTCACCACTAGCTGGGCTGGCCAGGATTTCTGGGAGTTATAGTCCAAGAACATTTGGGGACCCAAGGTTGGGAACCGCTGCCTTATTTGCATCACACAATACTCTGATAACCACTATGAAGATGTCGGCTGGAGAGATTCACAAATGACTATTGGGAGATTGTGTTAAGTTAGAGGTAGGTGAAGAGGACATTGTGTCTGTCTTCTTTAAATATATCTGTTGACTGCTAACTTGAAGCATTCCTGCCATTTGAAAATACATTTCTAACCTGAAAATAAATTTAAAAATCGTCAAAAACAGTCCCACAACATTTGCCATTCAACTACCAGATAGTTCATTCCTGGGAAAGAGGATGTCTGCTTTGTGGAGAGTGAAGATGTTTTACATTTTACCTTTTGTGTGGCAAGGTGTAAAAAAACATTGGCCAGCTCTGAGAGACGTGCAACTTTATTAGAAGTGTCTGTCGGAGAGCAGGCATGCTCTCTAATATCGCAGAGTCCTTCTCTGTACAACCATGTTCTGTTTTCCTGAACATGCTTTCTTCTTATGAGACAATTGGCTTCTGTAGGCACAGAAGCCATTGGAAACCCAGTTCTCCTGTCTTGAGCACACAACTAGGTAGCAGTTTGTTTCTACATATTGTTTCACTTTAGTGGCACTGATGAGATAGTTTTGTCATGCAAATAGGTGGAATATTTGATATTAGCCAATTAGGTCTTGATTCAGACCAAACTCACCCATGAAACTCATTGGGTGATTTTGGGTCAGCCACAATCTCTCACTCAGTTTTCTTCTTCCCAACCTCTTTATACTGGAGGATAAGAAAGAGCCATATACATGGATGATGGCCATCAGATGACACCTCTAAGCTCTGAGAACGAACAGGTAATAAACTATACAGTCTTTAGCAGCCGAGGTCTGAGGAATAAATTATTCTTCCCAACAGTCTTTCTTTTACTGTTTTGTTTCATAAGAATGTCAGAAGCCAAAGGTCTATCTAGCTGGCATTCACTTCCTGTAATGGCCATCTAGGGTGCTGGAGGTAAAACCAAGGCAAGACAAGGCAGCATTATCCCCTTCCCAGTTATGTTCCCCAGTGTACTGCCTCCAATACTAGAGACAGTATTTTGGCACCTTAAAGACTAACACATTTATTTTGTGAACTTTCATAGTTTACAATCCACTTCCTCAGACACATGGTTTGGTAATGTTGTTGGTTTTGTTGTTATGTGCCGTCAAAGCGATCTCCAAAGTGTCCTGTCCTCCACAGCCCTGTTCAGCTCCTGCATACGCAAGCCTGTGGCTTCCTTTAGGGAGTCAACCCATGCCATATTTGGTCTTCCTCTTTTCCTGCTGCCTTCCACCTTTCCCAGCATTATTATCTTCTCTGGGGAATCCTGCCCTCTCATGATGTGGTAATATATAGTTATAATGGCTAATACCCATACCCACTACTAGTTGGAGTGAATTATTCTCCGTCCAGTTACCTAATTCCTTTGCAAAGCCACCTAAGCTGATGGCCATTTTATCTCCACATGTTAGGCTAGCAAATATCATTGTTCGACCATATGCTGTGTGAAAAAGTGCTTCCTTTTATCTGCCCAAACCAAAATGCTCATTATTCATCTTCATTGGATGACAGTGAATCCAGCATTAGGAAAGGGGAAGGAAACCTTCTCCCCATTCACTACATCCATGCATAGTATTATATACCTTTATCATCATGTCCTTACACATTACTTATTTTTTTCCCCAAGCCAAAATGTCCCAAATATTGTGAGCTTTTGCGTTGCCCAGGATTGGCACGTAGGCTCTGTGGATACCTGCTGCTTTGGAATGCAGAAGCCCCACATATGCAAAGAGTTGCCCACCTGCGGTAGCTTACAGTGGAAAAGGTTTTGATGGCATGTTTACTTTTACTTTCCTGAAGTTATTGCCGGTGTGTTGATACCAGAAGGTGACCTATAGCTACATTGAGTTTAATGGTTCTGGATTTCACCCCCAGCAGGATGAAAACACATTCTTTAGTATGTTTTCCCCCCCTCCATTGGAATGTGGGCTTAACAGAGCCAACAATACATAATACCTGTTTAGCTGTTGTGGGACTGTATAATGTTTTGGGCAGTAAGCTACGAGTCTGATGTGTGGCATTCTATTCTGAGCCAGTAAAGGGCAGTAGTAGCCAAATGTTTCAAGTAATGAAAAATAGCTAATTATTTGCCCACATTTAAAATAATTGAAGCATTTATAGTTTGAATGGATAAGCAATTAAATTAGCCTGGTATCTTTCTCTTTCTCCACTTGAAGCATTTTTCGAAAAAGTACTCCACAACACTGAATTAAAAAAAAGAAATTTAGATTACCACCTCTGCAACTTCATGTAAGGACAGTTTTGCTTACCAAGAATTGGATATCGACTGTTCAGTGTGTTCTAAAATCTACAGGCCAAAAACTATTTAAACAGAATAACAGGAAGGCTAGTAACCAACCTGCAGAACAGAGTCTGAGTTTGCTTTTTCCTTTCCTCCCTCCCCATCTGTTTCTCCTTATGTGCCATGTCTTTTAAGATTATATGCCTGAAGGCATGGACTGCCTTCAACTGATATTTTATGGACTACTACTATGGGACAGGTGGCTTGTGGGCCAAGAGGAAATAAGGGGAGGGGGTACTTCACCCCACCCCCACCCCTGATCACAAGCCACTTATGTTCTAGGAATATTTTTGGCTGCATAGTGGGCAAAATGCAATAGATAACATAAAATGTAAGACACAAGTGTGTTTGGTGGGTACATGGGAGAGGGCCTTCTCTGTGGCTGCTCCCAGGCTCTGGAGTTCCCTCCCACAGGAGGCCAGGCTGGCCCCATCTTTACTATCCTTCTGCAAGCAAGCTAAGACCTTTCTATTCAGGTAATATTTCCCTGAGCAACTGGATGCCTGAATGGGGTTTTTCAATGGATTGTTGTACCATTGAATGTATTTTAGTGTTTTTTTTAAAGTATGGTATTTATTTGATTCTTTTTAGTATTTGTATATTCACTGTTGTTCACTTTAATATTGTCTTTTAATGCTGTAAACCACCTTGGGCCCTTTTAAGGAGAAAGGTGGGGTAAAAATATTTTGAATAAATAAACAAATAAATAAATCTCCATGAACTTCATAACATAATAAATATTTATCAACTTTGTCGTAAACATCATCACCAATTTTGCCCATCAGTGGAGCTTTGATATCTGTAGTTGAAGGGAGGAGCTATTCATGTTCCCATTGCGATCAGTAGGACAAATATATTGTGACTAATTTATATCCCATGAATTTAAATGGCACTTTAGTGTGTTCTTCTTCTTCTGCTGCTGCTGCTGCTGTAGTCTGCATTAAAAAATTCTAGTATAGATAAATGACAAAAGGATATTAGTGTGGAGGAGACCAGTTTACTAAAAGGGTATATAAGCCCCCACTTTAATTTTTTAATTATTATAGCAAAGTAGCTATAAATATTTGTATTGGTTTCTATTTTATGCTTCACAGTGACAATAATAATGTCAAAAACAGGGAAAAAAACAACCTCTCGTTATCTCCAGTGCCTGCCCTGTAAAGAAGCATATTGAACCTCTTGCCTCAAGCAACAGAACAGATTGCACATCACAAGGATTGCCAGGTGAGCAGCATGATGTTCCTCAAGATTGCAGGCCAAAGCCCAAGATTCAAGGTAGGTTCTTCCGATGGGTGGGTCCTTGTGATGTTTCAGGCAGGAATTGGGAGAGAAGCAAGCTGAACACAATACTTCAGAGTCCTGCTGTCATCTGATAATGGGTGGAGAAAGGTGGCCAGGTTTTAAATGCACCTCAGATGTAAAAATGGATGTTCTGTTCCTCCAACACAACTTGCCTGGAGACTTTTTCTACCTGGAGACTTGAGGAAATGTAATAATTCTCTGTGTCTTCAGCAGTATCTTGAACCCTAGCAAACTAATGCACCACCCACTTGCTGCCTGGGGGCTACCTGTCCTCCCATTGCTCATGCAAGAGACATTGAAAGCAGCAGCAACAAAAAAGCATTCTTCAGGTATGTCTATTGCAAAAGACAGAGAAAAGAAACAGTTGCTCAGCTACTCAGTGGGGATGGAAAAAGTGTAAAAGAAAAGGCACAAGTGCTTGGTTCTTACTTTAGCTCAATTTTTCCCCAAAAGACAGTCTATAACCCTCCAGGCAAATGTGAAATACAAGCAGGGTTACAGATTGAGATTGATAATCAAATAGTTAAGGATTACCTTATTACTTTAAATGAATTCAGATCTCCAGGGTTGCAGCCAATGGGCTGCATCCAAAAATATTGAAGAAACTGACTGAAGAGATATCAGAACCACTGTTTATTATTTTCTTGAAATACAGTGGTGCCTCGACTTACGAACTTAATCTGTTCCAGAAGATGGTCGTAACTCGAAATGGTCGTAAGTCGAAGCACCATTTCCCATAGGAATGCATTGAAACGCGGTTAATCCATTCCGGCCAGGAAAAAAAATCACCCCCCCAAAACAAAAAAACACCACTGCAAGACCCATCGGAAACGCGATTAATCCATTCCAGCTGAAGAAAAAAAGAACCCAAAAAGCAAACAAACCCTGCAAGACCCATCAGAAATGGGTGAAAAAAACCCAAAAGCAAAAAAAACCAACAAAAAACCAAAAAGCAAACAAGCACAAAAGGTTCCTTTAATATCTCCAATTTTCTTGAACAGATCTCTGGTTTTTCCCTTTCTATTATTTTCCTCTATTTCTTTGCACTGTTCATTTAAGAAGGCCCTCTTGTCTCTCCTTGCTATTCTTTGGAAGTCCGCATTCAATTTTCTGTAACCTTCCCTATCTCCCTTGCATTTTGTTTCCCTTCTCTTCTCTGCTATTTGTAAGGCCTCGTTGGACAGCCACTTTGCTTTCTTGCATTTCCTTTTCTTTGGGATGGTTTTTGTTGCTGCCTCCTGTACAATGTTACGAGCCTCCATCTATAGTTCTTCAGGCACTCTGTCCACCAAGTCTAGTTCCTTAAATCTGTTCTTCACTTCCACTGTGTATTCATAAGGGATTTGGTTCAGTTTAAGCTTGAGTTTTGCTATAAGAAGCTGATGATCAGAGCCACAATCAGCTCCAGGTCTTGTTTTTGCTGACTGTATAGAGCTTCTCCATCTTTGGCTGCAGAGAACATAATCAATCTGATTTCGGTATTGCCCATCTGGTGATGTCCATGTGTAGAGTTGCCTCTTGTGTTGTTGGAAAAGAGTGTTTGCGATGACCAGCTTGTTCTCTTGACAAAACTCTATTAGCCTTTGCCCTGCTTCATTTTGAACTCCAAGGCCAAACTTACCTGTTGTTCCTTTTATCTCTTGACTCCCTACTTTAGCATTCCAGTCCCCTATAATGAGAAGAACATCTTTCTTTGGTGTCAGTTCTAGAAGGTGTTGTAAGTCTTCATAGAAATGGTCAATTTCAGCCTCTTCAGCATCGGTGGTTGGTGCATAAACGGTGGATTACTGTGGTGTTGAAGGGTCTTCCTTGAAATCGTATTCAAATCATTCTATCATTTTTGAGGTTGTATCCCAGTACAGCTTTTCCCACTCTTTTGTTGACTATGAAGGCTACTCCATTTCTTCTACGGGATTCTTGCCCACAGTAGTAGATATGATAATCGTCTGAATTGAATCCGCCCATTCCCATCCATTTTAATTCACTGACACCCAGGATGTCAATGTTTATTCTTCCCATCTCCTGTTTGACCACATCCAGCTTACCAAGATCTTCATAGACCTTACATTCCAGGTTCCTATGCAGTATTTTTCTTTGCAGCATTGGACTTTCCTTTCACTCGAGGCACGTCCGCAGCTGAGCGTCCTTTCGGCTTTGGCCCAACCACTTCATTAGCTCTGGAGCTACTTGTACTTGTCCTCCGCTCTTCCTCAGTTGCATGTTGGATGCCTTCCGACCCGAGGGGCTCATCTTTCAGCGTCATATCTTTTAGCCTTTTGTTTCTGTTGACAGAATATGTCAATAGCGAAGTGATAAATGGATAAATGGGGGATCTCGAAAAACATCAATGGAAGCTGCTTTGTGAGAAGCAGCTATGGTGAGGAAATGCAAATCAGGAGGATAATGCTTCAGTACAATTGCCATTTGTTTGAACGATGCTAGAAGCATCTAGATTATTGTATTAAATAGGGTCTTTTCCAAGTGGCTCGTGTTAGATTTTCCTCTTGAGTTTGCAGCATACATTTTTCAATGGCTGCAGTGTGGTTTCCCTAGAGGCAAGCAAGAGCATATTCCACCACCACCCCAGGAAAAGTGGGCAAATCTATGCAAAATTGAAGTACTTCAAAGTGGATGGGAATCCAAACAGCTAGTCTGAAAAGCTTAGGACTAAAAAGTAACTACAGACATATAGTGTAAGGGTAGGCAACTGTGGTCCTCCAGATGCTGTTGGACTACAACTCCCAAATATGGCTATGCTGGCTAGGGCTGACGGAAATTGCTGTCTGTCTCGGGGGGGGGGGGCTGTATTATTTAAAACCATACACCTCATCTGCAGGAGACCGTTTTCAAGAAAACTCCCCTTCCCAATCTGATTGCTAGAAATGTCAGTGTTATCTCCTCTGAATTGTGTTGTTGCCAGGCCATCTACTGTGCTCACACCAATATGTGCACAGTTAGTTCTGATCTAAAATATGCATGGGAAAGATTGGCTAAAGGTGTGATTAGGCAGGCATTTGTGTCACTCTTTGTCCACTGTGGGGATGGGCTGGTTAACTCCTTTTGCCAGCAATCAGATGACATAATTGCTAGACCAAACCAGCCTTTCTCCAAAGTGGTTCTAAAGACATCTTTCTAGGCCCCTGTCAGTGGTTACTGATTTTCTTGGGCAGGTAGGGTCACTCCATTTTGGGTCATTCTCAGCACATGTAATTTCTGGGATCAAATAAAAATAAAGCTTGCGACTTAAAATTTCCCTTCTGCTTTCAATTTTCCAATATTGTTCAGTGGCTTAAGAAAGCAACTTAGCCACTTAATGATATTGGGAAATCAAATACTTCCTCTGCTCCTCCATGGAGGGGTAAAGGAAGGAAGCAAAATTTTTAAAAAAATCTATTAGGACAGCACTAAGTGATGATTCTATTTGAAAAACAAAACAAAAACATTGAAGTCATCCTCCCAGAAGGGGAAAAGAGAAGGGGACAAAGAGGGAGATTTTCCCTGGTATTGTTGTTTTCTCAGGGAGTGAGTTAAATAGGTTTGCTTGATGTGCAAATACTATTTGAATGCAAGGATTGCACCAAATGGCATACCGGACCTCTACCTGACTTTAAGCAACCCTGTTTAGCCTGATCTAGTCTGCTCCATTTGGGCCATGTAGACAAGCCCTAAGTGTGTCTTATCTTTAAGACTTCAAAAACCATGAATGCAGCACAGTCAAGACAGATACGCTCCTGTGCAAAGTTAAAAGCACAGTAGCAGAAACAACTGGATGCCATTCAAATGGGGAGGTAGGTTTTTCATGGACTGAATTTAGGGATTTCTCCTATAGGTCATATGTCTATAACTAAGATTAATAAGAAAGAGTGTTATATTTGAGTCTTGGAAAAGATGATGGCTAATATCCTGTTATCTAAAAGCAGGGTGGAAAAGAACATGCACAAATGCTTCCCCTGGCACAGCAGGCTTCCTCACACATGCTGGGAATTTGCAAGGGTGTCTATTTAGCCATCCTTGAATTAGGTTGCCTTTTTCAGGCCACAGTTTGGATATACTTTGGCTTTTGCTCTTTGAGCCAAGACATCTCAAATCTGCAATAGCTCCTTTTTAAAAAATCGCACAACAGCTGTCAATGAGTTAAGGCAAATTTGGCTAATTTTGCATTGCCCAGCAGTATGAGAGTTCAAACGATAAGCATTTCTCAGCGTGAATAACTTGAAATGTGTTTCAAGATAAAGTCATTAAAAACTGTGGTTTCCAATACATTTTGCAGTTTCTTCATGCTGAGCAGTGCAGAAATGGTGGTGGATTCTAACTCAGTCATTTTGTCACTGGACCATCCCAGAAACTGTGATTAGAGTCTGGTAATGAATAATACACACAGTGTCACAAGAACTGCTGGGTCTCAGCATATGTCTGCTCCAAAATTATAGTGCCATATGCTAATTTTAAGCATTAATATTCTAAAATACATGCCGTGTGAGACCAAATATCTTATCAGTTAATTTCTTCTTTTTGCTATATGTTATATCTCAAACTGTATCTGAAAGAACGGTTTGAGAATTGTGTAGTGTGCTTAGCCATTTATCTGCATTTGTACACTTTTACTCATGTTTTTCTCTTTTCTGTGTTCAACGATGGTCCTCATTGCTAACATTTAGGGATCATCCTGCAGGGGTATTTGTTCCTTCCCTTTTGTGCCGGTTAGTGCTTAATGGGCACAGATCATGTAGAAAGTTCTATTCACGCATACTTTTAAAACCTCATTTCTTTTCCCTTTAAGAAATCAGAACCTCTTGAAGAAAGGCTCAAAAATTGCAAAAATATTGAAGAAACATTTTAAAAATAATATTCTCTGTGGGACTTTTGTTGTTGTTGTGTCACTAGATTAATGTGAAACTGAAATCTTCTAAACCATTACAAGGGGAAATAAAACAAAATAAACCACAGGAAGTGGTTTTCAAAAACCTGGAAACCAGGGTTTTTGCTACTCTTTGTCATTGTCAGTACAGTGTTAAGCCTTGTGTCATCTGGATGATAAGAACAATACTGATATTATTTGTTCACCATAGTGTATAAATAGGGGAACATCTGGATGAGTCTTTAGAGTGTAAATTTGTTGGAGCAACAGCCTGGGTTAGTATTATTATTTTTGCTTACTTTATTCTGCTTTGTTTCCACATAAGATGGCTTGGAGGGGGGGGGGGATGCCAGGGCCCCTCAATATTATTATGTTATTGTGCAGCACAGCAAATCCATATTCTACAAAACAATTTGAAAAACTGAGGCAGCCCAAACAAAAAATTATAACTTTAAAATTGCACTTTAGATGAACAACAAATTTGGCACAGGTGTAGCAGATAGTCTGGGGAAGTTTGAACAAAGTTATTTGAATAATGACTTTTTAAAAGCAAAGTTGTTTCCTCCCCTGCTTCCATTACAGAAAAAAAGAGACTCTAAAAAGTCCTCAGATTTAAAGTAGCCCATATAAATTAAAAAGACCAACCTTGCTTACCTTGAAAGAGAATGATTGGTCCCACTTGCTCTTTTTTTAAAAAATGGAAAGAATTCAGGCTACAGGGGCTGAAATATTGATCCTCAAAAAAGAAAAACAGTGACTTTGTCATAAACTGAGCATGCATGGAACAGGCTTACTGGCAAGAATGTTTCAAAGTAGATATATTGTTGCAGTTTCATGAGGGGAAGGCTGTATGGCAAGGAAAGGTTACAGAGAAAAAGTAAAAAAGAGAGGTTTTCTTTAAAGAGTTAAAAAAAAAACAGGCTTGCTTTAAAGAAAGCAGTGGAGTGACAGTCCTCCAGAAAGTGAAATTTTGCCATGGATCTCTGGAGAATTGGCATACAGTTTTGTAAGGCATATCGTGTTTGTCCAAGCTCACTTACCTGTCTTTCTGGCTGGCTGTAAGACTCTCCTCATTTGAAATGAGTTGATTTTTATCCCTGTCTTTCTTCACTTTTCAGGATGCTCGAAATATAAGCCCTACCCAAAAAATAAGCCCTAGTTAAGTGAAACCCCACCCTCCACCATTGTGCAGCATTGTGCAGCAACCAGAAGATGACATGACTGTAAAATGAAACATCCCCTGAAAATAAGCCCTAATGCGTTTTTTGGAGCAAAAATTAATATAAGACCCTGTCTTATTTTCGGGGAAACACGGTACCACACTAAAAAAAGGTAAATAAAAGCAACACAAAACAACATTCAAAGAAGTAAGGCCATTTAAAGCCCCCACTCAGACAGATGGTCACTGAGGGAAAGTTTGCCTGAAGAGAAAGCTCTTTGCCTGCTTGTGGAAGGACAGCAAAGATGGGGCCAGCGATACACTCTCCAAAAGACCTACTTCTCATTTGTCACTATGGAGTGATCCAGCTGTCTGCATTTTTGACTCTCTCGGGAGGGGGGTATTGACAATGAGGAAGGTTGTGTTGAGCCCTCCCTTTCCAAATTTACTATTGAAGCATTGTTATGGATCCATAATGGCTTGCACTGCAAGGATCCTAAATGGAGACTATACTTCACAGAGCTTCTTTTAAATAAAGCTTCATATATACGTTTTGGGGTGTGTGTGTGAAAATTATAATTTTGTCCTTTGGTTTTTAAAAAATATATAATTACAAAACTGCTTTGGTGTGATTGGTCCTTTGGTGTTATCCCAGGTGCTAGCCAATCATCACTTTCTCCAGACAATTTTACCTTGGTTCAAACTGAAATATATTCACAGAATTGATGTATTCAGCATAATTTACATTTATACTGAATGGAGTGAAGCTGCATCCAAACTAGCTCTGTTGCTCGGAACACAGCACATATATCTTTACTCAAATAATTGTTAAAATGCATTCCAGGTTGCCTGATTTGATTTTGAAGATTATAACAACATGTGGAGCGATTATTCTGATCTCTAAGCAGAACCCGTGTGGCATTTCTTCCAGTCTAATTAATTTTCCAGCCAGGTGGCATTAAGTGATTTGGGAATGGCTTGTCTGAAACCAGAGGTGTCTCTAGGCCTTTAAAATGTTGTTTCGTGCAGCATGCACAGGCTCAGCCTTCCTGTGCTCTGTTATAAGTGCTTTGTTGCAAGTAGACTGTATGATCTTCACTGTCTTTTTGTTTATTATGCCCCCTTATCCATACTAATGCATTGGGTAGCTGAGTAGACAGACAACTGATGCTGGAGTACCTGATGTTTAACTGAGAAGAGAAGAGAAGAGAAGAGTAGGTACCCTAGACAAGCATTATCTTCTAAACGTCTGAAAGAACAATTCTGCTAGTAGTGGAGCTCCATTCTGGAGTATATTCCAGTCATAGGCTGCCCATGAGAATAATCATGTACAGTGGTGCCTCGCTAGACGATTGCCTCGCAGGACGGGGAATTCGCTAGACGATGGCTTTTTGCGATCACTAATGCGCTTCGCAAAATGATGGTGTCCTATGGGCGATTTTCGCTAGACGACGAGTTTTCCCCATTGGAATGCATTGACTAGCGGTCAATAGCTGTCAGTGCATTCCAATGGGGACCCGCGCTCGCTGGACGATGTTTCCCTATGGACGATCTTCGCAAGACGACGAGTTTTCCGTTGGAACGCATTGAAGAGATTCCAATGCATTCCAATGGGGAAACGCGCTTCGCTAGACGATGTTTTCGCAAGACAGCGATCTTCGCGGAACGGATTAACATCGTCTAGCGAGGCACCACTGTATTTGAAAACATGATGCCAGGCAAAAGAAGCTTTCAGTCTTTGGGCTATGTGTGGCCCCCAAGATTACTCTACCTAGACTGTATCTTTGGTTGCTTTTATATCTGATTATTTTAAATAGCCTCAGATAAGAGGCTATTTAAAATAATTGCACGCTGTCAAGTCAATTCTGACTTCTCAGCTTTTCCCAAGTATAGAGTATTCAGAAGTGGTTTACCAGTCCCTTCTTATGGGCGGTGCTCTAGGACTCTGTAGCTTGCCCAAGACTGCAAGGGCTGGCTCTTCTCCTAGGAGGCACAGTGGGGAATTGAACTCCTGACCTGTGGCTCTGCAGCCAGGTATGTAACACACTGAGCTACCGTATCTAGCCAGCAAGAAGCTATTTACATGAACTGACTTCCATTTATAAACCCTATTTTGTAGCTCACAAGAGTAATTTAGCAGGGAACTGAGTTCATGTTTGCAACCTGGAAAAGTATTGCTCTGAGGATTACTCCTGAATTGAGCTGTTCTTTGTGTGGTTGGTGGAAAAGGTCTCACATGATTTATTTATTTTATTTATTTATTACATTTATAGCCTGCCCATCTAGTCATATAGACTACTCTGGGCGGCTAACAACATATCATAATACAATGATAGGAATTTTCCCTGACCCTCACCCACTTTGATCCATTTTACTCAGTGCCTTTAGCTCCCCCCCCCCCAATTCTTGGGATACAGCTATCCTACTTATCTATGTAATAATGTAATTTATATCTTGCATTTCAACTAAAAAGGAGGTGGTCAAGGCAGCAAATACAAAATAGAAACAAAATTTAATTAAAACATACAATTTGATTAGGAACACAATTAAAAACACAATAATAAAACCATAGCTAGCACCCAAGTGGGTAGATGCCCTTCAACTGCCAATCAGTTTATATTGTCTGGTGGTTAAAAGGATAAAAAAATAAGGCGTAACCTCATGTGCCTTTTGAAGAGAATTCCTGAGTCTGGGTATGGCCATTTAGCCATAACCTTCCATGGTCAACAAGAGCCTATTCAGGCATTCAGTATTAGGATCATGTTAAGATGTGCCAGAGTAGTATAGGATAGAGTACTGGACTATGGCTCAAGATATCTGGATTCAAATCCTCCTTCAGCCATGGAAGTGGCAGGGCAATGATAGACCACTACTTGAAGATCTCCTTGTAGGCATCCTTCAGTCTCGAGACTATGGTAACGTGCTCTGAATAGAGGTCTTGGAACAGCGTCTAGTGTGGCTGAGAAGGCCAATTCAAGAGTGACAATCCCTTCCACACTGAAGACAAATACAATCTGTCCCCTGTCCAGCTCCCTGATTTTGCTGGTTTTGGGACTGCCTCTTTGCCTCAGCCTTGAAGATCTCGCGTATCTTGAAAATCTAGTTAGTGTTACCACATCAGACTTGACTTGAAGCATGTAATAATTAACAATAACACAGGTTGGGAACATGCTAGCTTCACCATCTCCATTTACTATCATGAAAAGCAATGGTTCTGAAGGGCAAAGCTCTTCTGCAAATGGGCAGAGAGAGTCTTCACATAAGAACTGGAACCCTGAAAATCAGTTTTCACTCTTCACCTTGGGCGCATGAGGAAAGAGAAGAGCTACTTGCAGAGGTCCAAGGTGCAATTAGATGACAAGCAAGGATCCTGTCTGACTGCATTGGACCAAAAAGGTACAACTTGGGCACAAATCCGGGTCTGGCTGGTTAGCTATCTCCTTTATGTCATATGATTGCTTGGAAATAGCTTGCACCAGACTGTGCCACTAGTGGTCTACCTGACCATACCCTTAGGTTGACTCTATCCTAAATACCTGAGGAGGGCCAATGTTTTCCTCACAGTGTGTGTTCCTAGGCATTTACATTCTGGCTGAGCTCCTGACTGCTGTTTCTCAACACCTGGCTCACCACGATCAGATACCTATGGCTGAACCTCGACAGTAGCTCAAGGAGTTAATTTTCCCTTGGACTTAAAATTTAATATTGTGTCTGCTTGCCTGTCTATCAGATATAGAAAGACAGATCTTATTTGATTACTCTGCCACAATCCATTCTATTAAGCTTATTCCCGTATAATTATTATTGTTCACCACATTACCATACTATTGTTTAATATAGTTTCTATCATATGAGGATGGTTCTGTAACGTTATGAGAGAGCTGAAATTATGGAAGCATTTCCATTTCAATTTTTTTCCTCGTTTTGCCTTGCAACAAAAGATGCTGCCTTTTAAATACTATTCTTGCCATGTCCTTTCCAAATTTCCATTCATTTTTTTAAACCCACATTCTGAATTGAACAGTATTCCACTCATCCTGCATGACAATAGCATGATTGTACTCCAGAATAAACACACATCAGATCCACCGCATTGATTCATAAGCTTTTATTTCTGAGAATGTTTTAGTGCTGTCCTGTTGTACCACTTTTTCCAATCTGCTGCAGCTTCTCCAATCTGGCGTCCTTCAGCTATGTTGGACTGTGTCTCCCATCATGCTTTGCCAGCGTAAACAATGTCCCAGTGTTCCCCACTGCCAGTCTCCTGGTCCCCACATTGTCCCATGTACAGCTAGGCTTGCAATTGAGTCTCTTTTTACACTCTGGCAACGGAACAGCTTTCTCCACATTTTATGGTCAGGAAAAATTGAGGAGATGCAAGTCAGGTCATGTGGCACTTCCTTCCTTTCCATGCTACTCACTATTTGTTGCCAGACAACTACCACACTCTGCCTAATGGTTGGACCCGTCCTGGATGTTCTCACTTTGATTCATCTAAACAAATTTTGGGTCTAGTCAGTGACTGCATGAGGGATCGTCATGGGAATGGGGAAGGGAAGAGGGCTTGTATATAAATAAACACTAGTGATGATTCCATTTATATTGACGTAAATATCAAATAAATATTAAAGGCCTTGGACTACACACAAAAATATGTAATAGTCAAAATTTTTAATGCTCAAATAAATTTTGCTACAGAGATAGCATCCCTGTACACTAGTGACTCCCAAAGGTCTAATACCAGAGGGGGGTTTGTGTGTGTTTGTGAGAGAGAGTTAAAACCCAAGTCACACTATTCTCATTTCTGGAAAAGTGAAAATTTGCGATCATCATGAACGGACTCTATTCCTACCTTTCCACATGAGAAACCTATCTAGGCATGCCTTCTGACTGAAAAAAACAAACCCACAGTCAGCTGAGGACATCACGTTGAATAATCCTATTATATCTGATGCATAGAATAGATTTAGCTGCATTAAGGGGACTGATGGAAAGGTGGAAAAACCAAAGCACTGAATCATGCAGAGATGTTGCATGTAACCTTACTTGTGAATATTCATGCTGGTGCAAATAATGTATTATTTGTTCACTTTATTTCTCATTGCCGTATCTCAGCAATAATAGTTACAAACAACAAGTTACATATAATTAATTCCTTTCCTCATGAAGGAAAGGTATCACTAAATTACATAACAATTGTATGTTAATGAGGTATCATTAAATTACATTACAACGGTATGTTAATGAGGAATAGGTAAAGGTAAAGGTTCCACTTGACATTTAGTCCAGTCGTGTCCGACTCTAGGGGGCGGTGCTCATCCCCGTTTCCAAGCCATAGAGCCAGCGTTTGTCCGAAGACAGTTTCCATGGTCACGTGGCCAGCGCGACTTAGACATGGAACGCTGTTACCTTCCCACCGAGGTGGTACCTATTTATCTACTTGCATTTGCATGCTTTCGAACTGCTAGGTTGGCAGGAGCTGGGACAAGCGACGGGAGCTCACTCCGTTGCATGGATTCGATCTTACGACTGCTGGTCTTCTGACCTTGCAGCACAGAGGCTTCTGCGGTTTAACCCACAGTGCCACCACGTTCCTTTTAATGAGGAATAGTGCTTCTAATTTTTGCAGTGTAGCAGTAATTTTAGTTACCTTTTCAATCACTGGGGTGTGGTCTAAATGCTGGAGGAGAAAGAAAAATCATAAGTGTGACCTCATGTGGCTTCCTTATATTCTCCTGTGTGTGCAGAGGCAACAAAATGTTGTTGTTGTCGTTTTGACTTATATACCTCCACACAGTGCTAGAGCACTCTCTGGGCAGTTTAGAAGATAATTATGCAAGGAAGACTTTTTCCCCCAGTGAGCTGGGTACTCATTTTACCAGAAAGATGGAAGGCTGAATCAACCACCTGAATTTGTTGGGATCGAACTCAAGTTGTGAACAGAGGCTTGACTGCAGGACTACAGTTTAACCACTGCACCATGGATGGAAGGACACTGGGTTTTGTAGCATTCAGTTTAGACAAAGATAAAAATAAAAGATAAAAGTAACTGAAAAGTAAAAAAGGTTTTGGAAGAACACACAAGCATAGTTTTTTTTATGTAAATGTATTGAATTTGCAAGTTTGGGGGGGTGTCTAGAACTGTAATTGTAATTACTTTTTTAAAGTAATACTTCCAATTACAGGAGACCACTGAAGCAATGGCTGAAATCAGCTGTAAGTTGCAACTAGAATAAGACCATGGAAGCAATGGCAGTTTGGTGAACTCCAATGGGAAGTCCCTGGATTCAATGGGCCTACTCTCTTTATGACTTGCCAATGAAGCTTATATAAGTATGGATTTAACAAGCCTCATTCATTGAGTATGTCTATTCTGGTTGCAACTGACAATTGGCCTTAACCCACAGCTGTCCTAAAATAGTTTAATGTAATGCACCAGCAGCCAAATAAGCTCTGATAAGGAAAGGCAGCCTAACATGCACACTCTGTAAAAGCATTCACCTGAACGTGTTTACAAATGTCCATAGAGACCTTTGTACAGAACATGTGAAGCTGCATGATTTCTGTGTGGGATGGAACTGAGGGAGATGAGATTGATGTGCATGCCGCATTCCCACCACCCTTTGAGCCCTACACATTTTGTAGTTGGTAGGGCACAAGAGATAGCAGCCAGCTGAGAGTGGAGCCAAGTCGACAACCTCATGCTAGATGCTGCGGCTTCTTTCCTCTTCCTTCCTCTCTCTGTCTCTAATCACACCAGTTTTGAGGCTGAGAATTCCATGAGGCTCCAGCTCTCCAATCTCGGGTAAAAAGACAGGCAGGAGTGTCGTGGCTAGTCATTGGCTGAGGCTCAGTTGGGGCAGCACCCCACCATTTGCCTTGTGGGCCGGTGGCCCACTGGCTTTCAGATGTAATGCCTGAATAGGGCTAGGAGAAAAGGAGAATAAGAGAGAACTGAACTTCAAAGAAGTTGCATTCTGGCCATATTCTATTCTTTGCTGTCACAGAACCGCAGCATCCATCCATCCATCTCTTTCTGCTCATAGCACTTAAACCGAGCAATCTAGCAGTTCTTCAGTGGACTTCAGGACACAACAGTGTGTTGGGCGACATGGCCATTTTGTCCTGAAAGTGTGTGACTGCAGTTTTCTCAGGCAGCTGAATACACAGAAGACATTACTTGGGAAGAGAGGGAAAAGAAAATAGCAATGTGTTTATATTTGTTTCAAAATACATGTCTCTCTCCCCCGAGGACATCTGTGAAGAGTGTTACTGTGTTTGCAAATTTCAAGATCTATATTTTCCCTTAGACCTATGCACATATTATTAGTACTGTACATATGCAGGCTTCTGATTTTCATTCTTCCCAAATGTTGCAAAAAGGGCCTGACAGTTTTTATTAATGCATGCCTCCATAAGAGCTGTCAATAACTATTCATCAATGTGTCGTTACTGGCTAGTCGTTTTCAGTGTTTTGCAGTTCCCGTAATGGGTTGTGATAATGCTAGTTTAAAATAGCTATGGTTCCAGTCACTTCGCATCAGCCTGAGAAAAGACGACAGTCCATAGGAAGAAGGAGATGCTTAATAGGAAGAAAAAAAATTAAACAGAATACAGCAGCTATGCTGCTGTGTGGGAAAGAAATGGGTTCCAATTCAGTTGTATGTATCTGTGGAAGGTGAGACTCTGCTTGTATGGAGCTCTGGAAATATAAAGTGACTTAAGGGACCTATTGGGGCTAAGAGTATAAAGTCTTTCAGAAAAAGAGAGAGAGAGAAGAAGTAAGGAAGGAAGGAAGGAAGGAAGGAAGGAAGGAAGGAAGGAAGGAAGGAAGGAAGGAAGGAAGGAAGGAAGTATGGTGATAATTTCTATTTTCTATTTTTATGTGTCAAAGGACTAAATCTAGCCCAGAAACCATGTTCCTTGTTGTTAGGAATCGACAACTATTTTGTTATAACTTGTCTAGCCAAATTCACAAATTTGTTCATGTTTTGGGTGGAAATATGGTCCAAGGCTTTGGGTGCTTAGCTATTTAAATCTGAGTTTGAATCTCAGTATGTTCAGCCACATTTGTGGTGCTAAAATAGGGTTGTTCCTCCTTTTTTGTGTGCAGAATTCCTCATTTTTAACACTTGTATGGCACTGACCTGCTTCTCTTCATGCCAGAAATAGATGCAGCTAATTCGGAATTAACTTCCATTTCAAATCATTTTTGAAGAATGCACCCAAATTTGCAGAACACATATTCCAGATTAGAAGTACCTGAGGTATAAATAATTTAAATAAATAATTTAAAATAGTGGAGAAATCACAAGTGAAAGATTTTCCCATTCGTACCTGATCTGACCGCAGCATGCAGCTGTGGCAGCTGGTTTGAACCACCTATCTTGTACCTGTTTTGTACACAGAGCACTGTAGTATACAGACCACTGAGCTACAAATTAGTTAGTTATTCTATGGTTCAAGTCTTGCCTCTCATCATCCATTTGGTGACCTGATGAGCCAGTTTCTCTCCACAGTAGTTTTTTCACCTTACCTAAGGAACCTGTAGCCTGTGGGTTGCATTTGCCCTCCAGGGACATGTTTGCAGCCCCCAAGACCAATCTAGAGCCACCCAGTGAAAAGAATCACACCTTTCTTGCCAAAAGAGGCCTATTTCCAAGGTATAAGCTGTGGTGGGGGAGCTCTTCCAAGACCCCCCCCCCCCCAGCCCTAAATCTCAGAATAGAAAGCAGAAGTGGTTATCTGGGCACTTCCTGATTTTTTTTTAAATGGCTATTTCGCAGCTATTTTTGTATTCAATGCAGCCTGCAGCAGGAGGTGGGAGCAAGGACTTGGCTTGCAAACCAGTTGAGATCTCCCACTCTTCGACTTAAAGGGTTATTGTACAGACTGTAACTAGATAATACACGGGCAACAATTTGAGCATTATAAAAACATTAGGTATTTTCTATCTAGGAATTCTTTCCTGCTAGGATCCTGCTTGGAAACCTGCCTTTGGTAGATTGGGAGGGATGTGCAGACTATGGTAGGAAATATTAACTGCACAGTGCTGGTGCTTTACACATGACTACAAATTTGGCTTTGCTGTTTAAAAAAGTGGTTGCACACTTTCTCCTTCTCTGTCTCCATAAACATCTGGGATTACTTGATGTGTCACCTTCATTATCTTCAAAGCTTCCTCAATTATTTGTCTTCCATTTTTGGCTCAGAGAATAGCTGCCACAATGCCATGCCCTGAATGATTAACTAGTTTTGTTGGAGATCATGATCTTCTTCTTCTCCTCCTCCTCCTCCTCCTCCTCTACCTCCTCCTCCTCCCCCCCTTTCTCCTCCTCCTCCATCACAATGGATAACTCTGTGCTATAATTATTGTAAGTGAGGGGCCCTTGTCTTTTTCAGTTTTTTGAGCAACAATCAACATTGACCAAGCTGTTCTGAAATTAAAGCCTGCACCAGAATCCTAGATCATATGCTGTTCCTTGAAAGGAACAAACTGTGACTATATTTCAAGATCCTATCCTTAATTTTATGACCAAACATTTCAGTCATATATATAGTGCCGAGCTGAAACACTGTAAAATTGACTCAGCATTTTAATAAAACTTTTAATCATCACTATCATACTCAGATTTATAGAGTTGCAAAACACTAAGGTTACAAATTCAGCATTAAATTTTTACTGTAAGGTTGTGGAAGAGAAGGAGTAGGTGGGAATGAGGGAAGAAACAGATTTCTTTGGCAGCAAATGACAGATTAAGGGGGAGAAGACTAGATGATGTAAGCTAAGAGCCGTGTCTTAAATAGAATTCTCTGACAAGACTTCTGAGTGAGAGAGTGTTGTGTGTATATGATATGTGCTGTCAAATTGCATCTGACTTATGTACAGCAACCCTAATATGTTTTTCGGTAAGTGAAATATTTGAGGGTTGGTTTTACCAGTGCTGTCCCCTCACTAATGAATTTCTATGGTCAAGTGGGATTCAAACCCAGGTCTTTTGTTCCCATGTCAGAGGGAACAGGAAAATTTGAGGGGGGTGGCAGATGATACCACAGTTCCTGGTGAGAATAAAGTTTTTTGGCTATACATTATCTCCTGTATTGGAGGGAGCATGCCTCATGATGGCTAAGAAGCCTAGGGCAGCTGAAATCAAGTCTTCCATAGTAGATGTGGAGGGACATAGCATATACTGGCATTGGTGTGACTTGCATGTTCTTCTCTGCACTTGCAAAGGAGTGTGACAGTGCGAAAAGAAAGCGCCAAACATTCTCTCAGGTTCACTTTGGTTCTTCCAACTCCACTCCATAGCTCATTGAGTGACTTCAAGTAACCCAGTCCTCTGTGTGGCTAGGGGCTAGATTTTCCTGGGATTCCATTCATTTTAAGAGTGGATAGTTCTTTCTTTCCACATTATAGTTCTGGCATTCTATGATATTCCTTTAATATTCACAGATGCTTTGATTCCCTCCCACCCCCCCACCCCCGATTTTAATCTGACAGGGCCAGGATGGTAGCCAAATGCATACACATTTGATGCAGATGCTTTGTCTTTCACTATCAGTTACTTCTTTTCTCCATATGTTATTGGGTGCAATGACTGCTAGGTAGCTGATTTTACTAATAGGGGTTGACATCTGGCATCCAGTAACGAACCTTCAGTTTTCATTGAGTGCTACATCGACCTGTTTTGCATGGGCTCAACTGTATCACACTGGGCTAGTGTATTTGCCTGCAGTGTAGCATAGGACCAAGGCTGTAGTTCTTTGTGGTTGTGGTTCTGTGCTCCAGCTGATTCCAAGTAGCCTTTAAAAATATTGTTCCTTATAGAGATCTTTTGCTTTGTGTTTTGGTAGTGTTTTTTATAGGTCAGTGTACTCAAGGATTGCCATGAAGCCTTTGCTTAGAGGAACACTCCCAACAGCTAATTGTGCTTGATTCATGTTGAGAATCTAGTACATTGCTCTTGGTTCAAAGCACTAATCAGAGCCTTTATCTTTTCTTAAAGGATGCTTTCTAGACAGTTGTGCATCATTTTGTCTTTGGGGGTACTTGTGAGAAGCACACTAGTTCAAGAAACAAGGACACCGTGTCTCTATTGAAAGGCATCTTCCTCGTCCTTAACACTTAAATAGCTAGGATATGATATGATCACATCTCCCATCTGTGCACGCCTTCAAGTTGAGCCCTTCAAGGTCAAGCAATGGCAAATCTATAAAGGAACGCAAAGCTGTACCCAGTCTAGCTAGAAAACTACTAACAAACACAATGCAACAGTAAGTCTGTGCTCAGTTGGGATGATGCCAACCCACAAAATGTCCCTCTTCATTACATGCAAAACTCCATAATGAAATCTTCTGGAAAGGAAAAGTCACTAGAATGATTCCATGCAAAGCACTGTATTCTCTGAGTAACTGGAAAACTTTCCTTTTCTTCAAAATGTGTTTGATATTTCCCCCTCTCTGTCTGAAAAAAAAAAAAGGCTTGGGCACCTGTTGAGAAGAAATAGATCTGATAGCTTTCCATCTGCTTCCTTGGCAATCAACCCTTTCAGATTAGTTCCATTTACTGGCTACTGTTAAGAGCCCTATGCGCTCATCTCTGTGGAATCTCGTGAGCTCAATGCCAGTGGGGAAGACAGCTCATTTGGGAGGCTGTTTGTATAACAGAGGCATGCAACCAATATGCTGGCCTTTCCTCTCTCTTCCTGTTTGAAACAACCCCAGATGACTGTTGGTTAGGGTTGATGACGACAACAAGCCTATTCAAGATCCATTGTCATGATGGAAGTCGGCAAACTCCCCACCACTGCCACCACATGCACAGAGCTTGCACGTTAGTTTTTTGGACGACACCTCTGGAATCCCTCAGTGATAGAACTTTTCAGAGCTGTAGTCCAAAAAGTAACTTTTTCAAGCACATGGTAGGAAATCAAAACACATTTATACAGGCCAAGTAAATGTACATAATTACCAAAGTACATGTTCACATCCAGTGAACAATCACTTATAGGGCAATCCTTCAGAAGCGAGTGGGTGAAGGATTGCAGCCTAAGGCCACAATAACATCAGCATGCCAGCTTGTCTCTTCCAATTTATAAATCATCTTAGGATGCTGAACATGTGCAACTGGAATAAATTCCAGAAGTATGTCAGTTTGGTATCCCTGAAAAGGCCTAAATTCAACAACATACTGGAACTGAGAGCCTGCAAAACTTTTTTCTTTTTTCCTTGCAACCTTCTGCTTTCCGCCCAAACCTGCTCTAGAAGGTTTCCTAGCAGGTGTTGAGGGCATAAATGGGGTTACTAAAGAGGGGAGGGAACGGGTCCTGATGTCTCATCTGACAGAAGAAGTTCCACCAGTGGAACTACCTTCATGGATCCTGGCTGTAACAAGTATTTGATTTTTGCTCTAAAGAAAAACTGCTTTGATTTGCTGCAGTGTTAGAATTTTGCGACTAATTTCACCTGAGATCCACCAGAACAGGATTTGATAGGAATGTGCACAATTTTTCTCAGATATTTCTGTCTTTTGGGATCTAGAATAGGGCATGGCACCATTCATGCTATTGGCATTAGCATGAAGGGCTTTTTAAAAATAAATGGCAGGCATTCCGGATCCTGAGCTGAACTGGAATCCTAGTGTGTGGGGAGGCAAGGGGGCGTTCACATGTTTTGCCCTGTTGCACTTGCATTCCAGGCCAGGCTCTGTTGCCTGCTATTTGAAGGACTGGGGTGGGGGAGAGTTTCCATTGGAGCAAACAGCAGCCTGTTTTCCAGCACAAACAGCAGGTGTGTGGCATAAGGAGGTGTGAATGGCATCTTGTGTAATTCACAAGGAAAATCGTCTCTTCTCCTGGGGCTTTGACTTGATGAAAGAAGAAAAGCAAATCTTTAATATCTGATATGGTTACAGATAACCATGCAAGTAAATTCAAAGATTTAGTAGGTGGGTCTCTAAGTTTCCATCAAATATTTCTATAAAATGTGAAACCTGAGTCCTGGGGCAATTGAAATTGGGAAAAAGGGATTCCCAGTGGCATTGCTTTTGCCCAGTTTGTTCCTGTCAAGAAAGACTTGCCCCAGAGACTTCCAGTTCTCGTTACAGAAGGCCTTTTTAATTCTGCCGTAGTAAGTTCTTATACTCTCTTTGATGGTGGATCAGGGTGAGGGTTGCTTCATAGGATCAACTATTTCTTGCTTTGCTTGCTAGCTTGACCAACTGTTTTCCCTTTGTTTACAATTCTGGTTGTTATGGAAATATCCACCTATAGTAGAAATAAATCTACAAAGCTGGGGTGAAAGTGAAAAGGAGTTCTTTATTGTAACGCAGTTGCAACAGCGGAGAGCAAGAGAGAGTAATCAAGAAATCAATCACAGTCTCTCACTCTGCCGAAAAAGTGTTGTGCATAAGATTATATACCTGTAACACCCCCAGTAACACCCCAATTTTTTTACCTGTCTCATAGGCCGATTGGTCTGATGAGCTCACAGTCTGTCTAAAATCTCCCCTCCCATTCCCCTCCTCTCTATGTGACTTTGGATAGCATTTTTATTTTTTTCTACAAGACTACTTTAGCAAGACAAGCTAACTATCTCTTATCTTCAGTGCCTGGTACCATCCCATACCAGAAATTCCTCAGAGGTTACATAGCAAAGGCAGAGAGTAACATAAGCATATATGATGGGCAAAGATTGCTGAAAAGCAGAACCCGATATATATATATAAGCAAAACTTGTTCAATGTGGATATCTTTTCTATATCAATTCTATATCAATTTCCCCCCCAAAATACTTGAACAAGTTTTGCCAGCAGGATCGTAAATGACAGTTATTATTTCTTCATCTTGACTCACACTCTCTCTTAATGGTATGAAAGTCTCGTTCCTTCCTCGTTTCCTAACCGTTTCTTTTAAACAGGTAAAAACTACGGGAATACATTGTATACAGCAACAGACAACTACCCCTATAATAACTATTAAGATACCAAAAGCAAATATTTGTTTTAGCCAAGCAAGGTCAGGTAACCAACCGGTCAGCCAGCTCCATGGATTGTCAATGTCTTTTATATTGTTCTGTATTGTCTCCTTCAGTTCCCCTAAGTGATGTTCAATGGACTTGTTCATGTCATGATAAGCTACTGTGCATCCGGAACCAACTATTTTGCAGAATCCCCCTTCTTTGGCCAAGAGATAATCTAAGGCCAAACAATGTTGCATCTGTACCTGGTGCAAACTCCCAATTTCTTCTTGTAACTCTCGTACTATCTGTGTGGTAGCATTTACACTCTTTTCTAGTCTGCAAGTCAGTCCTAAGATACTTCATCGATTTTCTTGAGCTATAACACCAGGATATGAGCCTAGTGTTAAAACTCCAGTGACCAGTCCACCACCCACTCTCCCAGCCTTGGAATCTGATATCTGTTTGTCAATTATCACTTCATTCTGACAGGATGAGCCCAAAGGTCCACTCACCCCATCCCTCATTGTTTTTATATCCCTCTTGTGTCTGGTTCTTTGTGTTCCAATGACTTGCACCGGGAAAGTTAAAAATCCAATACCTACACACGCTCCTCTCCTGAAGCCTGGATGATAGTTGGTGGCCCATTCCTTAAAGAAGAACCATAAATTAGGGTCCTTAAGCATCATGTGTCCACAAATACTTCCTCCTCCGGTGTAATTGGCCTGTAACAGTGGGAAGGCTGGGTAAATATCTGCCAGAGTACTGTCATCTCTCGTGACATTTTTCAGCTCCCCAGTCATATTAGTCCCATTCTCCCCAAACAATTCTTGGTCCTTACTTGACAACCAAAATTCTCCCTCGCACTGTGAATAGTTTCCTATTTTCTCAAATCTCTCCTTTGATTCATTATAACCTTTCACCCGGGAGTTCCAATTGCCCTTATGAGTACAGCAGAAGTACAAGCCCTTTGTCTTTCTAGTATATTTAAACCACCTGATTTTTTTCCTTATTTAGGTTTGTAGGAACGCTATGAAAAAGAATCTCTGTCTGCCCTGGGGCACTAATACTTTGTAAAGAGGCCACGATCAGTGAAGTGTCATTAATAAGTCCTGGTACCAAACTCATGGACCCAACCGATACAGGGGACTCGTATACCAGTGTCACATTTTTACCATGTGCCTTAAACATGTGGTGTGCGTGTCTTACCCACGAGTTCCCCTCAGTCCCTGGTCCCACAGCCATGTCCCAACAGCTTATGAACAGAATTAGTATTAACATCCTTGGTCCACCCCCAACCCACTTCCGCCCCCCTTTTTCCATAGTTTTATTTTTAGGGGCTCCTGTGGGTCGGGTGTCTGGCAAACCCATTCTTCCTTCTCCTGCTCGCTGTTCGGAACCACGGCTTTCTTTACTCGAGTATGGTGTGTCCAACCAGCCTCCTTCGTTCGGACTGCAGTCTCAGTAGTCAGCAAGACTAGATATGGTCCGTCCCACTTGGCCTCCAGGGGACTAGCGTTCCACCTTTTCACATACACGTACTGTCCTGGTAGGAAGGGATGCACTGCTACTTCCAATGGCAGAGTCTGATGCTGTATTCCCTGGATCCTATTAAACAATAAAACAGAAGACAGGGCCAGAACATATCCCTTCAAGGCAGATTCTCCAAATTCATGTACTGCCCCTACCATGCCCTCCTTTCCCAGTACATCGTGCCCGTATAACATCTCAAATGGTGACAATCCAATATCCGTCCGAGGTTTCATCCTCATGGCAACCCACTCTGTTCCCAGCGCCTCTGCTACTTTGTGTCTCCAGTGTCCTCCTCCATGTAACATCTGCATTATACGATTAGCCGCTGACTTCGGCACTCACTCCCAACCGTCCGAAGCCATCCATCGGCCTGATTCTTCCTCAACACCGTTCACACTCATCCACTTCAGCTCCTTCCGAGTGAATACCCACTGTTCTTTGGGGCACTTTCCATATTGAGGGATACGGGCCGCTGCCATTTTGATCAAGGGTCCGTTAACTGCTCCCTCCTTGGCAGCTTTGTCCGCAGCCCGATTCCCCACAGCTCCCTTTGTGTCTCCCTTTTGGTGAGCTGAAATGTGTACTATAGCTATTTTGTGAGGCTTGGACAGGGCTTCAAGCACTCCCTCTACTACTTGTTCATGGGCGATGGATTTTCCTCTAAAATTTAACAATCCCCGCTCTTGCCAAATTTTTTCAAAAGCATGAGCAATTCCCCACGCATCTCGTGAATCTGTGTAAATAGTAAGATCCAGCCCCTCTCCCAACTCCAAAGCTCTTTTCAACGCCCACACCTCTGCTGTCTGTGCTGAGGTTGAGGGTGGGAGTTGTCCCTGCTCCACCACTTCTCCGTTTCCCATCACAATTCCATACCCACTTTTTCGCACTCCGTCTACCATTTTGGAGGACCCATCAATGTACCACTCAATCATCTCTGGGCCCTCTAATGGTTCCTCCTGCAAATCCTTCCTCCATTTCGTTTGAAAGTCCACTATTTGTCTACAATCATGATCTGAAGGTTCTACCTTATAGCCTAACAACGGCTGGAGGCCTCTCCCCGGCTCGACTTCATCCACCACCACCAGTAGGTCATTATTCCCTTCTATTAATAGGGCCTCTGCCTGCATGAGTCTCTGATTGCTCAGCCACCGACTTGCTGAGGCCGTCAGTATGGTCCTAATCTGGTGGGGAGAGTGTACCTCCAAGGCATATAAGGGAAATAATTTCCGAGCCACCTTTACCATGGTAGCCGCTGCTTCGCATGCTTGTACACAGGTTGGCCAGGATTCCACCACTGGATCCATGGTTCTAGACAAATAGGCTACCGGTTGCATCGCCCCCGCCCTCTTCTGAGCTGCCACTGCAGCTGCAAACATTCCCTGATTTGACACAAATATGTGAATGGGTTTTCCCATATCTGGCAAGCCCAATGCTGGGGCCTCAGTCAGCTTTTTCTTAACCTCTTCTATGGCTCGATTCCCCTCCTTTGTCCAGATCAGGGGGTTGGGTTCCTCTTGTCCCAACATTTTGACTAGGGGATTGACCAAGTTTGACATCTCTGGGATCCATGCTCGACAGAACCCAACCATACCTAGGAATCCCCGCAACTGCCGTTTTGTTTTTGGCTTAGGGGTTTCCAACAGTGCTTTAATCCTTTGTTCTCCCAGGCATTTCTTTCCCCCTTTCAATATGTGTCCCAAGTATTTCACCTCTTTTTCCACGAATTGAACCTTCTTTTTGCCGACTCTCAACCCTTTATCCCCTAGAAAATTTAACAAGCCAATTGAACTTTTCCTCACTACCTTCCCCTCCTGCTTAACGCTTAATGGTTTCAAAATGGGAACTTCCGAAGAGACTCCATTCACTCCCATTACTCTTAGGACTCCTCCTGAGGATTCCATTTCATGTACACTTTTGGACAACGTTGATCGTGTCACCCCTGTGTCTACTAAGAAAGTTACATCCCCCCTTTTCTTTTGATCCTTTTCCCTTCAGGTAACTGTAGCGCTCATTTTAGAGCAAACAGCTCCACTGTCCGAGCTGACATGCTTGGAGGTAATGACCCAGATTCAGTCTCTTATCCCCCTTTCTCTTCACATACAGCACAAACATCCCAAGGCAGAGGAGCTCTTGTCCCTGAGCCCCTCCTTTCCTTCCATTTTGATCATGAGGGGTTGCAAAATCGGAACCTCCTTGGTTTGTCCAGTGGCTCCCAATATTTCCACCCTCCCCTTTGTACATTGCCAATTAGAATTTTTTCTGCACGATGTGGAACGGGTTGCTCCAGTGTCTACCAAAAATGTCATCTCCTCCCTCTCTGGACCCACTATTAATTTTATCAAGGGCTCTTTTAGTGTGGGCCCCTGACATCCCTATTCTGAATCTCCTTCCTCCTTTAGCTGCATCGCTTGTCGGTACAGCTCCCACCTGTCCTCTTTTCTCCCATCCTCCCTTTGGATTCCCTCCTTGTTCCTTTCCTTCTTATTCCATTTCTCTCTGATTCTGGGGCATTCGCGTTTGAGGTGGCTCCCTTCTGAATCCCCCTTGGCCCCCTCTCCCTCTTCCCCTGAAAGGAAACGCCCTTCCTCTTCTTTCCATCTCACTCTCTTTCTGAATTTCCTTCGCTACTTGTGCCATCATTTTCACTTGTTTCCTTGTCTGCACCTCTTCCCTTCCTGCAATGATCTTCCTTGCCTTCTTTACAATGTCCTCCAGTGGCAAATCAGCTAGATCGTCTAACTTCTGCAATTTCTTCTTAACATCCAGGGCTGCGCCCTGGGTGAATTGTAACTTCAATGTTGCCTGATTTTCTGCCTTTTCGGGATCCAACCCCACATACTGCTTCATTCCCTTCTTCAATTTTTCCAAATACTCCTCTGCTCCCTCCTCCTTGCCTTGATGTTTAAAGGCTTTGTCTATGTTCCTAAGTACGAGTCCAATGTCTCCACAAATGCAATCGGACCGTCATCCCACTTGGGCATCCCTGTTTTTAAACGCCCTTAATTCTCCAGAGGTTAATGGATGTTCTACATAACCTATGGTCCCCTCCCCCAGCGGGACCTGTCGTAACGGCATAACTGCCGTTTCCTGAGCCCCATCATCTCCTTTGGCGGGGAAGTCTCTCCCATTTCCATGGGCCTCATTTCCCTCTCTCACATCTTTGAGCTCCCTTTTCCCTACCCTCTCTCTTCGCCTAGCTTCACCGAGTAGTTCCCGGGCCTCCTTAAATGTTAACACAGCCAGGGCCCCTTGCCCCCCTTCTTCTTCCCAAGAAAACTTCGGGGAGTAGGGCGGGAGGTTATCCAGGACGTCCAACTGTGGGGTGGGTGGGGCAGAGGGAAACTCCCCTAGTTCCCCTTTCGGCACACATGCCCCACTGGCTGTGCCCGAACCTACAATTGTGAGTCGTAGCCCCACTGGCTTCAACCCACACTGCCCCGGTCCTGCAACTTTCCCCACACCCTCCAATACAGCCACTGCTCCACAGCTTCCAATTCCCTTCTCCCTACTGGCCGTCGGCCCCCTGCCTGGCCTTGATAGGGAGGCGGGTCATCTCCCTCTCCTCCGGTAACGCCTACAGCGCCCCCTGCGCTCAAACAGTCTCCCCCAGTGGACTGTTCCAAGGTACCTCTATCTTCTCTGTCACGCGTGACGAAGACTGGGCGTCCCCAATGAGGTCCTTTCCATTTTCCGCTTTGCTAGCACAGTTTCCCATTGTGTTCTTACTTGACCAAAACTACTCACCAAATGGTCTCAGTCTTCAAGACTCCTCAGCCGGAGGTGAACTCGTTCTCACCCTCACCCCAGGTGGTCCGTTTTGGGGACTCCGATGTCACAGGGGCAGGAGCGGAGACCACGAATCACCTGGCAGTTGAAAACAACCGGGCGCCCCCAGGGCGCAGTATCCGGACCGCCCGCTGCCAACAACGGAAACCCTCGGATCCCACTTCTGACACCAAAACTGTTATGGAAATATCCACCTATAGTAGAAATAAATCTACAAAGCTGGGGTGAAAGTGAAAAGGAGTTCTTTATTGTAACGCAGTTGCAACAGTGGAGAGCAAGAGAGAGTAATCAAGAAATCAATCACAGTCTCTCACTCTGCCGAAAAAGTGTTGTGCATAAGATTATATACCTGTAACACCCCCAGTAACACCCCAATTTTCTTACCTGTCTCATAGGCCGATTGGTCTGATGAGCTCACAGTCTGTCTAAAATCTCCCCTCCCATTCCCCTCCTCTCTATGTGACTTTGGATAGCATTTTTATTTTTTTCTACAAGACTACTTTAGCAAGACAAGCTAACTATCTCTTATCTTCAGTGCCTGGTACCATCCCATACCAGAAATTCCTCAGAGATTACATAGCAAAGGCAGAGAGTAACATAAGCATATATGATGGGCAAAGATTGCTGAAAAGCAGAACCCGATATATATATATAAGCAAAACTTGTTCAATGTGGATATCTTTTCTATATATCATGGTCAAACCAGGCATATGCAGTTCCCACAGGTTTATAAGCCAGATCTGTGACCAAAATTGGCCTCAAAATGTCTGTTATATCTCAGTAGATATTTTCTTGCTCACTCTCCATGTCTTCAGATCTAATCTTTTGCAGTCTGTCAGGATTCAGGAGGGTCTTAACATCAGAGCCAACTTGCAGGGTCTGTCACCCTGAAAAGGGCCCTCTACACACATATATATTGAAAGCAGTTTTAAAAACAGAAGCATTTGCAAGCCAGATGTATTTTCTGGTTTAAAGCTCCTGTTCTGTCTCACGTTTTGAATGTGTTGCTAATGGAGAACTCTCATAAACTGGGAACAGGGGGAGCAACATGAAGCCTATGGGCTGCTTGGGGCCTCACAGTGCCCCCGGAGCACCCCAGTTGCCTCAGGAAGCAGATTTTTAGTGTCATGAAGAGGGAGCAAGTTTGGTGGCTATTAATTTATTATCCTTTAATTTTTACTCCCAAGAAGAAACCAAAGGGGCTTGTGAAAATGTTTGCCTCAGATTAAAAAATACGTTTGTTGGCCTATTTACCTTGAATTGGAGGTGACTGCAAAATGCCTTGGGCTACTCCCCCATATTTGCACGGCACTATGCAGCCTACAGATATATTTGTCATTTCCATCTGGCACCTAGAAATGTGTACAACTAAAGGAATATCATACAATGAAGTAGGGACAGAGACAGTTAGAGGGAAGAAGGAAAACAGAAGGAAACACTGTTGTTTGAAGCAGCAGTATTTCCTAAAAAGTGGAGTGCCAGCCTTACATTGTTGTTGCAAAGTCTTCACCAGAATTACCTTCACATTTTATCCTAGAATCCTGAGGGCATCTTTAAAAAACAATGGGACTATATAGTCCTCGGATTCCATGGATTCTTCATTACAGAATGAGTTGCCAAGATTTAGTTTTCTGACCTCCCTTGAATAGGCTGGAACTTACATAGATCAAGCACTTGCGTCATGTGACACCCAACAGTGTAAAATTCTTGAGTGACCTGTTAAGTGGTAGGAGACATATTCTAGCCAAGATAGATGAAATCAGCTTTATCATCATGCCATAGATTTCTCAGGTAGCAGATCCTGGGTGAGTGCAATCTGATATGTTTTCCTCAGAAGTAAGCCCTTCTGAGTTCAAGGGGACTTAGTCCCAGGGAAGCCTGTATGAAGTCTATCTGCAGAAGTCTCCTGTATGTAATTAACACTTCTCAGCTTCAGTTTTTCTAACATTTTTTTTCCACGAACACACCACTGAATGACTGCAAATCATCTCTTTCATGCACACGCAGCCTTGGGTGGATGAGAGCATTCCTGTTCTTTGGGAGTTGGAGATTCACTCTGCATGTGCATTCTTATGATACATACACATCCCGAGATGTGTTCTTTCCCAGCCAAGAACTCTGAGTGCAGCTTAAAGCACATGCTGAGTCTTGGATTAGAGTCAATCCTGTCTGCAAGATTGAAGTGACCCTATTTACTGAAATCCTGTGAAAATATCATATCAAGGCCATGATGCTAAAAGCAAGCATGCAACTTGCAAAAGTATCCCTACTGTTTCACCTGTGTCCAAAGTCCGAATGAAATTGCATACATATATACCTATGTACCTATCTAATGCACAGAAGAGTTGAAACTGCAGAAATGATTTACAAAGACCCAGAAATTCATGCTATTGTTTCAGAATGAAATGAGTAGACTAGCTGAGAGCAACAGCAATTACAATCTCCAGCTGTGAAAAGAATGGGCGAGAAATTAACCCGGACCTCTTTTTGATTAACCAGCTTTCAAGGACTAACATAAGCGCTTTATTCTTTGGAAGGAAAGGCTTCCAAGTAGGATTGAGAGTTGTTTTTAACAGAGGTAATCTTCTAATATCTTCTTCTAATATCTTCTAATATGTTAGTCCTAACCAGGGGAAGACATGGGTGGGCGAGGTAATCCCAACACAAAGTTGATTTAACCTTCATTACTCCTCAGCTTTGTGGCTTTAAGTTGGCTGAGCATGACGCTTCAATATAGCTTAGCTCCCATGATGCTAAATACGGTTGTGAATTCCTCAAGGTTTTCCCTATCCCACCTTTTACCCTAGTTGACCTGACAGCTGTTATCTCGGGTGGTAAAAGGAATAAAATCAACCTCTTGGTACATTTTCACTAGGAAAAATACCCAACTGTGAGAAAGAATCTCAGATGTATACATACAATAACTTAAAGTATGGTCCTCAAAACTGATTGTATTGCAGACTGGAGGTTTATAATAAAGAACAAGATAATACAGAAAAACATGCAAAATTAAGATTTGGGGGAAAGGCAATTAAAGGCACCCATGTGGGACATTTTGGAGATCACCCATTCATAGGGTCACCTATTTAGGATGTGACTTGACAGCACACAACAACAACAAATTTGTAAAGTATGAGGAAGTGGAATTTGTGGCATCATAGGATGAAAGGGAGTTGAGGGAAAGGATAAGAAAATAGTCTAACACTGAGGGGGGGGGGAACCCAATCCTCCCCAAATATTGTGCCCCCCAAAAGTAACAAAACAAAGTAATGTGTAAACGATGGTTGTTGTAGGTTTTTCGGGCTGTTTGGAGGTTTTTCTTCCTAACGTTTCGCCAGTCTCTGTGGCCGGCATCTTCAGAGGAGAGGAGTTAGAACTCTGTCTGTGTTCATGTGAACTCATGTCTGTGAACACAGAGTTCTAACTCCTGTCCTCTGAAGATGCCAGCCACAGAGACTGATGAAACATTAGGAAGAAAAACCTCCAGAACACGGCCAGCCTGAAAAACCTACAACAACCACCGGAACCTGTCCGTGAAAGCCTTCGAGAATACATTATAATGTTTAAACATTTCTCACTATATGAAGAAAGTGACAGTGCTACTAATAATTACTTGGTGATGCCTTATATTCTCATTACCTCAGAAAGTGGAATGTTACAGATGATGTCACTTCTAACATGTTGCCTCCAAGTTCTGTCTCTGTTGACTGGCTTTAGGAGAATCAGCTTCACCACAGCAACAACAAATGCTATGTTAGGAAGTCCTAAATGAGCAAATATTTCTTATAAGACTGATGGGCATTAGAAAGGAAGTAGTATGGAAGAAGTGAAAGCTCCTTGTGGAATGGGAAAACAGCATTGCATGAAAAAGTGGAAGATGTGAGTACCACAGGTTGGGAAATTCTTCATGCTTTACGGGCATGACTATTTTCCCTAGCTCCAGCCACAGTTCCAATGTATCACATAACTGAAATTCTGCATTCCCGGTCTGTTACCGGTTGACAAAGAGTTGCTTTTTTATTCTTTGGGAAGGGCACAATATTTTTTTTGCTTATTTGTGATGTAGCTGTGTTGCATGGAAGGAAAACATGGCCTTCTGTTAGCTGGTTGCTGGTCCTTTGGGACACTTCTCACTATATTTGCCTTTCTAATTTTCTCTGACAGTAATGTCTGCATCTGCGGCTTGCCACTTCTACCACAGCAGGAGCACTGACCTGCTCCATCGATATCTGGTCAAAGTGTGTGATAATGAAGGTAAAGGAAGCTGTGCACCTGGGTATCATTCTCTCACAGAACAGTGCTTCACCCTTATTAGTCATTGTTTTGGGTGCTAATAGCTATGCAGGCCTTCCTTGTGTGTGTTTTTGGTTTACGTTTCCTGCTGTTATATGCCAGCTAACAAATAACAAAGCATGCAGATTCTCTTTAGTACCAAAAGCACAATCTTCTTCTTTTTCTCTCATTAGGAAGAAGAAATAGGGAGGGAAATAAACTGAAAACTTCTACATATAGACGTGGTTTCTACAAAACGAGTTTCATTATCTTAAAGGTGCCACTGTGGTTAGTTCAAAAGAGGCATCGTTTTCTTCTGCCTGATATTCTAAAGCTTCTGTCTCACCTCCTTTCAGAAAGATTATTGGCAGCTAGAACCTGGGAGAACGGGATATTAATAGTGCAATCCAACTGGGGCAGGGAGGTAGGACAGAGATAAAAAGAGCAGTGGAGGGAGGCAATCTGATGCAGAGGAACTGTGAAATGCTAAGACCTACCAAGTTTAAGTCACCAGGATGGCTTGCTTGCTTTCTTTCTTATCCCCCACAGGAACTGGACTGAGCAGGAATAAGTGTGCCAGATTTCTAAGGGCAAAGGCAGAAGATTGGGCAGGTTCACAGCTGAAAGCAGCAACAGGTTAATACCTCCAGAGGCCTTGAAGCTGCCGTATCTGTAGACTCAACATGCTGACAGAACCTATTGTTTTTTGTCAACCAAAAGCAAACTAATTTGCAGCTCCTGAGAAAGCTGTTAGATTATCACACACGCTTTGCTGTTAAAGACAGTTTGCCTGGTTTGGCCCTCAGTGAGAGCTGATATACTATCACCCCCCTCCCCGAATATGTCAGGAAAAGAGAGGCCGTTGTCCAGATGCCGTCATCTTGAACACTAATATACTTTCCTTCACATGCTTTGAGTCTCCTTTTCGCAATTACTCCCATCCATGGTGGGATAGAATTAGTGGCCACAGTTTCTGTGCCTGCACTGGGGAAGTTATCAGGGTCAGACCTGGTTCTTCAACAACAAACATTCACTCTCCTTGGGTGAGTATAGAAACCTGCTGTGTTGTATGTTTCCTGGGACATCTTCCCAGGGTGCATAGGATTGAATCTAGTCGATGATTATGATGAAAAGGGCCATTGTTGTCATGTTCTATGACACTTGGCAACTCTTCTGGCAAGGTCTGGGAACTGCTTTGGTTTTTCAGAGTCAGGCAGGATGGGGGAAAAAGGAAAGGTATATTGACCTCCTTTTCAGCTTCTTGTACTTGGTTTGGGAGTTGTGACTTGACGAATATTTTGTTTGGATTTCTCCTACTTTCACACCTTCCAAATATTGTGCTTTTACTGCCTGTTTATGAAAAAATGTACAAATTGTAAGGTTTTTTTTTAAAGAGCACACACAATCTGAACAAAATAATCACTCATTTGCACCAGGCAAATACAGTAAGTTTGGCTGTTCCCAATATGGAGACTATGGTGTACCTGCCTATCGTCTAGCTGCTGAAGATATGTGCTTATCAGAAGGGAGGGGTGGAAACCCTAACAGAACACCTTAAACATGGCCAAATACGCAGAGATTCAAACCCAGACTTTGCCTTCCTACATATTTCTATTTTTTAGAAGCTTAAGTACTTTTGACTCCATATGTGAAGACATTTGTGAATGCTGGTGTATACAGAAAAAGAAACTCAATTAAATTTTCATCCATCCTAACTTGTGGGCTACATTCAGCTTTGTAGATCCTACACTCCTGTGATAGACCGAAGTATACCATGCCTATGGCAACTTTTTCACAAAGATATAAGCTATGGGTGCATAATTCAAGAGTACAGTATTATGAATTCATTCCTAGATACCAGTTGAGAAGGATTAATTCCATTTTAAAAATTAATTGATTACAATTATAGTTCAAAGCCCTCCAATCAGTTAGTTACCGTTATATGTATGTACTTATTTTTTAATATTCTTTATTTCCCCAGTTATCTATTAGGTAAAATAATTACTTTTAAATCTAAATGCTGTAAGAGAATGGCTTGTGGTAAATTCTCCTCTCATGTGCTCTGGCATCATCTCAGCATCCCAAATGGACTATGAGGCGGCAGCATGAAGCACAAGTACAAGCCAGCACCTGAACTATGTGGCAATCTTATTCCCACTATTTAACATGGCCAGAGAAAAAGTTGCAGTTATATTAAAAAGTTATCCTTGGTTAATTTCCAGTTGTCATGTAATGAAGATATGCCTTTGGTAGTGAGGGAAAGGAACTAATTATGTGAGCTCTCTGTTCCTTGTAACTAGTTAATTCCAAGATCTGCAGCTGAGTGAAAGAATAAAAGATGGGCACGCCTGTTTGTAAAAGGGACTTAGATATACATTGTAGTTTCAAGAAAGTACAGCTACTTCAGTATGACTGTAGATAAAAATTAATGGAGGCAGATTTTATTTCCATCAAACATGCTACTGGAAATAGACTCATTCATGTATCATTAATGAAGAATAATATATGTGGATTGATTTTATGAAGTGGTACATGAGAGCTTACCTCTTAGCTCCCACTGTGAACGTACTCTAGTCTGATGTACATTTTTGGATGTGGCCTTCAAAATGTCATCAGCCCATCAACCCTCTCTGCACACTTCTTACCCTAAGAATTGTAAATGACTTGATCATAAGGATTGGAGGAGATAGAGATGATATTATGACTACAAAAGGAAAAGAATTACTTTGTTCCAAAGGGCCATAAATATCTTGTCAGACTGAATACCATCAATTTTGCACGTGCACACACACACACACAAATGGCTAGATATATAAAAAAGGAAAACCTTCCACAGGTGCACTTTCTGGAATTTTCACAGACTACACTGGTGTCAGAGCGTGCCATTTTGAAATATATTTTCCTGGTTCTTTTCCTCCTGCTAAATAGGTTTTAACAACGCTTATTCTCTACTGGCTTCTCCTTCATTTTGCTTTATTTTCTATGACCATGGTTGGAACTGGCTTTTGTGCCAGGATAACTTGCCCTTCTGCTGACTTAGCAGCAGAGTTGAACTCCCTAGTGTAACATTAATGCTAATTCCCATCTGGCAACTTGCCCCTGATTCGTACACAGCTAAACAAATTTTTGTCCTTTGCTTTTTCAAAATGCTAAGCCGTGGGGTTAGTGTCATGACCCAGGATTCATGTTTCTTTGTGACCTGTTTTGTGCACGTGTGTGTATAACATTGTCAGAGAGACTGAGATCTCAAAATTGGTTTCAGAAGTCACACACCAGACCCCACCTTCATTAAACTTCTTACTATGGTTTCTGCCAAAATCTACCCAAAAATATCACTCTCAGTTCTCTCGAAGTTTATGATTCAGAGTGTAGTAGTTCCCTCCGTATCAAGCCATGCATATTTTCTTGTTACCTTTTTCCATAGGAAATGAAGTATACTATTTTCCTGAGCTTGTTTAAAAGGGCTGTTTCTCATACTGTTATACATTATACAATACTCAAATCCTGTATGCCGTCAGGGCAGAAATAAATGGTGTGATTGGGTTCACTTTGTAAAACTAGCAGTTCCTCCTTTTCTTCTCAAGTGACGACAGGAGACGATATTTCTTTAACCTAACCTTTAGTATGGGGAGGAGGGGAGGAGTGTATTACGACTTCTGTGGGTCCAACAGGACTATTAAACATTGGTAAACCGTTCCACATGGTGTCAGAGTCATTTGTCATAACAGCTTGTCTTAACGCGGTGCCATCCCAAATCTCTCACGGTTGGTTGGCTTCCTCATAGGGGTGCTCCGAACCGTGCAGATGGTCCCAAAGCAGGGGTGTCTCGCCCAGTCCCCTTTGTGTTGGGTCACTCCAGTAGGGATAGGCTCCGGACGCACCACCTTCTTCCAGGGACCCTTCCCCTTTGGGTATACGTATACTGTCCATTCTAACGCATCCAACTCTCCCAATTGTACTTCTATCCCTGTTGGAACTGGTCCTAGAATAGACTTCCCACCTATCTCATACCCTTTCTCTTCCTTCTTGGGTACATCAAAGACGTATGGCTTTTGCTCGCTCCTTTCTCCTTCCCTCTCCTTCCTCTTTGCCTCCTCCTCCTCCACTGCTGCTAAACTTGCCAACGAACCCCAGCTCCTTCCTATTCCCGCCTTTTCCTCCCACTTTTCTGTTACTAGAAAACCTTCCACTGTTGGTTGTCCTAATCCTGCCCTTTTCTTCACCTCTCCTTCAACAGTTTGAACTTCCCCCAAAGTCATATTTCAAATCCCAGCCTGTATATCACTTGACTCCTTGTTTATTCCTTCCACCTGAGATGATGGAGGGGACGGCTCACTTTCAGGTTTAATCTCCTTAATTGGTTCTTTTTCACAAATGGGTAGATAAACATGAGGCCCTCAGTTAAGTGGTGAACACATGACTAGCTGTGGTTATTTCGCAAATGCCAATCATGATCCTGTTTCCAAACGTGGAGTGGAATGGGTCAACAGGTGGAGCACTCCACATTTCTTCTCTGCGATCCCCAACTTGCAGTTACTAAAGCCAGGGATCCCTCTGTTTGAAGCAACAGGGTTTTCAGCTTGCACAAGTGGTTAATGAATTCCCCCTTCTAGAAGTTGTGGGGAAAAGGGGAACTGTTAAGAATAAACAGGATACTGGCCATTATCTTATCCTAGTAACATTTGGTTATTTGTGTTTTAAATATTTTTAGCTATTGAAGAAACTTACGATCTACTTTCCCTTCCAGAAAAACAGCTGTTCAAAACCACTTCCAAAAGATAAGAGCGCAGATAAACAAGAATTGTTGAAAACATTTACAACAAGCTATTTGTTGTAAAGCTAAATGCCGTAAGCCACATGGGGCAAAGACAGAAACAGAAAAGAACCAAAACAAGCAGACAGTAAATAAAATCAGACCATAGCAGAGGCAAATGCTTGTTTAAAGGGGAAACACATGGCATGACATCCCATAGTGTTCATTTTCCATGCTGTCAGATAATAATGTGATGTGGGAGTAAAAAACAAAACAAAAAAACAGTATAGTATGATGATGTCACAGAGCCTTCACCCAGAATTGGCTTTCAGAATGAAGATGGAGGACCTTAATGCTACTCAGTATGGATTAGGGAGAAGTCAATTCCTTCCTCCCTGCCCCATCTTCCACACAATATACTTTTTTGGCTTTTTTTCGCATTAACAACATGATAGGCTGATTGTGATAATATCTTTCTGTTAGCAGCTTAACTTCTCTGTAATACTTGTAATTGCTGCTTTCAAGCATTGTGCTGTCAATGGTCTGGCTTTTTTATTTGGACAGTATTTAAGACTAGAAAATTAGCAGAGAGAGAGAGAGAGAGAGAGAGAGAGAGAGTTCAGCAAGACATATAGTGTTCCTTTCATGCCATAAAGCAGGTATGGGGAATTATGCTCTTCAGATCATGTTGGATTGCTGCACCCATCAACCGTAATGAGTGGCTCTTTTGGCTGAGACCGATAGGAGTTGCAGCATAACAAACTCTGGAGAACTGCACTTGCTATAATGATTCCCTTAATAAAAGCCAAACTGGAGGCTGCCCACAAACTGTTTTTAAAAGAAATATGCAAGGAGGCATTCATTTTGGTTCCGTTCCAGTCTGTGTAGTGTGTCAGATTGATGCTTTTTCAAGAAATTAACTCATAATAGGTATGACATCATTTTAATGGTATTGTACAGAGTTTTGTTTGTGGGACATTTTTTATCTCCGATTTGTTTTTCAGAATTGCCCTCATTCTTTTTTTAACTTTTCTTAGAAGCTGGCGAACAGAAATGCAAATACTCAAACACAAACTGTAGCATCTGTTCGCAATATCCATATTGACATTCACCATCCAAGGTGTGAAAGTTAAATGAGGCAGCAAAGAATGCATTATCATGTGTTATTTTCATTTATTATTTTAATACTCTTTTAAGATATGTAAACTTCCTTCAAGGGCATTGTATTGCTGATTCTATTTGTAAGGCAAATAATTAAGTTGTAACTAAGTTGTTACATCTTATTCTTAATGAGATGTATTTCAGGTATGTGGATTGTTTTCTGTGTTAAATGTTTCCATTCTTGTTTTGATAGTTGGCCTGGACCAAAACAGCAGAGCTGAGGTATACCGTAATATTCTAGTGCTTTCCTTGCAACTGTCCAGGATTTCTACCTTGATCTCCCCTGGGGCAGCCCAAGACAATTGGTTATCTGTCTGTTGCATTTTGTACCCACTCATATCAAGGTGCGCATTACCCCAAGCCAGCCATATTATTTTGAGGGAGAAAAGCTCACAAACCTCTTTTCTTGGCCCTGGCAAAAAAATTAAAGAGCTGTATGGATTAGCTTTGCCTCTGTTACTAAATGCTATCGTCATACCTCCTGTCCAGAGATGGGACTTTTCGCTTAACACAAATGGGGGGGGGGGACACTAAAGAGGCTCTTGTGTTCAGTTTAGGATTCTTTCATTAATTTCTGAAATAGAGCTTCTGAAATCCAAATACTTCATTTTATCAAAAGATTTAGATTCTTTCATGTTTCCCTCTTTTGTTTGTCCTTTTAAAACCTTTTATCTGTCAAATCACCCAGGAAAGGTTTAATCCAATAGTGTAGTGAGAGCTACTCTCAGCAGCCAATCAAAACATCTAGGGGTGGGGAGAGACAGAATTTTGAGTGATGCAAGGACCTGCATTGGTTGGAACCCATTGAAGAATGTTCTTTGCTTCAGTCCTTCCTTGTGGATGATTACCTGTGTGCTGCTGAGTACTAATGTGCCTTCTATCTTGATTTTGCTCTCTGTCTGAGCCTGTGAAATATTTCTGCCTTTTTTCTGGATTTTCTTTTTGAGTGTGTGTGAGAGAGATACCCTGTCTAGTTTCTTAGGATCATGCTTGCTGCCACCGTTCATCTCCTTAGGATTTTTTTAAAAAATGTCCCTGCCCTGATTTCTTGGAAATCTCCTCTTCTCCCCCTTTCCTTTCTTGGATTATTTTTGCTGTCTGTTGCTGTGTGCTGGTGGTGGACTCAAGGAAGAGAATACATCTATGTTAGTGGGGACAGAAATCTCCTCATATTCTAGACATTTTGTTTTTGGGTGGAGGCTTTCTTCCTTTTCTTAGTTTTTGGAAGAGAGGGCAGTGCGTGAGTTTTTTAAAATTTTCTTTCCCTCCTGTTTGGGTGTGTATGTGAAATAGTATTTTCTTTGTTAGATTGATTTTGAAAATTGTGTTATTTGGTTAATTTACTCTGGATTTCCTACCTTGACCCTGCTTTTTTGAAGTAGCTTTTAAGGATTCTTTATGGCTTTTGAATTGATTCTCAATTGCCTGCCTTGTCTCTGATTTTTTTTTTTTTTTTTTGTAGTACTTTAAGAGTCCTTTAGGACTTTTGGATGAGTGCAAGCAGAACACAAATGAGGAAAAATAAAATGAAAAAACCAGAAAGAGGTGGCCCCTTTCATGTTTAACTGAAGGACCAATGCCTCAAAGGCATGAAAACAAATTAGGCACCCCCTTGAAAGAACTTGAAACAAATAAATCCAAATTTATTTTCCCATGCATATCCCTACCAACCACATTGCTCCTGGAGAAGACACTTTCTAGCTGCCCACATGCTTATAGAGCAAAGATGGGTGATGGGCACTCTTCAAGATCATTTCAATAGCCCATGTTGCAATCTTCTTCTTCATCATCATCATTCTCTGCAAAAAAAAAGGAAGGAAGGAAGGAAGGAAGGAAGGGGGGGAGTCATATCTTACTCCTGAAAGTTTCCAAGAATTGTGTTTTGCAGTAAAATGGGTTGCAGCCTCCCATCCCCCTAACCAACAGAAATTAAATGGAAAGAGACTTCCAGCAATATTCAGCTTTTATATATATATACTTTTTGCCCATTGGAGAGGTTTGATGAGACTGTTGGTGGGTCTAGGGAATTGATCCCCAGAACCTGACATTGTTCACTTCATTTTGCTTACTGTTGTACATAAGAACAAACTCTCCACATGATGTATGAATGCAGAGTTCTTTCATGCAGTGGAGGACTCTGATATAAGGCAGTGGCCTTTTGTCACAAGCAGCAGCTGCACACATGTTCAGCAGTACATGGGGAGAGCTGCGTCCCACACTTTGAAAACATGGATGGAGGACAAACATTACAACTACGAATTATGATGGATGAGGGTTTGTCCTGCATGTGCAGTGTGGCCCTGAGTGACTCCAAAATAGTCTTCCCCACTTTTTTTTTACATGTAGGCCAAGTGAAGTTCAGTAAAGAGAGGCCATGTTGAAGCATATTTGAACACTCATTGAAATTCATTTCATCTTGTTATCTTCTTTATTTAAGCCATGTTTCCACTCCGTCATTAGCTGTTTCACCATGTAACACACACCTACCTGTATGTTTTTCAGTTCTGATTTTCAGGCTAAATATACTAATAGAATATATGTAGGAATTTGGAATGATTTTGACTGGGATATATTTCTCCTTAAATCATTTGAACTTCATTTATTCAGTAATTTTAAAATGTATCCTCTTGTGGTTTTATGCCAACTCCTGTACTTCGAAAAAAAACAGGATAATTAATTATAATAGGTTCTAATGAGAGGAATTTGCCTTCTGTTAAAATGTCACTAGTTTTATGTTTTTCTGATTCTTTATTTAAAACTTCTCAGATTCACCTTCTCAGAGAACACTAAAGATAACTCGCTAGAAATAAAACAGTAAAAACACAATGTTTGTGATGTCTGTTGTCTGTCAGAGGTAAAATATAGTTGCTGTATTTTCTACTGGTCTGGGACTACAAGAGATTAAGGGCCTATAGTAACTATTCATCGCTCTTTAGAGATGACAGTCCTTTGTTTGAAGGTGTCCTCTGTTTGAAATCTTGCTCACACCATTTCTGACATAAAGCTCAAGAACTATAAAAAGGGAAACCAGAGGCCTTGAAGTTGCTCATTGTGAAGTGAAACCTGGAATGAGAAGGCCACCTGCTCCAGAGTTTGCAAACATTGCTTTATGTTTACAAGTGTATCTCTTTTAAAGTTTATAATGCACTGGTGTTAATGTTGGCTCTCATTTGGGTTGAGAACACATTAATGACACTTCAAAAATTTTTTTTAAATTAAAACATACCTTAAAATAGAAAAAAACCATAGCCTTAGGGGACCAAAGATCTCTTACAGTGACCCTGTAAAAATATTGTTTTTGGAATAATGAGCAAACATTACTTGTCATAGCTCTAATCATGATGCATTAGAGTTAGACTGACATCAAAATGAATAGTGCAAAAATAGAAAAGAGGAAAAAGCTATAGGTATACTCTGATGGTCATTAAAGACTTGTACGTTGCTGGTGATTCTCTTACTTGCAAGGAGTCATTCCAAGTTTGGAGCTGGCCTCGTGCTTTCACTCTAGGGTAAGATGCTTCATATTTTGACTAAATAGTCATATCAGTTTGATACACTTTAACTGGCATGAATCTCTTGTAAGGCATCGTGGGATGTGCATCAGAATTCTCTACTAGAGACCTCTTAAGTATGTTAATTATTGCACTGATTTTCTGCATTTGGGCCAAATCCTGTTGCGTAGTTACGCTGGCAGAAAGGAAATGGAGTAACTTGCAACATCAAAGTTCTGCTAATTAACAAGTCTCTGGTTGGATGCCACATTGTGTGCCAGCCAGGTGGCTTAGCATGTAGCCAGGAATCCTGGTGGGGATTCATTAAAAAATAGCAATTCGCTTCTGTAAGTATACCATTTTGCTTCCACCGGTATTAGCTACACAACAGGATTTTGGCCAATGTGCTTCAGTCTTGGCATCAATTATGTAGTTAACCACAGATTTCTAGAATTGTAGAACCGGAACTGCTTTCCTGTGTTGGGATGCAGTAGCCTGCCAAAACAGGAATGCAGTAAGAGGCATAATATCAACCCTTTGAAAATGTTCTCTTCTGGACTACAGCTGCACTAATCTTCTAGCCAGCATTCATTCCTGTGGCTTCACTCCTTTCTGTGAAAGCAGCTCTGCAAACCGATTTTAGCTGTTTTGCAAACAGAGCAAGGAATATCCACCATTGTAACATTTAGCCATGAATCTTGTGCTCACTTATTTATGAGATCCTATAGAATTGTGGATGACTTCATTCACTGTTAATCACATAGAAAGTCTTGTTTGTCACCAATCAATTGGCTGAAACAATGACAGTGTGTTTGCCCTCATAACGATGATCCTGTAAGGACTAGAAATGTACTTTAAAAAAAAAACACCTCTGAAAACTAGGCTTGCTTATTTTAAAAAACTTTGAAAATCCAGACTAGTTGATAGACTCAATGGACATTAGGCAGCATCCCTAAAATTTGGGCAAAACCAAGGTGAATAGGTAATATAGGAACCCTAATGACACAGGGCATCATGTTGTTGTTGTTGTTTAGTCGTTTAGTCATGTCCGACTCTTCGTGACCCCATGGACCAGAGCATGCCAGGCCCTCCTGTCTTCCACTGCCTCCCTGAGTTGGGTCAGATTCATGTTGGTCGCTTCGATGACACTGTCCAACCATCTCATCCCATCCAGGGCATCATAGAAAGCTTGAATTGTATCTGTTAACAGGCCAGTAGGTACATAGATGCAATACAGTAAATCTATTTTAACATGTGGTGGGGGAGTCAAATGCCCTCTACAGCTGATCCTAGTTGATAGCCTGGCTGCAACATTTTAAATCACCGGCAGATTCTCCATGTTCTTCAAAGGGAGCTCCATATAGCCCGTGCTACTGTTGTCCAAACAGAGTGCGATTCATGCATTTATCACAATCACTTCACCAATTACTGAGGACTAGGCCAGCCATTGTCTTGCATGCATGAGCAGCATTTCCCAAAATATACCTACCAAACATTGACAACTGTGCTTTGCATAGTTATATAGATAATGATGGATAAACTGCCTTCTGGGAAAGCTTATCTGCCATGATGGATCTTTATACTGACAAATCCCCGCTAATCTTCTAAGGAACCCTACAGTTCCTTTGAACACTATTTGAAAACAAAGACCTATTCCCAAATGCATGTGACTAGTAATAGAATCTCAGTTCTTTTCTAAATGAATACACGTCCCATGCTTTCATATCCACTGAACTGTTTTATTTTAATTTTAATTGTTCTAATGTTTTTATATTTAATGTTTATGGAACCCGCCCTGAGTAGACTTTGTCTAAAAGGGTGGGATAAAAGTCGAATAAATAAATAAATAAATAAATAAATGATGACTTTTGCTAAGCACATGTTTTTAAATGCCACTCAAACAGGGTAGCACACATTGGTCAGGGGGCTGGACTCAATGACTTTACAGCCCCCGTAACTCCATTATTCGATTATTCTATGATTCTATGGATGGTAGCATGGCAATTAAAACCAATCAGTTTAATTGTGTCTTGGATGGAAGGTGTCAAAAAAGAATCCATGACACTGAAGCCTATAACAGGTCTTCAAACCAAGTGCTCAGATTTTGCTCACAACCTGAGTGAGTTCCGTGACAGAGTAAAAATATGATAATTATGATTTCTGTAGAAGAAATCATTTGACTTTTCAACTATTCAGTACTCAATTCCTGAAAACATTTCACAATCTACTACATGCTATTTATACTCAACAATGCAAAGTACTACTCCAAAATTTCAAAGGAAATAAGCTAAAGTCAAGTTTAGGCTACTACATCTTTATTGCCTGTCACATGCAGGTGATATCCAAAATAGGATTTTCATGGTCTCAACGGCTAGTTGAGGTGGTACTAATATATATGAATAGACAAATCTGTAATTTTTGTATTGTTTCATTTCTCATTATTCAAACCTGTTTCCACATTATTACGAGCGATTATTTTAAAAATTGGCACAAAAATTCATACACATTTTTGTGAATGTTTATGTTAATATATATGATTGTATATGCATTTTCTACAATGTATGCATTTTCAAGTAGTTTTTCTGCAACATAGTGTATTTTATATATTTTCCCACAAAAAATGCATTTTGCTGTATACGTTCCCCTGCTATATATACCTTGTATGTATTTTTAATTGGAGAACTGCACAGCAACAGTGCTGAGATTGAAGTATATGTGTGATTTGGTTTGTGGATTGATTTCCTATGTGTGAATTAGGTAGATTTGTAGTAAAAAGTGAATTAAAATGAATTTCTCTCTATACATTGTGGAACATGGCAGGCCAGTATGTTCCAACTTTAGAATGCTGATGTTTATCTTACAACCTGCAAAAACACTGCAGGTAATATGATAATTCTAGTATTGCAAAAACATTCAGTTTGAGAGAAGAGCTAAGTCAGGGTTGGCTATATGGCTTGGCTGGAGCAGGCTGGTGTGGGCTAAATAAGATCGGATAGAGATCCTGTATGCTATGTGGTGTGATCTTTGAATTCACATGGCATAGTAATCTTATTTGGTCCACTGTAACTTTTAGATATAATTTTTTAAAAATTGAAGGATTCCTCCTAAGTGGGAGGAGACAGAAGGAGGCAAGGTGGGTAATTTTTTCTTTTCTTTACAGCCCAGGAAAACAACTTGCTTTGCCAGGGGCAGAAAAACTTTTAAAAAGGGAAAAAAATTCCCCTCCTTGCCCCCTCCTGTCTCCTCCCGCTTCCAAGAGGGAGGCTTCAATTTTAAAAAAAATTTCAAAAAAGTACAGAGCATCAGGGCTGCCCTAACTGGCATTAATTTTTTTTTTTTGCTTCTTCCCTCTGCTCCATGAGAAGAGAGAAGTTTTTAATTCCCTAATTACCACATATCATTAAGTAGTTAAACTGCCTGTTTAAACCACTAATGATATGGGGAAATTGAACCCAGTCAGAAAATTCAAACAAGAAGCTTTGCTTTGCTGCTTCCTTTGGTTCATTTCCAGTGGTCACATGCACTAGAAATGAACTAAAACAGAGCAATCCAACCTGCACCAGAAAAGTAGAAGCCCTTGATGGGGACTCAGAAAGGGGTCGGTAGGAGTGCTCTGGGGGTGGGTTTATTAGCTCCAGTAAATACATTGTCTGATCACCAGCTTAAGAAGCAAACCAGCCCATCCCTGTTGTGGACCAAACAGTGGGCTAAATATTTGTGTAGCACCTTCATACTTACAGACTGAGACCTGCACATGAAAGGATGAGAATACAAGAGAAGGTTTCCTCCTTAACTTTTGTATCATAGAAGCCTTAAACACATTCTACAGTGCTAGGTATGATACAAGCTTTCAACATAACTTTCAGGTTCCACTTTTGTTTGTTTCTTTGTTTTAACTCTGGAAAATCCATTGAGGAGGGGGGGAAATGGCACAGCTACACAGCGCTTTCCAGTTGCTACTCTTTGCTAGTCACCCCAAGTCTGGTTTCCAGCTTCTGTTACAACATTTACAAAATTACCATTTCTATATGGATTATCATAATTAAAATACAGGTTAACAATTCTGAAATATCACATACAAAATATACCCTCCAAACCTCTTCCTTGATGGTAATGAATTAGCCTATCTCATCAAGAATGTTACTGCTGCACTTTGAATACTCATTCTCACTATAAAACAACTATAAAACCTTTTTGGGACCGTGGACCGATTGGGGGGTGCGGGCTCCGTGCACAGGGGGGTTGGGGCACCCCCATGCTCGTGGGTGGGCGTGTCATGCTTGCGGGTGAATGTGTCGCATTTACGGAGGGGTGTGTCGCGCTCGCACTCATGTGTGTGAGTGCGACACGCCCACCTGTGAGCACAACACGTCCCTCCGTGAGCGCGACACGCCCCTCCGTGAGCATGACATGCTCCTCTGTGAGCACGACACACCCACCCGCGAGCGCGACACCCCGCCACAAGCGCGACACGCCCCTCCGCAAGCACGACACACCCACTGTGCGTGCGGGGGTGCGTGGAGATCCGTCTCCGCGGCCCAGTTCCAGGAAGCCCACGGACCGGCACTGAGCCGTGGACCGGGAGCTGGGGACCCCTTCTATAAAACATCAGCTTGAGTCACTGGCATTTGGGATGTGAAAAATCTACTTGAGAAAATGCTCTAGTCTTACTGGAACTCACTTGACTTTCCTTGAAATTTCCCAGATGTTTTGACCCAAGCAGGAATCTCCAAAGTCACTTTAGAATTTTAGTATTGGCAAAATTTGAATGTGATAAGATTGGAATTTGCTGTGGATAAAGCCAATTGTAAATGAAGATCAAATAAGATGTGATATTAAGCAAACTGTCTGAAGTACCTATGGAAGGAACTTTGTATTCTAATGTTAATATCTTCCAATGGGGGAAATCACAGGTACCACAGCAAGAAAGTCATTAGAATCCCTCCTTTTGCACTGATGTTCTAGCAAAAATTCCCTCTCCAACAGCAGCTTAAAAAATTGTACAATTCCATGCGATGCACTTAGCATGACGTCTACCTTGGCCTCAAGTTTTCAGGTGGATCACAGGTGACAGTCCATCAAAAGTGTCAACATGTGACTTGCATATAGAATGTAAAGCCATGAAATAAAATACACAAGACAATAAATTCAACAATCTAGCAGTGTATTTGTTATATAAGAGGAATAGGCATGACTGCCCAATGAGGTGACATTGTCAGTGTACCAACTGGGGAAATAGAGTTTAAAATACATCCTCTTGAAAGGCTGAAATGTGTCTCTTTTGCTTTAGAATTTAGCTTGCCAATATAGCTGTTCTGGTACTCTAGTTCAGTGCATGATAAAACAATAATGATGTGGCATAACTCCAGGATTACCGTATGGTTCCAGCACCTGATTTTGGAACGAGCTGGATTACCTGGTGGGATAGTGGCATGGTTTTAAAGAAATGTTTATTACTTCTCCCTTCTGCCTTGTGAATCAGCAGGATTGGGTGCATGGAAGGGAGTGGGTTGTTTGCCAGGTTTCCAGTTGCTGGCAGGCATCACTAAAGTTCCCTTTCAAATGTGGATTGAAACTAACAGGGCGACAGCCAGATACAATTAGGCAAATTTCCTTTGCTCTCCCTGGGACTTAGGATCCCATTAACTCATACACTTTATTTAATTTAACTTCCTCAGCTGTGTAAACATTTGGATGCACTGGAAGGAACGTAAAAATGAAGCTAGGCAATACTGAACTTTGAAGAGTCCCATTGATACTCTCTTGTCATCACCATTTGAGTGATTTAGGTTAAAGATGATTGTCAGATTTTAGGAAAGGTAGCTATGGTTGAGGAATTCCAGAGAGGTAGCCATGTTAGACTATTCAGCAAAACCAACCAAGACTCTTTTGGCTAAGCAAATATGTCAGAATAAATGTGTTAGCCTCAAGTGATTTCTGATTTCTGAAGGATTCTGTCGTTGTGGATTGGATAAAATGGCACGATGGGATCCAGACTTAGACGTGCTTAATGTACGCTCATTGAAACCAATGTAGTTGGAGTTAGTCCTCAGTAATTTAAGTCTCATTGGCTGAAATCCATATTTTTTCCTGCAAATTCTGTAGTGGTGATTTTTGGTAATTAAAGATTTCCTCTTCACATCCTGCAGCCCCCATGAGTTCTTAACCATGAAAGGAACTACCCAGGATCCTTGGGGCCAGAGAATGAGAGGAGGAAATGTTTGAGTTTAAAAAAACACATCAAAAATTGCCTCAGCTAATGATTTCGGCCATGGAACTTGCACAAACAGGATTTCAGCGAATGATTCCAATGAGTCTGCTGCTCTATCTGTAATAAAGTCTGAATCTGTTATTTGTCTTTCTCAAGCCACCATTCAGGTTAGAAATTACCTCTCTGCAGGATTATATACTTCCCAGAGTGTTGTAACATAGTCCTTCCTTGACAGCTTAAATGTGGCAAAAAAATGAAAGAAAATACACATATTTAGGCAGCATTTTGATGGAATATAAATTTTTAAATTGAAATCTTGAGAAGAAACATATATCTAAATAATATTTTGAGAAGTTTTTTTTAAAAAGACCTCGAGATTATTGTTGAGAATTGCAACAGAATTGTTGCAGAACATGACCCAGACCACATACTGACAATGTTGTGGTGTCATGTATTTGATAGTCGGTTGAATTGTCTTTATTTTATGGTTTCATTGCTGCTTTTTGCTATCGTTTGTCTGTTTTTATTGTTTGTTAACCACCCAGAATAGTGCACAGCACTAATGGGGTGATATATAAGTCAATGAAATAAATAAATGAATCCATTCCTAATTGTGTTGTGTTTATTAAATACCAGTGCCCAGGGACTACCAGTGCATGTTGGAGGTGGTCCCTGCCAACAAAATAAAGAGAGGAGAAAATGCTTGTGAGCCTGTGATTCCACACCCCACCATGTTTTTCTTCACATGGAGAAGAGCCAGCTCATTACTTATCATATGCAAAGAAGATACATACAAGTTGTCATTAAACATCAACATTTAAATATGCCTGACTGTTGGCTGCATATACCTTTGGCAAAACATATTTAACACAAAGTAAAATGTATTTAACACAAAGTAACAGAACTTGCATATGGATTGGTTTACATTTACTGGGCATGATGAAAGCATTAATCAAGCTTATACAGTTCTTAACGGTGTTCTGATTCATGTGAAGCAACGGATTGAAACCACATGGAAGCAGAGCCAGGAATAAATATGAAATATCATTTTAGACCCGTGTTCACAACGCCGTGGTAAAGTTAATCACATTTGGCTCAGGTATAAGCAATGATGAACAGAAATATCCTAATAGCAGTTTCTTCGTTTTGAGTTTTCTTTAGATAGCACATCTTTTATTGTGGACATTCATTAAAGGAAAATTAAATCTAAGCTTGTGGGTATTAATTCATTTTTTCTTTATCCTGAGCTTGCAAACATAATTGGGAGAATTGTGCAATGTAACAGGAAACCTGGGAACTTTGTACAAAAATAGGCAATTTGGCAGAAAAAATTGTTTCTGCCAGTACAAGAACCATATGAAGGGTATATGAACATTGCTTGCCATTTCAGCTGGTGAAAAGAATAATGTTTTAATTCATCATCTTTGTCTACATTGCAATTTCATAAATTCAAGCTGATTGGACTTACAATTGAATAATGCTTGAACGCTGGTGTTGGGGCAATTTCCTCCACTTAACTAGAAAACAACACCGTGGTTTAAGGCAGGCCACATGTTAGATTCTAGTCTTTGGTCCAACAGAGGGAGCTTATAGGCAGGGGGAGAAGAGGGCTTATGAGTTGGGTCAACTCTGCCATTAGGCAGGACACAAGCAGGATTTAATATTACGAAAAGGCAGAAAATTGCAAGTCATTTAATTTGCTGTTGTTCCTGCCTTCATCTTTTTACTGCCAGACACTGAGATGGGAAGAGGTGCTTTTAGAATTTTCTGTTTTGGATAACCAAAAGAACCTGATCACTGATCTGCTTTGTCACGAGTGGTTTGTGGGGGAGGCAGTTTCTGTTCCTCTCCAGGCAACAAAATATCTTGGGCACCAGCCCTGTTTAGAAGGAATGGCTGGTTGGGCTGCTGCCTCTGCTACACCCCCACACTCTCCAGCATATGCTACCTGAGACAGATACTTCACTATGTCCAACAAAAGAGCCAGTCTTCATGGACTGGAAAGAGGAAGGAACAGACCTTGTCTGCTTTGAATCACATCCCCTTGAGATGGTCTCTCCCCTCTTAAGTGCAGTGGCCTCTACCTGCAAAATCGTAGCCTTGGCATAGTTCCCATTCCAATTATTCTATTATGGTTATGTTGCAACCTGATTATCTTACAAGTATAATTCACTATAATGTAAAAGCTGGGCATCATATGTATTGATCTATTAGATGTGTTAACTTCAGCTTTCTCATGTCTTTTTTTGATGAGGGAATAATTTGAATTACATTTTCACATATGGCAGGAGTTCCCCGAGGTAAGGCCTGGGAAACTAAAGGGCCAGGGATCCGTTCTACACCAACATGATTTGAAATAACTTAAATTTTGCATAAAGAAGGAGATTCACAGTGGCAATTTATTGTTTAGGATATGCAGAACGGGATAGGAAGGAAGACAAGAGACCAATTAGTGGAAGGGCCGAAGGAGAGTTTAAGTCGTGCACCCATATATTATCTGTTTCCACTATGTGCATAAATTATTGTTGCAGGTTTGTCTTGATGTTCTGATGTCATGAAGAAGTCTCTGGAGCTTTGCTTTCAGGGTTTCTGTTCTCCACCAAGGAATACCTGCTAGGAATTCTGTCTTGTACAAAATTATATGACTTGGCACAGAAGGCATCTTCAATATATCTTTCAAATGTCAAATATGAAGTGCATAAATAATGTGCATATCAATTGTATATTAAAACTGCAATCCTGCATTGGGAAATTGCACATCGCTCCTACTTCTGTAGCATGTGTGAATAGTTCAGAGAGATGGCAGATGCTGAGAGCTCATTGACATGGTGCCCTAGGAAATCATGCACTTGAAATAGGCCATGCATTTTGTTACGCTACAGCTGACAATGCTGCCTGTGATAACAAAGATGCAAATAGGCATTACAGTGACTGAGATGATGCTTCTACCCATTGTTTAGGCATGACTATATTGTTTCAGCCCTATTCATTCATTCTGCAAAGCAAATAGGCAACTCTCTTGGTTTTTAATAGAGTCATACTAGTAATTCACGGTAAAAAAAAATTAAATGCTTGCTTAATTTATGTGAGGAATTCTTTGCTCAAAGTCAGGTTGGTTTGACTCAAAGAAGGCATATCTACTAGTATTTCCCCAGATGTTAGATGTGTCCAAGAAGTGGGAAAAGACGGATGGCCATGAAACACAGAACATGTTGAAGAAGGTGTACAATTCTCTTACTTTTCCAGATGAATTTTTAAAATGAACATTTAAAAAATAACACAGGACAGAGAAACTGCAGATGCTGGTGGACTGCAATCCCTGTCATCTCTGACCATTATCACAATGCTGGCTAGAGCTTAGTTGAAGCCTGCCAACATATGTAGGACAGAGCCCACTCTCTGTTAACACCCTTCTTCTTCCTGCATGGCTAGACAGACATTTCTGCTGCAATTAGATTTTATCCTATATGCCTGAGCATTGTTTATCCTGTGTCCAGATCCTGTACAGCCTCAGTAAGTGCCATAATGAAATGAGGATGTTCTGATGAAGTGTGGTAAATCCGCATGGTCAGGATGTGCTCCAAAGGTTCTAGTTTGTATGACATTGAAAATCATAAAGGAGAATACATGAGAAGATTGTTTTTGCTTTCTTCTATATTTGGGCCTAATCCACTTCTAAGCCAATCATGACTATAAATTTGACATTACGTAGGGTGGCTATGGGTGGCCTTTGGCCCACAATCCACCTTCCTTCCTTCCTTCCTTCCTTCCTTCCTTCCTTCCTTCCTTCCTTCCTTCCTTCCTTCCTTCCTTCCTTCCTTCCTTCCTTCCTTCCTTCCTTCCTCTCTTTTTTTTATACAAAAAGATCATCTCTGAATTGCCCAGAGCTGGCAACTCCTTGGCTCTGCAAGCAGAATGTCACCAGAGTATGAGCAAGCCTGTGAGCAGATCTCACTCGCAGCCTCTTATTGATTTTTATTGCATGCAGATATATTCTCATAAGTTCAGATTCTTGCCCTTTGAGCAACAGCTGTGTCTGTAAATCATGAGAGTGAGTTTTTAACATCTTTGTAAACAATGATGCTGATGATTATTAATACTATTGTTTTCCAATGGTGTGCTTTGCTCCTATATGCTTTGAGAACTTGTACCCTGAATAATCCAGATCTCCTTAGAATCATCATATGTAGGGACACCAAGGGTCATCTAGTTCAAACTCTGGCCAATGTAGAAATCTACAGATGGTCATTCAACCCCTGTTTAAAAACAATACCTCCTTTAGAGGTAGTCTATTCCTCTGTCAAACACTTGTTAACATCAGGAATTCTTCCAAAGTGTAACTAAGTCTTATTTCTTGTAAGCCTTGCTTGTGTGTAGACGTACATAATATAGATTATTATACTTCTTACTATTAAGAGTAGGCATGGAGAGGTTGGCCATTGTGGGAACACATATGTGAAACCTATTTTGAATGCTTACCAAATTTGCAGCCTATGCTAATTCATTAATAATCCAGTCTTTGTGGATTTTTTTGCTGCCTTGCTTTTCAGTATTTCTCCGAAGTAGATTTGTAAAGAGGAATAGTTTGGGGAGTGATTTTCTGTGGATATGTTTAGATACTGTCAGAATTTGCTTCCAAAATTCACTCCTAAGTAATCCAGTCCTTGCTTGTTGAGTGGATTTCTGTCTTGAATGAAGGTAGAGTGCATGGATTTCTGCTTAAGAGTGGACTCTTTCCTGCCCACTCTTTTATTCTAACGGTTACTTGATTCAACATCCTTCTCTGTGCAAGGAAAAATGATTTCTGAAACAGAAAAAAGAAATGTGTCTTTAAATGACTAATTTTTATGGATGACAATTATGACAATCCTACTGCTTACACACTTAGCTTTTCAGGCAGGTTTTATTTGGGTCTCCTTTTCTACAGTGGGTTGCAACTTATTTATTGTTGTTGTTGTTCATGATGGTGGTGGTGGTGATGCATGGCTGTGTAGATCACCCCAATGTTATGCGCTCATGAGGTCAAAGTTGTTTGTTTCTCCCTAAAATGGTTAGTTAGTTGCCCCTTTATGTTGAATGGGCTGCTGGGAATTCAAAATGTGGATGTGTCGTTGGGATTGCTTTTTGTGACCCTTTGGCTCTTCCTCTAGTGATCTTACTCTCTATACCAGTAGTCCCAGGAGGTACCAGCTACCACTGTCTAAAGCACCTCCATAAGTTAATAAAAGGGTGAATGCTGGGCTGAAGCAAGCATACTGTATATTCTAGAACTCTTCAGTGGCACATCTACGTGCAGATATGTTCTCATGGGTTCAAATTAATATTCATTTTGGAGTGAAAAAATCTGCCAGGACTTCATGTTGTTGTTACATGCTATCATGTAGCATGTTACATGTTCTTGATTTATGACAACCCTAGCCATGTTTTTTTTTTTTGTTTTTTTTTTTTTGGTAAATGAGATGTTCGAGGGCTGATTTCCCATTGCCACTTCCCTAGTGGGTTTCAGTGGCCAAGTGGGGTTTGAATCCAGGGTTGCTAAGCACTCATCCCACATGCCTAATATTTACTGTTTCATCTTTATAATTAAATAATATTACAGTTAAATAATATATACAGTATATGGCCTTATACTGTATATTAAACATGAATTGCTGACACGTCGTGTGGGCTTAATATGTAGTAATAAGGGCATGACATCTTGTTACTTTTTAGGATTTTATTTTTATTTAGTAGAGGCTGACCCAATTTTATGTAATGTTAAACCCACCACAGCCAGAGATGGGTTTCAGATTAATCTGAGGGTCAAGCTATGTTGGTTGACTTGAAATTGACTTGAGGGTCAAGTTACATTAAATATATAGTGAAGCTGTACCTCTGTTTTCACCCTCCGATAAAGTTGTGAGTAGAGATGGGCATGAACTGGCAAAATGGCAGCTCATCTGGTTCTTTGAAGTTTACAAACCACAAACCATGAACTTCCCAAACTTTTGAAAAAACCAACCACACATCGGTTCAATTTTTTGTTCAGATGTTCAGGAGCTCTAGAAGGGCCCCCAACTACCTAGAGACACCAAAATTGAAGAGAAGCTTTCCCTGACTATTCCCTACACCTCCTCCAAGATTGGTGAAGTTTGGATTTCAGATGTCTGGGCTATATACTCTCAAAGCAGGTCACCCCACAAAAGTGTCCTTTGGCAGCTGGCTTGGGGAAAATTCCAGCAGTGGTTCATGCCAGGGAACCCGACACAGGGTGTTGCTCATCAAGAGGTGGACTGGGGACAATATTCTTTCCCCAAACCCTGTGGACAATGCCATGCTGGAGGTCTGAGCTGAGGTACAGATATTGTTGTGTGGTCAGCGGGGTGGGAGGTGGGGGGAGAGACAGGCTGCCTGACAAGGGAAACAATGTGCCACTCGAGATCTGAGCTAACCTGGTTCTGAGGTAGAAGGGTTCCTCTGACTAGCAGAAGTGGCTCTGAGGTGAAAATGGCTCCTGTGAATCGGTCTTATAAACAAAAACAAGCAAGTCCCCCCAGAACCCTTTGAGCCACGTGTTTGGCTGCCTGACCTGCCAGTCCATTAGTCTCCCAGGGTTGCTTAGTGCTTCTGATTTACAGGAGCAGGCACTCGGGGGTGGGGCAAATGAAAATGGGCAAATGAACCAGAAATCAGTAATTTATTAGTGATTAGTTCATTGGTCTGTTCATTTTGGTTTGTCACTTTTGACAAACCTGAACCAACCTGAGGCAACGAACCAGTGATTTTTTAATGAACTTCCGGGTTTGTTTTTTGGTTCATGCCCATCTCTAGTTGTGAGTCCTTGATCTGGCTCATGACCACCGTGCATGGAAGGAAAGATTTAAAGTATCCCCTCCCAGCTGCTAGCTTAATGAAATTCAGCCGTCAATTGTGCCAGTGAAGGCTGTGATCCATTCATAGGAACAAAGTGTTGGAGTAGGCAGCAACCTTATTGGATCATTAAAAAGTTGCATACAAATCAAGCTTTTGAGTTCTACAAAGCTCTTCATCAGGCAGAGATCGTATCAAACTGGATGGTATAAAACTGCTTGAAGCTTATGTTTTATGTCATCTGTGCTGAGGAAGAGTGTTCATCTTATTAGTAATTTTATTGTTATCCAGCTGGATCTAGAAGTTTGCACATGGTAGGGAAGCAAGCACCTAGGAAATATGTTTATATCTCACCTCCCCATGCACAGTAATCCCAATCTAAATCAGAGCCAATGTGTTTACTTTTAAAGGAAAATACAGTGAGCGTCAGCCAGAGAAGGAATTCTGAATGCTGGCAAGAAGGAAGCAGAATGAACATCTTCAGGCTACTCTAGGATGCCACCTTGCAGACCCCAATCACATACATATTATAGAGGTTGTTGCAACACTGGACCTTCTGAGTACATGAGGTGGCTCCCTTCTTAAAATATCACTTCCTGTCTATGTAAAAAGCTTGAAGCATGGGAAATGGCTCGCTAGAGGGTCTCATGAATCCCCTCTGATAGTGCTAGGCCTCTGCTTTGCCTGTTTGGAATCAAGACTGTACAGAGAGTCCAGCTAGACCTTTTTGCACAAGACAAGAGTGTATTATAAAATATCCCTTTGAGCTTTTGTGTTCTGGTCCAGAGTTTCATACTATATGTGGTCTGGTCTCTACACAGCTATTAAGGCTGGAGGAGCCCTGCCCATCTAAAAACTGCATCTTCCTTAAATGCTATAGGGGAAACGCCATTGCCTGAGGGCAGAGGACATACTTTACCTATAGAAGGTCTCACATCCAAACCTGGCATTCCCATCAAAGGCTAGGAAAGACCTCTCTATGGATTTCTGTAGGGCTTCTGCTGAAACAGATGGAGCTGAAACAAATGTAATGGTCTTAAGAGCTTGATAAAAAGGTCCTTTAATGTTTCTGTGTGTGTGAGTGTGGTATTACAATACCCAGAAATCCCATGCTAGCCAGCAGATTCTGGAAGTTGCAGTCCAGAAAGTAACTTTTCTAAGTTCAGCCAAATAATCAGCTTGTGCAACTTTGTCTCTTTGATGAACAAGTGAAAATGATGGGTAAGGAAGATCTGTGCCTTGTGTTGAAGAAGCTGGGTTATTTCCCCCAGCCTGATGTTAGCTGTGCAACTGATGGAATGCCAAGATATACACAATTTTCCTTGCTTTTCATTCTTTGTTCAAAATTGTCTTTTCCATTTGCACCATAGCTGCTCCATTCTCCCTCCTCTACCTTCAAAGTAATTCCTTCTCCCCACACTCTCGTCCTTTTTATTTTGCTCCAGGGGAATCCTCTTAGTACAGAACACTTTGTTCGTGCAGGATTGGATGGTCTTTTTCTGTCTTCCTTCATCCAGAGGTGATTTCTTTTAACACTTTCCCCTGTCTCACTTTTCTCTGCTATTAGCAATGCTCTTCAAAATATTTCACATCTTCTCTGGGTAGGTCTGGCAGCATGATGAGGAGGAGAGAAGAATGGATTAGATTCAGCACTGCACATACAGAGTTCTCACTCCAGAATGGATTGTGGTGAAATGAATTTGGGTCGGGTTAGACAGAAAGGGTTTGCCTGTTCTCAGTGTTGGGAGTTTACAATGCAATACAACGGCTGAAATTCAGAAGTAAGTCACAACTGGAGTAGGATCATTGAAGCAGTGGAACTTACATAGATGTTGAATCACCAAATCCCTGCTGATTCAATTGGCCTGTTCTAGTTGTGACTTGCTAATGGAGTTCAGCATCTGCATGCATGTATGTATGTGTGTGAGAGACCAAGAGTGAAAATGGCACATCTCTGAGGTATGGAAAAAATAAGTTCTCTTCTAAATGTCAGCATGTAGATATAAATGCTTACACATTTCACAGTTTGAGCTGATAGCAGTAGCTGGACACAGAGAGATCTCTGTAAGGCATGACAGAGCTGCTTTTTCTGATGTATCCTGATGCCCTACACAGGAATGGACAAAGATATCAACATGGCAGTTCAAAGCATGTGTGGAAATAACTCTGTCCCTTCTTAGATGCATACTAGAGATGGACATGAACCTCTGTTCAGAGGTCTGTGGTGGTTCATACATGCAGCACTACACATTCCCTTTCCCCACCTTCCCATTTGGATCGCCCACTCACCAGCCAGCGAGTGCTCCTCTCCTCCTCCTCTTCAGTTGTTTTAGCTGTCTCTGGCAGGATCACAGGCTTCCCTGCCCCACCTCCTTGGCTGATCACCTACTCAGACAAGGAGGCAAGATAGGAAAACCTGTGCTCCTGCTGGGGACTGATCACAGAGTTGAAGAGGGGGAGGAGAGGAACGTGTGGCAGCTGGTGAGTGGATCATTGGCTGGGGAGGTGGGGAAAGGGAATGTGCAGCACCTGTGGTGCTGTGCATATGAACCACCACAAACCTCTGAAGCGAGGTTCATGCCCATCTCTAAAATGCCTTAGCATGGTGGGCTCAAGCATGTCAGAGAAGCTGTGAGCAACCTGTCAGGAAGCTAGACACCATTACAAGCCTGGACTCCTAGCAGTGTCACCCAAGCTGGCATGTTCATAGCTAAGCTACCAGACTAAGATGCATCCACTCCCTTCAGGAGTAACAGCCACACAAGCAGATAAGAATGGATTGTTCCAATGGTTTTTTCCTTCATTTTTTTAAAAATTCAATTTAATTTGTTTGCATACAAAAAAACAAAAACAAACCCCCCCCCCAAATCAAAACAAGACAATAGTGCACCCCTCACCCCAGGGACCATCCATTAATACACTACATAGATATATGTGGATATATTTTACAATGACGTTTCCTTCATCTTTTAAAAGTCCCCTTGTCCCTCACAGAAATACATATATTCTTGACCTGACTTTTGCCCTTTTCCTTTATTCAATATGGCATTGTATGCCAATAGTTTCAATGGTGATGAAGGAGGAGAAACTTCTGGAGGGCAACTACTGGGCAGCACTGGTAGGTGAAGGATCTTTCACAGACAACAGGAGTGGCACTCAAGCTAACTTTTGTTAGTACTGCACAGAAGAAGGCAATGATAAACCAAAGCTGAACCTTTCTTACCAAGAAAACTCTATGATGAGACAGTTCAAAATGAAACAAGAGATAGTGCTGAAAGATGAGACTCCCAGTTGGAAAGCACTACTGGAGAAGAGCAAAGGACCAGTACAAATAGCGCTGTCACCAATGATGCAAATAAACTAAAGTCCACATAAAAAACAGATTTGCATTACTAGACTCAATTGGCCATGAACCAGGCGAACTATGGATTGAAACCAGAGAAATTATTAGAAAATAATGCAAAAAGACCATGCCTGTGGTAAAAAGGAAAGAAAAGGTGTCAGACAAGGGTGCAGTTTATCTGTTCAGTCTATATGCAGAACATATCATATGGAAAGATAGACTAGATTCAGAAGAAAAAGGAGTAAATATTGGTGGAAGAAACATCAATAAGTTAAGATATGCAGATGACACCATCTTACTGGCAAAAAGCAGCAATGACTAGAAACGTCTTCTGATGAAAGTGGAAGAAGAAAGTGCCAAAGCAGGACTGCAGCTGAACATGAAGAAGAGAAAAATCATGACTACTAAAGAACTACACAACTGTAATGCTGGCAATGAAGAAGCCCTTGTTAAGGACTTTGTATACCTGGATTCAATAATCAATCCAAATGGTGACTGTAACCAAGAAATCAGAAAACTGAGACTCAGAAGGGAAGTGATGAAGGAATTAGGAAAGATAATCAAGCGTAAGGGTGTGTCACTGGAGACAAAGGTAAAGCTCATCCACAATATTTTATTCCCAATTATTCTGTACAGGTGTAAAAGTTGGATGATAAAGAAAGCTGAAAGGAAAAAAAGAGATTCATTTGAAATATGGTGCTGGAGAGGAGCTTTGCAGATATCCTTAAGTGCCAGGAAGTCAATCAAGTGGGACCTATCAAGCCTGAGCTTTCTCTAGAAGCAAAAATGACAAAAACTGAGGCGGTCCTACTTTTGGCACATCATGAGGAGGTAGGATTCTCTGGAAAAGACAATAATGGTGGAAAGGCAGAAGGCAGCAGGAAAAGAGGAAGACGAAATATGGGACTGCTTGACTAAGGTGACATTTCAAAGAGAACTTGGACCAAAAGTGGCACTCCATTGTTTATAAGAAGGTAGAATTTTCATAAACTGGCTGTTTTGTTACATGTAATGTTCCTGGTAGAGAAAAGGGGAGGGTGCACAATCAATAATCCAATATTGCCTTGGTGAGCATCTCTTTGTGGACCAGACAGTGAAATGGTTTTAATCTGAAGCTGATTTTTGTTGGGTGTTGAGGTGAAGTTATCTAAATAAATGTTGACATGCCTTCTGGAGGAAACTACTGCATCCTTCCCAAGAATAGGGAGAGTTTTCTAGTCTTTTTGTTGCTCTTGATATCTTTGTGCTTCAGTTCTTAAGTTTGGTTCACCTTGAATTTTATCATTCATTTTTAAATTTGCACACATTTTCTTCTGCTTTTCTCATCATACCATGCATTTTAAACATTATTTTAAGGAGCCTACATGTTTTTGAGTGCACTTTCCCCTCATGCATGGATCTTTTTGATGAAGAATGCTACTTCAAATTTCAAAGAAGTATGTATTTCACAGCATGAAACGGTGTTTCAGTTGTGTACTTCTATAAAAGTGCAAAACTAGGAACGTTTGTGTTAAAATGCAGAATATGCAAGCTTCTCTGCCATCCGAATTCCCTGTATATTAAATGCTTCCACATTTGTTTCTTGAAGACAACATTCAAGCACGTGCTTCTGATGTTTCTTCACTGAGAAAGGAGGATCCACTTTGGTTTAAATGCCAGGCATTCTAGTTCTAAGGTGTAACAATAATATATTCAGCACTGATCATCTGATAATGTGAGTACAAATTGCGTTATAATTAAGGCTGTCAGCTGGTTAAAGAATTATTTGATTTATAGTTTGTCTTTTTAGTGGTGGCTAAATTTAAATATGTATCAATATTTCTCAAACCTCTCTATGCGTACATTTTGAGATTTTGATGCACATGGTAAATTATTATTTGGCATCCAAAAATGCAATTGATGGCCATCACATAGGGCCACATGCATGCATGAACACACATGCACACATGTGCGTATGTGCTCTCACACACGGGCACACATAATACCCTTAGTACAGTAGCACACCAGAATCAAAATAATTTGATCACAGTCATATTGACTAAAAAGTTTTTTCAAAATAGAGTGTTCAATAGTCGAATGCTACCTAGGTATAACAAAAACAAAAACAAAAACAAAACAAAAAACAAAAAAAAATGACACACACATCCCCAAGAAAACCTGCCCGTACTGAGTGGAATATATATTCAAAAGAGCATTTGGTTAGGAGACAGTGTGATAAGAAGTAACCAAGGAAAAAAGGTAGAGGTATATTGGCTGAATTTTTCAGCTTTTCTGAAGATCTTTGGAAATTATTTTTAAAAGGAATTTCTTACAGTTACAGTTCTAAGGCCCAAAAAGGAGTTTATACAGATAGCTATAATTTACAAGGGGAGAAGGGGACGACAGAGGACGAGATGGTTGGACAGTGTCATTGAAGCTACCAACATGAATTTGACCAAACTCTGGGAGGCAGTGGAAGACAGGAGGGCCTGACGTGCCTTGGTCCATGGGGTCACGAAGAGTCGGACACGACTTAACGACTAAACAACAACAACAACAACAAATAATTTACAAAGTAACTCTTTACTTTTGAATTTTGAAAAAGTACTTAATATGATTATTTTAGAAATCTGTGTGCACCCAATATATGCATGAAGCTGTATTTGAACAATATATGCCTCCTCCACCACCATTCAGTGAAGCCAAACTCCCATAATGACAATAACTAGAAACATTTATGCCACAAATAGAGTGAAGCTCCCTAGTCTACTTACTTCTTAATGCAATTGCCATTCTCCTCCAGAAGCCACTTCAGAATGATTTTTGGGAAACTCTGGGAGAAAGCAAAGGGAAACGGGAAATATTTGGCAACCGGGAAATGCTTTGATGATGATTCATTTAAAAGGGGGAAGGGGAAGCAATTATTACTGCACTCACGGTCAAAAATGTTTAATGAATTTTGTGGTAAAATAGATGAAATGCCTCCTTTCATTTTCATCATCTACCAACGGAGTGATGAAAAATGAGGTGTTATTTCTCTTTGTTAATGCCATCAAGCTGCATCTGACTGGTTGTGACCTCAATAGGGTTCTCAGTGCATGTAAGATATTTAATTAGTGATTTTACCATTACCATCCCCCAATGAGCTCCCATGGCTGACTGGGGATTTGAATGCGAGTCTCCTGAGTCCTACTCCAACACGTCTATCCATTACATCACTGTAGCTCTCTATTTCTGTTGAGTTCTAAAAATAAGCTATTCTTCATGAATAGTTAAAATTAATTTGGAATACTGCTGCAGTAAAATGCTAATATAATGACTCCATCATTAAAGCAGGATCATATACAACTTTGTAAAATGGCATTTTCCCGCCAAATATGTGAGGGAAGAACCTTTTGCACAATATATTCTGTTCTCTTTATGTGCCCGTGTTGCAGCTTGCAAAATGTACGTGCTAATATGGATTGATAAAAGTGATAAGAGCATTAATATAACTAATAAAGGTCTTAGCCTACATCGGTTGAAAGAGAACATCTTTATCTTCAAAATCTCTGATTAGAACAGAGCATTTACCAACTGTTCATATGGGAACAGGCCAGGATTCATCATTTAAAGTAATACCTAATTAATCCTGCCTAGCAACAGATGTCAGCCCATTCCGCCACCTCCCATACATGAATTCAGTGTTTGCAGCATTTACTGTGAGATAAACACCCCATCATCATCTTGTACTCTGGTGTACAGCATCTGGCAGGCTTCTTTAAAGAGATTTCCAAGAATTCCATTGAGGAAAGAGAAGTCTTCAGTGGATGACAGACGACCTAGTCAGCTCCAAGACATGCAAGGGAACACTAAATATCTACTATGCCTCAGAAAACACAACTGGCCTTTAAAATAGGTTCATTTTCTCAGCCATGCTGGCTTGGGGACCTGCAGTTCTCTAACCATTTTGGTTTGTGGGCTGGAATGGTGGAGAAAATGGAATGTGTCTCAGAAAATGGAAGACTGCTTCTGCAGGGAACTTTTGAATGTCTCCTTACGTAACTTCTGAAAAGACTGAAGTGCTCACACAAGCAGGTATATAGTATTATGAGGAACCCTGGCCATACAGATTACAAAGCTGGCCCCACCTTTAGATGGAGTGAGGCACCACCCTCAGAAAGTAGATTTGGGGAGTCATAGAAGGGCAGCAAGTCGTTTGTTAATGAATTTCTTGGAGTGGTGAAGGTGCCCCTTCCTGCTCTGTTTCAGTGATGAAAGGTGTAGAGCTGTTCCCAGGTTGTTCTTGCTGATAATGATGGTGGTGGATCATGACAAGGATGGCAGAAGCAGATGTTTAGTCAGTTCTGTCTGTGGGGAGGAAGAGCAAGAGAATGAGCAGCCTGACTAGACAGGGGAATCACAGTGGTTACATGCTATCTTATGCCACACAACAGTGGCTGCATATTCTTTTTTAATAAGTGGCATGTCTACAGCACACTGGGTGCATTGTTCACATCAGTGTCTCTGTCATTTTATAAAATAAAACATTCAAGGAGCTTGCAGTTTAAACTAGACAAAGAACAGAAGGAAGAATGTCAAAGCTCATGAAGGGACAAAAAAAAAAAGGAGAGAAGGAGCATCAACAGAGAACAAAAGCAGCATGTACACATCTGTGAAAGACAGACTCATCATGTCTTTCTCCCCCTCCATTCCTGTCTTTCCCAACTCATTCCTGGCCTGCAGTGCTTAAGAAGTGAGTGAAAGCAATCAAAAAAGACTGCAGAAAAAGTTATGGAATCCTTTTATAAATGAAAGGATAACCAGTTCATTGCAGCATCTGTATTTTATATCATATCAGAACAGAGATGAGTACTCGACAAATTATTGTGGTACATTTTTAAGGGAAGGAAAAGAGTATTCCTTTTTTTTGAAAAATCTATCTTAGGCTTCTTGATATTACTGAATTTTTGATATAGGACAGCATATGTGACTCAGAGCTCGGTGTCTTATGAAATATGTCAAAACTATAGTAATGTTGGCAGGATATACTGTAACAAGGAATGGTCCAGCCTCTTCTCTCTGCTAATCATAGCTATCGTTTTCAGTTCCTGGTATAAATGAACAAGCAATGGATTCAAACGTCAATCAATGCAAGATGAAATCTAGTAACTAAATCCTGAACGTGGAATAAACATTGCCACAATGTTCAGCTCTGCAACGTGAAACTTTAGAAGAGCAGTAAAGTGGTCAGAGTGGTGGACTGAGAGTTCAAAAATCCAAATTCAAAAACCCACTGAGACTTCTTTCATGACTTTGGGTGAGACCAACGGTGCAGGCTTCTTGTGAGGATAAAATGGTGAGGAAGAGAGCCATATATGTCACCTGGAGCTCAATGGGAAAAAAGTAGAATACAAGTGAAACAAACAATGCTCGACAACTGCGTGTTGTAAGGTTTTACACTAATTCATCATTATCATGTGCTGTCAAGTCAATTCTAACTTATGGTGACCCTTTTCAGGGTTTTCTAGGTAGTTTACCATTGGTGGTTTACCATTCCCTTCTTCTGGGGGCATCCTGGGACTGTGCACCTTGCCCAATGCTACACAGACTGGATCTTCTCCCGGAGGCATAGTGGGGAACTGAACTCCCAACCTCTGACTCTCAACTTCTGGTTTAGCCAGATACCTAAACCACTGATCTATCCAACCAGTTTTTATAGCAATTATTCTGTTATAATTATACCAGAAGAACATGCTCAATAAGAACATGTCAATTCATGCTTCTCTAATACTTGTATGTGAGAATGAGGTGCTAGTTCTTTCTACTAATGGGGACAGTGAGGTATGTCCTGGTGCAATTGGCATTGCTGAGACTAGCATTTTTGTGCAAATGGGGCACTATTGCACAAAACTACAAAAGCTGCTGCTTCATTTCATGGACTTTTAAGAATGAGAAGCCATGGACAGGCTGGTTGCCTCTTTTTGAACAATCCCGCTGTGCTTGCTGTGTGTTCATTGTTCCTCCAAGGGAAAAGATGCTAGACGTTCAGCCTCTGGTAGGAGAGGAATGAAACACAGAATATCTCTTTTGAAGGAAATGTGAAGAAAAACATTGTGGATTAAATACAAAATAATATGGATATGTGAATATCATACTCCATTTTACATTTCATCATAAATGCTTTGCAGCCTAAGAATGCATGTCACTTCTTTCAAGGCATTTTATTAACAGTATCAAAATTCTCTAAGTGCCCACTGGATTTTCTCTAATACATGGTCTCTACCATTGTCTTGAAATTTCTTTAAAGTCAATTCAGTGGCTGTGATCCACCCTTCCTTCTCAAGGAATTTCAGTAGTCTATCTGAGCTTTCCTAAAATGTCTTGTTCACACTGAAACAGCCTCCTTTTATTTAGGTGATCCCCTGAAGCCCCCCGACCCATTGGCCACCAGATGAGAGATGCATGTTGACTTTTGTGGTGAGAAAGCACGATGAGTGAATAAACCGGAGACAGAAACTTACGGATCCCACCTCCAATTCTGTATTCGAGACAGAGCTTGGAACTACAGATTTGCAATAATACACAGAAGTATTTACAGTAGGTTAGCTTCAAACAGGTACAAACCCACTTTGAACACATGCCCTGTCACTGGTTGGCCGGTGCTGAGAGGCTTTTCAGCTATTGACAGTATCAGGGTTACAGCTGAGAGTCCTTGCCTGTTCCATGGAGCCAAAACTTGAATATTGCCTCCACTTCCAGCCAAGAACACCAGCCAGCCAGTGCTGAGAGGCTTCCCAGCTACCTCAGTGTCCACTTCCCTTGCCTGGGGGCCATGGAAGCCGCCCCCCCTGCAGTTTTAAACATTGTGGATTGGGTACACTTTTTAAACTACAATAGGGCTTGCATCATGTGCATTGACAGGAGTTGTTGCAAATCCTTCCTGATTTTTTTCTTCTCCAGAATATGTGGTTTCAGCCAGTAGAAAATACCCTGTATATGCAATCTCATTTGGGAACACCTTTAAATAAAATGTGGGGTAATTTTATCTACACTAAAATCCCCCCCTTCAGTTCACTGCTCTGTGTTTCATAATGTGGTAGAACTGATACAGAAATTTGCATCTATGTCAAGAGAATGGTACCAGAAGTCTTAATTTGGAAAAGCACAAACCCGACAGTGAGGATTTTAAAAAGGACATTTACATAGAGCTACCCCAATTGACTCTAGCAGGCATTGAAGCAGTAATACAAAACAAGCTCAGTTAAAGTTAATACCTTGTTGGTTGACACATAGGCATCCTCAATTCTCTTTCAATTAGTTCATAGTTAGGTGACACAGTATTTAATCAGCACCCAATGAGTCCAGCCAAGGACTGCTCCTTCTCTACATGTATGCATGCTGGGGGGCTAGAAGAAATAAATAAAATTGCTTTCAATCTTAAATGGAATAGAATGACTTTTTTACCACAGCAGTGGATTGGAGGAAAGATAGAGCAATATAAATTCTCTCCTTGTTTCTCTCCATTTAATAAAGCATAGTAGTAAACATGGACCTGTGGTAGTTTAGCTTTTCAGGTTGGTTCTGTTCGTATAGACAGGATAAAACAGTATATGCCTCTTAAGAGAGACCTGCTATCTATTGATTGGTGACAAATCATAAGCAATATTGATTTTAAACTGATTTAACAGTTGATAGAGGATTAATCTAATTCTTTGCTCAGCTACAGTTGAATGAATTGGATTTGTTAAGCCAACAAGTATGTATGCAAGTTCCATTGATACAATAGGTCTACTTTAGTTAGGTGTCATTGTTTATTTCTCAGTTTGAACAAATCAAAGTAAGGAATAACTGATCTTTTATTGTACTGACCTTTGTATCTCCCATGATTGTTTCTTAGATGTTGTTTCATTTGTTTTCCTGCATTTATGTTAAGTGAAAAATCACAAGGGAGAGGGCTACAATAGAACTGGTATATTAGCAAATAGGAGTCATTGTATTTGGCCAAGATTGTTAGATTTGGTTTAGACTTGCATTCATATCCTCATGTGTCTGGCAGGTGGTCATGATCTGTTCACTGTCACAATCAATTTGAAAATGAAGCTAAACTTCTTCAAAAGTGACCCCTTTCAGCAGAGGAATTTCTGAGGAAAATTCTAGAATGAATTAGCTAATCTACAAGCATTGACCAACTTTGATTCAATTTATTTGGGCCTGAACAGAAACCATGGTTTCCTGTCCTGCTACAGGTTTTAATCAATTTATTGAAACCAAGATGATTACCAATTGTTCTGGTACATGGTCAGTGTTCTTGCTGTAAGAACACTTCAGCTTAATTTTTTGTGTTTCACTACCATTTTACCTCATTGTTTACATTTCTCTCTCTCCTCCATACCAGCACGTTGAGCAGGCAGGGATCATAAGACTTCATGCATCTGATGAATTGGATTCTAGTCTACAAAAGCTGATAGGGCAGTAGTTTTATTCTTTGTGGTGCTACAAGCCTCTTTGTCTGTTCTTTTATTGTGATGTACAGGTTACTCCAGAGGTTAAATCTGGAGGTTAAACACACCTGCTACTAACATGCAAATTATATGAAAACACATTGTCATATCTCTTCCCACTTTTTATGGTCAAGGATGAGGAAACTCACTGTGTGAGATGAGTGGAAACTGGTTTGCTCTGAGGCCGAGACATAAGCAATAAAGAAGATGAATTCAAATTGTTCTTTAACATAGAACAAAGTCATTATTAAACAGGAATGTAACAGTTAGTGCATGCAACAGAAACAAAACAGCTTATTACAACCAGTAATGATCAGATCTACCAAGACAATCACACCAATTCACCAAGGTGAGAGAGCTATTATTATAATCTAAGCCTGTTTCTTAAATACATCCTGTATATTAGACAGACCCCCATGAGAAATTTTGATAGACATTGTAGTAGAAATGTTCTTAATTTATCTCAAAGTATCTCTTTTTTTCCTTATAGAAGAGACTCTAAATTTGCCTACAAATTTACATCAGATAGATTTAAGAGCCATCTAGGATTGTGAGAAACAGGACTTAGAAATTCCAAATTCTAACCATCTTGTCAAAGCCTTTCCTGAAATTTCTCAGATATTTATTTATATAAAATATATATCCTGCCTTACATCCAGAAAGCTTGGGTTTGGGTGTAATTAATTATTATTTTTATTTTAAATCCTCTTTGAAACATTTAAAAAACTGTAAACATGTAAGAAACAATACAACAGAATCAATACAAAGCTCACTGAATGTGAGAATCAAAACACAATCCACAGTTTGAGAAATCAAAGCCAGTCAATCATTTGCTGCTAAAACGAGACCAATATGAACAGTAGTTGGGCTTTCAAGAGGAGGACATGTCTACAATTTGCACTCATGGCATCACAGCTCCAAGGCAATGTAGCACAGAAGCAAAGAAGCTCCCCTCTTGTGCATCTCCTGTTTGGCCCCGCCACTGAGAAGTTCTACCTGTGAGTAAAATTTCTCAGGGCATTATTCTGAACAATATATTGGACTAAACTAAACTGGAACTCCTTCAATCTCCCACGACATTGTCCTCACAGGGTGACCTTTCAAAGCCTTTCTCCTCTATGCAAACTTACCTCATATCACTATGATGAGATTAAAAGGGGGCAACCCAGTGCATTTTTCACAGAGAAAGAAGCTGCCATACAAATACGGTGAATAAAGAAACATAATTTAAGCAAACTTGGGTCCCCTCTGCCTTTAGAGGAGTGGGTTTCTGACATATGAAGGCATTCTTGTGCCACTGATAATCTTCTAAGAGCTAAGAGAGGTTAGAGTGAGAAGAGAGACTTGCAAAACAGATCCTTGAATGTGAGGCTGACAGGCTTTATTTAGAAAGTCAGCATATGCACTGGCTGAATTCATATTTGAAATGTTCCCTGACTTGACAGGCGATCTACAGTACAGTGTATATTAAGGGAAGATACTTCTGGATCTGGAGCTTTCTTCCTCCGCTCGAGCTAGTCATTGCTGTAACACTCAACATTTTTAGACAAGCATTGATTTTGTTTTGCAGGAAGGCCTTATATTGCCTGTCTCCTGGCCTCTTTTGGGGAGACACACCACAGGCAGATAAATAATTGCATTTTAAAGGCTATTTGATTTACTTAGAATAAGAGTTTGTATTTGCAACATGCATAGGTTTACTGTGCCATTGAAGTTAACCAGGACTAGTAAGCAAATAGAGGCTAGAAAATGACTCTGCTTTATTATTTCCTTCTCAGCTTACACCTATCAGATACACAGAAGTAAACACTAGTGTCATGTTAAAAGGATGCCATTGCTTCCCTTAAAATGGCAAAGAGCAACCAAAGACACTTGACTATGAAACATTGCTCCAAATACATTGTAGTTTAACCTGACATTTGCCAGTTTGTTAATGAACAGCAAACAGTAAGGACTGAGATGTGTTTCATTTCATTCATATACAATCCCATTATTGGCCTGAATTTTTCACAAAAAGGACAGCATTTTCCAGAAAAGACAGGTCTCCATCTTGGAAAAAAGAGGGCTAAATAATGCTCAACATAATTTCAAATTTCTTGGTGGCCTTCTTAGTACAGAATGTAGTGGTTTATAAACAGAAGGTGCCTCATCCAAAAATTTCAGAGCAGGTGAGGCATCTCCCCTGCTTTGGTCATGAGCCACATATGGTTTGCCAGCCTAAGAACGAACTGCAAGGTGCCAAGCACACAAAAAGAATGGAATGAGGGCATTTTCCAGTTACAATTAGAGATGGGCACAAACTGGAAAACAGGTGGTTTGTGATGGTTCATGGTTTGTAGCTAACCACAAACCAAATACCACCACAAACCCCTAGAAAAATGGATGAGTTTGCCTTTTGTTTTTCTGGTTTGTGCCTGGGTGAGAACCTACCTGCTCCTGCCACCCCTGCCTCTGCCTGCATCGCCACCTCCTCTGCCACTGCCAAGAGGCAGCAGCCAGTTCTGGACAAGGAAGCTGGGCCTGCTGCCTCTGTGCATGCACCCACCTATCAGCTGGGTGGTTCAGAGGCAGTGGTCAGCTCTGGGAAGCTGGGTCACTGCTTCTGAGCTTGTGCCTGCCACCCAGCTGTTAAGCAGGCACATGCTCAGAGACTGCGGCTGGCTCCGGCCAGGGAAGCCAGGCCTGTTGCCTCTGAGGATGGTGGCCGCAGCAACAGGAGCAGGTGGGGAGGCAATGGGAACAGTGGGAAGGGGATGGGTGGGCATTCCTTTTGCCGAAACAAATGGCATGCTCTGCGGGCGAGGGACTTTGCCGCGCAGAGCCTCTTTGCTCTCCCCAACTGGAATAGCGCGAAATGTCCTATTCACATCCCGGCCATCCAGGAGGGGGAAGGAGTGCCTTATTTAACAGGTGCTCCCCCCCCCCCCAATTGGCCTCTTTTGAGACTTGCAGCTGTGGACGAAGGCTGCTCATTCGCACCTTACTGGGTGACGCAGTTGCCTTTTTAAATCAAGTGGACCCTCTGTGGACTTGGGGGGGTTGCATCGGCACCCCCCAGCAGTTTGGCTTTGGGGATTAGATTCCCCTTTCAAGGCATTATATATATATTTATTAATTCTAAAAAATAAAAGAAGGTGTATTAAGTGAGGGGGGACTTTAAGGGAGCAAGACCTCTAAGGGGCCAGCCCCCACTGGGGCTGCAGCAGTCAGGCTTGTCAGGCTTGTGGGCGCAAGGGGCTAGGACAGACCCCGCCCAACTTTCAGTTCTTCCATCAGAATAAAAAAAAAAAAGGACGGAGCTATTGCACATATCTGAGTACGATAAATAAATAAATAAATAATTACTTAAATAGAGTACAAATTAAATATACAAGGAATTGGGGGGGGTGTCGAGTGGCCCTCCCCACGAGAAAGCGGAGGTCAACACCCAATCCAATTTTAAAAAACCCTAAGTATAAAAAATAAAATAAAATAAAACTTAAATTAATAATAGTGAGATAAGTGAGGGGGGGGGGAACCAGGAAAGTGGCTGCAAAAACATTACAGCAGGGCTTCGTTGCCCTGGGGACCCTAGTTCTGCTTGGTTTAAGTTAAGGGCTAACAAAGTTTGGCCATGGGTCCCAAAAAGGGCCAAGGCAAAAGCAAAGGTAAGCAGCCAGGCAAACGCAAGGCAGCGCCTATGGCTTCTCCGCCCAGGTCATCTTCTGACGAGGAGAGTTGGCCAGTTTGGGAGGTGATGGAGGTGGAGCGTGGAGCACAGGCTAGGCCAGGAACGAGCGAATGTGTATCCGTGTCATTCTTCCAGGGACTCCAAGGGACATAAACGTGCTAAATTGAAGGCTTTAGCTGATAATCTTATTTCCCGTATTGCTGTCTTAGAGGCTGATCGGCAAGAGCCATCACCGTCATAGGGCTCACAGGCAACCCAATCTAAATAAGTCAGATGAGACTTTCAACTCCCTGGGGCCAAGCAGATGCAGACCACGACCAAGCACATCAGTTGATCGGTATGATGCAGTGACGGCACCTGTCCAAGATAGTGAGGCAGTGTGTGCAGGACTGGATGCAGTGGTGGTACCAATGACAGGTGAGCTAGCAGTTGCACCGGACACCAGTCATGCCATGGTGGTGTGGCCTTGGTCTGGCATCGGCCAAGTGCAAGAACCCACTACACCACAGCGTAGTATGGAGAGCCTGGGGAGCTCAGGATTTCTGTCACAGACGTTGCCGGTTCAGGGGCTGGTGGCGGGGACCTGGAGCACTCCCTACCTGCCAGACACTTTTCCGGTGCCACTGGGGCTTACATAACGGGTGGGTGTCTGGCCATATCCCTTGGTGCCCGACATGGGTTACAACTCTGTCCCATTGAAAGCGTTGCCATTTGGGAACTATGCCATGCCCCTGGGGGGATCATCTGATTCCAGCCACAAAAGAGAATATCTGGAGAGGAAGCTATGTGGATGCTTTTGAGTTGCTAAATAGAAAAGTGGATGTGAAGGATTTATAAAAAGAAGATGAAAGGGAAAAGGAGGGGCGCATGATGAATCATTTAGGATGAGAGTGGCCATTCATCCAAACATGCGTTGGGATGAGCCGCAGCCAGGCCTTTGTTTGCAGTACATGACACCAGCGAGGCCAGCTTTGGGAGATAGATTTGATAGTGGGCACCTGATTTGCAGGGCAGGTTAACCTTACCGTGTAGCGACAGGGCAGGTAGTTCAACCCGCCTGCTCTGTTGAGAATTTAATTCCAGGGGTACCTGCAAGCGGAAACCGTGCCAATATTGCCATGAATGCTCAGTCTGCGATGGCCAGCATGCTGGTTCCAACTGTTTTAGAGGGCGGGGACAAAGAGCCTGTTGGTGGCGGGTAGAGAGCAGACAGTAGGGGACCTCTGCCTGCAAAAGGGCCCCAGCCCCATTAAAGTGGCAGTATTGGAAAAATGGCTGCAGCTTTATCCCAGGAAGGATGATGCTGCATACCTGTTAGATGGTTTCAAGTTCGATTTTAGGATACCTGCAGTTGGGGAAAGAAAGGGCACATGGGCTAATAACCTCAAATCAGTGAAGGGCATGGAACATGTTGTAAGGGAAAAAATTGATAACGAAGTGCGTGAGGAGAGAATCTTGGGCCCCTTTGACAGGTCACCTGTTCCTCATCTCAGGGTATCCACTTTGGGGGAAGTGCCTAAAAAAGCACAAGGGGAATTTAGGCTGATTCATCATCTTTCTTTCCTGGAGAGTGATTCGGTAAATGATGCCATACCTTTGGAGTTGTGCTCCATATGCTACACCTCATTTGACACTGCTGTACATATGGTTAGTGCATGTGGCTTTGGTCCTGAGATGAAGAAATGTGACATCAAGTCTGCATTTCGCCTTGGCATTTTTCGGTGCCCTTCGAGTCAGTGAGGTTGTAGCTGCAGGGAAAGAGGATAGGGTGCAAGCGGCATTGCAGAAAGATGACGTACAGGTGGTCAGAAGCAAGGTTTGTATGTGCATAAGCCACTCCAGGATGGACCAAAGAGGAAAGGGAGCAGATATTGCACTGCAACAGTGTTCTGTCAAGGATATATGCCCTGTTCACGCAGTGGAGAGCTACCTAGGATTAAGGGGCGAGCATCGGGGATAATTCTTTCGCCATAGTGATGGCCACCCGCTTACTAAATATCAGTATTGGAAAGTGACAGATCTAGCTCTGCAACGTATCGGTTTACATAGCTGGCATTTTGCGACACACTCATTCCAGATAGGAGCAGCCTCTATGGCGGCTGCACTGGGCTACAGCCCGGAGGACATCAAAAGGATGGGTTGTTGGTCCTCAAATAAATTCAGACTGGATGTCTGTACACTGCCACAGGTGTAGGCTGGTTGCTGGCTGTTTTCTGTTTGTTTTGCAGGTACATGGGGCATCAGCAGGCAGAAACAGATTCTGATCATTGGACATAGTTTCATCTTTTGGCCTGTGCGTTATGCCAGAACGGCCTGGGGACACAACTTAGGTTTAGGGGCTTCAGCGTGCATAGAATGGAAAGGATGGAGAGGGATGCTGTGGGGCGAGTTTAGTAATACGGCTTTTAGATGCTCTGTGGGTGCACCCCTTGACGTGCTGGTCATTCATCTGGGTGGGAATGACCTGGTCAAACAGAGCAGCAAGTCCTTAATAATTGACATCATGAGGGACTTGCATGCATGGAAAACCGCACATCCACTCACTCAAATTGTTTGGTCCACAATGATCCCCAGGAAGGTGTGGAGGGCTGACTGTTCCCACATTGCATTAATAGGGCTCACAGGAGTGTAAATAGGGAAGTATGCAGAGCAGTGTACAGGGAGTTGGGCTTGGTGATCAGGCACCTGGAGATACGACTAAAGCGGCCTGAGTTTTTTTCGAAATGATGGGGTCCATTTGTCGGATTTGGGTTTGGAGATCTTTTTGCAGGATCTGCAAAGGGGCCTGTGCTTGGAATTGGACAGTTTGGTGGCGGGCAAGGGACATAGCTAAGCTACTTCCCTGCAGTGGCAGGTAGTGGGGAATGAATATGGGTCAGTGAGTTCCCCATGGAGTACAGGCGAAGTATAGCACGTCTGAACCCTCAGAGCTGTGGATTGCAAGATTACAGTGCGGGGGAGGTGGCTGTGCTGGGGACACATTTGGGCCAAAGTCCACTAATAGGCAGGGGGCTAGAAGCCAGGGGGTGGTCAGATCATGGCCGGCTGGGGCCATGCTGTCATTGGGACCGCGCAACCTCGGGGCAGGACACTCGCCCATTGTCATGAAGAAGGGGTCCTGTGAGACCTCCACTACCAGCATCATTCCAGACTACAGCAGCCCCCCCTTCATGTTTTGAATTGGGCTATGAGTTGATGAAGTCTTATGGTTAATAAAGTGTGGCCCTGTTTCATCCCATCATTTGAGTCTCACCTCTTTATTCTGGAGTGGAAGGGCAATGAAACACCAAAGGGAAAAAAAGTTTGATGTTTCATTTTGCTTTGGCAACATGGGATCTCTGAACTGAACTGCAAACCAGCCGAGTTAGTCAATTTTTCTGGTTCGTGGTTTGGTTTGTACCCATCTCTAGTTACAATTCTTACAAATAGCAGAGAAGAGAAGGGAAACAAAATGAAAGGGAGATAGGGAAAGTTACAGAAAATTGAATGCTGACTTCCAAAGAATAGCAAGGAGAGACAAGAGGGCCTTTTTAAATGAACAGTGCAAAGATATAGAGGAAAAGAATAGAAAGGGAAAAACCAGAGATCTGTTCAAGAAAATTGGAGATATTAAAGGAACATTTTGTGCAAAGATGGTCATGATAAAGGACAAAAATGGTAGGGACCTTACAGAAGCAGAAGACATCAAGAAGAGGTGGCAAGAATACACGGAGGAATTATACCAGAAAGATCTTGATGTCCTGGACAACCCAGATAGTGTGGTTGCTGACCTTGAGCCAGATATCCTGGAGAGCGAAGTCAAGTGGGCCTTAGAAAGCATGGCTAACAACAAGGCCAGTGGAGGTGATGGCATTCCAGTGGAACTATTTAAAATCTTAAAAGATGACACTGTTAAGGTGCTACACTCAATATGCCAGCAAGTTTGGAAAACTCAGCAGTGGCCAGAGGATTGGAAAAGATCAGTCTACATCCCAATCCCAAAGAAGGGCAGTGCAAAGAATGCTCCAACTACCGTACAATTGCACTCATTTCACACGCTAGCAAGGTTATGCTCAAAATCCTCCAAGGTAGGCTTCAGCAGTATGTGGACCGAGAACTCCCAGAAGTACAAGCTGGATTTCGAAGGGGCAGAGGAACTAGAGACCAAACTGCTAACATGCGCTGGATTATGGAGAAAGCCAGAGAATTCCAGAAAAACATCTACTTCTGCTTCATTGACTGCGCAAAAGCCTTGGACTGTGTGGACCACAGCAAACTATGGCAAGTTCTTAAAGAAATGGGAGTGCCTGACCACCTTATCCATCTCCTGAGAAATCTATATGTGGGACAGGAAGCAACAGTTAGAACTGGATATGGAACAACTGATTGGTTCAAAATTGGGAAAGGAGTACAACAAGGCTGTATATTGTCTCCCTGCTTATTTAACTTATATGCAGAATACATCATGCGAAAGGCAGGACTGGAGGAATCCCAAACGGAATTAAGATTGCCGGAAGAAATATCAACAACCTCAGATATGCAGATGATACCACTCTGATGGCAGAAAGTGAGGAGGAATTAAAGAACCTCTTAATGAGGGTGAAAGAGGAGAGCGCAAAAAATGGTCTGAAGCTCAACATAAAAAAAAAACTAAGATCATGGCCACTGGTCCCATCACCTCCTGGCAAATAGAAGGGGAAGATATGGAGGCGGTGACAGATTTTACTTTCTTGGGCTCCATGATCACTGCAGATGGTGACAGCAGCCACGAAATTAAAAGAGGCCTGCTTCTTGGGAGGAAAGCGATGACAAACCTAGACAGCATCTTAAAAAGCAGAGACGTCACCTTGCCGACAAAGGTCCGCATAGTGAAAGCTATGGTTTTTCCAGTAGCGATGTATGGAAGTGAGAGCTGGACCATAAAGAAGGCTGACTGCCGAAGAATTGATGCTTTTGAAGTGTGGTGCTGGAGGAGACTCTTGAGAGTCCCCTGGACTGCAAAGAGAACAAACTTATCCATTCTGAAGGAAATCAACCCTGAGTGCTCACTGGAAGGACAGATCCTGAAGCTGAGGCTCCAATACTTTGGCCATCTCATGAGAAGAGAAGACTCCCTGGAAAAGACCCTGATGTTGGGAAAGTATGAAGGCAAGAGGAGAAGGGGACAACAGAGGATGAGATGGATGGACAGTGTCATCGAAGCTACCAACATGAATTTGACCCAACTCCGGGAGGCAGTGGAAGACAGGAGGGCCTGGCGTGGTCTGGTCCATGGGGTCACGAAGAAGCGGACGCGACTTAATGACTAAACAACAACAACAACAACTAGTTACAATTACGTTTAGCACAAATGGAGCCAGCCACAGGAGCATTTTTATTGTTGAGGCTTTTCTTTCTTTAACACCACTGCAGCTACTTTAGGGCTAAAATCAGGTGTAGCAGTATTTTTTTTAAAAAAAATCCGATCTGTTTCTCCTTCCCAGGAGAGTAGACACTCGACCCTACAAATCAGCGCAGAATTCCACTCTCCCACATCATAGAAAGCTGCCAGAGAGCACAATGACCTCTCACCTTTTTAAAAAGAGTTATTTTTAAGGATCTTCCAGGGCCAGACCACGACTTTCACTGTGGGAGATAACAAGTAGGGAGCAAGATGGTGCCCTGCTCCATCGATTGGCTGTTGGACTTTAGCACTGATAACAGGAGAGTGTCCTCCACTACACATGCATCCTAGATAAGGGATGCAGGAGAGCCTGTATAGCTCTCTTCCAAGAGAAGACAGTGAATGGGGGTCTCGTGCAAAAAAGCTGGAGGATGGCAACCACTGCTTCCTCACATCTGCTACCTTAGGGAGCTCCCTCACTCAACCCAATGGTAGGGCTGGTCCTGGGATTTTTGAATAATTCATTCTGTCACTTCTTATAAAACTAGTTGCATGACTCCTACAAAACATAGAAAAGGATATGTGCCCAGTAAGTCGCACAATGCACAATGTAAGAATAATTCTGAATGGGCCTTGGAATCAATTTCACTTCATGTCCATTGACAATGCTTGGGAAAGTCAGAGGGAAAATGTAGCATTGCTTCAAGGGACATCCATAGAACCCAAGTTGTTGGCTGCTTTGTGTATCAACTGATTAGAAGGACTTGCTTCTTATCCTCTCTCTCTTGATGAACCTCTGCAGGAAGAGACCTTGTGGAATTTCTCTGTTTCATTCTTTACAGGTATTAAGGGGATAATCCTGAAGCTACATGAAACCACCTGTTGTTTGGGCCTCTGGCTTTCCCCACTTTTCAAGTAGCTTTTGATTGCTGATTTTTTGTTTTGTTTTTCAATAGGACTTTCTACGGGTTCACCTGGGAGCTCTGCATATGAGCATAAATGCAAGGAGAAGACTGGGAAAGGAAGATTTCCACCAGCACAATTCAAAGGCTCTGGAGAACCTGGCCTTTTTTCTTGAGCCATGCTAATATAATTAACCGCTCCTACTGTATCTCATTTTGTTCTATTATGTTCAAAAGCCTGAAGTAGCAGTGTTACTTTCACCCAGGTAGAGTTCTGCCCTTGCATAGGCAATTCAAGAGCCCAGTTGATATTTTGGGAGTTAAATGTTCCCAGCTTGAATGAAAAATCATAATGCATTTCTAATAAATTGCTAACACCATGACAGCTATCTGAAGTTCAGATGTCATGAGTGAAAAGAAGTCAAAGCCACTGGAAAAAGATGTTGGAGTTCTATGAGTGTTGCTATATTTTCCAAGGTATTTTGGTGTCTAAAGAGCAAGTGGGAGCTTTGTCTATTCCATGTGTAGAAGATGATTGGATTGGCATTTGGATCTTCAGCACTTCAGCTGGGCAACAGGTGTATGGCAGGGGATGTTCAGATCTGCCTTCCCAACTCTCATTTGTGGCAGCTGTTTCGCCCTGCCTAATGGTGGGGCTGGCCCTTAACTTCCACTTATGATGTGATCTCATCATGAATTATGAGGTCACATCAGCAGCTCCTTTAGGCCAATATCATCTGGTGGGGATGGCAGTAATTTGCCAAGGTCTTGCAGGAGATCTTTCCCAACACTTGCTACCTGAGCCTTTTTAATAGGAAATGTTTGGGTTTTGACCTGACACATCTTACCGGGGCTGTAAGTAGGGTGGGCAACCAGGGCTTTGCTACAAAGTGCCAAATTTAGAGGCTATGCCCCTTCTTCAGCCATCTGTAGTGAAGATATTCCCAACCAGACTTTCACAATTGGCCCAGCAGGCTGGTCTACTGCCATAGGACATGACAATGATAGACAGGGCCTGTAGAGCATTGAGCAGGGGGTTGGATTCAATGACCTTAACTCAATTATTCTAGGATTCTAGAATATTGACTGCACATTTTATGAGTGCGAAAGCAGTAAAGCAAATTATGGAAAGAACACTCTAAATTTCTGGAAAGAATTCCAAATGGAACCCTCTAGGCAGGAAATATTCCACCTTCTCTCCTCTTAATACTTCTCCCCCATGTCCCAAATATCTTATGCTCTGACTTTGTAACAGAATTGTTGTACATAGCTTTGAGAGCTAATGCTGAGGGGAAAGTGGCACATGAATATACATAGAAAGAAAAGAATATTGTGCCACATGTAGCGAGGGTAGTTGAGAGCAGACACTGGCAATCTTTTTTTTTTTTTTGACTATTACTCCCACTATGCCTCAGAAAGCATGACCAATGGCCAGTAATCTAGAAGAGGGCATTGTCTTTCCTACATAAACAAAATCAAAAACTAATTCTGAAAGTGTTTCTACATCTTCCCTCGCTGATGTCCATTGGCATTGTTGTTGTTTAGTCGTTAAGTCGTGTCCGACTCTTCGTGACCCCATGGACCAAAGCACGCCAGGCCCTCCTGTCTTCCACTGCCTCCCAGAGTTTGGTCAAATTCATGTTGGTAGCTTCGATGACACTGTCCAGCCATCTCGTCCTCTGTCGTCCCCTTCTCCTCTTGCCTTCACACTTTCTCAACATCAGGGTCTTTTCCAGGGAGTCTTCTCTTCTCATGAGATGGCCAAAGTATTGAAGCCTCAGCTTCAGGATCTGTCCTTCCAGTGAGCACTCAGGGTTGATTTCCTTCAGAATGGATACGTTTGATCTCCTTGCAGTCCAGGGGACTCTCAAGAGTCTCCTCCAGCACCACAATTCAAAAGCATCAATTCTTTGGTGGTCAGCCTTCTTTATCGTCCAGCTCTCACTTCCATACATCGCTACTGGAAAAACCATAGCTTTCACTATGCGGACCTTTGTCGGCAACGTAATGTCTCTGTTTTTTAAGATGCTGTCTAGGTTTGTCATCGCTTTCCTCCCAAGAAGCAGGCGTCTTTTAATTTCGTGGCTGCTGTCACCATCTGCAGTGATCATGGAGCCCAAGAAAGTAAAATCTGTCACCGCCTCCATATCTTCCCCTTCTATTTGCCAGGAGGTGATGGGACCAGTGGCCATGATCTTAGTTTTTTGACGTTGAGCTTCAGACCATTTTTTGCACTCTCCTCTTTCACCCTCATTAAGAGGTTCTTCAATTCCTCCTCACTTTCTGCCATCAGAGTGGTATCATCTGCATATCTGAGGTTGGTGATATTTCTTCCGGCAATCTTAATTCCGTTTTGGGATTCCTCCAGTCCTGCCTTTCGCATGATGTATTCTGCATATAAATTAAATAAGCAGGGAGACAATATACAGCCTTGTTGTACTCCTTTCCCAATTTTGAACCAAACAGTTGTTCCATATCCAGTTCTAACTGTTGCTTCCTGTCCCACATATAGATTTCTCAGGAGATGGATAAGGTGGTCAGGCACTCCCATTTCTTTAAGGACTTGCCATAGTTTGCTGTGGTCCACACAGTCAAAGGCTTTTGCGTAGTCAATGAAGCAGAAGTAGATGTTTTTCTGGAACTCTCTGGCTTTTTCCATAATCCAGCGCATGTTAGCAATTTGGTCTCTAGTTCCTCTGCGCCTTCGAAATCCAGCTTGTACTTCTGGGAGTTCTCGGTCCACATACTGCTGAAGCCTACCTTGTAGGATCTTGAGCATAACCTTGTTAGTGTGTGAAATAAGTGCAATTGTACGGTAGTTGGAGCATTCTTTGGCACTGCCCTTCTTTGGGATTGGGATGTAGACCGATCTTTTCCAATCCTCTGGCCACTGCTGAGTTTTCCAAACTTGCTGGCATATTGAGTGTAGCACCTTAACAGCGTCATCTTTTAAGATTTTAAATAGTTCCACTGGAATGCCATCACCTCCACTGGCCTTGTTGTTAGCCATGCTTTCTAAGGCCCACTTGACTTCGCTCTCCAGGATATCTGGCTCAAGGTCAGCAACCACACTATCTGGGTTGTCCGGGACATCCAGATCTTTCTGGTATAATTCCTCTGTGTATTCTTGCCACCTCTTCTTGATGTCTTTTGCTTCTGTTAGGTCCCTATCATTTTTGTCCTTTATCATGTCCATCTTTGCACAAAATGTTCCTTTAATATCTCCAATTTTCTTGAACAGATCTCTGGTTTTTCCCTTTCTATTCTTTTCCTCTATTTCTTTGCACTTTTCATTTAAGAAGGCCCTCTTGTCTCTCCTTGCTATTCTTTGGAATTCAGCATTCAATTTTCTGTAACTTTCCCTACTTTGCTTTCTTGCATTTCCTTTTCTTTGGGATGGTTTTTGTTGCTGCCTCCTGTACAATGTTACGAGCCTCCAACCATAGTTCTTCAGGCACTCTGTCCACCAAATCTTGTTCCTTAAATCTTTTCTTCACTTCCACTGTGTATTCATAAGGGATTTGGTTTAGATTATACCTGACTAGCCAGTGGTTTTTCCTACTTTCTTCAGTTTAAGCTTATGGCTAATTATTTGATGCTGATGCCTTCAAACATTACACAGCATGTTTTGTGATGTTTTTTAAAAGGGTTAGTACTCAAATATTATAGTGTGACAGGGTATGACTTCAGGAGAGGGGGATGATATTACCTAGAAACATCTGTCAATGTATGACAATTGTTCCTGATTATTCTACTCTTTCATCTCTTCTGACAGGATGCGGCAGCCCATATGGCCTGAACATAGATGAGTCACTTTCTATCCGGCCTTAATTCTGACCTCAAGTAATCATCATTAACGTTGCGTGATACATAATTGAATATGTCCATATCAGACAATGGATTGCTAACATTTGTCCTAGAGGTACTTGAAACAGCTCAGCTGTAACGATATTGCCTGAAAAACATTTCCATGAGAGGAAATGACAAATCTAGGGATAAAAAAAAAGTATACACAAAGAGATTATGATTATGAGTATCAGATGTTATTGCTTGAGGTAGCAGCAGGAAAGAAATGACAGCACAATACAAACAGCAAAGTGAGAAGCATTGAGAACCGTCTAGTTCTGTGTTATTGCGCAGCTAACCAAGCAAAAGCACGGCAACACAGTTTCTGAGTGATGAAGGAATTATTCTGATGAGTACGAGCAAATGCAAGGCCAGACTTCAGGAGACAATTTGTGTCTTGACAAATAAACTGTCAAGTAAAGAACACATCACAGTAAACTCCTGCATGGCAGGATTGCTTCACAGTCTCACTGAGCCAACATGCATGGCAGGAGGCTCTCAAAGAGATATGTCTTCAGGGAACTCAAATGCCTGTCATTTGTATTCTCATATTGATTATTCTTTTCCATATGTACTCAGTTCTCAAACTTTTAACCATGGGCAATATTTGTCAATCTATAGCTAGAGTCCTCTCTGTTTTATTTCATGTAGAAGGTGCACATTGTGTGCATAGTCTACTGTGCTCAGTCAGCATTCTGGCACAAATGCAGGCAGGCCTTTCAACAGCTGAGCTGCAGCCTGGGCCGTTTCATATTGCAAGTCCCACTCATTGTTTGGGTAGAGGGTTAAAAATATTTTAATGTAAAAAAGGGCATTTTAAAAAACCTTTTTATTTATATAATGCATGACAGTATGACACTTGGGTGATGTTAGTCCCCCACCCCCATATACGGTGAGGTCCAGGTCAAATGGCCCTGCTGGCTCACCCCGCCCTGCTCTCGTAGGGCCTGAAGGTGGAATATAAATTGAATGGATAGATGGAAAAAAAAATCTCCTCTTGGCACGAATATTTGCATAAAATAATTAAGAGAAAGGAGCACTAGAAGCAATAGCACTAATTTCAGAGCTGTGCTCACACAGGTCAAAAGTAGTATGGCATGGTAACAATGAGGGGAGTAGAAAACACTGGAATCAAAAACATGTTACTTTTAGAAAGCAGCTTTGAATACAGTCTCGGTTAAAAGCAGCAATGGAGAAAAAGATCTTCAAGGTTTATCTAGTTGCTCAAAATTTAAAAATAAGTTACACCTCTGTTGAAAAGGGTGTTTCTAAGTTTTGAGTCCACCACTGAGAGGCCTTGTCTTTCATGTGCCCCATGGTAACAGAAGTCCAGAGCAGGCATTCAAGAAGGATGTCTAGGGTACATCTTATTGTCTGGGCAACATTATATTGATAAAGGTAGTCTTTCAATTAATCTGATCTCAAACCATTTTATGAGGAACCAGAGAGTAAACGATTGCAGTATTAGGATATAAGTAGAGCACCTTTAAGAATGGAAGCATCTCTTGGCTCTGAAAGCTGCAGAACATTCTGTGTTCTGAAACAAGTATCAAAAAAGATACATGAGATACTGGTCATCTTGATGATTACAAATGCAATACGAAACTATGGCTGAACTAGAAAAGCTGTGGAGGATCCATAACAGGGACATAACAAGCACAGCTGGACAAACACATTGTGAGCTAATAGCAGCTGTGATAAAAGGATGATTAGCATATATTTAAGGGCAATGCGTTTCCCAGTCTTTTCATTTGCAGTTGGGCAGCAGATTTCATCCACAGCAGTTGTGAACACAGTGATGATTGCAATCTGCAAGGGTACAGTAGAAGGATTACCAACACTGATGAAGTAATGGGTCTTCAAGGTATGCTTCTGAGGCTGGAGCAACCACATATGTATTTTCTTGAAGCATATGGCTGATTGTGGATGGAAACTAGGTAAAAATGCCATTTTGTTCAGTACAGTGGAAAACAAGAACACTGTGGAATACATAAAGAGTGCTATAGAAAGGCAGTTTCTCTAAATTACTAGTGTCTGTCCCTTGGCTGACAAGACCCATATTTCTTGTTGCAATAAAACATAGGAATATGGACTCTGGAGAACAAAAGGGATTGTAACTATATTTAATATGGCCATTTGCATATCCTAGATGATAAAAAGATCAAACGAGGTTTTCCTTGGATCAGTATAAAATGGATTTTTCAATATTGTAGTCATTAATTTTGTATTTTCCATAAAATACTCAGAAGTCAAACAGTTTATCTTCATGCCGAGGTCTTCCTAGAAATTAGCTGTTCCTCTGCTGGAAGGATTATTGTTAATACTGGGGCAATAGAAGCTTGTATCTTGTTGGAAATCTTTGCCACATGTGAAATCGTCCTATTATTGAAACTCAAATTACAAAAAAATAATAGCTATAAATCAATGCTATAGTAGCTCATGAAGAGGTGATGAAAGCGATAGAGTGGTTCAGATCTCTGTAACTTTTCTTTAGATTTCTTTTTCAAAAGGTTGTCCAGTCTTAAAGGCTCCAAGTCCATTAAAGCATAAATAAATCCCACAGAATTTGTTAACTGTGACAAATATTAAACCTTCACCTCTTTAGATGCAATGGTATGCTTCTAATGCTTCTGAAAAATACTCATGGCCTGAGCTCACCTGAGAGAGCCACATAAGTAGACTTCTATCTTTATTGTTTATGTGGATGCTGTTGGATATACCATAGTAGTAAAGGTGTCAGTCTCATGTACCCTTACCTGAGTAAACCTGCACAGAATTACACTGTAAGAGACAAGTAGATGTGATGTGGTTCATTCAGCTAGGGATGTAAATTCTTACTGATCTCATTCTTGTGCATGAGAATAAGAAACGGCCTTTTTTCTCTCTTCACATGTGATAGGGACAGATATTTTCCACCAGATGTGACTAGAACTTTTGCATTTGTGCAACCAATTTTGTGCAAACTGGGCAAAACTACATCCTCCCAGTAAGTGGTGGCCATGTTGCTTACTGCATGGCCTTTCAAAAATAAGAGCATCAGATGGGTTGTTCACAACTTTTCATCAATCACCCAGTCCATCTGTACTTGATATGTGTGTTTTTATCTTCACAAAGGAAAAAAAACACCTATAACCTATTTTGCACAGATTGCCATAAGCTAAAGGGAAAAAATGTGCTTGTTGTTTCATACTGCAGGTGAGGCACCTGGCTTTGAAATTCCACATCCAGGTGTTCTGTCATGTCAGGACCATCTACATTGTAGAGAACAAGCAATTTAGCAAATATTCTTCACATCCTTAATTAATTGTGTGCCGCCAAGTAAATTTTGACTTATGGTGACCTCTTTTCAGGGTTTTCTAGGTAGAGATTACTCAGAAGTGGTTTACCACATTCCCTTCTTCTAAAGGCATCCTGGGACTGTGCAGCTTGCCTAAGGCGACCCAGGCTGGCTCTTTTGAGATGCACAGTGGGGAATTAAACTCCTAACCTCTGGCTCCATGGTCAGATACCTAAGTCGCTGAACTATCTGAAAGAATATAGAGAGATAGGATGGTTTCCTGTAGGAAAAGGTGTCAGACAAGGGTGCATTCTTTCTCCCTATTTGTTCAATCTATAAGTATAACATCCTATGGAAAGTTGGGCTAGGTTCAGATGAAAGAGGAGTAAACATTGGTGGAAGAAACATCAATAATTTAAGATATTTATTTATATTTATTTATTACATTTATAGCCCGCCCATCTAGTCATATAGACTACTCTGGGCGGGTAACAACATATCATCTAACAATTTAACAATTTAAAATCATAACAATATATTACTAAATAAACAATGATCCAAGATGGAAGAAAACACAAAATAACAAAAATTCAGACGGTGGGTGGAGGGAAGGCTTGCTTAAACAGCCAGGTTTTCAGTTGGCATTTAAAGATGCCCAGCGACGGGGCCATGCGAATCTCAGGAGGGAGGCTGTTCCAAAGATGAGGAGCCACTGCCGAGAAGGCCCGGTTTCTTGTTTTTTTCCTTCCGGACCTCCCTCGACGTTAGGCTCCTCAGCCTCACCTCCTGGCTAGATCGGGTGATACGGGTAGATCTAGGTGGGAGAAGGCGTTCCGTCAGGTAGCGAGGCCCTAAACCGTTTAGGGCTTTATACGTAAGCATTAAAACTTTGAAATCTACGCGGAACCGAACAGGCAGCCAATGCAAGGCGGCCAGAGTGGGAGTAATATGTTGATGTTTCCTTACCCCACTGAGAAGTCTGGCTGCCGCATTCTGCACCATCTGGAGTTTCCGCATAGATTTCAAAGGCAGCCCCATGTAGAGAGCATTACAGTAGTCTAATCTCGAGATTACAAGCGCATGGACCAAAGTGGTGAGCGACCCAACATCTAGATAGGGACGCAGCTGGGCTATCCGCCAGAGATGGAAATAAGCGGTGCGGACCACTGACGCTACCTGGGATTCCATGGCGAGCGCCTGGTCCAGATAGACCCCCAAGCTGCGCACCTCACTCTTCGCAATGAGAGTCACCCCCCCAAAAGAGAGGGAGTTTCCCAAACCGCTGATGGTAGGCCCCCCGACCCTCAGGACCTCCGTCTTGTCCGGGTTCAGCCTCAGCCCATTTTCCTGCATCCATTGCAATACAGACCCCAGGCAGCGCTGCAGGGACAGAACGGCATCCACTGTAGTTGGCAAAAAGGAGATGTAGAGCTGTGTGTCATCGGCATATTGATGGCACGATGCTCCACACCCCCTGATAACCTCGCCCAGCGACCTCATATAGATGTTAAACAGCATTGGAGAGATGGTCGAACCCTGCAGAATATGCAGATGGCACCATCTTACTGGCAAAAAGCGGCAATGATTAGAAACATCTTGTGATGAAAGTGAAAGATGAAAGTGCCAAAGCAGGACTGCAGTTGAATGTTAAGAATACAAAAATCATGACTACTAAAGAACCACACTACTTTAATGCAGACAATGAAGAAATTGAAATAATCAAATATTTTGTATACCTTGGTTGTATCATAAACCCAAATGGAGACTGCAGACTGCAAGAAATCAGTGAGACTCAGAAGGGAAGTGATGAAGGAATTAGAAAAGATCATCGAGTGCAAGGCTGTGTCTCTGGAGACCAAGGTCAAGATCATCCACCCTGTTGTATTCCCAATTACTCTGTACAGATATGAAAGCTAGACAGTGGAGAAAGCTGACAGGAAAAAAATTGATTCAATTGAAATATAGTGCTGGAGTGCCAGGAAGACAAACAAGTGGTCCTAGACCAAATCAAGACTGAGGTTTCTCTGGAGGCAAAAATGTTGAAACTGAGGCTGTTCTACTCTGAACACATCATGAGAAGGCAACATTCTCCAGAAAAGACAATAATGCTAGGAAAAGTTGAAGGCAGCAGGAAAAGAAGAAGACTAAATATGAAATGGATTGACTGCATAAAGGAACAACAGTCTTGAATTTACAAGAGCTGAGCAGGGCTTTTGAGGACAGAACATTTTGGAGATTGTTCATTCATAGAGTCGACATAAATTGGTGGCTGCTTGACAGCATGTATCAGCAATAACTTCACATCCTTATACTCCACATCTTTCTCAACAGCTTAGAAGTAAGTGTGAGGAGGCAGACGATGGCTCAGAGCTTTGGCACTGGGAAACCTTTGGGACAGCATTTTCTCCTTTTGCTATTTCTGCAGCCAAATTTTCCTCCTTTCAAGATCTGAGGCCACAGAGAAGTAGGTGAGAAGAGATGAGGAAGTTGCCAAGTCCTTAACCCAAAAGCCACATGTATGTTTAGCTGTTTGCTTTTGCCTAGACAAAATTATGCTGAGAGTTTAAAAAAAATGTTTGTGTGGTTGTCTCTTCATCTAATTTATATAGATGTATATATATTTAAAGGCCATTTGGTATCCTCCCAGTAAGTGGTGGCCAGGGGCGGTTGCACAGCAATTTCCCTGGGTACACTCAACATGTTCAGAATAATTTCCATGTGGAATCTTAACAAAAATTATGAAGCTATCAAGAGTGGCAGTGTTTAGTTTATGAAACCAATTTAATATTCCCCTGGACTCCATTTTCTTCTTATAAAATGCAGAAGGGTTGATTCTGTAATAGTGGAATTGGCAGGAAACGGCTACCATGCATGAACTTCTTGCAATGCAGAGATGCTAGTATGAGCTTCAAACTTTTACTACTGATTTCTTTCTTTCTTTCTTTCTTTCTTTCTTTCTTTCTTTCTTTCTTTCTTTCTTTCTTTCTTTCTTTCTTTCTTTCTTTCTTTCTTTCTTTCTGAAAAATAAATAAATGAACCTGGCTAAATATAGCTTTCTATCTCATGTGAAAAGCTAATCCACCATTAAATGTCATGACAAGTCAGGAATCTTATGGCGCCACAAACAAGGAAATATAGGTGACAAGATGGAGAACAGAGTAGATACAGGAGGTATACTATAGGTCTAAGTGGTTACTGTTTGTTGCAGGCAGAATTAGACAGATTTTTTTATTGGCTCTGGATGAAAAAACTAGCATGTCTGTGTGAGCCTGTGTAGAGTCTGTCTAGAGGCAGAGTTCAGTTAAAAAGCTTTTACTCTCCTAAAATATATACTGTAGCTAGAAACAATGGACATTGGGTAGGTGGGGAATCACTCCACCTCTTTCTTTTCTGTTTAGTGTCAGGACAACAAAGATGAAGCCAGGAAAAAGAAGGAAACAAAGAAGCCTTCTCTCCAAACTGCAGTGTTCTCCACCCCTGTCAGATGATAGCCTCAGATGTATACTCTTCCTGGGATTTATAAATCAAGGTCAAGGATCAAAATCCAACTGAGAAAAACTATACATGGAAGAGCAATTGTGCAGCCCATGGTTTTCTGGCCTAGCAATCCCTCTGTCATGTGACTGGCCACAGAACTGATTTCACAGGCAGTGTGAGATTATAAGTGCAAAAGGGAGCCTGCTGGGTGGGAGGGATGGTTATAGTATTGTTCTTTCACAATCACATAAGTCAATAGGATTCTGGCCAAGGCCAATACTTCAGCAATGTTACTGGCAAATAGTAACTGTTTTTGGAGGAAGGGCCATCTGCATCCTAGTGCCGTGTGGTAATAAGAAGCTTAGAGGTTTGCTAAGATGGCTGTCAAAGCTGGTGTAGTTAGTGTCCCAGAGCCCCTGTAAATTTCTCTTTCTTTATTAGTTGCTGAAGCTACCACTGGCCCCCAAACCCAGGATATCCCTCATGTAGATTCATGGGAAAGGTAGCACTGGACATTTGGAAAACTCTTGTTTTCTTTTGACATTTACAGTTAAAGTATTAGAAATTAGGGTGTAAGAAGTTTAACTTGATCCACTGTCTTGATAGTGGTTTTGCATCTTCTGGGATACTCCAATACTTTGGCCATCTCATGAGAAGAGAAGACTCCCTGGAAAAGACCCTGATGTTGGGAAAGTGTGAAGGCAAGAGGAGAAGGGGACAACAGAGGACGAGATGGCTGGACAGTGTCATCGAAGCTACCAACATGAATTTGACCCAACTCCAGGAGGCAGTGGAAGACAGGAGGGCCTGGCGTGCTCTGGTCCATGGGGTCACGAAGAATCGGACACGACTAAACGACTAAACAACAACAAGATTGACAGTCATCCTAGTCCACAATGGTCCCTTACCAGTCACACTTCTGAAGGCAGTAAAAACTCCAACATATTTTAAAAATGTGTGAAAGGGTAAAATACGTACAATCGAAAAGTGCACACAAGTAACTTTAGTCAATGGAGGGAAAGCACAAGTTAGGTAAAAAGCTTAAATAAATGTGCATGTTAGTTAAAGTTTGTAATGGTGCACTCTAGAAAAAATGTTCAAAAATGTGTGGCAACAAAAACCAGTCTTACAACCAACATGAAGCAAAGATGGAAAAAAATGCAGGTGGAATTCAGAGAAATGCAATGAATTTGAGGGACTTTGACATCCCTGTTAGAAATGGTACAGAAAGCAAAAGTGATGACAAACACAAAGAAAGAAAAAATGGTTTTAAAAAAACTGAAATGAAAGGGGAAAAAAGACAGTTACATCATGGTTGAGCTATTTTTATTAACCATTTTGTGAAATATTGTGGAATTAGACGCTATGTTATCAATGAATTATTTTGGTGATATGCCCTTTCACTGCGTTCAATCTTTTTTTCTTATTCATAATATTTTGCCCATCAGTGATACCTTGTTTAAGTGCTATGATAAACCCAAGAGAGATTGCTTGAAAATTATGGCCGAACTGCATATTAGTTAAATAGATTTTGGTCCCCCCTCTATAAAATCTGACAGCTATGGAAATGTCACTGTTAGGAAGTGTCAGTGATTGTGACATGAGCAGAGCGACATTTCCGTCGTGAGCTCCTCCTTGTCATTCAGCTTGTGGACTACATCTGTGAAAGCTGGAGTTCGATTCCTCACTGTACCTTCTTGACAGGAACTGGACTCAATGATCCATAGGGTCTCTTCCAGCTCTGCAGTGCTAATATGATGATGATGCTATCTTCCATTGAGAGCTGGGAGTACAGAAAGTGAGGCAGCTACTAGCTCTGAGTGGTTTCTGGTCTCCCTGTTATAAAATCTAGTGAGCAGTGAGATTTCAGTGTTAGGTTTCCTTGTAATCACAGTGGGGGAAGGGGGCATGCCAGCCAGGGACAGCCCAAACCAGTGCACAGTGGAAGAAAATAACAGTACCCCGCTTCCGTTCCATGCAGAGAAGCAAGCTAGACAACTGAATTTTGCTTCAACCTTGGAAATGGGTGCCTAATAGTACCAGTTTTGTTTAGAGGGTGCAGGATGGGCAGATGACCAGAGGACCAGAAAATGACCAGAGGACTCTGGAGGGATGTGTTATGGGGAGGGCACTGTTTCTGCCACCTGAGCTCTGCAGTCTTCTGATAGGATGAGTTCCACTGCCTTATCTGTCATTTATCTTCATGAGGTAAGGCACGTTTGCCCTACTATGCATGCATCAAGAGACACCCTTTAAGGACTGTTGGATGCATGAAGGAGTGGTGATACACTGAAGCCATATTCAGATATCCAGAGTGTGTTAAAAGTGAACACTCAAAGAGGAGAGCCTCCTCCATCCCAGATCTCCTCATGTGAAGAGCCATGGTTTTAAGAGAGTACTTTTCTCTATTTGTGGAAACTCTCCACATGAACCAAACTCCTGCAACATCATCATGGCAGATTGCAAGGGAAATGTCCAAGTGTACTGAAGCCTTCTTGTACACAGAATGATCCCAAAGGGGTGAGGGGCTAAGCACACCCTCTCACTTGTTGATTTTTATGACATGCTGATTGCCTGACCAGGGTTTTGAGTGTTGATGGAAAATTGTTTTCATGATTTGATGGTATGAAGACAGTAGGCAAGAACTGAAAGATTTCTTTAGTTTAAAAACTGGCTATAGCCATGGTTAAGGAAATCTTTAAGATATGTTGAAGAAAGGAAAGGAAAGATTTTAGAATAAGCAAGGACTAGTCTCAGTGCTTGAAGTCAATATTGGGCACTATGTTTCTTAAACTTAATAACCATTTCTTTTTAGTTAATCAACAGAGAAAGAAGCAGCTTATATTGAATGGAAGCCTGCATAAATGAATTATTTCTACACTAAGGATGCTTGAATACAGTTTATTTCTGAATGAATAAATTTAATACATCTGAACAATGGAGAGTTTGAGATTAATGTGAAAGGATAAAATTAATTGATTGGATTCTGTTGCTTAAAACTAAGGAATGTTTTTTATTTCATTGAAAATGAAAGGAATGATTAATATTTGAGAAAATTGCATGAAATTAAGACTGCTGTGATTGGAATTATTAAGTGTTTGATGAACTGAAATATTGTTTGATTATAGTGTGATAAGTTCATTCCCTTGGGTGCCTCCAGACAGAAGATTCTTAGCTCTGCCAATCATTACTCCTACACTGTAAGATAAAAGCAGAAGTCTCACTGATTGTCCACTGATTTCATTTTGGGGCATGTGCATCTCAGTATCTTCTACTTAGCTGCTCCAAGTTCCAGGTAAAGGAGGGTTATTCCCAGTGTGTTGCCTACAGTTCCTAGTTATATCCACTCAGCTTTATCATTAGTAATTTATATAGTAATTTAATTATAGCCTCTTCTAAGCAATGATGTTTTCATTTTGTAAATGCAGGTACTGGGCAGACACACAGGCACAAGAACTAGACACTTTGACTGAGTTAGATAACAAATCTGTCCTCCTGTTTATTCTGGCATAGAGATGTAAAGAACACTTACTACCTTCTTTTCTCCCACAAATTTAGGCTGCCATCAGTCAATGAGATACTCAATAAAGAGTTTTCAAGCCTTGTTAGATTCCTTTCCCTCAAACAAAAGCAGTATTTTTTCCCCTTCAGTATCTCCATAATTTGAGCAGATTGTCCTGTGCCAAACCAGGTGCATTTCCTTTCACAAGCACCCTTTCTGATGTCTCTCATCCTCAACAGTTCATACACTGTGGCAGTAGCCACCATCATTTTGTTTGATTTGTTTTGTGTTGAAAGATTACTAGCACAATTTTGTTTAATTTGCATAAAAATTCTCACATATTTTCTTCTCTTCCCAAGAATGCCATAAAACGCCTCTCTCTCTCTCAATGGAGAGTAATTTTATGATTCCTTTTCCTTGCATAGGATAACAGGATAATTAATAATGTACATCTTTAGCATCGCTTTATTCCTCAATAAATGTGTTAGTCTTTGAATTGCCACAAGACTCTTGTTGTTTTAAATAAAGACACTGGTATGGAAGAGAAGTTCCACAGAATGTAATGTAGGTGTGGTAACAACATAAGATCAATGTAATTTTTAGAAGATTCCTGAATTTTGAGGCAGATTTTATCTGTTACTGTAGACTTTGAGTCATATTGAGAAATTAAGGGGAGAGAGTTTTACATTCAATATGAGCTCTGGGAAAAAAACACCCTAGATATTGATGGGTAGACCCATGAGCTTTGAGACCAAGCAATTTATTATGGGCATTTTTAGAGAAAAGAAATGTAGTAAAAGATTGTGAAATGATGCAACACATCTGTGCCAAACAAGCTAACAGAATCATTATTGGTGAAATTACTGATATATAACAAAAAATTCTTTGAAAATGAGTAGAATGCAACTTAAGATGAAATGCAGTTGTTGGGAATCAATTTGCACTTTTTTTGTAAGAGTTTTATCATATTATGGCTCAATATTGTTTGTAACCTAAACCTTTTCTGTCTGTTATCTTTTAGAGAAGTACTAATTCTATTTTCATTTTGTGTATTAGCATGTTTTGATATGTATGTTTTTTGACTGCTGTTTTTAATTTGTTTTGGCTTATATTTTGTTACACCTATTATTTAAAAACCCTGCAACTTAACAATGTCACTACCAAATGCAGCTGGGGAGTCCTACTCTTGGGAAGGTTTCTTTAGGCCCACAAGCTGATCTTACCTCTGCTTCCCAGCTACCATGATAACTTGCCTGTCTGAGGTTGGAGCTGTATCTTTAGTAGATGCCAGAATGGGGTTGATTGGGGGTTTGAGAGGGGTGGATCAAGGAAGGTTTTCATGATATTTCTCACCCAGGTATTTGGGGGAGCAAATGCTTTTCCCTCCCACTAAGTGTCATAAAGCCAGGGTTCTCAGGGCCGGAGGACTAGAACCTTTTACTTAGCAGGGATAAAGTCTTCATCCGCCTGCCCTTCAGGTTTTTCTGTTTTCTCTGAGCTCAGCAAAAATCCTTATAGTAGCTGAAAGGAAAATGAATTTTCTCAGAAATAACATATTGTTTGTGAGCTCCCCCTGTTGTAATCCAAAGTATTTTGAGGAGACTGATCTTGAATGAGCAATTAAGATGCCTTAGCTTCATATAACACCAGCTTCTTGGAAGCACAGGAATGAGGATTGTTAGAATGAACACCTGGAATTCAAAATTTACCACTGCACTACCGTTTTCATTGCAAACTATGAGAGGGAAATGATGGGAAGTAATACAAGTAGCTAATTACTTGTGATACTTGTGCTTGTGTTATTCAACATCTTTATAAATGATATGGATGAAGGAGTAGAGGGAATGCTCATCAAACTGGCAGAAGACACCCGACCTCAGGGAATAGCTAATAGTTCAAAAGGCAGAACCAGTATTCAGAATGACTTAACCTAGTGGTTCCCAAACTTTTTGGACTCCTGGGTCCCTTGATTTACTGGCCACTGGTCATGGCTCCCCTTCCTTGTAGGGACCATCAGGGATCTGTCTGTCACCAGGGGAAAGACCTTGACACCCACAAGCCCAAGCCCATCTCCTCCCCACAATTTCTCCAATGGCCCACCTCCTTCCAGGTCGTGATGAGGGCAACTCATGAGGCCACCCAGCAAATGCCCCCACCAGGGACTATAGACATGGGGAAAGGAGAGGCAGGCACACGGCTTCCTCTGATATAGAGCTATGAACAACTCCTCTATAGCCTTCCCTCACTTTTCCTGCAGCACCCCTGACTGGGTTTGGCAGCGCCCCATGGTACCATGGTGCACAATTGGGGAACCCCTGACTTAACCTATTGGAGAACAGGCCAATGAAGGAACAAAATGAATTTCAACAAGTGGAAATATAACATTCATGATTCTTTGTGGGTGTTGAGGCAATAATGAGAAGGAAGAAACGAAAGTGTGCTTTGCAGCATTTGTACCATAGGCCAATGGCCTGTAGCGGGTTTTTTTTAGGGCAACTATTAATAGCTACTTGTGACAAACTGAAAAAGAGAATGTGGGTGTATAAAAACTGGGACTGTCACAGAACTAGACAAATTCCGGAATTAAAAAGAAACCCCAAAAGAGGAAAATGCTCCTCCACCTGCTTCTCTTCCTCCTCCTCCTCTGGTATGTGAATGCAGGCCCAGCAGGGCTTTGGATAAGGTAGTTTTTCTCTTCTTTGGATCTTCCTCCATGCCTATCATCACTCTGCTTGGCATGTTATATATAGTGGTATTCCTAGCAGCTTAACTGCTAAATAGAGAAGTGGAGGGACCTACAGTTCAAAGCTATTATCAGGCAGGAAATAGTATTCCCACATTATGGCATAGACTACGTATTCGGCAGGTGACCCTCAGAACTGCTGGCAGCCTTGGAAGCTATTCTGGGCCGTTCACAATGACTACCTCCAATTGCATCCCACACCGAACCCACCCAGAACATTCTGGGATGTTTCTGTATAAATCAGAATACAGTATGTGGAAGTCCAGAGACAACTTTTTCATTGCTGTCTGAGAAAAATAGTAACGGTGAGGCAATTAATATATTTATATTTTTTTAAAAACCCATATCTCTTTACACAGCTCTGGATCTGAATGAGGAAAACAATGTTAAAAGTAATTTATTTCATGTCTAACAGAGATAGATTGTCAGCTGACACCCCCTCCCTGTTCCAGGGGATAAAAGGAGAGTAACTGCACAATTATTTTTTAGTTCAGGGATGGGTAACACCAACCAATGGGCCTCTTGATGCTCCCATAGGACTTCATTTCCTACTAGCTATAGTCAGGAGGAAGAGGAGGAGGAGGAGGAGGAGATGCTCTTATGACATATCTAGTGGTAAGATATGGCAGCAAGGTAATCAGTTCATCAATCTCTAGGTCTTCTCAGAACTCAGTCTCTTGTCCACCTGTTCAGTTTCCTGCTTCTCTCCCTCATCCATTATTCCTCTCAGTCTGAATAGCAAGGGTGGGGAAATCTTTATTTGTCAAGAGCTGTATTCCCTTGGGGAGGGGAGCGTTGTTATCAATATAAGCAATAGACAGATATGAGGAGGATTTTTCTACCAATGCTACACTTGACATTAGCCAAAAGTTCAGAAGTGATATGATAAGGCTGAGCTGCTCCATAAAGACAAACAAACAAGCAAAAAGGATCAGGAGAAGGTTTAGTATCTTTGTTGGTCCCATATATTCTGTCTACTTCATCTAGATTTGTTCACAAAAGACGCAAACAAAGAGTGGGTGCACTCTTGGAATGGAAAGTACACTGTAAGCAAGCACAACTTGTAACATTGCACACCATCATTTCTGGTCATATGGAGTGCATTTGTTAAGGCATGAGCCTCAGCTTCCATTTGTATGCCTTGGTGAAGCATGAACCTACAGGAGACAGTCTTAATTTTTGCTTTTAAAGCATTTTTTTGGATTTCAAAGATGTTTTACAAGTTTGCTTTTGTGTTGATATATTTTAGGGCATACCCAGATAGACAGAGGTTCTGCTTAACTGGTCTTGGTTGTTGCAGTTCATTGTAAAGGAAAACGGGCCTTACAGGGATCCACTGGGATCTGCTCTATAAAAAAGCTCATCTTTGAAAATGGCTTCTCTTGAAATCTTTGAGATCCTGGCCAAATGCACAAGCAAACACCCTCTTAGACATCCACTTCCCTGCTGGAGCTGTAGTTCTTGTTTTTTGTTTTTTTAAATTTATGAGCTAATTAAAAACTTCTAACTGGGAGCCTCTGATGCAGAAATAAAAGTGGCACAGCACTGAACCACCACCCCACCCCACCTTGAAGAAACTCTGGAACAAAAGAAAGAATATTTTCAGAAGAATCAGGGAAAGGCAGGGGGAAAGGCATTGAACATAATGGCTGAAATCCTGTCACCCAATTCTGCACTCAGTGTAACTCTTAAGAGATGAAGGAGAGCCCTAAGACATCAGATTAAGGGCCCATCTAGCCCAGTGTTTTAAGGTTTTTCCCCCCTAGCAATGTCCATCAGTATGCTTCTGGAAAGACCCCACAGCATGACCTGAGGCATCTGAATTAAGCGAAAAAGGATGTAGGGAAGGGCAAGAATTCTATTTCAATTTATTTCAATCGACAATATATCAAAATTCACAAATATCTTCATTTTTAGATTGGAAAGAACATGCGTTTTTCGTTCTTCCTTTCTTAAAAAAAAAAGCTTTCATGAGAGGCACTGAAACTAGCAGATTTATTCAATCGGTAAGTTGGATTTAACTGGTTTAGGTTAGAGGTGGGCACAAACCTTAGTTCAGAGGTTCATGCTGATTTGTAAGCATGGCACCACATGTGACATGTGTTCCCCTTCCTCACCTCCCTGGTTGGATCTCTCCACTTACCAGCCAGTGCACACTCCTTTCCTCCCCCCCTTTGGCTGTCCAGCCAGTCCACAGCAGGAGCATGGGCTTCCCTGCCCTGCCTCCTTGGCTGATCGCCCACTCAGACAAGGAGGCAGGACAGGCAAACTAATGATCCTGCCAGTGACTAGCTGAACAGCTGAAGTGGGGAGGAGAGGAGTGCACTCTGGCTGATGTGCGGGGCATTGGCTGGGGAAACAGGGGAAGGGAATGTTTGGCACCTTGTGGCCGTGCTTACGAACTGGCATGACCCTCCAAACCAAGGTTCATGCCCATCTCTAGTTTTGATATGTTGAATTTGGTTGGTTCAGATGGTTAAGAATTTCATTCCAGTTTGTTTACCCCAAATTTGCTTGGGTATCTGCTGGGTTAAACCTCTATTCAGGGACTCCAAATGCTATGAAAGGGGCTGAGTATTTTTCTCCACAGAACCCAGCGGTAATAAATGGGCCAAGTATAAAATCATACAGTATTTTAAATTCTACCATAAGCGGTTCAAATACTAACAAAAGAGGTGAAAAAGTTTCATAACTTGAATGTTACAGGAGCATTGTGGTACAAAGGTTAAACTGCAGTACTGCACCTAAGACTCTGCTCACAGCCTGCATTCAGTCCTTCAGGTAGCCTGATCAAGGTTGACTCAGACTTCATCCTTCTGAGGTTGGTAAGTTGAGCACCCAGCTAGCTGAGGGGTGGGTGGCTGGGTTAATGTGTAGCCTGCATAATTAAATTGTAAACCATCCAGAGAGTCCTTTAAGTGCTATTGGGTAGTATATAAAGCAGCACACTTTGAATATCCAGGTGAAATTAATTTATAGTCCTAATTATAGCATAAAGCAACTTGTTGGCAGTTAGTTGTTTAAACTCTCCTCTTTCTACATTCCCATGTTCGAGGATCTGGGGAAATCATTCAAAGAAGTGACCCTTCTCTACTTGGCAAATTCATCGCGCAGTGCTGTACATGAATTCTTAGCTTTGTAATAAGAAAAAAACACCTCATTTGCAGCTATCTCAGAAATGCATAAGGTTGATAAGCATTCTCGTAACTGGGATTGAATTTTACCAGCAGTTTAAGTCACTAATTAATACTCACTGCACATCTTTCGCCAGCGAATCTGAATAATGTTTGTGAATATCATTATGAGTAATCTGTTTTCCAGGGCTTTGGCAGCTACAGTTTTTATGTTGCATGTGCTTCATTTTACTTAATCATCCATGCGATGTCCCAAGCAATGTTTGACATGATAGAAGTGACACAAATTAGATGTGGGCTTCATTTAACAGAGGAGAAGTTTTCACTTTTTAGCACTGGTATTGGAGATATATGATAGAAACAGTACATTACTGAGTGTTGTTTGCTGTCCAGCCATTTGTGACTTTCACACATATAAAATATAACTCTTTTCAATGTCTGAGACCAGGGCTGCTGAAGTCTTTCATGGTTACATGTCCATAATTTAACGACATGCTGCTTAACATAGCACTTAAAGTAAGATCCTGCGCTAATGACTGCATGAAAATCAACAGTCTTAGAAAATGAACTTGAGTTGAGCTTAAAGAACACCAAAGGAAAAGATTATGGTATTGAAATAAGGTCTCTGGGTGTTTTCTTCCAGACTGGCAACCAAGGTTTACAGTTAAAATGAATTGTCATTAAATCTCCTGCAAACAAATTAAGGCAGCTGGTTTAATATCCACTGCTTTTTACAATCCCAAACACTTTTGCAAAGGACTAAGAACAGGTAGACAATGTGAGGCTTCCTTCTGAGTAAACAGACAAAGGGTTGAACAGTCAATTCAACTGCTAATTACATTTATCTAGTTTGCAACTCAGTTCAATAGGACAAAATGCATGACTTAAAAGGAAAAACAATTGTGTTAGAATATGTGGTGTTCATCCTGATAGTGCAGACCTAACTAGTGCTTTACTGAATTACTTCAGTGCTGTTCATTTTTTTAAAATTGTTTTGCTTTGAGCATTTTTGTTCCTTTTGATGACTCTCCTGTGAGCAGTGTCATCATTATCCTATTTCATCAAGAGGCCAGAGCTCAGTGGCATGGACCTGAGCTTGAAAAGTTACTTTTTTGGACTCGCATTTCAAAAATCCTCCAAATAGCCTAGCTGGAGAACTCTGGAATCTGTTGTCTCAAAAACAACTTTTTAAAGCACCAATATGGACTCATATTATATTCTTGAGTCTTATATCCCAAATGCTTACTTTTTTGATGGACCAGTGAACACTGACTCAGTAAATAAAGACATAAAGTAACCTACCTGTTCTGTAAAATATCAATGAAAGCAAAACAAAATGAGAAGAATTTCGTAGCACCTTAAAGACAAAGAGGCTATAAAGCAAAAGCAAATCGTGCTGCTTATATAGTGCCCCATAGTGCTTAAAGCACTCGCTGGGCGGTTTACAAGTTAATTATGCAGGCTACACATTGCGCCTCCAGTGAGCTGGGTACTCATTTTATCGACCTCAGAAGGGTAGAAGGCTGAGTCAACCTCGAGCTGGCTATCTCGGACTGAACCCCGGGTTGTGAGCACAGTTTTGGCTACAGTACAACAGTTTAACCACTGCACCATGAGGCTATGGGATAAACTTTCCTGTATACTCTTGTCCACTGTGCAGGGGTCCTGCTACTGCCAGCACCAGCTTCTTTTTCTTCATTGTCAATATTGGACCACTAAAAAATTAAAACAAAATAAAATACAAAAAGCAAACAGTGAGCTTTTGATGGTAATTCATCTTCTTCAGGCTGGGCACCAAATTTTTGTGGGTAGTTCCAAAATTATATGCTTTTATTAAAGTCTTAAATTCTCATGGCTGTTGCTGGGGCCAGGCTTAGCTTCCTGGATGGAGATAGTTGCAGTCTGCAAGAGGCCCTGTTGGGGGGGGGGAGGGTGCGGTAGTTTGGAATTTATCACCATTTATCGTCATGTTGCTTTGTTTTGTTTTTTTAGAGGTCCAATAAAGATATCACCTATTTCTGCATTTCATTGTCTTTGTTATTGCCAATGCCTCCTCCTCCTCTCTCCTTTTCCTTGTGGGAAGGAAGTTCTGCACCACTGCTTCTTATGGTGGAGTGGTAGCATAGAGGACCGGGGCAGCTGTATCTTTGCATTGCAAGCTTCAATGCTGGGCAGAGGGTTCCACATGGGAATGGTTGTAATCCTGTTGGCCTAGGCACAATGTAAAGTTATTCCTGTGTAAATGTGCTAGGTGTTACACGGAAGCAAAAGGGAATTGCACAATCCAATTCTTCAATCAGTCACATGACTCCTATTGTAACCATTGTGCAATATGCTAGTGGAAGTTCTTCCAGGATAGCAGTTCTTCCTTAGCACTCTTCTAGTTAATGCAGTCATAATATTGAGTTACGCTCCCATAGCTATAATACAGGATTTCAGCCAATGTGGGTGTTAGATGCTTTGTCTCCCACCTCATGCAATGGGGAAGCTGGGGTTGTCACTGCTGTCAAGACAAACATCCTGCTACTGATCAGCTAAGTAACACACGTAGCATGACATAGTCTTTGACTCTCTTCAAGCCACAGGAGATGGAGTTGAACTTCTTGATGAAGTCTTTCCCACCTTTTTTCCATTGGAATCTGAAGTTCATGACCAACATTAGAGATAGAGTGTCTGAGTGGGTGCAGCCACGTTGACAGCTGCTGCTTCCCAATGGTAATCTGAGTATGCACAGTGTGTTAAAAGATGGGAAAAAGGGCTTCTTGCATTCACTAAAATTACTGTTGGGAAGCAATGCCTGTCACAATGATTATATCAGATCTGACATTGCTTCCTCCACACGGCCGCATCCATGAGCTGTTCCATGTAGAAGATTTTAGAGTTTCTGAAGATTCTGCAGCCATTTGAAGACATTTTATTAAATTACACATTTTTCCTATGGAAAAAAAGAGGACTGAATACACTATCAGGTTTCATTTATAAAATGATTAAATAAATTGTTGAAGACAACAAATTGGCTGAAGTTACTGTATCAAGATGTCTGGTAGAAATGAGTGGTGTGTGTGTGTGTGTAAAAACTGATTTGCTCGTTTTCTTCAAAAAGTGGGTATTGTCTACTTTTCATTATCAAGACGACACTGCAGGGGAAAAAACATGTGTCTTCTTCTCACCTTATTGTGTCACATTCAGTCATCATCACTGGCCTGACTAACTTCCATTGACAGAGCTGGGCAGGAATAAAGGCGTTTATTTCTTACGTTGAACAAACTTAAGAAACAAACAAACACATTTATTATCCCTGCCCAGCTTTACATGAATATGAATTAAAACTCGAGAAGGATGAGGATGGGTTAATGCCTTCAGCTACCCTGACACCACCAAGAATATAGTACGTAAATAAAACCAGGTTGGAGCTCCCTTTCTTAAATATAATCACTGAATAAAAAAGATGTAGTGAGTGCCTGGTGTGTTGGGTTGTAGCAGCAAGCATCTATCTTTGAGAGTTAGGACTGAATTTAACTTGCTTTGTTAAATGAAGCGTGTTTTGGCACAGCCTCAATTCAGGCCTCCTGTCGAGTTGATATATCTCTCTTTACTCATGTGCAATTCACCAAACGCTTCCTGTCTTTGCTGAGGGAAGTCCAGCCTCAAACTGCATAGAGAGGCTGATGAATAATCTGCCTCTGGAGGACACTTGGTTTTTTTGGAGGTCTTCAGAAGGTCAATGTATAGAAAATTGCACCAGTGATTTTTCTAATATTTTTCACCCCAACCTCAGGGCTCTGTAATCTCTAGAGAGATTCAGCAATCACTATCTTTGACTGTATTTTCCCCTTCAGAAAAAAAAGAGACTTTTAAATGACTATGCAAGGTTTAGTGTGGGGTGTATGAACAGACTTTAATTGCATATCATGTTGCATTATATGCTAGTAAGCTTCTCAGGTAAAGATTAATGTTAACTGTTGGGGGCATATGGAGTTCATAGATTTAAAGTAAATGGGGGTCAACCGTTTTTTAAACCATTTTCAGATTGCCTGTTTGGAAATTAGATCCAAGAAATCAGATGGCTGGGGAAAAAAGAACAGTGATGTATGTGTGTGTGTGTGTGCATGTATGTCATTCCCCTCACAACATCAGTCATTTTTATTCAGTGTGTGGTGTTTAAAATAGTTCTGCAGTGGAGCTATCTAAACATGTAGTGTCTCCTTTCTACTTGGCAAAATTCTCCAGATCCTGTTGCTGGTCTTCCAGTGCTATGAGCCCCAGATAGTGTGTTCATGGGCAGGGATGTTGGGAATTGTACTTTAACATCTGTAGCAACAACTGTACGGCCATCCTGTACATTCTCCATCCTGGTTTTCCATACACTGAAAAAGAAACTAGAAAAGGAGGTTTTGTATAACTGAAACTGCCATTGCAGCTTGTGTGCTAGAGCTGAAAAACAAGACAAATTGGAAGTGTCATTGGCTTGGTGGATAAGCAGTTAAGAAAGCAATTAATCACAAAACTAAATGTTGACAAATAGAAGCATCTATCCCACTTTTTATTTCCGATGCTTGTGTGGACAGCCAAAAGCCATGTAAAGACCAGTTGGATGTACAATGATGGGAGCAGCACTGGTGAAGGTAACTAACGCTGGGGCCTGGTGACAAAGTGGCAGATTTTCTGACTGAACTAGAAAGAAGTAGAACTCCTTGCCACAGGATGGGGTGATGGCATCTCGCCTAGATGCCTTTAAAGGGAGATTTTCTGAAGGAAAAGTCCATTGCAGGTTACAAGCCATGATGGAGATATATAATCTCCAGGCTTCAAAGGAAGGTACCTTAAAATGCCAGATGCAGGGGAGGGGTATCAGAAGACAGGTATCTAGTGGTCTTGTGTGCTCCCAGAAGCATCTGGTGGGGCCACTATGAGATACAGGAAGCTGGACTAGAGGGGCCCTTGGCCTGGTCCAGCAGGGCTCTTCTTATATTCTTATGTAAGGTGATGCAAATTTTGTTTGAGGAATATGGAAACTAGCTTCAAAAGGAGTTAGTGTGTCTGTAGGGGAGGGGGTCATGCCTGATAGACAAGAAAGGTGCAGACAGAAAGAAGAGGTAGGTAAGATCAGCAAGGACTTAACATGGGTAGGGTCAAGGTGAGAAAAGAAGACTTACTGCTAAGTCATAAAACATGTTTTCAGCCAGCAGTGGATAGAAGTGCTGATAGATAATGATGATGATAACTATGCTGCTGGTGGCATCTAAAGTGTAATTAATGTTCCAGTTGAAAGTATCACTTGCAGATATATTAAAATATACTTTTAAAGAAAGGGTTTGCTTTTTATATATGTAGGAGTAGAAGCTCAGAATGTTACCATTAGAAGAGTCCCGCAGGGCCCAGACTGTAGCCCAAATGTTTCACTAATACGTAGGTCATATAAATATAGATCCAGAATAGACCTCAATATAGTGTACAAAAATTAGAATTAGATTTACATTAAAATTGCTCTGGCATATAGTATGGAGTGAGGAAACAGATGGGCCATCTGTTATATCAAAAGGTGGTTGAGCCAGGGAGAAGGGCTACATTGTTATTCTATATCAGCCATAAGTACTTTTGGGCTAGGTGTGAATGTTTCAGGGTTAGGTTTCCCTGAGGGCCTGTGTCTTCTCTTCCAAGTGTCATGTTTAAAATGCAGTTTCGTTTCTATTGGGTACCAAAACCATGATGACTTCGGGATGATATATGATGCAGCTTCAGGTGAAGCTATATGATACAGGGACATGACAGTAGATATGGAGTTTCCTTAAGTACAGATAGATACCTGATTCTCACAAAAGAATTTGTTTTTAAAGTTTGTATACTTACTGTTTTTAGCTTTTAAATATTGTCTTTTAATGATGTTAGCTGCCTTGGGACCTTTTTAAGGAGAAAGGCAGGATAAAAATATTTTCAATTATTAAATAAATGAAAGGTGCTTTATACACTCCTGTAGCTTGCAAATTTGTTTTGTGATTGATCATTGCAAGATCATTGGGGAGTGTGTTTGTGTGTTTGTTTGTATGCATGACTAGTGAACACAAAATTATGCTAGAATCATGCCTTAGTAACACTAAAATACTTTCAGCTTGTGTAGTTTGTGTAGTTTGACCCTTAGTGTTCATTGACTTGATGTCTTGGGATGACAATATGCATTTCTGTCCATTACAAGGTGTTATGTAGACAAGTATGTTATTTCTGAAGCGTTTAAGGGTTACTATTCTTATTTCTTCCAGGCATTAAACACACACACACACACACAAAGATGAACAGAGATACTACTCTTTGCCAGTTAGTTTGTCATGGTACTGAATTAGCACTTGGCAAGTTGTAATTATCATAAAGTAATCTTCTTGTCTTTTCTGAATTATGGGTTCATTTTTTTCCCCAATCAACAATTCTCCAGAAACCTTATATCTATCTAATATGCTTTGTTGAAAATTGCCCCATGGAAAAACATCAGTACTCTTTTATAGTGCAGTCAATCTTATGAGTATGTCACCAAGCACTGCTCCATATTCTCACCATTTTTCTAATGATATACCATTCCATATTACTATGTGGTTATCATCATTCAGCTATCTAATTAATTGCTAGCTGGCCTCTGGGCATTTTGAGCTAGTCATAAATGAGCATAAAAATAGTTCTCACATTTAATGGCCAAATCCACATATTATTCACAGTAATGATAGTCAGTAAAGTCGATTGCAAAATATAGCCAATTGGAAGAAACACCCCAACATCCCTTTTTCATTAAATAAAAATAACAAAGCTTTGTTGAGATACAGACAGTTTTAACTGGAATCAGACATCTAGTGATAACATTCTTGATCAACTATCCAGCAGGGTGAAACAATTTGCCATAGGCAACAGATTTAGAAAATCATGAAAATTGTTATTTCTTGTATTATTAAAGCCACTATTATATCTGAACTCCCAAGAACTGGGAGATTTTTGTGGGGGCCAAAACATGACTTTTGGTTTTGTGTACCTTGAATTGGTAGGTGAGTGGAGAATGCAATTTCCATGCCTTGCCCTGGGCAGGAAACTCTCTTGGGCCATCTCCATTCCTCATTACGTTGCTTTAATGCAATTCTCACAGGATTAGTTCCGTCTAAATTTTACAGTGCAGCTCTTCCCTTTAGGATGCAGTGCCCCACAAGGAACAGTCAATCAAGTCATGGGACTTTTGAGTCAGAATTGCCTCTAAAACCCCATCACACATTGAAAACACATTTCCACATATAAACTTTCTGCACAACACTTAGTACAACGAGCAGAATTTGCCTGAGAGAAGCACTTGTTGCGTTGTTCGCTTATTTGCCGTAATACCTGATATTTTTACTTCCTGTTCATTCATTCAGTTTGTCTTGTCTTTTACGTGTTCTTTGAGGTCTCCCCTCAACATCTCACATCCTCTGCTAAATCCTTTACTAAATTTTCATCCTTCTCTCTTTGCTGCTTCTGCTGCGTCCTCCTTCTCCTCTCCTTCTTCATCTTTTTCTTCTTTTTCCTCTTCCCTTCCCCTTCTTCTTTTATCCTCTTTCTGTTAAAAAAATCTCAAGGTCCCTTAATGTTACAATATGCAAACGTTCAAAGCCGATGTAAGTAAGATATAAAACAGAAACTCTGCCCTCCTCCTCCATCTATCCCTGTTCTATATGTTAATAAAAGATGGTAAATTTATTTCATAGGAACTGTAGCACATATATGTGTTCTGCCTGGGCCAGCACTGAATGTTCAAATGGGAGGCTTTTGAGGTGAGAGAGGAGATTTCAAGAGGCCTGAAACGTGTTGCCAAAGCCTCAAACTTTAGAAAAGAAAAGAAAAAGTTTTCTTCTTGCAGGGAATAGTGATCTAAGGCAACTGGAGACAATATAGAGTATATGTGATAATTTATTTTCTTGTCTAGGAACTCCATACTCCTTAGCAAGCAGTCATACTAGCTGTCAAATTCTGGGAGTTGTAATTCAAGAAAGTAACTTTCCCCTTCTCTGATTACAGGTGTAATAGAAGAGTATCCTAGGGTAACCCTCTTCTTAGAAAAGGAGACACATGACTACACATGAAGCTTATAGAGAACATAAAGACTAGAAGCAAGGGGAACAGCAGCCTAATTAATGCCCGTGCCTGTGTTTGCAGTGATATATAAAAACAGACAACACAAATGTTTGTGAATTCAGAATCTAGACAATCTAAGGTTATTTATACATTACCTGATTTTGACTGAAATTGGGCCAAATCCTTTCGCTCTTCAGGACAGGTGGGAAAGACGATAAGATCACAAGGAAACACAAAGGGAAACAGAAGACTACTGGTTTTGCATATGTCTGCTTATCATCACTTTATGGTTTCTTATTATCTTCTCTTATCTCATCTCATCTCTTTTCTTACTTAGCAGCCAATTCTCCTTCAGTAACTTCTCAACCATGAGTACCAATTAGACACTGAAGAAAGAAATACATATCTACATATCATAAAGAGGTGGTATCTTCTTTGTTGTGTGCTTGCTTGTGATCTTCCCTAGCTTTACATGCCTTTCTCAGGAAGAAATTCACAATTCTGTATAATTAGCACTTGGCATGTGACTGGCTATATGTACCAAAGCACTAACGTATTTTGACGATACAATGACATGTATCCAGGCTCTGAAAATAAACCATAAACAGAAGTCTTTCCTAAACCAGATATAAATTAAGTATATTTGGTGATCTAATAGTGACAAAAGCATAAAACAGCTCTAATAGTATGGCCAGCCAGGATAGCAACTTTTAGATTAACAAAAGAAAACAAACAAACAACATCGAATTCTTATGAGAGTATTGGATATTTGAAAATGAGATGTGAAACAATTTGGCGGCCAGATTAATAACTGGGGTGAAGAAATTTCAGCACATCTCACCCATTCTGGCCGCCCTTCATCGGCTACCGGTTCGTTTCCGCATTGACTTCAAGGTTATGATGATAACATTCAAAGCCCTAAACGATTTAGGACCTCGGTATCTAGCAGAACGCCTGCTCCCAGCCAGATCTGTCCGTAATGCCCGTTCTTCACAGGCAGGGTGGTTGAGGGCCTTGACCCCAAAGGAGGCCCAGAGGGAAAGAACAAGAAGCTGGGCCTTCTCGGCGGTCACCCCCTGCCTGTGCAACAATCTGCCCATGGAGATATGCCTGGCACCCTCGTTGGACAGGTTTAAAGGAGCATTGAAAACTTGGGTCTTCCGTCAGGCTTTCCCTGAGCATTAAGTTGCTGATATCTCTGCTTCCCTTTTATCATCCTTTTTACAATCCTTTCATCATCCTTTCTGCCATCTTTATAGCCATCTGTTTTAATTTATCCTACTAGTTATTGTATCTGTTGAATGTTTGTATTATTTTATTCTTATTTTGTTTTAATATTGTGTTGTTTGTCTTGTTGTTAGCTGCCCAGAGTGGCCTGGCTGCCAGATGGTGCGGGGTATGTATGTATGTATGTATGTATGTATGTATGTATGTATGTATAAATAAATAAATAAATAAATAAATAAATAAATAAATAAATAAATAAATAAATGGCTGCTTAGAAAGGGCTGTGCAAAGTATTGCTTGAACTGGGTGTCCTGCACTAGGTTAATTTCCTTTTGGTGAGGAAGCACTACCTAAGTTCAAGATGTAGCCCTCCCAGAAAAAGACCAAAATGGGCACATTTGTTTTCTGCCAGCCTAATCATTGCCCTGTACATTTTTTTTTAAATCATAGGGCATGAATCTTAAGCTGTTCTCAAGATCAGTTTAGCACATGAAAATCCATTGAATTGTTGGTTCTTGTTGACTTTCACTGGAGGAGGAAGAAAAAAGAAACCTTATTGCAGACCTTAAAAATAGATTCTTCTAGTGACTGGTAATGAGGGCCACTGTTTAGCCAAAAAAGACTGGTAGTATGAAAATAGACATGCTATTTGTTTCTGTGGGGATTGTTACCATAAACTCTTTTTTTCATGAGGGTTGCTTTGATGAAACGCATAAATGAATGTTTTGGCCTATTCACCTTCTATCCCTCAGAGTTCAGCACAGCATGCATTTCATACTGTTGTCTATATATGTTTGGTTTGATTAAGTGCTGAGGTAAATATATGTTGTGGTTTCTCTGGTGGAATTGCAGTGCTGGCAGCCTCCTCTCACAAACTTTGGATTTCATCAACAACAGCCAACAATAGTTCACGGGCAACTTACAATTTCTTCTTTTTTAGAGGAGAAAAGGAAGGAAAGATGACATAAAGCAAAGAGAATGGCTAACATACACTATGGTAAATAGACGCTTTTATTCACATGCAAATTTGCTTATTCATATGGAGGACAGACATTCCTCCCTTGAACATGCCTGAGAACAAAACCCTTTTCAAGCTACTGCTTCTCCTGAAGAGCAAACACAAGAGGTCTGTATAAGGAAGCTGAAGCTGAAGAGGTACTGGAAAATTGAAGCAAATATTCACACTTTTTTTTTTCATTGAGTTTTTCAGAAGAAGAGGATTAATTCCCTGGTTGAGACAAAGAAAGATATAACATTTGCAGCCTTATTAATAAAGAGAATTTTAAAATGGTATTTTATTGATTAAAAAAATAACCCACCCCTCATTGTATCATATTCAAGGCATTATTAAAGAGTAATAAAAGACCAAAATATATCACAGCAACCCATGTAATAAAAAATCTCAATAAAAAAATAAAATATTATATATATATATATATATATATATACACACACACACAATCTAATTCATGATGCTGAATATCTCAGACATTTATTTACAGATTTCCTTACCATTTGGTTCAATGTTTGGGGTGGGGGAGTTGGCTCTTTTTAAGGAAACCTTTTCTCCCTTACATACTATCTTCTTCTCGGGGCTAATTCTGTAGTGAGGTAAAAAAATAACAGAAGACAAATGTATGACATCATATCCATTTTCCCCATCAGCTAGCAAACTGTGAAGCCATTAACAGAGGAGTGTGACTTCACTCCAGGACCAAGGAGAATGAGCAGCTGGCCTCAGATAGAGAAAGCTCTAATTCAAACACATATATCTTCAGTAATAGCGGGGGAAATACAGAAAATTACTGTCAAAATAAATTGCATTTTGTATAAATGCCATCTCCTTTCATGTTTGCCCCAGCATGATAATCCTTCTTTATTTAGTGGTATTGCCCTTTTCTCTTTAGAGACCTTTTGCTAGAGCCTTCTTTTATATTTTATGTATCATTAAAATGACTTAAACGAGCAGAGGATGTGGCTCTGCTGACATTTATTTTTTAATTATTTACATAAATAAAGAGGTTTTCTTATTCCACACCTGCTGCAATTATCAAAATATATTTCCTTCATTTATAATGTGAATTTCATGCCTGCAAGTCCAGGGGGAAAGAACAAGCCGAGGTGATAGCCCTTAGCAACTACTGAAAGCAGAGTAAGTGCCGTCATCGACAGGGCAGAGCGACACCCTCAGAAATGTAGTTTTGAAAGGAGTAGCCATGTTAGTCTGTGCAAGCATATCAGACCAAAAACAACAACAACAACAAACCCCCCAAACAAAACAAAACAAAAAGGAAAAAAAAAGACCTATTGTGGCACTTCAAAAACTAACTCCCCTCACAAATCTTTCATATTAAACCCAGCCAACATATGATATGATCAGGAAGAGGGAAAGAGAGAGAGAAAAAATTAAGGAGAGCGTATGCTTTACTTCAGATATAGACTTCCTTGTCTTTCAATATGTTATATGCTGATAGTTGGGTTTTGCCACAAGCTGTATTGTAGGGTAGCATGTATTAATTATTTAGGTTTATGTTTTAGCTATTAACATTATTGCATTTTAGTAAATGTTTAGGCCCTTTTTGACGGTAAGTGTAGAGGGTGGGCCACTAGATAGGCGGAATAAAAACAAACAAACAAACAAACATTGCTGTACTCTTGTGCTAGTAGAGCAGATCGACATTCTCTAAGGCAATTCTAAAAATAGAGGTAGCCCAAACAAAAAGCTATAATTTTAAAACGTGGCTTCAGATCAGCACTAAATTGGGCACAGTTTTAGCAGACTGCCTGCTCTTGCACTGGGCCAAATGTGAGGCAGGTTTGGGCAAATGGTTTTTGAGTTCTGATTTTTTTAAAAGTAAAACTGCCCCCCCCCCCCGCAGTCAGAAATAGATGACCCTAAATGTCCCCAGATATAAAATAGATCACATCCTGCAAACTAACAACATCTCAAGTTAGGTTCCTTTCTTTTCCTAATGCCCCACCCACGCCACACTTGCAATATTGTCTTTTTCAGTAAGTTCTGCTCAGGTCTTGCAAACTAACAGCTGTGGCTTCCTTTATTGAGATAATCGGTCTCATGTTAGATATTCTTCTTTCTACTGTCCTGCCCCCTTTCCCAGCTATTTAAAGGGTCAATATGCCTGGCATAGCTATGCACCAACATAATGTCTTTTGCTTAGAATCCCTTGGAAACAGTTCTTTGTTGTGGATTGGAGACCCTTCTCCTCCTCCACCAGATCCAACATTCTTTGCCAGTGGAGTAAGCAGGAGGTGCCACAGCACAGGAGCTGAATGCAGGTGGTCACCTGACACAGCAGGTAAGTAGCATGGACTCCCTCTACTCTAATTGGGAGCAGCAGTTGGATTTCAGTTATTGTGGTTGATGTTCTCAAGCTTACTTCTTTGACATTAAAACTGTCTTTAAAATACAGAGTGAAAGATGTTTTTCCAGAAACCAGCTTGATCAAGTTACCTTATGGGACATTTGCACTATTGTATTATTTGATAAAATTTAACCATAGTTATGAAAACTACTTATTGAAACTTAGTAGTTAACAGGAAAGAAGAGATTTTACACTCCAAAAGATAAATGTTTTTTGCTTCTGCATGGCTAGTTTAGGAATATTCAGTTTGATCAGAGGAATTAAGCTATTCAGTCATTGAGAATGAAATAATCAATAAAGAGGTGAGACACACATGTAATGGATTTAGCTACTGCCACAGTTATTCAGCAAGAAGGGGAGATGTTTGGGAATCTGCCATCTACACTAGCCTGTAGTCTTGGGAAGGATTTTCCGAGGCCTAGTTAAATGTTCCTCTTAAGCTGCCACTCACTTGGACATTAACATTCTTGGTTTGGATGTGAGTGTACATAATCACCCACTTACAGGGCCTCAGTAGGTGAATAAAGTAGGCTCCAAAGATGATCCCTATCCTGCCTGCCTATCCAACAGCCCTGAGCTGTGAGACTTGGATCCACCAATCACCATAAAGTTGTCTATGGATATTTACCAATCTCAGCCCCTAACAGGATTTTCACACAAAACTGTCAATATAGACCAAATGTGGCTAAATTAACCTCAAATTTAATGAAAATTTAAGAACTGTACTGAAGGTGATAGGTACAACCCAAGTAACCTAAACTCTGCCAAAGATTGACCAAACATGGCTGAATAGATCTAAATTGCCTAAACATCAACTGAGAATACAAAGCCCTTTCATCTTATTTACGTCAGTATGGAAAAGGCAAAGAGACCCATTTCAGAAAGTGCAAATGGCTAAAAAGACCCCACAAATGACCATCTAAGCCCCTACTAAATGCAGAAAGAATGGGTTGGTGCCACAGTTCCAAAGATTGGGGGTATGGTGCGAAGTGTATCTCCTCTGGCAACATTCCCATGAAATATAACAACATATGTTTCTGCATGCAGAACACAAGACATTGTGCCAGCAATTTTGGTCAAATGGTATAGATGTTCAGCATTCAATTGCTTTTATATAAAAATGCAAAGAGAGGGGAGAGTGGTTCATGTAAGCTTGACCTTCATATTTCTGCATAATGTTTCTAGGAGCATTCATACACACAAATGTACAGATGGAGGTCTCTCTCTCTCTCTCTCTCTCTCTCTCTCTCTGGTTGTATACTTAAAGGCTTTTTAAGACTGTATAATGAACTCCCACCAAACCAGCTGTTTGTACAAAGTCTAAAGAGGGAACAGATGAGGCGGAGTCAGACGAGGGAATAGTAAGGCAAGAAAGGAGGGGACAGAGACAGATGTCCAGTCATATCCAAGAGACAGCAAGACTCCTAGAGGAGGACCAGAATACCTGCAGGTGTTCCCTTCCAGAGTTAGTTCTGTAACTCTCTTTGACTGGCCTAAGTCCAATGTCTTGGCTGCCTGTCTTCCTCCTCCTCCTCTTCTTCCCCTGTCACTATCACTGACCTCCCTGAACACCACACGGGTTAAACAACACCTTTCTGAGGACCAGTTTAACTTTGCAATGTGGCCTCTGGTCCACCTCCTGACTCTATTTTGGGGTCATGTACTAGAATCTAGTCAATGCTCACCTGGCACCATGGTCCACTTCAGACAATACTTTTCTTGAGCAGGGGCTACATCTCACAGGTATTTAACGGGTCCCCCGCCCTGTTCCTGTATTGGCTTACTGGCTAACCTGTTGGGCCTTTGCACCTTGTGCCAGAAGCAGCCTCAACCCAGGTCATGTCCCACCATCAATGGCTGTGATTTGGGGGAAGATTCCAGTCATCAACTAGAGAAACATAAGCTTCACTGAAGACACCCTTCTAACTACTGGGGCCTCCTTTAACTCCTTGATGGTCTTTGAATCTGGACATGTTGTGTGAACCATAATGAAACCAGGCTGTATTAAACATGAAGGAATCTTTGGGGTGTTTCTTTGCTATGGAACATGAACCTCTGATGCCCCCTTCCAAGGGTGCCTCACAAAAGCTTCTGGAATTCTTATCCCTTGTCACCAGAGTAAAAAATAGTATGCCAAACAAGCTGAGAGGGGAGCTTAGAAAAGTAATTTTTACTATAATTCCCAGAGTGCCCTAGATAGAATAATCATGATGGCTAAGGAATTTGGGGAGTTAGGGTACAAAAAATAACTTTTCCAGGATCTAGGTGGACATCCTGTTAATTCTTTAAAGAAATTTTTTTACATTAACGAAAATAATAGGATGAACAATGTGGTTAGCATAGATAGCACAGATTTGCTTTCCAAAGCTTAAGGTTTTTGCGTGGAGCTCCTTGATTAATGACATCTTAATAACTCCTTGTATGCCTGAATACTACATTGCTGAGCTGATGAATTTCTAGATAGGCTGATTGATTGTATAGCGGGTATATGCATATGCTACTACACTCATATAAATTATCGATAGAAGGAAAGCCATTGTAAACTCTCTCATCTGGGGAAGGAAGACAGTCCATTCCTTCCTTCTGAGACTTTGTTTCGATACTGCTTTCATGAACTGCATCGCCTGTTGTGTCTTGCCTTGTGCCTTTGTAGTGGCGTTCCTCCTGCTGCTTTTCATGTAGCTGTCACACTGTACTGACAACCATAACAAACAACAAAAAGAAAGTTCCCTTTTTTGATATGTTGGCTGCAATAGAAGTTTTCACCCAAACTTCTGCCTCCTGAGGCACATCAAAGTGTGATAAAATGTATGTAGAGGCAATGTAATCTTGACAAATAAGAGTGAGTAATGAAGTTTAACAGCTTTGTTTGCCTGCAGTTGGACTGGAAACTACAGTTTTCACTTAGCCATTCTTCCATTAAATGAAAAAGCAGACCTCAGAAAAGTACCCTGAAAAGTAGCCATGCAAACTAGGGGATCATGAGAGCTGGAGCTCAAACAGTAATTTTCCTAAGCTCCTTGAAAAGGAGGGTTGATTATCTTGAGGAATAGGGAAGATGTGTCCGAGTGCAGATATAAATGAGTGTAAGCAAATGCATTAAAGTAGGTAATGTTTGTTGTATGGTATGAAAAATGAGAACAGATGCTTATCCTGTCTTATATCACCAGAATGTAGAGTCATTTGTTGCACATGGTGTAACATAGAGATGTAAAATTTCTGAAACTATCTTTTTTTTTTTTCCTGGAAAAAACCAGGGGAAAAGAATTTTTTTCTGGAAAATTGGAAAATTTCAGAACTTTTACATCTCTAATCAGTGGTAATGCAACTACTGTGCATTTTTTCCAGAAGGAAAAAAAACCAACAGGAAAAAATGTGTTTTTTTTTCCAGAAAAAAATGGATTTTTTTTTTGAAATTTTACATCTCTAAACATTCCATTGTTTACTGATGGAACTGAAGGTGATGATGGCCATCACTAGCACAGGTAACTTCAGAAAGGAGATGAAGGACATTTGTAGGACAGTTAGTCTAATAGTGGCTGCAAGTCAGGGTGGCTATAGGCGACCTCCATTCAAATGTCTCTTTACACCAGATCATGGCATCTGTTCTGTTGACAGCCTCCTCAGAGACATTTGGTTACCCCCTCTGGTAAAAGAGATGCTAAACTAGACAGCTCTTTGGTCTGATCCACTAGATCTATTCTTAATAGTTCTATGACTCCACTCTGATAGTTGGTTGCCTCCCTGCAGATGGTTTTCTGACCTGCTGCTTGTATAAATGACATGTAAATGTCACATTTCTAGAAAATTCATCCTCATATGATCCGGCACGCTATACAAATCTCTCAAGACTCTCATGATGTTACAAACTTAATTTATATTTTGATAAATATTAACTGTTGAGGATGAGTAAGGGAAGTATTATTTTGAACACTATTCCTGAATTCTTATTGTTTTAAGTGATGAATAAAGTGGTAAAGTTACCACTGTTTTTTCTTGCTTGCAATTTTAATGTTGTGACACAGCAGATATAAATGTCTCTCTGTGTGCGCATGTGTATGTGTTTGTGCACACAGGGACACACTAGTAGCCCTTGATAGACCTGTCTCAGATTAATGACAAATAGTTACAAATATAAATATGTATTATACACATGTCTACATTTGCTACATATCTGCCTGTCATATGGAGCAAAATAAGAACACAGTAACACAGAGCAAAGTAAATGTGCAGTCATTCTTGGTTCATACTGGTATCACATAAGTAACTATCAATTGTGTGAATTTTCTTTTTTGTTTTTTAAATGGCAATCTTAGAAGCAGCCCGGCATCATTATGGACTGGGGTGTTTGTAGAGCAGTTCAGAAACCATTTTGTTGTGTTCCTGCTCTGGTTCAGCTCCCTCCCTTCAATTTGCAGCAGAAAGGAAAATCATATTCATCCAAATGGTAGATTTCCTTCCAATGCAAATGGTGGCCCAGGAGCCCCGGCATGGATTAGGACTGAAAAGGGGGACTGAAAAGAGTTAAAACTCTCCTGTATGCCATGAGGATTCAAATTGTCAACCGTCTCTCACATATGAATGCACCTATTTTCTTCAAAAAGATAAACACAACCACAGATTTGTACACATTTTTCAGAATCTTATGGCCTGTCTAGATGTCTACATTAGTGGTTATTTGAATTACTGGTGGTACAGTTTGGGTCGCTGTTGGAACCAGATTGTGTTGTTCACATGTATTTCTGCCCCTTTAAGAGTTGTCCCGCTCCTTTCTAGTACAGGGCTAGGGTCTTCTGGTTTTTTTTGGCACAATTTGGCATACTCTTAATTATCCTGTTGGGTAGTCTGTGTGGATGGCTCGTTTGCACTCAAATCTCAGAGGTGACAGCCCTGTGACATAATAGGTTGGTTGTGACATTAAAAGGGGGGTTGGAGAAACCCCTCCTCTATTTTCATCTTCTTTTGTTTAATATTTCCCTAACTGACACAGCACAATTCTAATACGATGCTAGGCTGATGCATTCCTCTTTTGATAGGCTGCTTACTTTATTTAACAACAACAACAACAACAAAAAGATGACTATGAGAAAAGGTGGGGAAGGGGGGCTATGCCCTGGCTGAGGAGAAAGGCAGGAAAAGGAGGGGTTGCCTGCCTTCTATCTTCCCAACATTCTCTCCCAAGTTCTCCCCTTGCTCCAGAACCGCCACCACGAGCTTACCCTGCCACCACTGTCATCTGCTGCCTCCTCCTTATGCACGAGTAAACCAGGTACAGTTACACACAAGTAAACCTGTGATTGAAAGATTTGTGTGTGGACCCTTCTCGCAGGAGAATAAACATCTCCCGTGTGAATGGAACGATTGCTCAAGTGAGAGATAAAATAGATTGCACTGAAGAGAAGAACCTTTTAAATGTGAACCAGACCGCTCCAAATTCTCCTGTCTGGGCAGACCCTGAGAAATGTGGTCACTGCCTGTGCAAACCTCTTTTTGAAATGGAATGCAACTGCACAACAGCACAAGCACAAGCCTTTACACCATAATAAACATGTGGGCTTTAAATCTGTAGCTTATAGTGTGGGCTAGGAAAACAGAATAGGCTGGTAACTTTTCAGGAACGAAGGCCAGAAGCTTCTCATTATAACACACGGATGCCAGCTTTGCATCTCCTCTCCAAAATCCTTCACTTTCATACAATTTGGCAAGAAAACACTGCATGTGCACAGATGCACACTTCAGGGATAAGATGCTCTTTATAACTCATCAGGATTTGGCCTGTGTTGGCCTATCTAAACATGTGTGAAGGTTTGTGATATAGGTTGCTGTTTTGCCTGTTGTTGTTGTTGTCCACAAGGAACTGGATTTAGACCAGCAAATTTGTTCTTGCAGCAGCAACAGCACTCAATTTTCCCCTTCAAAGTGTGCTTCCCTTGTTTATATTTCATGATTATTATATGCTTCTTTTTTCTTTGAGGCACCTACAGCCATCCGGAACAGTGCCCTGTGCACAGATACGAAGGAAAGATCTGCTATCAGAAATCAATCTTAAAACATACACACATGCACAAGAACACAAAATACCAGTGATCTCGCCTCCTCCACTCAAATAGTATTATCATCATGAAAACCAAAATATTTTTGCAATTCCAGAAAGCTCCAAAAACGACGCCATGTGAGAGCTGTCAGGAGGCTATAATCAAATTGTCAAAGAATTGCTCCCACTGTGGCAAAGTGAGAATGTTAGATTACATGTGTCAGCATGTGAAGATAAAGACTGCATGGTGAAGGCAGTGTTGAAGGCTTGATAGGGAATGGAGAGTTTATCGCTGTAAACTGCAACCTGCTCCAGACAGTTCTGCTACCTCAGCATTCCTCTGTTTGCATTAAAAACCTTTATGATCAATAAAATGCCTCAGTTTTGCTTTTATTTGGGAAAATGCATTTAGAACTCTTGTGTCACCAGTGTTAGGCCAATTAAGCTGAAGACTAATTGTTATTCCAGTGGTTTCAAAGTAATAAAGGATGCTGCATGTTCGTGACTTGTATGCTGGACATTTGTTCCCTTGCTTAAGCTTGGTTTCTAGCTCAGCACACCACAACAGCTTGGGCTGGGCAGTTAAAAAGAAAGTGGACATTAAGAGATAACTGTCAGTGGGGTGCAGAAAATAGCAGGAGAGGGGCATCTTTTCTATGCTTCTCATAATACTGCAACTTGGGGTTTGACTAGTAGGAAATCTGAGACAGGAAGAAAAAAAGAAACAGGGCTTCACATGGAAGAGAATTCATTTAGAGTGTTTGCTGCTGGAAGGTCTAGTGTAAGGTGCCGTGAGTTTAGAGGCCTTAATTAGTCTTCTAATGGTTCACACTTCCTGAGGCAATGTGCAAACTGAAACAAATGCTGGCATTTGATATTCTTGCAGTGTAGATCTCCAGGTTTTTTTTAAAAACAAATATTGGGCAAAAATGTACAAATTGAGGGAAATGTACACAAAATGTGCATATTAGTGAAAATAATGCACAGAAAATTTGCTGTATTGTGGGACAATGCTTGCAAAAATGTTTCCATGAGACATGGGGTCACGAAGAGTCGGACACGACTTAACGACTAAACAACAACAACAATTAGAAGTTCACAGAAATATGCGTACATATTTCCATATTGACTTCATCAGTAAATTAGAATCTGAAATTGCCATGGGATGATAGAATTCCAAGACTGGAAGCTTGAGAAACCGAAATTGACTGATTACTTTAGCACTTAGACTGAAACATGGTGGGAAGATCTATCAATGTTTGTGCATCAAGATGGTAATATGTAATCTCCAGCTTTTTAATAATTACTATGTTTAACTGATGATGATGATGATGATGATGATGATGATGATTGCTCCATATCACCCCCTCCTGAGCTTTAGGTTTGGGGGGGACATCTTTCTCTCAGTCTCACCACACTTATGCTTGGTAAAGGGCATTTTTGGTGGCTGCTCCCAAGCTATGGAACTTCCTCCCATGAGAGATCAGGCTGGCCCCCTCCCTTTTATCCTTCTGCTGGTTAGCAAACCTTCCTTTTTAAACTTTTAATGTGTAGACTACTGCTGAGGATGGGAATTTAAGGGGGGGAATTGGTTCATCTTTTTAAAAAAGATGTGTTTTGACTTGTTTTATCCCGATTTTAGCTCCTGCTTTTTAATAATTACTATGTTTAATTGATTTTTTAAAAAAAACTACAATTTTTGTATTTATAACTGTTTATATTTGTGCCTCTACATCTTTTATAAACTGACTTAAGTCTCTCTACAACGAGAAAGGCAAGGTAGAAATTAATTAAATTTTTTAAAAATAATGTATTTATTTAAAATATTTTTACCCTACCTTTCTACTTGAAAGGATCCAAGATCATTAAAAGACAATATTAAAGCTAACAACAATGAGTATACAAATACTAAAAAGAATCAAACAAATACCATAGTAAAAACATAAGTAACACCAAAACACATTCAAAACAGTAAGGTACATATACAACCCTCAATATACAACACTGACTCTGTAAATATCATACTTAAAACATGTAAAATTAAAATTCCTCCACACCTGCTTAACCCGAGCTACTGATTGACAATTCATCTAGACATTATTCAGAGTTAGGCCTGATTCCTACATACATGGACATCACCTGACATCTAAACATTGCCTTACTGTGCCCTGAAAGATGGTCGCATGAATGTGGGACCTGAAGCCTTGGGCATCTGACAGGATAAGGTGCAAAGAAAGCTCTACATTTCAATGTGCTCATTTAAAATCATTTTCTTGATATTACAGTCATCAAGTGAGGACTATGCATGCATATTTCAATCCATAATTTGGTTGTGGTGAGGGCAGGAGGTGCTCCCATGAAATTTTGGGGTGAGGTGCTCCCCTGCATGAATGACCAATGTTTGAACTTTCTGGAAAGAAAGTAAGAAAACTGTATGGCTCACATTAAGAATGATCCTCTATGAGATCTAGGTGTGACAACTGTGTATTAGATTTTCATGGTTGTGTTAAGGAAGGTGACTGGACACATTAGACATGTAGAGACCAAGCCATTAGGGGATTTATAAAACAGAACCATCACCTTGGGTTTTGTTGAGAAAAATACAGGTAGCCAGTGCAGGTACGCCACCACAGAAGAGGCTGCTACTTTTACACTACCTAAACCTCCCAGAGAATCATAAAGTGCAGGGGACATCTAGGTTTGATGTCATTAAGGCAAGTGACAAACTCAACAAGTCCTGCTTTGATCATTTGGGTTGCAGTCTTCTTGCAAGATGGAACTTTTGAAGTGGTATGTGGTCACAGATGCAACCAGGGCAGCTGTAGATTGCGCAGCATTTCAGCACTCCAGAATTTATCACAATTTCTTCAAATACCACTCCCGTCCACAAATGCATGCTGCAGCGGTTCTTTGAGTAAGAAAAATAGCTCATTTACTCAGCATATGTCATAGCTGATAATATGACTTTTAGCTGTCTGAAGATTTATGTTCAAATTTTTCTTCTCTTGTTAAGCATGCTTGTTTTCTTTTCAATGCTTGATTTTCTTTTTATTTAAAAAATTTGCTTGTGAAACCAGTGACTTTCATTGGCCATGTATTACTTAAATGCATAAACTGTTGATGGTGCCTCTAAATGGCTTGGAATGTTTATGACAAGCCTGAAACCTGGTAAGTGACTTCAATCTGTCCTTTGAAATTTCTGTTTACTAACAGCATGGGCATTTTGGGATGTCAATTAACATATATTTCCCGTTATTGTCTTGTCTTCCCCAGGATGTCTCAGCTGCAGTCCACTAGACAAAGATGTGCTTCATCTAAAGACGTGATATGCATCTTTCATCTTGCCTCATGCTAATCATTTCCATTATGTTGTCTTTATGTTGTACGACTTGCAGTCGTACTTCCCAATCTATGTCACAGGGCCTATAACTGTAGCAAAGAGAAAAGCAAGCAAAAATGCATTATACAGGTTCTCAAACTTTTTCAGTTACATTTTTGTAGGTTCTGAATTTCAGAGTTCTAAACAGAGTCACTCTTTTGTTTTAGTGGCAGAAATTGCTTTATTTACCTCAAAGGACCTGTTTGGAGACCCTCCTGTTATTCTGCTCTGTGGGGTGCTGGACCTTTGCCCCAAAGTTCTATCCCCATTGCACCGTTTCTCATACAAGGAGGAGGTTGTTCATTTCAGCAGGAATCCATGCTCTGACCTGCCATCTTTCAAAACATTCTATGGTGGTGCTAGAGAGGTTTATTGAGTCTCTGCACTGTGTCTGACTGGAATGTTCAATCCTTTTTAGCCAGGCACAGAACTACAGCCTGCTCTCAGAAGAGACCTCCTAGTGCATCTCCGCTTTAGATATTGTTCAACTTTTTGTGTCAGGAGCTGCTGGTGCACATGAAAAACATCTGGATTTATGTTAAGTTGAACTATGAAAAGACCAACTGAAACATGCAATGTCTCAAACAACTTAGTATTCTCAGACTTTCTACACAAACTGCCCATTGAATCCTCCTGGACAGGAAAGACTCTAAGGCTTCCTGTTGCAATTAAGACTTGACTGAGCAACAAGACCTTCCTGTGTCTCTAATGCAATCCCACGTTCTTTGATAGTTCCTTGGTTCTGATACTTGGAATGCTCCTCAGTTCTATGTCCCAGTTTATCCTTCTCTCCTGATGGATATTTTGGTGCTGTTTTTTTCACCTGCTCCCTGGTTTGTCTATTGATCCTGGCATTCTCTAATCCCACCTCCTAGCTTGTCCCTCAGTCCACACTTTTTGGTTCTGTCCTCAGTTCATGTCTTCATTTTGTCATGGCAGAAATAGGCTTTGCCATCCTTCTTAATATGTGCTCATATGCTTAAGAATGGATTAAGAATGCTTAAGACAAGAATGGATTGTCTCCAGGAGAAAGGGTTTTGGCAAATTTCTAATTTTGTAGCAATGAACGTCATTTTTGTGCGTGTTCCCTGTCACTTCTGTTGAAGAGGCAGAAATTCATCACGTGGGAAAACTCCCTTTTGAAAACAGGCATACTACACAAAATGAGTAAGAGTAATACAACAATTGCAATGAATATTCAAATGCAGCAGGCTAAAACCTGAACAGTTCAAGTGAGTGAATTGAAACTGTTTCTTTAAAATGTATATAGGGGGTTCAGCAACAGCCTTGATTATGGCAAAATACCAAATTTCAGCAGAACATATGATTATGAAAGAAAAGTTAGTCATGGGGGAGGTTCAGATGGTAGAGTGGTCTGGTTTTGTATATGTTGGTGATCTATATACCTGCACAGTTAAGGGGCATACACATGTTACACCAAGCATGGGTTCACACACCATTTAATACACCTGTTCAGATGTTGGTGAGAATCTTTGTAAAAAAAAACCCCAAAAAGATAAAGTCATATGGAAAAAGGAGTGGAATTATCCTTTGTCACATTATAATCACAGTGTAACTCAGTTATGCCTTCACTATCGAAAAAAGTGTGCTGTTCCTTGTTAGTAACTCATTGCTTCCAGACTTTGCTCCTATGCTCATCTATACTAGGAAGTAGCACTGAAAGACAGTGGCGTGTTCCATTTTATTAGTATTATTAAATTTTTGGATTTTTGAATTACACATGAACTGGGGGAAGGAGAAAAGGAAGAGGCAAAAAGAGAGAGAGGGAATAGAGAATTAGATTGTCCACTGCAAACTACCCAATAGAAATTTGCTTTAATGTCAATACATAGAACATGTTTAAATCTACAACTGTGCTTGGTTTAGCAAAAAAACACAATGTTTTGGGCATATTGAACATCTTGGCAGAGTGTGACGTTTTTGGCTAGAAAAGCCTCTAGCTACAAAACAAAAAGTGCAGAGACCTCCAGAGCAGAATTAACTTCAAGCCTTTTCAAAGTAGGCCACCTCTTATTGGTGGGTACTTACAGTCTCAATAACTCACTCATTGGTAAGGGAAATAATAAAAAATTCCATTTATTAACAGTTCTGAACATATCAGAAACAGCTTATTGGAGAAAAATATGAACAAAATACACAAACAAGCCTTAACTGACTACATGACTGTGTACAACACACACTGAATACTGACCGAAAAAAAGCTGGAGAAAGACTCTTAAAAACAAAGGTGTTGCTCACTTCAAAATGTGAGGCAGAGAGGGAACAATTGGTTACTGCTGGATTGATTGACAGTCATCCCAGTCCAGAAAGGTTCCTCTGAGCCAAAACCTCTTAAAGGCAGCAATCAAAGGTTGCTAAAACTCCAACAGAACAATCCTACATTTGTTTGGGGGAAAAGCTGGCACTTCAGCTAAATGTTGGTAAATAAATAAATAAATAAATAAATAAATAAATAAATAAATAAGCACTGCATCCAAGAGTAGTGAAGGAACTGGCTGAAGAACTCTCAGAACCACTGTCCATTATTTTCTTGAAATCATGAGAAATGGGTGAGGTGCCAGATGATTGGAAGAGGGCTGATGTTGTCCCTATCTTTAAAAAGGGCAAAAAGGAGGAACCTGGGAACTATAGACCAGTCAGCCTGATATCAATCCCAGGGAAAATTCTGGAACAGATTATAAAACAGTCTCTATGCAAGCATCTAGAAAATAATGCAGTAATAACTAGAAGCCAACACGGATTTGTCAAGAACAAATCTTGCCAGACTAATCTTATTTTTTGATCAGGTAAACTCCCTGATCCACAGAGGGAATGCTGTAGACATCATATACCTTGAGTTCAGCAAAGCTTTTGACAAAGTGCCCTATGATATTCTGATTAGCAAGCTAACTAGGTATGGGCTGAATAGAACAACAATTGGCTACAGAATCGTATTCAGAGAGTGCTTATCCATGGCTCCTTCTCAAACTGGGTGGTGGTAACAAGTGGTTTACCCTAGGGCTCAGTCCTGTGCCCTGTGCTCTTCAACATTTTTATTAATGGCCTGGATCAGGGGGTGCAGGGAATGCTAATGAAACTTGCAGATGACACAAAATTGGGTGGAATAGTTAATACTGTGGAAGACAGAAACAACATTTAAAATTATCTGGGTAGGTTTTAGCAATGGGCTGAAAACAACAAAATGAAATTCAACAGAAATAAGTGCAGAGTACTACACCTGGGAAAAAGAAACCAAACACACAGTTACAAGATGGGGAAATACCTGGCTCAGCAATACTACGAGTGAGCAGGATCTTGGAATCATTGTAGATCGCAAGCTGAATATGAGCCAACAGTGTGATATGACTACAAAAAAGGCAAATGTTATTTTACGCTGCATTAACAGAAGTATAGTCTCCAAATCCCACAAGGTACTAGTTCCTCTCTATTCAGCACTGGTTAGGCCTCATCTTGAGAATTGTGTCCAGTTCTGGACACCGCACTTCAAGAAGAATGCTGACAAATTGGAACAAGTTCAGAGGAAGACATCAAGGATGATCAGGGGGCTGGAAACCAAGCCCTATGAGGAAACACTGAAAGAACTGAGCATGTTTAGCCTTGAGAAAAGAAGACTGAGGGGAGATAGGATAGCATTTTTCAAATACTTGAAAGACTGTCATTTAGAGGAGGGCAGTATCTGTTCTCGATTAACCCAGAGTGCAGGACATGCAACAATGGGCTCAAGTTACAGGAAGTCAGATTTCAGTTCAATGGAACCAATTACCTCAGGAGGTGGTGAGTGCTCCAACACTGGAGGCATTCAAGAGAAATTTAGACAACCTCCTGGCAGATATCCTTTGATTTGTATTCCTGCATTGGGCAGGAGGTTTGACCTGATGGCCTTATAGGACCCTTTCAACTTCATTATTCTATTATTCTATTTCCCCGAGAAATATCAATTTGGTCACATTTGCTAAAAAGAAATGAACAGCAAATAGAAGAAAAAGCAAATAGAATATGAAAAAATAAATGTAAATGACACAGTATATTGTTACACAAGCACAAAAACGCATATCATAAAACTGATAAAGCAGTTTGTTAATATAATTTTTGAATAATGTTTAACATTTAAAAATTAAGCTCATTGAAACAAATCTAATATATCTTTGAGTCTGTTATTGACAAAAAAATTCGGTATATAGTATATACATTATTCTATAATGAAAGGGTGGGAGATCTGTGCCCTGCCCCAGATGTTCTTGAGAAAGAATTACTATCATCTATGCAAGTTAAAGCTGATGAGATTTGGTGTCAATTTCTAGAGTACCGATCCTCATATAACGTGATGAGAAAAGTCTATATAGCTAACTGACAGGGGGTGTGCTACATATTTAAGACAGATGAATCTGAAAGTTTCAGTGTTCTCAATATCTTATTTTTCAAGACTTAAGTTCATTTCATCCTGAGGTTTGAGGCCATTTTTTTCTACAAAACTATGCACATTTTAATGCGTATTTCATCTAATATAGTATTTTATATGCAGTTTTGCCTAACTTATGTCTTTTGCCCCCTCAAGTAATTCTGTGGAAGCAATCTTCCTAATGTAACACATCTTTCAATTATTTTTACAAATGTGGGCATTTTTGAAAACACACTTTCCCCTAATTTAAGCATTTTAGCATGTATTCTATAGTCAACTCCGGAATCCATACAAAATAACTATCCAATTGTAAATACTCTTATTATTAAATACTCTAATGCATCTGTGCTGCCTTCCATCTGGGTCTGCCCATGACATTATCAAAGCAGGATACTTTAACTCCCCCCCCCCCCCTGCAATTTAGATGTTTAACAGGCATAACTACAAGGGGGGAGCAAATGTCAATTAGTCATGATCTAAATATGACAATGATTTTTGCTACCTAGGAGCTGTTCATATCAGGTTGCTCACTAATGTGTTTATTCCTTTGAAGTACTCTCTGTCATTTGAAAAAGATGAACATGATGTAAAAGCAAATATAATAACAGTTGGTGGCAATACGCAAAGCATTTATCATGCCATTTAGTATTTTAAATAATCTGAAAACATAAAAACAATATAAAAGAGTGATTTCTTGCATCTTTGTCATAGCTAGCTCATTGGCAGTGAAATGCTCAGTCATCATTACAAAACCTTTCTACTCCTTGCACTGATTTCATGACTATACTGATGGAACATGACAGTATGTTCAAAAGAATGCCAGAAATTGATGGCAAAAATTACAATGTGAGATTCTTGTCTCTCTGGTGAGTAACAAAATACTGAATTACACCTCCACAAGGCAGCACAGAATCCAGTCTAGTTTTTTGTAGTTAATTCTTTTTTATGGCTTTCATTTGCAGTGAAAGATACATCAAGAATCTTTCACTGTGAAAGGTATTGTCTATCTGTTCATATGATTGCAGTAATCATTCATGAAAAAATAGTCATAAGTAGAATAGATCCATTGATATGTGAAAACCCTACTAGGTGAAATTGGACAGGATTAGGTCACTATTTGCATCACTTTTGGTGCTGTTTGGTTCAAATCAAATAACAGTGTCCACATGTATTTTGACTTAGAGTGCTCCACCCTGCCCTTTTTTAGAGTTGTCACTCTTTTGGCACAGTGCTAGGACATCAGCTTTTTTGGTGTGTGATTTAGAGCACTTCTCATTATCCCATTGTGTAGTCTGTGTGGATGGTTAGTCTGCACCAAAATAGAGCTGTGGGTGGTGTTATCTGAGGTGACAAGCCTGTCACATATTTGGTGGGTTGTGGAATTGAAAGGGATAACAGAGAACCCCTCTCCTGTATTTTCACCTACTCTACCATTTTAATTTTTTAAAAATATATTCTCCTATTGATGCAGTGCTATTTTAGATAAATATGATACATTAGTGGCATTACAAAGAGTGTATCTTTTTACTTTTTTTGGCTGCAGGATGGAAATCCAGTAGCCACAGCCACTTCTACACACACACACACACACACACACACACACAAGCCCCCCCCAACTTTATTTTATTTTAAATCAAAGCAGATAGCAGGTTCCAGATCTAGCCTGTTCTGTATTACACGTAAGGCTACCATGGTTCTAACATGTAAGAAAACCCATTTAACACAGTGCAATCCATTACAACTAAATTTAACATTTAAAGCTTTAGACCAGCATTCTCAACCTTTTTTAAGCTATAGCCCCCCAAGGATCTCTTTTCAGATTCCAGGGCCCCCCTGTCAAACAAGGCTACAACATGAACAGAAAAACAGAAAATCGTTTATTATTGAACATCAAGAAAATATGAACATTCCAACATACTAGTCAAAACTTTAAAAAAGGACTGATGTGATCCTTGAGCTTGGTGCTTTTCTGCAGGTTTCATGATATCAGGCTATTAGACAATGACAGTTGGAGGTCAACTTTTGTTGCAATATCAATTCTGTTCCTGGATGTTTTTCAAGGAAACTACCTTGCTGAATCTACACTCAACCAAATATGTTGAGGGAAAGGCAAAATAAATAAATAAATAATAAATAAATAAAAATAAATTGGGCTTTTCCCCACAGTGTTGGAAATTTATTTGGCGGATCAAATCTTTTTGAAACTGCCTGAACTGATGATGTTCAGTTAGATCACTCTGGAGATCAATCAGACTCTCTTGAATTTCTGCCTCAACTTGAGTGGGTTGTACTTCAAATGGATTAAATCTTCCTTCCGTAGCCTTCTGAATCTGCTTGAGATGCTTCACATAAATGGTAAGGTTGTCATCCTTCTGTGCCTCTGCAATCGTCTTCAGGTGTGGAAATTGTAAAAATTCTCCATGTCCTATATTGTGCGAATAGACTTTGAGTCTCTTAAGGAAAGAAACAATGACTTCCTTAGTATCTACAAGGTTACTGTTTTTGCCCTGTAAGATCTTGTTTAGTAAGCTAAGTTTCTGAAAAATATTGGCTAGATAAAATATGTCTGCCTTGGCATTAACAAGTTTTCTTCACACTCTTAATCAGACATGAAGGAACTATGGTGTCCCAGAGTGTAAAAAAATGTTGAAGGCAGTTTCCCTTGGAAAGTCAACTAACCTTAGTGTGCAGCACCAGTGTCTGGAAGTGTTTGTTATTTTCTTCACATAGCTGCTGGAAAAGACAATCCCGAAGGGCGTGGGATTTAATGAAGTTTACAGCCTTTATTACAACTGAAAGTGAAATATTGAAGCGTCCTCCCAAGTTCTTAGATACTAGGTGCTCCCTGTGAATGATGCAATGAATATTAAAGACAGAAGGTATAACTCTTTTGAGATGGGTGATGAATCCTTTGTATTGACCAACCATAGAAGCAACATCATCAGTTGCACAAGCAATTGTATTCTCAGTTGTTCTCACTTAAGTAACTTTTGTCTTCTTCAAAAACAGACAGTCCCTTAATATCCATTTTAATCCTCCTGACAAACAACAACTCTTCCATCAGTTTGTTACTGTAGCAATCACCCCTGGTATGAATATTCAGCAGTGTATTTGCATGTACCAATGAGAGCTGTCAGGAGGTGGAGCCAGAGAAACTAGAAGTGGGGTGAGTCAGAGTCTAGTTAGTTCAGTTAGACAAGAGTGTTGAGAAGATATTTTGGGGTTTGAGGTAGAGAAAGTGTTTAAGGAGTGATTAGTCAGAGTGTGATCTGTATTAATTAAGATAGAAGAGGTTAAAGTAAAATACTGAAGCTTTGTGTAACTTTAAGAATGTGCTTAAGAACTAGTCCTAAAACAACTTGTAATCAATAAACCTGTTTCTGTTTAAAAGTTCAGTACTGAATGGACCTCAGTCTTTCATAGGAAATACAGGTTGATAAAGAGATCAACTGGTGGCAGCATGTTAAAGTGCGTGTTGGGGTACCTTCGTGAGCTCTGGGTTTGGTGAAACAAGCAGGGGCCACGGGGTAAACATCACAATTGGTGTCCAGCGGCGGGATACGAAATAATCCAGTAAAGCCAATGTTTAAAAGTGAATTTTCTGGAGTCGTGGGTACCTTTTAGTCAGAGGTCTGTGGTAAAGAAGTAGGTGACCTGCTAGAGCTTTTGTGGAAAAGCTTAGTGGCGGGGCTTCTGAACCCTTCTGGGGGAACTAAAGATAGGGAACCAACTCTAAAGGAAAAATTATTTTTTGTTTACCTCAGGATTTGAGAGACCCAGTGGGCTAGCTTGAAATCCAAGGCTCTGAGAGATAAGGGAGCAGTGTTGGATAAAAGTGGAAGCCAGAGTCAGAGCAGATCTGAGGTGATAGGAAAATCAAAGCAGAGGCTTGAAAAATAAAATTATTTTGGTGTCTGAGAGCAAGAATAGCTCAGTCATAGAGAGACAGTAACTAAAAGGTTGTTAGCTGGAGAACAGCCAGAGACAGCTGCTGAGTGAAGCACAACAACATAGTTACTGGAATTAACAGCAGAAAGACAGGTCCTTTTGAAAAGCAGTACAGACATTAAAGACTAATTCACTCATACTTAAACATGCCACCCAAATGAAGCCAGAAAGGGAGTCAAGAGGCACAAAGTTTACCTCAGGAAGTGGAGGGAAATCGAGACTCTCTAGCTCCAGTGGAACAGGAGGAAACTGATGAAAATGCCTCAGAAAAACAAGGTGTTCTAAGCTCCCAAGATTTTGAACAATGGAAGTTGGAACAGGAATTTAGGCTTAGAGAAAAAGCCATGGAAATAGATCTTAAAATGGAGAAAGAAAGGGCCAGAGAAAAGGAAATGGAATTAAGACAAAGAGAAATGGAATTTCAAATACAGATGAAACAACTGGAATTAGCTGCACAGAATAATAATAACAATAACAACTCTAGTGAGGGAAATCTCTCAAAAATCGATCTAAAGAAATTTCCCAAATATGGGAAAGGAGATTGCCCTGAATCTTTCCTGATTTCATTTGAGAGAACTGTTGATGAACTGCTTATGTATAATGTGTATCTGAGAAACTTCTGTTATTATTCGATCTGCTTCACTTCAATAAATAAGTTCTGTTTCTGTTCACAAGACAAGTGTTCTGATATACATCATTGATATTGTGGACTGAAGTAATCCACTGGTGGCAGTGAGAAGAGAACGTGACGTGAGCCTTTGTGAGGGAAAAACAAGCAGGGGTCACAAGGGCGAATGTCACAATTGGTGGCAACGGTGACCCCTGCTTGTTTTTCCCTCACAGTTACCATTTTAGAATCTCACATAAGCCATGAGAAGATTGTCATTATCTTGTAAAGTTGTTACATATAGCTGTAAAGAGAATTCCTTGGGTTGGACTGAACTGACCAATCCCTCTTCAGTGTCATGTGCCATCTCATAGATTCTTCTGGCAACAGTGGAATTATTCAAAGGAACTGTCTGAATTGTTCTTTGGCACTCAAATTCATGACATCAGATATTATGGACATTGAAGGTAGTAAAATGACTCACCAATGTTGTGAACATTTCCAGTTTTAGCAATCAGTTTGCTAATTTTGTATAATTCAACAAGATCCTTATCTAATTTCTGTGATGTTTGAATAAGAATTTGTGTCAGTGTTGGCCTTCTCTCAAAATTCTCTCAATTTACTCTGTTTAGAGGAATGAGACAAGGTGACCCCTTATCCCCAATTATATTTGCAATAGCAATAGAACCACTTGCTGCACAAATAATAGAAAATGAAAATATTAAAGGCTTGGTGTTTAAAAATAGAAAACATAAAATAAACCTTTATGCAGATGACATGCTTCTATTTTTGGAGACCCCAATAAAAAGCATAGAAACATTAAAACAAATATTACAAGAACATTGTTATTATATGGGCCTAAAAATTAATTATCAAAAATTCAAATTGTTATGTATAAATATCTCTATAGCAGAACAAAAAGAAATTAAAAAGAAGTCAAATCTGGGCTTACGTTATTCAAGTTTCAAATATTTGGGAATTTGGATAATAAAAAGTATAAACCAATTAATATATAGAAATTACAAAAAATTATTCAAATCAGTAAAAGAAAAAATCAGAAGTTGGACTAAATTGAATATATCAATGTTAGGGAGTATAGCATTAGTGCACATATATTACCAAACTTTTTATTTTAATTTCAAAATATACCACTACAACCTGAATTTTTTAAAAAAAAATATGGCAAAAAAACCTAGAAAGGTTTATTGGAGGAAAAGAGAAAAAATTAAGGTTCATAAACAGTGTTAAATATGGTCAAAGCATAAAGGGAGGGCTAGGGATACCACAATTAATAAAGTATTATGAAGCCTTTCAAATTACTCAAGTAATAAAGTTTATACGGACAGAAGAAATCCCAGATTGAGGTGAAATGGAAAGAGATGAGGATATTGGTGTAGTTAACACTTATATCTATACAGTGTTTTCCCAAAAATAAGACAGGGTCTTATATTAATTTTTGCTCCAAAAATGCATTAGGGCTTATTTTCAGGGGATGTTTAATTTTACAGTCATGTCATCTTCTGATTGCTGCACAATGCTGCACAATGGTGGAGGGCAGGGTTTCACTTAACTGGGGCTTATTTTGGGGGTAGGTCTTATATTATGAGCATCCTGAAAAATCAGACTAGGGCTTATTTTCAGGTTAGGTCTTATTTTTGGGGAAACAGGGTACAATGGAACCAATTAGAAAGAAGGAGCAAGTACAAAATCCTTATACTTGTGAGACACTGAAAATATGGCGTAAATACATGAGATTATTTGCTCCACCTATATCCCCTCTATGCCCTATGCTGGATTATCCAAAATTTAAATCAAGAGAGAAATATGTACAATTCAAAAATTGGAAAAGAATTGGAATTCATAGAATAAGAGACCTATTTGACGCGGGGAAACCAATAACAATCAGACAGTTAGAGGACAAAACAAAGGAAATAAAAACTAATTGGCTACAATTAATACAGGTAAGAAATTTGGCAACTCATTTATACCAAAGTTATGGATCTATGAGAATGCTCACGGAATTAGAACAATATAGTATAGAAAAAGATTGAAATAAAAGGAAGGGAATAACTTCAGTGATATATAAACATTTGGTTGAGAAAGCATTTCCCAGGGGTATGGGATCTAAAATAACATGGGAAACTAATTTGAATATCAGTATATCAGAGAAAGAATGGATGGAAATATGGACTACATATCCATATAAATCAATATCAGTCAAAGCGAAATAAATGGTTTTGAAGGTAGTCCACAGATGGTATTGGTACCCCACAAAATTACACAAAATTAATGGAGAAATCTCAGATAGGTGCTGGAGAAACTGTGGAAGTAAAGGCACACTAGAACACATGTGGATCTCTTGCCCCAAAGTGGAAGCATATTGGTGGGAAATAATTAAATGGATAGAAACATTGTTGAATCAAAAAATAATTAAAAATGAAGCTTTATTATTATTTTCAATATTTAAGGACGGAAATGAAAAATTATTTAATAAAGGCCTAATCGCACATCTTATTGGTGCAGCAAGAGTTGAAATTGCACAAAACTGGAGAAATGCTCAAGATCTTTCAGTAAAAAAATTTGAGAACAGAATCTGGCAAATGGTCCTGATGGAAAAGCTGACCAATCAAATTAAAATATATAGAGGGGAAATAAAAGAGGATAAATTTATGAAAACCTGGTGACCATTATTAACATATGGAATTAGCTCAAGAAAAGAAGAATGTGATATGGGAAGTAATTTGGATTGCTGGCATGTAATATTTTAAAAAGAATTAATTAATTATGTTAAAATATGAACTAGTGGATGTATAAAGAAAGACAATCTACTGAAAGAATATGTAAGTAATGTGATAGTATCGTACTACAATTCTAACTTGCATTGTCATACTATGGATGTTAATAAAAATTAAAATTAAAAAAAAAGAAATTCTCTCAAAGGTTTCTGAAGAAATCCAAGGGTTTATCTTTCTTCTCTGTATGCAAGAAATCCAAATGTTTTTCCCCCAATTTGGTTGGCCTCATGCTCTCATTTGAAAAGGCAGTCATGCAGTTCAAGCACATAGGCAAAGATGGGTTTTGTGGAGATCCAATGAAACCATATAGGTATTCCACAGAATACTGCTGATATTATTTTTTCACCAAGGAACTCATGGGTAGAATTATTTTTGAAATTAAAAAATAAGAAAAAAAGGAAAATAATAATAATAAAGAAAATAATGAACAAATACCATGTACTGTATACTTGCAAATAAGTCAAGAAATTAAGGTTTTAAAATTGATCCTAAAAACCTGGGTTGACTTATGCACAAGTGTATATGGCAATTTATGAACTCATAGGGCATTTTTGCAGCAACACGGGCCTTTGTAGATTGAAGGGAAGGAAGCAGGCAGAGTGACTGGAAAGAAAAAAAAATCCAATAAAAAAGACAGTGTGTCTGCATAAGCAATCACTGGGAAGGTAGTAGGCAGAGTTGCCTCTGTTCTGTTCTAAGAAGGTCATGAAAACAGCAGGGACCCTGTGCAAAGGGCTGCGCTCATGTTGCTTCTGGGATTTTACCTTGCGTGGTATCACTTTGTGAATAGTTTGAGTCCAATTTAAAAGATGGCAGACCAGTATTCTAGCTAACTTCCCAGAGTATTCTTCTCAGTGTTTAATTCAGTGCCTGAAACCAATGGGAGGTGCCAAATTTTAATAACGTTATCTATTTTTATTTCTCCTTTAAGGAATCTAACATGTCTGGTCAGTTATCAGGTATCTTCATTAATGCTATTGTCCATATCCTATCTAGATATCTTCAGGAGGAAAGTCCTTGAACGTTCTTTTGAGTATGAGTTATTTTAGTTCTTGCTACTCCTTTGAGGATCTCCACCAATTCTTCATTGGATGAGTTCTCATTTCTCCCAGAAAATAATGAAAAGAATAATAAGGTTCCATTGGTAATTTTTAAAAGTGTTTTATTTATTTTTTTCATTTTATTACCTTGTGCCAAAATGGTTCCATCTTTGGACAGGAAATCCACATATGTTCTAATTAACCTTTTAGTCCACAATTTCTCCAGCATGCATCTGGTATGTTCTTATTGATTTTATGAAGTTTTGTAGGGCATAAATGCCACCTATGAACTGTTTTAAACACCATTTCCCTAGATTTAGCCAATCTACATAGTTTGGTACTCCATATCTTTGTCCATTTTTTTTCCTGATACAGTCATATTTAGATTTGTTTCCCAAATAGTTTTTGTTCCCATATAACTCCCATATTCTTCATTTACAATGCTTTTATAAATTGTTGACTCCCCTATTTAAAATTAAAATCTTCTTCCATACAATAGTTTTCTAATGCTGAAAGTGCTCTAATAGGATCTGAGATATTATACAATTAATTTGCAAAAAATCTTTGTCTGAATTAGTTGAAACCAATTACTTATGTTTTGACTAGTTGTTTCTTCCAGCTGTCCAATGAAATTAGTTTTTTCTGTATAAATATATCTATAATTCTATAGATTCCAATTCCCTCCAAGTTTAAGCTTCATATATTTCTCTTGAAATTTAAATTTATGTTCCAAAATTTCCAAAAAGGGACATAATGCAGATATAGGGGGAGCAAAGATTTTCATACATTTACACCATATTCGAATTGCTTCACAAGCAATTTATTGTGCCACATAATTGTGCCTGAAAAGAATTTGGTGATTCTGGCTTAACCACTTAGCCTTTCAGCTGTTAGGTGTTGATTGTGAAATTTCCCAGGTTCCTAATGTAATTCTTATGTCTCTAGATTCCTTTTATTAAGAATAAAGCAGACTTCTTAAAACTCTTATCTGTCCTGCCTTTTTGGCTACTCATTCTTTTCCACCTAACTTGACATAGCCATAGTCAAAATGAAAACCAGAACTGGTTTTAGATAAAGTATTTTTATTTTAATCCCTGTGGAGAAAAGAAACTTTTGGCCATTTTATACTTGTTTCTTGAATATAACCTTCTTCTTCTTCTTCTTCTTCTTCTTCTTCTTCTTCTTCTTCTTCTTCTTCTTCTTCAAAGTGGCTGCATATACCACTAGAGTCAAAAGACCTGATATTTATCTAATATTTAAGGGGAAATGAGCTAACAGAAAGACAAAAAGTTCAGCAGGAAGCCAACATTTCAGAAAGGAAAAGAGCTCACACAAAAGGTGAAAGGTGCTTCTCCTCAGAGCTTAAAACCTGAGGAGGAAAATGATCTCACAGGTGGATCTAAGGTTCAGCATAGGAACCTGGCAATTAAGGAGAAAGAAAAACTTAAATATGCACTCAGCTTTCCATGTCATTGGGGTGGGTGACGTAAAGCCTCTGTGTGTTATCTCCAAAAGGCCATTTTTGCATCCCATCCAATGCAACTCCGAAACTGGCATAAATCTTACCACAAAAATTGGATGCTTATACTAGCACTGCTGAGTCCACACCTTTGCCATTAAAATGCTAAGAGGGGAAGTTAGAATTTCATGGATAAGCACATCTAGATAACAGATGGCATACAATCACTACAAGAAGAATTAAAAGAACAAATGTTAAGAATCAGACCAAGATATAGAACTGAAAAGAATTTGGAGATCCAGAACTGAAGGTAGAGCATTGTTCCAGACGGAAGAGAGCACAGAGTCCTACAATGGATCTAGATGAGAGAAACTGAATATAGAATGCTGGAAATCTAAAACAGCTTTTGCTAGGTGCTTTCATCTCTGTTTTTATTTGCTGTCATGACTAACTGTAGAAACCATCCTAAATTATCTATCTATCTATCTATCTATCTATCTATCTATCTATCTATCTATCTATCTATCTATCTATCTATCTATCTATCTATCTATCTATCTATCTATCTATCTATCTATCTATCTATCTATCTATCTATCTATCTATCATCTAAAATGTAAAATTTAATCTCATACATACATACATATATATGTATATGTATATGTATGTATGTATGTGTACACACACACACACACATGTAGCCTGAACTCTTGTTATTCACTCTATCCCTAAGTACCATGCCGCACTATTAAGTACAGTGATTTGATTAGGCCAGTCGTTCAACTCCAGAGGCTGTCAAGTGTGGTCAGCCAACAAACGATGACATCTGCTTGGAGACAGCCATGATAGGCTAGGACAGTGGGGGGTTGCTCATCTCCCCTCCCTTTGACAGTTCAGGCTACAACTCATGATGTTAAGTCCCAAAAATCAATTTGACAAATTAGTCATGACTAACAAGTCCCATTGATTTTATTGATTTAGTCCCTCTGCTTGCGTTGATGGGGATAATGCATAACTAATGTGGGCTGTGATTCCTGACCCACTTACCTGCAATCTAGTAGCCTTGACATCAGTGGAGCTTACTTCTAACAAGATGAGCAGATGATTGCAATGTATGTCTGGATCCAATAACAAAATTGAACATTATAGTGACATTACACTCATACTGCTGGTGTTGCAATGGTAAATTCTGAAATGCAGACATTCCTTGTGACAGAAAAGAGTGTTGATCCCTATCAACAAACCTGTTCTCCTATTTTACTTTTTACCAAGAGGATATCTTTCATAAAGGTAATGGGTCTCAGTTGCCAACTGAAAACAAAACTATCCTAAAATATTTTAGACTACAACACTAGTAGCTCCTAACAATGTATTTTTGCCAGGAAAACCCACCCATCTCCCAGTTCTTGGAATAGGATGCAGCTAAATTTAAATGGGAGAAGGGACCTCAAAGGGTGTGTACAAGGGAAGTCATCCCTGCCAATCAAAAGGTTCTGGCCTTGAGTCCTGACCCTTCTACACTATTGCACATTAGCACTGTATTGTAAACAGATATAGAAACATAGTTATTTAGGACAGCATGCCACTCAAAAATGTTCTTTTCCTAATGTGAAAGTGACCTTTCTCCAGGTTTACGTGTGATCCTAACATCTTAGGTCCTGAGTCCCAGGATGCTTTGCTGTTCCAACTGCAAAACAGAAGTCTTCAGCACAAGTTTGTGACTGAGCACCAACAATCTCCCTCTTTCTTTGTGTCATCCCAGTGCAAGTGTTCCAAATGGCGTTCATGAGATCTACAGTTTTCAAAACTTCAGAATACATGCTCTCAGTCTCTGGCCTTGGCTGTTTTGCTGGATGTTCCAGTGTACATGCTCGGAGAGCACCATGGCTGTTTAGTACAAGGCAGGGATTTCAAGCAGAGAGGAACCAAAAGAAAGGCAGACGAGTATGGGAAGATGGTTTAACCTTAACCTGCTGACATTTTTAGAGCACAAAAAATTAGTAGAGTGCTGAGTCGCTGACTGATGTGGAAGGTAAATCTCTGTGGGACAAGCAGAGAACCCAAATGGCAGAGGTTGCATGAAAGCAAAAATAGAAAGATGACCAAAACAGAAGTAAAGAGGACTTTGACAGGGGGAAAAAACACAAAACTGACGTTTCCCTTCATTACTCCGTCCAGGCCAATGGAGGTTCAGTCCATGACTTGCCATGGACCTTTTGCTTCTAGTACAGAAAATCCATTTCTCTTGCCCATCTTCGCTAAAAAGAGATTTAAGCTCCACTGAAATATCACCAACATATTTCATAATACCTTGTCTACATATTTGGTTTTCAAGGGAACATTTGCTATTTTAATAACTTTGGTTTTAGGCATTTCAAGGCACTGATATTAGCATTAAATGCAAAACACAACTGGATTACATTCAGTATTCAGTTTACAATTTGCTCATAACACCAAGAATCCATTAGCCAGCATGGCTGGACTGTTGGGCTGGGGGATTCTGGAAGATGTAATCCAAAGAAGTAACATTTCCAACCTCTGATTTATATTGACATCATTACTACATAGTGACTCTATAGAGGTAGGCTGGAGTTTCTCCACAGCAGCTACCCAGGTGTCTGATGCAGACACTAAATCAACAGCTCATTCCAGTGGGTCACTGAGGGCAGTAAGCATATTGTGGAACTTCACAATATGACCAGACCTTGATGTGGTCCGAGCCTTTTAAGATGTTATTCAGACTGAACAGGATACACAAGGATTAAAAATACAGTGGCAACATGATTGGATAAAGAAGTAATAGGAGAAGAATGGGATAAAATGTGGGACCAAAGAATTATGAAGAACATGTCTGTAAGGATAAAGGAAAATTGTTATAAGGTAATATGGAGGTGGTATTTAACGCCGGTAAAACTGAATATAATAAATAAAAATGTATCATCACTATGCTGGAGGTGCAAAAAAGAGATGGGGACGTATATACATATGTGGTGCTTATGTGAAGTAAGAAAGCAAGAATGGAAGCAAATTTTTAAAGAAATAAGGGAAATAACTGGATTAAATATTCAAATGTCCCCGTCAATGGCTTTATTGAATATGGTCAAGAAAGATCAATTGTTGAAAGAAAATAAGGACTTAATAGTAATAATGGTTACGGCAGCAAGGTTAATTTTTGCAAGAAACTGGAAAAATGACAACCAACTCAATTTAGAGGAATGGTATAGAGAACTATGGGATATGGCAATTAATGATAAACTGACATGTGATATGAAAATAAGAAGAGGCCTATAAAAAAATAATGATTTTAAGAAAATATGGAGTGTATTCTTGGAATATGTATTTTGGAGAGGGAAGGGGTATACACCGAGGGAAGAAACAATGAAGTTTTGGAGAGAAAATGGACTGAATGAATTTTAAAAATATTATTAATGCTAGCCCTGAGGGTGATGGTGGCACTGGTGTATTATGTAAGTAAAGGTAAAGGTTCCCCTTGACATTTTAGTCCAGTCGTGTCCGACTCTAGGGCGCAGTGCTCATCCCCATCTCCAAGCCGTAGAGCCAGCATTTGTGCATAGATAGTTCCCGTGGTCACATGGCCAGCGCGACTAGACACGGAATGCCGTTACCTTCCCACCGTGGTGGTACCTATTTATCTACTCGCATTTACATGCTTTTGAACTGCTAGGTTGGCAGGAGCTGGGACAGTGCTTCCTGGGAGCAGTAGCCTTTCTGCCTTTTAGGTTCTATAGAGGGCACCTACTGAAGAACTATGACTTGTAGGAACCATCATGGCAGTTTCCTTTTCTGTACAGGAAGCAAGGCCCAAAGCAGTCATGCAAGAATAAACCCTGGTCCAGGTGAGTGAAAAGTAGCTGTTTACAAGTGTCTGTCGGTGTGAGTCTGTGGGTTAGAACTCCCAAGATTTTGCCTAGGGAATTTCTTAAGAATTCTGGGAGTTGGAATAAAAAAAGGAAGCCCAACAAATGGCACATTCTTAGTGCCCAACGTACATAAGTGGGAAGGTTATCTAGATACTTGGAAGATCACCACATTTAAAAAAATACAAGAAAGGAAAAGAAAGGGGTGAGGAATCTCCCAAGATTCCAATGAAAATTTCATGTGCTCATGAACCTCAAAATGATGATGGAGTCTTTCAGGAAAAAAAAATCTAAGAAAAGGAGAGAAAATACAACATTTGACACTAATATTGTGTTTCAGGTTCCATTTGCTTATAAACTAAGAGAGGGGTGGGCAATAATGGACCTTCAGGTGCTTTTGGCATGCAATACCAAGCAGCCCTAGACTGTATAGCCAATGGTGAGTGATTATGGACATTGCAGTCCAACAACATCTGGAGTACTACAGCAGTCTACCCTATTCTAAGAGAACATGTATACAGGTTACCCTTTGCAGCTTTTCTAAGTAATAATAAAGAAATACATAAATAACAAAGTACAGTGGTGCCTTGACTTACGAACTTAATCCGTCCCAGAAGATGTTCGTAAGTCAAAACGTTGTAAGTCAAATCAGCATTTCCCATAGGAATGCATTGAAAACCAATTAATCCGTTCCAGCTGTTTTTGTTCTTATGTCGAGGTGCCGTTTGTAAGTCAAAGCATTAGTTCCCATAGGAACTAATGCAAAACCGGTTAATCCGTCCTCTACCACTAGGGGGAGAATTTTTTTTTTTAACCTAAGATGACTTAGGCTAAAAAAAAGGGCAGGAAAGGAGGGAGGGAGGAAACGAACACCTTTTAAACAGAACACCTTTAAAACCAAGCAGCTTTAAACCAAACCAAGCACTTTTTAAACCAATTTTTACATTTTAAAATTACAGTACCAGGCAGTACCAGGCAGTCCAAAGTCCATTTCCCGCTTTCCCTGCGTTCTTTTTTGTTCGTAAGTCAAAGCTCCGTTCACAAGTCAAAGCAAAATTTTGCGAACGGAGCTGTTCGTAAGTCGAAATGTTCGTACGTCGGGGCGTTCGTAAGTCAAGGCACCACTGTAGTAAAAATGCACAGTTTTGATGACAAGCAAAATATTGATATAAAAAAAGATTAAACTTGATTATCCTAAAGCAGAGGTCCCCAACCCCCGGTCCGCGGCCTGGTGCCGGTCCGTGGCCTGGGCCGGACTGGGCCACCAAGACAGACCTCCCGCCCCCGCACATACTCACCCCCGCACTGCCCGTTTGCGCCTGCGCACCGCGCTCCAGCACACCCGTGCGAGTGCCGCGCCGCCATTTGCGCATGTGCACGGGCGGGCACGCGTCCATGCGAGAGACAGCGCGTGCTTGTTCGCGCATGCGCACGAGCGCGGGGGGTGTCCTGCCTTCCCCAGCTGGTCCACGGATCCGAAAAAGGTTGGGGAACGCTGCCCTAAAGCATCAGCTAGGACAATACAGAATATAGAATTATTCATTCTATGCATAAAAAAATTTCCAAACTGTATTTTGACTACTTTGATAGACCCTAACTCATGGGTGAATGTCTCCCTTCCTATGTTATCGGATCGCTTGTGAAACCTCAGGGCAGTTTTTACCAACTTAGCTACCTTGTGGAGAAATAGTACTAAGACATATGGCATTTTTGAAATATTTATCCGCAGAGATACTCGTTAAGCAAGGAGGAGCAGGCGGGATACCCAAGAAGTAACATCAGTCTTTCATGCAGCCCCTATAAGTGTGTTTCTTTTAAGCAACTCCACATGCACACACGTACACATTCTCCCTCCCTCCCTCCCTCCATCACAGACAGACAGTCAACCCTTTTTTGTCCAACCTCAAGCTGTCCACACATTCTCCCAGGAATGACACTTGTCTCTCATTCTTTACTGTCAGAGAGGTGTGACCTACACTCCTAAGCAAGAGTAACTGTCCTTTAATCAGCAGCCATTGCCACTTCAGCAGAACAGCATCACCAGAGTGTTCCAATTAGGAAAGGACTTTCTTTGGCTAGCTTTATCATACTGGTCATTTCAGGATCAACAAAACTGTCCAGCTATCTCTGCTCTGATCTCATTTACAGATGATAAATCCTCAAGCCAGCCTTGCTGATTTGTTCCTCAGGATCTGACCATACCTCTTTGTACTGTTGTGTTTCCTTTCTTTCAATTATGGAAGTTCAAGAGGTCACCCTGTTCCTCTTAAACGAGTCCTCTGTCTCTATCAGCATTAAGAAGACCTGGGGGTTTTGCTGATGGTGTCATCAGCAAATTTCAGCATGGCACCATTTCTTTTCTCTTCAAGGTCACTGGAGAAAGTGTGGGATCCAGCCTGAAACCCATCCTTTAGCACCTGGTCAGATCTGGCCACTTCAGAGTTGGGAGTGAGGAAGTTTCAGTTGGGCAGTGTTTAACAATCTACTTTGGAGGAAACAGTCACTGTAGGGCTCCATCTGGCAAACCAGACATCATCGTTGAGATGTTTTACTGGAGCTCATGGAAAAGCAGCTGTGGCTCACTCAGCCACCCTCAGTCTGGCCCTCTGCCCCCTCTACCACCTTTTATGTGACATAAATATAATTCTGCCTGCTAGCAGAGAGGAAGTGGGTAGCCAGCAGAGATAATAGGACAGAGGTGCCACAGTAGCCCTCTTCTACTATGTTGGGAGACTGGGATGTAATTTTATACAGAGCTAGGAGATTTTCATTTTCAAAGCAACTCATGCATTACTCATTCTTGGCAGCCGGGGCTGCCTGTTATTTTTGTCATTGCTCTGATTGTACATGCAATTGGGTGCACATTACTAAAGCACTGTATTTTCATCACCAGCAGGCCAGAAAAGCACAAGGAAATATTCTCCAGTTTCTTTCTAGTGAACAATTCTTATATTGCACCTTGGAAGTATTTGCAAATATAGAAAGGACTAAAGCAATATAAAAAAACCCAACGTCTCTTTGCAACTTACAATTCGTAAGAAAATAAAACATTACAAAATGATTGAAAATATCATTTAAAAGTAACTTTTGAAAGTAACTCTATGATACTCAAGTCAGGGAAATAAATGAAATTCCAGGTGTTCAGATGGGGACTCAATTCAGTTCAGAGTGATCTGGATCTTCTCTGATTCGATCCAGACCCTGAATCTGAATCATGATTCAGAAATCCAAAGCTCCACAGGTCCTATTCATGCAGAAACTCGAATGGCTATAACTTGGAGGGGTGGAGCAGGTTATGTTTGGGGTTCGATTTGCTTCTGGTGTAATGCGCACTGTTTCAGCACCAGGGTAATATTACCATCGTATTCAGCACCACATTTTGTCCAAGGAGCAGCTCCCAGATCAAATACAAGGGTAGCCCAATATAAGTCACATTGTAGTAGTCTAATCAAGAATTTGCCAAGTTATCCTATTTGAGAAATGAAAGAGTTGACATACCACCTGAAAATGGTCATAGATTCTTCTCTTCACTGGGATTACTTGGGCATCTAATGACAGTGACAAATCTAGGTACACCCCCAAATGATGTATGCGTTCATTCTGACGAGTAGCAATCACACACTGAACTGGAGAATTTTTAGTTCTCATATCCAGGAATCACCTTTCCATAAAACTTATATTTTCTCATAATTCAGTCTGTGGATATACATCTTTGCTTGTCTCATTGTCACAAGTGGAAATGAGGAACTGCACTTCCCCCCCCCCCACCGAAGAGATGGCGAGTAATTTCCTAGCACTTTTGATAGAGTTCTCACATTGGTGAAAATCTTTTGTGCAAATATTGCCTACTTTTGTGCAAAATTTACACAATTCATGCATCATGCAAATTGTGCAAATTGTCCATTTTCAAAATAAGTTCTGCTTTAAGAATTTGAAGCACTACGTAGATTGTTTGCGTCTTTCTTAACAATCATTGAATTCTTTGGTGCTTGGTGTGTGTGCTTTTCTGTTCAAAGAGAAAGGATAATAGAAGCTTTTTGTGCAAGCCACTTGGACTCTTCGTATGTGTAGAGAGAAAGAGCTCTGTATCCCACTCTTGGTTGGAAGCAAAAGCAAGGAAACTGGTGATGATTGAAAATTCCACCTTGTTCTTTCTCATTGAATTGAAACCATCAATACTGAAAAGAACATAGGGTCTAGAAAGTATTATTTCCATTCCTAATCCTGTCTCAGTATGTTTGGCCTTAACTACATCCAGACACTGGGTCAGAATATTCAAGCCTCTCCTGATTCAGTAATTATATGAAAACAGAATGGTGTTTCATCGGCATATTAATGACCCCTCACCTCAAATCCTCTAAGGACTGTTCCCAGCAGCTTCATATAGATGTGAAATAGTACTGGGGACAATATTATATCCTCTGACTCCTCACTCGTAGCTGCCAGTATTCTGAATCACTATCACCCAGTGCTACTGTCTGGAACTGCTCCTAATCATGTTAACAATGCCCTTTGGAATAGGACTATTTTGCTTCTGGTGCCCACACGACATCCTGGTAATTGTGAGCCACTTCGTCTCATACCCATGCCTACCTGCACCTTGTTGGTTCCCTGGCAGGGGCTACTTTTTTTTTAAAGTGCAGATAGGGTGCCTCCATTTTGGTTCAGTTTCAGAAATGTGTGATTGCTGGGATCGAACCAAAGCAGATCCTCCATGCCATCTGTCAAGCTGGTTCAATCTGGTTCATAGCCCTATTAAGCACACATAACCCTGAGTCTTGCTGAATTAATCTGTCCATTTCAGTTTCTTTTGCATCCGATTTTTACTCAAGCTTTTTCCTTTATGACTGTGAAGAAATCTGTGAGTTTAGTATTTCAAAAATAAAAATGGGGGAGGCACTGATGTGTAATTGAATAGTTTAAGTTGTTTTGTGTATTTATTAATTTTTTTAATTTGTTAGTTTTGCATTTTTAATGCATTTTTATATTCTTTAATAACATTAGGAAAAAAATGAATGAAAATGTAATTCTTGTCCATCCCTAATGATATCAAAAGAAACTCTTATATAAATCTGTCACTGTTTTAATATTAAGACCACTATAGACCACTTTCTATAAAGCCCCCTATGTACTGCTTAATCTTATAAAGAACAGTGTGTTCAACATCCCTGATACAAAACTTTTCTATACCTCGCTGTAAAAAAAAAAAATTAATAATAGGAAAGTGGGTTCCAGAATACACTGATTATAACAAATACACAAAAGCCTCAATCTAATTACTTATGCCCTTGGAGGAAGTCTATCAATGTAAAGTCCCAGCAGTGAACTGCTGCTATAGGAGAAAGTTAATGTTTGCTATCAGCCACCAGTTGTGTGATTTGGTGTGTGACCAAAACAAAAAACAAAAAAACACACACAAACCAGCTTCCTAACTAGCAGCAATTCGCTGCTGAAATTTACACTGATGGACTTAAATTCTTCAATTCTTCAATTTGATTCTGGCCAATACGGTAAGAATGCAACAGTGTCCTTACTGTGAAGACACATGATCTGTATTTCCCTCTAACCTGTAGGAATTATTTAGCAAACCTCAGAATCCATTCTCTTTCTTTGCTGAAGAATTTCTTTTTAAATAGTTTGTTTTGTATCTGTTAAATGAAGCTTCTCCACAACCCCATTCATTGTATCCTGCTATCCACACATTGCAAATGGTGCTTGTTGAGGATTCCATTTCTCTCTCTTGACTGTTCTTAAAATGCTTCCCAGTTCCAATCCTCAACTCATATACCACCTTGCACCAAAGGAAAAGGAAAAGGAAGGAGCTGCTCAAGTATTACTGTCTTATTTAGAGACTATTAGGAAAGGTGATCTTGGACCTTCTTTCTGACTCCTTTGTAACAAATGGTCTGGGAGTTGTAGAGATATAAGACTCAACCCTTATTCAATAAAGTGTTTACTCTTAACCTGTGAGCAGAGGAAGCAGAGCAGCTCTGCCCACCTCCATCTAGCTCTCACATATGGAGATCTTAATGAGGAGAGTAGTCTGTGTTCATGAGGGCTCGCCAGATGATCAAAACATCTGAAAAAGCAGGATCCTTGATTGCATGGAGATACCTCATGCATGGATGCTCCTCTCCTCTTAAGGTTTAGCTTTCCACACCGGAGAGCCAGGATAGAGGGAAGGGGAACTAGCTTGTTCCTTCTGCTCACAGGCTAAGGTTAGCCCTTTTATTGGATGCCTGAATGGGGCTTCAGTCTATACAATATCCATTCTGTTTCAATTTCACATGTATTCAACCACAAGTCCATTCAATAAATTTCTGGGATTTCTAAAATTAAAAGGCATGAAAACATGCAATTATTTTAAATACAACACACCCCAACATGCACCTTTTTTGGACATATCTTTCTCCCCAATATAAATATTTCTCTGCAAAACATTTTGTAATGTGCAGATACTTTGGCATGCTATTTTTCAGCCGTTTCCAGTGCTCGACGTCCACTGACAGAACAGCAGAATCCAATGGTACTGAGATGGGACAAACTTATTTTCCCACGGCAATCCCTGAGTACCTCCTTCCACAAAAACCTGCTCCAGGGTACCAAAAAACCCTCTGGGTTCCATTTGGGGAAGGGTCCAAGGGCTGTGTGGGAAGGGGAGGTGAAGGGAAGGAGGTTTTGTTGTGCCAGCACTGCATCCTCAGTGGGATATTTGACTTGAGCTATGGAGCTGAGAATTACGCTGTATAATTTGGGAGAGGTGACAACTGAAAGCATAACTGTGTTCTGATCAGCATATTGCTCTAGAAAGTGCAAACTAGGTCACTGTACTTAGAAATGCAGACCAGCAAAAGTCTCTGACCTCCCAGCTGAATTGATGGGTCTGTAGGAGAAAAACAACAGCCGTCATTGTATGTAGTCTGTCTATCCAGGAAATAGGAAAAAGAGTGATCACTCACCCAGCTCCCTTTCCTCCTCTTATCATTTCTAACCAACTTCACTGCCCAATCCTCTTCCCACCCCAGATGTAACTGTTGCCAGGTCTTTCTAGAGATATGCCTCAGCACGTCTATGTCAATGGTCAGTCCCGAAACACCTCAAGAAATAAGAGCTGAATATGTTCCCAGGCAGAGGCAGTGTGCAGCTTCCATAACCAGTTAATCAGTGAATAACTACAGAGGCTCCCCACACCCCAGGGATAGTGTGACAATGCTGAGATCAAAGGGAAGGATTCAGAGGCAGTCTCTGGCACAGACATGCCTTTTTCTGAGATATTAAGGACCAAAGACAGCCTGAAGCACAAAATGACACCTACGAGCACCCTTGACGATAAAAATAAAAATGATAGGTCCAAATCAAATTGCTAATCCCAACTAGAACAGACACACTGGATCGCTGGTATTTACAGAAATGATGACTTTCTATTCAGCAGTTGATTCAGTGGGTCTACTCTAAAAGTAATTGGATTTAGGACATAGTGAGCCAGCCTGTGGCCTTGAGCAACCCACACAGTACCAGGCTGCCTCCAGAAGAAGAGAAGGGTAAACTTCTGAGTATTTGCTACCCGGAAAACCCTGAAAAGGGTCACCATAAATCAGAATTGACTTGATGGCACATGATTTTAATTATTATTTATACATTAGGTGGTTGGTCATTTGTTGCCCTTTAATGGCGACTAATGTTGACATATGTGGCTTGTTTTAGCCTGCCTAATGGTAGGGCTTGTGCTGTTAAACTGTTTCCACTTATTTTTCTGGCTAATCCTCTTCCTATACATGGGCCTGTCAGAACCAAATAAGGCTGGCAACTTCCTCTGTCCTTCCAGATCCCAGTAAATGCCGAGGTTCAAGCTACAGGACACAGCAATGATTTCCTCACGTGGGTTCTAGTTAACCACTTTTTCTTGCCTTTTTAGTTGAAGGTGGTGCTCCCATTATCAAGCTGCCCACCAATGCTTGAGCCAAGTCTTTCCTGCTACCTCTGTAAGATTCACCTTTACAACAGAATTGAATAGAACATGATCTTCCACATATGTGTCAATCATTTAATTGGCACACTGAAAATTAGGTTTATCTATCCTTTTTTTTTTTCAGGAGTGTGTGTCTGATGAACTTTGGTGAACTTTCTAGAATGTAGCCAGTTTGGAATGGCAATTAATTACTGGTATTAAATATTTCCTAAGAATGAGCATAATAATACTATTAAAAAATGTTCAGACATTCGTCTGCATTTAATCTGCTAAGGGAGATGGTCTTCACACCTGAGCCACTGTCAAAGCTTGGTATTCTTTCAATTAAATCCACGCCTGTCTAAAGCAATGAGAGTCTGGAGGACAAGATCAGGGTGTACACTAATGAAAGCCCCTGCAGAACAAGGACATTAGGCGGAAGCTATAACTGGAAAGAAATCACACAATGTCTTTAAAATTCTCTATTAAGCCAGCAAGAGATGATCTCAGCCAAGATGAGATGCAAGGTACACTTTCAGTCATGTAAATCAGAAAGCAGGAGACCTTTCAATATGTACACAAAAGATAACATTTATGTAAGGAAAATTGAGGGTCTGTTCAATGCCAACAACATCTTTGGGGACATAAATTTAGGATAGTAGTTTTGCAGCATCCCCTTAGATCTATCTATCTGTAGTCACTTATTGGACTTGACACTTCTCTCTGTGTCTCAAAATGCCCACCCAGTTTTCTCTGCATCTATTACATATCTTGAAGAAGATCCATATGTTTATTGCTGCAGGTAGTCTGTCCAATGATGTTGATCATAAGTCTTCCATATCATCATTGTGCTCATAACTGCTGTGGCCAGTTTATCACCTGGTGGCCAGTCCTCTGCTGATGAGTTTCTTTACACTTGGCAAAGCTGGTCCTTGAATGGCAGGCATATAGTCTGCCACTGGGGCTGTACTTGATGCCTTACCTACTTGGTAGAGCCTGTCCAAACTTCCAATTATTGGCAGAACCCCCAGAAGCTCAGGTTCACCTCCAATCTATGATAAGGTGGCAGAACAGGATGTTGTAAAGATTTCCCTTCCTATTAAGAGTAAAACAATCCTTGAAATTTCTGAGCATGCTCACTAGGCATCCATATACATCCAGTAAGCTGGGAGAGAGAGAAAAGGGTTTGTTAGGTGCTATAATAATTCGAGCTTTGGATTGTACACTTACTTTAAAGTACAAAAAAATGTTATTTTAGATCAGCTATCCTCAAAGGAGGATTTATGGCCCCCTGAGTGGCCCTGTCACATTTGAAGGGGATACAGACTGAAATATGTGAGAGTATAGCTATTTAACAGGGGTCCTTGGAACCTCAGGCTAGTTGACAGGGCCCCCTGGAACCTGAGAAGAGCTCCCGAAAAGGACGGTACCCCTCCAAAAAAGGTTTAGAATGCCTGTTTTAGATCAGACTTTTCAGGATGGCTTTTAAGCAATAGGTGGGGGAATCTAGGAAATGCTGTAATTATGAAAATTTAGATATTTTTAAATGCTTTTAAAATAGTTTTGCAACTTGGTTTCAATTCATTTTCTATCTATATCTATCTATCTATCTATCTATCTATCTATCTATCTATCTATCTATCTATCTATCTATCTATCTATCTATCTATCTATCTATCTATCTATCTATCTATCTATCTATCATGTACTTATTGGTTCTTTTATTCTGTATGGTGTTTCTATAAAGAGCCTTGTTGTGCAGTGGTGAAACTGCAGCACTGCAGTGAAGACTTTGCTCATGACCTGAGTTAAATCCTGGTGTTGGGTAGCTGGCTCAAGATTAACTCAGCCTTCCATCCTTCCGAGGTTGATAAACTGAGTACCTAGCTCAGTGAGGGGAGGGGTAATGTGTAGCCTGCATAATTAAATTGTAAACCACCCAAAGAGACCTTTAAGCATTATGGGGCGTTATATAAGCAGCACTCTTTGCTTTATATCCTTTGACATTTTAATGTTGCATGTTATATAACCATGCAAATAAAAAAGCTAGAAGCTGCTAGCTCTTCACAATCATGAGTGAAACTTACAATGTTTAATAATAATACTATTTTCTGCTTTGTGTTGCACTTACCATACTGCGGTTGCCATAAATGTGCAACATAGTGCAGAGAAGGTGCTGTGGATCCCTGGTAAGACTCTTTTTCTGCTCTCTGTCTCCATAGCTGACATGATGCTACTGTTCTTCAAATAACCCTTATGAATGACTAAGCCAAGCTGTTCATATCCACTTCAGACCTTCCTACCTGGTAAAAGATTGTATGGTAAAAAACTAAAAAATCTTTGCTGCTGGGCCAGCCCTCACATTAGACAGTGTGGCCATTGTCTTTGATGGCATATGGTTGTGGCAAGACATTGGAAGACAGAGATGTGCATTGCACGCTGTCTGCTGTTTGTTCCCCAGCCAGAGTGTCATTTGCCCTGTAAGCCAGAGTAAAGTGGAAGATGCTTCTTGTCATTAGGTGTGGTCGGGTCAGTCATGTAGAATGGTGAGGACCCTGCCTTGTCCTCTACCCAAGCAATATATGAGTGCTACTGTGAGCTATACTGCGCTTTACTCGAGTGGGCTAGCCAAGTGTCATCATAGTCAGATGAAAATGAGCACATTGGTTGTGAAATCAGCTGGTGAAGAATGGAGACTTATTCAGGAAACCAGTGAGGACATCTCTCCAAAAGTGACTAAGGCTCTCTTGTGAAGGAAGCACCCTCTCCTCTGGTCGTACACCACATACAGGGACCACCATCATCTACAATCTGAATTGCAGACTCCAAATTGCTACTGTACACCCTAGGTTGCTTGGGTGTGTGTGTGAATGTTTCTAACAAGGGCAAGTTTATGGCCTTCCTCGTGTTGTTAGATTCTGCTTCCCATCAGCTTTATGTAAAGTGGCCAATGGTCAGGGATAATGGGTGCTTTAGCCCTACAATATGTTAATGGCCAAACCTCAAGGTGAAGTTGTTTCTGAAAACAGTTCTTCTTTCTGATGAGAACTTCCACACACAAAAGGGAAGAGAGCCTGAGTCCAAGAGCTAGTGAAATCACACACAAAAATAATTATCTGTTGGTCTGCTTATTGGTAAATAAATTCCATGCTTCTCTTCAACACTGTTCTGCATTCTCCTTTATATACAAAAAGGGTAGAGAGCCCGAGTTAGTGAAATCTTCTGATTTAGTCCAAGACCAAGGTAATTTATTATTACAATCTCAGCTAATCCCAGATAATATTTTAGGAGACGATTACTATGTGCCTGCTAAATTAATCTCCATGAAGATTGAACACAGAGGGCACCTATAGGGAGGAAGCATGATAGGAACATATGTTCTGGCCCTGTCCTTGAATTAAGGATAAGCGTTAAAAACAAATTATGTAAGGTGCTGACAGAGAGCTAAAACCCTGATGATAAATATAGCTTCAGAAAATATTCTCTGGCATGCACTGGACAGGTATAAGAATAACACAAACCATTCTTCCCTTGGCATTTATTTTTTTAAAGCTATCTAACCTACTAAAAATGAACAGAAGCAAAATGGTGAAGCAAAAGCTTAGCAATTGGAACTCTGTTCCACAAATCCACCATAGGCAAAGGGCTGCTCCATTTGCACACCCAGGGCATAGACAGACGTGTCTCCAAAAGGAGGACATCAGTGTGCACAACACAACCATATAGGGCAGCAGGGATGATTATGGAGAAGAGCTTCATACATGTAAAGGGCTAGTTGCCAATGTAGTGTTGAAAATCCCCGTAACATAGTGGGCATGTGGATCAGTCTGTTTCTGATCCACATCAGTTTCATGTATCTTCATTTGTGACTATGTTCTCTCCCAATTCTACATTAATACATACTTTTTTTTCGTTACTGCATGGAAATTTGTATTATTTTAATATACTGTATTTCCTCACAAAATATACATTTTATACACACTGTCCAGAATCCTGTCAATGATTTGTGTATGTGTAAATTGCACCCAGTTGCACAATGGACACACATCTGTTAATGCCACTGGCACCTTCGAAGTTAGCAGTAACTTGTTGCAGTGAGTTACAATATTTAACATCCATGCGTAAATCCCTAACAGGATTCTGGCTGTTGTAGCTTAAAACATACATTGTTGTATACATTGTATCTGATTGTATTCTGAACACATTCTAACCTATTTAATTGTATTTTAATTGTTTTATCTTTTTATTGTATTTTAATTGTATTTTAATTGTTGTAAGCCGCCCAGAGACCTTTGGGTAGAGTGGGCGGCATATAAGTTAAATAAATAAAATAAAATAAAATACACATTTTAGCTGCATATTGGTGAGTTTCTTTTGGCTGATAACTGCACTGTATTACTTATTTATTTAAAACATTTTTATCCCACCTTTCTCTTTAAAAGGACCCAAGGTGGCTTTGTTGTTGTTTAGTTGTTCAGTCGTGTCCGACTCTTCGTGACCCCATGGACCAGAGCACGCCAGGCCCTCCTGTCCAAGGTGGCTTACATCATTAAAAAAACAGTATTTAAAAGCTAAAAACAGAAAGTATACTAATATTAAAAAAAGAATTAAACTAATATTATATTAAAATAGTAAACTAAGATAAATATTAAAGCACATTTAAAACAACAGAGCACAACCATTCATGTAAAAACCCCTCTCCGACCACCAGTTATTAAGGGAAATCCTGCCTGAAGAGAAAGGTCTTTGCTTGCCTGTGGAAGGACAGCAATGATGGGGCCAGCCTAGCTTCCCATGGGAGGGAGTTCCAGAGTCTGGGAGCAGCGACAGAGAAAGCCCTCTCCCATGTCCTCACCAAGCACACCTGTGAGGGTGGTGGGACCAAGAGAAAGGCCTCCCCTGATGATCTTAATGCCTGGGCAGGCTCATAGAGGGAGATTGCAGTATTTTAGATAGCTTGGATAGCTGTACATTTGGAGAAGTACGTAACTAAAGAACAACTGTGCTTAAAAATATGGTCAGAATAAAATCCTTGACAATCACTAGTCAATCTTCTTTTGTAGTATAGGAAGCATAGATTTTCCTTGCCTGTCTTCATTAATCTTTCTGTTAAGTATGGTTCAGTCATGTGTATTCAAAGAGGCTAACAAAAGGGTGTTTTCTGTGTGTAAATAGGGCGAACCCACAGCTGGGATATTCCAACATTTCAGTTACCTCCAATGCAATCCTTTTCATTCAAATCAATTTGTGCCATCTAGGAAACGGTCATCATGTGTGAATGCATGTGTGAATTCATCTGACTTAACACAAACTGGATCCAAGGACAGAAGGAGATTTCTAAGTACAGCCCGAAATGAGAGAGATGGAGCTGAACATTTTAGTAGAGATAAAGCATATGCCTGAACAGGATTTTCCTACACTCTCCATTTGAAGGGCTAACTCAGAAATTGGGAGGAAGGAAGATGCATTTGTCCTGGCTCTCTGATTTATTTGACAGAGGTTTGAGCCCGCCATGGAGTCACCATGAGCAGACTGTGGCCTGATGGGTTTGGATAAATTGGTACAGTGGTGCCTCGCTAGACGATGTTAATCCGTTCCACGAGGATCGCTGTCTAGCGAAAACATCATCTAGCGAAGCACGTTTTCCCATTGGAATGCATTGAAATCGCTTCAATGCGTTCCAAGGGAAAATGCAGTCGTCTAGCGAAAATTTCCCATAGGGAAACCTCGTCTAGCGAGTGCGGGTCCCCATAGGAATGCACTGACAGCTGCACTGACAGCTTTTCACCACTAGTCGGCGCACTCCTATGGGGAAACCTCATCGTCTAGCGAAAATCGCCATAGGGAAACATCGTTTTGCGAAGCGCAGTAGCGATCGCAAAAAGGCATCGTCTAGCGATTTCCTCGTCCTGCGAGGCAATCGTCTAGCGAGGCACCACTGTATATTCAAGATTCCCTATGGGTATATGTCCTGGAAAGGTTTTTCACAACTGGGCTGAAGTCCAGAATATCTGAAGGGCATCAGACTGAGGGAGGCTCCCTTTTAAAATGTCAAGGAGGTTATATAATTTACAGTACAATCCTATAGCTTTCTACTTTGAGATAAGTCCCATTGAATTCAACAGGTCTTACATGCAAGTTAAGGTGAAAAGTGTGTGAAATTGCAGCTTTTGTTTGGGGTGGGTAACTTTGATACAGGATTTCCACAGTGCTAGACAACAAATTCCCTTTTAGAACTGAGTGACAGCTTTTCTTGACTAGCAAGTAAATAAACAATCAAGCAAGTAAGATCCAGCTGTATACATAGTTCTCCCCTGTTCTAGTAGGATTTTTCATTAGTACAAAACATACATATAAAGGCAAGTAAACTGCTTACATATTAAGGTAATTGTACTTTGAAAATGATCTAACTTAGGGCTCATCTACAGGAGGTGTGTGGCCAAGATTGATGTGGGTTGGGACCATGGCCCCTTTTCGATGTACATCCAGAATCACTCACTCCAAGTCTCCGTACCATTAGTCAGCTTTCCTTCAGCTTAATCCCGATTCTTCTGGTTTTAATTTCCACACCATCTTCCTCCTCCCGATTCTCCCTCTCCTTCCCTATCATGGTCTCCCCATTCTCTGCCTGATCTCCTCCTCTTGTCTCTTTCTCCCCCTTGAGGTCAAAATAATGCCTGTGAAATTTCTTAGCTTCAAAGGAATTATCTCCCTCTCTAGAAAGCTGTCTCCAGAGTTTGTCACAGGGATAATCATAACCAAATCGGTGTTTCCTCTTCCTTAAATATCTGCAGCAAGCCACTGAGTTTCGTGGGCAAGTGTGTATAGGGTTGTAGCCATGCCAGAAAAGACCAGCACCTCTATTCAACCTTTAAACAGTGATATGGAGCTCACACATTTGCCGGGAGTGGGCTAGCTGTACCCCTCCTCCCTCACTGGATTGAAACACAACATGATAGTCTGAAGAGGGGGAGGCTGTTCTACCTGCACAGCCTCTCTAGATGAGCTGAAACTCAGATTTGAGATGGGTTTCTTGACTCACATACAGTACATACAGCTGGCTCCCCTTCTTTACACAGTCCCATTTCTGCATTCAACATGATGATGTAGGGGACAGGGCTACGGGGCTCTCCTCACTAGACAGGCCCTTGAGTCCAATTCAGTTATTAAGGCAGTGTGTGGTGCATATGAGCATCACACACTGCCTTAATAACAGAATTGGACCATGGACCTCTCTAGTCCCACATTCTGTTCACACAATGGTCAAGCAGTTATCTGTAGGAAGCCCATCAGCAGGACATGAGAGGAACTGTGTCATCCATCTTGAATTTTATAGCAACTTATAAACAGAGTGTACTGCCTCTGATATGGAAGTGTCACATAGCCATCCGGGCTAGTAAGAATTTATGTGCCATCCTATTTATCCAACTCTCTTTTGAAGCTGCCTAAAACTTTACATCAGAATATAAGGCTACTGGAAGAGGAGGAGTGTGGGAATCAGGAGGAGGTTAATGAGGATGGACGGTTCTGTTCTTGACCAGTCAAGTAAAAAGCATGACACTGCAAATCATCTAAGCACTTCTTTTGGGGGAGAACAAGGCAAACCTTCTGTGATTCAATTTCTTTCGAACATCATTGAGAGAATGTGTTGCATTCCAAATCTGAGGCCAAAGAAAACAGAGAATTTAATATTTATTTATTTATTTATTGCCTGCAGAATAATTTCCTTCTAGCAGAATTGGTATGTACTAGTAATGCTACCTGGAGATTTTACTTTATCTATATTGTGTGCAAGTGAAACTCATCCAGTTCTGTCAGATTCTTTTACCTTAGCCAGTTCTGACACATCAAAGATGAGCTTTGAAGGGATTTCAGGATGACCAGAATCTGTTCACAAATGCCAGGCATATTGTATCAGTGATATTAACATACAGCGAAGAGAACAGTTTCATCCTGGAGAAGAACTGAATTCTGTTGAGATGTCACCTTGTATTCATCTTTTGAACTGTTTACTAACATGACATAAGGCCTGGTTATTTTCATTTTATGTTTGAATTAAAAAAACACGTCCTCTTTCCTCTTTCCTTTCCTCCTATCTGTGTTTTGCCATTTTTCTTTCTTTTTTAAAAATAGTGATCTTTTACTTCAAATTTCTTAAGGGCTAATTTAGGACAGTAACTAAGAGATTGATCGGTAAGAAAAGAACAATTTCAAATTTCATATAGCTGTGATGGTTTTTATGAAACGATTGCTGACCATCGTCTACATACAACTTCAATAGTTGTCTGCATCATCCTGAAAAATAGTGAGAAGAATTTTACCTCTCTTTCACACCTGACTTGAAGTTTGGGATGGGTAGAATGGGCATGATTCAAAATTCTTCTCACTATTTGCCATAAAGATGCAAGCCTTGGGCAAGCTGCACTATCCCAGGATGCCACTGGAAGAGGGGAACGTTGAACCACTTCTGAGCATTCTCTGTCTAGAAAACTCCAGAAAGGGTCATTATAAGTCAGAGTTTACTTGATGGCACTTAAGTATTGTTATAAACTTCCTACCAGCTGATTGCATGTGTTGTATGTTGTATTAAGAATTACATGGCATTCCTGCTGTGCCTGACGTGGAAAGTCAGTCAGAGTTCTCAGAATTTTTTTTTTTTAAATATGCTTGTGAAATTTCTTAACCTCAAGGGAATTCTCTTCAAACTCCAGAACAGTGGTTCCCAACACTGGGTCCCCAGACATTCTTGGACTAAAACTCCCAGAAACCTTCACCACTAGCTGTGCTGGCCAGGATTTCTAGGAGTTGCAATCTAAGAACATCTAGGGACCCAAGACTGGGAACAACTGCTCTAGATGGCTGTTACCGTATTTTGCCATAAGCATAACCATAACCGAACTGGTGTTTTCTCCTCCTCAAATATCTCCAGGATTTTGATAAAAACTAAGACATTTTTTTTAAGACTGGTGATATTTCTCAGGGAAGATTCATACATCCCCAATTCAAATCTAGACTTCCTGATGTATTTCAAAATTAAGTGCACTGCACCTTAATTGAGCTTCATATACAGTAGCTGAAATCCAGTAGTAAATCACAACTATTTTATTCAATTGTTTAGTCTCATTTACAAGCTACCTTTCTCCCCATAAGAGGACTCAAGGCAGCTCATTAAGTTAAAACAAGTAAATGAAAATTAAAAGCACAATAAATAACACATTAAACAACTAATTAAACTATCATCATAATTAAAATATTTCAAGTAATAAAAAGCATTAACTTTAAAAACAAACATAAGCTGAAAAGCTAAAAAAAACAGCACCCAGGGACTCAATTGAAAAGTTACACATTAAAATTAGAGGTAAAAATGTAAAGCCTGCCTGAAAAGGTGGGTCTTCAGCTGTTGGTGGAACAATACAAGGGAGGGGGCAACATAATTTCTCGAGGGAGAACATTCCAGAATCAAACTAGAGGAGCCCCACTGAATCAATAAATCTTGAGGAGTTGACTCACTAAATCCCCACTGATTAATGGGCCTACTCTGATTGCGACTTCTTACTACTGGATTTCAGCCATTTCATCCTCCAAATTCAAATTCAGAAAACATTAGCAATAGTTTGCACGTTTCTACTGTTATTATGACCATAGCCAAAGAGGTTCCTCACATGCCCTGCATTTAGAGAGAGGAAACTTCTATGCCATGAAAGGTAAAAACAGATTACAACAACAACAACAACAACAACACAATTCTTTGACACACTGACTTACCTTGCCTTATGACAGCTTCATACACAGAGTAATGATCTGTCTTTTATTTTCAATAGAAATCAGATAAGCTTCTGTGCAGTGCACAACTTTTATGCTACTCACATTTTTCCTGTATTGATTTCCAGTGCCAGGATCCTGTTTTATTGGAAGTATCTTCCCCACCAATTGCAAAATGTCAGCTCAGTTTACAAAATATTGCATCCTCTCCATCACTGGATTCTATTCAATTAAGTGCTTCACCTAGTCAGTGTTCAAAGTGTAGAGCTAGCTTATAGAGTATAGAGAAAAGTAATGATAAGTTTGTTGATGACTTGTGTTTTATCCAAATGAGATAAAGACAACAGTCACTGCCTGCAACAGCTGACAACCTGGCCGGATACAGCATTCATGTCTTCCTTGAAGTCAAGTGTATACAGTCCAAAGTACATATACACCTCTGGACAATGGTGTGCAGCTGGCAAATCCTTCACTCCCAGAATTGTTGCACCGGAATGGCACCAAACCCACCCATTTCATGGATGCTGACCCCAGGACTACAGCTGAAGTCAAGGACAAGTTTCTGCACAGATCTCAAGCTCTGCCTGCTTCTGATCAAAAATAGTCTGATTATCTTGACGTTTTAATTGGTTTTTGATTTTGCCTATATTTGATGTGTCCATGATTTTGAATTGTGCAACACTCTCATACAAATAAAGAAAGAGCCAGGCCTTGAAGACATTGGCTAAGAGTTCCCATTGATTTCAGTGATAATTACTTTGAAGTAACTATGTTTGAAATTGCAGTGTAAAAGGAAATAAACTCCAGTTACTTTAACGGCACTTGCTTTGAAGTGAACTTCATAGCTCTAACCATGAGGATCTTACAACATACAAGAGAGAGAAGACAAAATCAAAAGAAGAGTAAAAGCCTGATCCAGGCCAGAATCCTGTTATCCCACAGTGGCCAATGAGATGTCTGTGGGAAGCAGAAGTTCAGGTCCTGGAATAGCAGTCCTCTTTTGCTGCCACTCTCATGCAACTGATGTTCAGAATTAGACTCTTGGAGCATCTAGCCATTATGATTCATAGCTTTGTTCTCCATGAATTTATCTGCCTTTAAAGCCATCCAAGTTAGTGGCTTTTAATAAGCTGTGGGTAATGATGGAAAAAGGTGGAGTAAAGGACCAAATGAAAATGGGTGAGAAACAGCAGTGATACACAGAGTTATGAAAGTCTGCGCCCATCGATTTCCTTCTTTTTCCCCCCTCACCATGTCTGGTCTGTGCTCATTTTCATCAAGGTTTACCTTTTTTTTCCCCATCTAAAGGAAAGCACTTCATGGATACTACAGAGATTTACACAGTGGCTTCCTGTAGAAAGTTGAAAAACTGATCACAAAGAAGCGAGGAATGAAGCACCTTGGGAAGTGTGTCAAGGGAGTGGGTGGGTGTCAGGACCTGAGCTGCAGTATCCATGGATGAGGGAACATGTAGACCAGCCCTAAAACTGGTCTGTTTTGTTTTCTTTAAAGGGGCAAGAAAATTGGAATGGAACCAGAAGCTCCCCTATGAGCCCTCATTGTTTGTGCCAGGACTTTGACTAGATAAAAGACTCTGATACAGGAGTGCTCATCCTTCCCCTTAGGATGACTCTTTAAATGACATTGTGAGCTTCTGTCCATTGCACACCACTGAGCCAGTTCTATCAACCATTGTTGAAACCCAGTGGTGCTTGATATTTCAAGCAAAAGGAAATAGGTTGTCAAGAATGAAATCCCACGGAACCATCAAAATAATATCATTGTCTTGACACTTGTGACAGTGCAATGTTGCCATAATGTTGTTGTTGTGGCAGCGTGTTGTCACCAACTCTCTTCAATGCATATGGGGAGTCCATGGTAAGGCACACAAAGGAACTCTGGACAATGAGCTCATACCTGTTGATACTCAGATTTCTATTTTGATCAGAGTGGATTTGGGATAACAACATGTTCCTCTAAATTATTTCAAGTCTGCCAGATTTGAAAGTTTGGATGTGAGAAGCCACTGGTTGAGGATTAGTCTTTAAAGGATGGATAAAATTTTTGTTAGAGGGAATGGGGTAAGACCAACTTAATGTCGCTTTCTGAATCCAAAGCTGAAGCAGCTGCTTTATATGCAATAAATTTTTGAAATGGCTTCACTGACTTCAGTAATTGAAGTACAGCACAGGAATGGGTCCCAGTCAGAGGAGCAGAGATGGGTGGGCCCCTCCTTTTTCCAGATTGTGGATCATGGAGGGGACCTTGGTATTCCAGGCCACGTTGGGGTACAGTGGTCTTCACAAGATATGGTCCAGTGAGCACATTATTTCCTGTCATCTTGGTAACCCTATGGGAGATCATAGTAGCCAGCAAGCAGCTCACTAGATGCCTTGAGCCGTTTTTTTCCTGCTGCAACAATGCACTTTAGTTTTAACGTTATTATTACAACGATAGGTCGGCCATGTTAGTTACACAATGTTAAAATATAACAAAGCATACTAAAACCCAAACAGACTAAAAATCAAATTACAATTAAGTGTAAATTCCTAATCTAGTTGGTGTAGTGATTTTCACATCTGTTTCCTTATTGTACACACCACTGCACAATTTTTTTGTAACTTTGGTTGTGGTTTCCCTTGAGGAGTCAGGGAAGAGGAGAGAAATATAACCTTTGTCAGGTCTACCTGGATAATATTTTAAAGTTGGGGAAATGGGTAAATTGTGGGTTCCCATATAAAATGCACAGCATGGTAAGGCACACAAAGTACCTCTGAACAGGACATGTTCCACATGTTCCAGACTGGCAAGGGCAAATGCACTGGCCATACATTGTGGTGTAGTAGATAGAGTGATGGACTAGGACTCTGAAGAACAGGGTTTCAATTCCCACTTGGCCATGGAAACTCATGGGTGTATGTGTTGAACTGGTAAAATCACCCCTTAAAGATCTCACTTACCTTGAAAGGCCTATTAGAATCATAGAATAATAGAATCATAGAATTACAGAGTTGGAAGAGACCACAAGGGCCATCAGGTCCAACTCCCTGCCATGCAGGAACTCCATCAAAGCACTCCCAACAGATGGCCATCCAGCCTCTGCTTAAAAACCTGCAAAGAAGGAGACTCGACCACACTCCAAGGCAGCATATTCCACTGCCGACCAGCTCTGACTGTCAGGAATCTCTTTTCCTGTAGTTTGAAACCATTGCTCCTTGTCCTAGTGTCTGGAGCCTATTAAGGCCGCTGTAAGTCGGTTCTGACTTGACGACACAGAACACACACACACACACACACTTCTTCCTTTTAAAAGGCTGAAGGCAGAGAATTGAAATGGGATAAGGTAAAAGCTGAGGCTTCAATACCTTGGCCATCTCATGAGAAGAGAAGACTCCCTGGAAAAGACCCTGATGTTGGGAAAGTGTGAAGGCAAGAGGAGAAGGACGAGAGGTTGGACAGTGTCATCGAAGCTACCAACATGAATTTGACCAAACTCCGGGAGGCAGTGGAAGACAGGAGGGCCTGGCGTGCTCTGGTCCATGGGGTCACGAAGAGTCAGACATGACTTAACAACTAAACAACAACAAAAAGTTCTCCATTATCTAGTGATTTCTAAATTATAAAGATAATCTGCTAGAGTAAATACCTTGCTGTGATTCTCAGCCACTGAGAGTATGACTAAATGGTCACATATTGTGGGATTTGCTCTGCTTATAAAATGGGTGAATTCAAGGTAATTTTTACTGACCACATGACACATGATTTCAGTTGGTCCAGCCCTTTTTGCTCCCAAAGTGTCTTTTTTTTTTGTCCTCTCCTGTAGGCTGGCTTCTACTTTTTTCAAGCTAGAATAATTAAAGTGGACTTTTCCCAAGTGGTTAGTTGTGATACATTCTTGTAAAGATGGGGGCATGTCTGTAGGTGGTGTTTCAGTGACATTTGGGGAGTGATGTTCAGGTCCACGGGAACATGCAAATGCAAAGTGTCATTATTTTAATGCAGAGGACAGAGTTCTAATCTTGAATCCTGTCAAACACAGTAAGCTTCAAATCATGTGGGAAAGCCCTTTTGTTGTGAAACAAAAGCTTAGTGCTGTTAATTACTTAATTGAAAGTCTGAAAGTGGACTGACTTAAACAGTTTATCATCCCAAGAGTTTAAAATCATATGTGACCAGAGATTAGGTAATTCCTGCATGCATTACTTGAAAGTAAGGGAAAAGAGTAATAGATGAGAAAGGGAAGGTGGTGATCCCTGTTATGGAATCATTCTGACATGAATTATGATGCATTTTGCAAAACTACGTGTTCAAACTTTTGATGTTCTGTACTCTTAAACTGTGAAATACCTTTCCTTGTTATTTTTCTATAGGAAGGTTTTTGAGAAATGTGGCAGTATCTTTCAAGATAAGCAAGATTTGTCTTTTCAATTTAAGTGATCTGTTTTAAATCTGGGGACATTAGGAGTATTCTGTTTCTGAATGGGGAGGTAACAGTTCTCCTTATTAAAAAATTCATAACTCACAATCCCTTTGCCCAAACTTCTCCATACCTGGCACAGATCAAGAACCTTCTGTCTGCTACAACTCTGCCAAATTTGGTGCTGATCTGAAGCCCAGTTTCAAAGTTATAAGTTTTCTTTTGTTTGGGCTGCCCCCATTTTTAGAATTGCCTTGTAGAATATTGATTTGCTCTGCCAGCACAATATCATTGTTGCACTCTCTTGCAGCAATAATTTACAATTCCATGTACTTCTTTGTATTAATATACATATTTTCTTCACCGTTCAAATCAACTAACTCATAATCAACTTACTAGCACGTCTAGGGACTGAGGGGACATGCTGGCATGCTGATGATTTCACATCTACACCAGTAGGCATCTGTTGGCTTTTTCCAAAACTGTGGTTGATTTCTCCATGAACAAGGAATGAGAAAACCTTCCTTTCTATCCCTTTTTCACAGCATTAACACACATGGGTGTGCCTTCACGCCACCTCTGTTACATATAAAATGTTATGTCTTGTCTTCACCCCCACATGAAGAAGTAAGAATCCAGGCCTTCTATTAGCACTCTAGTTAAATCTGGCACAGAAAATAAATCTTAAAAATGTTCACTACCCAATGATTCAGATTTCATACATGCTTGGTCAAGCAATAATCTGTAGACATTTCAGAGTAGCATGAATTCTCTATCAGACTAGCTTTTGGATTTCAAAAATGAAGAGAAAGCAAAATGAAGAGAAAGAAGAGTGATGGGAGAGGAGACAAAACTATCCCTGTGCACAAAAATCAGTTTTCTCTTATAAGAGGACAGAAAAAGGATATGGCATCTTTCAGGATTTCTTTTTTTTTTTTTTTAATCTCTCTTTTTTCATACTATTCTAAGTAAGAGCTGGAAATGATCTCCAAGCTTCAATCCTGCCCCTTCCCTTACGTTGACTGTCAAAACTCTGGGTACCCTCTTTGAACTTAAATTACTACCTTATCAGGGGAATTAATTCACTTGGCTAGATTTTTACAGCCGTCTTAGATAAACAGCATGTAGTCATTTTGTTTTATGGGCATTGTGATCCATTTTTATTGCCCTCTACTAGATGATGATGATGATAGGAAACTGAGGGCGCCCAAATAAATTTTAAAAGGGTTTCAGTCACTCAGAGAGCTTGCCCTTTTGCAAATGGCTTCAGAGCTCATTTGTCATGTCTTGATGGCTTTGTGCATATGCATTTCTATGGCTCAGAAACTGGAGAGAAATTGGAAATATCTTAATACGAGCCTCTTGATGTGTGAGGTAGTTAAATAAAGCAATGCTGATGACATGAATATTTTTTGCCCTCTTTCTTGGTTATCATGTCCGATATCTATTGTTTCACCATGGAGTGGTAAAAAGGAATGGGTTTTCATTTGCTCCTCCACCCTCCATGCATTATTACTTCACATGTGCACTCGCCTTGGACACACGTGCAAAAATGGAGAAAATCAGGGGTGTACATGTGATTTCAGAATGACTGCAGGGTAGAGCAAACAGTGGTGGAGCAACAAGGGAAGGTTCAGACTGAAGTCACCAATAGGTAAATATATCCCTGGGCAGTCACTCTGGCAGCCATTTTGTGGACTTGTAGGGTAAAGGGGAATATTAGCTTCATTGTTTAGATAGCCTATTACATTTTGGAATATTATTTTCTTCCCCTGTTCTCTTACTCTGCTCACCTTACTATGCTTTGCCAAAATATTATTATACTATTAAGATAAAGTGTATGTGTGATTGTGGAAGGATGATTGTTGTATCGACATGGAGTGGATTGATCACAGAAGGAGGGCACTTCTCACAGTGGTTTGCATTTCCCCCCACTCATGGGATTTTCCCCACCAGAGATTCAGAAATGCACAAATAATATCTTGAATTTGGGGATATCAGAATGTCTCATAAAGCAGTGGTCCCCAACCTTTTTGCCTCCACGGACCAGTTTAGCATGGGGGGGGGCATCCGTGCGTGCGTGGGAGGGGCCATGTGTGGGTCCGTGCGTTAGTGGGAGGGTCCTTGTGTGTGTCCGTGCATACGTGGGAGGGGCATTAATGCGTCTGTGCATGGGGGGCAGGAGATTTGTCTCCGCGACCCGGTCCTGGCAAGGCCACGGACCGGGACTGGTCCGCGGACCGGGAGTTGGGGGCCCCTGTCGTAAAGAGTACAGGGTGGGATGGTGATATGTATTCTTTCAGGTTCAGAGCTGCTGAAGGTTTCCACATACCTAAACACTAGTTCTCAACAGAAGGGACCCAATATTGGGTGCTTGAGGCCACTGGTATCAACCTTTGCTTGGGACTTTTAGACAGACATCTTATGTCACAGATTCTGTCTACAGAATCTTCAGACAGAATCTGAAAGTAAGTGGGCCTTATTCTGCAGCACACCTTGGAAAAATTACTTTCTATTGAAAGGAGGCATGATATTTGGTAGATTCTAGGAGTTAAAAAAAAGACAATGTTTATGTTCTTATTTCAATCTTTATGCAAGTTTTACTGTTATTATTATTTTTTGCACTGGTTATTATGTTCAACAACTGATTGGTCCAAAATTGGGAAAGGAGTACGACAAGGCTGTATATTGTCTCCCTGCTTATTTAACTTATATGCAGAATACATCATGCGAAAGGCTGGACTGGATGAATCCCAAGCCGGAATTAAGACTGCCGGAAGAAATATCAACAACCTCAGATATGCAGATGATACCACTCTGATGGCAGAAAGTGAGGAGGAATTAAAGAACCTCTTAATGAGGGTGAAAGAGGAGAGCGCAAAAAATGGTCTGAAGCTCAACATTAAAAAAAACTAAGATCATGGCCCATCACCTCCTGGCAAACAGAAGGGGAAGATATGGAGGCGGTGACATATTTTACCTTCTTGGGCTCCATGATCACTGCAGATGGTGACAGCAGCCATGAAATTAAAAGACACCTGCTTCTTGGGAGGAAAGCAATGACAAACCTAGACAGCATCTTAAAAAGTAGAGACATCACCTTGCCGACAAAGGTCCGCATAGTCAAAGCTATGGTTTTTTCAGTAGCGATGTATGGAAGTGAGAACTGGACCATAAAGAAGGCTGACCACCAAAGAATCGATGCTTTTGAATTGTGGTGCTGGAGGAGACTCTTGAGAGTCCCCTGGACTGCAAGGAGAACAAACCTATCCATTCTGAAGGAAATCAACCCTGAGTGCTCACTGGAAGGACAGATCCTGAAGCTGAGGCTCCAATACTTTGGTCATCTCATGAGAAGAGAAGACTCCCTGGAAAAGACCCCGATGTTGGGAAAGTGTGAAGGCAAGAGGAGAAGGGGATGACAGAGGACGAGATGGCTGGACAGTGTCATCGAAGCTACCAACATGAATTTGACCAAACTCCAGGAGGCAGTGGAAGACAGGAGGGCCTGGCGTGCTCTGGTTCATGGGGTCATGAAGAGTCAGACACGACTTAACGATGAAACAACAACAATTATGAGTATTCTGACTATGGTTATATATGTTTGAGACAAGGTTCTTTTAATATGCATACATATGATTACTGTTGTTGTTCCATTTGTGATACAGATAGTTTTGAAAGACAAGCTGAGTAAAAGCTTAAGAGATTCATATTGACCCCCACAACTCTCCTCACAAGGAGAGTACACAAACACTGTTGACAATGAGAAAGGCACTGGTGTTTTCACATATATCTGCAGCAGTACCAAAATTATGCCTAGAATTTTTATTCTACCTAAATGTTTGTGTCAGGAGGTATTTGCTACCCATGTATTGAGAGGACATCTCCTGAAACATTCAAGGGACACTCTAGAAGGTATAGTTTCTCTGTTAATATGATGTTGAAAGAAAAAGCTGCAAGTACCAAAATTCTGCCTTCTCTGTGGACCCTAGTTAATGTAGGAGATCTCCCCAGACCAAGCCTTGTAATTTCAGTGAAGGCTGATTTCAATTCTGTTTTTAGTAAGCAGACACAATCATGTAATTTATTTTTCTCAAGAGAAATACAATGCAATCAAGGTTTAGATCTTAGAACGTCTGTGCCCTCAGAAACATATATGGAAAGTTTTGTGTCTTCAAAATGACCTTTCTATATTAATTTTATCTTTTCTTTATTTCAAAGAAGGGAAAGGAAGAGAAGGGCATAATGGGATCTGTTTCTTAAGGTTAAAGGGTAGCTTTTGCCCTGTTCTAAGTATTACATTTGTGGTGCCAAATTTAGACAGCCCTTTAACACTATAAATTCTGAGTTAGCTTCCTTAGACAAGCAAATTCCATTCAGAATGATGTATCATAAACTTCTCTTTATTTTTTCTGATGGGAGATATACCTTCCTTAATTTCCACATGCATCAAAAGAAGATCAAATGTCAGCTTCCAATTTTTGCAGACAGAAAGGTTTTGAGGAGGAGAAAGTCATAATCTTGTCCTCCGCTCGGAGGCAAACATGGTTTCCTTGAAAAGGACATAAGCATCAATTACTGCAATTTTGCTTCCTGATACACAAAGTTCTCTAACGCAAGCTTGTTTTTCTGGTCTCTAATCTGTGCTAGCGGAAAAGGGCTCTGACCAGATGGAAAGAGCTGGCAGTACAACGGGAGGAGGGAGTACAATGGGCATAAACCAGATATAAAAGAGTGAAGGTACATTGTGCTGTATACTATTTCCCAATTAGTGCAAAACACAGATCTTACCTAAGGTCGAGCATCCATAGAATGGATATCCATTCATTTTTTTCCCTTAGAAAATAGCAAAATCTTTTGTTTGTTTGTTTTTCAGAAGCTTCATAGGAGGCTGCATTCCCAGGTGTTAGGAAACACAAGGATTTCATATTTTATAGGGCAATGAGATGGCTCTTACATAGTCATATATTCATACAACTGAAACTAATGAGAGGTGGGGGGCAGAATCTCCTCAATTCACGTGAAAAAAACATTAATGCATAGGTTTTCTTCCGTCCTTCATTAAAACAATACTCTTTTTTTTAATGATACTGGATCTGGAAATTGTTGCTGTTTTAAAAAGTCAGTGTACTAGATTGGAATGTTAATAGCTGCAATTATATTGTGCAGATACACCAGTAAAAAGAAAATGGTGTCAGTTGCAGTGACAAATTGCCACAAATTAATGGACATACATTAATGGACATAAATTGGACATCAGGAATGACAATATACAGAAACCTGTTTCAAATCATTTCAGTCTACCCAAACATTCTTCACAGGATTTGAAAGGTGTCGATCTGGATAAGGTGTCAATCTGGATAAGAAAAATGACAGGACAAGAATCCAGAGGGAGATAGCTGAGATAAAATGTATACACATGCTAGGTACTCATATCAATGGATTAAATATCAGTCAATGATTCTTAAGCCATTACCAAATGTAAAACATTACAATAATTATGTTGTTATCTGCTATTTTCCATAGCCCAGGTTCCTTCCCAGCTAATCATAGCCACCTTTACAGAACAAGCTTCATTACCATATGTGTAATGCCATAATGATTATATTATTACTGCTGTTGTTATCTGGGGATCATTTTCTCCCTAACTGTTGTCTCTTCTTACAGAACAAAGCTTCAAAGGAAAAGAACTGAATATCAAACAAGAGTCTTAAGTCATTACTAGGTGTGAAATGCCACACTGACTCACAAAATTTGCAACTTGAGTCTATTAACCAACCAATGTCTCTTTATTTTGGGGCCATTTATAAATGTATAAATATTTGCCATGTAGTTTCACTCTTATGTCTGAAGAAGTGGACTTGGTCCACAAAAACTCATATTAAAGTATAGCCATCAGTTTTTAAGGTGCCACAACGTATTTTTGTTTTGTTTCTTCTCTGACAACTTAACAAGTTTACGCTGGAATTCCTCACTGCATGCAATTTGCCACTGGGAGTTACATCATTTCACTCCTGCTGTTGGAATTACACAACAGGATTTTGGCCAATACTTATCATAACACTCAGAAATATTTGCAGGCTGTTTTTTGTTAAAGTGTTGCTTGACATCATTGTTTTAAATTAAAAAGTTGAGAACACTAGCCTGAAAATGGTGGCTTGAAGCCAACGTCATGCTCACATTGCAGTACCAGACCAACAGGATCCCACCCCTGCCCCCGCAGTCCTCAGTGATGCCTCTTGGGATGAGCTTCCCAGCCTTCCAGAATATATCTGAGCACATATGGAGGAGCTACAATGAGGAAGTGGGATGGCTTCCCTCTAATTCACAGAAGCATTCCTGTTCGCTTTATGTCCCCTAGGGATTCTGGTCTAGGGATTCAAGTATGAAAAAAAGGATACTTTTTATGTTGCACACAGCAGGTAAAATCAAGGAAATAGAGAGTTGTGGAGATGTGCTGTCTCTTGTTGCCTTAAGCTGTAAACGTTTACTTAATTATGTTGGAGTAAGCCCAGTGAATTCTGTGGGATTTACTCCTGTGTAGTTACATGAAAGATTATGCTGTGACAGATGCCATCTCAAAGAAACAGAGAGGCTCACCAACGTAATCAGTTTTTGCAGTTTTCAAGCTTTAGAAAATATGTTCAAAGAGATGATAGTGGGAAGAGCCTGTATCCAAAGTAGAACAATGCCAAAATCCTGTTGTTCAGCATAGTAAGGCCTGTTCACTATAGTAGGCCTGTTGAATCAGTAGGGATTTTTGGACTTAACTCCTCCATAAGTTCCATTGATTCAAATAGGCCTACCATGACAGTGACTTACTTTGACACAGTAAGTCACTATCAGAGGAGTCCCATTTCTATCAATGAAACCTATAGGGGAGTTGACTTTCTAAATCCCCATTGATTCAATGGACCTACTCTGGTGCAATTTACTACATTAAGCAACAGGATATTGGCCAATGATTCTGTTATATCGCTCTGAATTCTGAAAAGACCGATTCCAACCAACCATCACAAGAGAAGCAAAAATATTCTAATGATTATCTAATACTATCTCACTGACTTAGCAAGAACACAACAGTAATTTTTGGCACACAGCATGGCAGACTGTGAGAACAGCCTACCAATGGCGCAACTGTTTTTCCAACAGTTGAGTAGATGAACATCCAAGTTGGTGAGAACACTCTCTTGGTTCTTTGACAATTTTCACATGTACACGTGTCTCTTTGCTAACAATCTGGACCACAGTTGAATGTGAGGAGTGTACCCATTGCAAAACACTGTAATTCACAGGTGGTGTGAAGGTTGAGGATGAATAGCAGAGGCTGAACTACGACAGTTTCTCCATGAATGCTACCTACCATTAGGTGCAGCAGTTTTCATCATACAGTTTGTGAACTTAGCTGACCATAGAATTCATATGGTGGTGTCGGAGAATTGTCTTGCATGCATTTTTATTACTGTTTTGGCTCTCTTTATTGAACTTTTCTTTTCTTTTCTTTGTATTCAGGAAAACTGAAAGAAAGTTCAGAACAAACTAATGATATCATATCCATGGGGATTGCCCATTTTTTTTTAGCAACAATGTCAATAATGTCCACTAGCATTATGCATTCTAGACGGATATTTCTCTGCATGTAGTAGATACTTTATGGGTTTAATGAGAATCTTATTGTTTTAGCATGTGCTTATTTCACAAAGATGATTCTGGTTCCCTTATTTGATCTGGAAGGTCTGCAGAGATGCAGATGTAGGGGACACCCTGCTCCAGTTTTATTCATTTATAGTTCAAGACTCCAGCACTCTAAATACTTTCTCTGTTGCAGATTTAAGGAAGAGTTTCAAGCTGAATTCTCACTGCAGAATGAAGATCTACCCAATCATGTCTTTTTTTCCCCTACCCAACAAAACTTAAACCTACAAGAAGCCACAGAGTATTGGGGATTTATTTATGTTCTTTAAATGGATAGCAATGCCACTCAGCTCCACTTTCCTCTGCAGTTGCATTTGCTACTTCAAATAATTTTCAAACTTTATTTGTCTTGCAAATAAATATATATATATTATGAATGGTAGTAAATTCCCTCCAGACAAACTGAACTGAATCTCCACCCATCTTCATTGGCCAAATGCAGCATATGGTTATTCTCAGCATGGAGGAGACCAAAAGGTGGGTCTGCCTACTAAATATATGTTAAAGATGGGAAGAAATGGGTAAAGTTTAGTAAACAGTGATGAAAAAACAAGCTGAACCACCCGTCTATTTTCAGTTATTAAATCAAAGAACCACGGAGGTGCTGCAGAAATAATAACTGGAGAAACACACATTTTGTGCTTTGATTTAAAATATATTTTGAAAGGACAAATAGACTGCAGAAGCACTTGAGAGCCTCAGTATGTCTCCCAAGAACAAGATGTTTTTTACATAGGGGTTCTGGTCCTAGAGTGAAGGTCCCCCACATGGCCTACTGGGAAGGTCATTTTTTGTGGCTGAGTGAATCAAGATGCAGGAAGACCCTGGAAAGGCATTCCTCTTTCCCAGGTGCCTTAGCACCAGAGGAGTTCTGGGGCAAGCTCTGCTGGCCGTCCAATTGCAGGCAGCCAGGGATGGGTGCCCAGCCAGGTTCGGCTGGGACTTTAAAACCCCTCCCCACAATCCTCTCCAGCAGTCATCATGTCAGTGAAGATTTTGAAAGTCCTATGAGTTTCCTCACTTCTGGTCAGGGATGCTACAAGGAACATTTTTTTTCTATTTATTAATTTATTTTATTTACTTATTTATTCAAAATATTTTCCCCACCTTTCTCCTTAAAAAGGTACCAAGGTGACTTACAACATTGACAGACAATATTTAAAGCTAAAAACAGTGAGTTTACAATGGCCGCTTAACATCATTAAAAGACAATATTGAAAGCTAAGAACAATGAGTATAAAACGGCAGCTTACAGTACATCATTAAAAGACAATATTAAAGTTAAAGCAGTAAGTATACAAATATTTAAAAGGAATAAACAAATACCAATCTGATCAATGGTAAGCACAAGTAGTACTAAAAACCCAGTCAAAGCAGTAATGCATAACAATCCATCTAAAAAAAAATCACACTCAGATAACCAGTCACTGGGGAAAGGTTTGCCTGAAGAGAAAGGTCTTTGCCTGCTTTTGGAAGGACAGCAAAGATGGGGCCAGTCTGGCCTTCTGTGGGAGGGAGTTCCAGAGTCTGGGAGCAGCAACAGAGAAGGCCCTCTCCTGCATCCCCACCAAGTGCACCTGTGAAGCTTGCTTAATTTGTATAAAACATATCTATGTGAAACTTATGTCCCTTTCCTCTTGAGAAGGAAAGTCTACACATACACATAGACACAGACACACACAGCAGCCATAAGACTGACTGATGGCTAATAAACATGCAATAATCCAACCAATGCTTTAGAATCATCAATGTCCATGAACCAAAGCAGGAGTTATCCTAGCTTTGTATGTTTTATGCACTTTACCAAAATGATGCAATTTTGTGCAGAAACCTGGGTGATTTGCACATGTTTTCACTATTCCATGGACAGAGTACCGGAAAGTTCTTCACTCCCCTTGTTAGCAAGAAGAATGTAGCGAGGAGGATGAGACATCTGAGGACTTACATCCCTCCTTCTGAGTAACATGCATAGAATTGCTTTGCAAATATGTTCCCCAAGAAACTGTAGTGGTATTATCAAAATCTTCATTCTTCCCCTAAAAAGGCATTAAAAATAGAAACTTTGAATGTTGGTTACATTAGTCAAAATCTGGTGGCCACTCTAGGCCTTAGCCAAGGTGGTATTTTCTCAACCTCACCCTCTCTGCGGGTTCAGCATCAACCGGAAGCAAATGGGTGTTAACACTCATTTGGCTGCATGCGCCTGGTGCAGCGCTGCGGACCTGCATGGCTTAGAGGGAATGTTGGTCAACACCATCCTCTCCATGCTGGAAATAACTGTAACTATAGATTTAGTGAAAATAGAGGAGCATTTCATTTCACTTTTTTTTCCTGGAGAATTTACCCAGATTTCCAAATGTCTTTATATTTGGAGTAGAACAAACTTAAGGGTTTTGGGGGGTTTTTTTGGTTTGTTTTTTTAAGAATGGGGGAAGATAGCAATGCTGACAGATTTTCTGATTCCTACTTTCCATCTGGGGAAGTTCCAGTCGCAAGATCTGAAGATGAAAACAAGGTGGAAACAATGCAGTTTTTCCATACCCCTCCCGCTTGAAATGTCCCACTCAGTTCACAGGGATCTTCCAAACCCCCATAGCAGATTTTCAGGGGGCACAAATAGGAACATTTGATGAGGAGAACTCTGCTGATGGGTCCTCTGGGCCCACCTCAATGAACCACTCACACATAAAACTGCATGTTATACATGCGTATATAATGATTTTAAATTCCACTCATTAGGATTTTATGAAATATTGGCAAAGCACTGCATTAAATATATAAAAAAGGCAAGGTGACGTTGGTTGCTTAGTTGCTTGGTTGGATAAAATGGGCTCCAATCCATTTGTGAATTTAAAAGTCATTTTTGCCTATTACACATTATACTCTTGTGTTCACATCCTTTTATGTGTTAAATGAAAAGGTCGCCTTCCCCATTATCTGGCAATTACTCTTTTCAGTGTGAAAATTCATTACCTGCTAAAGAACTCCTTGGACTGTCACATATTTCAGTGAAATGCAAGCATTTTGTTCTTAAGCTGTGGCTCACCTTGACTGTGACACGCAGTTAGAGAACAGGGTGAAAACAAAGAGATGGAAAACATGCAGTGTAAACAGTGTGACTTTGATCTTCTATTGCTGTAAATATTCTAATGAAATCATGGAGGGAAGCTGAACAGATCACTGCTTCAGAGGAAGAGGCTCTGTTAGGCTTGAGAAAAAGCAAAAAAAAAAAAAAAAGTACTTTACCTATGTGCTCATCCTGTGTTGATGGCACTCGAGGACATTGGCCTGGAAAGGCGCTAATGTGTAAGGGAAACTTGTTGCAGAGTTTTGAATTTTCTTCTAGCTGCGCATCAGAAGTGCAGGGATTCACAGAGAAGAATAGTTTCAAATTCCTCAGATTAGTCCACCCCTTTTCTCATGAATTGGCACTTACAGTCTCAATAACTCACTCAGAGATGTTTGTAAGAGAAAGAATAAACATGTTTCAATTATCAAACAGATCAAACAGCAAACTGACAAACATGACTGATTTTAGCAACAGACTTCAACAAACTCAATGCTTCCACATAGACAATAGAGGGGGAAGAGATGTAGGGCAGAGAGGTGGGGCTATCTTTGAATTCAGAGGCAAGGAAGGAATGATTGATTAGTGCTGGATAGATTGACAGTCACCCCAGCCCAGAAAGATCCTTCCCAGCCAAACCTGCTAAAGGCAACATGATAGTTTGCAAAAATCCAACAAAACTTTGCCTGTCAGATGTTCTGAACTACAGCTCTCACAGTTCCTTGCCTGTGTCACTTTGGGGCAAGGCTGATAGAAGCTGCAAGCTAAAAAAATCTGAATGGTGAAATGTCCTTCAATTCTGGTCGTGTGGGTGCAGAAAAGAATTCTATGCTTCTGATGTACTGTGTTTCCCCGAAAATAAGACAGGGCCTTACATTAATTTTTGCTCCAAAAAGTGTATTAGGGCTTATTTTCAGGGGATGTTTTTTTTTTCATGTACAACCATCTACATTTATTGAAATACAGTCCTGCCATATTCTTCTGGTTGCTGCACAATGGTGGAGGGCAGGGTTTCACTTAACTGGGGCTTATTTTTGGGGTAGGGATTATATTATGAACATCCTGAAAAATCATGCTAGGGCTTATTTTCAGGTTAGGTCTTATTTTCGGGGAAACAGGGTAATGGTATGGCCAGAATCCTATTAACTGTTTATGCTTGTGTAATTGACTTAGCAGAACTCTTACTAGTGATTTGCCACAACTTAAGAAATCAAAGTAGACAGTTGCTACTGTCTGCCAAGTTGCATGACTTGGCACACAACAGCGAGTGCTCATGCTGACTTTGTAACTTACAGCAATTTTCCACTGTGATTTATACTGATTCAGTAATGCTTGGGGGCGATGCCTTTTAGTTCAGTGTGTCTGGTCTTCTTTCTTTTTCCCTACTCTCAAAACAGGCACATGGGCAAGACATGCTGTTTCCAGATCCCTAAATCTATTACATGTGCAGCATCAAGCCTAATTTCCTCTTGCATGTTCAGAAAGAGAAATACTTGGGAACTGTAGCTAGCTCAGATTATGAGAATGATAGTGTTGGCCTCTTCATAGCTACTCAGAAGTTAAGTCCAGATGTCTTTTGAGGCTTACTCCTTGGAAAGAAGCACAAATCTATCTATTTTGCTTACTCCCAGGTTCACTTTGTTTAAAAATCTCAAGTTCTTTCCATCCCATTTAGGAAGAAACTGGAGAGCGGAGGCAAGTGCTTATTAAACAAACAAACAAACAAAAAGCCGCCACAAAATGAACCATTTGGGTTGGCCAAATTCAATAGGTACACTTACTCTAAGTTCAAAGATCGTGTTGAATCTGCCTACCATGAAATTGAGGTGCCAAGAACAACAACAAATTACAAAATTAGAAATGATAGAATGGCAAAATTAGTACACTGGTCATTATGCAAAAATATAACTTGCCAGCCTCCAAAAACTCATGGGAATGTCAGGTAGAGAAGGTGTCAGAAAATGACGAAGTCAAGATATTGTGGGATTTCCGGATCCAAACTGATAGACACCTTGAACATAACACACCAAACATAGTAGTAATAGAACGAAGAAATGTCCAGATCATTGACATTGCAATTCCAGGGGATGCCAGAGTCGAAAATAAAGAATTGGAAAAACTAACAAAGTACAGAGACCTGGCAATTGAAACATCTCACCTCTGGAAGAAACACACTTCAGTGGTCCCCGTAATCATTGGGGCTTTGGGAACAATATCAAGAAATTTCACACAGTATTATAAGCAGTTGCAGATCTCAGAAACAACACCATCAGAGCTACAAAACCTGCAATATTAGGAACAGCATACATACTGTGCTGATATTTAACAGATACTTAGGTTTGGGTTAAAATTTGTATCAATACCAGTTAATGTTTTAATGATTTTGATTGACTGTTTCTAGTATTTTTGAATAATAATAATAACTGTTGACCCTAATTCAGCAACAGATATGTCTGAATGCCCAAGGACCCAAACTTTTAAGAGCTAAGCACCAAGGCCTGACACTCCATTCAGAACAGTAAAAAGGACACCTTGGAAAACTGATATAACATGTTGTGAAAAGACAGCACTTTATTTACTTTGCTACCATGATATTTTTACTGTCAGAGAGGGAAGAACTGCTTGTGGGATTTTCAGTGCCAGGTACCAAAAAACACTGGTAGGCTTTGGGAGGGAGAAACGGACTGCTCCACTTTAGGGCGTGGTTCCGTTGGTAATAAGAACCACAGTTAAATCAATATAAGCATTATTTAAATCGATTTATAAATTCCCATGTGCATGACACAAAGGGTGAAATTGATTTATTTGGGGTACAAAGTGAGTTATTTTCAACTGGCCAGCAGGGCCTTTTCAAAATACCTGACTTCTAAATCAACTTAATTCAAATAAGTTTGGTGGTTATGAACACTACTGTTGATTTATTTTATGCCTATGTCGAATTTGAGCAGCATTGGTGCAGCAGTTTTTGTACTCCAATTTTTTAAAAAATTATTAGAAAAATGTTTAGTGATGCATTGCTTGGTGTACTGTGATTGTGAACTTTTTTTTGTATTGTTGAGAGTTTATCACTGTGTCACTTCATCAATATGTTCCCAGATGCAGCCACCAATAAGTTGGAACAAGAATCAATTCAAATGGGAAGTGTGAACAGGGCCTTGGTAAAATTTCTCGTGCCAATCTGGTTAAGCACAAATCCCTTTGCCTAGATGAAGAAACTCATCAGTTTCATTTTCCTCCAGATTTTTATCTTTTTAAAAAACCCTCCCAACACGTCAGTTTTTTGTCATGTTTATAATAAATCAAAGAAAATTTCAAGTTTGGGAAATTTGTTATAAAAACAAACCAAATTAAATTCTCAGCCCAGCTCCCAAGTAAACAGACAGAGAATTGCACCTTTCATTTGTTAGTAAAAAGAGAACATGTAAATTCTTTTCCCACTCTTACACAGATTCCCAGTTTTGATCTTTAAAGCCTAACTGATTGCCTTATGAGCCCCTTATAGCGATGCATATCCTGCTTTGAAAGATTCTGAGTGGGCAAACACAAACCAGTCTATTTCTGTTCCATGTCACCTTTGCACTATTCATCTCTAAGTATTGGTTCCTTGACATTTAGTCCAGTCGTGTCTGACTCTAGCAGGCGGTGCTCATCCCCGTTTCCATGCCGTAGAGCCAGCGTTTGTCCGAAGACAGTTGTGGTCATGTGGCCAGCACGACTAGACACGGAACACCGTTACCTTCCCACCGAGGTGGTACCTATTTATCTACTTGCATTTGCATGCTTTCGAACTGCTAGGTTGGCAGGAGCTGGGAGAAGCGACGGGAGCTCACTCTGTCGTGTGGATTCGATCTTACGACTGCTGGTCTTCTGACCCTGCAGCACAGAGGCTTCTGCGGTTTAACCCACAGCGTCCCCACGTCCCCATATCTCTAAGTATATTTGGATTCAATTCTGCACTGACCTGCGTTGGGGTGGGGGGAAGGATATGCATGAAAATTCACATTAAAAAATGCTGTAAAGCATATTATCCCCTCTGCAAAGTAGAATTTATAAACCTTTTCCCTAGTTTTATGAACTATGTTGGAACATTTGAGAAGTGCAGAAGAGGGTGGATACCTAACTAGGTTCCGATCCTCACATTAGTTCCCCCAAAAAAGGAGAGTAGGTCACTTCATATTGGAATGTGCAATGACTGTGTTCTTTGAATGCCCTTGCTTAAGTGCCTCTACTTTTGGAACTGAAGTTGCAAGGCAGGGCCCTCCAGGCCTTGTTGGTGGTTCCTCATCATTGCCAAACTTGCTCCCAAAGAAAGTGGGAATTTCCTGATGCCACATAATAATATGAAAACTGCTTAGGTCTCTAGCTGTGGAGCCAGAGGTTGGGAGTTTGATTCCCCACTGTGTCTCCTTGACAGGGGCGGGACTCAATGATTCACAGAGTCCCTTCTAGCTTTGCAGTTCTATTATTATTATTATTATTATTATTATTATTATTATTATTATTATTATTATTATTATTATTATTATTATTATTATTATTATTATTATTATTATTATTATTATTATTATTATTATTATTATTATTATTATCTACATTTACTGTTGTGTAATTTAAGAAGTAATCACTAAGAGTCTTTGTGTACAAGAAAATTTGTCTCAGCTTTCAAGAAGATCTTGTGCTGCAAGTTACTTGCCACAATGAAGCCAAACGCACACAATTATTTTCCCTCAAAATAGTAATGGTACAAAGGAAGATGACAAAAATCTCAACTAAATTTAATCATGCTTCAAAACATTATCACACATCCCCTTACTGATTACTCACCAGCTGACAATATTGTTCTTTCACAGAGACAAATGGGTTGAAACAAACCTGGCCTTGTGTCAGGAAACAGTCTATTCATATTCACAGACTGTCAACGCCATTCAAAAATTACAGCTTCTCAAAACACGCATCTCTTCTAAGCATGCTTTAAACTCTCTAATGTTTCAGGTGATACCTCATGAGTTTGGACTCCAATCGGGCTGTGCACTGCTCTGTTGATTAGGACTGGAGGCCAGTTCAGCTTTTAAACTAGACCCTGAGTCTGTCTGAAGAGATTTGGACTCCATTTGATAGGGTCTAATCCAGTCTGGAAATCCCCTCCTTCTTATAAAGCATTCTTAAAAGCATTTACACCCAATTGAGTGCTCAGTCTTGTGCATTCAGCAGCGTTTGTTTTCTCACTGTCTCCCTAGCACAGGCAGCACCTTCCCAGTCCTCTTAGAAAATCTCCCATTTTAGAGTTGAAGAACGGTACCAAAGAAGAATCATTTTTAAAAGAATGAGCGAAGAGGGTGGGTGAAGTATTGCTTTGAAAGACAGCACAGTAGACAGTGGTCTGCCAGGCAGCAGACAAGGCAAAGGGCAGAGCAGGAGAGGTAGAATAAATGTTATTGCCTAAAACACGCAAAGACTCTCACAAAATAAACAAATTGTGCTGCTCGAGCAAATTAGGAAGACAAAGAGTGGATTAGGCAGAAGGCTACCGGAGTCATACTGACAAGCTAAAAAGTTAGGTGATGACTCAGATGAAGTTCAGACAACAATCAACACAAGCAGGACTATGTTCTCAAAGTTCTCTCAATCTGAATGCTAAGTTTGGTCAAATAATGATAAAGAGCTATGTGAGAAAACTGAATATAAGACTTTAGGGACCTCATACAATCCCTCTCCATGCACTGATTGAAGAGTGGAGGCAAGATTATTTCCTCAGATGGCATGTTAGACCTGGCAGTGAGCAAAGCCAGCTCCTCACTTGATTACACCACCTTGTTGGAGACACATTGACTTTTCCTTGGTCATTTTAGGTGTCTGAATCTCCTGACCAGTCCAAAACACTCTGAACCCCTTTGCCGTGTCTCAGAACTGAATCTGTCTATTCCACTTCAATTCAGACCTCACACAAATCAGTCCAAACCCGGTAGATTTAGTTCAAAATTCAGGATTTGGCTGAAGCCAAAGCACAGCCGTAGTTCCAACAGTGAAATAGGTATCCATGCTGTGATCACTATTATGACATTTTGTAGGTTTGCCATTGTTCAGTCATATGATGTACCTCAGATGGCTGCCCCTTCATGTCTACCTTGATGGAGCCACTTTGTTCACAGCTAAAACCTTTCCAGAAGAGGGCATAATTTTTTCATGGTTGGTCAGGTTTGCCTGGTACATTGACAGATGTGTGTGCTGCAGTGGTAAGGTATGAATGTGGGATCTTGTGGGTGGGTTGGATCCGGGTTGGGAAACACACTTCTGGACTGAGACATCCATCAGAGCTCTCCATGATTCTCTATCTGATGCTGCAGGTGACTTTGGTGCTACCCACCCATTATCCCTCTCTAATGCCCAGGAGCCTGTCTTCTTAGTGAAGGAGAGCCTACAGTTTCTTCCAACACTGGATCACCTGCCTAGCCTTCATGGTGCTGGTGTTCCCATGTTCATGGAGAATTGCTGATACATTTGCATAGGCAGGAGCCCTGGAAGTACACCAGATTTGGGACTTCTTTGGTGGTCCTGTCTGGCCTCACACCTCTGATGGTCAGGCTGCCTGTCAGTCCCACCTAAACTACACTTAAGCTATCCTTCCACTTGTGGTGTCCTTCTTAGAATATTTCTCCTGCCAGGAGGAAATGCAACATGAAGTCCAACCCTACAAAGTGAGGGGCTGTTTCCCTTCCCTCTCTCCCTTTGGAAGAAAGCTGTCTGGAAGCACCCTTGGGAAGAAGGTGGTAATCTGGCAGACTAGTGATTGGATAAATTCATCAAAAGTTTGATTAATGCAAACTTCTTTTCCATGCCTACTCGTACTCATTTAAGTGGACAGACTGCTTTTACACAGTATTGTATACCACACTTAATCTTTCTCTCTCTGCTACTCAACAAAAAACAGAGGACCAAAAATGTTTTCTATGAGTGCACAAGCTACTGTGCCAGTGGAGTTTCCTTCTGCTGGTCACATGTCAGGCTCCTTCCAGCCAACTCCTATCTTTTATGGCAGTTTTGGGATTGCTCTGTGAGATGTTATTTCTGTTATTGTGAACCATTTAGAGCTCCATTTGGGTTTGTAGCCAACATGAACATCTTTTTTTCAGTAATGTATACAGTTTATTAAAGTACAGAATAGGCATCTGCAACCAGGTGGCCAATGTTACCTGTGTCATAAAACATTTCATTTACTTAACATCCCTCAAATATTCTTGTGTTATTTGCTTTGGCTAATCTTTATCCACTTTAGAAATAAATCATCGTAGAATCATAAATCTTGAAATGATTCTGAAAGCTTGGCAGAGAAAACCATTTTCCTTTTTCACACAAACAAGCAATATTAAATGTTCACCTGCTCTGTCTGTGTGATGGCAGTGATGAATTCCCTGCTTCGTGGAACACCAAATCCGCTTTCGATTGAAGGATTACTTCATAAAATGATGCTGGTTTTGATCTCTAGGACTCCAGGTTCCCAAATGCTTTTCAAATCATCATATTAATTTCTGATTTGATGAACATATGGCACCATATCTTTCTTCACCGCAGTTTATGCCCACACAGAAAAAAAAAGTGCACTCCACACAATCATCCGACAGCATGTCTCAAATATGGTCCTTAGCACTACAGCTTGTCCAGTTTTTCCTCAGTTGCCAGCCCCAGTCCATGCTATGGTCTCTGACTGCCCAATGCCAGCGCCGGCAGCACATAGACACATGAGCACAGGAGCTGGTCAAAGAGTGAGGCTCAGCACACACTCCATGCCACTTCTGCTTTGACCCTCCAACTCCTGAAATTTATGAGGCCACAAATTAAATTATAGAAAGCATTAGCTCTACCACAATGTGACCTCTCTTTTTTACCTGTCTCCCCTTTTGAAGCCACTCTCATTCCACAAGCCTGAAAGAACACAGGAAGGCTCCTGTTCCACATTGCCTTTGAATGGATAAACTCCTATTAAAGACTGAGGGGTCTTCAAGAGTTTGTTCTTAGCTACGTGTGCATTATGTGACCCTCAAGTGGTGTCTGACTTCTAGTCGTCCTAATAAGATTTTCAAGGTGTGTGAGATATTTAAGGAGTGATTTTAGTGCTACCACTCCCACAGTGGCCACACAGGATTTGAACCCAGGTTTATCACTCTATTTACTACACAGAATGATAAACCGGCTTTTGCTATAATATAAACGTTGACTATAAACTTTAGTTTTGTATTTTCCCGGATTCTTCCCTAGCTGTGATGGTTGTGGACATCCGATTGGCCTGTAATGCTCCGGTAGCTTCCCTAATCTATTGATCTCTTCAGAAATAGCTCACAGCAAGGCATTAAAATATACCTCAGCACAAAGTTTATTGGGAAGTTATCCCCAGCTCTTTAGTCTTTTACTCTCACAAACTGTCATGTTCAAAAGCTTTGCTGTAGCATGACACTATGGCTCGTGTTATATTTTTGTCATTTCATACGGGGATAATATTTCTAAACTAGTGATTTCTTTGGCTGTTTCTTGAGGAGAAAAATAGCTTTAAAAATTGAAGCAATCCTTAATGTTGTGAGACACCAGACATTTACCCCTGACATAGATTACCAGGAGCTTGGAGAAAATTAATGCATCCCTCAGGCTAGGAGGAAAACTACTACACAGCACTGATCCAGTTCACAAGTTATACTGTTAATGGATGACAGCTGGGGATTGGAAAGAAATTCTTGGGATTTGCATTTTTTGTATCGAAATCTACATTTCACACCTCCCAAGGCTGCTAGAGGGATGGAATGCATCTTGCTTTGGAAACCCATACATTTGCAAGGTTTGCAGTGTATTACAAAATAACACAAAAGCATGGATGCATTTTCTTTTTAATAAAATGTGCACAACCAACAGTGCATACATTTGGAAAGGTGCACTTCAAGTAGTCCGTGAAGGGTAATTTAGAAAAGGAATATACAAAAATATGTACATTAGAAAAATGGGTATAAAAATTGTATATATTTGAGGGGGAGGGGACAGTAAAATACATGTGAATCTCCAGACGAATAAAGGTAGTCTAGCAACCCAGTATGGAATCAGGATGGAACCAAAATGCTAATAGAATATTGAGAATCTTAGCATGAATGATACCCACATCCCTAATTGTAGCTGGAAACCAAATTGTTTCTGTTTTTCAAATCTACCTCAGTTTTGCCTGCTTTACTTGCTCCCACCTATCTGGGGCATTTAGGGACACATCACAGATAACAAAGAACTGGTGGAAAAGATTCAGCCAGTAATCCCATGTTGTCCTACAGAGAAATAGTTCTTGTAAAGAGACAACATAGCATGATGGGACTTTTGTCCTCCCCAGGAGTGCAGGGGACTGTGAGCTGAGCAAATAGTTGAAGTCACTTCAACCTTCTCTGCTTATACAGAAACTGTGTGCGTGCGTGTGTGTTTGTGTAGGGAGTTCTATACAGCGCATGCTGGAATCTACAAGATAATATACATGGAATAAGTGGCTGTTTGACTCCATGGCTTAAGATCAAGTCTCAAAAATGCTTGTAAAAAATGAAGAAAAGCTGTCAGATGATCAGTCCAATCCATACGGAAACTCCTCCATACCACAGCACAAACCTCTGAGAGCTGTAGTGGATGAATGCTTAGTGTTGGCTTGGGATTTGGGATATCCAGATTCAGGATCCCACTGAGCTATGACATGCACTGGGTGCCAATCATTCTCTGAGGATGCTGTGAGGATGACGTGAGGAAGAAGAATACTGTATTTGCTACCTTGACCATGCTTGAGGAAAGGCAGAATATAAATCAAGGGGCTAATTAATAAGAGAATCTTGCAAGCAGGATCTTACAATTCTCTGAGCATCTCTGCAACCGAAAACTGGCCAGTCACTGCATATAGGGATCATACCTATCCCCAAATTCACAATCAAGCAGTCCTGGGCCACTTTTGTTGCAACTTGGATAGTGATGCTAATGAAGAAATATCACCCTTCCCCTTTAATCCCCAACTAAGGATCTGCAGTCTAGTGGTATAGTCACTAAATCTTATGTGTCACCACTGAATCACTGAAATGACATTTCCAGGGGTTGTAGATGAGAATGAATACATGGAGGAGGTTGTGGGGCTAAGCAAGCTATCCCTGGCCACCACCAGGACCTGCTGTCTATCATCACTGTGCAGCCCTGTGTGCAATACCGTTACTACCATGCTCCCCAAATGAATATCTCTTTGAGGTGTGTTAGAGTAAGATGTGTATCTGTACACATAGCAAACATCCACAAGCAGGGAATAATGCTGATCTTTCATGGTATGTCCTTGTACAGTTCAATGGGGCTTTCTCCAACTAGGAATGTACAGGATTGCAGACTCAGTGAATTTGATGGCTTAACAGGGATTCCTTGACAAGTATCTGTGATCTACGTCCATCAACTTATTCACTGTTTGATACTGATCACTGCCACATTTTGGATTTCAGCTCTGTGTTTTATATGTAACACTTCTTCACCATTTTCCATACAGTTTTATACTCACACCTCTTAAGTATTTTCAATTTTATTTGGGCAATGAAGGAGAAAATGAGGCAACCACATTTGAAGGAATAGAAATGTCCAATGGAAGTGAATAGTTAATTAAAGCAAACAGACAGACTTTTATTTCTATTAAGCACAAATTAAACTGCAATAATAATTCACTATGAAAATAAACAAACAAATATCCAAATCCTTAGGCTCAGAATATAGCTGACTTTGTGGCTTGTCCCAGTCTGCATTCACTAAAAGAAGTTATTTTTATTTTAGCGTCTTCAAATTGTCATTGATTTTTCTAATCTAATTTAATTCCTGATGTAGTTAAAATCAAATCTGCTGAGCCATCCATCTGCAAATCAACCTGACTTTACAAGGCAACTTTGCTGTCCACCTACAAATCATTTTGACCTGACTCTGGAAATTAGAGACAGGCCTCATTTTGAGGAGGAAAGAAAAGTGATTCCTAACAGTGAAAGCCTATATGTGGCTACTTAGAAGTAAGCCTCATTGAATTGAATAGGATTTACTTTTAGATAAGTGTGTAAGAATTTGTGGCTTCCACCACATAGCCATCTCAGCCTACATTACAGTGTTGCTTGACATGTTCCTTCAACCATAGAGATCCTATAACAGATTGGACTTGACTTAAAGCTTGATTAATCAGATCAGTCTGAATCACTTTTTCTCTTCTGAAAGCTCTTCAGCTAAGGAAATGATTTATTTCATGGAAAGTTTTACGTGATGTAAGTCTTAGACCAGATCCTGTGGAACATTGTGGTGAGCTCATAGTTCAAGATGGTGGTTGAGACTGTGCCTTCCTTGAAACATTGAGATATATAAAGATGGACACATCAGTGCTCATTGTGCAGGGTGAAGTGGGTGATGGAGGAAAGAACATTGAATGTGTCAAGATCTATGAACACAAGCTGTGATCCTACAAGCATATATGTAAAACTTGCAGAAGAACTTCTCTCTTGGTGGCCCAAGATGAATTATATTGGTGACACTGGTGAAAGTGGAAGAACAGATTTTCTTCTGGTCCCTAAGAGTTTACATGTCAGCAGATGGCATGGGAGATCTGAAGATGGAGTAAAGCATTGGGACCCTAATCTGACAGGAGGATAGCCCCCCCCCTTTCTGAGAGTCTGAGAAGCAGCTTTAGCAATGCCATGTGATTCCATGTGAGAGAGTGGCTGGCAACTCCAGGGATGCTCACTGCTGTTTACCCTTTGGTAAAGACTGCCTGGGAAAAGAGGATGAGAAATCCCAGTTTGCAGCAGAGTGGACTTTGTGGCCTAAGATCCAGCACTATAAGGTGTTTAAATTCAGCACTGTAAGGATTGTCTTCCCTCTCCTGTTGCAGTCCTGCTTGGTGAAAAAGCAGGAGCTTCCAGAGGATTTCTGGGCACTTCAGTAGATTTTGGAGTGTATGGAATGTTGCAGGCAGTGGTGTATTGGAGCCAAGGCTCATAAGGTTGAAGTTCTTGGCCTATCTGGGTAGCAGGGATTGTGCCATATTCTGCCACCCCCTCAGACTTCATTGTTCCCTCTGAGCTGGACTACAATCTTCATGGTAGTTGGAAGAGAAATAGACTGATTTCCCCAGGGACAGGATTTCATTGCAAGTTATACTTGTCATAATGCAAAGTATATGGGAGCAGTTTGATCCTGAATTAGAAATTAAGAGCCATTAACCTGACAAAAGACTGACTCCTTACTTCTTGATATGGACCAATCCAGCTGCTTGCTAATTTGAACTCTCCTGGTGGTGGGGTGGGGGCACAGGCTATGGGAACTGTCATGATGAGCACCTGTGTTTCCACCACTGATACGCTACACCACCAGTTGTAGAAAGGAGAGGAGGCTGTTGACTCTGGTGGCAACAGTGAGATCCAACAGAATATACTGTTGAATTCTAGCCTATAACTTTTACTATGCTTTTTTTGAAACTGTTTTGATTATTGCCTATGTTTTCATCATTCATATGGCAATGTTTAACCTTTTCTTTATTGGAATACCTCAGTCCACACATACTGTATGTCCGATTCCTCAATACTAGTGGCAAATAAAATATTGTGTTGTCATGTATTGTTGATGTACCTTTAATGTCAGCCCTGGGAATTCAATAAAATTGCGTTAGCCATTAAAAAACAACAACCCTCCAGGCCCACTAATTGGGAGAAGAAAAAGAGCTAAAAGCTAGTCTTCTGTTTCACCCCACCATGGCACCCAGCCTCCCTGTTAACCTCGCAGGAAAAGATCGCACACATGAAAAGGAAAAACAAAAGCAAAAAGCAAAAAACACAAAGAGCACTCTCTTACCTGCAGTGTCATTTCCTTAACCTCTGTGGAGGCAAGTGGCATGTGTACTGCGTATTGGAGCTGCAAACGGCAAAGCCTAAAGTACTTTCCAAATTGTGCAGAAACATTCAATCAATAGCTTTAAAGTGCCGCCTTCCTTTTATTTTTCATTTTATTGGACAAGGAGCATCTATGTCAAGAAATTCTGGAAAGACATTGCCATGAAGAGCTGACATTTACTGAACAAACGATAGAGCTAGCCAGCTGGAACACCTTCACGTCAACACTAAGGACAAGTGCAGAGTATTCTGGCACTGTGACAGAAATCAGCTCTGACAGGGTAGATTTTTCCTCTAGGTTCTTGCCCTGTCACTGCTTTTCTTGAGCTAGGAAACATCCTTTCCAGAAGACCACTCCTAATGGAAAATAATTCTATTATTGGAATACGTGCCTGTCTGTATTGTATATATTTCAAAGTGTGTGTGCACATATACACAAGGCATGTTGTACATAAAATTTCCTGCACCATGGGAGGTAAGCGTATGTAACTCAAAGTCTTTTACCTGCAGCCACTGTTGCATATGAGTGGCTTCTACCAGAAAAGACAATCAAAAGTTCCATTGCATGCATATGCAGAAACACAATGCATATATATGTAGTTGTTGTTGTTGTTTAGTCGTTAAGTCGTGTCCGACTCTTCGTGACCCCATGGACCAAAGCACGCCAGGCCCTCCTGTCTTCCACTGCCTCCCGGAGTTTGGTCAAATTCATGTTGGTAGCTTCGATGACACTGTCCAACCATCTCGTCCTCTGTCGTCCCCTTCTCCTCTTGCCTTCACACTTTCCCAACATCAGGGGCTTTTCCAGGGAGTCTTCTCTTCTCATGGGATGGCCAAAGTATTGGAGCCTCAGCTTCAGGATCTGTCCTTCCAGTGAGCACTCAGGGTTGATTTCCTTCAGAATGGAGCATATATATGTATATTGTGCTAAATGCAAACAGAGCTTGTGCGGCTGAGTTTTATATTTGTTAAATTTCTGATGGGGGCAAGCATGGGGAACTTGTTCTCTTTCCCAGTGGCCATGTTCCTCAGGGATAGTCTGCTAAAGGCAATGACTGGAGTGAATGAGTCTGGAGCCAAACATTGGTGGAGACAGAAGCAAACGTAAGCAGATATTCCACCATTTTTCTGATATCCCTTATCTCTTTCCTCCTGCCCAATGGGCTTCCTGGAGATGTATTAAAGTAACATAAACTTTGGAAACTCCACTTCAGGAGGAGCATCTATGGGTTTCTCAGAGGAAGTGGACTTGTCCATGACAGCTCACATTAAAATATAGCAGTTAGTCTTTAAGGTGCCACAATGTTTTTGTTCTTTATTTGTTAATTTTCTTTTGTTTATAACTAAGACTTGAACATGGATTGCTAAAATGACCGTGGACTGTGGCTCCCCAAATCCCTGCCTATTATTGTTGTTGCTGACTGAGGCTTCAGGGTGTTAAAGTCCAAAATCTGGGGACTTGAAACCCCGATCATATTTCTGCTCATGCAAACAGATGTCCCCCACCTCTCCTTTCCCTGCACCTCTGCCATCCTCCAAGTGTTCCAGGGTGCCCTCCCCTCAGCTTCAGGAGCTGATGTAGGAGCATACCTGGGGCTGTAGAGGGTAGGAAGTTCATTCCTCAGTGGTGTTTATTCTGGACACAGACATATTTGTCCTCCACGGATGTTTTATCAAATCAGTGAGAAAATGCTGGCTCAAAACATTCTGTTGCTTAAAACAAAGTCCAAGTTCCCCCCTCTCATTGCTTTTAAAAGAATCTTTTGGCCTTTCAGGCACAAACTACTGTCTTACCTTGAGATGGGCAAGAACCAAAAATTGAACCAGGAAATTCGTGGAACATCACTGGTTCATTGATTTGGTTTGGGTTCATCTGAACTGGAGAACCCAAACTGTCCCAAACTACAAACTTTTTAAGTGTTTCCCTGAACTTCTTGGTTTGTTCCCCCCCCCCTCCACAGCTTGCTCTCACCCCCTTCCCACTGCCCCTGTAGCTTCCCTATCTTTTGCTGCCTCTGCCACCACCACCGCCATCTTGAGAGGCTGTCCAGCCAGCTCCCGCAGGCCAGGCTGACTCTCAAAAAAAATTTACATATTTTTTTTTTTGAGGATGGGCAGCTGAGCCTGCCGGAGCTGACCAGGCTGCCTCTCAAAATAAATAAATGGACTGCCTCTCAGATCAGCTGAGAAACAGGTGTATACACAGATGCAGCCCTAGGCTCTAAATATATATATTTAGAGACTGGGGCTGCCTCTGTGCATGCACCTGTTTCTCATTTATTTATTTATTTGAGAGGCAGCCCGGCTAGCTCCCATAGGTCGGGCTGCCTCTCAAATAAAAAAAAAAGTCTGAAACCCAAACTTCACAAAACTTTGAGATTCGTGGTTTGTTCGGTAAAAGTTCAAAAATTCATGGGCCATAGTTTGTGGACGTAGTTCAATCATAAACCAAGACGAACCACCATTTTACTGTTTCGTGCCCATCTCTAGTCTTGCTATCTCTGTCTTCTTGTTCATGTACCGTCCTGAGGCAATTTACTTCGCTCACCTGCATGGGAAACCCAGCTGTCCAAGAAATAAGTTATTTTAAATTAAAATGGATTATGCATCATGTGGTATTAAGCATGGCAGACTATGTCAGCCTCAGCCTCTCTCTTACAGGACTGTTGTAAGAATGAAACTAATCATTACACACAGCCAATGCTTAAGATGTGCTATATGCTATAAAAATGCTAAGTACTGTGCTTTACATTAGAAGCCTCTTGGCCCCAAATCTCATGCATAGAGATTGACTTGGTTTCATGCACTGTGTAACAGTAGTGACCTTGGTGTCAGCTAATCCGTGTGTGTGTGTGTGTGTGTGTGTGTGTGTGTGTAGTCCGTTAATGCAAATGTATAGATAAGAAGTTTCTCCAATTTTGAGTGGATTGTTGGGAAGGATGACAAGTACTACTGAGCAATGAAACTCAACAAGTGTGTTGATGGGCTTTGCTCTTCCCAGTGCAAAGAGATACCAAAGCAGAGGCAGATTCATCTTTCTTTCATTCTTTTTAAAAAATATATGCTTACTTTTTCCCATGCTTTACAATCTGGGAGGCATGTTGAAAAATGCATTAAGTGCAGATTTAAAATGTTATTACAAAGCACGACATAGAAATCATAGAAGTATTAGGTACAATAGCTCAAGACTGACAAAAGAGAACTATTTAAATTTTAAGCAAGCTACACTGCAGCTGTATAAGTGGTTTCTTTCCCCAGGATCATTTGGATCAAACCGGAAAGGTTAAAGATTTTAAATATTTAGCAAGATGTACCTTTTAACCTTCATACCTCTTGGGAGGAAATCTAAACTCTACCCAAATCATTAAATTAATCCTCGGTGGCCTCTGTAAAATCAAAATTTCATTTCTTTAGCATGCAAATGACGGCATTAATGTTTGAAAATATAACAGCACCAAAGCTCTTCCGTCTGTCTAATTGGTGTTCTGGCCTGAAATCTTTAACACAACTTTGGCATATGGATACAAAATCTGACGCTAAGAAACCTGAAATCTAGCTGTGAGATTGCAAAAGGTTGAGATGCACTGTGATTTGTTTTTCCAAAAAGGCTCTTAGATCTGCATTTTGTGGACTAGATAATACATGAGATGAATACCAAAATGCAGTGATTCAATAAGAGAGAGTTAAAAGACCTCTGATTTATGAGTCTTTTCAGTCACATGGTTAGCAGTATTATGTCCCTCCAAATTCTGTTGACCTCATCTCTTCCCTGGACATGGTTCACCAGCGAGTGATTCACAAACATGAACCAGCAGTTTTTGCCTGTTTATGGAAGCAGTCTTATTGGATCAGAACAATCCCTTTAGTCTAGACTGTTGACTCTGCAACTGGTCAGTACAGTATTATACATTAGCTTTACAGGGGGAGTAACTGGCATAAGAATTCTATTTATCCCACGTATTCCAGCTAGGGGTGTGAACCTTGTAGCCTCTTGCTCTCACTGAGAAAACAAGAAAGAAAATCTTTCTTTTCTCCTTTCAGGGAGATTTTTCTGTGTCAGATTATTATTGTTTTTTTAACCTCAAGAAAGCTCCCAGGAAACCTTGCTGGATTTCTCAGACGTTTCAAGATCATTTTCTTCTGGGGGGAAAATGTAGGTTGCAAAGGATTGTTAAAATTCTTGCACAGAACTGCATCTTTCCTGCATAGGATTCACCAGAAAGGGTGTTGAGCTGCACAGAATTTGGCAGTGTTCTGTACAGTACAACAGGCAGAAAACAAAACAAATAAAGAGGGAAAAACGAGCACATGGTCTTCTGTTTGTGAAAGGTCAGGACATCTCACTGCTGCAGAAGAAGGTCCTGGCAGAGAGTCTCAGCATGATGAGAAACAGAACATCACAAAGATTAATGAATTTCTGAATATTTGTCACTTCCGTAATTCCAGACAACAGCAACAACAACAGCAACAAAAACAACACGTGCTATACTAAGTAATGAGTACTCACAAGTATTTTACCACTGCCTTCTTCTGGGGGCTCCCTGGGACTGTACAGCTTGCCCAAGGCCACACAGGCTGACTCTTCTCCCAGAAGACACAGTGGGGAATTGAACTCCCAATCTCTGGCTCCGCAGCCAGGTACCTAACTCACTGAGCTATCCAGTCATCTACTAATAGTTAAACAGTCACTGTTAAGATAATCATCAGCCTTCAGATTTCTGTGCCCCTCAGCTTGACTTGCCTCCCTCTACTCTAGCATGCATCTAGATCCCTCTCAACAGATACAACCTTCTATGAATCTGATCGAGGAAAGGAGCTATTTTATTCATGCCCTGCTTGTGGGGTTGCCAGAGGCCTTGTGCTGAACAAGATATAAGCAGGAGAACCAGACAGATCCTCAGCAGGGCTAGTCTCCCCTGTGGCAAAATGAGGCAGCCTACTCATTCAGCAAATGCTGGGGAGCAGTGATAATATCCTGAAGGACAGAAAACTTCCCTGTATCTTCCCAGTGTCATCCAGGCTATCCTGCACTCCATATGTTAGTTTGCTCATCTTCACTGTGGTATCCCATTGACATTGGGGAAGTGAAATTCAGCTATCAGTTTGATGAGCTCTTCCACACAGAATGAGGGACACCATCTCTCCTTTGCTTTAGGCAGTAAAGCTTCTTGGCCTGGGGTTCACCCTACCTACTGATCCACTCAGACTCTTCCTCATCAGTTCTTGCAGTCACACTAGGAGTATCCAGGAGTTATGCTTGAACTGTGGAGGAGTGGTGATGTGAGGATGCTTGTAAACCTTACCACCAAGTCTTCATTTCACCTAATAAAGCAGGGCTTCTGATCTCCAGAGCACCGTAAGCACATTCAGTTCTACTCACTGCCCAGTCTCCTTGCAGACCATTGCATTAAATATATGAAGGTCTTGCCGACTTCTATGTGGGATAGGAATGGGTAGGGCTTTCATACTGCCCTTCCCCATTTAGCCCTCCACAATAGCAAGCATAATGTATGAGTAGACAACAGTAATTCTACACTTGTAGGTAGTAGAACATGACGTTTTAGCTACTTGTTACATTATGAAAGTGAATTGCCTCTCCAATATGGTATTCAATACTTCAGAAAACATCTGGTTTATCAATGTGAGCTACTGTGCTTCTGTATCCATGATTCAAAATGCCAGGAAATGGCCTGATATTGCTGTACAATATTGTGCCCGCATTCCCAAGAGGAAAAAAAGATGCCACGTTTTACATAGCAATGGGCAGCCTGAATGTTGATTATATCAAGCGCAGCAGTCAAGATGGTCTACACCAGCCATTCTCAACCTTTTTTGGCCAGGGCCATAAACACAATATGAAAGAAATATAGGCTGAATCAAAATTGTATAAGTTGCATAATGAACCTTACAAGGTGGTGTGTGAAGAATTGTTTCCAGTCTGTGGCCCCCTTCAAATGTTTCAGGGCATATGGTCCCTTGTTGAGAATGGCTGCTCTACAGGTGACCCTCTTGTGCTCACTACCATTCAGAAAGTGACACCAAGCAAGGGATAATCCCAGAACCCGACTCCCTTTTTCATCAGTTAAACACTTCTCACCCAAACACAAAGCAATTGTCAGAGCTGTTTTTTGACAACTGTGGATGGTAGTATAATTTTTTTGTTTCAGTTGCCCCCATTTTTAGAATTGCCTTGTGGAATGTTGATTTGCGCTGCTGCATAATAACACAGTCGCACTACTGTGCAACTATAATAATACAGCAATTACTGCTATAACAACTCCAAGCATGAAAAAGTTGGAAGGAATGCTGGCTGTTTGAAAGTAGACTTTTCTTGTTAATGAAAATGATTGAAATTGCTTGACTGGTCTATTGAGGAATTAGAAAGCACATATTCAGTCACTTTGTCTTTTTAAGACAGTTTGCCATTATTAGCAGACACAGATCAATGAGCCTTACAGAAAAATTCCATCTACTGTACTTCTGGCACCTACCAAGAGAATTTTTGTTAACCTCATATTTTCTATGGCAAAATGAGTACCTCTTAATGATTTTTTTTCCCTGCCAGTAGATAGGAAAGAAAATAAACAGTGGAGGGGAAAAAAAAGGATGGCATGTCAAGGAGCTTCAATCACAATAATTGGAAGTAGGGGGGCAAATAACCTTGGAAAACATCTCAATGTAAACAAGATGTTGACTCTCAGGTAGGCAGAATGATTCATCCTCCATGATTCACTTTCCTCCAAGCAACTATTTACATTGTTAAGTATTTACTATGAGCATCTTGTTTCTCTTCAAATTAAAATCCTATTTGTGACCTGAACATACAGAGCAGATGTGTAGAAGTTGTAGCTTTCCAGCAGTAACAACTCCCATCAACCTGATCATTGGTCATGTTAGCTGGGGCTAATAGGAACTGGAGTTCAATAACACCTGGAGGACTATTGATTCCCTTCCTATGATAGAGAGCATATGAAGATGACCTAACTTTGAATCAGAACCTGCAGCTTTCTGACCCAGTGTCATCTACTTGGACAGAGATGGACAGAGATTCTCCAGGGTCCTGGCTTGACAGAGGTTCAACAAGGCCTTTTCAACTGAGATCATGTCAGAATTTCACCTCAAATTTTGGACTTTATGTTCTTTTATATTGTTCAGTGGCCTAGGTATCTGGCTGTGGAACCAGAGGTAAGGACAGCTGTCCTCTGACCTGAATTCTTTCATATGTAGATATACCCAGGAAAGAGCTCACCTATACAGACTGTGAAGTGTTAGATCAAAGCCCTTTTGATCTGCCTTTTGGCCAGGAGATCAGAAATAAACAAAGGGCTGAAAACTAAGTACTGAGGCAAGAGCCTAACAAAAGGGAAGTTAGTGGACTCCTGCCTGCCCAACAAGAGAGATGTGACCACTGCAGATGATTGTTTCTCCAGTTGGCACTTACTTAGGTGTTGTGGCTTGATTCTCCGGTTTACACACAAATTCTAGACCACGTGTGGGCAGTTTTGGGAGGACTGTCGGCTAAACGTTCACTTGCCAGTACCTGCCACAGACTTCACTAGACCTGGAAGTGGGCCAAAATGGCCAAAATGTGCCTTTTGTTAAAAATGAAAACTGGAAGTGACTACATATCCACTCCCAGGTTTGATGAAGGGGCTGGAGGAACTGCAAAAACTGCTGTTCCTGGAGGCCTGCAGAGGTAGAAATGACACATTCCACGTAAAGAAAAAAGAGAAAGAAAAACTCACCAGAGGTCTGTAAAATGGCCTGGTAAGAGGCTAGCTGGCACTCAGAGGCTGGCCTTTGCCCACCCTTGATCTACACACTGCACACAATCTCTTCCTCCTCCACATAACTCTCTGCAATCATTGTGGTGGCTGCTGGATGATATCCCAGCACATGTGATGGGACAATGCTTATTGACTCCAAATGGGAGCCTGGCCACTGTGCACAGGCTGTTTCTGTGTGCCAGCTGTTTCTCTACTGAGACACTGCCACAGCAGAAATGTCAACCACCGCCCTTTGCCAGAGACCATATCTGAGCCAAGCTGGGGAACTGGGCCAGCTGCTTCCTAGCTGTGTCATTTGCAAGGCTGCCCGAAGTAGGGAGGGAGTAAGAGGCCCCTTGTGGTTGGCCACCCCTCTTGTTCTCCTTCCTAAATTGGATGCCTCGCTTGGCTTCATGCAAAGTGACCCCAGTTTATTGCAAAGAGCTACAAATTTCTTATCTTTTCAACAACCTTAATAGGTGGGGAGAATTGAGGTTATCATACTTTGGGCACATAATAAGAATACAAGACTCAATAGAAAAGGAAATAATGCTGGGAAAAATTGAAGGCAGCAGGACAAGAAGAGGCCCTAATATGAGATGAATTGACTCAATAAAGGAAGGCACAGCTTTGAGTTTGAAAGACCTGAGCAGCACTGTTAGCAACAGGAATTTTTAGAGGCACATAGCAATAACAATTCAGAGCCAATTTCTGGCTAAGACTACTCCTTACAATTTCTGGCTAAGACTACTTGTTACACTGTCCTATGGAAATTCATTAGACTCCAGAAGCCCACTGCAAATATGGTGTTTGAAGTGTGTGTGTGTGTGTGTGTGTGTGTGTGTGTGTGTGTGTGTGTGTGTGTGTGTGTATGTGTGTGTGTGTGTGTGTGTACATTTGGAGCATTCTGTTGATGCACATCAACAGTTCAGTTTTAAGTGCATTTTGACAACTGAGCTTTCTTGTAGCCGTGAGCTTGAGCCTAACATTGTAAGACAAGTTTCACAACTTGTCAGACAATGAGACAAAATCCTACAGGGCATTATTCAGCAGAAACTGGCCTCTGGCTACAGAAGATGCAACAACATTTGAGAGGAGATTGCTTTTTCTTTTCTTTTCCTTTTTCTTCTTATGTATTTCGGCTGCAACTCTCTCCCACAATTGACTTGTACAGTGAGAAGAGTAGGGCTTATGTTGGAGGCCTCCTATAGTTGACATTGTAGCCCACCATATCCTTAGGTCCTGGGGAAGGTAAGAATGTCTCAAAACTGGCCATTATGGAAGACAGTTGTAATTGAATCATACATTGGTTTAAACCAGACTTCCCTAAACTTCTGGCCTCCCCCCCTCCTGCCATCACAACTCTGTTGGATTACAATTTATATAATCCACAAGCTAGTTGTAACCCAAGACAGCTGGAGAGTAGAATATGGGAAAAGTACTGATCATTACAATTCCCAGAATGCCATGGTCAATGGAATTTGTTTTTTTAAAATTTATTAATAAGTTACAATCCTCTAGTTGCATAACAAAAAAGAAAAAAGTAATAATTACCTATAAATACAGTTACACTTCCAATAATTTTCTTATCTATAGTATACTAATAATATTTAAACTTTTATATATGTTCTACTTCTAACCCTACAGTTTTTCAAACTAACCAGCATTTCAGCCCATTTTCCAATTGATCTCCTGCACCAGAGGCCAACAAGGGATTCCATGCTTCCATAAATTTATCTTGTTTTATTTCACCTTTATAGAGTTTAATGCGATAGGTCAGTTTTTCTATCAGAGCCAGTCTCCATATTCTATTTTGAAATCTTTGCAAGGACAAGTCCTGAGCATTTTTCCAGTGTTGGGCAATTTCATTACGGGCTTCTCCTAATATAATCGTAATTAGTTCTTTATTCACAATGTTTTCGTTCCCTCCCGCAAATAACAAAAAAAGTAGCAAAGTTTCATTTGAGATTATTTTTTCTTTTGTTATACTTTCCAACCACTTAATTACCCCAGACCAGAAAATTCCCCTCTTGGGCATGTTAACAACGTATGTTCCAAAGTTCCTTTATTCCTGCACTTCCTCCAACACATGTCTGATATTCCTTTATTTATTCTATTTAATTTTACAGGGCATAAGTGCCATCTGTGCACTGCTTCAAACACTGTTTTTTTAGCTTGCGATGAAACTGATTTGTAAGGTTGAGAGGTCCATATTCTTTTCCATGTGTTTTCAAATATTTCAGTTTTTAAGTTTGTCTCCCAAACTACCTTGGATCCCATATTGTCTCTAAATTGTTTATCTATAATACTTTTATAAATTGCTGAAATTAACCCTGTTTTCCTTTTATTCCATATCTCTATACAATATTTCTCTATTTCTGTTAATGGTCTTTGAGCCTGGTGTTTTATGCAGTTGAGTTGCCAAATTTCTGATTTGGGTTATCTGATACCAATTAGTTGCTATATACCTAGTTTTCTCCTGGAGCTGTCTGATTGTAATAGGTTTTCCTTGTATAAACAAGTCTCTTATTCTATACATTCCTCTCTCTTTCCATTGTTTAAATTGTGCGTATTTATCTTGAAATATAAATTTAGCGTGTTCTAATATAGGACATAATGGAGATATAGGGGGAGCGAAGATTATCATATATTTCCTCCATATCCAGAGTAATTTTTTAGTAAAAGGATTCCGTATTTGTTTCTCATTTGTCAAGATCCTTTCTTTATATAAATATACATCCAATGACTTTCCTTGTTCTTCTCTCTCCATTCTTTCCCATTCAGGAGTCTCACAATCTTGTATGATTACTTGAGCCATTTGAAAAGCTTCATAATATTTTAGTAAATATGGTATTGCTATCCCTCCATTTCTACTTGGGCCATACTTAACTGTGTTTATAAATCTCAGGGATTTACTTTTCCCTGCAATAAATTTTTCCAATATGTTTTGCCATTGTTTTATCTTTTTCGTTTCCAATTGTAGAGGGATATTTTGAAATAGAAATAGAAGTTTTGGTAGGATATGAGCTTTTACTATTGCAATTCTTCCTGGTCAATGGAATTTGTGGCACTGTATTTAAAACACACACACACAGAGAGAGAGAGAGAGAGAGAGAGAGAGAGAGAGAGAGAGAGAGAGAGAGAGAGAGAGAGAGAGAGAGAGATCCCTTTCCCACCTCTGTTGGATAGCACTGGGTTGGGAAAGTCTGGTTTAAGCCTTCCAACTGAAAATCAGTATTTTCAACTTCAGGAATGTGTATATGGTGAATCTCAGATGGAAAGGTTCATAATAACAGAACACTAAGAATATCTCTTTGTATGTGTGTACACTGGATATAAAAAAGACAAATACACAGTGTCTTCCACCTTTTCTTTTCTTTTCTTATCTTATAAATCTGTCTTAAAATGTCAGCTTCACACCTCACTCTTGAACTAAAAAAGGTACATGGATTTTTTCCCCCATGAGATCTCAGAACAACATAGACCATTGTCCACTGGACATTGTACTTTTTCTAGGCATGAGGACTAGTGCCCCCAGAGCAACACAGAACACTAAGGACCTCATCCCACTCTATGGGATGCAGTCATGGCAATCAAAATGATCTCAAACTGGTACAACTGTGGGTGTGACTAGACTGGGAAGTTGTCCCAGGCTGGATTGGGCTAAACAGGGTTGTCTGAAAGTGCAGTCTGAGATTTAGAATGACCCTCGCATCCACACACAAGGTTTTGGGACAGGAAGGCACACCACACCACAAAGCTCATTTCTTCCTCTCATCCTCCATGCCTCCACATCCTCTCCAATATTCCACTCTGTGGGGAACAGGGGAAAGCTGAATTTTTAATTTTTTAAATTAGTATCATTGCATTGGCTTTCTATCAAAATGAAGCGACACTGGATTTTTAAAGAAAAAGAAAAAGAGAGAGAGAGAGGGAAAAAAATCCCTTTCCACTTCCTCTTATGTCTCCCCTCCCTGGGGAGTGGAGGAAAGCTGGATTTTATTTTATTGTTTAAATTTATTGTTAGGTGAATGAATGAAAGAACTTTCTTTACTACGGTCAAAGACCAGCACCAAACAAATAATACAAGAGTGAACAGAATGGAAACGTGGAACATACCCTGTGCCAAGTGCTGCACATAGTATATAAAATTTATATCATCAGTATCCAAAAAAAGGAAGAAAAAGAATCACTGTTACAAGAGAACTGCAGCAAACTGTGGCATCTGCACAAAATCTGGCCACTTTATTGGTAATATGGAAGACCTGGTATTGTTAAGTGATATATCACTGCATTGGCTTGCAACAAAATGAAGTGACACTGGATTATAAAGAAAAAGAGGGTAAAAGGGAAAGAAAGAAAATTCGCCTCCACCTCCTCTTCTCTCTCACCCTCTGTGAGGAGTAGGGAAAGGTGGAACTTTTATTAAAAAAAAAAAATTCATAAGTAACATATCATTTCATTGGCTTTTCATTCAGTGACACAGCACTGAATTGCTGGGGGAAACACTGGCCAGGGCTGCTTTGGTTCAGTATTGGTGACTACACATGCCAGAAACTGAATTAAAATGGAGCAATCCCACCCATGCTAAAAAAAAAAATCCTAATGGGACCCAAAAAGGTGTAGGTAGACATGGTTGAGGGTCAGGCTGGTTCACGACTGGCAGCAAGTCATGTGGTCATGGAAAAATGGAGCAGACCAGTCCATTCCCAAAGTAGATCAAAATGTGAGATAAAGTGCCGTTTTATTGCATCCTGTGTATTATAGATACATTCTTAGCCATACTTCAAGGAGACCCACCAAAAATCAGTGGAACATTAGTTAGTCACTGACTTAGTGAAGTTGAAGGTTTCAATGAGGCTTATGTGCAATTAAATTGTTTCGGCTTCCTGCCCTCTTAATCTCCATCTGGATCATTCCAAATCTAAAATAGGCTGTACCAATGAAATACAATCACAGTGTTGTTTGTGTCATTAGAATATTTTTTAAAAAAATACAGAGAAAGAGAGAGAGAGAGAAGAGTATTTTGAAATAGGCAGAAGGCATAAGATTAAAAAAAATATCTCCTTCCAGAATAGGAAGGATAAAGAAATCATGAATATTTCAATTCCCACAATGAGATGAAGAACATTTCCTGTTGAATCTCTATCAAATTATTGGGAAAGATTTCAGACTGTATTTAACATAATGTTCTATGGCTCAGCAACCGTAGTCTTTCAGATTCCCTACTTTTATACCTGAAAATCCACAATTTCTTTTCTTTCCTCTGGTTAAGGCCTAGAGTTGTGTTCAGGATGAGAGTCTACTATTAATATTGTCACACAATACCTGGCTCTGAATTACAACAAGACATTTTATTAATCTTTTCAGATACCTACCAGCAAACCTGTTTAGTTTAATGAGAGAGTGAAAATGTCGGCTTCTTATCTGGAAGAGTGCAGGAATAAAATCTGTCTAATAGAACTAAATGTGGCCACTTGTACATGATCCAAGAGTGTTTAAGTAGATGTAAAAAAACACAGAAAAACCTTCATCCAAAAATATTTTATACTTGATGCTGCCTGTAAAGAAAGACTAGGCCTAAAACTAGTTGTGTCAGTGAGCACTGAGGATTCAGTCCTATACCTATAAATCAAAATCCACTGGGAGATATTTATGGGAAGAATTCTGTGGAGCCGACAAAGGATTAAAGCAACCAAATTTCTGGTGCTGTGAGTTGCATTTACCTCTGACTACTGAAAAAGGAAAAAAGAAAAAAAAACCTGTTTTCTACTTAGAGCTAAAGCTTTATAGTCCAATCACCTTTTGTGTGTGTATGTGTATATGTGTAGTGAATACGTGTGTGTACACAGGAAGTATAGTTACATACATAAACAACATTGACATGTGATGCTGACAGTCCCAGATGAATTTCATGGATGTCCAAAAATAGATATTGATTTTCCCGCTCTTCAGACGTACACAAGCTAATACTGACAATCATATTTACTGACTGTCAGCATTCACGAATCCAATGTATCTAAGTTTTTGAAGACCCTCAAAATATGTCTAGGACTGTTGTCAGCATGTTCACATGTGAATAGCAACAGTCACCAAATTTCAGGTATTTACTACTTTGTAAGTATCGGAATGTAGGAAAACTCTTATTTTTATAAAGTACTGCTTTGCCACTTTGGATATCCATGAGAAGTCTGTAAAGTTCCCTAAGCAATATGGGATCAATGGCTTACTTGTTGCCTCACTTGCAAAAAGCAGGTGCTGAGAGCATATGAGAAATTTGCACTCTGATGAGATACTTTTAAAAATAGATTTATTGTCATGCACACATTTCAAAATGCAACTCCAAAAAGGTGTACAGGGCTGAAATGTGCTCTAAACATTGTAGTCAGTGATCACATGCGTTTAAAATGCATACAACTGGGGCAGAGTAATGCAGAAAGATGCACAGATTTAGAAAAACACAACACAAAAGCAAGGCACAAACATATTTTTGTTCCTGGAAGGAAACAATACACAGAATAAAGCTTGTTATTGAAATGAATTATGATAAACAGTAATCAAATTTTTAGGATGGCTGCCTCTACGTAGCATACAAAGTAAGTTGCAGTAAAGTATCTGGGGAATGCAGAAACCATGACTAGCTTCAGCATCCCACTTCTCAGTTGTGGTGGGAAACGCCTTTTCCCTCAGGAGTAATATAGTTCTGACAAATGTCTACAATCAAACAACTATTGCTGTGCATATTCCACTGTGCATTCGGTCTCTTTTTCCTCTCTCTCTTTCCATCCATTTGGTGCAAATGGTTGCATATCTAGTTGTACAGTACAGTTGGTTCAGGACTTTATCTCACTGACAAATCGGAACAAGTTCAGAGAAGGGAAATAAGGATGATCATCAAGGGGAAACCAAGCCTTATGAGGAAAGACTGAAAGAACTCAACATGTTTAACCTTGAGAAAAGAAGACTGAGGGGAGACATAATAGCACTTTTCAAATACTTGAAAGGCTGTCGTACAGAGGAAAGTCAGGATCTCTCCTTGATTATCTCTGAGTGCAGGACATGCAACAATGGGCTGAAGTTACAGGATGCCAGATATCAGTTGACTATCAGGAAAAACTTCTTAACTGTTAGAGCAGTATGACAATGGAACCAATTACCTTGAGAGGTGGGGAGTGCTCCAACACTGGAGGCATTCAAGAGAAATTTAGGCAATCACCTGGCAGATGTCCTTTGAATTGTATTCCTGTATTGAACAGGGGGTTGAACTTGATGGCCTTATAAGCCCCTTCCAACTTCATTATTCTATGATTCTAGGAATAAGAACCACTGCTGAATCAGGTTCTGCTAAAAAAAGAGAGAGGTTTAAAATAAGCTGTTTCCATGATGTTAAAGGAAGCACAGATTATTTTGCCAGGGTAGTGTGTTTTCTGTTTGGAAAGTGACATACTCTTCCACCAGAGGGTCATTTATTTTAGCACACATGTGAAACGTGGTTTATATCAATAATTTTCTCTGTCGCTGTAAACTGCATCTTTGTGTAACCAGTGGAGGTGGTGGGAGAGGCGGAAACAGCAACAAGAGCGGCAGCTGGGGGGCGAAGGGAGGGACAGAGGGGTGCAGGGAGACTGAGAGGAAGCAGAGGATGCAGCCAGTCCTTCTCTCACAGCCACTCCCCACTTCTGCTATAGGTTATTTCCCTCCTTGGCAAGCAACCTCTCTGGTCAGTTTCAGCCCCTGCCTCCCCATTTGCCTGGGCTGTGTGCACACTGACTGCGATTCAAACACCACATGATGTCACACAACTCAGAATCAATTTTTACACCAACACATATGCAGAACTATTGCTTCAATGTAAACAGACCCTCAGTTGGGTGGACCTTAATGTAAGAAAAGTTCAGGATAGTGTCTGCATATATAATAAAAGAAGATGGTACCCAAACCCCTTGTTGAGGTGTGTGCGTGTGCGTGTGCATGTGAGACAGAGAGAGAGAGGGTGTGCACTCATCTTTTCTCATTCAAAAAGAGAGAGTGGAGGGAATGATATCCAATGATTTTAACCAATCACATACATCACCTTATTTGAAAAAAAAAATGGAATTGGAATAATGCATGAGGTCACCTCTCCTTCTGACACACACTTTGATTTGCTGTTGTCATTTTTACAACGTTTATACACTATAAACATGAGCTAAACTTGTCTTTTCTTGGGCATAGTTGGCTGGCTGGCTGATGATAATTAACATTTCGTTGAGGTAGATAAGGCACTGCTCAGGCATGAGTGGGGAGAATGTCTCCTCTCTGTTTCCTACAAAACAGGAAGAATCCAGAAGGTTATGCCAGCTGTTACTAGTACAATCCTTGCTTTTAAAAAAAATGTTCAGCTTTCAGGCATGCTTCAGACAGCGTTCCCCTTACTTTCGTCCCAAGATCTCCTATGAGAACATCTTTGTGACATTTAACAAGTGGAGCAGCTATGGAGGCTTGGGACTATGGCAGAAGTTATACAAAGAAAACCCTAAAAACGATACAGCCACAGACATAATCCTCCCCCCAAAAGTGTATCCTATCCTGTGTAGTTGGAGTGTGTGTTTAATGTACCTGTGTATGTTTAAAGGAATGCCACATTTAGGCTTCTGGGTCAACAAACACCGTCCTCTGCCCCTCTGCCCCATTCGCACCCATGCAAGGAGATCAGAGTCAAGAGATAAAGAAAGGAGATTGAAGAAGAACATTGGGTCAAAGGATAAACTAAGAGATGGGGCAAAGACCAAGGTAGATATCTAGACTGAAGAACAACTAAGAAATGCAGGAACACACTGAAGCTCAGGAAGGTCATGTTGCTCTCTAAGTTCTTATCAGTATCTTCTTGTCCAGGATCTGAACTCCTTATCAGGAATATCCAGGAGACGGACTGGTCAGGACAGAACCTGGGACACATGACTGCCATTTTAGCTGGGGGTTGATAAATTCCCAAGTGCCAATGGATCCAGAGGATACCATAGCTGTGCACCTGAAAACCCCAAGTGAGTGAGAAAGAGATACCTCCCAGGATCCATTGTGACTAGACTCTATAGTGGCAGTGGGAAACCACTAATTCTCCAAATGTTTTGGTCCACATTACTCTTCAGCCCCACCAAGCATTGCCAAGTAAAGGATTGTGGGAGTTGTCACCTGAAACATCTAGAAGGTCAAAGGTTCCCCTACAGCCTGAAGTAACTTGGTTTCAAATATTTTGGGTTCAGACCTGGAATTTTTCTGGGGAATACATTGGGAACTTGCATTGGCTTCTTAGTTTTGCTACAGCTGTCTCTGCCTTATCAGACTACTTCATCTTGTGTCTCCTTGATCATTTCATTCTTATTTTTTTGCCCCAGCAACTTTTCTGGAGCCTCACATTTCAGAATCTGGCCTATAATTAACACCTTCTACCTTGACTTATTATAAGTGTGCTTCATGGTTCACTTTTGCTGACAATCCACCAGCTAGATCCTGTAGATAGTCTCAGTGGGTTTGGTGCCTTTCTACGTATGAGTGCTAGTAGGGCTAAATATTTAAGCCACCTGTTGTTTCTGCATGTTGTGGAATCAAATAATATAGAAATCAATTCCGGTCTGCCTATAAACATCTTTATCTGCTCTTCTGCTTCTATTTATTAAATTCCACACCCCAGTCTGTTATTTTGTTCTTATCAATATATGTATAGTTGGATGATCACCCCCACCCCTACTTTCTGCAGGCTCAAAGCAAGCAAACTCTTTCCTGATTTCACTAGAAGTTCTCTTTCAACTATGTGACTGAGAAGCTTCAGATTTGGGAAGTATTTATTTATTTATTTTCCGGCTTTTACCCCGCCCATCTAGATTCAATGAATGTACTCTGGGCGGCTTACATTCCGAATATAAAAGAAAATTTGAAATAAACAATATCAGACAACATAGAGCAGGGGTCTCAAACATGCGGCCCGGGGGCCAATTGTGGCCCGCGGGATGATAGTTTGTGGCCCCCGCCTTAATATGAAAGTTTAAGGAGTGGGAGCAGCGGCACCTACTTGGCGAGCGTGGGGCTTCCTCCCCGCCTCGTAGGGGCTGGGTCCCACCTGCCCCCCCGAAGCGCCCACGCGTCCAGAAGGGGAGCCCTCTCTCTGCCCGGCAGTCTTCTCCCTCAGGGGTTTGGCGCCACCGGGGCTTCTGCTTTTAGGTCTCTCTCTCTCCCCCCCCGCTCTTCGCGGGTCAGCTGGCGAGGCTGCTGCTGCTGTCGCCTCGTCCTCTCTGCGCTACTCCTTCCCCCCGCCTGGCGCTCCTCTGCTTCCTGCCCAGACGTGCCGCGGGAGGGGGTGCTGCCGAGAGAACAGCCTTCTCGCGCGCACTCCCCTCCCCCCGTCTCCCTGAGCCACACTGGGCAAGACCACGGCATCTTGCCAGAGTGGGATTCAAGAAGCCCCAGGAAGCCCCATTAGCCCTTGGGTAGGGGGGAGAGATTACTCTGCTGATGGGGCCAGCCTTGCAGAAGGGGTGCATGCAGCTGCTAGGGGTGTGTATGTGCACAGGGAGTGGAGGAGCGCCAGGCAGGGGGAAGGAGAAGCGCAGAGAGGACGAGGCGACAGCAGCAGCAGCCTCGCCAGGTGACCCGCGAAGAGCGGGGGGAGAGAGAGAGAGACCTAAAAGCAGAAGCCCCGGTGGTGCCAAACCCCTGAGGGAGAAGACTGCCGGGCAGGGAGAGGGCCCCCCTTCTGGACGCACAGAGCCACATTTCAAATTTTTGCGGACCCCTTCTCCTTTGATGTGCAAGATGCCCCTCCCGTGCTTCAAATGGACATATAGTCAAATGGACATGGACATATAGTCATTGACCTGCAGTGCAACTCTGAACTCAAAGCGAAGTTCAGGGAGGTGAGTGGAAAAGCAGACAAGCTTGGGCAATTTTTGAGAGAATTGACCCCCAGCTTCCCTGAGCTTTCCCGAATGTTCAAGCGGACGATGTTCCTTTTTGGGAGCACATACTTGTGCAAAAAGTTCTTCTCCAGCTTGAACTTCAATAAGTCCAAGTACAGGTCCAGACTGACTGATGATCATCTTCAAGCCATACTGAGGGTCTCAACTACTTCCTCTCTCAAGCCAAATGTGGCTCGGCTATGCAAGAGGAAGTGCTGCCAGGTCTCTAGCAGCAAGGAGTAGGCAAGAGAAGCCATGTTCAGAAGAACAGTTCATGTTCTTCAATGTTCCATTCATGTTCAGGACAATTCATGTTTAGAAGATTAAAGGTTAAAGAACTGTTAATGCAGACATTTGAATCTGAATACAGCAGATATAGAAGACTGAAGAAACCACATATAGTCGCTCACTAGAGAAATATTATTATTATTATTATTATTACTGATTGATTGATTTATTTTCTTATTAATTCTTAATTTGTTTATTTATTTTTTCATCTTATTTTGTGTTAAAAAATAAAGAGATTTGAGAAGATTGGAATTTTTTTAACAAAGCTTTTCTTGTGGAAAATCTGATGCGGCCCAGCCTCACCCAGACTCTGCCTCCAGCGGCCCCCAGGTAAATTGAGTTTGAGACCCCTGACATAGAGATAAGCAGAGACCAAGATGGTAAGACAGGGAATTAAGAAATGGAAGGGGGGGGGGAAGGCCTGCCTGAAGAACCAAATCTTCAGCTTGTTCCAAGTCTTCAGTTTGTTAGCACAAGACCTGAATTTTAAAGGAAATGCTAGCACTATATACAAAGCCATAGCATTGGAGGCAGTAGGACTCACTGAATCCTACACTGTAAATTATTAACTCCACTCTTGGTTATGTTATCTTTCCATCCACCAACAAAACTTATTGTAAATATTTTGAAAGAGCATTGCTCCGATGCAAGTTTGATGCCACTCAGATATACTATAGCCTCCTGGCAAAAGGCAAGTAGATTCATTTGCTTTACTAAGTAGAATCAGTTTATTATTCCTTATTTAAACTTTATTAATTAAAAATATTTTAAGCAATATTTTGCAAAAGCCTGGATTAGACCATATTTAGTTAAATGTGATACAATTTATAAAAGAACACAAAAGAAAAAAAAACATACATGCCTTGTATTCTAAGGAAGTACATACAAAGTGAGGGGGGACAGGGGAAGTGGGGGACAGAGAAGGTGCCTACCTAATAAATATCATTTTTAGTTTCTGTTTTTTTTTTCTGAAACCCAAAGAGGAACCTGGTTAGTCTGCTGACCACAGGCAAAGGATCTGTATACATGCCTAGTATGCCTAGTACATATGCATACTAGGTGGTATGTATGCTGTGTACCATCTTCTGCTTTGGATGATAAGGCTTGGTCCAGCTAAGATAAAGGTACTGTTGGTTGGAGGTACTGTTCTTAAAGGAACCATTCAGCCTTTTTTTAGATTGGCTTGCCTTCCCCAGAGGAGGTATACAGTCTGGTTCTTCCCCTGCTTATGTGACAGCTGTGTCTGGCAGTGCCTTTGACCAACTTAACCTGATCCAACAGCTGTGTGATTTCCTGCAGAAACTGAATGAAGCCTCAGATGTAAAGACTGAATCAATATAATGTGCTTCACACGACTGACGTGAAATACCTGAAAGTGAAAGCCAAAATGCTTTCCTCATATGGTAGCCAAACAGACTAGGATTTAGAGTCTTGAGGCTTGTCTACATGGTCTGGAAGGAGTGGGCTGGACTGGGCTAAATAGGGTTGGTAAGAGCATTAAGTAGCATTCAGAAAAGGACATTGGCTATTTAAATTCCACAGCTTCCTGTTGGGTGGGTGAGGAGGGACAGAAGGAAGAAGGGACATTGGTGGGAGAATTGCCTTTACAGTGGAGGTCAATCAGTAGTTGGATGTACTGGGTTTCACCCACACTTCATTGCATTATTTTTCCTATGCTCATGTTTCCCCCCCAAATACACACACAATCCAGAGATACACAATTATGTAAAAATGTTTTAAAATATTTGGATACAAATTAAATCAGATGGGCTACAAATCAGCTCAGAGTGAATAAATTGTGATTTGTCAAATAATTTGCATCAATACCTTACTAAAGATGGGTACAAACCTTGGTTTAGAGGTTCATGCTGGTTCATATGCACCTGTCATTCTGTTCTTCTGCCTCCCTGGCTGGATCTCCCACTCCTCAGCTAGTGCACTCTCCTCTCCTCCTCCTCTTTGGCTGTTTAACCAGTCTCCAGCAGGATCACGGGGTTCCCTGCCCCACCTCTTTGGCTGATCGCCCATTTAGATGAGGAAGCAAGACAAGCAAACCCCTGCTCCTGCCAAAGACTGGTCAAACAGCCAAAGAGGAGGAGGGGAGCACACTCTGATTGGTGCATGGGTTATTGGCCGGGGAGGCAGGGGAAGAGAATGCGTAGCACCTGTGGTGCTGAGCGTACAAACTGTCACTAACCTCCGAACTAAGGTTTGTTCCCACCACTGTGCCTTACTCTTACATACTCTTTGAGCTCTAGATTAGAGATGGGGGTATTCGTATATAAATACCTCTGCACAGCTGGACGTAATGAGGGGCCAGCACCCTGGGGCTGGACCGTCCACTTGCACGTCTGCTGCTGCTGCCGGCTCTGCTCTCGCTTCCAATCACTCCAGAGCTCACGGTTGGCTATCCACTCGTCAGCCTGGCAGGGAGACTCATCCTCCCCTCTTCTGTGAGGAGTGGATAGTCGACTGTGAGCTCTGAAGTGATTGGAAGGAAGATGGAGCTGGCAGCGGCAGCGAATGTGTGAGTGGACGGTCCAGCCCCAGGGGCCCAGACCCTCATTATGTCCAACTGTGTAGGGGTATTCATATACCCCTACAGTGATCTATTCTAGATCACTCTCGATCTAGAATAGAGTCTCTTTTTGGACTCTCCAAAAAGTGTTCACTTACTGTTCTCTGAACAGTAAATTCAGTTACAGTACTTGTTAGGACATCTCATACTTTCCGAGATTCTAAGATAAGACATGGAAGATCTTCCTGAGCCACATAATCAAAGTTCGTTGATTCCAGGATGAAAGCCATGGGTAATCATACAAAAAACAAAAATGAAAAACTAAAAGCAAAAACAACAACAAAAAAACACACCATCAAGAAGAAAGAACTGCAGAAGAGATCAGTAAGCAAATTCAAACAAAATTGTTTCCCAAGCTTCATCCTAGCTTTATACAGATATTTTCTCAAAGGTTGGATAAACCTTGAGACAAATTGCAGGAATATTGGCAAGTCTTGGGGTCCAGGTCCCTAGTCCAAGTTCGAGTCTTTGGTACCAAACCCCCACATCTGAGTACCTATTAAAAACAAGCTTTTCCCCCCAGAAAAAAGGGAGGGGTGGATTCCAAGTTGTGAGTTGAGTCACCAGTGTGACTTAAGTCTGACTTGACAGCGCGTCCCAAGAATCGAGTCCCCATCTCTGCAAAGTTGTTACCCAAGCTTCACCTTAGCTTTATATGGACATTTTCTCAAAGTCTGGATAAACCTTAAGAAACTTTGTTCCCAGAAGAACCTTCTTATGTCCTTTCCTCAGTGTTCATGGCACAAATGGACCTCTTTGTAGTTTTATCCGATCTAGTTCTGCTTTTTCTGTGCTTATTTTCCTCACAAAATTGATGTTCTTCAGGCAGACAACTGTTACTTATCTTACTGGCAGACTTGCTGTGATACATCCAGAGAAATGAATTTGAAATAATAGTAACAAAGAATATATTTTGATGCTGGGAGTGTAGAAATCTGAAATGTACATATATTTCAATTTCATCATCCACAAAGTATAATTCAAAATCTAGGAAAAATATCATTTCACCTCATTACTTTGTTTAAACATTGACATTTTACATTTCATCTCTAACAAATGCCCTCAGCAGCATCCTAGCAGACTAATCCTTTTTCATTTCAGCATTAACAAGGTATCTCAACATCCCTTTGAGTTGGCTTGTTTTACATACTTTTTGTGTCAGTCAAATGTAAACCTTCTTGAACTCCAATAAAAAAGAATGTGAAATGCAGTATGTCATCTCCTCTAAAATGTTTCCTCCCGAAATGAATATTAACAGGTGCCATCATCAAGCAATGAGTTTATATGTCTTTCTTCTTGCATCAATATTTCTCAACATTCTCCTGCTCTGAATGCAAAGCAATCTGAAGACTTAGGAACCTGTCTTAAAGTGAGTCAGATTTTGGCTCCTCTACTTCAGCACTGTCTCTAGTAGTGCCTAGCTCAACACAATGGGGCTGCAAAAATATCTTGTTGCATTTTCTGAATCCATTTTTCTGTTATCCTTGTTCCACATCAAGGTGCATGGCACTTTTTTGCATTGGCATTTCTATAAAATTTTGTGAAATTTCTTTACTGTGTGTATTCATTCATGCGTTTCCCCAATTTACACATTTCACCCATCTATTAATTTGTGTGTGCTCCTATTTTTTGGGGTGTACAGATTTAATCACTTGCACTTTAAAAGGTAAAGGTAAAGGTTCCCCTTGACATTTAGTCCAGTCGTGTCCGACTCTAGGGCGCGGTGCTCATCCCCGTCTACAAGCCATAGAGCCAGCGTTTTGTCTGTAGACAGTTTCGGTGGTCACGTGGCCAGCGCGACTAGACATGGAACGCCGTTACCTTCCCACCAAGGTGGTACCTATTTATCTACTCGCATTTTTACAAGCTTTCGAACTGCTAGGTTGGCAGGAGCTGGGACAAGCGACAGGAGCTCACTCCGTCGCGTGGATTTGATCTTACGGCTGCTGGTCTTCTGACCTTGCAGCACAGAGGCTTCTGCGGTTTAACCCACAGCGCCACCACGTCCCTCCTGCACTTTAAAAGGGGGGCATAATTTTGAGAGTACTTCCCCCCCCCCCCACAATTCCCTATGCGTCTTACGAACACCCAGATTAGGTCCACTTCATCTTGCAATGAGTCTTAGGAGGTGCACCTTAAGAAGTGTGAAAATTCTACTGTCATCATGACCATCAAATCCAGCAAAGTTCTTCTCCAGCTTGAATGTCTCCAGTTGAGTGGCAGCTGATCTCTAGTTTCAGACAGAATTTTTTCTTAGTCCTACTTTGCTATGGTACCCAGTGTGGTGTAGTGCAGAGGTTGTCAACCCCCGGTCCACGGGCTGGGGCCGGTCCGTGGCCTGAGCCGGAACGGACTATGGAGACAGACCTCCTGCCCCCCGCACTCCCCTCCCCACAGCTGCTTTGCACATGCATGGCAGTGCCAGCGTGAGCACTCCCCCATCCCTTCATGCATGCACCCGCGCGCCCGCGTGAAGGGGTGGGCGGGCGCATGGGTGGGTGTGCAGGTGCTCCGTCGCATGTGCGAAGGGGTGGGGGAGCGCTCACGCCAGCGCTGGCGCATGTGCGCATGCTCCCCCACTGCTTCGCGCATGCACCCGAGAGCGCTCGCACGCTCGTGTGAGCGCAGGGGGGGGTGCCCCGCCTTCCTCAGAGGCTCAGCTGGTCCGCGGTCCCAAAAAGGTTGGGGACCACTGGTGTAGTGGATAGAGTGACAGACTGGGACTAAGGAGACCAGAGTCTGAATCCCCACTTGGCTGTGGAAACTCATTGGGGGATGTGGAATTGGTAAGATCGCTCCTTAAATATCTTACCTCAAAAGTCCTATTAGGGTTACTATAAGTTGGTTCCAACTTGACACATAATATTTATCTTTCTGGTGTTCATTTCTCCTCTTTCCCTGGGCTTTGTTAGCTATGTGGGAAGCCAGAAAGGCTGTAGACCATGGAAAAGATGATTTCACAATGGGTCATTGACCCATTGCCTGTGGTTACCTTGTGATGAAGTGCAAGAAATTTGGACCCAGCCCAAGAGAATTTCCCCATTGTTTGATTTTGATATTTTTTCCCAAATCAGAAATTAATTTTCTTTCCATTGAGTTGAATGGTATAGTGTGTGTGTGTGTTTTCTCTTATAGGAAATATTGTACATATTATTGGCAATGATGTAAGGAAAGGGCACAGAGCAGTGGCAAATATGGTGCTCCAAGAATTAAAATAAAACATTTCAGTGAGATTTATTCAGGATTTTCTGAGTGCATAATTCACCAGATGAAACACCACAAAGGTTTGCCCCAAGTGACGAACGAACTTCGCTTGGCTTTCCTCAGTTTTCTATCACTTTTTCCTAAACCTTCCTTTGAGAGCTAAGGGGTGTGTGTGAAATGCCACTGAATGCTTTTGGGAACTTTCAAAACAAGCTTGCAAAATGGAAGTGGATTTCATGATAGATTCAGAAATCCCTGAAATGCTGCTGTTTCAGCATTCTAGGCAGAAGGAGGGTGACCAAATTATGCAATCATATAATACTGGGTGGGATGCTCCCACATAGAGGAATGTATATAGCTACACCATCTCCACTCCAGGTTTTGTCATTCTCCTACACATGGAGGGCAGTGAATCTGAAGAAGGAAAACCTGGGTATCTTGCGGACTGTCCATATGAGGTGGGACCTGGATTTTCCAGGTGTCAGCCTCACATTGAGAGCCCCCGTAGACAGCAGAGGCTCTCCTTTAATTAAGGACAGTGTCAGTCCTGTCCACAAATGGGTATTCCACCTACTTTTAAATGGCTGAATGGAACTACAGTGTAAAAGTGAGGCAGAAATCTCCTCAATGGACCTTGCAGAGGGAAAAAGAATAGAACGGGGAGAATTATTATATCTCAATTGAAAGAGGAAAAGCTGGTTGGCATCTGTGGTGGACACTGAATTACTGCAATATGGCACAATAAAGTTTTAATCCCATCTGGGGATTAAACATTTAAACATGGGAGACTTTTTTCTCCATCACTCAAAATCAGTTTACATTCAAGTGCTTCTCTGTGAGAGTATTGTAGAAGTCTTTTCCTATAGACCATGGAAGTGATATGAGCCCGCCAACTATCTCCTGGTGTGAATTCTCCTCATTTGAGGACCCAGAGCCTCTAGGGACAGATGGCCTTTGAAGAAGGCCTTTGACAAACCTGGACCCTCAGAGCTAGTTACAGAATCTGCCCTGACAGAGGCAGAGAGCCGAGGGCTTCTATTAGGGAAGGATGTGGGGCTGCTTTTCACCCCGAGAGAGATGACAAACAAAGACATGAGCCAAGCAGGAGAAAAGCTGGCATAGGCCTGGCTGATAGGAAGGCCTTCTCATGAGTAAGAGGTCTCCTGGTGAGACCTAATGCTGGAATTCCTGCAGACAATCCAGGGTGGGGCATAAGACAATTTAGTTGCAAGAGCTCAGCTGAAAGTTGTGCAAATGCTGGGAACATCATCTATGATTACCTGGAGTGCCCACAACCAAGTTCTGTTCTTTGAACCTTTGTCTGCTTTCTCTTCATGGAAAGACCCTGCTGCGTACCTTGTTATCCTTTGTGCTTTTCCAGGTTAGATTCCTGGCTGATTGAGAGCCAGGCAACCTGATCTTGACACTCCACTGACTTTACTTCCAGCTACTCCCTACTTGGACTGATGACTTGGTAGAACTGTGATTTATGGCTCAGCCTCAGCTTGTGCTCTGACTCTCTATACTGTCTGCTCTTTTCCACTGCCTGCTACCATTTACTTTATGCACCAAACTGGTCTGGCAAGCCAGACCTCCCTTTCGATACCCCTAAGGGACTGTTCTCTTTTGTGGCCTCCTACTCAACCATAGAACAAAGCAGTTATATCAGTTTAGCCGAATAGACACACACACACACACACAGAGAGAGAGAAACAGACACATACCACTCTCTAAACATTTCTTGATCTAATAATCATGCTTTGTATCTTGTTGCGAGCAGAAAGAAGGCCTGGGGGTATTTCTGATTTCTATAAATCTTGGTCTGAGGATACTTGATGTCTTTTTTTTTCCCAATGAAATGCTTTGCCATGGGCAAACTTTCATCTCCTCAGTCGGTATTCATTTGTATCCTGATGCTCTGACCTTCAGTAGGCATCTCAGAAATATACATCGGACCACAAGGGCATTTCATCATGTAAATGACAAATTCCATGTCACAGGTAATCTTTTATTTAATGGCAAATTTCTTACCAGTGCACCTTTTGATGGCAGTGATGAAAGCATCTGCTTTCCCTCCCCTGCTCCGCCTCCCTGTTGTTACATCTCACGCATTGATAGTGGCAATAAGTTAACCTGTGTGAACTGTAATTCTTGCGGAAAATATTTTTACTAGGCTTTACGTGCATTACAGTCAAATTGGATTATAATACCTTCTTGATTTGCCCTTTATTTATACGCATTATGAAAGGTGGAAGGCTGCATGTGTCCAATGATATTTCCTTAGTGAAAGGAAGGTATTGCTAGTTCTTCATTACTTTAATAATCCAAAGAGATAGTTGAGTGTGGACACAAATGAATTGCATCAAAAAGCCTTTAATCCTAAATTGGTTAATAGCTCTTTCAGAAGAGATGAGTAGTTTACAGAAAGTATCAAAATATCCTGACAATTTTTTTTTTTTATTTTTTTTTTGCAGCCTGGAGTGGGGGCACCAGATAATGAAGACTTAAACTTCACTAAATGGTCTTTATCCTTTTCTGGTATTGATCAACCTTTTTGAACTAAACTGATCTTGTCAAGAGCATGGGCTGAAATATGTGTATCGGGATGTAGGAGAAGACGTGGCTAACAGTATCTTCAAGAGCTAAGTGGACAGGGCATGGAATTAGGTAACATTCAGCTACATGACAGGTTTTCCCAGTATTATTTCTAAGGTACCAAAATGGCAAGGGGAACTGTCTGTCTGATGAGCTGTATGGGATTTTCCCCTCTCCATCTTTACTGTAAATGTTTTCTTAGATTTCTGAGAAGCATCCTTCAAAGGGTTAAGGTTAGACCTCTCTTAGACTACCCTTCTGTTAGTAGAGCTTCTGAATCACTGAGTCAAACTCAAAACTGAAGGTGTGGAAAAATACTGTGTTTCTCTGAAGACATGGAACGGCACAGGTATATGGCAGAAGAAACAGAATGCAATCACTTCTTTATTCAGCAGGCAGAAATTAGAGCCTTCCAGAGCCTGGTTAATTGCAGGAAATATTGCCTCAGATGGATGGGGCATTACTGGTAAATGAGAAAACTGCTGCAAAGCTCTAATAACAACATTATCTCTTCAGGTGTGTATTTTCTAGTACGATCTACTACTATCTCTCTTCCAGCGATCATAGTCTCTTTAAGTTCCCACTTAGCTATAGCTCCCACTCAGCACAGGCTAGTCCAGCTGCTTTTGGCAAGGACTTGTTGTTTAGTCGTTAAGTTGTGTCCGACTCTTCATGACCCCATGGACCAGAGCACGCCAGGCCCTCCTGTCTTCCACTGCCTCCCGGAGTTGGGTCAAATTCATGTTGGTAGCTTCGATGACACTGTCCAACCATCTCGTCCTCTGTCGTCCCCTTCTCCTCTTGCCTTCACACTTTCCCAACATCAGGGTCTTTTCCAGGGAGTCTTCTCTTCTCATGAGGTGGCCAAAGTATTGGAGCCTCAGCTTCAGGATCTGTCCTTCCAGTGAGCACTCAGGGCTGATTTCCTTCAAAATGGATAGGTTTGTTCTCTTTGCAGTCCAGGGGATTCTCAAGAGTCTCCTCCAGCACCACAGTTCAAAAGCATCAATTCTTCGGCGGTCAGCCTTCTTTATGGTCCAACTCTCACTTCCATACATCGCTACTGGAAAAATCATAGCTTTGACTATGCGGACCTTTGTCGGCAAGGTGATGTCTCTGCTTTTTAAGAGGCTGTCTAGGTTTGTCATAGCTTTCCTCCCAAGAAGCAGGCGTCTTTTAATTTCCTGGCTGCTGTCACCATCTGCAGTGATCATGGAGCCCAAGAAAGTAAAATCTGTCACTGCCTCCATATCTTCCCCTTCTATTTGCCAGGAGGTGATGGGACCAGTTGCCATGAGCTTTGTTTTTTTCATGTTGAGCTTCAGACCATTTTTTGCGCTCTCGTCTTTCACCCTCATTAAGAGGTTCTTTAATTCCTCCTCACTTTCTGCCATCAGAGTGGTATCATCGTCTTTTTCCATCTTGTATGATTATTTACTCTTGGATACTGATGTTATTTTAATTGTTTATTTTGTCTGATGTACGCCTCCCAGAGTAGTCGAATGACTAGATGGGCGGGATATAAATATAACAAATAAATAAATAAAATAAATAAATATTTTTCTAACAACATATGTATTTACTATGCGTTTTCTCTAAAGATGAATAGCCCCTGCTATAACAGTTGAGGGAATTCATGTGCATGTGTTTTTTATGCATTTCTTAATATGCACATTTATTTACTTTTCCCCTAACTTAAATTACACGTCCTTGCCATTGACTTTTGTTCATCTTTTTAGTAATTGTGCACATGTTAACACTGCAGTTAAAAATGTGCACATTGCTCTGTGTGCGCTTTATTTTTCTGATATAAGAGTGGATGATACTTTTTATTGGACCACTAAAATTTTAAAAAGCAGTCAATTGCTCTGTAATTGCCACCCCCCCCTCATATGTTTTGTTGTTGATGATAGGCAATCATTATTGGTAGCCTTTTGGTCTTAAGACCAGGGTGTAAAAATTCCAAACCATGCTGTAAGGATGCTTGAGAATGCAGCCTCAAGATGATGAACATCATCTCTCACAGACATGTACCATCAATTTTTGGACTCTTGTCCACAATTTTTCTGGACTATCCATGAAGGGGTTGTACTCAGCTTGATGAAGTGGATTTTTCTCAATTAATGTTTCCTTCTTCTTCTTCTTCTTCTTCTTCTTCTTCTTCTTCTTCTTCTTCTTCTTCTTCTTCTTCTTCTTATGTTTTAGTGGTCCAACGGAAGGTGTTTGTGTAATCTCGGGGACCACACAGCCTTTTCCTTCTTCCTTCTTGTTATTTTTCTGAAACATTTTGCTGGCCTGACAAGTGGGACGCTGTGAATTCTTGGGGTGAAGAGTGAATCTCAAGAGGAATGAAAAGGCTACTTTTGTTGAGACCATTAAATCCAACAAAATTCCCTCTATACTCTACCCATCAGGTGCTTCTCTACTCTCTTCTAGATCTCCAACTCTATTATCTCAGTATTTCCTCGTCTATCTCCTTCCTGTCTCTATATTCCTGACTGCTTACTGTACATCTGGACTTGTGGCAACAAAGAGGTTGTCCAGCCCAATTCCCACATGTGCTCAGTCATCTGGCTCCAAATGGAGATTGTTCTTCCTATCTGCTGCCCTCAGTACCCACTGCTGACTTCCTGGACATGATCAGAGGCATCACTGGACTCCTAAGGTAAGGAGGACAGGGATAAATGATATTTTGATGTTATTAATCCAGCAAAGAGGGCACAGCCCACTGCAATGAAATGTCCAAAGCAAAGCAGGCAGAGAGACAGGGGACGGTGGGGTGATCTAATCTCTCTAGAATTGGTCCATAAGCAGCACTACAGAGAGGTGGATATCTTTTTTTTAAAAACATCCTTCTAAATAGTTTTCTTTACTAGTAAGCAGTGATGGCTGGTTAAATGTCCTTATATAATAATAGTATTGGTAATAATTTTTAGTAGAGGGGTACAGGGTTTTTTTTAATGCATTGTTGTACTCTCTTGTTTTTAAATGTATTTTTAGTATTGATTTATTTATCATTTTAAAATTAATACTTGTTTAATTCCTTTAAAATATTTGCATACTTACTGTTTTTAGCTTTTAAATATTGTCTTTTAATAGTTGTAAGCTGCCTTGGGTCCTTTCAAGGAGAAAGGCAGGGTAAAAATATTTTAAACAACTAAACAAATAATAGTAATGTTGCAATATAAGAGAATGTTGCCATACAGCTACATAGAACATTCATTGTTTTTTATATCTGCTTCAAAAGTAACAACAACTTAAAAAAACAACACTTCATTGAATATTTGTCTAGTTTGTCTTGCTGCTCTTTCACTGTCCTTTTGATCTGGGTTGTAGTTGCTATTGGACTCTGTTTTCTCTCTTTCATTTTCATAGCTTCATTTGTCCTCATTTTACCTCACTGTCATTGGCATTTTGGCTGTGGAAACCCTTGTGATTTTCTTTGAAGTATCCATTACATTCTTATGTCAAATGTGAGTGACATATCAATATAATCATAGTGGTGTAAGGAAATAAGTAGCTTGCAACCAGAATGAGAGCTGGGGGGGGGGGGGTTGCTTCTCCTAAAAATTTGATTGGTTTCTACCCTCCTCTAGTGTCAGGTGCCAAGAGGTGTATCAAATTAAAGAGGCCAGCAGCCAGATCTCCAGAGGGTACCCTCTAGGGTGCTCTTGTGGTCTCTGTACTGTCAGCTGACCTTCAAAACCAGTGGAGTTATACTACACTGTACAAGACATTTCTAATCAAGCCAGCTCTTGATTGTGATGCCCTCTGAGAAACAAAATAAAAAAGTTTCTGCTTTCAAAAAAAAAGAGGGGGATGAATAGTGCTGGGGAAGTTGCTGTTTGTTTTCCTAATATTCATCATTAATATATTCATCTCTAGCTTTTGATGCCTTCTAAATTCTGGTGCCTTGGGCAAAGCTCCACTTTCTCCACCTTAGTTATGGCTCTGCATGTGCCATGCAGCCTTTCCTACAGCTTTTAAGTTGGCCTGCTGCCCTCAGGAAGATGTTAGATCATAGCTGCTTTTGAAATAAAATTCAACAGTCCAGTCACCTCCATCTCACTGCTGACCTCAAGTACATTAATTAAATATATGAAAAAAGTACTATGTCTTGGGCCAAACTTGTTCCCTCTGCGGATGCTCATGAAACTGAATTCTGGCCAGTACTGCAGGTCGCTACAGGTGACAGAAATGGGCAGTTCTAGGGGTAAATGAGTCAGAGAACATTGAAAGAATGGAGAAAGAAAATGAAGAGCAAGACAGACAGTGTTCAGTGCAGCAGGCCAAGGCTGAGACTAACAGCAGAAACTGACTTCTTTATGTGATATCTTCTGAAGAAGATGATTAAAATACGGCATGGCAAGATTCCTTTTGCCACTTCACTTCATTGACTGTTGACTGAGGATGTGAGAAAACTTGTCCTATGCTGATACCACATCATGCATTGAACATTGCATCCTATGACATGGGAGGAATGTTTCTTTCTGTGGAAGCCACTCTGTTCCAGTCACAGTACTGCAGTGTTCCTTGTTTCTGGAATGAGTGCAGAAAGGTGCCAGAGCCGGAATTCACTGCATAGCATTCCTGAAAACAAACGCAATAAAAGTAAGTAGACATTTTGACTCCACTATGTTAACTACACAGGGACGTGGTGGCGCTGCGGGTTAAACCGCAGAAGCCTCTGTGCTGCAGGGTCAGAAGACCAGCAGTCATAAGATCGAATCCACGCGATGGAGTGAGCTCCCATCGCTTGTCCCAGCTCCTGCCAACCTAGCAGTTCGAAAGCATGCAAATGCAAGTAGATAAATAGGTACCACCTCGGTGGGAAGGTAACGGCGTTCCGTGTCTAGTCGCGCTGGCCACGTGACCATGGAAACTGTCTTCGGACAAACGCTGGCTCTACGGCTTGGAGATGGGGATGAGCACCACCCCCTAGAGTCGGATACGACTGGACTAAATGTCAAGGGGAACCTTTACCTTTACCTTATGTTAACTACAAAGCGCTTTTCTGAGTGAAGCAGCAAATGACAGTAACATGTAACGAATGGCCCTCTCACTTCAGAGTGAGTCACAAGTTGTGAAAGTAGTATAGACATTACCTGTTGTGTACTGGGCTGCACAACATGGTACACAACAAATAATGTCTACACTGACTTCATCACTTGTTATAATTCGTCATTAAATTTTACAATATCTACACTACACTGGCAATAGGATTTTGGCTAATGATTTTTAAAAAATATTTTAATCTCTAGTAGTGTGTACATTCGAGAAAATGTAGCTGAAAAGATCATAACCACAGTTAAAAGCAAAAAAGGTGTTCATATTTGATATTGCACTTGGCACTGGTATTTAAAACACACTTATTAGGGAGTAGGTTCTTCTGAGCACAGGGGGACATGCCATCAGAATAAAAATACATAGGCATGTCCTGTCAATTCTGTGTTTATGCCAAGGATTTTACAGCTGCTTAAATCACTGAGCAGCACTGAGTTTCCAGATTAAGGAATCTAGACCTCTAGATATTGCAGAAGAACAGAGAAATTGAAATTCAAGACTCTGCATGGGGTGCAACCCAACTTTTTTCCAATCATCACTCAGACTCAGATGAAAATTGAAAACATGCTACCAAACTTTAAAGGTAACCATATTCCGTGCAAGACAGGAGATTGCTTTTGAGGGCATAATGAGACATTTAATTCAAGCAATGAAGGCAATTACATTGACATCCTGGAGCAGGTTGATTCTACCCAGTTCTTCCAACATTTAATTGGTACTCAGCACTAGCAGTATGGCATTGTAAAAAAATGGAAGATGCGAGAATGAGACAGATTTGTTTGGTTTCTAATGGAACTACTAAGTTCTACAAGGATTGATAATGGAATGATTATCGAAAGCTGGAATGTTATAAAAATGACAGTACAGGAATGTTACATTAAGATGGAGCCAAACTTATTTGTGCCTTTTTATTTCTTTTTATCTCTCCCGTCCCTTTATCACTTAGAACAGGAACTCTGGCTGATTTTTAAAAAAAATAGTAACCAAGTGGAGGTTCTCATGTTGTAACCAGAGATTCTCTGCCAATGTTATGTGGCAGGGCACATATTTTATTTTAAAAATGTATATATAATATCATAAAAGTGCACTAAATGCTCACCCATGTTGGCTGTCAGATCAAAAGTCACACTTTTGGGTGGGGCATCATTATTTCATAATTATTTCTGGGGATAAATCATACATAATAAAAAAAGGCTTTTAAAATGTCCTGTTCACCAGTGTCACTAAATTAATGCTGCTTCAGTCTCCCTTTATTTATTCATTCATTCATTTACTTAATAATTGCTGAAACTTTCAGAATTCTGGAAATAGTCTCCTATCCAGTAAGAAATTAGGTAATGAAGAGGGAAATACCACAGCATTATATAGTCAGTGTAATTTGTTTAAATCATGTTTAGGATGCATGAGAATTAACGTTTATGAATTCTGATGCAAGCAGATAGGACCTGCATTTCCCAGATTAATATGTGGGTTAGAATGTCATGATCCCTCAGATTTTGCACTTTTTCAATACCGTTCTGAGATCGAAAACTGTACACATATATTTTTTTAAAATGTGTGTATTAAGGTGTTACATTTAGAAATGTGTATTTTGAAAAAGAAGACAAATGTGCTCAAAAACATATGTAAATACCTATTTCAATACAGGTTTTTGTGAGGATTCATTCATGTGGAAACAGGGTAATATAGCTTTATGAAGGAACACACACAACATCAATATGGACCAGAAATATTGTGATTTTAACCATGACATTGAAAGCTAGTGTTCTGTAGTGGCTAGAGCGATGGATCAGGATTCAGACTCTACTGAACCATGGAAATTCACAAGAGGTGACAACGTTGATCCATTTCTTGAACAACCCATATACTCTGAACATCCTACTAGGAACATCCTATTCAACCTGGAAGCCACCTGACAGCACATAGCAATAGCAAGCATGACATAGTTGAGGGCAAACAAAGCTAAATAAGAGTGAGGGCAATGCTACTTGGCAATTATCTCAGAAACAACCTGACCAAGTTTAGGGTTGTATAATGTAGTGGTTCCCAACCTTGGGTAACCGAGGTGTTCTTAGACTGAAATTCCCAGAAACCCCAGTCATCACAGCTGGTGGTAAAGGTTTCTGGAAATTGTGGTCCAAGAACACCTAGGTTACCCAAGGTTGGGAACTACTGGCATAGTGGAGAGGGTATTATAATGGTATGAACAGTTCTGTGGCACATTGAAGACTAACTTTTCCTCCCTTTATCATTACCTTAAGTGAGATGTATTTCCCAGAACCTTATGTAAAAATAAATTTGCTATGCTTTAAAATGCATAAGACTCATTTTGTTGGTTTGGCTGTAATAGTAATCTCTCTGGGAATTATGGTTATTTTGCTGCAGTGACACTAAGGATGGAGGGAGGAGGTCAAGTCAGAGTGAGTCAGTGGTTCCTTTCACGTCCCTTCACAGTGCTCACTGAAAAATTAGGAGGGGGCACTTCCAGTACTGACGAAAGTGATCACAAATACTGTAGTATTGTTATCTCCAACACAGCATCTTACCACTGATCCTCATATTGCATATTACTGTAAGTTCTTCTCACGTTGTGTAAATTCAGTCTATGCCTGTGTTGGCCTGTTATGAAGAGATGTTTTACAAAACAGCTTCCCTTGAGGGGTGGGGACCAAACCTGAGTAGTTTTATATTTATTCTTGCAGTGAAGGTAGTTGCATTTTTTTCTTCTTGAAGAGTTGTGGCTCAAAAAGGCAACGTTTACTATCTGGATAGACACTTAAATGGAGAGAAGAGGCAACACACTGGCAGGGTAAATTTAGATAACTGAGAAAGAATTATCTGAACCATAACCTGACTAATGATATGAAAGCTAAGGAGTTGTTTTTGTGGAAATGTCTAATTACTTTATAATAGGACATTACAAGCGGGACCTCATAACACTGTGAGGCTTCATTTCCATGCTGCTGTGAATTCACAGTCAGCACAATCAGTGTCGTCACAAAACATGCTCGTTCCTTCTCTGTCCATTTCATTCCTCCTCCTTACCAATTTGTCTCCTCCTCTATAGTCACTAAGCAGTCCCAGTCCATTGAGTTTCTTCAGTCCCCTTTCTCCCTCCTCTGATTATTCCCCCCCCCTCATAATGCTTCTTGTTCATCTGCAAAGACATAAAATCATGTGAAACTGTGTATGTTAGAAACCAATCGTCCTCAATCCAAACACCTGCCAGCCTCAGGAGGTTGGGTGTTTGGATTAAATGGATGATGAGAGAAGGCAAATACCCTGTTTTCCCGAAAATAAGACAGGGTCTTATATTAATCTTTGCTCCAAAAAACACATTAGGGCTTATTTTCAAGGGATGCTTTATTTTTTTCATGTACAATCTACGTTTATTCAAATACAGTCACGTCATCTTCTTCTGGTTGCTGCACAATGGTGGAGGGCGGGCTTTCACTTAACTAGGGCTTATTTTTGGAGTAGGGCTTATATTACAAGCATCCTGAAAAATCATACTAGGGCTTATTTTCAGGTTAGGTCTTATTTTCAGGGAAACAGGGTAGAGATTACATGGAACTACCTTTTCCCTGGCATAACCACCTGCCAGTATAGGTCCTTAGGCTGAAAGAGGTTTGGATCTAACATAACCTGGCTCTTTACTTGATCTACCATTTCTCCACCCCTTTTTTGACCCTTCTGCTGACAGATCTTCACTGGCAGAGTGGTTTCTGGGATCAACCAGAAGAAGTACATTCTTGCACCATACACACACTTCTGCCAGCAAAAGAGGTTTCTACCTATCTGTAATCCCCTACAGCTAGTGCACCTGTGGAATTTTCTCATAGAGCAAGGCTGAAAACCCTATGTAGATCAGAAATTAGAATGTTACTTTTGTAAAGTAGTCACAGTTAAGGTTACAAGGACTACAAAGAGTAATTAATTGCCATTAGTTAAAATTCTCAAAAGTAACTCTTTTGGAAATCATAATGCTACAAGATGCTGTGCCATAGCATTGAACACTCCTAAGCATTAAAGCTACACAACCCCTGTAAGTATAAAAGTGAGTAAAAAAAAAGAAGTAACTATAAAATAACTGCAGAAGGAATGAAGCTGTCTCTTGTTACTTAAAACCATAAATTCATGTATGTATAGCTTAGTTATAAAAAATAATAATAATTTCAACCAATAAGAGGGAACAGGATTTTGCTCAGTGGCTCAGCACCAAACAGCCACATGTTCTTTTCCCCCTACTTCAATCTCTTTATACTGTATGCTGTTGTCACACCATGGCCAGAATCCTGTTTTTTAGAGTAAACCAAATCTTAACTTTCAATCCGTTCTTCCATGGTAAACTAATTGTCCCAAGCATGACTTTTGGGAGGAGAAGGTTGTAGGCCGGCTTGGGGCATGCATGCATGCTCCCAGAGAATCTTGGTGGGGATGCTGTGATACCAGAGAAGAATGTACCAATAGTTACAATCTGGCATACACTAAGCAATGAGATTTCAGGCAGCGTTGTTGACATACACTACATGGTCTTCGCATATGACCTTGTGTCTTGTGCTTGCATGAAACAGATTGAATTACAGACATCGCAGTTTTGGGGTTCCAAATGGTTTTGTTGTTTGCAGCAGAAAGACAATGACATAAGATGAAAAAGAAAAGAAAACCATCCATATATTGATATCCTCTTGAATGAGTCTGAAAGACAAGAGCTTTTGATGAATTCTTAGCCACCTCTTTTGCCCTAGAATCTGTCTTTGTGACAAGGCAGAGTGAAATTCATTTCTCTCTCTCTCCTTCTCTCAAAAATTAAATAAAATAAAATAATTAAAAAAAACCCCACAAGGCCTAATATTAACATATTGATTTTGGGACAAGTGTTCAGTCGCTCTTGCCTCCATGTAAATGTGGATACTGGATAGGACTGCAGTTGCAACCTTTGTTCCTGACTGTCCTTTCAATTTTACAAATATTAGAGGGTGAATGTACTTACCGTCATCCTGCCTCCAGGAGATAAGTGCAAGAGGAATCTGGTGATTTCAGCAGTCCGAATTGTCATCTGAAAGTCATTAGCAAAATGTGATTTGACAAGGAACAGCTTAAAAAGTGGCATGTCGTTGTTTTTGCATTAACCTCTGCGTGTAAGTCACAGATATCTTAACCTTCCATTGATGTGGTTTGGAACTTATTAGTCATGATTGGTCCAATAAAAGGAGAAGGAGAGGAGGAGGAGGAAGACGCCATAAGGAAGCATGCAGACCAATTTCATGCAGGTTTATGGTGAAGTAAGCCCCATCATGTTCAATAGACTTTTCTGGTAGCTGAGAGTGCCAATCTCATCCTTAGCTGCCTTGAGGCGTTTCCATTTCTGGCACTTTATAACCATTTGTTTCAAGGGTCACAAGTTTTGAGATAAAGGAGTTAGCTTTTTTAATCATTTCCTTCAGGAGCAGCAAGCCAGTGTTCTCCCACAGAAATTGCCAGTGATGCTATTGTGAGCATTACATGCCTAAAGTCTTAAAAATATGCTTTCCAAGAAATGGAACCAAACTATGAGCTTAAAAAAAGGAGAAGAAACTATGATTTCCATTTTGACTAGGTTAATGTGAGGCTTCTTATTTGTACGTATTTATTCACGTTGCTCAGCATAACATAAGGTCTGAGCTACGGCCATGGGAAATGTGGAGCCTTTCAGATATCATTGGAGGGCATTTCTCCAACAACCACCCCTCACTGATGGTGACACTAACTAGGATGAATGGGGGTTAGATTCCAGTGACTTTTGAAGGGCCACCATTTGCTCACCCAGTGACCTACTTACACTGTTTTGACAGTGTCAAAAGGGTAACATAGAAGTACGTCTCACAACTTCAGTGAGGTTCCACATTACATAAGTGAATGCAACAAACACATATGGGCACATTATTTAGAAGCCAGATCTGAGTAGAGCTTGTTAATCAGTGTCGCGGTCTCGCTTTTGTAGTCCCTATTTATTTGGCCCTCACAAAAGCTCACGCTCTTTCCTCCTTCTCACGCTGCCACCAGATGTTATTACTTCATAGCATCAATCAACAGCTGGACACTAATGCTGCTAAACACAATCAGTTTATTATACAGGGTGGGGTAGATAATCAGTTGGAAATAGTATATTCATTCACAGGAAGCAAATCACAGGTATTAAGTAATATTCAGTTCAATTAGATCTTTCTGTTAGTTCTTTCTATCTTGCTCTGACACTACTGATTCTATTTCCACTCCCACAGCTCAGCTTTCTAACCCTTCCAGCACTTCCCTCTCACTTTCCAATCATTCAAATCTCAAATCAATCTCCTTCAAAATCTCTCTCTGATGTCATCTCTAGTCAATCTCTCTCTTTTGTACCCCTCCTTCTTCTCTGACTCCGCCTTCCGTCTTCTTCATTGGTTCTTCTGCCAAGGTTCCGTAGTGACGGACAGGTGACGTCTGGGGTATCCGCTACAATCAGGTACAACTTTTAGCTTTAAGAGTACACTGGACAAAAGACCTGTGGACATGTGGACTGAACTAGCCTACAGATATATGGCCTATGGACTGGATTACAGACTGGTCTGCCTATGGAATGGGATCGAGGAAATCTTTGGTTTGCTTCATACACAGCACAGTTGACTGTTTCCTGTTGACACAAAGGGCTGAGGATTCCTTTCAGCCTGGACTTTCACATGATGTTGTTGTTGTTTAGTCGTTAAGTCGTGTCCGACTCTTCGTGACCCCATGGACCAGAGCACACCAGGCCCTCCTGTCTTCCACTGCCTCCCGGAGTTTGGTCAAATTCATGTTGGTAGTTTCGATGACAAAATGATTCACATGATGGAATGAGCCAAAAAAGACAGATACATAATTGTTGTGGCAACCAGGCTCTGGCTGAGCTGGAAAACAATGGGACAGAATGGACAGGCTACAAGGTTGGATACTTTCAATGGCTTCAGACTCAGAATGTACCCTGATAATATGTTATAGTCACATTGTGTGCTGCTGGATAAAGGAATGATTTAGAGTCTGGGAATAAAGAAAGGTGGTGCAATGCACTTTTTCTCCCAGCTTGCCATCTACCAACACAGAACTAAATTTTAAGGGTGAAGGTAAGGAAGCCAACTAGAATGTTGGAAAATTAGGGAGCAAAAAAGCAATTGGGTCAAGGACACTCAGACTTAGAGTCACATTCATTCATACTTGCATTCATACATGCAGATGCTTTTCAGTTCACTTGTTCTCATGTGATTTTTACTTTTGCAGATTTTGACTGCTCTGGGGCCTTTGGACCTTAGTTTTTTCCTTTTGATTTTTTGGATCAATTTTCCTGAGTTTTCAGGAAACTGTTCCTTGGAATCGGTAGCTATATGTATTTCTTTCTCAATCTTTAGGTCAAATAGCTGGAGCACAGTGAGCTTCAACTAGAGGACTGGTGGACGTTTAGGGGCAAATACAGTGTTTTATAAAGGACTAATTGTGGCTGATGTTGCATAATTATTTATTTATTTATTTATTTTATTATATTTATATCCCGCCCATCTAGCCATTCGACTACTCTGGGCGGTGAGAGTAATTTATGAAATTATAATTTTTAACAGTTAAAGAAATGTTAAAAATTATAATTTCATCTGATACTTTAATACAGGTTGTTCTGCTTTGCACTTTTCATTTTGTCATTGCATTGTATTGTGTTAGAAACACTGATTTTCCTTTGATTTCTTTTATATTGTGTCTTCATTTTATGGATCTTACTCCCTGTTTATCTGCTGTGATTTAAATAAATCTTCAAATTTATTGCACCTGCAGTCATCTCTGGTTACACCTTTCACCCACTGGGGCAAATAAAGGACCTCATTTTCAGAGCTTGTTAAGGAGCAATCCTGGGTTAGCAACCTTTATGTACAAATAAAATAGATGTAAAGTCCTTAACGGTGAAGCAAGTTTCATTTTATAAAGAAAGAAGTGTTACAGCTTCTGAGTTCATCAATACCCTTAGAGGTATTGTCTAGTGCCTAGCTTGTCCTGCTCTGTCATTACTTTGCTTACCAGACAACTGAAGAAGTTCCTCCTCATGTGCACCTCATGTGAGCAAGAACCCAGGTTTTCAAGGTTTCTTGGTTGCATGTTGAGTCTACATTCAAGTAGGGATATCAATTCTTCATATTCACTGTTGCTTGCATTAGTACAGTAGTCATGGAGTGAGTCAGGGTTAGGTTATTCCCTTTTACTGGGTAAATGAATCCAAGTGTTATAATGCCTGAATAGGATGTTACTTTTATCCATAAAATTTCCCTGTATGGATATTGCTGCTCATGCAGCTCACAGAGATGCAAGTAATATTTCAGTGTAGCCCTGCAAGACAATGATCATCCATTGATCTTCTGAATCAACTGAAAGTATCTACCTGTAGATGGGCTTTGACATTCATATCTAAGATTGCCTGAGAATATTTGTATACTACTAGAGTTGGATCATGTATGAAACTGTCAGTTTTGCTTCCTGTAGGTTTCTCATTTTTCCAGTTTTACGTTTGTCTGTTCTGCTTCCACATCAGTATCATTTTTTTCTAAATACGGCTTCAATATTTCTACACATTTCTACACATTTTCTTGCACATTTCTTCTAAGATATATACAATTTGGTGGGTACACATTTTTCAAATAATCTTCTCTAATATGATGTCTTTGTACATTATTTCCTCTGATATCTGCAGATTTGTATGCAGTTCTTTGAATGGACTGCATAGCAAAATTTGGAGAAGTGTGAATATTGAAATACATATAATATAGTATATACAATTTTGGTTCATGGAGTGATTCAGGAAGTGTGAATGATGCAAATATATTTTAAAGTTCAAATTTTGGTGCAAACAAACCTCTACCCCATTCTTACGATTCCTACTTACCATTCCTACCTTTTCTTTATTAGGGTATGGCTACTCTGGAAAGCCAAATTAGAGTCATTCGGCTTTGCTGAGATTTGATTTGCAACCTGTATTATGTTTAAAATCACAGTCAGCACACCAGGGGTTCCGGAGTGATTCACTGTTCATACTGGATATAATGTGATTTGCATTCCTGCACATAGCCCTCTCTTCTTTCCTTACTTCCTCTGGTCCTGCCTCTGCCAATCTGATGGGGAACTGACAGGGGCTTAAATATGAGAAATAATAATGAGGACCCAGCGACAGGATGATAGAGTGATGTAGTGCTAATCCCATATATGTAAGAAATGTTAAAAATTAATAAAAATTCAGGGGACGATTAGGGCAGAGTAAAGACTGTGGGAGCATGTTCCCCTGGTCTTGAACATATGCCCCAACTGCCTACATCACCAAAACACCACCTACAAACATGTTTCCCACCTTTATAAGAACATATAACAACTAACCACATGGGGAAAAGTCAATTCAAATTGTTCCAGCTTGAAAGAGTAGAAGACCCTCAGTAGCAGAGAGAAAAAGATGCTTTGGGAGCAAAAAAGCCTGGACAGAGTGAAATCAGCCTTTGTATCAAGTGGTCAGTAAAAAAATACTTGGAATTCACCCATTTTGTAAGCAGAGCAAATGCTGTAGCTTTTGCCCATGTAGTTGCAGCCTTAGTTGATGAATAATGTCATATATAGCACTTTTCTTACAGATTCCAAACTGAAAGGAAAGTCAAAAACTTGCTTGTAGTTTGTTATTTTGCCCTTTCCTCACCCCACTCTTCTTTCCCCTTCTGGTCAGATTTATAGCATCATACATCTAACATATATTAGTGCAATTTAAAATGGATTTTTATTTTGGAAATACTCACAAACTATATTTCTGAAATGCGTTTAGGAAAAAAATACACCTTTTAAAGAACCATCCTCACAACCATAAATTACCCAGCCAGCCATGGGTTGTGCATCTGTATAACTTTTTCTCTCGTTTTCATTCTCTCTTATTTGAGAAGTCTGGCCGAAGAAATGTTGTGGATTTAATTTATAGACCTGACAGAACAGCTACAGAAGTTAGAGCAATGAGTGTGGCAGACCCAATCTAGGACTTGGTTTGAGTTGGCATGCCTTAAGAAGTGCCTTGGAATGCTGAATTTACAGCCATGTTTGGCAAGCAGTGGGACAGGGACCTGCTAGTGTGTTCCACTTGAAGCTAGGGAATATCAGGGTGATTCTGGGCCAATGAACAAGTTGTAGAACATCTCTTAAAAACGAATAGTTACTGGGTCCTTCGATGTGCCTGTCTATGCCCTTGGCCCCATCCTAACAACGTACAAAACCTGAGGTGGGTCTGATCACTGGCCTTCTAATCCTGTCTTCCATTCACACAATGGGTAGTTGATTGTCTGTGGGAATCCCTCAAGATATTGTTTCAGGAGAAATATATATTTGATTTCTGCCATGTTATTTGGTATCTCAAGGGAGGGCAGATTTTGGAATCTGCTGCTTTATTCTGCCTAACTAACTAAGAACAGACCCACTGAATTACCTTTTGAATGGGAAATCAACTTTTATAAAAATCCTGCCGAATCAATCAGTCTAGCCTAGTGGATAGGCACTATAGAACACTGATCCTAGAGTTTTACCAGGTGTCAGTAGCTATTTGTGTCACAATGGCACTCTTGTTTCACATTGTTTACTTACCTATTTATGTGACAACTGTTTGCTTTCCTTCCACAACTGAGTTTCTAAGTAGCTCTCAACAAGATTCAAAACACATAGCCTGGAATCCTATGGGTGCAGCTAATTTATGAGCTACATTATGGGTGCATAATTGGATGTGTGCCCCAGCACCTCACCAGTTAGCCACAATTTACCACATACGTAACAAACACACACACCAGTAGGATTCTGGACATACAGGTAAAAATCAAGGAGAAATAAAAATAAACACACAGTTACAATGTTAAAGTCAAGTCAATTTATAATATCATATTTAAGGACACAGCTTCAGTCTTCTTATTAAAGTCAAAGAAATCTGTCCTGGAGTTCATCAACATCCAGAGCTTTGTGGGCCTTTTCTTTGCTCACAGCATTGCAAGCCATAGAATATGAGGCTAAAATAATGGCTATGACACATACAGAGGTGCAGAATCCTAGTAAGGTTTTCGGAAAGGTAAGCATTTGTGAAACTGAAAAGTTTTGGGAAAACATTTCTACTCTTGAAATAGATGTTTTCAACCCCAGAATTAAAACTGGACAAACTTCAGTAGAACCATAGTTTCATGAACTGCAACTCCCTCCCCCCAGCCCCCGAATAACTCAGTACATTTTCCATATTATTATTGTACAAATAATTTGTTTTCAGTCAGATAAGATACATGCAGTAAGTTAGGAGGTAGAACATGACCAATGGGTGGGAAGTGGATGACAGTGTTAAGGTGTATTAAACCCTTAGGCAATATACCTCATTTATCCAGGGAAGAAATGTGTATGGAATTGGCAACTAGTACAACAAACAGAGGTAAGGCTAAGAGATAGGTATAAATGGATGTTTTTGTATTCTTCACACATCTCTGTCCCCCAAGCATCTAAAATGAAAAAAGAAGCTTCAGAAAATTCTTTCACCAGTGCTTCCCTCCCCCCCCCCACCTCAAGTCTGCTACTCAAAGTTAAAATAGTACTATTTCAAACTCAAGTAGAAATGGACTTAGAGTTATAGGGTATTTGGTGATCCCTTTCTAAAATATATAATCTGCTGCTTCTGATTCATTTAGTTCCTTTTTCTTTTCAAGAAGAAGCTATTGGGAAGGTCTCCATATATCATAATAATCCAGCACTTAATTTTTCTTCTTGGCAAACCCCAGGAGGTAAGATGACCTTATGGTTAAAAAAACACAAGACTGCAAGGAAGGAGATATGGATCATATTTCCTTTTTGAAATATCACCTAAGGCACAACTGGCTCAAAGCCTATATCTTCACTAATGTGTGTAAAGTGAGGAAGAGGAGTGGAATAGCATAAATCTGTCACACAGAGCTAGATTTTTAAACCAAGGTGTTAATATGGTGCTCCTTTAAGATCGATCAGTGGTCCCAATGGCTCTTGGTAGGTCTATCGCCACAGTTGCATTGTTCTCTTTTGTTCTACTATTAAACTATTTGCCAAAAATATATAGAATTATGGAATTGTCTCTGAATATTACTTCTGTGTCCCAATTCCAGGACACAAGCCCAGTTTGATTCAGCCTTGGATTGTGCAAGATTTACAACTATCTAAAGCTTCTGTATACTAAATCAGATCAATGGTCCATCTAATTCAGTCCTGCTTATTTTGAGTACCTTTCCATGATGTCAAGCAGAGGGCTTTCCTAACCCTGCCATTTTAAATCTTTAATTACCAGGGATTAAATGTCAGAGCACTCTACCACTGAACTACACTGCCCTCACAGACACATAAACCTGTGGCTCTCACTGGGTAAATGCTTTTTAGGATGCAGCAAACCTTGATGACTTTTATGGAACCTTCTCTCCAAATGATAAAGATTTGAATGGTTGCAAACATTTTAAGAGACCCCCTGAGAACTGAATCAAAGTGCTCTCTAAAATATCTTTATGCATCTCTTCTGAGGATGGCAGGCAGTCCCTTTTCAACAGTGCAAAGCCTATATTTTTCCACTAAGATGCACTTTGCCTCAGAGAGAGGAAGGAGTTTAGTGTCCCTGGAGGAGCAGAGACAGGCAGCTCACACATAGCCTTGACTTGATTTGCAAGAATGCACCACAAGCTGGAGAAGACAATTTTTCTCATCTCAATTAGAGATGTTGCAACTATTCACACACTTCCAGAAATCAGCATCCTTGCGCAACTGGTCATAGGCTTGCTTGAGGCCAGTGGGGCCTTGTTCTCTTTGAGTTTGCTGGGCATTACAACTGTCTTCACCCCGAGTCCTTCCAGCAGAGAAAATATGGTTATCAGGCCCCAGCAGAGTTCTGTTGTGGACGGAGAACTCCAACTCATCTCAGTTTCTTAGTTTTCCATGTGCTGCTTCAGACCATGAATATTTATGGGCTCCATTTGATTTACATTTTGAGGTGGGAGCACTTTTGGGGATGGGCATAGCTGGGCAAAAGAAATTTTTTTTCAAGTGCTTCTTCTCTGGAGGGGGGGGATGTCTCCCTATGTATCTGCCTGTGTCTTACAAGATTTACTTAACTGTAGACAATTTTCCATTAAACCACCACAGTGTAGTTCATCATCAGTTAATGCTTGTTGACTCTCTTGTCTATCGATGTGTGTCCAGGGTAGGGAACATGTGACTCTCTGGATGTTTTGGACTAATTTCCATCAGCCGTTACCAGATTACCCTGCCTTATCATCTGAACTGGACATGATCTCTTCCCACTGCTGGGTGCATAAGCTACTGGTGAAGGTCAGTAGTAAAGGATTAGGGAAGCTGAAATGTAAAGCATCTGGAGAACCAATGGTTTCCCAACTTGGACCTACATGATGTGTATATTCATTTTATTTAGGTTGTTTCTTCCTATCACCCTAAACTAACTTATTCATGTTGATCAACTGTGCTACACTCCCCCATAAGGCTTTTTGTTAAAAATGTGACTCTGTGCAGCAAAAACCTCTACAGAAAGTACTTTCACCTGCAGTGTTAGAAGATGTTGCAGCCTATAGGGAAATCTGTCTCATCATCTTCTTTTTATCTGTCACATAAAGCTGTTCACCAGGGCCAAAGACATTCTGACCCGTTGCCCTTGTTCCTAGACTGGATAACCAGGACTTTTTAGGTCAAAGAGACAGGGTTTCTGTTCTTCACAGCTTGACAGCTGTAAGAAAAGATGGCATTTCTTTTCATATGTAGCAGCGATATTTCAAAGGATTCTCATCTTTTCTTCTCCTCTTTTCTTTTACATTGCAAGTTTACTTTTTCTGTCTTTGCAGAGATGGGTGTCATGTTATCATCAATGCATACATCATTAACCAAATCTTGTTTCCTGCAACTTTCATAGAAGCCTTGCAATTATCAGTCAAGTCACCTTTTACTATCTCATGTCATAATAAAACTGAAGAATGTATCTTTTAGAAAATCTTTGTGCTGGAAAGATTTATGCTGTTCTCTGCTTGCTTTGGTGCTATGATGGGTGGCTTCACTAACAGATTGGTTAGGAAACCCTATCACATTTGGCATTTTAGGTATTAATTCTTAGTTAATCTCTACATGAATTTAAGATATACTATGATATATTTAATGCATCCCTAACAAAGAAAGCCCAAATGTGCTACTCTTGTTAAGAAGCTGGTGTAGAAAATTCATGTACTTTACCTTTTCTGTAGCTTCTCATTAAGAAGACTGTAAAGCTGATGTCAGTGTTATGGTCTGAAGTGGTACAGGGATAATAAAATATTATTCCATAGATAGACCACAGTAAAATGCATTTAATTGACAGAACACCCCAGTACTCTTTTTAATAAGCAAACGGTATGTAATGTGAACATAAAATCCTTTCTGTGATCAAAGCATTGGCATGGACTTAAAAAAAGAATCCTATCAGCTTGCTTTGCGCTCTTACATTTCTCTGTAGCACACACAGTATTTAGGGCTAATTATCTCCAAATCCATTGTAATCTATTGCTCATAGAAGTGGAAAGAGAAGCATTCACATTCCACCATAGCTGTCACATGACAATGCTTGGTGAGCAGCCAGTGGGCTAGCTGTTCAAATTAGTTCTGTGTCACCAAGGGAGAATTACCTAAGCACAGCATGACAGAAGTCTCATGGTATGCTTTCTGAGGGTCATGGAAACTAACAGGCAGCATAGTTTCAGGTAACCAAGAGGAACCTGTGATGTGTGAATCAGAAGTAAATTTCCAAGTGTTCACAACTACCCTCGACATCATAGGAAGCTTCTTGTTTCTTGTCTGGTTTTGCACCAGTTGGATTGCAGGTGGGGCAGAATCTATGCACATTCATGATCATGGTAATGGTGGTAGTGCTGGCTTCCCCCCTAATATGGACAATGTCAAACATGCATTACAGGTACAATATATTTCAACTAGGATCTGGAGGGAATGCCAAGAACAGCATGAATTTGTGTTGGGATTCTAGAGCATAGTTATAACACAGAGACATTAAGGGAATGCTAAATGTAATGATGAGCAGACATGAAAGATCATAGGATCATAGAATAGTGAATTTGGAAGGGGCCTATAAGGCCATCAAGTCCAACCCCCTGCTCGATGCAGGAATACAAATCAAAGGATATCTGCCAGGTGGTGGTCTAAATTTCCTTTGAATGCCTCCAGTGTTGGAGAACTCACCACCTCGTGAGCTAATTCATTCAATTGCTGTACTGCTCTAACAGCTAGGAAGCTTTTCCTGATAGTCAACCGAAATCTGGCTTCCTGTAACTTGAGCCCATTGTTGTGTGTCCTGCACTCTGAGATGACCGCGAACAGATTCTTCTCCTCTGCTGTTTGACAGTCTTTCAAGTATTTGGAAAGTGCTATCATATCACCCCTCTGTCTTCTTTTCTAAAGGTTAAACATGCTGAGTTCTTTCCATCTTTCCTCATAGGGCTTGGTTTCCAGCCTTCTGATCATCCTTGTTGCCCTCCTCTGAACTTGTTCCAATTTGCTGGCATCCTTCTTGAAGTGTGGTGTCCAGAACTTGACACAATACTCAAGGTGAGGCCTAACCAGTGCTGAATAGAGGGGAACTAGCACCTCGCGGGATTTGGAAGCTATACTTCTGTTAATGCAGCCTAAAATAGCATTGCCCTCCCAAACCCGGAATAACAACGCAAGACAATTAATATGGGTTAAAACACGGGCCACACTTTATTGATTGAAAATTCAAATTTGCCATCCTTTGGCAAAGGGGGGCCTGCTGTAGTGCGGAAACAGGTAAATCGCAGAGGTATCCAAATACCCCTTAATCAACAGATGGGCGAGTCTCAGGCCCCAGTTTCTAGCGGTCTTAAAGACAGCAGGAACCCGGCCGGCCGCTAATAAACACCCCCAGACCTCAAGCCATCTTTAGTTGATGACTGTTGGTCCAGAAGTGGCCCAGCACATCTTTCCCCCCAATCACTGTAATCGCACGGTCTGCAGTGCTGGGAGGTCTGACGCGCTGTTAGCTTACCTGATCTTACAGTGGGACTCACCGGAAAATACCTGTTTTTTCCGCACTACCTGCCAGTGTGACCGGAATTTCCACCAAAAGTGCCAACGCCCTGTTCCAGTGTGGGATAGGCAAAAAATCCCCCCATCCAACAGCCAATCAGGATGAAGTTCGAAAATTCCTATCCGGCCCCAAAGGTGACCAGAAAACTCACACTAGAATTAGGGTGGGCAGGCGGGTGCCCAAAAAAAGAAGAGGGCGGCTCAAGGGGGGAATGCCCCTTAAATAACCTGGCATTCCCCCCTCACCCTTTAGGGCTCTCGAGATACTTTCCAGTCTCGCATTATCCAGGGTGGAAGGCAAAGAGCCAGCCGCGCTGCCCGAAGCCATGGCTCGTCAGCGGCTGCAGCATTTGCCTTTTTTGTAGTCACATCACACTGTTGGCTCATATTCAGGTTGTGATCTATGACAATTCCAAGATCCTTCTCACTTGTAGTATTGCTGAACCAGGTATCTTGTAACTGTGTGTTTGGTTTCTTTTTCCTAGGTGTAGTACTTTGCGCTTATCTCTGTTGAATTCCATTCTGTTGTTTTCAGCCCAGTGTTCCAGCCTATCAAAATCATTTTGCATTTTGTTTCTGTCTTCCAAGGTATTAGCTATTCCACCCAATTTTTTGTCATCTGCAAATTTGACAAGCATTCCCTGCACTTCCTCATCTAAGTCATTAATAAAAATGTGGAAGAGCAGCAGACCCAGGACTGAGCCTTGGGGTAGCCCACTTGTTACCTCCTTCAAGTTGGAGAAGGAACTATTAATCATCACCCTCTGAGTACGATTCTGTAGCCAATTGTGTATCCACCTGACATGATCTATCCAGCCCACACCTAGTTAGCTTGCTAATCAAGATATCATGGGACACTTTGTCAAAAGCTTTGCTGAAGTCAAAATATACAATGTCTACAGCATTCCCTCTGTCTATCAGGGAGGTTACCCAATCAATAAAAATGAGATCAGATTAGTCTGGAAGGGTTTATTCTTGACAAATCCATGTGGCTTCTAGTTATTACTGCATTGTTTTCTAGATGCTTGCACAATGACCGCTTTACGATTTGTTCCAGAATTTTCCCTGGGAATGCTGTCAGGCTGACTGTCCTCTAGTTCCCAGGTTCCTCTTTTTTTGCCCTTTTTGAAGATAGGGACAACATTAGCCCTCCTCCAATCATCTGGCATCTCCCCCATTTCCCATGATTTCAAGAAAATAATGAATAGCGGTTCTGAGAGTTCTTCAGCCAGTTCCTTCAGTACTCTCGGATGCAGTTCATCTGGCCATGGAGATTTGAACTCGTTCAAGGTGGTAAGGTATTCCTTGACTATTTGTTTATCTATCTCCAGCAGCAATCCTGTCCTCCACCCCCCCCCCCACTTGCACTTCCAATTTGTTTGGAAGTTCATAGTCTGTCTCATGGGAAAAGACTGAACTAAAATAGGAATTGAGCACCTCTGCCTTTTCTTTGTCATCTGTTATCATTTTTCCATCTCCATTGCGGAGCTGTGCCACTATGTCTTTTCTTTGTCTTTTGCTTCATACATACCTAAAGAATGCTTTTTCTTGCTTTTAGTGTCTCTAGCTAATCTTAGCTCATTCTCAGCTTTTGCTCTCCTAATGCCATCCCTGCAATTCCTTGCTACTTGTCTATACTCTTCCTTGGTGACCTGGCCTTCTTTCTACCTCCTATACATGCCTTTTTTTGTTTTCAGGTCCTCCCTGAGCTTTTTGTGAAGCCATGCTGACCTTTTTTGCTCCCACCTTTTTTTTCTTGTTGGAATTGTAGTTGTGCTTTTAGAATTTCTTGTTTTAGGAATCTGGGGGCTTTCTCAGAATTTCCAAGTGTTCACAACTACCCGGCAGTCCTGCATGTGACTCCTGAGGCTGTCACTTCACTCTGCCTACTGGTAGGGCCAACACTCCCTAGCTCTGTGTTCCGGAGAGTGCACTTTCCAGTTCAGCCAAATCCTTACCCTGACAATCACCTCATCAAGAAGTAAGTTTTTTGAGGTGAACTCTGAGAAATTCAGTGACTGCAGTTATCTCTTCAGAGCTTGAACTATCACTGCAACCTTCTGTCCTTTGACTGTCAGAGGAGAAAACAGATGAGAAAATGTTACTTATTCACACTGGAGCCAAATCTTTTTTGAAGGGATGTTTAATTTTTAATTATTTGTTTTCACAAGAATACAATGAGCTTTAAGACAACAAAAACAGCCCCAAACCCCCCAAACCCCAAACAAAACAGAAACTATAGCTTATATTAGACTGGGAACAGTGGCATCAACTGAAATGTACTTTTTCTTTCTTTCAAGGTGATTGATGTAATTTTCTATTAAAGTTACCTGTGCTAGAATTGTTTTGACTTTAATGATTTTCTGTCCTTTTTACTCAGCAGTCAGAGGAGCAAAACTGGCATGAGTCTGCTTGAGTTCCTGGATGTGAAAATGTTAAGAGGAAGTGAGCTGTAAACCATGGCAGGTCTGTCTGACATTGGGGACCTTTGATACAGGGAGAGCTAGCAAACGTCAGGGACTTGATGTTGAGAGTTTGCAGACTCATCTCTCAAGGCACTGGATGACCTCACCTTGCATGAAATCATTTGGCCTACTTATGTTTTAGAGCTTCAGAGCAGGACTGTCATAGGCTTAGCCAGATACTTGGTGCCAGGGAGAGAGGAATCTGACAGTTTGGGTTTCTCACTGTTTCATATTTTTCCTAAGTTTGAGAATTTCCTCAACCTTAAATTCATTTCCTCTTGAGCTCTGAGAGTCTCTTTTCAAAGAAAGTCGTCATGAAATTTCTCATGAAACATGTACATGAGAATTTGGGTGTGCATTTCACCTAACACATCTAGTTTTGTCTGAGGTATATATTTTTGCAGAGAACTTTCTTAATCTGAGGTATTTTAAGAACATATAAACGTCAACCTATAAACGTAACTTTTTTGGTGAACGTATGCATCTTCTGGGTGGATGTTCCTCTAATATATAAAATTTGGTACACACGTTTTAAGTTTGAGAACTGCATCACAAAATCTGCAGAAGTGAAACTATTGGAAGTATGCAGAAGCTTCCCGTCAACTCAGTCTGTACCTGAACAAAGGAGATACCTGCCCTGTACCCAGATAACAAAGTTGACCTGCCCTGTACCCAGATCTGTGACACTTACTGTGCATTTTTGGATTTCCAGTAAAAGAAGTCTAATGAACAAACAAACATTCCCATGAATAGCAGGGAAATGCAAATGTCTATGACATGGGTGCTAACTGTGTTATATATGTACTCAAAGCCCCTATAACAATCATTCTTCCACCACCTCTCTCTCTCACACACACTTCTACTAGTTTAATAATATTTTTGCAAACTAAGGTGAGGGAGGGAACAAAGAAAAATAAGAATATTCCAAATCATAAGAAAGTGACCACAAAATGGCTGCTGGAGTGTCTGCAAAGCGATGTATAAACTGCACAGTGACCTCAGTCTGAGCACTCCCTAGCACTTCAGTACCGACCATGTCCAAGGGAGGTATTGGGCTCCATACAGGGTTTGGCTGGCACTTTCCTTCTCCTTTGACACTGGCAACTCAGTCTATTATTTCCCACCCACCCTCTTTTTCCTCATTTCAAATTACTGGCTATCTAACTGTACAAAAAGCCAAAAGGAATATGAAGGACTAATTCTGTGTTGCTCTCATCCAGCTATGAAGAACATCTCCTTTCCCCACCTATGGTCTCTTTGGAATTGTGGAAATACCTGATTCACTCCATTTTTGTAATTTTATCTGAAGACAACACACATGGCAAGTGGTGATGTATGTAGTAGGGGGAAACCAATTCTTTTTTACTATTGCTTGTTGAAGACAATGCCCAATGCCCAGAATACATCAAATGACAACAAAACATTTTTATTTAAACATAAAAAAAAGAATATTCACAAGCATTGTTTCATAAGCTCATTCATACATGCCTGCTAGTCTCTTGAAGATTGGAGAATTAACAAGTAGGTTGCATGTGTGAGTAAGACATCGTAAGTTACATGGTACACATTGTTTTCTGTAAGGTGAAACATTCAGTTGCCAGGTATCAGATTTGGGAGTGATAAAAAGGCCCACTGAGACATTACCACCCTGGCTGAAATGAGCAGTGAGGAGCAACAAAAATCTTCACCCTCCATCATTGCTTTCTCCATGTGGAGAGTGATGTATCTGAACAGGGGAAACTCCTCCTTGTGTGTAGGCTCTACACAAAAAGAGAAGCCTCCACACGAGGAACCTCTCCTTTTCAGATTTGTTCCTGCTCACATGGAGAAAGGAATAAGGGGCTGGGCATTTCCCTTTAACTGTGTTGATAAGGCTGAATAAGCAAATGAGTGAGTAGGGCTCACACAGTGACAGGAAATCATGTAATGTCTGCATGCATTGTTGTAATCCACCCTGGCAGTTTATTAAACTAGGCAGAAAGCTGTAATTTCTGCTGTTTAATCTGAAAACTGTACTATTCTTCAAATTCTAGTTGACAGACTACTCTGGGGTCTTCACATTTCTCTTTCTTGACATCATCTAAACAAGGGATCTTTTAAAAAACCTACAGAGCATCAAAATGCCGTCCAATGTTACATTTGCAGCTTTTTTAATGTACCCATTATTTGTAAACCATTTATCTTTGCAAGTGCAAGGTTATTCCATTACTATTTTCCAATAACTGCTCTTGACTTTGCCCTTCGCCCCTAATTTATTGTCACTGCCTCTAACATCTTAGATCTTTGGAGATGATGGGTATATTACATGATTATTACAGTGTCAATCAGTGTCAGGCATCTTGAGCACAAGTGGCATAACATTAATAACGGGTACTTCATTTCAAGCATATTACATGTAACATATTCCCTTTTTTCATCTTCATTCAGCAGAGCATTTCAGTTCCCCAGCTCCACTGTTTGTACAGCTAGGCAAATCTTGTTCTCAAAGATGTAAAAATGGAATGGGGATAATATCTATGATTTGACTAGGAAATCAGATCTTGCATATTCTTATGAAGGAATCTATGAGTCTGTGATGTGTAGTGGTTAGAGTGCTGAACTGGGACTTGGAAGATCCACATTCATGTACCCAATGAGCCATATAGCTCATGGAATGATCTTGGGCCAACCACTCTGTTCTTGCCTGGCCTACCTCCCAGAAGCAATGAACTCCACACAGTTGGCAAGATGCAAGCAAACACCTCACAATTAGATATAAACCCCCTGATGTACAACGTCCACACCCATACATAAAATGAAAAACATCCGCTCTGGCCTATCCCATTTATTCATTCTTTATAATAACAAGAATACTACGTGTAGTCAAGTCAACTCTGACTTATGGTGACCCTTCTCAGGGTTTTCTATAAATATTCAGAGGTGGTTTTCAATTCTTTTCTTCTGAGGGCTTCCTGGAATTTCACAGCTTGCCCAAGTCTGGCTCTTCCCCCAGGAGGCACAGTGGGGAATCGAAGTCCCAACACCTGAATCTTCAGCCAGGTACATAATTCACTCGTTTGATGTGATCTGACATGTGTCATGAAGCACAGCATAAGTGGTAGCAGCCACATGGAACCTTCTAGAAATGGTCATGGATTTTGGTGCAACCCATCTGTCTCCGTTAAGCAGGAATATACATCTTCGCTGGATCAGGGATCAGTTCTTCATTCCAAAGGCATATTGTGGACAAAATGAACTTTTCCCACTTAAATGTGGACAATTAAAATCAGAAAATGACTGGAAGCTTTTTTCTTGTTTTCTCGTTTTATACCCCACAACCTAAAATACTAAAGTAAGGATGTGTATCTTGCTTTAAAGGTCAATAACATCTCATGGAGGATTCCAAGAGCCTAATACTCCTTGTTTTAACTAAGTCCCCTGTCCCAGCTGATTATGTGGTCCTCTTTTTCTTAGTTTCCAATTGTGGCTGAGCCATGTGTTTTCTGCTCATGATGCAGAAATATGAAATGACTCTGATCACTGTTTGAACATATATATATATAGGGTTTGTCCCCCAAGCTTGATAGATGCAACTGCATGTGCAAATGGAACATGTCCAGTGAATGTGCCTTTTTCAATGCACTCAGTTCATATACTCATGCTGGTACTCATCAAAGGTATGTCAAGCTAGTATGGGGGGGGGGAAGTGATGTTCATGGTGCTGTGGACTGGTCTTTAATGAAAGTACAGAGGAATAACTATATAGAAGGTTCACATTAGGGAGGTCCACTGCCCACCTCCTATGATTTGGCCTGTACCCAAATTAAGGGTACATGGATTGCTACTTGGGCTGTCCTGGGCCGTTTGGTTGACATTCAGATCTGATTCTGGTCCATGTCTCTGTCTGTACTAGTGTTTGTACCCTTTCAGATCTCTGTGAAAAACTTCATTCATATGAATGGGTAAACACAAATGTCTATGACTTGGGGTGAAGGTTGTGTGAGGAAATTGAAGGAAACTGGGACTTGTAGTCATGCAAAGATGGAGTCTGTTAGGTTCTGTGTAAGATGAATTTAAAAGCAATGGAATGTTCTCATGAGACTGTTGTGCAGAGTTGCTTTGCCTGGCACAGAGCTAAGGATGCAAGGCCGAAGAGGCCCAGGGGAAGACGAAACAGCATACCACTTAATTGGGGAGAGATAAACCACACCTGGGATCTTCTCGTGTGAAATGTGGGCGGTGAACTGTGTTACACCCACTTGGACTTAATTGGTTAACACCTTGGAAGTGTCAAAAGGAGGGTGGGTCAAAAGCATGTAGAAAAATGGTTGTTCATGTATGTGAAGAGTTCATTCGTTTGTGGGGGGATGTTGTGGAATGTGAGAGGAGAGAGGTTTGCTTTTTGAAGTAGAAGAGGGGAGAGAAATAGCCCAGTTTCTTGATGCTAAGATGTAGTGAGAGCAAAGATGATTACTTAGCATAGACTTAGTTGTTCTTATTTTACTTAGAAATAGTAGACTTATTTAATCATTGTAACAGATGGAGATGCTTAAAGCTTATGCCTTTTAACGCTACAACTGTATTCTAATGAAACTACTTTATTTTCTTAATAAAACAAATATAATTCTTCAACAGAGGACTGGTCTCTTGAAACAGCAGGACTTACATCTAAATCCAGCATGAGGATTTGAGAAGGTCACTAAGTTGCTACTGGGAATTGAGAGGCCCTACCTGGCAAGGCTGTTGTGCTATTTAAGGAGGCACATAGTCAATAGTTTATTGCTTTGAAAGCAAGGAAAGGTTATTTTTACGATTGGGCTTGTCCATGGGGCTTGTTCTATGCACTTTGCCATTCCAACCCTGGAATAAAGACGCGAGACAAATCATATGGGTTAAAACATGGGCCACACTTTATTGATTGAAAATTCAGATTCAAATTTTGCCATCCTTGGCAAAGGGGGGGGGCTGCTGTAGTGCGGAAACAGGTAAATCGCAGAAGTATCCAAATACCCCTTAATCAACATATGGGCAAGTCCCCGGCCCCAGGTTCCAGCGGTCTTAAAGACAGCAGGAACCCGGCCAGCTGCTAATAAACACCCCCAGACCTCAAGCCATCTTTAGTTGATGACTGTTGGTCCGGACGTTGATGACTGTTGGTCCAGAAGCGCATCTTCCCCCCCAAACACTGTAATCACACGATCCGCAGTGTCGGGAGGTCGGATGCGCTGTTAGCTTACCTGATCTTACAGTGGGACTCACCGGAAAATACCTGTTTTTTCTGCACTACCCGCCACAGCATAGGGACTAGCCATGCTATGCCCCATGCCCGCCATCGAGCCGCTCGAGCTCTGCAAGCAGGTCCCCCTTGATGTCTTCCAAGAAGACATCCAAACCCGAATCAGAAAGATGTACTCCATCTTTCCGAAACAATTCAGGCCTATCCAATCGGATCCTTTGGTGACTGATCACCGATCCAAAGCCGCTGCAAACTGCTCTGCAGACCTCTCGGTTAACACCCCGGCGGGCAGTGTTAACGTCGAGCAGATTCCTGGCCCCTCTCCATGCCAACCAAGGAATGATAGTAGACCACAGGATCCACATAGCAGGATACCTGGCATTCAACCATTTCAGGTCGTGAATAATGTCCAGAATCAATGCCTTACTGTGCTGCCTGGGCAAATCATTGCCGCCAAGGTGTACCACCAATACATCTGGTGGAGAATGGCCAAATGCCGCCAACCTGCATAACTGGCTCCACTGCGTGCCGCGCAGCCCTTTCCACGTGATGTGCGCACGGGCTCCAAGACTCAAATTGCTCCCCCATGGGGATGCAGCAGTGTAATGCTCTGCCCAGTGTACATAACTGTGACCGACGATCACAATGTGCCTTCGTCTCCCCGACCCTAAGGGACCTGTAAAGACACAACAAGACCAGGCCCCTGCCTATACGTTAGGTAGGGTTCTTATATATTTCCAGTAACTTGAAGACGACCACCAGCCTAGACGCTTAATTTCTTCTGAGCTATAACCCAGGGCTGCTGCAGTGGAGGCTGCCCCAATTCTAAACGAATGGGTGCCGAACCTCAGACCACTAACACCTACTCTGTTTAATGCTAGGTCGGTTAACTTCCAAAACTGATATTTCGTCAGAGGTGACTTATCAGCATGCTGGAAGAAGTATCCTGAGTGCTGTCCTCTGACTTTTAAATATGTCTGTGTGGCTTTAACGGGGCATATGCTGCTTATGCTGCACTGCCCAAGAGTGATTTGATTGCCCTTGCCTATTTGATCGGCCTTGGATCGCCGAATAAGAATTTGTATTTTCCCTTCATTAATTTTAACGTCCTGCCATTGCAGGGCTAACCTGGACTTATCTGTTTTTCCCCCAGCCACCAATTCACTGATTCTAAGGGCACCAAAAAAGGCCATTAAAGAAGCTGCTTCAAATAATACTTTTTCATATTCGTCCCTACAAAAGAGCGCCCATTGTTTACAAATGCGCTCCAATAACAAAGGTGATATAGGGGTCCTGGTGTCTTGAACTCTACCTCTCTCTTTGGATCATCCTTCTATCATTTTTCTTATGCGATAGTCCCCTGAAAATTCCCTATAGCCATTGATCTTTGCATAAAAGGCGAGTGCCGACAGCTTACCTTGAATAGTGCCAGGCGCCAGCCCTTTTCTATTTAGATGAACAATAAACTGCTGTAAATGTTCAACCGGTGCCGGCCAAACCGGCTCCAGGTCGACCATCTTCCTAAAGTCCTGAAATTCTGTACTCACGGCTGAATAACCCTTTCTTGTCCTCGGTGCCAGGGCCAAACCTATTGCTCTTGATGCATCTTCACGCCAATTTGCCAGACCTCCGAGGGAAGAACTTCTGGAAGCTCCCTGGCTCCGGGGTCTAGCTCCCTGAACCGATCGACCTGTTGGCGTGACAATGCATCAGCTATCCTATTGTCTAAACCTGGTACGTACCGGGCATGCACCAATATGTTAAACTGCAATGCCCGTAATGTAAACGCCTTAACCAGTGTCATGACCCGCTCTGAGTGTGACGTGAGGTTGTTTATGATACAAACAATCGCCTGGTTGTCACACCAAAAACGGACTACTGAGTTTGACAATTCCTCGGCCCAAATGCGCCAACTATTGGAAAGAATTCCAAAAAAGTCAGGTCTCTGGTGATGCCGTTCTGATGCCACTCATCGGGCCAGGTGCCCGCACACCATCTTCCTCTGAAATAAATACCAAATCCTAAAGATCCGGCAGCATCTGAGTGCACTTGGAAATCTGCTTTCAAGCCAATTTCGCCTCTCCAGAAGGAGATCCCGTTAAATTTTGCTAAAAACTGACTCCATACTAGTAGATCTTCCTTCATACCTCGTGTTACTCTAGTTCTGTGCATTGGTCGGTGTAAACCCTTCATAGCGCAGCACAGATGCCGCAAGAATGCGTGCCCAGGTCCCACCACTCTACTAATTCAGGTGTCCTACTACTTCCTGCAATTCCTTCAGTGACACCATTCGCCTGTGTAATAGGGTCGCTATTCTAGACCTAAGATCCACTAACTTATTATGAGCCAGCTGCGAAGTTTGCTGCATCATGTCTAGCTCTATCCCTAAAAAGGTGAGGGATGTGGCTGGTCCCTCAGTCTTTTCTTCAGCAAGGGGTAGCCCCAGCTCTTTTGCTAATGCCTGAAAATTGTTCAGGATAAATCTGCATTTCCCTGAGTTCCTTTCCCCACAGAAAAGGAAGTCATCAAGGTAATGGGCCGTAGAACTACAGCCCACCTTGTGCCTTATCTTCCATTCTATGAATGAGCTAAATCTTTCAAATGCAGCGCACGACACTGAGCAGCCCATGGGTAAAGCCCTGTCTATGTAAAATGATCCTTGAAATTGGAATCCTAACAGGTTGAAGTCAAGGGGGTGAACTGGTAAAATTCGAAACACTGATTTTATGTCACATTTCGCCAGTTCAGTCCCCACTCCACACCTTCTAACCATACGAACTGCCTCATCAAAGGAGGCGTATCTTACAGTACATAGTTCTGGGGGGATGGTGTCATTGACTGACGTTCCCTCCAGAAAGGACAAGTGGTGGATTAACCGAAACTTGCCCTGGGCCTTTTTAGGCACAATGCCTAATGGAGAAACCCGCAGGTTTTCAAGAGGTGGCGTTGGGAAGGGGCTGAGAACTCTGCCTTCCCTCACTTCCTTGCTAATCTTATTTTGGACAATACTTTCCATGCCACATATTGATCGAAGGTTATGCACAAAAAATGCTTTGCGCTCTCCTTTTGCCGGAATCCTAAACCCATATCTAAAGCCATTTAACAAGTAACAGGCGTCCTCCCTACGGGGGTACATGCTTAACCAATCTTCCAAAACCTCAACCTTGATTGGGCTGGGTCCCTTTTCCAGGTGTACCCGCACCGCTGTTAGGCTTTTTCCCGCCTCCTCCACCTTTGTTCTGTCGTTGGGCGGCTGCTTTATAGCACGATGCGTTCGGGTGCTGACCTCCACAGGTAGTGTATTCGTGCCTAAATCTACATGGCCGCCTTGTGCAAATGCCCTTGTTGTTGTATTCCCAGCAAAACGGGCGGGGTTGAACTGCCTGCTCCACTCCAGGGCGGGGAATCTGGTTAAGGGCAACTTTCCTATTTAAGTGATCGCTATCAAATCTATCGCCAATGTTTGGCCTAGCGGGGGTCATGTGCTGAAGCCACAGACCTGGCAGGGGCTCGTCCCAACGCATATTTGGGTGAATCACGCTCCGCATATGGAATGATTCGTCATAATGAAGCCACGCCTGCCCCGCAAAATCAACATAGGCTCTGTATATTGTGTCTAGGTATTGAAAGAGGGCTTGAGCCCTCCAAGGTTGAGCCTTGACTATCATTCCCACGTAGATCAAAAACCTGGGAAGCCAATTGGCCCAAGTTCTATCAGGCTTCTTCCTTCTATGCCGTTCTTTCTCCTTCTCACCTTATTTATCCAGTTCTTTCTTTTCTACGTCTTTGATTAGTAACTCGAATAAGTCTACGTATTCTCCTCTTCAGATTTTCTCTTGTGTTGCCAGGGTGAGGTGGTCCCCTAGAGGCATAGAGTAGTCCCCGTATGGCAAGGCACCCAACGGGACAGTATTGTAGCCCGTGTTAGACACGGATGGGTATGGCCAAATCCCTGCAGTAGGCATGTTGCCCATTTGAGCAGACAGGGCAAGAGGAGCGTAGGGCGTGCCCCAGCCACTGAATTGAGGACTAGCGAATGGCCACGTAGTGTTGGTTAGTCCTGCACTCTGTGTGTTGTAGGGCATGTATAATGTGTGGTTGCATTGGCCTCCGCTGACCCATGGCCATGCGGTAGCCGGTGTGTGAGTGCCTGGTGCAGCGGCCGACACACCTGATGAAGTCGTGGCCATGCTTTGTTCCTCCGCCAAGTAAGGCTTGTCAGGGCTGACTTCCTCTACCTCATCCTGTACTTCATGGCACGCAGTTGCTGATCCGGATGCCATCGGAGTTGATGACCTTCTCCCTTTTCCAGTGTTTCGCGCCCTCGGAGTCAATGAGGCCCCATCTGCATCTCGCCTGGCGGTCGCTTTGGGAAGCTGCTCAGACTCAAGGACAGCAAACCTATCCATTAGATCCTGTGCCATAGCCTTCAACTTGGCCCTACGATGACTCTTGGTGTCCCTGGCAGATCTACGTGGTCGAGACTCGCTTGGCTGGGACGCCTGCCTCTCCAGCTGCTCGGCCTCTAATGCCGAGATTTTTTCCTGTAGTTCTTGCCATACAGGCCAAGATTCCTCATCCAACGAGGATTGGGGAGGAGACACCTGAGGAGCTGGCCTTCTCTTGGCTGGCTGTTTCCCCTTCTTGTTGCCCTGCCCCTTCCTCGATGCCATTGTGACCCGAGTTTTCCTATTAGTAAAGTGGGAACAATATCCCCAGAAAGCCGGTTGCTAGTCCTATCAAATATCTGTTAGCACATGACGAAACCCAGGTGCAAAACGCGACACCGCCTGGTTGTAGAATAACACTATTTCTTAGCAATGGTTCCTTACTATGGCCTATGCCCTTCAATTACTGGCTTTTAGATCCCCCAAAAAGCGTTTATACTTGAGACTAGGAAGGTCTTTTAATCGCCAGTCACAAAGCCTTGTTTGTATGGCCTTCTAGCCAATTACTCTCAATCACTTAATCACTGCTACTTGATGCTTTATCAATTAATTAATTAGATTAATATAATCAAATGTGTCAATGAAATTAACTGCTGAATTCCTTATTTAAATCAGTAACTTCACCACCAAGAGATCAATCTTAAATAAATTTATGCTTGTTAAATAAATAAATTAATTAGCTTATTTAATAAATATTACAGATTACTTTACCCTAGTCGTATTTATTTTATTTATGCTTATTTTATCGTATTTTGTATATTATTATTATTATTATTATTATTATTATTATTATTATTATTATTATTATTATTATTATTATTATTATTATTATTATTATTATTATTATTATTATTTTGGTGTCCTTAATTTAAATTAAACCCGTACGAGCGTTTGAGCTAGTCGACCCTCCGGTCCACTAGCTTCCAATGCTTCTCAAACCATTAAAATATAAGGGGGGAAGCAGCCGAGTGATGCAGAAAAAAGGGGCTTGTGAAGCGGGAACCATTCCCGCTTGAATTGCTTCTAACGGAGCAATTATATATATATAAAATTTTGCGCCTAAGCACGGCTGGCGCGAACCGCTGCCGCTTTCCCCTCTTCTCGTAACTTAAAGCCAGGTATCAATAAGCAGTATAATTAATAAAACAATAATTATAAGACAAAAGAACCGTGGGAGGGAGCCGATGCTGCCCTCCCATCCTTCAGGAATGTCCGAACTCTGAATGACGCAGCAGGAAAAGACGCCAGTAACACAGCTCGTTCGCTCTGTCTCTCTCGGTGCCAAAAAAAGGAAGAGGGTGGTTTGAGGGGGGAACGCCCCTTAAATAACCTGGCGTTCCCCCCTCCTCCTTAGAGTTCTTGTGAGTCTCGCATTATCCGGGGGTGTAGGGTGAAGAGCCAGCCGCGCTGCCCGAAGCCTGGCTCGTCAGCGGCTGCAGCATCTGAGGCCTAAACGACCTACTTCAGGCAATAAAGGTGGTAGTTTTGCACCCACAGTGACTCCCTGACCAAGATCATTATCTCTTTAGGGAGAGTAATTGTGACAGGTTGCACAGTGGCATTAGAAGTATTGCACAATGAATTATTTGCCCACCTCCAGCCCAGATAACCCAAGAAAAAACGAGGGAGAGGGGAGCAGGAGACAGCTGTCACAAACTTTGGCAGTGACATCACTGCATCAAGTAGAAAAGAAGAACCCAAGAAAAGAGTGAGAAACACAGAGTCTCATGTCCTAAAATGAAGTTCTGAATATAGGCATTTGTGACGTGCCCCTACGTGTCCCCAGATTATTTCACTAGTCTGAGGCCCACGACACGTTCTCTCCTTTACGTTGCCACCAGTTGACCTCTTTCAACACCCTTTAATTAAAAAGATTGAGGTCCATGCTGAGTGTAAAGTTGAACAAAACAGGTTTATTGGTTACAGTTCGCTTAAACAGGTTCTTCACAGACTTTAAAGTATTCATTAGATTAGTAATAACTTGTTTCACTCTTAACTCTCTATAAGTTCCACACTCTTAACTGCCTCTTTTAACTCCTAACTCTGCCACACTCTCTAACTCCCCCAGACTAACTTTTCACTTCAGACTCCTATCTCTGACTCTAACTGATTAAGTCACTACACTTCTTCTCTGCCTCACCCCTCCTTTCTAGTTTCTCTGGCTCCGCCTCCCAACAAATCCCATTGGTGTATGCAAATAACCTCATACATGAGCCAAAGCAGGGTGATCACCACAGCATTTCTACAGTCTCATACACATCATCCCAGAAGCATAAGCAACAATGATTTTTACAAAGAAGAAGGGAAGGCAGGTCCCAGGCAATATGCCACACTATTGGAAGCCTCTCAGTCCTCACTGCAATTTAAAAATAGAAAAGAAGCCAAAACACAGAACAGTTGCTACAGATTGCTGACCTCAGAGATCTGCCCCACATCCCAATGACTGGAATGTTCAGGAGAGATCTTAACCATCAATGAAGTTAAAGCTATCAGTCATCTCTTTTGGCACTAGCTCAGCATCCTCCTTATAAGGTACTGATAGTTTAAATTCCTCTTTCTCAGTTTTTAATCGATGGCACCTTATATTTTATCCCCACAAATGCTGAAAGACCTATGGGGAGTCCTGCTCTGCCCCATGACCACCTCAGAAACATATAAATCGCCCTGATTCAAATGGCAGCTCAGCATTCCACTGAATTCAGTGCATCTCCACAGTTTAGACCTATTCACAAAACACACTCTGTGTGTAACTGGAATTTTTCCTTAGGCTGAGGATCCCTCACTGCTTCTGCTTCTTTATTTATGAATTCATAACAATGTCAGACACCCTTGGAATCAACTTATTTTTTAATAATAAAAAGACCAGCTTGTCCTCTTTGAACTACATCTGTGCATCGGCTTATCAATAAATCATTCAAATGATCTTAGTCATCCACTGTGAAGCTGAGAGGCTCCACTTTGTCTTCATGGGCAGAACTCTTTATAAAGTTACCTATTCATGGATATATGAATATTTATACTCAGAATATTTTTCAGAGGTTCTTTGGTCTCAACTCCTTAAAGTACAATCACATTTGAATTTACATAGTGGTATAATTGTTCCCTTCTAATTTTGTTTTTGGAACATTGTGAAAGGCAAATTAAATATTCATTTATTGGTATACCCCTTAATGGAGCTTATCTAGTTACAAGACCAAAATTAAAAGCAAATACAAAAGAACCCAAAGATCTAAAAAAGAGGAGTTGTTTCTAAACACAGAGGCATTGTGTTTAACCTTTTCTTAGTCTAAAAGCATTATTCGACAAATTATCTATGAGAAAAGCCATTTTAAAAATGTCACACTATGGTGTTGGTGAATCATGAGCTGGTATATAAGATATTCTTAGGCACATGGTGACAAGCTTTGGCAGAAAATAGAAATTTGATTTGCCAGGACAATGTAGCTTTTGTTCAAGGTGAGGTATACATAAGGGAGATCTCTCCCCCACCCCCAACATCATCGCATGGTATCCTGAACATCAGGGATGTGTGAGAAACTCATTGTATTACTCCATCAGTGCTTTTATTTTAAGCTGAACATGCACCTTCAAGACTGAACACAGAACTGACATGGAACCAGGCACAATTTGTGGCCAGAAATCTGTACATTTCTATGCTTGTGCTCCATAATGTGAAATAAGAGTGTGTTCAGCAAAAGACACGTAATTTAAAAATCTGCATGTAGGAAATGCACACAAAGTTGCTTTAGTTATTGTATTCTACAAATTTGCAAACAAAATACGTTTTTGCCCATGAATAAAAAATCCTCATAGAACTGGCAGGGAACAGATTTCCAGGAGGGGAAAGGAAGAAGTCTGCAGACATGAAGCATAATTGCCCATCTAAACCTGTGACACTAGAAGGGTATTCCAGGTTTGTATCCACATGGTTAAAATTACAAGATGGGGATGAAACAAGCAGGAAAAGGCTAAACAATATTTATGTCAGCATAATATGAGATGTTGCTCAGTGACAATACTAAGGAAGGCACACATTACTGCTATCAAGGGAGGATTCATCTTCTTTCTCCATTGATGCCTTATTCAGCCTTACTCAGGGGGAAGAAAGAGAAGGAAATCCCACACCCCCTTCCATTATGACATGACAAGTGCTTACAGGAACAAGCTCTTTTACTGGAACAACGCAAACTCCCAAAGAACCAATGTGGCTGAGCAATAAACCTATGAACTTCTATGGGTGCCAGGGAGTTAACCACACACCCAAACTGTCCAAAGCAAAGGCAACAAGTCCACAACAGTCTTTTACTGGGAGGAGTGGAGCCCCACCACCTCTACCAGTTCCAGAACTCCTTGCAGGTTGGCCAGACATGGAGTACCATAACAAGGGTGCTGGATGCAGGCACTCAGCTCTCCCTGGAGTAGCATAGCCTGGGCTCCTTCCCGAGCTACCCCTCTATAGTCACTGCTAGTGGCAATCACCCCATATGTGTGGTACTCCTCCTTGGAGGCACAGCCAAAATCTATATGGACATGACTGGGCTTGCCAGAGTAACGAGGTGTGGAGGGAGGTGAGACAGAAGGAGGAGGGACAGCTGGCTGGTGTTGGGTATGCTGTCCGGGATGTTCTTGCTGCAAGATGTCGCTTGCCCTTGCTGCTTCCTCTGCTGATGGTGTGCCTGTTCTCCAGCCTCCTCACCTTGTGTCACTTCATCTCATCTTGGTGTACCCATGCTGCTGCTTCGGGGGGCACTAGGAACTGCTCCCAATGCCCTTTGCTGGGATTCCAGTGACAGATAGTTTCCCAGCAAGCCATCAAGCGCTCCAATAACACCAACACCTTCTGGGACCTTGAATGCCTCCCAATCCACAGCATCAGTCCAGCAATCTCCCTCTTCCACCTCGCTCTCCCCTTTAAATCCCCAGCCTGCCATGGTTACATGTGTGGTTTTCTGTTTCTTCTCAGGCAACAAATGCCTTGAGGTGGCTTTAAATGAGGAAAAGAAACAAAAAGTTAAAGAAGAGGAAAAAGCAAGAAAGAGAGATGAAGAGGAGGCTTCACTCTCTCACACTCTTCCAACCCACGCCAGTTTATTATCCCAGATTGCTAGAGCTACTTGAAGACCTTTGCTGGGCATGGGGTTTGGGGGCACTTCTCTCAATTCTTCTCTTTCCTTCTCTGTACCCAGGAAATGTATGGCAGGCAAGGAGCATGACCTGGAACTCTTGATGCTGCTTGAGAAGACGTGCAGTGCATCGCTCTGGCACCTATCACAGCTCCCTACAAGACAAGGTGGGCTTGTAGAAGTCTCCACCAGCATGGGACACCTTAAAGCATGCAGATTCACCATCATCTTGGCTAGTGGTTGGCTGGTGGTCGAATAGCCCAAGTAAAGGTAGAAACTAAGAGCTGGAAAGATTTACAGGAGGGAGAGCATTTTAAAATGCCCCAGACTGATACTATTTTCTGAGACAAGTGGAAAGCAAAAATGGATGCCAGCTGGTACTGAAAGTGCCGGTGTTAAAGAAGGGCCCAGGACAGAAATCTGGCAACCTGTGCCAATATGGCAGCATCTTACATATTGGCAGAGAGAGAGAAAATACTATCAACAAAAATGACACTAAAAGAGGACACAAATTTTCACACATTTTCCACTTGCAAATTTAGAAACACTTAACAGAATCTGAACAGCAATACAGGGTATTTCCCTAGTAGGGAACACTGTGGCCAGGCCACTAGTGTGTCTGTACAGTCTGCTTTGCAACTACCAACTGATGGGCATCGTACAGGCCCTCATTCATGTACCTTAGGGTTATTTTTGTTAACCAGACTTCAGATAGAAGACTGTCCTTTGCTAAACAGGATGCATTGCCATCCTATCTGCCATGGCTTAAAGCTGGGAACTGCCCAAGAGTGTACTGTGGCTGTCAGGATTAGGTTTGTTCATATGGAAGGGGAAATTGTAACACCACTGTGGTATAAAACAGATAAAGATAGCAACAAGAAGGTCTAAAGGATGATGCACAAAATCTACTATAATTCACTAGTACTGCTTGCACTTCAGCCATTTTCATTTCTATTTTAGAAGGCCAGCTATCACCTCTTGAGTGAGGTATGTCAAAGCCTACAGTAAAACAGGCCTCTCACATGGGAATGGAGTAGGAGAGGAGGGTGATATTATTGTGAGGTGAAGCTTGAAGCCTGTCAAAATACTTGAAAAGAAAAATGAAAAAAAAAGAAAGAAAAGAAAAGAAGGAACAGTAGTACATGCCAAGAATTAATGATTTTTGGAGGGAAGGGGGAAGAAAAATAACAATACAATGCTAAAAAAAATGCTATCCTGTCAGAATAATGGTCAAATTTGTTCTCAGGAAATGGGTTTTGTGAGTAAGCATGAAATGTATTGCAGTTGTACACACAGGGCACCTTAAGCTTTTACAAGGTAAAAAGAGAAAGGAGACTAGGCAGATGGCTTCTGGATTTGGTAAGTAATTAAATCTGTAACCTCAATTTGTTTAAAAGGGAGGAGGATTGGAAGAAAAAAAATGCTCTCAGGCTCAGGAAGCCATCGCATTGTATCTTTTCTGAACTATTATAAGAGTATGGTCTTGAACTGTTATTATGATTATTTTGGTTTCTTCAGCTCATCCCAGCAAAATACCTGCACATAACACAATGTCTCAAATTGACAGGATTATCCAGCCTCATGGCCGCTTGCTGAGTGAACTCCCTCAAAAAAAGAGAGAAAAAGCCTTTGTTTCCATAGGCAACTGAGCTATTCGGCACTCTGGATCAAATGCATCCGGATTTACTGTCATGCCCCTGAGGTAAACCAATTGCCTGGTGCATTACGTAAAGAGCAAAAGGCCCTGGTGGGAAGAATCGGTCTGGGTAAACGACCTGAACAGCGTGAACTCAGGGCAACTGGAAGTTGCTTGGAAAAAGATAACCTGAGCAGTATAGGGGATAAAAGTTCTCTTGGAAAGTGCTCACGTAACATCTGTGTGAGAATGGCTACGGCTTGTTCTCTGTAAGCTTTGAAATCAGTCTAGGGGCATAGCAGTAGGAATGGAAAGTACACTCCCTGTACTCCTCAGTCTTCTTGATTTAGGCTATCTTGACATGACGAGATGGCACAAGGAGGCACTTTCAAGCCCCATGAGATTCCTTGCCTCCAGCCAAGACAAAGAGCTCTTCTCTTGACCTCCATGGTCCCTGTAATTTGCATAAGATATCTAAAGTGTCTTTTCTTTTTGAGAAGCAAAGCATACACACAGAGCAAGCATGGAAGGATTGGCTGATGGTTGCAGAAAGTATCAACAACCCATACTGTGCTTCAAATTCTTCAATAAAGCACCAGCCATCCTAGTTTCATGCAATTTGCACAATTAACACAATTGCACACATGGTTTGTATTGTGTAATTTTGCACAAAATGACAAATTTTGTGCAAAATATGGTTGTTGTCAAAGTGCAACAAGTTGAACCAGAGAACTGCTCACCATTATCACCTTGAGTAAAATGTTGCAGTTCCACATCTTTTTCTGTAAGGAAAAGTGACAATTTATATCCTTGCTCATAGAAAATCACTCATGTGACTTTCCTTCCTCTCCCCCATTTCAGGGCTATCCACAATGAGATGGTCACATTAAATTATATAAAGGAACAATAAAAGGAATAGAGTCCAAAAGCTGGGAAACACAAACTTCAGAAGATAACCAGGTTTTACATGTTTCCTCTCCTTCAGTGATTTGCTCTGAGTACAAATTTATACAGGGCTCAAAATCAAACAAGGCCCTCCCAATGTGAGTGGTGCAAAGTGTCAGTTTTACTGAAGGAAAATATGAGGCAAATGTGGAAAATTTCTCATAGGAAAAGGAAAATTAACTAAGGTTTTATTATGGAGGATTCTAAAAGAATGATGGTGAAACTGATGAAACTTTCCTGGGGGGCTGGAGAATACATTGCACCCCTCTATGCAGGATTAATGATTAAGTTCCCGGTGGTGCCGTGACCATCAATAGCACCTTCAGTAGACATAAGCTCTTATTTATTTAGAAATGATTTAAAAATCATTGGAATTTTGTTTTTAAATAACTCATCATTTTTCCCAGATAATTTGATGATGTCCATCAGATTTAGTTGAAGCTTAAACTGAAAGAGGTCCCTTTGGGCTGGCTCAGGGTGAAAGGAACTTTTGTCTGAAGTGGCAGTAATTGGAACCCCACTAGCTATATTGTAGAGGTTGTTCCAGGCAGTGGGGGGCTGTGGTGGTGGCAGCTCTGTCTACTGCCTGAGCTTCCTGCAACTGCCACCAGCAGCAGCCATTTTGTCTTTGTTACCACCTATTTGCATATCCTTTCCAAGGACTACCCTCCTTACAACACTCACTGGTGAGAAGGAGAGAGGCAGACACACTTTCCCTCTCTACCACCTGCTTACTCAGTCTATTCCTTGGCTAGCTCTGGGAATTATGTCTCATCCATGGGGTGGAGAGATTGTGATAAGGAGTGACTAAAGGTATTGTCCATGCACAGAGAATGTTTTGGTCACTTTTCCGTGTTATGCTTGAGAGTTCAAGGTGTCTTATGACATGGCCAAGGTATTCTTATCTGTGCTATGAATGGAGAGTGAGATTTGATTTCACATCAGCTTGAAAGGGAAGGCACTCCACATTTCATTGGATGAAGCTGAATGAGTGACAATGCTGTTTCATTTTGGTTTTGATCAGAATTTAGCAAAATTCAAAAATATTATGATGTGAGGCAGCAGTAAGTGACAGATTTTCTCTTTCTTGTCCTTTAAGGGGGGCAGTATTTATTTGCTTAGTGTGTAGAATCAGGTTGTTGGCTAGGTGCTCTTGAGGCTTGGAAATTGGTGAACTGAAAAAAGGAGTAGGCTTGGTTTTCTTTGCACCACTCACATTGCAAGGGCCTTGTTTGATTTTGAGCCTTGTATGGATTTGTACTCAGAGCAAATCACTGAAGGAGAGGAAACATGTAAAACCTGATTATCTTCTGAAGCTTTTCACTAAAGTCAGACACCCAAGGAGATATATTTGAACTGAAGAGATCAATTGGTCAGAGAAAGTGATCTAAGGGAAGGAATGGTGAAAGAATCAAAAGGATGAAAGAATACAGAAGTTAGGAAAGCCCAAGGAGAAATAAGCAAAATAAAGGCTGCAAGAAAACAGTTTACATGGGGATTAGTAGGGAATAATACCACTCTGTAGCAAGCTCTCCCACCACCTGTGGTGAGAAGAAAATCAGTGCTGGTCCATCACATTCCCCCACCCTAACTGTCACTTTCATGTCATTGTCTTCTCCCTTCCTAACCCCATTCATGTTGCTGCTCTGCCCCTCCCTGGCTTGTTCTGATGACTTCCTGTGACTGAACTCACCATATCTGTTCAGAGAGTCAGCTGAGCTCAAAAGCCTGGCTCTGAGGTGGTCCTTAGAGCACCATGGGTGAGATCGTTCAGGAAAATGAAACCTTCCCTCGCCATCACAGAAAGGACCTCTGCCTCCTTACTGGTCTTCCTCTTCTGGTGTGGTAAAAGATCTCCGAGGAGTAAAAAAAGGATGGGTGGCTATTTCAAGAAGTGTTGTCAGCCATTTTCCTGCTGTTGGCATTTACCATACCAAGTCAGCAGAGCCAGTGACACTGGGCAGTGCAGTTTCCTACCCTTCACACTCGGAGTAAGACCAGGGATTCACACAGGAGGCCCTAGCAGGGGATGGGGAGCCACAAAAAAGGGAAAAGAGGCAACAGGGCTGAGCAAACAGGAGATGCAGAGCAAGAGAGGAAGGAGGCATGTAGGTGTGGGCATATCTTTTTCCAGATGGAATTCTAAATCACCAAATATTTGAAGCCAGTTATATCATCAAAAAGGTGACTTGGAAGAAAATATTGAGAGAAATGTGTGTAGTTCAGTAGCAATAACACAGCTTTCCTTTCCTGTCAGGACATTTTCTTTCTACTTCAGTCATTTTGCACAGGGAGAACGTTTATACTTTTGTTTGTTTGTTTAACAGGCATCTTCAAGACTGTAAAATTAGTTCGAAGTCAGCCGTGGTAAAGTGAGATGAGTAAGTGAGGGAGCTAGGGTAAAAACTGTGCTTCTCAAGGCAGAAATCAAAAATAATTACTAGTGAATAGAAAACTCCAGGTGGACAGAGTTTTGTATTCCAGATCTATGCCATCTCTTGCAGTTAATATTAAAGCTTTTCAAGGTCAGGAATGACAGACTGGTAATGATGAGCCCGTGGTAGGCTTATGTTAAAACTTGTCCCTGATGTTCAGGTTAATCTTTTCATTTGTGTTTTCCTCATAAATAAATACATAAAAAGACATTGTCTGTGTTGCTGCAGTAATCTCTGCCTCATAGAAAGAGAGGGAGAGAAATCCCAGGTGATCTGTTTTTCTTAGAAGAGTCTGATCCCCACCATTAAATAAATAGGAAATGTCACTAAGGTACTGCAAATAATTTTCCTGGAGTTCTTTGTTCTGAAACGCCGGAAATGGCATAATCTAGTGGGAAGCTCTCCTGCACGATCTACACTGAAATGGGTTGGAGCTTCCGTTAGATGGTTCCCACAGGTTCCAAAGAAAAGAAAATGAGAGAGAGAGAAAGGGAGGGGGGATTGTAGCAAGCAAGGAATACTAATCATTGCCATGTGGGAAATATAACTAAAAGATAGGTTGAAGCACTGCCCGCTTGTTTCATTACAAATATTCATAGCTTTATCGGTTTAATATTTAAATTGCAGATTTGCTTCCCAAACGATACCTCAGTCTATTTTTAAAAAGTATTTGATTATATCATGTGATATTTGTAATGCCTTGTTTTTCTTCTTCTGCTGCTTCTCAAAGATCTGCTTTCGCCTACAACATAACAGTCCCAACTGTTTACATTTCTAGCATGTCCTTAATTCATTAAAAAAAAAACCTGTAGAGTTCTCATTTTTCACCTCACGATTACCGTATCTGTTGATTGTCACAAGATATGTGTGGCCACCATTAATCCGCATCTCCTCCCTGTGTTTCTCTGGTAATGTCTACCACGTAAGTGGCATAATGTTGTCCATGTCTATATTCCCTCATTTTTCTTCATTGCCATCCATATAGATACCATACGCCTATCTGAAGTAAGAGGGCTTTGTCTGTGGGTGGGTAGTGCAACAAATGGGAGGCCAGCCAGATGTCCCTTAGCTGAACGTTTGAAAGCCTTGTAATGGCCACTAAGAAAACCCTAGCCTCAATTGCATCCTCACCGTACATGGCTGCAAGGGTGGTGGGTCTACAGGAAAGATCTTCTGTGAGAAGCTCATAAGGGAAAATGTGGCCATTCAAACAGCTGATCCCAAACAGCTTATCATTGCATCATTTCCTTAAATAATTTGTATATGGCTTAATATATTATAATCAGCACTTTGAATCATGGCCAGAAACAGACCATTGAGCAGTGAAGCTGTTGCAATACGGGAGTCACATGTTCCCTGTAACCAATCCTGGTCAACAGGCTGCTTGCAGCATTTTCGATTAACAGTATTTAACAAGGTTGTCCAGAAATGGAGAAACAGGGGAATGTGGGGTTTGGGATCCATCTTAGAGTTAGGCTTAAGTTTCGGGGAAATGGCTCATTGATGGTCAGATTTTTTTTTTTTGCCTAGCAACAAGGATAGGAAACACCTACATCTTATCTCATGAGAAGAGTCTTCAAGGACAGTTGGGTAGTCTAGCCTGGTAGATTGTTAATTAGAGAAGAAGTTTCAGCTGGGTGTTGGGAGGGGGCAAGAAACTGCCTTTGCCTTCCCAAAACTTTGAAGAAGAATGAGGCCTGATTGGTTGCCAGCATAGAGGAGTCTGGAATTGGGACTTTGATGTATATCAGGGGCTCAGAAGTTACATTAGTTGGCTTAGATTACTCTCATGTTGTTCTAGTGGAGATACACTCTATATACGCTCTGAAGCTATGCAGTCCTCTGTGGTAATAGCATTAGATAGAGAAATTAGCTTTGTCATTTTCATGTGTGACCTGCTTTTACTCAAACTTGTCTCAAGCTGTTTTTAATTTTTTTTAAATTATTTGCCTTTTGTCTTTTTGCTTTTCCTTAATAAGTATAAAACTTTCTCCACATAAAGTCTTTGTTACTCAGTTAGGGATCTCTTTGCCCATGACTTTCCACTGGGAAAATTATGGGTTAAAATTGTTTCGGAGTTTTGAATTTTGTTTCCATTCCTTTAGCTGCTCAGCAGAAGTGCAGGGATTCACAGAGTGGAATAGCTTCGAGTTCCCCATATTAGTCTAACCTTTTAAAGCATCAGCTGACACTTACAGTCTCAATAACTCACTCTGAGACATTAATAGTAGAAGGAATAAAACATGTTTCTTTACTTACCGTTGAACAGATCTACAGCAAAATTAATAAACATGACTGGCCTCAGCTTCTAACTTCCAGAAGACAAAAGAGAGAGGGGGAAAGTTCAGAGTACAGAGGTGGGCTCTCTTTGAATTTAGAGGCAGAGAAGGAATTATTGGTTATTGCTGGATAGATTGACATCACCCCAGCCCAGAAAGGTCCCTCCCAGTCAAACCTACTAAAGGTAGCATGCAAGGTTGCAAAAACTCCAACAAAAGTGTTTATGTGTGGGGGCAGTTCTACCTTATAGGACTGGTGGGTTAAGCAAAATGCAGAGCTTTGTAGATTTTTAGTCCCGGAGAGCACAACCAAGTCATAGCTGGACTGATGTCCTCGTAGCAGAGGTATTAGGCTGGTCCTGCAGCCAGGACTGTGATTTGTCCTCTTCATTTCACACATGCTCAGGGAACAAAAGGGGAGCATGGCTACAGCAGGACTCCAAAGGCCATGATAGAGTCTGTCACAAAAAGTACAACGTCTGAACTTGTGTACTCTTTCCCCATTAATTTAAACCTGAGGGAGCTGTTTTGGCTTTAGACAAGACAGAGGTGCTCCTGGTCAGTTGAAAGGCAGGTCAAGGAATAGGGATGCAGCTTAGGGAGTGCTCCTGAATTCATCTCTTGAGTCTGGATGCCCAGGTTTCGGTGGTAGCCAGGAGTGCATTTGCACAATTAACACTAGTGCACCAGATGCACCCATTCCTGCAGAGGTTTGATCTGGCCACAGTGACACATGCCTTAGCTACATCCTGGCTGGATTACTGTAATGCACTTTATGTGGGGCTACCTATGGAAAATGTCAAGACTCAAGCGGGTCGAAAACACAGCAGGTCCAAAGTGCAGCAGCCAGATTGTTAACTGGGGCTGATTACAGATATCACATAACACACCTTGTTACAGCAGCTCCACTGGCTGCTGCTCTCTTTCTGAGCAGAATTCAAAGTGCTTGTTCTAACCTATAAAATCCTGAATGGTTTGGGCTCAAGCTGTCTCAAGGACCGCACCTCCCTTCATGAGCTTGCTTGAGTGTTAAGATCATCAGGAGAGACCTTTCTCTCTGTCCCACCACCTTCACAGGTGCATTTGGTGGGGACACAGGAGAGGGTCTACTCTGTTGCTAGTCCCAAACTTTGGAACTTTCTCCGACAGGAGGCCAGTCTGGTCCCATCTTTGCTGTCCTTCTCCAAGCAGGCAAAGGTCTTTCTCCTCAGGCAAGCTTTCCTTGAGTGACTGAGTGAGGGTTTTAAATGGATTGTTGTATGTTACTGCTTTGCATGTGTTTAGGTGTTGCCATTTGGGGGGGGGGGGTTATGGTATTTGTTCCTTTTGTAGTTGTATACTGAATATTGTTAGTGTTAAAGTCTGTCTTTTAATGATGTAAGCTACTTTGGGTCCTTTTAAGGGAGAAAGGTGGGGAATGAATGAATGAATGAATAATGAATTATTGAATGAATGAATGAATGAATAAATAAATAAATAAATAATCTGAGCACTACTAAAAGCAGATTCCTATCCCTGCCTTTTTGAGAGTATGTGCCCCAACTGACAATAGTCTTCTAGAAAATTCTGTCATGTGCCCATGATAATTTTGAGCAGCAGATGGGGTTCAAAGAATCAAGGGGTGGCACTGCATGCTATGTGCTGCTAACAAAAAAAAAATTATGTGCCACCTTGGGCATGCAAAAGGTTTGCTACCCCTGCCTTATCTGATTCAGACTGAAGTACTGGATTTATATGCATTACTTATTTAGAGACAGGGACAGGGGTGTTTCAGATGTACCTTACACCTACAACTGTAGAATGTCAGGTGACTGAGGGAGAAAGGTGTGGTTGGCCAAAGTCAGTGCTGGCCACTAGGTGGTGCACCTTCACCAAAGACAAGGAAGTGCAAGTAGGGTGTTCATTGATGACATCACCACTGCTTTGGTTTAGAAAGATTTCACTCCAACGATATCCCCAAAGTGCATGCGTTTCCCAACTTGTTTCTTTCTTAGTATCATCATCATCAGTTGCTAGCAACTTCTGGTATGAGAGTGAGTTTTTCTCTGTAGCTATCTCAGGGATGACTTTTTCTCCTTCCTTCCTGCTCAAGGATGGCACCTCCCTGCGTACAAAAATACTTTACAGTTCTGAATAATATGGGATGCCTGCCAGCACTATCAGTCCCCACCTACTGCTTCTCTGAAGGCTTCCTCTGATTGAGACGCATGTGTATACTTTGGTTACTAAATAGATTTTATCATGATGGTGTGAACAAAGCCATTCAGCAGATCATGCAAAGAAATAAAGGGGAATAAATTCAATAGGCACAGTATCACTTTTGCACCCAAGACATATTGCTGGATTGAGCAATAATCTAGGAGTGATTGTGATGCTTTGAGAAACAGCAATATTGAAACAATTCCATCTCCCTCTCTATTCTTATTACATACCTCACCCTTCCCCACTGCATTGAGTTTATTTATCTTTAATAGAAATTCTCTCCATTGTGAGGGATTAGGATAGCCCAAGTTGACTTTCTTCTCATTTCGTTTAATGTCAACTTGTTTCATCTTTCTCTTTGAGGGGAAATAAAGTACCTGAAGAGCTGGGATGAATTAGCAGCATTTTAAATACACCTTTTAAACTTGCCTTTGAAAACAAGGCTTACTTTTGTTACAATGGTTTGGATATATCACTCCCAATGATTGCTAACAATAGCAAGATGTGTGTCCATGCCTGCACATGAGCCTGTGTGTGTGTGTGTGTGTGTGTGTGCGCATGCGTGCTGATAACAGATAGGTTCATTTACAGATATACAGATACAGTTGATATAGATATAGAGGGATACAGTAGGCTTTCTATGATCAAAAACCTGCCAGTTTAGGATCAGGATTAAGGTGATGTCATCATCTGCTGTGCTGGATGGGAGCTGAAATCCATCCCAGTGGGTAGTGTGGGTCTTGTGTGTGTGTGTGTGTGTGTGTGTGTGTGTGTGTGTGTGTGTGAAAAGTAGTGTGATGTCATAGGGTGCTGGTGGCCTTGGGTCCACTAGGGGTGAAAAGATTCCTTGCTGAATTCCTTATTTCTTTGATTAGGCTGTGTTTGACCTGATGGGACTCTTTGCCTCCAGCTGAGAGTGAGGGAATGTGCTCCTGTGTTTTTTTAACCTTGAAGTTCTGTGTGATTTGTGGAAAAGGTCTTCCTCTTAAGAAGCAAAGCATACCTGAAGAGGAAATACAGATGCACCAGATGGGTGTTTAGAAAGGTGTGAGCAAAGCATCCAGTGCTTCAAGTTCTTAAACAGAGCACCCGTCCTAGTCATCCTAGTTTTGGGAAATTCATATAATTGCACAAATTGCCTGGTTTAGTAGAAAATTTGGGCAATACAATAAGGTTTATGCCCCTAAGCTCATATCTTTTCTATTGCGATATGGTGTTTGGAGATAGAAATGTAAAGCAGACGCTGGAAGAACAAGCTTAACTATTCTACTTAAAACTTCTTTTCAGCTGTAGCACGATACCACCCAACCTGTCTAATATAAAGAGTGTTGCACAAAGTGATGTGGAAAACACCAGAGCCTAACCAGGCATTGTTCAGTCTCTCCAATGCTTTTTCTCTGAGTCTGACTATAAATGTTTATTACATTTGTTCAGAAGTGCTCCCCTCAGGGCAAAAGCCATCTGCTTGTCATAGCATTTTTTTTTTCCTTTTCTAGGTGTCTTGCATTTGTTTTGCAACTGACGACTGGAAAGCAAAAAGGAACTAAGATGGCAATTCTCATTGCTGAGGCGTATATCTCTATGGAAATCTTAGTGAATATATTAACTGTAGGGAATAAGCATTCTGCATAATATTTTGTTTGACTCCCAGAGGCATATTTATATGAAGTGGGCCCAGCTGAAAAAAATCAAGATGATATTGTTGTGATTGCACAGTCTCCCATGCCAGTAGTGGGTGCTAGAGGTTCTTACAAACATGAATCCTGCTATGATAGTGCAATGAATTCATAAGTGAGTAGCAAGTGAGTAGGACCAGAACTGAAGGCAGGCACTGAAATGTTAGCAACCTTTCTACTAATCATGGTGAGTTCCGGCAACTACATGGACATGCTGTTAACAAACAGCAAGTGATTTAATGGTGGACAGGTGGTAAACAGGGAAGAATGTAACTCCCTGGGGAGGTACAGAAGAATTGGATTGGACATATAAATCCAAATGTTCAAGTTATGTGTTTTGCAAGTTCCTCAGATTTCAGAAGCCAGATCTTATTTATTTATTTATTTATTTATTTATTTATTTATTTATTTATTTATTTGATTTTTATATTGCCTGTCTGGCTATCAAGACCACTCTGGGAGGTTTACAAATTCAGCAACATCATAAACAATAATAAAGAACAAATAATCAAATGTCAACATTAAAAGCAAAAATACAACAACAGCATAGCAAAATAATTAAAGTAATAAAAGAGCATGGCGGAGGGGTTGAAGATGTAATTGTCAAAAGCACCACTGTATTAAGATGTTCTAAAGTCCAGAAAGGCCTGTCTGAACAACCATGTTTTTAGTAGTCTCTTAAAAGTTCCCAGTGAAGGGGTCAGACGAATTTTGGGTGGGAGACTATTTCAAAGTTGTGGAGCAAATGCCGAGAAGGCCCGGTTTCTAGTTGTCGCTTTCCAGTCCTCTCTCAGGGTCAAAACTCTCAACCCACCTGGCCTGAGAAGATCGTACAGGATAGGCAGATCTAGTCGGAAGGAGGTGTTCTGCCAGGTATCAAGGTCCAAAACTGTTTAGGGCCTTATAGGTTAACACCATCACCTTGAAGCTGGCACAGAAACAGCCAGGTAACCAGTGCAGGGCAGTCAGAGTAGGGGAAATGTGTTGATATCTCATTACCCACTCAATAGTCTGGTTACCATGTTCTGAACCTGTTGACATTTCTGTAACAGGTCCACGGGCAGCCCCACGTATAGAACATTGCAGTAGTCTAATCTTCAGACTACTAATGCATGAACCAGTGTGGTGAGGGACCCGGTGTCAAAGTAGGGATGCAGCTGGGCAATCCACCTTAGGTGGAAATAGGGAGAGTGGACCACAGAGGCTCCATTGATAGCATTGAGTCCAGGGGTACGTCCAAGTTGCAAACCTCATCCTTAGCAGAAAGGATGCCCCCCCCAAAGAGAGGGAAGCACCCAGTCCACAAACACTAGGGGCACCCATCCACAGGATCCACTGCAGAAGGATGGAAGGAGAGATACAGTTGGGTGTCATCCGCATATAGGTGACACAAAGCTCCAAAACTCCTGATGACCTCCCCCAGTGGCCTCATATAGATATTAAACAGCACTGGGGAGATGATCGACCCCTGTGGGACTCCGCAATTGAGTGTCCAAGGGGTAGACAACATCTCCCCAAGCTGTACTCTCTGGGGATGATCCCTTAGGAAGGACCAGAGCCAGGCCAAAGCCAGGCAACCGATCCCCAACCCAGAGAGCCTCCCCAGGAGGACACTGTGGTTGACAGCATCAAAGACTGCTGACAGGTCAAGGAGGACCAACAAGGACATTTTGCCCTTATCAGCCTCCCTCAAAAGGTCATCTTGCAGGGTGACCAGCTGTCTCCATGCTGTGACACGGCCTGAACCCAGACTGGAATGGATCAAGGACATTGGTTTCCTCTAGGAGTGCCTGTAGCTGGTCAGCCACCACTCTGTCCACTAGTTTGCTAATAAATGGGAAATTGGCAACAGGTTTATAGTTGTTAATATCATCCACTGCCAAGTTGGGTTTATGTTTCAAATTGGCCTTATGAGCATCTCCTTGAGGGCAAGGGGCACCCTGGCCTCCATGAGAGATCCATTAATAATAGCCATAGCCCACTCTGATGTTAGAAGTCTGGCTGCTTTTATGAGCAGGCCGAGGCCGAGCAAGTATCCAGGGAGGCCAAGCAAGTATCCAGGGAGGTCGTGGTGGCCCTGCGGCGACCAAGCACCCTGTCGACCTCAACTGATGTCACAGGCTGAAACCGTATTAAACTCACTGGGCAAGGCAGTGCAGTGGACATCTCGGCTTGATCTACTGGTAATGAAAAGAAGTCCATTTTAGATGAACATCAGGAAAAATGTTCTAACTGTTACAGCAGTACAGTACTGGAACAATTTACTGCAGGAGGTGGTGAGTGCTCCAACGCTGGAGGCCATCAAGAAAAAATTAGACACCTATCTGTCAGACAACTACACTTTACTTTGGATTCTTGCATTAAGTAGCCCAAATGGCCTTATAGGCCCCTTCCAACTCCATTATTATACGATTCTGTGGTCAGCAGGCTTGATCATCTCCCTTTTCAGCAGATTTTTCTACAGCAAAAAATCTACCCTGTTTCCCGGAAAATAAGACCTAACCTGAAAATAAGCCCTAGTATGATTTTTCAGGATGCTCGTAATATAAGCCCTACCCCAAAAATAAGCCCCAGTTAAGAGAAACCCTGCCCTCCACCACTGTGCAGCAACCAGAAGAAGATGACATGACTGTATTTGAATAAATGTAGATTGTTGTACATGAAAAAAATATATAAAACATCCCCTGAAAATAAGCCCTAATGCATTTTTGGAGCAAAAATTAATATAAGACCCTGTCTTATTTTCAGGGAAACATGGTAGTATTATCTTTGTTTCCCAATTGATGAAAATGGACCATCGGTTTCTGTCCCTTGGTGTGTGTGTCCCGCCCTTTATCCTCCTCTGAAGCTACTGCACATTTTGGAAGGAAGGAAAAGGGGAACGTGATAGATAGACAGACAGTGTGCGTGCACGTTTTCCCCCCCTGTGCACATGCTTACGCACATGCACACAAACACACTCACATACACCTCTTTGGTATTCATGCCATGAAAAAAGGGACAGGCTGGAAATCCTTTTCACCTTAGTTTTCATACTTAGAAAAACGCAAAGCAATGTTGTCAGAGGCATGGCATTTATCACAAAGATCAAGCTATTAGCTCTGTACCATCTGAAACATCTTTATTGTGGCTGAGAGTTTTTACAGACAAAAAAGGACAGCTTTCTCTAACACACTTTTGTCTTCACAAGGATGGAAATGGTTATCACCTAACAGCTATTATTAAGAATCTGACACTCTTTCTGGCTTAAAGATTTGCCAATGATTTAATGATCCCTCATGAATTCTGGTTATGTTTTGCACATTTAAAAACAACTAGTATAGGGGCTAAAGCAGGGGTGAGCCAAAAGTTTTCAGCTGACATATTTCAGCTCAAAATGGGAAAGAGGACCTAAGGAGTTAAAAAGGCTGGTGAAATCATACTGGCAGAGATATGATTACATGGCATAGTCATTATGCTACATTCCATAGCAAGCCAGAGGAACTGGCAGTAAAATGTTGCAGTGCTAAGTGCTTTAGTTTTGGGTTGGAGACAGCCTGCTTTGGCCTTTCTCAGGACTGTCCATACAATCTTGAATCCCTAACTCATTTTACACACACACACACACACACACACACACACACACAGAGAGAGAGAGAGAGAGAGAGAGAGAGAGAGAGAGAGAGAGAGAGAGTCAATCTGCATTTCATCCTCACTTATCATGTTCAATCCTAGAGCTTGGAAATACATTAATTTTTACACATGAATATGAAATTCATCACTTTTTTTAATCAAACGGGGGCAAGATATCACACAATCCAGCCAATATTTTCAAACTAACATCTAGAAAGTAATATTAATAATGTTTTCAGTTGTTAAATATCATTAGTCAATGTTGCATCTTCTTCAGAAGTTACATGTAACCACATACATCCCCTGGGGAATCACCCATATACAATACAATAAAATAGAAGGCTACCAGTAAGTCTTAGACTACTTCATTAACAAGAATTATCCATAAAAGTATAGCCTCAAATCCCCCAGCCCTCCAGCTTTACTCTCTCCTGTCACAACAATCAATTTCCAATCACACCCGTTACCTTCCCAGGGCATTTACACAACTGGAAACTACTAGTTTCCCATTGATGGTTTTGTTTGAGAGAGACTTGGAGAAGTTTGCATTTGGAGCAAAATTAGTCTCTGACTGCAAGTGGAGGATTAATGGAATGATTTGCATGGCCCCTCCCCTAACTATCTCTGTAGAAATTTCCAAAGAGACAACTGTTGTATTAGTCTTGTTGCAGTCCCATGGCATTTTCAAACATAGCTTATTAAAACATATAATTGAAGTCTGTTTTATCTTAATAAAATTAATTCACATCAACAAATTAATCCCCCTATTTCTAACACTAAATATATATATATATATATAATCAATTTTCAAACCTAGTATTCCAAGTCTACTGCCAGTTCCTCTTGCTTGCTATGGAACGTAGCATAATGACTATGCTATGTAATCATATCTCTGCCAGTAGGATTTCACCAGCCTTTTCCTTAGGTCCTTCTCCTCATTTTGAGCTTAACATTTGAGTTTACCTCTTCTGTTAGGATTCTTTTCTGTATATTTTTTTAAGGTACCTGCAAACGTGAGGTTCCTCTTAACCCTACTGATACCTTTCTCTTGTTCACAACTGATCTTGTTTTTTGTGACATAAGCATAGGTATTCCAATAACCCTCTCACTACAGCTGTATGGGTGGACTGGGGAGCTTGTACCTGAAATATTGGTAAATTACTGTTCCCATTGTCCTTGATCATTGGCCAGGTGGGCTGGGGCTGATGGTGACAGGAGCCTAACAACATATGAGGGTCCATGGGCTCCCCAAGCCTGAATCACTGCCAGGCAGTGGCAGCTCGTATCCTAAGCAGAGGAGCCTTGTCCCAACATTTCAAGATAGGGTGTTCCCCTGCAGTGGTTATGAGCTGCCAGTGCTGCTGCCTCTGGCTGGAATCTTTTTATTATCAGGCCAATGTGCATTCAGCTAGGCCTTTCCTGAGCTTGTTTATGGAGGTAGCTGGTACCATTTCATTCACTTGCATGTATTTATACCAGAGTGTTTCACTTCTCTTTGCTATGTGGTGAGAAATGTTGGGATAAAAGAGGCTCCCTTTCTCACTGTGCAGCACAGAGACACTGGGAACTGCCCATGGAAAATAAAAATGTATTATTCCTCAAGGGCAGATCACCTAGCTTCTGTGCTATGTGAGGAGGAGGGGAGATCTCTTTCCATTAGTCCAGCAGAGGAACACAGCATATCTCCTCCTCATCTCCATTGCCTAGGACTGGATGCTGACTGAGCCTCAGCAGGATGTCTGTGGAGAACTGCTAAACAACATACAGCCTACATGGTACAAGTCCCTCCTTTCTGCTTTGTTTCCTATAAATATACACAAGTTGCTCTTCTCCTAAGATTTAAACATTGACAATAAACAAGACAATGACTCACAGAATGAAATCATTCAATATACATTCCAGTCCCCAAAAAAGGAGATGCCAAGGAGTGCAGGAATCATAAGACCATTGCTCTAATTTCCTGTGCAAGCAAAGTGATGTTCAAGGTGCATCAGAGTCTTTTGCAACAAAGACTTTTACCTTATATGCAGTGAGAAATGTCTAAGGTTCAAGATGGGTTCCAAAAAGGAAGAGGCACTTGAGATCATGTTGCAAATATCCACTGGTTACTGGGGTACACCAAATAATTTCAGAAGATGAATTTATATTTAATAGACTAAAGCAAAGTCTTCAACTGTGTGGATCGTAAGAAGCTATATATTGTTCTGAAAGAAATGGTTGTGCCTCACACTTGATTGTCTTGATGTGTAACTGGTATTGTGGTCAAGAAGCTACAGTTGGGACAGAATATTTATTTATTTATTTATTGGATTTTTACCCCGTCCCCCTAGACAAAGTCTACTCGAAGAGACAGAAGATGTCCTATAGGCAAAGGTGTTGGACAAGGGTGCATTAATCTATCTATTCAATCGTACATAGAAGATATAATATGGAAAGTTGGACTAGATTAAGAAGAAGGAGTGAAAATTGGCGGAAGAAACATCAATAACTTAAGATATGCAGATCACACCATTTTTACTGGCAGAAAGTAGCAATAACTTGTAACAACTTCTAGTGAAAGTGAAAGAAAAACTGTCAAAGCATGACTGTAGTTGAATATTAAGAAGACAAAATCGTGACTACAGAAGAACTACAGAACCTTAATACTAGCAATGAAGAAATTGAAATTGTTATGGATTTTGTATACCTTGGTTCAATCATTAATCCAAGTGGAAACTGTAGTAAAAAAATAAAGAAGGCTGAGACTCTGAAGGGCAGTCATGAAGGAATTAGGAAAGCTCATCAAATGTAAAGAATCATCACTGGAGACCAAGAACAAGATCATCCACCTTATTGTACTTCTGATCACTAGGTGCAGGTGCGAAATCTGATGGTGAAGATGGCTGACAGGAAAAAAAAATGGTTCATTTGGAATATGGTGGAGGAAAGCTTTGTGGATACCCTGGACTGACGGAAAGAGGAACAAATGGGTTCTAGAGGAAAGCAGGTCTGAATTATCTCTAGAGGCACAAATGACAAAACTGAGGTTGTCATACTTTGACTTAAGAAAGCAAGATTCTCTGGAAAAGATGACAATGGTAGGAAAAAATGAAGGGAGAAGACCAAATATGAGATAAATTGACTGCATAAAGGAAACCACAGGTTTGAGATTACAAGAGCAGAGTAGGGATTCTGAGGACAGGACATTTTGGAGATCACCCATTCATGAGGTTGCCATAAGTCAAAAGTGACTTGATGGCATGTAACAGGAAGAACTATGGAAACATCTCATTATGTTTCTATCCAGATTTCAAGTATTGGCCAAAATCCTGTTGCCTAGTATAGTACATCACACTAGAGCAGGCCTATTGAATAAATCTGTATTTAGTGAGTCAACACCTTTGTAAATTCCATTGATTCAAATGGGCCAACTCTAACTGCAATTTTAGCATAGTAAGTCACAGCTAGAGTAGGTCCATTTGAATCAATGGAACTTATGGAGAAGTTGACTCATTAAATACCCATTGATTCAAGGATTCTGCTCTAGTGTGTTTTACCATACTAAGCAATAGGATTTTGGCCATTGATAAATAAATTAATTTGGCACATCAGCACCATCCTAGGCCTGCCCCTCTAGTACTTTTGGTGAGAGGTTCACATTATCTTGATACAGGGTCCTGCCTGGATTTGGAGAATTATTTTGTTTTTTACTTATAATATCCACCTCTCGTTAAAGCTGGCCAGAATATGTATTCTAGAAAAGAAATGTATGGATTGTGTATAGGGTAACTACATTTAACAACTGAGTTTAATTATAGAGGAGATATCCCTAGTGAAGAAGCTGGGGTGGGATGGAAGTAACAAATGCAAAAAAGACGTTTCTCTACAGCCTCCTTGATCAATGGCTTTTAAATCTGTTCCTCAGAGAATTATTTTGATGATTAGTGAAAAACAATGAGTGCTAGAGATTATGAAACTGCTGAGGCATTTAGTTGTCATCCCTGAGTAGTGGTAACATCCTTCTTGTGATGGCACATCCATGAGAGCTGTTAACCTCCTTGAAATATGATCATTGATATACCCCATTCCTTCCTGTCAACCTGGAATGCTGTTGCAAGAGTTATATCGGCCTATTTGAACCTCCTGGATTTCCTTAATGTTACCTCTAGTATTAAAAGGAACATGTCTTTCAAAATGTTAGTAGCAAGTTACTAAAAAAGACGTGACCTTTTCTAGAATGAATAAATGGACATTTGTGGAGAGAGTCATCTGAGCACTTTGCCAGATATACATAAATGAAGCAGTTTATTTTTTCATCTGTTATCTTATCCATGGATCATGTCCCACTGAGAGTGAATGGAGAGAAATCCCATTGAAACTGATGAGCTCAAATGTAATCATAAAAAGCGTGCTGCTTTTTATGATTACATTTCTCATTTCTTTTTATGATTACATTTCTCGTTACAGTTCTCAGTAATCATGACTGCAATAAATCTAAATGATTTCAGTAGGCTTACTCAGGGGTGTGGCCTGAACTAGGGATATAAAGATAGTCACACAAATCCTCATCTTCACAGTGTGGGCAATCTTGGTGGTATCAGTCAATGAGGAATTTCCAAACTGCATGAGATTCTTCAGCCTGTATGCAACCTGTAAGGAGCACTTATTTTTTTGTTTTGGTTAAGGTCCCTGTAATTCACACAAACGTCTCTGAGGAAAACTGATATCCTTTCTTTTTGAGAAGCAAAGCACACCAATACTGTGATGTTCTTTATCTGAAATGACACTAAACTAATAACATTTTGGGGAAAAAAATAAAATCCTGTTTTTAAGAGGTGCTCGTCATAAAGGAATGAGCAGGAAGGAAGCAATACTGAACCACCACACCCCACCACACTGAAGGTGTCAACTTCATTGTGGTCAAGACATGTGCTGTTACCGCTCCAAAGGACAGCTAATAGGTGGTCATACAAGCCAGGAAGAGAGAGAAAACAATGGAAGAGCCTCGTGGCGCAGTGGTTAAACTGCTGTACTGCAGTCAAAACTGTGCTCACGACCCGGGGTTCAATCCCAGGTAGCCAGCTCAAGGTTGACTCAGCCTTCTATCCTTCCGAGGTCGGTAAAATGAGTACCCAGCTCACTGAGGGGGCAATGTGTAGCCTGCATAATTAACTTGTAAAACCACCCAGAGAGTGCTTGAAGCACTATGGGGCGGTATATAAGCAGCACTCTTTGCTAAAAAAAAAAAAAAGAGGAGATGCTACAGTAAAATAAAATAAAACAGAGCTCTACTGGTCAATCAAAATGTACTCAATACTGGTGGGAAAAGACTGGGTCTACTCACTATTAGCTTTACACCATGTGGTTGACAAGGAAAAAAAGCATGAAAATTAACCATAACTTTAGTACAAACAAAGGAACAAATGTCAGTCTAATTGTGCACCAAGTTCCAATGAGGCAGGCCCTTTCCTTCCTCCTCAATAGTCATAATGATTCTGTCACTCACAGAGCACCCACCTGTCAATCAAGCCATTCATCCTACCACCCATCCAACAAATTGACTCATGCACATGAAATAACCATAAACAATTCAGACAAAGGGAACTGAAATTATCAAATAATTCTTCATTCTTGCCTGTGAGGACAAGACGAACAAGGATTTACACCCATTAGTTTGAGTGAATCCAGTCTTGGTTGGAGCTCTCCAAGGTCCTGCAATGCCTGCCTTGTCAACTAGTGATACAAAAAGTATAGCTCCTACTGTTCAACTGAAACTATTCAATCAACTTCCAATTACACAAAAGACATCATCAAGGCACAACTCGTTCATGGTATGCAGGCAGACTTTACAGGTGTCAGCCACCCTTATTCACTGCAAATGTGAGAGGATTTTGTATGCCGTTTAACTCCAAATACCATGTAGCTGATTTCTGAGCATGGGATTGCTTTTGCGTTTGTTCAATGTGCTTGTCTCAAATAGCAAAGCAAAATAAGCCTATCAGCACTGTTCCCATGTGAAACATGTGCACTATGGTTTTCACGATACCAGGCAGAGTTCTGAATTAAAGAACAAGTGGAAAAAAATCATGTCTACTGTTGTGTGTTTTTTTTCAAAAGGGTGCATTATGCTAGAAGTTCCATTTCAAAAGTCTCTGCAATGTTTGAATCTGATGACTATACATTATTTAGGATTTTAATGCAGGAGACCAAACAGAATAATGCATGAAGGCAATAAATAAATAAGTAGACAAATAGAAACTATAGGCAAACAGGTAGAAAGCTATTACTTAAAAACTGACTGATTGGCTTGGAATAAAATTTTGTGATACTAAAAGCAAAGATGGTCTACCATCGTAATCTAGCAGAGTTTATTTCTGATACAGATATTGTAATTCCATTAATCTGAACAACTATCTGGAGCCTCTTGTCTTATTTAGAAGAGAATGAATTTGTCAGTTTTTCCTTCTCACAGTTTCTCAGTTTTCCAAGATTTCTTTCTCAAATTTCACACTAAAACCCTATATATTTTCCTCTGTATTTTTCCCAATGCATCCATTATTGTGTGTGGTTTTTCTCATATTATGCAATCAATGTTTCTTATATGAGCCTTGTGGCACAGTAGTTAAATTGCAGCACTGCAGTGAAGACTCTGCTCACAACCTGAGTTGGATCCCAGGTTTGAGATTGACTCAGCCTTCCATCCTTCCGAAGCTGGTAAATTGAGTACCCAGCTCACGGGGTAGGGGTGGCAGTGTAAGAGCTTTAAGCACTTTGGGGCAGTATATAAGCAGCACACTTTGCTTTGCTTTATACAATGCATTTTGAACTTTATTTTCACTCATATATGTATACTTATGTTTATTTTCCTCTTGTAAAACCTATTAAAAACTTGGAGAACTCATAGAATTATAGAATCTTAGAATAATGGAGTTGAACGGGGCCTATAAAGCTATTGAATCCAACCCCCTGTTCAATGTAGGAATCCAAATCCTCCGTCAAGGCCTTCCTTGTTTCCTGATGCAGTGCTTACTGGGGGTGGTAGCCTTGTTGCTCTTTATGCTCTATAGAGGGCACCTCCTGAAGAACGGCCACTCCCAGGAAGCATTGGGTCAGCTTCCTCCTAGAAAGGCTTAGAACAAGGCCTTGAATGATGCCTCAACTTTGCCCAGGTGATCAAAATGAAAATTCCTTCAAGTATGTGTTTGTGATGGTCATACAGAGTCTTTTTTTTTTGGTCATTGTCTTTGAGCAATGACCAAGCTGCGGAAGCCGATGCCCAGAAATCTGTGTCCATTTTCCAGTGTACATTCAAGATGATAACTGTTTGGGAGAGGCTTGGGTTATGTGGTGGTCTGATCACTGGGAGAACTGGTGGCCATAATCCTCTTGGTGTTCATGTATAGTTTGCACAATCTGCTCCTGCTAATTGCAGCTAATTGACAAAGTGTGTTCATGAGTCTTGATCTCGTCATGCACCTGACTGCACCACTGAGATGTGCCTTAGCACCTCATCAATTAGTTGCAGCAAGTTTTGCAACCCTCATAAGGACACCAACTAGATTGCAGTCACTGTTGTATATTCTTTAGCTGTAAACTGCCATTGTTTGACTTTTGAAAGAAGTAATGAATTTGCATGCACTTTTAGATAATGATTGTATTGTTTTTGTTACTAATTGTCCCCAATGGCAAACATTTTGTGAGAAGTATGGAATGGAAATGCTTTAAATAAATAAGGAATGGAATGTGGCTCTTTTCATTTTAGACAATTATTTGGAATAGAATCCAGATAGCTCATTGCTAAGTGATTTAGCACTGTAATGTGAGTAACAACTTGGTAAATAATTGTCTATAGTCAACGTTTTTAAGAGAAAGATGCACATGTTGAATTTGTGGTCTTGAGACAGGTGTTAAAGACGCAGGATGTCTGGAAGAAAAAGTAATGGCACTCATCCCAAGTCTGCTGGTGTACCTGCAGAGCTGTTGGCCACAGATCTGCCTGTTTGGTCTGATGCCTGGGAATTTATTTATAGCATTTTGAACCTTCAGGTGAAACAGATGTAACAGATAAGTGAAACAGCTAAGTTTAACAAACAAGTCAAAAACAGATGTGTCAGAGCACAAACAGCCTTCATGTTTCTGAGGTTCCCAATGTTTTAATTAGAGTTCAATGAATAATTTGCAGTGCATAATTTACATAAGGAATCCAGATTTTGTCTGCCTGTGCACTTGTGCAAGATTTCTGAGCAGATTGCAATTCCTTTCAGTGATCTCATTATTTAAATGTAATCCACAATCTTTTTTTAACGGTGTGCTGTGATTGCAAACAGTTTGTTGTGACTGTTCACTGCCTGATATTTGGTTAGTTGTCAGCAGCTATATATGACACAAACATCAGATCTCTTTCTAACTATATGAAGAGGCCCCTTATAAAACCTATAAGGGTTAAAAAGAAGCAGCAAAATGGCATACTACATGAATGAAATGGCTAAATTTTGATTCTGCATCAGAATGTTGTTATTTTTCTCTCATATAAAGGCTACAAAAAATATGAGGAAGAGAAACAGGTCATCCGCCTTCCCATACTTTAGAAGTAACTAGTTAAGAGGTATTAATTTCTTTTTGCAATAACAAAGATGTGATTTAGCTATATTACAAATGTAACTTAATGATGGATCTCAAGGTCTCTGTATTTTGCATAAAATATCACTAGCATTCTTTTCCTTTGAGAAGCAAAGCACCCACATGCATCAGAAGCTGCAAAGAGCTGGCTGATTGTCAAGAAAGATACAAGCAACCTATTTAATGTTTCAGATTCTTCAATCAAGCAGCAGGCAATCTAGTTTTTGGACAATTTGTAATTTTTGCAAAAACCGTTATGCTTACGGATTGCAAGAACTGCATCAGAAATGTCAGGAAATCCCTTGCCATCCTTTCTGGGGAAAAGAATGTTGTAATTCCTTACCCTTGTATGCAAGGATAAGAGAAGTAAGAATTTAAGCCTCTGCTTCTACCTCTGGATGGATGGATCAGTTTAGTTCTAGTTCATGACAGTTTTGCATGTGCTCAGAAGTTCATCCTGTCCTGTTACTATATCAATCAGTGATTTTAAAAAAAATCAGTAAGACACAAGAATTTACATTATTTTTCAATGCTTTTTTTTCACCAAACATGCAACTGCGCCTGTTCACAACCTACATTATGCATTTTTGTACACCCTCTGGTATGTTTTCAAAGCTGAAAACTCAGGAAAGTGGAAGATTTGGAGAAGTTCAACCACATTTCAATTCAATTCAATTCAAATCCAATCCACATATCTTCCAGCAAATACAAATCAAGATGATTAGCTTTAAAATCCTATTATTTCCACTCTTTTCCATTCCCCAACTGCCTGTGAGACTCCATTCCCACCTATCCACCCACCTATTCACCAGCTGCTCACCTGGGTGATATTGCTTCATTTCACAGTTTCTAGCCATAGGCAGCCCATCTCTAAATTCTGGGATGAGTTGAGCCTCCTCCACTTCTGGTCCATGAGCTACCCCCTATTTCTACACAGCTTGCCACCACAGAGTGCTCGGAGGAGGAGAGGAAAGATGATTCTGCTTCTTACTCAGAGCTTGGAAAGGTTACTCTTTTTTGAACCAAAACTCTCAGAATATTCCAGCAAGGATGCACACTGCCCATGATATGTGAGGGATTCCAGGAGCTCAGTTCCTAGCTTTGTTGGGTCACAGGGAAAACTGCAAGGTGAGTGTAGGAAGAAGAAAGAAGGCTCATGTGTGAAGAGAAGGAAAAAGGTGAAAGTTGGTGGAGAATCAACAACTCATCATGAGAGGGTCCAGTCTCATCCTCTTGAAGGGCCTCACTACATCATTTTTGCTCCTTGAGAGATTGGGGGGGGGGGGAGGATATTTTCTCAATATTTTGTTGAGCATGCATACACACATCCATGAGTGTGCTAATACACACTAGTGTCCTTCTGTTAAAACAATTAGAAGAAAGCAGAGTGGTCGTTGGGCTCTCCATCAAACATTTTTGTTGGAGATATAGAATGAAAATTCTTTAAATCAATAAATTGATGAAGCAATCAAGCAAGCAATCAAATACTTTAAATTTATAAATAAAGAAATAAAGCCTTTTCCATTACAAGCAATGTTTCAGAGCAGACTCTAGGTGACCAGGTCTCCCTAACATAACGTTAGGATGCTTGAGAAATTCACAAGATTTTTTTCCTCTGAAGCAGACAAAACTGCAGTAATGACTGAATCAGACAGCAGCTTTAAACCCACCCCCACCCCCAATATCCTGCTTTGAATCATGTGCAGTCGTCCAAAATCTGTGGTCAAACCAGGTACACTTATAACAGTGTAAGGATGATAAAAATATTTTTTGGTCAGAACATCACAATCATGAATATGCAAAGAACATATAGTTATGGTGCTTGGGTTAGACCAACATGGATCTTCACTTTTGCACTTCAAAGCTGTGAAACCCCACTCTCAATAGATGACAATGATCCTTTATGTGATACTGCAGAATAATTCCTCTGCAGGGTTGACAACAGTAACAAAATATGTGTGGAAGGGAGGCCATGAACCAGTACCTCATTCCAGAGAAAGTGTATGCGTTATTAACCCTTACAAGGAAAAAAAAACATCTCCTTTTCTATAGTTATGTGATATCACCAACTTAATTTCAGTAACTCTTGAGTTTTCCCATTAATTAGATGGAGTAGTCACAGGATGAGATCTTTCCATCCCTCTTTTCTTGTCCCAGAAAAAACTTTTAAATCACTTTGTTAGTTCCTCCCTCCTAATGAACTCTGTTGTCCTCTGCCTGATACTCAAGGGCTGTACTGCAGAGTGTCAGACTGTATTATCTTTGCGTGGCCCAACTTCAGGAATGTAGCAGTCATTTTTGAAAGGTCAAATGATATGATATATCAGTCCTACCTGCTTTGTTCTTCTCTGCTTTTTCATCTGTTCATTTACCTTGCTCCTGACGCCTTCCTTTCACAGTCTTCTCATATATGTGTTCATAAAAAAGCTCTTAGTGGGACTTGAGAGTAAGTTACAGAAATCAAGGACTTCTTAAAGAGGCTGGGAGGCTTGTGCAATACTAATTCACAAAACGGCAAGCAGGGTGAATACAGTAAAGTTGGTTGTGTCTTCTTTGTTCATCTCTGTGGGATGTCAGTGAGAACAGGGGAAGCTCCAAAGGAGGAAAGGAACTTTTATAAAGCCTAATGATCCATAAATGGTCTTCTGACAATGCCATTATGTCTTTATATATATATTTGTGTTCAGCTCAGGAGTCATGAGACAGGATGAAAGCTTTGGTGTGCTATTCAGATGGAATTCCATTGTTACACTATAGGTAAATTCCATTGTTACACTATTATAAAAAGATTCATAATTAGAGATGGGTACAAACCGCTGGTTTGGTGGTTTGGCGTGGTTCACTTTCTGGCCAATCAGGTGATGTGTGATTCAGTGCCCCACCCCTTCCAGCAGGGGCCTCCTCTGGGTGATGCTGCCAAGTGGCCCCCATTGGAGGGGGTGGGGTGTTGAATTGCAGATCAGTTGTTCAGCTGGGATATGAACCGCACTGAATTGTTGAACTGGCAGTTTGTGACCATCTCTATTTATAATTCTGATTCTGTTGTTCTCTAATTAACGCTGTCAAATCCAGGAAAAGCCAACAACTAAAGATTTATTAAGATATAAACAAGTGTCTGTGTTTGTGCATGTTGCCGTGTGCGTATGAGTGAAAGAGAGAGAGAAAGATAATAGTAGCTCTAACTGACCAACAGGATTTGGATCATTGTAAAAAAGATTGGTGTCAACTTCCTCCACCTTTCCCTGCTCCTCTTACCCACACAGTGACTGGTGTAAATTGAGCAGATAGTTTGTCTGGTGAACCTCATGTCTGGATGGAAATATGAACTCAGATATTTCCAGTTCATCTCCAATACTCTAATCACATCAAGGTGTCACCTATTCATCCTACCAAATGTATCCCTCTCTGCTCCTTAGACACATGCATATTCAATGAATTCTAAAAGAGTTCTCTCTATGTTGTGGAGTTTTCTTACATGTTTGATTTCATTAAGTGGGTTTCTTTAAAGTAAAATTTTATTAGTAAACTATCGGAATGTTTTACTTTCTTAAAATGATACCACCAGTGGCACAATACTTTAATATCTCATATGCACATTCTTGGGTGCTGAATCAACAGACCTAGTTCACTACACATGTTTAGCAAACTTAAGAGGTTCTTACATTTTTAAAGCCTTGAATAGTGACATAGGTAACAGACATCTGGAAGATTGGTTTCCAAGCATCGTTTCATCTAGGTTTCCAGTCCTTTACATAAATAATCAGAATGCATCTTGATACGTAGGAGGAGTAGGTGTGAGTTCATGTGTAAGAGGCAGAGTGTATCTCGTTGTGATTCTGTCACTTAAAATAAATAGGACTGACATGTTGGATTTTTTGACAGTACATTTTCACACTATCATTCTTAAAAGGTACCTTCTGATGTACATAGCAAAGAGCATGATTGAGAGGGAAATGAGTAAGACGGGAAGGTGGGCCTTTGGTAAAACAAAGTATGCTGCCTATACAATTCTGGCAGAAAAGAACTACTTCAGGCAAGAGGGAAATTTAGATCAAGAAAATGAGGTTGAGAAAAAGAGTTAAAAATATTTCTTGTTGACACCACTCTCAATCCAATTCCGAGTTGAATGAATTCCTCTAATTAAAAACATCCAATGAAACCACTGGGCTTCTGTTCATGTGTCTTTCAATGTTCTGTCAATAAAAGGCCTTAAACAGCACCTAGGCAGTACTTACAGTGGCTGTTGTTGCTGTTACATGAGGTCAGGTTGCCTCTGACTTACATTGACCCTGAGAATGAATGGCTTCCAAAATGTCCTTTCAATTAAGCTCAACTTTTGAAAACTCAAGGTCATGGCTTCCTTTATTGAATCAATCCATCTCATATCTGATCTTCCTCTATTCCTGCTACCATCAACATTCCTTACATTATTGCATTTTCCAGCAAGTTGTGTCTTCTCATGATGTGCCCAAAGTATGACAGCCACAGTTTCATCTATTTTCCCCCCCAGAGGTAGCTCAGGCTTCTAGGACTTACTAGGTTGTCCTTTAGGTGGACCACGGTACCAGCAAAGCTCTTACAGCACCATATTTGAAATGAATCTTTTTTTTTTTCTGTCAGCTTTGTTCAGTGTACAGGTTTCACATTTATGTGGTTCTTTTGTAGTCATTTTTTTTAATATGGCGGATGGTTGACACCATGTATTAGCCTGATCTCCTTACGTTTTGTTTTATTTCATTTGTCTGTTGATTTGCTTCTTTTGATTGCTGTTTGTGTTACTTTATCCAAGCCTTATGTAATTGGAGACATCGTTCCCATCCTCATGATGGAACTGCTGCTAACAGAGAAGTTTCTTTAACCAAGTCCCGAACTCTGATATCGCTAACAGGGATCAGTATGAGCCAGCTGCTGGTGATACAATGAGTGATTGGAGTGGCTGTCAGCATAAAGGGGCTGAGAGAAAACCTTGGGCTGGGTGCTCTCCTCAGGAGACCACAAGAGGTTCTGGGTTGTTTTCCCCACCCACCTGGTAGCACTACTGTCGCTAATGCCTCCAAAGCTGCTGAAGCCGTGGGATACATTCATGGCAGATGGATCAGCCTTGTGGTACCTGGTCAACTATGATCTGCCTTTGCACTGCGGATGGCAAGTACATTTGTGGACTGGGACAGGTTGTGTCCGGACAAATACTGTCCGGTATTTTTGGTTAGTTTACCTTACTTGAACTTCCAGTTGTATGACCAGGCTCTTACAATATTATGGCTGTCATGCTACTGCTCGCAGAAAATGGTGCTGGCCCAGGAGATGACAGGCTCAATGTTTACTATGACAAGTCTTGATTGTCCACCAGAATGCGAATTATAGTGCTTTATACTACACCGTAAGATCGGACAGGATGCCGGAATTCTCTATTCCATATTGGGAATTAATATTACATTAGAAATTATTGAGAGGGTTTGAAGATGTGTGGCTAGTGTAATACTAAGATCGAGATGGTTGCATTTGGAGGCGAAAGAGCGGTTACTTCAAGATGGCGAGGAGAGGAAATTCAAAATTCTAATGATGGTCCCTGGACCCTGGACTATATGACTATCGACCTATCCTGGTGTTCTCAAACTAGACTATTTACACCATTAAAGTACAACTTTATGATCTGTGGTTCCATGAACAATGGAAGATAGTGACAGAATGGAGGAACATGAAGAGGGTGGAACAGACCACGCGATTGAATCTCCTAATCCCGGGATGATGGAATTCCACTCTTAAATGCACATGATCTGATGAGAAACAGGGTTGTTAAGGATGGCTGGGAATAATCAAGATTACACAGGGACATGTAATGAATTTAAATAAGGTTATGGAAAGTGTTGGAAGGTGAATGTAAGGATTTTAATAAGGTGGCTGAAAGTGTCATAAGGTGAGTGCAATGGTAGATCAAGATTAAAGATTAAGAACTTTGTAAATGAGCCTCTCAATGAACGTTTTATGACCATCTTAAGTAACGAACTAACACTTTAATGAAATCTAATCCCTATGGACATCCTAGTCTCAATCCATCAGTTTACTCCTCTGTTTTAGGCTCTCCATATTAGGGGGAGGGGGATTCTAAATCTAGTTTAATAATGATCATTGATTCATTTAAACTTTAAAATTGATTACTCTCAATAGAATAAATTGCCCTTTATTGATATAAAATCTGATCAGTTATAGCTCTTCTATTAGACTTTATGAAATTAATTATAATTAAGTAATTTTACCGACCCAAATCTATTTAGTTGACTGTATTTTCTGCTCTGCTTGTCCAATTGTTATTATTGCTTAACTGTCACTTTGTACTTTATCTTACATGTCACTTTATAAATTGGAGATTGAAGTCCTGTTACTCCATGAAGGCGAAATGAATAATATACAAGTCATAAAGGGCAGAGGAAGGTAGGGCATTGGCATGGTAGCACTTAAACCTAGGAGAACAGGGGACAGATGTTTGAAAGCTGTCACTTGTTCTAGCTCTGTCACCAGTGGCCAGAATTGAGGTTACTCACTCAGCCAACCTTCCACTCTACCCTTGATGTTGTTAAATGCCAGATCTGCCTTGAACAAAACCCAACTTATTCAAGACTTGATCTTGGATGAAGTGGCAGATCTGGCCTGTTTTACCGTGTCCTGGATGGGTGCAGAGGGTGGTGTAGTCCTCTCATTGATTTGCCCATCCGGATATTCCATCCAACACCAGAGTAGACTGAAGGGTCGGGGAGGGGAAGTTGCCATTATTTATAAAAAAACACCTTAGAGGTTGTCAGGCTCTCTGCCTTGACGATCCCAGGCCTAGAGGCCCTCCACATGTTGGTGGGTGCCAGGGATGGATTTGGAATGGTCCTGATCTACTTTGCTCCCTGTGATCCAGCACTCTTCTTTCCGGAGCTGATGGGCTTCATCTTAGCGGTGGTGTTGAGGTCCCCCAGGCTCCTTGTCCTGGGGGATTTCAACATCCATGCCGAGATTGGGGCCACAGGTGCAGCTCTTGAGTTCTTGGAAAAAATGGCTTCCTTGGAAATGTCCCAATTCATTAATGGCCCCACCCATGTGGCGGGTCACATGCTAGACTTGGTGTCCTCAGCTGGACAGGGAGAGAGTGATCTGAGGGTGACTGGCTTGGTATCGGTCCCCTTGGCATGATCGGACCACCACCTGATAAAATGCAACCTCTCAGTGGCACTCCCCCTCTGCAGGGAGCAGGAACCTATTAAGATGGTGGGCCCCCACAGGCTATTGGATCCTGTTGGTTTCCAAGATGCAATGCGAGGGATACTGGCTGATCTAGTTGGCGCTCCTGTCAAAGCTCTGGTGAATGGATGGCATAATGCCACCACTTGGGCAGCTGACACGATCGCTCCCAAATGCCCCCTCCATTGCTGAGTCTGTCCTGCTTCTTGGTATAACCAACAACTATGGGTGATGAAGCAAAATAGGAGGAGGCTAGAGAAAACATAACATAAAAAGAGCCCTGCTGGATCAGGCCAAGGGCCTATTTAGTCCAGCTTCCTGTATCTCACAGTGGCCCCACCAGATGCCTCTGGGAGCACATGAGACAACTAGATACCTGTCTCCTGATACCCCTCCCCTGCATCTGGCATTTTGAAGTATCTTTCTTTTAAGCCTGGAGATTACACATCCCAATCATGGCTTGTAACCTGTGATGGATTTTTTCTCCAAGAATCTGTCCAATCCCCTTTTAAAGGCATCTAGACCAGATGCCATCCCCACTTCCTGTGGCAAGGAGTTCCACAGACTAACAACACGCTGGGTAAAAAAATATTTTCTTTTGTCTCTTCTCACTCTCCCAACACTCAATTTGAGTGGATGTCCCCTGGTTCTAGTATTGCATGAGAGGGAAAAGAGCTTCCCTCTATCCACTTTATCCATCTCCTGCATAATTTTATATGTCTCAATCATGTCCCACCTCAGGTGACTTTTCTCTAGACCAAAGAGCCCCAAACACTGTAGCCTTTCCTCATAAGGGAGGTGCCCCAGCTCAGTCATCATTTTAGTCGCTCTCTTCTGCACCTTTTCCAGTTCCACTATGTCTTTTATGAGGTGCGGCGACCAGAATTGTATGCATTTGGAGACGGGTCCCAACGGAATCCAATTTAAAAACCACAAAAATTGTGTCTAATATTTATTTAGCTAAAGTAAAGGCCACAAGAAGATCCTATTTTGCCTCCCAGATAAGCAAATCTCGAGACCATCGGGCCCAACCTTTTTTGTACTGTACGTGATTTATCTGGGATTGGTCACAGGGACAGGCCTCCCAGTAGTATCTTCCATGACCAATTTGCGGCCTTCTTTAAACATGAACTGGAGGCCATCCACCGGGACCTGAATCTCTCCTCTTTACCAGTAGATGGAGCTGAGACATCCACTGCACCATATTGCCTGGTGAGTTTAACACAGTTTCAGCCTGTGACATCAGTTGAGGTTGACAGAGTGCTTGATCGCTATAGCGCCACCACTTCTTCACTAGGCCCTTGCCCAGCCTGGCTCATGAAAGCGGCCAGACTTCTAACATCGGAGTGGGCTATAGCTATTATTAATGGGTCTCTCATGGAGGGCAGGGTCCCCCTTGCCCTCAAGGAGACGCTCATTAGGCTGATTTGTAAAAAGCCCAACTTGGTGGCAGACAATATTAACAAATGTGGACCAATTGCCAATGTCCCTTTTATCAGCAAACTAGTGGAGAGAGTGGTGGCCGACCAACTTCAGACACTTCTGGAGGAAACCAATGCCCTTGATCCATTCCAGTCCAGGTTCAGGCCACATCATGGCATGGAGACGGCATTTGTCACCCTGCAAGATGACCTTTTGAGGGAGGCCAATAAGGACAAAACATCCTTGTTGGTCCTCCTCAGCCTGTCAGCGGCCTTTGATACCATCGACCACGGTATCCTCCTGGGGAGGCTCTCTGGGTTGGGGATCAGAGGCCTGGCCTTGGCCTGGTTCCAGTCCTTCCTAAAGGACCATCCCCAGAGAGTATGGCTTGGGGAGATGCTTTCCGCTCCGTGGACTCAATTATGGAGTCCCACTGGGGGTCAATCTCCTCCCCAGTGCTATTTAATATCTAATGAGGCCAATGGGGGAGTTCATCAGGAGTTTTGGAGCTTCATGCCACCAATATGCGGATGACACCCAGCTCTATCTCTTTTTCCATCCTTCCAACCTACCTGCTCATCCAGGGGCCTCTCTGCTCTCAACTTCCCAGCTGTCACAGGGATCAGCTTCTGCAGAGTCTCCCAACTCTGCCCAACAGGCTTCCCAGTCCGAGTCTTCTTTTGCCTCCTGCCAGGGTTCCTCTCCTATCTCTGGAACATTTTCCACCTGTGTTCCCCCAACTCCCCCAAGCATTCCCTATGTCTTCCTCAGCTGCCCACCCCCCAGTCTATCAGGGAACAACATGTCAGGAAGTCCTCCAGAGGGATATAAGGGCAGCAGGGCCACTGATAGTAGTTGATGAAGCCTGAGAGTCTCCCTTGTTGTCCTCACAGTTTTCTAAGAATTCTGGTTGGTAATATTTGGTCGGGCTTTGTATTATGACTCCTAACTGCTTTTGCTACATCTTGTCTAGGTATTAGAGAAATACTGTTTCTTCTGATTTTGCCATTTCCAGAGTAAAACACTTTGTAATTGTCTGTCTGAAAATGGTCCATTCCAGTCCCCTTTAGTTCACTCACACCAAGCACTGCAATGTTTAATCATTTCATTTCTTGCTTTACAGCCTTCAGTTTATCTTGATTCATTCTTCTTATGTTTCCATGTTCCAGCTATATGGATTGTGTTGCATCAGACTTTCCTTTCATCTCTGTGCTCATTGTCCACTAGATATCCTTTCAGCTTTAATATAGTTGCTTCAGCACTATTTATATTTGTCCTTTACTCTTCCTCAGTAGCTGATTGAGTGCCTTCTGGCCTAGGAAGGTAAAAAATATATATATTCAGAAGTGGTTTACTGTTGCATTGTTCTGAAAAATGCTAACAAGGGTTACCTTGAATGTATTTGCTATTTTCTGTGAAAAATTCTCCACCTGTGTCACCTTACACTAGTGGTGCTGCCCAGGAGTTTCTCCACCTCCATCACCACTGTAACTATCTTCTAATGATGTGATCCTGAAGAGGGTGGATACATGTTGGTCTGGTGGATCATCTTTGACTATTCTGCCTAGTCTGATCCTGGTAAGAGTCCAGACAAGTAATGGAGTCTAGCCTTCTGGTGGCATTGCTCTCAGCTTCCCTGACACACTCAGACTTCCTCACCAGGTTAAGAAGTGCATCCAAGAGAGGGATTTATGGTGGAGGTGATAATGCTTGTTGCTTTGTTACATTTGTATCTTGTTTTTATCTCCAGTGAGTTCAAGGCAGTGTTTATGACTTTCTTCTTTATTCTAATCCCTCAGTACTACTGTAAGGTGGATCAGCATGTGACTGGCCCAAGGTCATCTAGTGACTTTTATGGTTCACTGGGGATTTCAGGTTGGACCTCCTCAGACTTTTCCTAGCACTCACACCACATTACCACATTTTTGCTCTTACCTTGGTGTTGCTGAAGCTATTGCTGCTGTTCTTTATTCAGAATAATGATTTCAGGAATACATAACAACTGTGTAAGAAAAACATGTAGATTTACAGTGAGAAATGCAATAATTCAGCCCTCTAATTTAGCAGCTGCTCTCACAAATAAATGACACACTGCCTTGGAGATTACATGTTTTCCTTGAAATTAAGGTCAGGATTCACATTTAGGTTAAGCCCTGCTCTTTTAGGGGAAAAAAAAGTGTGATGGGATTTTTAAACTTCCACCTGAACAGCCGCTAGAGGCAAGCCAAAAGGACCTCAGTGTAACAGCTTCCTTGAAGGCGGCCTGCAATTATTAATAATGCAGAGGATGAGAATGTAGCCTCTTTCTGGGGAAGACCTAGGGCAACAGAGCAGTGACTCCTTGAAATACAAAGATGCCAAAGTGAACAGACTTGCTCTAGAGCCTGGCAAATGAGCCCACAGCATGCCTGTGCCTCCATGAAACCCATTTTCAGCTTTGATGTTTTTATATGTTTGTCTCAGGCCATTGTTCCTTCACATAACAACATACACTCTTAAGAGAGCCTCCAACGCAGCCTCAGTTTGTATAACCTCAAGGGACAACATCATTTAACTAGAGGCTTCATGTATAATCCTCGGTCACCTCCTAGCTGCATTGCTAGGTGAATGCCTATGAGATTAACAAACTGAACCAAACCAAACAAAACCAGATCCAAGCTTTCTCTTTTCTGCAGTCACCCCTGTGGCAAATTGTTTCAACTATTGCACACATAGCCTCCATTTATCAACCACATTCACATGGGCCTGCATACAGTTTCCAATTAGAGATCTTAGTGCCTATGAGAAAAGACTCAGTAGGCAAGGACAGACCTTTCCTGAAGTCAGAGAAGGTTGGAGGACCCTCCCTGCTAGGCAAAGAGTGGAATCAGATGCAGAGGAGATGACAAGGGACTCCTGGTGTTGAATGGGTTCAATGTTTGTACAGTCTGTGGCTTGCAAATGGCAGGGAAAATAACAGCAGTAAAGTTATGGGGTGACTTTTTGGTGAGTAGCAGTAGGCATAATTTGGTTAGTGAGGACAGACTTAACCTAGGATTTATAATTACATTATTTGTGTTCATCTGAGAAGTGGGGGAAATATGGCAGCAGTAGTCACAGTGCCAACTGGAGCACCTATGACTGGGCCAAACAGTTTGTGGGCCAGTGGGCTGCGTTTATGTGCCCCAACAATACTGGGTTACAATTCTGCTTGGCCAGGCTAATAGGGGATTCTCAGAACTGTTGTCCAAAAAGTGACTTCTAAACTTTGGAGCAGGTGTATATGCACTCTCATGAAGTGCCTATTGCCCACTCCATACTCAGTCGACACAATGAGCTATGTGGAAACAGAACATACATCAAGAACTATGGTAACAAACTCATCCACGTGTGCTACTATGTGCTTGGTGTTATAGGGATCAAGTGACAAAAAAGCATGCACCAGTGGGGGTCTTTTTTATTATGTAGTTCATGGACTGGACCTTTCAGAGGAGATGGACCACTATTTATTGTAAATAAACAGATATAACAGTCATAATATGTTTGACACACCTTTGATAGTGAGGGTTGTAGAAGATGCTAAGTGAAATTCAGTCTAACCTTTAAACCTATTGAAGTAGTGGGCGTGCCTCAAATTTCCATACATCTTTTGGTGGTCCAAATACATTCCAGAGGCTAGAGGTTTGCATTTAAATCATTAGCTTTACAAACCCTGGCAGCAGACTTTGATCACCGGCAAACAGATGGCAGACACCCAATTGTAAAAACGAACATTAGTAAAAATAAACATGAGTAAGGATGCACATCCTCCTTACTCATCTTGTTTTTGTTTGTCACATGAAAAAAACATGATTTTCTTTCATATGGGTGAAAAATGAGATTGCATGTCTTTGTTAAAAAAACTTTTGGAGAAATTTTTTACATTTGTTAAACTGGATTTTATACATTTCTGCTGAAACACAACATTTATCTGCTGATTTTGGATGATTAAAAAGTAGAGGCCTTTGTTGGGTTGTTTGGATCTTTGTGAGCAACCAGTTTGCCTTTTCAATGTTTGTTCTCTAGGTAATCTTATAGTCCCACAAAGGGCAAAAGACACTAGAAACATGTTGCACAAATTTTATGGAGCACAATTAAAAATACACTGGTGAATCCATCATTGGTTGTCTTGTTGCATTGAGACAACCTATTTTAGCTAAAAAAACAAGACACTGGTTAAATTTCTTCCTATCCTTAGCATGAATATGTAGGTGTGATATTTACCTTTCTTCACAGCTGTTCCCTTTTTATGTAATGACCTCTTATTGGAGGTATGACTGGCACTGACATTGTCTCTGTTCTGGAACCTGCCTGTTCACCCAAGCATATGGGTAACTATACTCCAGCCTCGTGGATTTTGTCCCAATTGTAAAATTGTGTTAAACTTTTTTTAAAAATACTTTTTTTCCACATTGCGTTCTCTTCAAATGTGATTTTATCGATAGTACCCTGCCCTGAGATATGCCCATATAGGGTTAAAATACTTTAATAGATAAATCTGCAAAGTCCTTCCATTCTAATGCCAAGCTTAATTTTCCAGATGCCAAACATTTTACTGCCATTTAGTGAGATCTACGCAGTAACATACGAAGTCACTCCACCAGCCTTACTTCCAAACCCTTTGGACCTCTAGAATGCCCTTGCAGTCTTTCTCCTGGGCATCTGTATGGGATTTGGCATAGGGAGATGGGTACCAAAGGGCATATTGATGGGTCAAGTGATCAAGGAAGATTGAACTGCCTGTCCAATCAGCTTTTCTACACAGAATGGAGGGGATGTGCATAGGAGGCTAACAACTAATGTTGAAGGCTCAAAGGCAGGTCCATGTTTGCAGCTTAAGTGAGGTAAACACTTCTCTGAGGAGGGAAAACTATAAACTGCACAAAAGTGTGTCCATTGAAGAGAGAATTCCTTAAATGCTTGTGATGAAAGGAGCTTTTCCACACTTGTACTTTGTAAATTAGCTTGCTTTGCTTTCTGTCTCTAATCGCTCAACCACAAGCTTTTTCAGAATGACATCTCTGAAAATCTGACATGATTTCAACTTCTAGTGACATGCAATCTGTAATATTCAGTTTGGCCCTGAGCTGTCCCTGTCTCCTGGTTCAGCTTTTACCATCTGAAAAGGTAAGCTCAGGCTACTGACAAAAGAGGAACAGAAGAATCAGCTGGAGAATTCTAAATTTTGATGTGAGCTTTCACATACAAGTCCCCTTCTGAAGTAGTGGTTTGAAGAAGTGGCTTTCTCCAGAAAAGCTCACATTGAAATATAGCAGTTAGTCTTTAAGGTGCCACAATGTTTTTGTCTTCTTTATTTGTTATTTTTGTTTTGTTCTTGCCTGACATGCTAGCACAGACTAACACGGCTATCTCTTCTAAAACTTAAACTGAAGAATTCTGTTTCACAGATGTGCCAGGGGTCTGCAGGTGGCAAATAGTCATATTATTTTTTCAAGCAAGGGAATCTGCATTCTGAGTGAGTCCTCTCCTCCCCCATCAATTTCAAACTGAAGCACTACTGCGAAGGCTTCTAATACAAATAGGTTGGTTGTTCATTTGTTTGATGCAATTTACACCCTGCCTCTCCTCTAAACAAGAGATACTGCTTGGATGCAGACTTTATTTGGGAAACAAAGCAAATCAGGGGGCATTTGTCCTTTTCAAGCACTAAATGTTTTTTAAATCACTTAATGCATATTTAATTGTTATTATGTCTTAATTTCTTTTTAATTGTATAATTATTGTGTTTTTAATTTTACTCATTTTTATGTTGTGAACTGCCTTGAGTCCTCTCATTGGAAGAAAGGTGGAATACAAATGACACTAAGTAAGTAAGTGAGTGAGTAAGTGAGTGAGTGAGTGAGTGAGTAAGTAAGTAAGTAAAATTTCAGAACACATCCAGAGTGAAGTGAGGAAACTTGAATGGGTGTTTCTAACATGTACCTTTTGCTTCTGAGGTGAAAAATCAAGAGTAGCAGCTTTTATTTCAGAGGATCAAGTGTGGGTGTGGGTGGGTGGTGACAGATGGGCAGCAGCACCTTGCTAATGCAGGATGGATTCATCGAAAGGAGGGAACTGGGTGAGGAGTAAATTGCACAGGTCCAGTGGGAGCTAGACAGGAAGGATATTGGTGGGAGTTTTTGCTGCGCGTTGGAGGTCAAGCCATTGTTGATTGTGCTGAATTCTCAGTCCAAGTCAGAATCCTTCATGCTCCCCATTTTCATGTTCTTATTTTTTTTAATTATGTGGAAAAATACAGATATGTACAAATACTTTATAATATTTGGATACAAATAAAATCAGATGGGCTACAAACTGGAACAAAATGAATCAGTTGTGATTGGTAGGACAAATAATAGTGATCAGAGTAGATGGCATTTGAAGACCCCTGCTTCAAATAATGGCTCTCAAGGGAGCTAACATTGATAAAATCAAATAAAAGGAAGACAGTTAAAGCATAAAAATAGATTGGAAACATATCAGTAGAAGAAAGAATAGAACAACACTCACCTGGTTAAAAACACCCTCCAGAGCAAACCTAGACAAAGATTTATCTGAATAAAACAAGGTGTTTGCTTGCAATTAGAAGACTGATGGGGAGGGTGCTAGCCTAACCTTTCTCACAGCCTGGGAGAGGCTATTTATTTATTTATTTATTTATTTTCCCACCTCACTTAGTGAAAACTCACTACTCTGGGTGCTGACCATAAGGAAATTAAACCCACAACAAATACCTAACAACAACAACAGTGGTTTTTTGATGCCAGATGGGTGGTATATAAATCAAATAAATAAATAAATAAATAAACAACATAGAATAACAGAATAATATAAAGAATAATATAAAGAATGACAAAGTATATCAAGAAGCAATAAATAAATAAATAAATAAAAAATCAAATGGTGACAGAGACTAAGTTCCAAAATAAAATAAACAATAAATTCTTATCTCGGAGGAAAGATATTTTGAAAGGCCTCTTCATAAAGTTCTGCTTTCACAAGCTTACTAAAAGTAAGGAAGGATGGAGCCTCATATATGTCTGGTGGAAAGACATTCCAAAGGCATGGAGCCACCACCAAGAAGGCCCATTTCCTAGCTGGCAGTCTTCTGTGTGTGTGCACTTTGCTTCTAGAAACAATTTATTTATTTAATTTGTTTAAATTTTTATATGCCACTTTTCTTCCCATAAGGAACCCAAGGTGGCTCACAACAAATAAAATAAGAAATTTAAAAACAGTATGTAAATATCACGTTTTAAAAACAATTAAACATACATTAGGATTAAAAACTCAAGTATAAGACAATTCAAAAACATGCAAAAACATGCAAAATAAAAACCAGCATTCCTAAGATAACTTGCTGCTTAAAAGCTTGCCTGAAGAGGAAGGCTGTAGCCTGATGATGGAAGGACAAGAGGGAGGGTGCTACTAGAAATATTTTACACACACACACACATACACACAGAGTGCTATGGAACCAGGGTGATTTACTTCTCATTAGGGATAGAAAGAATAGTGAAGAAGAGGTGGAAATAATTACTGACACCCTTAGGGGGATAAAAAAGAACTTTTTGTTATACACACGTGTGAGGCTTTGAAATCCTGTGTTGAGGTGTCTCCACATGTCAAGATGGCCTAAATAAACGAGAATGAGGAATTTACAGTCTTTTTTCTATTCTTACTCAGAAGTCTCAAACATTCCATTTACTTCCTGTATTAAGTGTGCAGATTACGCCTGCAGTGCTGCTAACAATGCTTACTAGATAGTAAGCCCCATTGGTCTCCAAGGGACTTGCTTATGAGTAAACACATTTAGAATTGCACTGAGATTTGTAGCTTCCAATTTTCGCTATTAACTGTGTATACTGTGCAGTTATAAGCCTAATGCCAAATTTTTATGTCCGGGAGAGAGAGTCCTAATCTTTTAAATGGTAAACGTTTCTAATGCACACAATATTCAGTGACACTAATTATGATACAGCATGTTAATGTGAACATCCACATTAAAAACTACCAAGAGCATAGTAGAGTATTTCTAAATAAGTTTGTAAACGCCAGTGCAGCATATTATTAGATGTGTGTATCATCTATTAATATCTATAATTAAGATGCATGATCTTTGCTGTTTTGTTGTCACACTAAAAACTGTGCCTGCCATATTCTATTGCTTAATTATGGAAAAGGACTATATGATTTCAGGTTGCGCTGATTAAAGCAATTAGTACAAAATTCTAACCAGATGCTTTTAGAGAATATATGTAAGCCTCTGAGTGCCTCTGAAAACCACCCTTCATAAACAGTAAATACATCTTGTTCTTTGAAACAGCGATGCCAATTACTTTTACACAAAGAAATTTGGAGAGAATCTTCCCACCAGTTATTATTTATCAAGCTGCAAATGGTTCCTCGGCTCCACAATTGTTGCTTAAAATGGGATCGTTCCTAGTGTCAAGTTCACGGTAAATAATTATGAATAATGTGTCTCCTCTCACCTACTCTAGAACGATGTATCTTTTGAGACTTCAATTTTTTTCTGATTTACATCAGCAGCAGACAGGAGGAAGATGAGGAGACGCTGCGACAACCTTTATTTTTCCAACAGGCTCTAGGTGCATAGTTCAGCCATCAGCTAGGTCTTCTTATTCCCAGTGTACTCCTAATGGCCATAGCTGGCCCATCATTTATTGTTTTCCTAAAGCAAAGTCCAACCGGCATTCTGTAGCTGTGGCCCAATTTGAAAAGCCCTTTTAAAAAGTCTTTCCACATCATTTGGAAATCGTTTCCTGCATTCAGAAATGTGAATTGAATACATTATTTGTTTCTTATTGGTGACATTTATATCCCATTAGATACATTTATTTACAGTGGAGTGAAGGTGGCCGCATGCACGGCTCTCATCCTTCCGCATTTTATCCAATTTTGTGAAGTAGGTCAGGCTAAGAAATGGGATGGATCCAAGATTATCTAGTGGGTTTCATGGCTCCATATTTCTTTCATTTCAGGTTCTTTCGGGGTGTGTGTCCTTTAGTTTTATACAAAAGGGAAGACCTTTTGGGGAGTTTTTTCTTTTGTGTTTCCCTGTTCATGTTTTCTGGCAGTCCAAGAGCCCTAAAACAGAGGCAAAATGACAGAGAATCAATCTGCTCCAAAAACAGGCAGCGTAAGAAAGAAAAATCACTTTAAGCCCCCACCAAAATATATGCCCGTAACAAAATAAATACATAGTAAATTGACCAAGTAACTGTATAAAAAAATCAGTCTAACAGGGAAAGCACTCCTTGAGGGAGAAATAGCAAAATACAAAACACAAGCACAAGCATAGCCTCTCCCCTAAAACCTTAAAAAAAAAAAATGCAAATAAGGAAAAAAATTATCATCACCCTTACCAACCAAACTGCTTTAATATAAGATTTCTCCCCTATTATTTGATGCCTTCTCCTCTCTTAATCCATCAGGCAGCATTTTGTTTGATATAAGAAAGGAAATCCCCTCCAAAAAGTGGAAGAGGAGAAAAATCCAACATAGAAATGGGTGTGGGGGAAAAATAATCCCCAAGAGGCATGCTGGCAGCAGCAAAAAATAATTCAAAGAAATGAGTTGGGAGAAACCCACCCCTAAACAGTTAGGAAAAAAGGCTAAAAGGAAAAGATCCAAAATGGATGGAAGCAGGTAGACAGGCAGTAATCCAAGAGGAAGGGTACCGAGAGTTCAGAACTCAGTTGTTCCACTCACAAAGAACAACTGAAACCAAAAGAGCATTCTCTGCTGGGTTCCAGTTTTTCTACAGATTCAAAATCCCCATTCCCCAGAATATTCTGATTGGCTGCTGAGAGCCCTCATTGGTGACACTACCACATGTTTGCAATAGCCCTCACAACACTACTGGATAAAAAAAATATATCCGGATATTTATCAGACTATTTGACATACAAAGGTTGAAAGAAGAATGTGACATACAAAGGGTGAAAGAAAGGTTAAATGAAAGAGGGAACACATAAGGCATGAAACTCATGTGTATCCTTCTTTTCTTAATATGAATCATTTGTGTTTTAGAGGCTCTGCTTCAGGAAGCAACAAGAGAAGACAAAAATGAAAAAAGAGAATGCCTTCTGAGTGTATTTGCTTTATTAAAACTTGAAAGGTCCATCCCTAGTTGCAGCTTATTTAGAAGGTAAATTGTGCCTTCTGACCTCCAGGAGGAAAGCAGGCTATCCCAGGTGTCCTGGAAGTAACTTGGAGGGAAAAGGAGCAAAAACCAGGCTTCAGAATCTCAGAGGTGTACTGGGAAGATGATGGTACAATTTCACCTGCAGATTAGAGCAGAAAATATTAAATATCTATGTTAAATATGTATAGTCTTCAGAAGCAGTGTCTTTTCTAGCTATGGTTCCTCCATTTGATAAAGAGACCTCACACTACCTCTCATTGTACCTGTTATCCTCTGTCCTTTAGCAAGTCGGCATCAAGTGCCTGTCTATAGCACTCTTTTGTGTTGAGAGAGGAAATGTAACACAGAGCTGACCCACATGTTTGACATTTTACTTCATTTCTTGATTGTTGAGGTTCAGCATGAGGCAGAATCATCTTGTTGCTAAACCTTTTTCATGCTTACCAATATCATTCTGAGAGATGTGTAGGAAATTATCTCTTCACCAGGGCTTCTTTCAAATGTTGTACTTCCAGAGAACGAATTCCATGCCGGCTTGCTTGCCTGCAATGGAGTCTTTGGGTTAAGGTCTATTGTCAACCCAAAGAAGAACCACTGACAGGAAGTGAACTTTTTAAAGCGATGTTTATCTAGAGTCCATTGTTTCAAGGGCCTACTGTGTTTCAGACTAAAAGTTAGTTTTAGCCCTTGTGTGCTTTAGATCAACCATTCTCAACAGGGACCATATGCCCCCCTGACAGGGCCTGGCACATTTGAAGGGGGCCATGGTCTGGAAACAATTATTCACACACCACCTTATAAGGTTTGTTATGTGACTGACACAATCCGGATTTGGCCTGTATTTCTTTCCTATTGTGTTTATGGCTGTGGCCAAAAAAAAAAAAAAAGGTTGAGAATGGATGATTTAGGTGAGCTTCCACATTGCAGGGGCCACATTCAGTTCATTGAGAAGATTGAAAACTTTTAGAATTTTTTGTCTACTGTAAAGTGAAGTGGCAACCTAACATACCCTGCACTGTCCTGTGTCTGAGCAAGTGAAAAGCAAAGTTCAATAAATATTGTCTTTCATTACTAATATCCATGATCATCTTCAAGGAACTCCACATTTCTTAGGAACATAGAAAACTGTCTCACTCATTCTGCACAACTGATGTCTAGTTTCTCCCACCCTCCAAACAATTTTATGGAACTTTGACAGCTGAGATTCTGTTCTTTTTGTATTGGGCTCCCTTTTGATCAGAAACTAGCATAATCAACATTATAAATAAAGTGATAAGGTGATGTGAGTACAGCATGTGCTGTGCTATGGATTTTGAGCCTAAATATGTGAAGGGTTGTAGGGAGGGACCACTGAAAATGCTCTGGATGAGTGATTAAAAAATATGCACCATTTCTCCCCACCACTCAGTTAGGACTTGCTTTGAATCTCTAAAAACTTCCTATAAATGAAAGACCAACGAGTAGAGGCCAACATGTTGGGACAAACACGTTGAAGCTTTGTGCAGTCTGGAGATGTACGTAGGCTGTACTCATTTTTTGCTTTACATTCGCTGAGTGACCTGTTACACTAGTTAAAACCTGCCACAAGCAGTTGTGGCTTCTGTGAGCTGTTCAGAAATATTTGCTAAGTAGAATGCAACAGCTAGGTCGGGCTATACATTAAAAAGGGAATGGATGAATAAGAATCAGCACAAAGCTGGTTAGTGCTTTGAAGGAAGGAAGTAAAGAAGAATAGCAAATGCTGCAAAAATCACCAATATGATCCCACTGAATGCCAGCATTTGGGAGGTAAAAATATCCATGAGGAGGGGAAATGGGAAGATTTTGCAAATCCGTTCTCTGAACAGGAAGAGAAAGCATAGATTAATTTTGTCGGGAAAGAACAAAAGCCCAGTCAGACTGCATTTTGTATCAGATAATTGAGTTGATAATTACTCAGCAGAACTACAAGATTGTGATAGCTGCCTTCTTTATCTTTCTTGTTCAATTTACAGTTTGTGGTTTCTCTTTGATCATTTATTTCATGCCCTTTCCTAGAACGACTGATTAAGCGAAAACCCACATATTAAGAGTTGCTTGTGGTGCACAGTTTGTGCAAGATTACATTTGATGGTGAATGCAGGTGGAAGCTAGTCCCATATAGCAGAGCTGTGGTACAAGCTGGACGGATCATAGCAGAGCTTGAGACAGTTCCTGGCTAGGGAATCCTGGGACTTGTAGTCCAAAAAATAAAGATTCCCATACTCTAAGAGAACGAGTGAGAAAAAAAGAAGGAACACGGGTGGGGTGGGGCTAATAAAGTCAGGTAGATTGGCTCAACATAAATAATCAGAGTAAGTTCCCTTCCACACATGCATCTTTTCAGTTCTCTTAACTTAGGGTGAGACTACATAGTGAAAATAATTGGAGAGGTGTTGGGGCATTATTGCATTGATTCATGCCACATGAGCTGTACCAGTGGTTCTCAAACGGGTCCCCAGATGTTCTTGGACTGCAGCTCCCAGAAATCCTGGCCAGCACAGCAAGTGGTGAAGGCTTCTGGGAATTGCACTCCAAGAACATCTGGGAACCCCAGTTTGAGAACCACTAGTCTATACCACTTTTTAAATGGTCTTAAATAGATCCAGGGTTGCACTTCGATCCACCCATGTGTCTGTCCTGACTCCACCTGCATTCAGTCCTCATCCATAATGATCTTGTCTGGAGTTGTTTTGTCCTCTTTTTTATTCTAAGTGGCATAGCGTTTCATCAGTGTGTTGGCGTGGGGCCAACTCCAAAGGCTTGATATGGCATATGCCTCTCCTGAAGCTTGGAGTCAGATTCGGATAATGAAGCTTCCAAGAGCACTCTGTTAGGGAAAACAAACATTGGAGCCCAAGATAACAAGTTACACAGAGTCTCTTATCTGGTAGCTTCAAATCCTCCCCTTTATAAGCAGAGTAAAGACATGGACATATAAGGAAAAACACGGAGAGAGTTCTGATAAGAATTATAGCATAATATATTAGACTTGATATATTAGCATTGGTCAGACATATATACATGGCATTATATACATAGGCATAGATTTCTCAGAGCAACATAACATTCACAGAAGTAAAGTAATGACCACCAGACTCACAACTGAGTGGCAAAGTGCTGCTCTCATACACTTGCTTAAATAGTGAGAGCAGCCTATCACTGCAGACATGGCAGCTGAACATGTTTAACAAGCATTACCTAAGCTTGTCCCATCTGTATGCTATCAGTCATCCATTGACTTGACGTTACAGGCATGACTTTGCATTTTCACTACAATATTAAATTTAACCCCTTGTTCACTTAAAGGAACAAATCCTGACACAGTGTTGCAGACAGAAAGATTCCAGTGCCTATGTGATGCATTTTTTTTTTAAAAGGGGAACAGTTTAGACTTCAGGCATAATTGTTGATTTCCTGATGGAACAGCATCCCACACCACTTCAAACACATCACCAAGATGTCAGCAAGGGGAAACAACCCCCCCCAACAGAATACAATGGCACGGCTGTTCCCACAACCAAAAATGGGTCAAAAAGCAGCAGCATGTAGAGTGATTTAAGATAAGCAACATCCTGATGGGTGCTAAAAAAGAAATGATTCCTTGAAGAAAAGTGTGAGTTTCCTCCGCCCTTACAATAACAATGTAGTCAGAAATCTGAATGGATTTGCATTGTGCTAAACTTGGAGTAATTGGAAGAGTATATTGCACTGTTGTCATGCTCTTAATTAACCAAAATGTGATGAAGTCCAGCCAGGTTAACTGCTGTCGCTGCTAGCCATGTTCAGTAGACTGAGCTTCTACTAAATTTGCTCTGCTAATGGCAATACCACAGAAAATATGGTAAAGAAAGAGAAGGAGCAAAGTGGCAAATTGCATTGGTGGGCCAGAGATCAATTTCCACCACATACAGGATCTCTGAAAGAGAATGTATATTCAATTGATTCCTGCATCCTAGGCATAATGTCTCAAAAACAGGGCTGGAGACCATGTGTGCTGCAGGGAACCCACACAATTTTTGTGGCTTCTAGTTGCCTCTGAATTGGCTGTAACCCTGAAAAATATGCTACTGCATGACATCTGGACACTAAAAGGCACATGATGAATGTGCACTTGAGGAAATGCATGTGAAGAATGTACATAAATGCACTCTCTCAAGCTCTCTAAAACCTGATTTGGCTTTTAAAGAACATTATGTTTTATTGTATGCCTGTGTGCATTTCTGGTATGTATTGCTTTTAAAGGGATTTCTGGGTGCCCTCCATGGTTGTATTGCTCTGTTATGGGGTGATGGAAAAATCAGTGGCTTGATGACAGCAAGATGAGCACCCTGGTACGTTAATTATTCCCAGAGATTTCGTATAAGTTCCCTTGGTTGTGATGCAGTTAACTTCCATGTAAGCATGTTCTGGACTGCAGACTTATTTTAACTTTTACTTCAGCCCCCTCCATACCTGAAGGGGAAAAAACTCACTGGTATAGAGAAGCAGAGTGGAGCACTTTACTTGGCCTTATGTACAGATAGTCATACATTAGTGCCATCTCCTACAGGGACCAAACCAATATGTGACCATAATTTGTATGAGGAAAACGTTTGATGTTCAAATAACTGGATGTCAGGAAATGGGTGGCAGGTCGTCTACGTACTTCACAGGAACACTTGCCTTTTCCTGTATCATCATTCTGCTGTTGCCCCGCAAAGTCTATTCCTACCACGGCTTCTGTTCCAACCAATCAATGTTGCCTGAGACCCCTCATTCACAGTGGTGTTCTTCCCTCTTAACTCAAGCCTCCTTGTATCTCAATAAAAAAACACAGCACTCCTGCACTAGGAATGTGTGAAAAAGTTTGAAAAAAAATGGATTTGCACCTCTTGGATTGAATACAGCAACCAATGCGACATGCCTTGAGAAAGTTATACATGTCACAATTTTGATGCTTTCTGTGAAAGAACAAAATATGTTGGACAATATGTATATAATTGAAAATTGCAGTTAAATGACTGCACATGTGCATACAAAGTCACTGCGGATGTGCATTATTTAGTATGTCTATTCCTTATTATTCCCATTTGACAAATGCATGCAAAAAACACAGACAGATTTTCCTCCCATAAAAAAAACTTGAAGGCAGGAAAACAACACACTCTTAATAATGTTTGGTTTTAGGACTTTGTTTATTGGTCAGCACAACTGATCTGATGTTCTTCTTCCACAAGTGAACACCTGAACGTGTACAGTAAAGTGTGAATTCTGTACCCATCACTGTTGTTCATTGGGGAGTTATTACCATCATTTTGTCTACTGTGAATTGGTCTTTAATACCATGCTGAAGGGTGGACGTTCAGGGTTTTGACCTGTAACAATGCTGTGATACCCACTTGCTCCCTTTCAGCAAAGCGATTAAAAATGCTTTCAGTCTGTCTACACTGGTACTGTTTTGTTAGTCTACCTTAAAAAGAAAACTAATTAAAGGATATTTCAGGTAAATGACATGGAGTCAGCTGTTGCTGTATACTGTTGTATGTGTTTTTTTTAACTCTACTGTCACTCTGAGAAGGGGCAGTAAACACCTACTTTAAAATCATTTCCTTTCCACATCTCTGAAAGAGAACAACATCAATAAAAAAGAGTCCCCACTGCTTAGGAGTGTATAATAAAGCTGTCACTAACTTGCCTTCACTTAAGGCGTGACATTTTCTGCCAGCATAACATGTTTTTGTTTGATATCTTCTTTTACAAAGAGCCTAATAGGGAAGGACTTGGAGGACTTTCAGATGGATTCAAGTGTGAACCAGAACTGCTGAAGCCATAAGGTAACAAATATAATGAGGACACTGCTACATCTGTGCTCTTCAGCTGAGTCACACCACAAAGGCGCTCAAAATGAGCTTTAGCTGCAGTTCATTGCTAGGCTTGTGAATGACTGAAGAACTTTTCTTTTGAGGACAAAGAATACTTTCAAGGTGTGGGGACCAGTGAAAATGTGGCCATCCCAACACTTCAAGGCCATCTTTGGAGGGGAGGGGTCTATTTTAAAATCAAGTTGATTTTTGCCAGAAATATTTCAAAAGGAAGAACGGTGACTTGTCAGTATTTTACTGTTGGTGAAGTGAGAGAATATCCTCAGATTCGAACCAAATAGTGTTCAAACTGCAGCATGAAGGGACTGCAATATAATCCTAACCATTACACAAAGATAAGGATGCAGTCAGACTGCAAAGTTATGTGTCTGATTGCACCAAAAAGGGTTGCTTTAATAGGAGCAATCTTCCTAACTGGTCTAGCCTAGGACACAAAAGTAGAGTTGGACCAAACCTTAGAGTTGAACCAAAAAAGTCCTGATTGGGGTTGGGCTGGAGTGCATTTCCCCATTAATTGTATAATTGCTGGGAAATAGCTAGCACTGGACTGCTCCAAAACCAGTCCAAATTGCAATTTATTTTCCTCTGAGATCACATCCTAAGTCTCCAATTAGTTTAGTTTAGTTTAGTTTAGTTTAGTTTAGATGTGGTCTGGTCTTGTCTGGTCAGGACTGGTCTGGTGTAATGTGCACCCTCTTGATATGGTCTGTAATTTGATTTTCCACTTCTAAGAGTGGTGCCATCTCATTCAGATTGATTGATAGCTAGTCTGTTTTGACTTAGAGGCTGTCCACATGAGCATTTGTGCCACTGTTTTGTGCACTGATGGGTCAGGTTGGTCTGCTCTTTTTTTTCCAGCATCCACATGTGGACCTCACTGGAAGGTAGCAACTTGTTCCAACCTGCACCTTTTCGAGCTCCTGTTAGGGGGTTCTACTGTTTTGGTGGGCCCCAGTTTAATATCTTCCCAGTGACCATCGTTTCTTGGAACAGACTAAACTAGAGCCTTGCAGTGTCAACTTCTGGTGTCAATTACCAGTATTCTAAAGTGGCCCCAAGATATCAGAAATTTAACACTTCCCCTGATCATCTGTGGAGGATCAGAGGAAGTGACATTATTCTTTTTTTACATCTGCTAGATTATCACTGGTACAATGAATTGCTTTATTTAAAATATTTTTTTCTTTGCCTGTCTGTGTATTGTCGATCAAAACTATGGCTGCAGGCAATTTTTTGATCAAAGAAGAGGAAAAACAAGAGATCTCTTCCAGAGACCCAAGAAATCAAAGGGAAATTTAAGCCTAGATTAGGAATGCTGAATGATCAAAAGGAAAGCACATTATCAGATCAGGAGAGGATAAAGAGAAGATGGAAACAGTGGACCGAAGCCTTATATAGAAGAGATAAAGGGATTGTAGACTCCTTTGAGGAGGAATCCTATGACAAAGAGCCTGCACTTCTGGAAGGTGAGGTGAAAGCTGCTCTGAAACCACTAGGAAGTGCTTTAATTTTCCATGCAAGCAAAGTGATGCTCAAGGTGTTACAACCAAGGCTTTTACCTTTTATTTAGTGAGAAATCCCTGATATTCAAACTGGATTTCAAAAAGGAAGAAGCATTTGAGATCATATTGCAAGCATCTGCTGGTTCCTGGAGTGCACCAAAGAATTTCAGAAGATCTGTCTGTGTTTTATAGATTACAACAAAGATGTGTATAATGAGAAACTATGGGTAGTTTTGAAAGAAATGGGTGTGCCCTAGCATTTGATTGTCCTGATGCCTAACCTGTATTGTGGAAAAGAAGCTACTGGTAGGACAGAATACAGAGAGACATAATGGTCTCTATAAGCAAAGGTATCAGACAAGGGCACAGTTTATCCCATTATCTGTTCAATCTGTACATAGAACATATAATATGGAAAGTTGCACTAGATTTAGATGAAGAAGGAGTGAAAATTGGTGGAAGAAACATCAACATCTGTAATTTAAGATATGCAGATTACACTATCTTTCTGGCAGAAAGTAGCAATGACTTGAAATGATTTCTTGTGAAAGTGAAAGAAGAAAGTGCCAAAGCAGGACCGCAGTTGAACATGAAGACCAAACATCATGACTACAAAAGAACTACACAACTTAAATGCTGACAATGAAGGTATTGAAGTAGTTACAGATTTTGTATACCTTGGTTCAATAATCAATCCAAATGGAGACTGCAGCCAAGAAACCAGAAGAAGACTGAGAATTTGAAGGGCAGGAATGAAGGAATTAGAAAAGATAATCAAGTGTTAGGATGTGTCATTGGAGACCAAGATCAAGATCATCCACTTGTATTCTTGATCACCATGTATGGGTGTAAAAACTGGACAGTAAAGAAAGTTGACAGGAAAAAAAAAAGGATTCATTTGGCGTGTGCTGGAGGAGTGCTTTATGGATACCCTGGACTGCCAGAAAGATGAACAACTAAGGTTGCCTTACTTTGGGCACATAATGAGAAGATAAGAGTCTCTGGAAAAGACAATGTGCTGGGAAAAGTTGAAGGCGGTAAGAAAAATGGAAACCCAAATATGAGATGAATTGACTCTACATGTTGCAAGGCTGTAGGAGATAGGGCATTTTGGGGATCTTTCATTCATAGGATCACCATAAGTTGGAGGTGACTTTACAACACATTACAACAGCAACATGCTCCTTCTCACCTGTTTACCTTGTGCAATGGATAAAGTGATGAGAAATGTACCCTTTTGAAAAATAAACATGAAAACATGGCTCCAAAATAAGCCCAGAAATACAAATACATTTATGTGCAAGGAAAAACAGCATCCTGTGATCAGACTGGAAACCAATTCAGAGGTCTGAGGAGGAAGTGGACAACCTCAAACTTATTCTGGACAGAATTTCATGGTCCATGGTCCTGGAAGGAAGCACCATTGACCTCAATGACCCACTACTGAAAAGATCCATAGGACTGTATTGTAAGAGTTGATAATAATGTTAAAATAGAATTTCTAGAAATACCACTTTCCTCGTTTCTCTCTGATAAATGATGTCTCCCTAACTTTCCATGCTACATGATGCTTAACAGGACAGAAGCCCTGTCTTGTACTTATCTGCTCTCCCTACAAAATTAAAAAGTAAAGAATGAAAAAAACCAAGGTGATTCTTCTTTTTTGGGATTTTAATCCCCCTCCCAAAGCCCATCACAAGGAAGTTTTGTCTCCAACATTTGCAGCTTCGAGCAGGTGCACAATTTGAGTTTCCAGTCATTTAAATGAGAACTGCTTTGAGTTTGGCTCATTTAATTTTGTCTGTGAACAGATTGGTGGGAGTTAAGATGGGGGAGAACAAGGACAATCCTTCAGTGCAAATGATCCTAATTATTGTGGGATGAGTATGTTTGTAAACAAGGATGGCTTGGACGTCAGGGAAATGTACATCCCCCATCAAAAATGGGCCACTTTGAGAAACACTGATTATTTCCCTCAAAATGAAAACCAGAACTCAATGACAAAATAAACAAAAAAGGCTCACTGAACTCGTTCCGTTTGGAAAAATTAGGAAAGTGAAGTATGAGTGAGAAGTAGTAGGTGGGACTCCAGCTAGGACTGCCAGCATTTTAACTGAACACTGCAACTGTGCCTCTAACTGCATCTGTATTATTAGGGATGGTTGATGAATCTGCTCATTATGAAATAGTCTATGAAAAGACTATAGCCACATGGCTTAGGCTGATGTGCAGATCAGAATGTTGCTCTCTGCCAAATTTCACATTTCTCCATGCTGCTCTCAGCAGTATAAATGTATCAAAATGCAGATTGAAATATTTATTTTGAAAGGAAATTGCATTTTATTTTTCCCCCTTTCTATTCTATATGTCAAAGAAAACAAACAGCAGGTTGGTTGCTACAAGTAAATTTCGTGGAAGTCTTCCCAAAGTGGCAAGGTTCCATTGGATTTTTTTCATTCCTGATTTCAGTTTCTATAATGCAAAAACACTCTCCCCCCCTCCTAGGATAAAAAAGACAGATTCCCACTACTCCAATCAATTGGACAACTCCCATCTGTGAGTCACTCAACAAATCAGCACGTTTCAGAATGCATGCTTCCTCATGACTGCTGGATAGCTCAGTGGTTCAGATATCTGGCTGCGGAGCCAGAGGTTGGGAGTTCGATTCCCCACTGTGCCTTCTTGACAGGGGCTGGACTCGATGATCCATAGTTTCCCTTCCAGCTCTGCAGTTCTAAGATTATCCCTAAAAAGTGTTGAAAGCAAGATTTGAGGACTAAAGATGGGATTTTTGTATTCGTCTCTTGGGGGAGATGAATATGAATATTGCCACCACAGGTGTCCGGGCCCTTTGGACCCACCCCCAGAAACGTCTGGTCCACTCACCGCTCACGGTGTGGTGCGCATGACCATTGTCATTTGCACTGTGCCAATTGTGGAAGTAGCCTGTCCCCACTTCCCTGTGCTGCTGATCATTCCTGCGAGGAGGTTGGATGACGGGTCTCACCGCTCAGCTGCTGAGTGGTCAGCAGTGCACGGAGGCAGGGGAAGTGCTATTGATGCGGCACAAATGACAGCAGCCTCGCATGCCACACTGTGAGCAGTAAGTAGACTGGCCAGTCCTGGGGGGTGGGTCCAAAAGGCCCAGCCACCTGTGGTGGCGATATTCATAGGAGGCAAATACAAATATCCTATCTCTATTGAGGGCAGATTTAACCTTTCCATTACGTTGAATTTATCTTACTTTGTTTTGTGACTGGTCATTGGAAGATAAACATGGGCTTAATTTTAAAGTCTGATTGTTGAGGCAAATGTCTCTAAGGATGTCCCTTTGTCCTTATCACAGATATTAAGTGAACTTTAGTATCTTTAATATTTAGCTTGAGTCCAAGACTATGAGGGAAGTATTATAGGCAAACCTATTCCGGCAGCTGCTTTGCAAAAATGGAGGGATGAAACTTCACCCTATTTGGATTTAAAAGGCTATTTGGAATCTCCTCCTGCTTTGGGAAGGGATAAACATGAGTTGCTTTATTTACCGAGTCACTTCCCCAACATTGCTGGGCTAAATGACCTTAGGTTTTGAGCTTGGTATAATGGTAAAGAATGGTTGTCATGCCAATTCTTAACCCATTTGTTTTGCATGCACCCATACAATTCCATGACAAATACATCACTTTATATATCCCAATCCATGTCCCAAAATAAGACAGCCATAGAAGGTTGAGCATTGATTTCCTGTGCCACTGAAGAGTGAGTAATACAATTGAATTTAGCCCACTTTGGTTGAGATTCAGTTTCATGCTTATTTGATTTATGATCAGTCATAACGTGTGTGTTTTTTGGTTTTGATTTGACTATCTAGCATCAGAGACAGCTAAGATTATTTTTAATGGGAAGACTAAGTGAGAAGGAAAATATATATATATATACAGGGCCATTCAGTAGCAGAAACAGATTGTTATTTCTACTCCTGCAAGAAGCAGTTTAAATCAGTGGTGGTCAGCAGCCAAGTACAGAAAAAGAAAAAGGAAGCATAATGAAAAATAAAACAACCCACCTCCCCCCCCCCCCCAGGAAAATAAGTTCCAGAGCATGGTTCCTTAGAATCTTTTGTCAGGAGAAAATACTAAATTGAAAAATGAACACATTTTAATGCTTACTTTCAGTTCGGATGTTCATGTACTAGAGATGGATGCCTGAGGTCCCACTTTAAACCCCAATGTAAAGTCTATTGGCTGAAATCCTGTTGCATATTTATCTGTTGCATACCAAGTCACACTACTTGATATGCAACAGATAGTGCTTACAGAGATTTCTTAATTTATGACAGTTTGCTTCCAAAACTTCCACTGTTTGGGTAACTGCACAACAGGATTTTGGCCATTAAATCTGAAGTAACTAAATAATTAAAGTGAGCATTCAACAAAACATTGTTCTGTGAATTATGATTAAAATTGATTTTAATTTGGACAAAATCCTCTGGGTTTTTTTTAGCCCAGTAACCTTAAAATACCTTGATGTCTAATTCACTGTCTCTAAATGAAAACCTGTACAGTGGTGCCTCGACTTACAACTGTCCCGACATACGACCATTTTGAGTTGCGACCAGCTCCGGCCGCAAAATTTTGCTTCGACTTGCAGCCAGAGTGTCGAGTTGCGATCAAAAGAGGCAGGGAAAAAAGGTGGGGAATTCAAATTAGAGGGCTAACCGTTGGTCGGCGAAGAGCTTCTTTGTAGCTCTTTCGCCCCAACGGTTAGAGTGTGTGCGTTGGAGGAAGCTTCGGACTGCCTGGTGCTGCTTTCTGCTCATGAGTAAGTACATTTATTTTGTTTTGCAGCGTGGGTTTGGGTTGGGGGGGGTTTATGTTTCTGTGCTGTCTGTGTGGGGGGGTGTTTTTGTGTTTTCCCATGGGGCTGACTGTGGTGTGTGTGTGTGTGTGTTTTGCTTTGTTTTTCAGCCCCATCGCATTCCGATGAGGCTGTGTGTGTGTGTGGGGGTGCTTTTTTGCTTTGTTTTTCAGCCTCATCGCATTCCGATGGGGCTGGCTGTGGGTTTTTTGTGTTTTTTTGTGATTTTTTTTCCTGCTGGAACGGATTAATCCCGTTCCAATGCATTCCTATGGGAAATGGTGCTTCAATTTACGACCATTTCGAGTTACGTCCATCTTCTGGAACGGAATATGGTCGTAAGTCGAGGCGCCACTGTATCTCTATGCAGTAAGTATTCTGATGAAAACATGGAGGGGGGAATTGGGTATTCTAGCCACATCCACAATACTCAGAAATTCAAGGCCTCAGTTTCGCATTGAAATGTAATGTCTAGGAACCCAAGCCTTAGAGCTGCTGCTTCTTATAATACTGTTCGTTTCTGCTTGTAGTTACTCTCTCTGCTGCCTGGTAACCTCACTGGGAAAGTAGAACACTACTTTCACAACTGCTGCTTGCCCCATTACCATCTTCAGACCTGAAAATGCTGGGTCCTAGACTTAGAAACCTGTACACCCTTAGCCACTGATATTAATTCTTTATATTGCCTGAGCAGGATATATATCCTGACTCTGAGGGAGGGCTATCCCATTGTTTGATAAATACTACTTTAATAGATATACTGCATGTTTTTATTCATATTTAGTTGGACACAAGACTGCCCTCCCCAATTTGTTCAGACTTTGTTTTCAGATAAGTGTGTATAGAATTACAACTATAACAGATCTGGGACCAAGGTTACTTTTTCCAGTTCTTCTGGGTATATAACAACATACTAGAATTGATAATATTTCTTCTTGTACTTATTGCTTAGACAGGATTATTAAAGTAGTTCTCTCTCTTGTTGTCTCCCGGTTCTACTGGGCTATTGACTGATATTTTAATCATTAAATTTCTGCATCTTTTCCTACATATCATCTACCGCACCACATTCCTGTTTTATCATTTCAGTCCAAAGAAAGAGCTTCACCCTTCTTTCATATTTCTAGATACAGACCTCTAGAAACATACTGGGACTCCATTAGTACCATCTTAATCTTCTATTATTAGTTGAACAATAAGACTCAGAACTTCAGATTCCCCCTCAACTCATAAGACACGACTCAATTCATGAGATGGGTTTTACAAGGACTTGTTACTCTGCTTGTCTATTCCATATATAGCTTCTTCCTTATGATTTCTATTAGTTATCATGGATGTTTGTTTTTTACAGAGCTATGAATGTATCTCTTATAGTTGGACTCATGAAAGAATATTTCATCCAACATTTTTCATAGGCAAGTAAAAAGAATAACACAGTGACTTCACTGTTTCCTAGGCACATGAAGTCTGGAAAATAATCTGCTATGAACATGTGCTTGTTTCCAATCAAATTCAAGATGAGACACTTTGCCAAAATCGAGGAGCTAGAAGCTAGTGGATAAATGACAAAAACCAAGCAAGCACTTGAGAGTGAGATAAAAATGGACTGCATCAGTCTCAGCAGTGATAATCAATCTGATGATACTCTTGTGTTATTGTTACGTACTGTCAAGTCACCCTTGACTTAAAATGACCCTATGAATGAGTGATCGCAAAATGTTCTCAACAGCCCTGCTCAGCTCTTATAAACTCAAGCCTGAGGTTTCTTTAAAGAGTCGATCTATCTCATATTTGATATTTCTCTTTTCCTGTTGCCTTCAACATTTCCCAGCATTATTATCTTTTCCAGATAATCTTACCTTCTCATGATGTGCCAAACGTTTTATCATTTTTACCTCCATAGATAGTTCAGGCTTGATTTGATTTAGCACCCACTTGTTCATTTTTCTGGCAGTTCTGGGTATCTGGAAATCTCTCTTCCAGCATCATATTTCAAACAAATGATTTTTTTCCCCATCAGCTTTCTTTACTGTTTAGATTTCACACCCATGCATAGTAATTGGGAATACAAGAGTGTGGATGATCTTGGTCTTGTTCACCAGTGACACATCCTTACACTTTATGATCTTTTTTAATCCTCCAATTGCTGCCTTTCAAATTCTCAGTCTTCTCCTGATTTCTTGGCTGCTCATGTCCTCATTGTCAACATCAAAGTTGTGCAATTCTTCTGTAGTCCTGATTTTTGGTCTTCTTCAACTGCAGTCCTGCTTTGGCCCTTTCTTTCACTTTCACTAGAAGTTGTTTCAAGTCATTGCTACATTCGGCCAGAAAGATAGTGTAATCTGCATATCTTAAATTACTGATGTTTCTTCTGCCAATATTCACTCCTCCTTCAGTTGAGTCTAGTATGGCTTTCCATATGACATGTTCTGTGTACAGATTGAACAGATAAAGGGATAAAACCTTTGCCTATAGGAAACCATGCTGTCTCTTCACATTCTGTCCTACCAGTAGCTTCTTTTCCACAATACAGGTCAATCAAGTACTGAGGTACATCCATCAGGACAATCAAGGGCTGAGGCACATCCTTTTCTTTCAGAACAACTCATATTTTCTCATGATCCACACAGTCAAAGGCTTTGCTGTAGTCTATAAAGCACAGACTGATCTTGTTCGAAATTCTTTGGTGCACTCCAGTAGCCAGTGGATAGCTGCAATATGCTCTTGAGTGCCTCTTCCCTTTTGGAATCCAGCTTGAACTTCAGGCATTTCTTGCTCCATATAAGATAAAAGCCTTTGTTGCAACACCTTGAGCATCACTTTGCCTGCAATGGAAATTAAAACAATGGTCCTATAGTAATTGCAGTCCTTGGTATCTCCTTTCTTGGGGAATTGTAATGTACTTTATATTGACTGTTGCAAGTCTGTGGGCCATAATTTTGTTTTCCATAGTTGTTGGCATATTCTTGTTAGAATTTTGACAGATTCAGTCTCTCTTCCCATATAGCCCAGGTGATTTATTTCATACCAGTGCTTTCAGTGCAGATTTCATATCACTTTGCCCACCCAGCCCGGAATAATGAGATGAGACACATTAAAGTGCGTTAAACTAGGGCCACAACTTTATTAACTTATTAACGCTTTAATTTTCCCCTATTTTAAGGGGGCCTGCCATAGTGCAAAACAGGTATGAGACCGCTGTCAACCTTACTTGACTGGTCCTGACCTTTTCCCAGTGGAATCCTGCACTGAAAGGGGGCACTATTCTCCATCCCAGCACTCTCTCGGCCATACGCACTGGAGGCTGGCCTAAAGCCTAGCCTCAGGACCCCAATTGAACTGCTTCCCCTGGGGTCCCCTGTTTTCACCTCCCCTCAGCAGAACCTGCAATTCTGAGAGGAGAAGTGTCTAGCCCCTGCTGGGTGTATCCCCTGTAAATCCCCTGCTCCTATCCTGCTTTGCACTACCCGCCACGGCATGGGGCTGCACGGTATGCCCTGGGCCCCCCACCAGGCTGAAAATTTCGGCCCTAAGGCCCCCTTGCAAGTCATGAAGAAAGAAATCTAGCCCTAGATCAGATAAGTGCACCCCATCTTCCCTATATAACTCACGGGAACTAACTCTAATATCGGGATGCAAAATAACTGAACTTCCTTGAGCCCTAATGGCCCTACTAACCTCCCTGTTAACTCCCTTCCAGGCCTTGTCGATGCACCTAAGGTCGCATCTGGCCCTCCATACCATCCTAGGTATGATCGCCGACTACACTATGAGTGTTTCAGGAAAGCGCAACACCTACGTGTGCAGGTCCGCAATGACCTGCAATATCAATGTCTTGTCCCCATGCTGGGGTAACTTGTTGTCACTGAGGCGGATCAATGCAATGTCAGGGGGCACATCCAGAGTACCCTGGGATGCCGATTCTACTAAGTCATCCCAGAGCATGCCTCCCTGGCCCCTCCACTCCAACGTGGCCCACGCGCAAAGGCCCAGATTGTGACCCCCAACTGGATCATTCTGCATACTTCGCTGCCCAGAACACGTAGCTGTGGCCATATAAATGCACTTGAACTCAGGTCAACAAATTCCTTGAACCTGAAACAATAAGAACAAAAAAACCAAAACGCCAGCACCTACAACTCACTTATCCTAAGAGCCCCTAAAAAGGCGATAAGTATTGCTGCCTTTAAAAGGCTCACCTCAAATTGATCAGAGCACACCACATCCCAAACTGTCCCTAGCTGGGCTAAGATTTCTGGCGATATAGACGTGCGTGTGTCTCTGACACCCGCTCTTTCTCGGCTCCAACCTTCCAACATTTTTCTAATGCGGAATGCTCCAGTGGTGTCCTGGTAACCTTGAGCTTTGGCATAGAAAGCTAATGCAGACATTTACCCTTGTATAGATCTGGGAGCCAAGCCTTTCCGGTGCAAATGAACACAAAATTGCACCAAATGATAAACTGGGGCGAGCCAAACTTGCCCCGGCTCTTCTGCATGACGGAACGAGAAAAAATTCTTGCATGCCGCCTCATAATGATGATGAGTGCCAGGGGCCACAGCCAAGCTCATAGCTCTATTCACCTCTACCATCCAAGACTCCATACCTCGTCTGGTAGGACCTCTGGGTATGATTGTTCCCTGTGGAGCCAACACCCTGAACTGGTCGATCTGTTGACGGGACAAGGCATCAGCCAGAGTGTTGTCAACCCCAGGGACATGTTTGGCATGATAAACTATATTGAATTGTAAGCAGCATAATGTGAGCACTCAAGGACCATTACTCTCTGTGATCTAGATGTGAGTGAATTAACTATGTGCACTACTGCTTGGTTGTCACACCAGAAGGTCACAACCGAGTTAGCCCACGACTCAGCTCATAACCATACCACACCCACTATTGGGAAAAGCTCTAAAAATGTAAGGTCCCATGTAATGCCTGCTGCTTGCCAACTCACTGGCCAACTCCCTGCAGACCACCGACCTCGGAAATATATGCCAAACCCCAGGGATCCTGATGCATCTGTTTGTATCTGAAAGTCGGCTCCCAACCTCAGCTCCGTTCTCCAAAACGAGACACCGTTGAACCCCTCTAAAAACCTCAACCAAACTACTAAATCCTGCCTCATGCCTGCCAAAATCTAACATCTGTGATGAGGTTTATTGTAGCCTTTCATAGCGTCACAAAGCCTTCGCAAAAAGGCTCTGCCCAGAGCCACGACTTTACATGCAAAATTCAAGTGTCCAACCAGAACCTGCAGCTCCCTTAAAGTAACCTTGTGTTGTGCTAGCATGGCCTTAAGGCACTGAGTCAAAACTATTATCTTGCTCTCAGGCAGTTGGCTGGACTGCCTAACAGTATCTAACTATATCCCCAAAAAAGTCAGAACCGGGCATGGACCTTCTGTTTTTTCTTCTGCCAAAGGAACACCAAGCTCCTGAGTGAGCTCCCGAAAGGCATTCATAAGGTGTCGGTACTGGGAGGTGTCCTGTCTCCAAAAAAATAAAAAATCATCCAAATAATGGACTGCCTGTGCTAACCCCCGCCCTACGCTTGAGGTCCCACTCCAAAAAGGAGCTAAATTTCTCAAACGCTGAGCATGATACAGAGCATCCCATTGGGAGCGCCCTATCCATATAAAACTTTCCTTCAAAAGCAAAACCCAATAATGGAAAGTCTTCTGGATGTATGGTTAAGAGCCTAAAAGCTGACTTGATGTCAGATTTCCCTAACTCTGCCCCCAACCTGCAGGCATGTACCATACAAACTGCAGTGTCAAACAATGTATAATACAACAGCCTTGGCAATACTGTCCTAGCAAATATTTCCTCAATAAAGTTTGCCCCGAAAATCTTGGAACTGTGCCGATGCACAGCCCAATCCAACGGAGCTCCGCAGCAAAAAAACGCTGGTCGGGTCAAGCAGCAAAAGCGAAACTGCTTGACTCCAATGCAGCACTCCTCTCCCAAGCAGCTGAAGGCAGGGAAAGAGGACTGTGTAGGCCAGGGGTCTCAAACATGCGGCCCGGGGGCCATTTGCGGCCCGCTGGATGATAGTTTGTGGCCCCCGCCTTGCCTCCCCCCCCGAAGCGCCCACGCAGCCTCTGCTGTCAAGAGTAAAAAAAAAAGCCTCACCTCGCTTGCCGGCTCTCTCCCAAGACAGTGCCTCTTGCACCCTCCATCCGGAACTGCAGCCTGCCAGCCAGCCCACCTGTCTGCCGGCTGGCAGGCTGCAGTTCCAGATGGAGGGTGCAAGAGGCGCTGTCTTGGGGGAGAGCCAGAGAGCGAGGCGTGCTGCTGGCCCTTTTCCCCGAGCGCCCGAGCCGCCGCCAAGTGATGCCTGAGAGCGGAGCTCGCTCCCGGCCCGTCCTCGAAGAGCGCCTCCAAGCCGCCAACAACAGCTGCTGCCGCAGCCGCCTCTTCCAGGGAAGCGGCTCTCTGGCTCTCTCTCGGCAGCACCAGCCTGGCCAGCGGCCGCCTCAGCACCCGGCAGTGCTTCCTCCTCCTCCTCCTCCTCTTCGTCCTGCTTCAGCCACCTCAGCTCTGGAGGCTGCCTGGGCTCGCCTCGCAAAGTTTGCTCCTCTGTCGTGGTGGGGGTAGCTGCTGCTGCTGCTGAGTGCACCTTTTTTTGAGGGGGGGCCTTCAGAGGAAGGTTGCCGGACCTCCGTGTGTGTGTGTGTTTGTGTGCGTGCACACGCGCGCACCTGTGGGGGGCCCGCCCCGTTCTGTTTAATTTTGCAGGTACCGATGGGGGCTTTTCTCCTTTGGCAAGGTGATTCTGTGAGGTTTTTTTTTTAAAAAATTATGCCATGCCCTCCCCCCCCGCTAGGCGGTCGCCGGCACTCCCTCCCTTCTCTGCTTCTTCGTCCTGCTGCTGCTGCTGGTGGTGGTAGTGAAGAAGGAGCTGGAGGGGGTTGTGGCCGGCGACGAGGGCTCGCGTGCCCCTCCTCCTCCTCCTCGGAGCCCCAGCCGGGCTAAGGAAACTCCTGGGCGGCTTCCTTGGGCTCTTGCTCCGCTTGGCGGAAAATCTGATGTGGCCCAGCCTCACCCAGACTCTGCCTCCAGCGGCCCCCAGGTAAATTGAGTTTGAGACCCCTGGTGTAGGCAAAGGCCGCCTTCTTAAAGGCTAGCCCTTAGCCCTGCCTGCCATCCTCCCAGGATTCTCTGCTGCGTCTCTCTGGATGGGCAGGCAAAGAAGCCCCATCCCGGAGGCTGTGCACCGGTCTGGAGGGACCTTTCAGAAGTGCAGGTTCATTATCATAAGATTCCTCTTCAAAGAAGTCTGTCATCCCTTTATCTCTTCTGTATAGTTCTTCAGTCCACTGTTTCCATGTTCTCTTTATTTTCTCCAGGTGAGATAGTGTGTTTCCCTCTTGGTCATTCATCACTCCTAGGTCAGACTTAAATTCCCTTTGATTTCTTGGATCTTCTGCAAGAGACCTCTTGTTTTTCCCTTGTGTTCTCCTCTATTTCTCTGCACTGGTTATTTTTATTGTTCTCTTTGTCTCTACATGACTGTTGATGAGAACCTGCATTCAAGGTTCTGACCTTATTTCTGTCATCTTTTACTTTTGCCACTCACCTGACTTTTATAGTTTCATTTCTTCCATCACCCATCTAGGTTTTTCTTTTCTTTTTACCACAGGATTTTCTCCTAATAATATTGTTGTTGTTTAGTCGTTAAGTCGTGTCTGACTCTTCGTGACCCCATGGACCAGAGCACACCAGGCCCTCCTGTCTTCCACTGCCTCCCGGAGTTGGGTCAAATTCATGTTGGTAGCTTCGATGACACTGTCCAACCATCTCATCCTCTGTCGTCCCCTTCTCCTCTTGCCTTCACATTTTCCCAACATCAGGGTCTTTTCCAGGGAGTCTTCTCTTCTCATGAGATGGCCAAAGTATTGGAGCCTCAGCTTCAGGATCTGTCCTTCCAGTGAGCATAATAATATATCTGGTTTCCATTGGCAGTTCTTTTGGTTCATGGTCAATTAAGCTTAGTAATACAAATTTGTTCCTTATGCAGGCTTTAAATTCACCAAGAAAGTTGTTAAATGTTATTTTGGCACTATGATTCTTTTATTTTTCTTTGTCAGCTTTACTCTAATATTGGATATTAAGAGTTCATGATCAATAAGTACCACAATCCATTCCTGGTCTTGTTTTGGCTGAGCAAATACAGCTTCTGCATTTCCTGCTTCCAATTATGTAGTCTATTTGATTTTTATGTTGACCATCTGGTGATATCCACTTGTACAGCTATCTGTTCAGTTGATTGAAGCATGTATTTGCAATAAACTGATTGTTGGCTTAGAAGAACTCTAAGAGTTGTTCTGCTTCATTTCTGTGCCCTAGGCCAAATTTTCCAACAATGTATGGTTCTTCTTTGTTCCCCACTTTTGCATTGCAACCACCTACAATTATATGCATGTCTTTCTTTGGTGTGTGATCATTTTCCTCGATTCTTGCATAAAATCTTTCAATGTCATCTTCTTCTGCATCTGTAATAGAACATGAATTATGGTTATGTTAATAGATTTTCCATGGAGTTTGACTGATATCATCAACTCATACCTTGCATTATCCCCCCGTAACTACCTGTGCTACATCGTGCCCGAGTATGAGAGCCACTCCATTTCTTCCGGGTTTGTCATTTCCAGAGTAGAATACTTTGCAGTAGTCTGACTGAAAATATTCCATTCCAGCCCACTTTATTCACTAACACCAAGTATTGCAACATTTATACATTCCATTTCTTGCTTTACAGTTTCTAGTTTACCTTGAGTCATAATTCTCACATTCCATGTTCCAGTTGTATGTGTTGTGCAGCATCAGACTTTCCTTTAACTTCTGTGCACATCAGCCACGAGATGTCCTTTTGGGCTCAATCTAGTTGTATCATTAGTAGAGATGAGCATGAACTGGAAAACGAGTGGTTCGAGATGGTTTGTGGTTTGTGGCTAACCATGAACCACAAACCACCATGGACCCCTGAAAAATTGAACCAGTCCATGGTTTGTTTTTCTGGTTCATGCCTGAGGGTGCTCTACCTGCTCCTGCTGCCTGTGCCTGTGTCTGTGTATCCTCTGCCACCACTGCCATGCATGCTCAGAGGCAGCGACCAGCTCTTGGCAAGGAAGCTGGGCTCGCTGCCTCTGCGCATGTGCCCACCATCAGCTGGGCAGTAGGCACATGCGCAGAGGCAGTGACTGGGTCTGGGAAGCTGAACCGCTGCTTCTGGGCACCTGCCTGCTGCCCAGCTGATAGGCAGACACATGTGCAGAGGCAACAGCAGGCTCTTGGCAAGGAGTTTTTTTTTAATGCCCACATTTTTTTTTTCGCCTGGAAGGAGCAGCCAAAAAGAGAAGTGGCTAAACAAATCCCCCATAAGCTTATGTTCTGTCATTCATCTGAGGAAATCCATCCATGCCAGAATTCAGAGAGCCCCATCCTTAGATCACAGGGTGCAGGCAAGATATTATGGGAGGATGCAGTCCTTTCAGAATTGTGCCTAGAAATATACTGGTCATTGGAATGTGGGTAAATATGGTATTCTCACCAAAATACAAGCCAAACAAAATTTCACCCAGCCTATCCTGTGGGCTTCACTCTCAATTTTCCCCACACATTAAGCAAAAATAGGCTCTGGAAAGTGCTGTGGCTCAGAGGAAGAAGACGTGTTATGAATTAAAGATTTCAGATTCAATACCTGGCATCTTCAGGTGGCATTGGAAAAATTCCCTTGAGATCCAGTGCCAGTCAAAATAGTAGATAATACTGAGGAAGATGGACCAATAGTCTGATGAAGGGTTAAGACAACTTCCCACATTCCTACCAAAACAAAGTGTAAGTTGGATGTATTTATTTGAAGCTTGGTTTTCAACCAAATCTCCAAAGTAGCTCATCGCATGGATGAAATGCAGTAACAACTCTATAAAGCAATTCACATATGAATCTTTTGTATTTGAGTTGTTTCTTTCTTGGAGAAGTCATGCGGTTGACAAACCAGTACCGAAAACCCTCCTGCTAGCAGAGGCCGATCACACCTCAGATACTGATGTCACCTGCTTCCCAAGCCTCAGTGCACAGGGTAACATGACTGAAGTAGCTTCTTCTGATAGTCAGTAGCAAAGCCCTATAGAGTTGCATAGTTTAATATTTGTGTGGTCATAATGACCTGGGTTGATCATCACTGGAATTCTTTTGATGCTTGGTTGTTTTACATAGCTAGCCCTTGGTGAAAACCATGTGATCACATTCTAGACCGACTAAATTCTCCAGACCCTTTTCAAGGAGTTTTAACTCCCTGCTCTCCCTTGTGAATGTCACCACTGTTGCTTCTGGCATCTATTCCGGCTTTGTCCTACTCCATTTGCTGGAACTTCCTGTTTCTCACTTCTGGTCATTCACCAGAGGAACACAATATTCTTTCCAGCTAGGCATATGGTCCAGATCTCCGGCTTCTTATACTTCCATGTGAAGTACAGCCAGGACTCAATGGTACACTCTTTTTCAATTAAGCTAAGCTAATGAGGGAAGCTCACTGTTAATCTATTGGCTCAAACAGTTTTTCCTCTACAATTACACAATGACTGAACCAGAATACTTTGGTTTCTCTTCAGATAGTATGAAAACAACAAGAAGACGTTGCATGGATTACTTAAGTAAAACATGAATGCCCCACATTTTTACATGTGCGTTTTGGCATTTTGCAGTATAGTGTAAAGCAAATTATTTATGCAATATGGGGGTACAGTAATGTACCATTTTATAAAACATGAAAGCAAATCATGTGATTCCCTACGTTCTTGCAAGTGAGAACTAAAATTGTTGAAAAACTTCCCCCTGCAGTGGGCAAGATTTTTTTGGTGTATTTTCACATTTTGTGGAGGAAAAGCTTGTCCTTTTTGCAAAACATCTTGGCCAGTATTCTCTTAAATACTTATGTGCGTACAAAGATCCAGCTGCAGAACCTACCATAACAAATCATTGAGGTTCTGGTTGCATGTTTCCAGAAATAGGACCAACAGCTAGTCCAATCCAGATGTTCATCTGCAGTTCCCATCATTCCCAGATAATAGGTCCTGGAATGGAAGTTGATGTTCACCATATTTGTAGGCTTCCGGTTTAGGAAAGGCTGAGAGAGAGACAGAGAGAGATTAAGAGAGAGATTAAGAGAGAGAGAGAGAGAGAGAGAATGGAACTCAAAGCCCCAAAGAGACGCTGAAGGTGAGCTGTGGCAACTGACGATAGGCTCTAATGTTCTCATGGGGCTCCCCATCCACCCCCAGGTTTTATTTTAAACTGGGTAAGCCAGTCACACAACATTTCCATTTTAAATCCAGCACTCTGTTGGGCTCTTGCATATGGATAGGACAATGGAATTTTTTTCCTGTCTATATTATGGCCGTGGACTCTCCCCCCCCCCCCCGCCCTGCTCCAGCTCCCTGGTTCCCAATCAATACCTGTTGCCTAAGTAAAACCTCACCCTGACAGCACCTCCCTGCTGGCAGTGCAGCAATACAAATGTTCATGTAGTGTTCTTTAGACAACATGGCAATGCCAATATAATTTTCTTCCACGTTTCTGGCTTGCCATCTCCCATCTGTAGCCAATCTGTAACTCAAGTGCTCATATACCCTGGCCCTAAAGACCTCCCTTTCCACTCTCCCTCCCCTTTAACTGTCCTTTCCCTCACTCTGGTGCTTCTGTGATCATGGGCAAACCTTTATAATGTGTCCCTCTAAATCTACTTTACCTTTAATATTTCCCTCAAATGCCAATAAAAAGGGCATCCTTCCCTATGGGAGCCCTACATCTTTTTCTTTTATTTGTTCTCTCCTCTTTCTCCCCCTTCATTTTTTGTTCCTTGCAGTAGACAAAAGCTTATTCCTATCAGACTAAACAAATAAGCAATACAGTCAGAACAATCAGAGACACATATTGAAGACTTCAGTGTTGCCCTCAGAATGTTTCCGAAATATACTGTTTAAACTCTTTCAGGAAATGAGTCTTATTTGGTGGGTGGTGAGGAGTCAGCCCTTCAACCAATCATGCTCAAATATGAAGCAGTAGGGGAGGAAGTGCCACCACTGAGGGTAGTCAAAAGAGAGTGTATAAATTCTTTGGAAGAAGTATGTTTTAAACCATTCACAAACAGATGGATCAATTGAAGCATGCATATGGACACACAACAGGAAACCCTGCTCTTTTAACTACTTCTGCTTTGTTTCCTTATTGTGATTGAATGTCCCCCTGTCAGCACTTGGAACTTTTCAGCAAAAGAACAAGGAAGGTTAGAGATGGAGATTTCCAATTGTGAAGAAGGCAACCCTGTGGAGGCTTGTGCAGTTGCTAAGGGGAGCTGTGAGCTTTCCTACTGTGAACATCTCCCATCAAGACACGATGCGTATGTCCACTTTCCAGGAGCTGGCTGATGGCTTTAATGCACATAAGCATGCCCACACATGCCTCAACACTGCTAATCAATGTCATGTCGGCTTTTTCAAACCCCAAACCACCCTATTTTTGACTTATTATCCAGGAAATGAAAACGTTGACGAGAGAAAAATTAACAACCATAACACAAGGATTTTGGAACTTTGCATCTTCTTCATTGGATTGGTTTTTATTTTGTTTCGTTCATTCCTCACACAATTTCCTATGTGGAGAATGAAGGCCTGCATTCTACATAGGCAGAAAAATGAGGAGGTAGCATGACAAAGGATTGAATGGCCTGGATGTCAAACAGCAGGGGAAGGGTCCAGCTATGTGAAGACTCCATACAGAAAGAAAATCAACTGCAGGTTTCCTTCTGCCCCCCCCCCCCTTTTTTCAAATTATTACCAAAACCATTTCCTGTTCTTACCCCGAATTTATGAAATCTTAACCAAGTCCCTGATACCTTGTGTCAGTTCCCTTGTCATGGTTGGATCACCGCCTAATAAAATGCAACTTCTCAGTGGCTCTCCCTCCCCGCAGGGAGCAAAGACCTATTTTAATGGTCCGCCCTCGAAGGTTACTGGATCCTATAGGATTTCAGGACTCCATGAGAGGGATTCCGGCTGATCTGACTGGCGCTCCTGTCAAGGCTCTGGTTGATGGCTGGCTTGCCACCGCCACCAGGGCTGTTGACACGATCGCTCCTAAATGCCCTCTCCATTGCAGAGCTCGTCCAGCGCCCCTGGTTTAACCAGGAGCTGCGAGCTATGAAGCAGAATAGGAGAAGGCTAGAGTGCAATTGGAGGTGGAACCTTATGAAACATAATCGGAAAGCTGTCAGGATTGTGACTAACCATTACCTTACTAAGGTGAGGGCTGCCAGTTGAGCTCACTTCGCTGTCCGGATAAGCGAAGCTTCTAATCAGCAGGCAGAACTTTTCCGTATAGTCCACGATTTATCCAGAGTTGGTCACAGTGATTGGCCTCCCACTAGCATCTCATCTGACCAATTTGCAGCATTTTAAAAATCTAAAGTGGAGGCCATCCGCCAGGATCTTATCCCCTATTTGAAAACAGTAGATCGAGCAGAGATGTCCAGCACTCTGCCTTGCCCGATAAGATGTAATCATTTTCTGCCTGTAGTGTCAGATATGGTGGACAAAGTGCTTGATCACTGTCGTGCCACCACCACCTCCCTTGACCCTTGCCCAGCCTGGCTAATCAAAGCAGCCAGGCTTGTAACAACTGAAAGGACCACTGCAATAGTTAATGGGTCTCTCCAGGAGGGCAAGGTTCCCCTTGCCCTCAAGGAGACACTCATTAGGCCCATCAGGAAGAAACCAAGTTTGGCGGCGGACAACATTAGCAACTATAGTCCTGTCGCCAATGTTTCCTTCCTTAGGAAAGTGGTAGAGAGGGTGGTGGTTAACCAGCTCCAGGTCCTTTTGGATGAAACCAATGCCCTAGATCCGTTCCAGTCAGGCTTCAGGCTGCACCACGGTACGGAAACGGCATTGGTCACCCTGTTTGATGACCTGTTGAGGGAGGCTGACAGGGGCAAAATGTCTCTGTTGGTCCTCCTCGATATCTCAGCTGCCTTCGACACCATTGACCTGGGGAGGCTCTCCGAGCTGGGAATCGGTGGTCTGGTGCTTGCCTGGCTCTGATCCTTCTATGAGGACCATCCTCAGAGAGTATAGCTTGGGGAGAGTGTATCGGCCCCGTGGAGTCTCAATTGTGGGGTTCCGTAGGGCTTGATTATCTCCCCAAGGCTGTTTAATATCTATATGAGGCCGCTGGGTGGGGTCATCAGGGGGTGTGGGGCTTCGTGTCATCAGTACGTTGATGACACCCAGCTCTACATTTCCTTTTTTCCAACAACAGTGGATGCCGTTCCATCCCTTCAGCACTGCCTAGAGGCTGTACTGCTATGGATGCAGGAGAATGGACTGAGGCTGAACTTGGACAAGACGGAGGTCCTGAGGGTGGGTGGCCCCACCGTTGGTGGTTTGAGAAACTCCGTCTCTTTTGGGGGAGTGACTCTCACCACGAAGAGTGAGGTTTGCAGCTTGGGGGTCCATCTGGATCTGGCGCTCACCATGGAAACCCAGGTAGCGTCAGTGGTCCAGTCCGCCTATTTCCATCTTTGGCGGATTGCCCAGCTGCGTCCCTATCTTGATGTTGGGGCGCTCACCACTCTGGTCCATGCGCTTGTAGTCTCAAGATTAGACTACTGTAATGCGCTCTACGTGGGGCTACCTTTGAGATTGATGTGGAAGCTTCAAATGGTGCAGAATGCGGCAAACAGACTTCTCACTGGGGTTAGAAAATATCAGCATATTTCCCCCACTCTGGCTTCCCTGCATTGGCTGCCAGTTCGTTTCTGCATTGATTTCAAAGTGTTAATGATGACATATAAAGCCCTAAATGGTTTAGGACCTTGATATCTAGCAGAACACCTTCTACCACCTAGATCTACCTGAATCACTCATTCTAGCCAAGACAGGCGGCTGAGGGGCCTAATGCCGAGGGGGGCCTGGAGAGAAAGAACAAGAAACCGGGCCTTCTCGGCAGTGGCCCCTCACCTCTGGAACAGTCTGGCTGCAGAGATCTGTCTGGCTCTCTCGTTGGGTTTTTTAAGAGCAAACCTAAGACCTGGCTCTTTAGGCAGGCTTCCCCTCCTGTCATCACCTAATTACTTTTGCCATCTTGAATTATATTATTACTGTTGTCTTTATTTTATTATATTGTTTTTACTTTTATGTATTATTGTTAGCCGCCCAGAGTAGACTTCGGTCTAGATGGGTGGGGTATAAATTGAACAAACAAACAAACAAACAAACAAACAAACAAACAAACAAATGCTGCTGGGAAGCAGATCTTTCAGAAAGGGGAAAGGAAGGCAAAGGGGAGATTTTACAATGTCTATAACATATTAACCCAGTTAATCCATCAATGCTTTGGCTCAGCTCATTTCCCCCTCCCTGTATTTTTTTTTTTTTTTTGAAATTTTTTTTCCCTTTATTTTAAATTTAAACAAAAACATATAACATACAAACTAAAATACAATTTAACTGTGTTCCCCACCACCATATGCGGGACCTCTTGCCATAATCTTCCTCTTCCTTCTTCTTCTTCTTCTTCTTCCTCTTCTTCTATTGTCCTCTTCTCCAAAACTGCATTGATTCTTGATTTGGAGCTTTCCCTTTTCCTCTTATTAATACATATTCCAAAAATCTCCCCCATATATCATAAAAGTTATTTTTTTTCAACTCTCCTTTCTTAACCTTTAAGTTACAAGTTAATTTATCATTTATTGCTATATTCCATATTTCTTTATACCATTCTTCAATTTGCAATTCGACTTTTGATTTCCATTGCCTAGCTATAATCAATCTAGCTGCTGTTAATAAGTTGGTTATCAATTCTTTAGTCATTTTGTCATATTCCACATTCTCAAATATTGATAACAAAGCAATCTCAGCATTAAATTCTATATCTTTTTCACATATGTAGCTTAATTCTTTAAAAATTTGTTTCCAAAATCTTTGCACTTTTTCACATTCCCACCACATATGAAAGTATGTACCAATTTCCTTCTCACATTTCCAACAGACATTCGGATGATTGGCATTAATTTTATTTAATTTTGACGGTGTTAAATACCATCTTAAACTAAGTTTAAAAAAATTTTCCTTTATTCTTACTGACATAAATCTTAACACCCTCATTTTCCATATCATCCTCCATTCTTCTTCATTTATTCTTTTCCCAATATCTTGCTCCCACACTATTTTTAATCCTTCTTTCTCACTTTCCTCTTCCTCTAAATTAAGAAGAAGTAAGTAAATTTTGCTCACAGTACCTTTCACTGAGTCAGTCATCCGAATGTCCTCATATGACAATAACAATTGTTCGTATTTTGTATATTCTCTACCTTTATTATATTTATTTACCCATTCATTAGTCCATCTTTCTAATTGTATATAATTCAACCATGAAATGCTCCTATTCTGAAGAGTTTGTTTCATTTGATCTATCGATCTCATTTTATACAACCAATCTTTCAATCTAATCACTTTCTTTTCTTTAAATAGATCCACATATACTTTCATATTGGTAGGAAAATTTTCTATTTCTGTCACTAATCCAAGTGGGGAATATGATGAACATAAATTCTTTTTGCACTTATACCATATATTTAACAATGTCTTTAAAAATGGATTATTAATTTCCCTTATTTTATCTTTCTTAATTATACCAAATAAATATGTTTCTATATCTGCCTGTAATTCTGATGATTCCATCTCCCACCAAATTAGCCTTTCTGGATTATATATAATTTCCCCAATAAACCTCAATTGGTTAGCCAAATAATAATTTTTTATATTTGGTAAACCTATACCACCTTTTTGCTTTGTTCTATACCAATACTTTTTATTTATTCTAGATCTCTTCCCTTCATTACAGTATTTATTAATTATTCCTTGCCAAAATTTCAAATCATCCTCTGTTAACTGTATTGGTAGCATTCTAAATAAAAAATTAATTTTTGGTAAGATTTTCATTTTTATCAATGCAATCCTTCCAAACCAAGATAGCTTAAAGTTACTATATTCCTGTAATTTGTTTTTAATCACTTCCTTTAGTTTATTATAATTATATTCCTTTATTTTTTGAATATTTTTTGCTAGATCTATTCCTAAATATTTAATTGATTTGCATAATCTGAAATCATATTTTTCAACACACCTTTCTTGTTCTACTCTATTATGATTAAATAACATTAATTCAGATTTTTGCCAATTCACACATAATCCAGTTATTCTTCCAAATTTTTCTAAATGAGTTCTAATTTTATCTACGCATTCTAACGGATTTTTCACTGTCAACAAGGAATCATCAGCAAATAAATTAATCTTTATTTTATTCTTTTTCCCCATACCTTCGATTAAATCATCATTCCTTATTACATTTGCCAACATTTCAATAATCAAACAAAACAGAACTGGAGAAAGAGGGCAACCTTGTCTAGTGCCTCGGCCTAAAGCTATTTGTTCTGTAATCCCATCATTAACTATTACTACAGAGGTATTCCCCAGATATAGTTGATCTATTATCCCCCTAAATTTCTTTCCAAAACCCCAACCTTTTAACAAAATCTTTAATGTTGGCCATTCCACGCAATCAAATGCCTTAAATATATCTAATGATAAAATACCTGCCTTCAATTTGTCTTTTTCTATATTGTATAAAATATTCAATACCCTCCTAGTCAAATTCTCCATTTGTCTACCCTTTAAAAAACCATTCTGATCCTCTTTAATATATTTTATAATAAATTTATTAATTCTATTCGCAAGTATTGCAGTAAAAATCTTTGCATCTTGATTTAATAGTGAAATGGGTCTATATGAACTTGGGTCTGTTAAGTCTTTATTAGGCTTTGGGATAAGAGTTATTAATGAATGTTTCCAAGAATCTGGTATTCTCTCTCCTTCCAATATTTCATTATAGAGCACTTTTAACTTAGGGATCAATATTGGTTTAAAAGTTTTATAATATTCTGATCCTAAACCGTCAAAACCTGGAGTTTTACCATTTTTTAATTTATTAATAATCTCTATAATCTCTTCCTCTTTTATCTCTTTATCTAAATCCTTTTTATCATTCTCTGATAATTTACTCTTAACATTTTCTTTAATATAATTTTCTATATCTTCTTTCGATACACTATTACCTTTATACAAATTTTGATAGAATTCATGTATTATCTTTAGTTTTTCTTTCATTAAGCTACAATTCTTTCCCGTTTTGTCTTTAATCACTCCAATTATATTTTTTGCTCTTTTAGTTTGAACTAATCTAGCTAAAAGTTTTGAATTTTTATTACTGTATTCGAAAAAATTCCTCCTAGCGTATATCAAGTCTCTCTGGACCTTTTCTAGCTCTATACCTTCTAATTCCTTTCTTTTAGCTTGGATCTCAATTAATTTTTTGTTATCTCTATCCATAAAATATTTGCTTTCTAAATCCTTTAATGATTCTACAATTCTATTTATATTTTCTTCTCTCAATTTTTTTAATCTACAGGATTCTCTTATGGCGATTCCTCTCATGACTGCTTTCATAGTGTCCCATAACACTCCTATTTTATTCCCACCTGCTTCATTAAATGACCATATTTCCAACCATTCTTTCTTAACTTTATCCACAACCTCTGTATGTTGAAAAATATTGGAGTCCATTCTCCATCTTCTAGCTTCTCTATAGTCCTTCTTAACTTTCATCTCTAACACCATCAACGCATGATCTGTTATTTTTATCACATTAATATTTGTATCTACTACTTTTGAAATTAAGTTTTGTGAAATAAACATAAAATCTATTCTAGAATAACTATTATGTACAGAAGAATAATATGTAAACCTTCTTTCATCTCCCTTTAATTCTCTCCATATATCTTTCAAATCCGTAGTGTTTAATATCTTACTCAGGAGGGTACCTCTTTTATTCAACTCATCTTTTTTACATGTGGATTTATCTTTCACCTTATCCAGAACCATATTAAAATCTCCTGCCATAATCACATATCCTTTCCTAACCTTTTCCATTTCTTCAATCACAGTTCTATAAAATTCTCCTTGATTCATGTTTGGTGCATACACATTTACTAATGTATAATCTTCCTCCCCCATTTGACCTTGAATTATCAAATATCTACCATTACTATCTTTTATTACTTCTTTCATCACAAATTCACAATGTTTAGATATTAATATTGCTACCCCTCTAGATTTAGAGGTCCCAAATGCTTTTTCATATATATGGATGTTTTGTAATTTCAATTCATTGACTCCATCCTTTAGTTGATGTGTCTCTTGTAAATAGATAATGTCAACTTTACTTTTCTTTAATAATAATTCTATCCTCCTTCTCTTTAACACAGACCCTAGGCCTTTCACATTTAAAGTCGCTACCCTTATGTTTTTCCCCATATCCGTTCCTTTCTCTGCCTCTTATGCGGTCCCTTTGTGCATCTCACATAACAAAAACAAAAACAAAAACAACTAAAAAAAAATAAATTCACCAACCTCTAGTTTCCTATCCCTATCCTTCTTACCTACATATAAATTATTTTCCTCCCTCCCGTTTCCCCACGTCTCACTAATGTTCGGCGCGAGCTCTGGGAGGGGGGGAGACGTCACCCCCACCAGTCCGGACCCCAGCCAAACCCTCATCCCAATTTCACCCCACCTCATATTTTTATCTATATATATACTCAAATGCCTTCCCTCCTAACTTTTAACATCTCTTCTTCTTTCTACCACCCAAGTCTAATCAGGTAATCCAAAACAACAATGAGAAAAAAAAAATAAAAATAAAAAAGGAAAAGAAAAAAAAATATGAAAAAGAAAAAAAATTTAAAAAAAATTAAAAAAAATTTAAAAAGATCTTATTAATATTATAAAAATTTTTTTAATATTATAATAAAATAAGCAGAACAAAAAAAGAAAAAAAAAATCCCAACCCTCATTACAAAAAGAAAAATCAAAAATCAAAAAGAAAAAAGAAAAAAAGGAAAAAAAGGGAGGGTAAAGGAGAAAGAAAAAAAAAAAATTCTTCCGACATCCAGTAACGCCCAGTAATCTCTTCCAATTAAAGTATCTTCTCTCAAAAAATCTTCTCTTTCGGACTACCAGTCTTTACAAAGCTACTTGCTTGCTTGTCCCTTCACTCTCATCTTCTTGCCAAAGTCCCCAGGCTTTCATCAAATCCTTCCCATCTTCAAAGGAGTAGATTTTATGTAGGGTTCCATCCTTCCATATTTTCAAAAAGACAGGGTGGCCCCAGTTGTATCTCTTGCCGTTCTTAATTAAAATTGAAGTGATGGGCTTCATTGTTCTTCTCCACTGGCTGGTTTCGGGGCTTACATCCTGATAGATCTGAACTGAATTTGATCTATAAACTAGCAATTCAGGCTTTTCTTTAATGACCCTAAGAAACTGTTCTTTCTTCATATAGTTAAAAAATCTTAGTATTATGGGTCTTCTGGTTTTCTTTGGGTTCCCCACAAAATGTACTCTCTCAATATCTTCCTCAGCCACATGTTGGGATTTCATAACAGAATTAATCCAGTCCATCACTTCCCCCCTCAAATCCTTTTCTTTCTCATGTTCAAAATTCATTATTTTGATATTATTACGTCTTGAATTATCTTCTAAATAGATAACCTTTTTCTGAAGGTCATCAATCACTTGGTGCCGTTTTGATGCCACGCTCTGGAAATCTTCCAGCTGTTGCAACCTGCCTTCTGTTTTGCCTAAACTTGTCTTAATATCTGTCAATTCTCCCTGCAGTTTTTGTATATCTTGTCCCATCTGTTGGTTCCCTCTTATTAAAATGTCCATTTTAGAGAGTACCTGTCCAAGTTGTCCTTCCATTCCTTTCACGGAAGAGGCAAGCTCTGAAACTTTTTTTTCCATGTTGATTTCAGGAAGGAGGGGCTCCCCCTCTTCCAGCCTTTTTAAACGGGCGATACGCTCGACACTATTATCTGATGGTTTATGGGGTTGTCCACGAACCCAGCTCCTGATTTTATCTCTGCCTTTTCGCATGTATAGACCAAGCTAAGCAAAGATTTATAGCTCAAGGAGTCAAGCCGTGTTTAACAGGCCGTTTTCTGCCTCTCTAGCAGCCTCCGTCTTCTCAGGCAAAAACGAAAGTACTTTCTTCAGATAGATAACAGCATGTTTACACTTCAAAAAGTGTTTCTATCTTTGCCTAAAGCTTTCATCAGAAGTTTAATCGCTATTTACTCACATTTCAGGCAGGGAGAAGGACATTTATCATCCTTTTTAGATTCCAGGGTGAAGAGATGAAAATTCAGCCGTACATTGCCATTCTAGCGGAAGTGACGTCTCCCCCCCCTCCCTGTATTAAGGGAGGATAGTGTCCATTACCCCTTGATTCTGAAACCTTTGCCAATAATAAACCACTTTCTTCTTTCTCTGTTTCCCATTCAGCTCACTTCTGCTAGGATTACCTCATTTCTAGGTCCTCCCTCTCCTTAATAACGATGTCAGTTAACCACACCTGCCTTCCTGTTGCTCCAGCTCTAAAGGTCTATGAAGCTGCATGAATGGAGACCCATCTATTATTCCTCAGGGAACACCAGAGATGGCTCAGTGTTTACAAAGCATGCTGTTCTCACAGAAGGTTCTGGGTTCAATTTCTGAGCCATACTGAGAAAGACCTACGCCTGAGATTTGAGAGACTCAAAGAGAGCTTCATATATTCTGTAGCTGTTACTTTCATTTGTCTTTTCTGTTTCTTTTCACTCCATGCTCCAAGCCTCGCACAGTCTATCTGTTGTTGCTTGCAAACAAACAGTGAATTGCAAGCTTGAATGCTTTTCTAAATGGTCTAAGTAGAAGATCTTGCATTCAGTGGCTTGTATTTCCGTACCAACAGGGGCATCGTTATGCAAATGTGGGCATCTAAATCTATTCAGAAGTATTCCCAATACCTCCGGTGTAAAGTCTCATTTTATAACAAGAGCTGATGAGCACCTGTTCATAGTACAATGAAATGGGCACCATTTCCCTTCTCTGTTCATTGATAGTAAAATGATTTAAAGATAAGCTGGAGGATTTCCATTTATTCACAAGAGGTTTTTTTTATTCTCAAAATTGAAGTCAACATTAATGTTAACCATTGAGGAGGACGACTAAGCACAGCAATCAATTTAATTCTTCCTCTCCATTGCCAATGGGAATTGATGTCCACCTCTGTCAGGTGCTGTTAGCTTAAGCTTTTATGCTGTCTGAATCTCTCAACCAATCACAGCAGAACACATTCTTCTCATAGGTGAACATCGTCATGCTTCATGAAGGTGAAGAGCAGAATAAACATCATTTAAATGAAGTGGAGGGAAAAATGGCCATAGAGGCATAGCATTGAGTTGTAATCTCACATATTTTGTTATAATATTCTACATTCAGGTGTCTTGTCCACTTCCTCACAAGATACAGGATTGGTCCAATTAACTGGGGACCAAGATATTTTTCTGCCTGAGCTAAAGGACAAGATGGCACCATCCCCTAATTTTGGGCAAAGATAGATGGTGCTGGCATTTGAATTTCCAGCACTTGTGGTCAGATATCCTTTTTCACCACATCTGAGGAAGAGGCCTTGCCCTCCCAGTCTGGAAATAAAGAGGTGAGACAGAGGTTGGTTGGGTTAAAACTTGGGCCACAGTTTTACTAACTATTTAAACTAATCCCCCAACTACAAGGGGGCCTGACCGTAGTGTGATCTCCTTCACAGACCAGAGTAACCTAGAATTCCGGACGATTCAAATAGAGCAAGGTGAGCTCCTATTTCTGAACACGCCTTCAGGTGCTCTGTGCTAAGGGTAACCCACCTTCTCAGCCCACCAAGTTTCGTGACCCTAAGTGGGCTGCTGTCCGGGAGGTTCCCCTATGTGGAACCACCTCTCCTCAGATGCCCGATTGGCTCTACCTGACAGAGAGATGGCATAATTCTCGCATCACATGCTAACCGTGAACTCACTCCAGCTCTTGTCTTTGCACTACCCGCCACAGCCTGGGGCTATTTATATGCCCCAAGCCCGCCACCAGAGCCGAAAATTTTGGCACGAAGGCCCCCTTGTAAGTCCCTGAGAAAAAGGCCCATGCCCAACTCTGATAAGTGAAACCCGTCACTTCTATATAGCTCACGCCAGTGTCCACTTATGTCCGGATGCCGGATCCCAGATCCCATACCAGCCTTCATGGCTCGACTAACTTCACGATTGACGCCATGCCTTGCGTGGTCAATACACCTAGGATCACATTCAGCCCTCCATACCAATCGTGGAATAATATTAAACTACATAATTCTCATTGCAGGAAACTTATCCTTCAATGTCTGTAGGTCCTGGATCACCTGCAATATCAATGACTTGCCTGTTCTCATAGTCAAGTCATTTCCTCCCAAATGAACCACAAATCTATCAGGGGGCCCATCAGTAATACAGTAAATCAGTAATAATAAGTAAAAAAAGATGTCACTCTAGCAGCTTGGGCCATAACATGCCCCTCTTTTCTTTCCAATCTAACGAGGCTCTGGCCCAAAGACCCAAGTTGCGACCCCAACAGGAATGCAAGGTGTGGTTCACTGCCCAATGGACATAACTGTGGCCAAAAATGACCACTTGTAGACGAGTGGAGGCTGCCTTGTTTCCTGAAAAAGAAAACAAATTCACATCTAATGTGGGAGAGAACGAACTTAAGACTTAAATCTATGTGACAACCACCTTCCCATTTTCTTTATCTGTTCCTCACTATAACCCAAAGCTGCTGCAGTGGACGCTGCACCTATTCTAAAGGAATGAGTGCCAAATTTCCAACCCATGATACCTGCTTCTTGAAGACCCCAGGAAGTAACCGCCCAAAATTCATATCTTGTAAGGGGTGAGCCGTCCTTATGGCAAAAAAGATCACCCTCTGAATCACCCCTTGCCAGCATAAATTCAGAAATAGCCCTAATCGGGCAAAGGTCTTTGACAGAACAAACTCCCAAGCTTATAATTTGGCCCTTCCCATACTGGTCAGTTTTGGATCGGTGGAGATGGAACAAGACTCTGTCTGCGGAGACCAATAAGTTGTCAATCTGCAACACCATCCTAGAATTGTCTTCCTTGGATGACCTTACCAACTCACTAACCCGAAAGGCCCCAAAGAAAGCACTCAGAGTGGCTGCCCTAAATAATTTTACCTCAAACAGATCTGTGCACACCTTTTCTCAAGCTCTATTAAGCTGAAAAAGAATTTTGGGTGACATTGCCCTGTTGGCTTCAATCCTCCAATGCTCCAGACCTCCGGAGGCAATGCCTCTGGACGTGGTTGAGCTTCCACAAATTAGGCACGGGGGATTCCCGGAAAGGTCCGGCCACCCTGCCTTCTGCCACTTCTTTCTCGATCTTTTGCCTCACGACATCTTCCATGCCCCTAACAGATTTGAGGTTGCCAGCTGAAGTGGCCTGCCTAATGCCCTGAACAGGAATTCTAAAACCAAACTTGAAACCATCTAACAAATAACAGGCTGCCTCACTATCCAGATATTCACGCAACCATTCTGCCAGTACAGCTAACTTAACTGGGCTGGGGCCTCTTCACAGCGGCCGCTGGGCCTGCTGCAGGCTTTTTGGGTCCTCCTCCATACTTATTTCCTCCGGCGCCAGAGTGTCCTCTAAAACAAGATGCCGAACCATGTGCTCCTCCACATATGGAGCATTGGTGCCTGAACCTGCAAGGTTTCCTATTGCAAAAGCCTTTTGCGTTGAACTCCCAGCAAAACAGGCAGGGTTGATCCCCCTGTCCCGCCAAAGTGCAGGGAGTATTAACTGTGGTGGATTTCAACATTAAATGTCCACTATCAAATCGATCACCCAAAGTAGGGCGCAACGGGGTCATCAGCTGTAGCCAGAGACCGTGATGGTGCACATCCCAGCATAACTGGGGGTTTATTGTGGCCCTCATGCGGAACCCCTCATCATAAAGCATGTGTGGCCCGGGAAATCTACATATGCTCTATAGCAGTGGTTCTTAACCTTTGTTACTCAGGTGTTTTTGAACTGCAACTCCCAGAAACCCCAGCCAGCACAGCTGGTGGTGAAGGCTTCTGGGAGTTGCAGTCCAAAAACACCTGAGTAACAAAGGTTAAGAACCACTGCTCTATAGATCAGATCAAGGTATTGGATGAGTGCAAAGGCTTTGGCCGGGTACGCTTTTACAACTGTGCCAGCATAAATAAAAAAACCTGGCAACCAGTTTGCCCAACGTCTTTCAGGCCTCTTCTTCCTAAACTTCTCCTTTTCCCTTTCTTCCCCTTTAGAACCTTTCTTTTCTTCAATTCTTCTATTTAAGAGCTCAAATACATCCACGTACTTGCTGCGCCAAATCTTTTCTATGGTGGCCGGGAGCAGGTGGTCACCCAATGGGAGAGAATGATCCCCGTAAGGAAGTGCACTACAAGGGACAGAATTATACCCTGTATTAGGGATCGCAGGATAGTTATACTGTTGCAAACCCTCAATGAATCCTGGCATCTGACTAAGAGAAGACCACTGTGGGTATGGCGCCATCCAAGATTACAAAGCCGGTATGGGCCCAACTGGAATTGGAGGGCTAATACCAAAATTATTGGGCAATGAACTGGGGGGAGGTTGAGAAAAAACTGGGGGAGTGACCTCACCCCAAGGCTAAGTCCCACCCCTGCGTTGTGTATGTTGTGTGGGTACAACCTTACCTGAAGCCACCAGCACCGACAGTGCCAAGCTGGCTTGATGCATCTCCTCCCCTTGTTGGCTGGTACTGGTGGAAGCAAAGTCAGGGCCTGATTGCCCACCGGCCAATAAACCTGCTCCTGGGTGAGAGATTTGACCCTCCATCTGAATTCCTGCATCACTGGCTGGATCCCTCAACAACTCCTGCAGTTCCTCTATCTCTGCCTCGACAGGAATGGGCTGATGGCACTCCCCAACCATGGCAGTAGATGCCACACCAGCGGCCGCCCAGCACTCCTTTTCTAAAAAGCAATTCGTGACATCATCACATCACCAAGCTGTCTCAATTCAGCCAATCTACGTGCCTTCAAATCTATACTTGACCTTCTTGGAGTAGCAGCTTCCGGAGCCTGCCTAGCCATGGCCATTTTTCATTCAAGTTCGCTTAACTTAGCCAGTATTGAGCTGTAATCCGGCCACTCCTCCTCGTCTGATGACAAAATTGCAGACTGAATCCTAGCTGGAGCCTTACACTCTGCAGGCTGTTTGCCCTTCTTAGCTCCCTGCCCCTTCTTAGGCCCCATAACGACAAGGCTATTAGTCAATATGGAATAAACCACTGTATTAGAGAGGTTATATTCCCCTATTAATTATTCAGAAACAATTTTCACTTAACTAATGTAATCCAATTTTTTATTATATATATATATATATGCTGCAAAACCCATGGGGTGTGTGCGCAACACAACAGCTAAATCCTTTTCACTCCCTCTTTTTTTAAAATTAATTAATTTATTATGATGATGATGATGATGATGATGATGATGATGCAACCTAAATGCAGTCCAGCAGGGGGCACAATTTGAAAATTATATGCTCCCCTTCTTCTTCTTTTATTCAGCCAATTAATCGCCAGTAGATGGCGCACCACCCTCCTATTCCCCTCTTATTCCTCTTTCTCCTTTTTTTTTTTTTTTTGGAGGAGGGTAAGGGTGGGGGAGAGTGGTTGGATGGGGAAGCCCAATTAATAAATCTGAACAGTTGCAAATGTTTTGGTACTTACATGTTCATTTCTTTGGTTTGTATCGGAACAACACACACACAAAAAACAGAGAAGAAAAGTCAAATCTGATACAATCCCACACAGAAACCCAAAAATGCACTGGCCAAAATTATTGGAACCCTTAACTTAATATTTGGTAGCACCCCCTTTGGAAAAAAAAATAACTGAAATCAATCGCTTCCTGTAACTATGAATGAGTTTCTTACACCTCTCTACTGGAATTTTGGACAACTCTTCTTTTGCAAACTGCTCCAGGGCCTTCAGATTTGAAGAATGCCTTCTCCCAACTGCTGTTTTGAAATCTCTCCTCAGGTGTTCTATGGGATTCAGATCTGGACTCATTGCTGGCCATTTCAGAACTCTCCATCGCTTTGTTTGTAACCATTTCTGAGTGCTTTTTGAAGTGTGTTTCCGGTCATTGTCCTGCTGGAAGACCCATGACCTCTGGTGGAGACACAGCTTTCTGACACTGGCCACTATGTTGCACCCCAAAATTCTTTGGTAATCAACAGATTTCATGATACCGTTCACACAGCCAAGGCATCCAGTGCCAGAAGCAGCAAAGCAACCCGAAAACATCTTTGAACCTCCACCATGTTTGACTGAAGAGACTGTGTTCTTTTCTTTGAATGCCTCATTTCTTTTTCTGTAAAGAGTGCCGTTATGTCCTTTACCAAAAAGCTCTACTTTTGTCTCATCTGTCCACAGTATGTTCTCCCAGAAGAATTGTGGTTGTGTCACATAAGTTTTGGCATACTCCAGTCTTGCTTTTTAATGCCTTTGAGTCAGCAGTGGTGTCCTCCTGGGTCTCCTTCCACAGCGTCCCTTTTCATTCAGATGGCAACGGATAGTGCGAGCTGACACTGTTGTACCCTGTAACTGCAGATGAGCTTGAATTTGTTTGGAAGTTAATGTGGGTTCTGTATCCACCATTCGAACAATCCTTCGTTGCAATTTTTTTAGTAATTTTGCTCTTCCGTCCATGTCCAAGGAGGTTAGCTACAGTGCCATGGGCTGTAAACCTCTTGATGATATTGTGCACAGTGGACACAGGAACATTAAGATCTCTGAAGATGGACTTGTAGCCTTGAGATTGTCAATGTTTTTCCACAATTTGTTCTCTCAAATCCACAGACAACTCTTTACACTTCATTCTTTTCTCCATGCTCAGTGTCACACACAACACAAAGGTTGAGTCAACTTTTCTCCATCTTAACTGGTTGCAAGTGTGATTACTATATTGCCCACACCTCTTACTTGCAACAGGTGTGTCTAAATACAAATTAACGGAGCATCACATGCTTGAAAAGCAATTATTTCTTACAATTTTGACAGGGTGCCAATAATTTTGGCTAGTGCATTTTTGGGTTTCTGTGTGGGATTGTATCAGATTTGACTTTTCTTCTCTGTTTTTTTGTGTTGTTCCAATGCAAACCAAAGAAATGAACATGTGAGTATCAAAACATTTGCAACTGCACCAATTTTCTGAGAAAAGGGTTGCATTTTCTGACAGAATTGCAAGGGTGCCAATATTTTTGGCCATGACGGTATAATTATTGCTATTATTAATTGAATGCAATTAAGAAGGGAATGCAGAAAATTAAAACCAGAAGTCCCCTAAAATATTGAATTAATTCCCCAAAACACCCCCCACAACTAAACAATTCCCAACAATAAACTCTGTAAAGGCAAAACGGCAACTAAAAAGGGTGGGGGAGAAAGGGGGGGTGACGATCCTCAACCCAATTCCCCCAACTCAGAACAATAAGAACAACAGCAAGCATTAAATAAACTGCAATAAGCTCTAATGAGCTAAACTGAATTAATATAAATCCAGCTCGGTCGCACCAATGCGCGACTCAAATCCGAAGTGGAGAAATGGCTGATGAGTGGGAAATCGAAACCGCTGCTCTCAGCCAACGGAGCTTGCTTCTTTGCCAGAAAAACAGCAAAGAGGCTGAGCCAGAGGAACAGAGCCTTATTAAAGGATCCGTCCCTCCTCCCCTCAGAAGCGGCGTCATTCAACCGTGATGCCGCTTTCCATGCGGGAGAGCAAAGCCTCCCTGACATGATGACTCTGCATAATGGCGGAGAGTTCATAGTATAGGGAACCCATAACAGATTATGTTGCATAGAGAACTCTAATACGAGGAAGAACCAGAGGGTTTGCAACCAGGAGGACAGAACAGCCCGGAAAAGTCCAAAGGGCCCATGTATGCAACCATGCAAGTGTGAAGCATCCCACAGTCAGAAAAATAAATTAACTTAGAGACAGAGATAGAGGCAGAGATAGATATATGTTCTTCTTTTCCCATTACATATATTCAGGCAAGATAGCTATATTAAAGATTGGAAAAACATCCATATTGTCAGCAGAGAACACAGAATGCAATCAAGATAGTTTAAAATTCCCTTCCCAAAATCCGAATTCCGCACGAGCATTGGATTGCTACACGCTCCAGGTGCATATTTATCTGCATGTGGCTTTTGTATTCCTTTTAAAAGGGTCAAGGCAAGGTGAATTTTCTGTCCTTGTTTAAAGAGGGTGCTCAAATATGCAGTTAAGTACAACCTAGACAGATGTTGTAGAATGCATATTTTAGGTGTTTGTTTCTAGAACACTGTGCTGCCAGTGCATCTGTCTTGCCAGATAAAGACATCACAAGGAAATGAGCTTGCAGTTGCTTAGGTTCATGCTTTCGTGTGCACATGCATGTGTATACAGAGTAGTAAAATTCTAACAAGCTTTCCATAAATGGAAATGGAATTATCAACAAGCATGTACACACTACTGTATACTATGGCCAAAACCGATCTAACATGAACTCACAACAAATGAACAGCTTGATTCCAATTACATTCTTTCAGAAGTTAAGTCATACCTTTGGACATAAGGGGCTTCTTAGTTCAGCAGATCCTATGGCCTGATGTGATCATATAAGGGCAACTATACAAGCAGTTATAACATGTCCTATACTATGACATGCACTAGTCTTCCCCCACTAGCACACTTGCTGACATTTGCAAGTCATGTGCCTTGATGAGTGACTGGCAACCAGGAAATTGTGTATGATTGACTTTGTTTGCATTGTTTTTCCCAAAAGGATTTTGCCCATTATGTTTTGGATTTGCAAACATACATTAGGCCTCCTATCAGAAGCAGATAATAAAATACTTTGCTAAATAAGAGTTTGGTTTAGGGAAGAATTTCAGGTTTTTTGGTACAAACTTCCTTAAATTTTCAGCTCCCTCATAAATTTAATGGAAAGAACTTGACAGTGTTGAATTCTGAATGTGAAAGAAAGCAAAATTGACAATATTTCTATTCCTCATCAAAAGTGTACCTCTTTGACAACAATTCTTAGGATGCTGTATGATGGACCTCTGATGATACAGTACTATAAAACTGATATAGCAGTGTAGTGTAAATACACGGGATTCATTTAATCTTTGTAGCACCAAGATATAATGCAAAATGCATGGTGAGTATTCTGTCCAACTGTCAGTGTATTTTACTGACGAGAGAGGTTACAGCTGTGACTGATGTTTATGGATGGGACTTTCAGATAAACCCGAATGAAAAAAACTCATGGAAGATGCTCTTTCTTTTCGTTTCAGAGCCCTCCGGGGCTTCCCAACTGAAAGCACTTAAAATTCATAAGATCTTGGTTTCTGAAAAAGAGAGTGTCAAAACTTAGGTATTTCTTATAGATTTCCTCTGTCGGTTACCTCCAATTGATCTATACAGTCATGTGAAAAAGGAAGTACACCCTCTTTGAATGCTATGGTTTTATGTATAAGGACATACTAAAAATCTTCTGGTCCTTAGCTGGTCTGAAAATTAGGTAAATGCAACCTCAGATGAACAACACATAACATATTGCACCGTGTCGTGATTTATTTTACAAAAACAAAGCCAAAATGGAGAAGCCATGTGTGAAAAACAAAGTATACCCTGACTGCTTCCATAAGAATTAAGAGGCTAAGTAGCAGCCAGGAGCTGCTAACCAAATGTCCTTCAGTAATTGATCATTAGTAAATGTGATCACCTCTATAAAAGTTGAAGTTTTAGTAGTTCACTGGTCTCGTGTATTCAGGTTAACACAATGCCAAGGAGGAAACACATCAGCAATGATAGTAGAGACACAATTGTTGCTGCCCATTAATCTGGTTATAAGGCCATTTCCAAACAATTTAACGTCCATCATTCTATGGTGAGGTAGATTATTCACGAGTGAAAAAATATTCAAGACAGTTGCCAATCTTCCCAAGAGTGGACGTCCAAGCAAATTCACCCCAAGGGCAGACTGGGCAATGCTCAGAGAAATTGCAAAAAAATCCAAGAGTTAAATCTCAGACTCTACATGCTTTAGTTAGCATGTTAAATGTTAAAGTTCATGACAATACCATTAGAAGAACAAGTATGGGTTGTTTGGAAGGGTTGCCAGGAGAAAGCCTCTTCTCTCTAAAAAGAACATGGCAGCATGGCTTAGATTTGAAAAGCTGCATCTGGACAAACCACAAGACGTCTGGAACAGTGTCCCTTGAACAGACGAGACTGAAGTGGAGGTATTTGGCCAAAATACACATCACCATGTTTGGTAAAAACCAAACACAGTCTATCAGCACAAATACCTCATACCAACTATCAAACACGATGGTGGAGGGTTGATGACTTCAGCTTGTTTTCCAGCCTCAGGACCTGGGCACCTTGCAGTCATTGAGTCGACCATGAACTCCTCTGTATACCAAAATATTCTAGAGTCAAATGTGAGGCCATCTATCCCACAGTTAAAGCTTGGCCGAAATTGGGTCATGTAATAGGACAATGATCCCAAACACACCAGCAAATCTACAACAGAATGGCTGAAAAAGAAAAGAATCAAGGTGTTGCAATGGCCCAGTCAAAGTCCAGACCTCAACGCAATTGAAATGCTGTGACAAGACCTTAAAGGAGGTGTGCATAAACAAATGCCCACAAAGCTCAATGAACTGAAGCAATGTTGTAAAGGACAGTGGGCCAAAATTCCTCCACAATGATGTGAGAGACTGATAAAGTCATACAGAAAGCTATTATTTCAAGTTATTGCTGCTTAAGGTGGTTCTCCAAGCTTCTGAATCATAAGATGTACGTAGTTTTTCACACATGGCGTCTCCATTTTGGTTTTAGTTTTGTAAAATAAATCATGACATGGTGTAATATGTCATGTGTTGTTCGTCTAAGGTTGTATTTAACTAATTTTCAGACCTGTTAAGGACCAGATGATTTTTTTAATGTCCTGATATGCAAGACCATAGAATTCAAAAAGGGTATACTTTCTTTTTCACATGATAGTATATGTAAAGCCTTTTGCTTCCTGTCATTGCTCCCTGCAGCAAGCCCCCCCCCCGCCCCCATGTTGGCTCCCTGCTGCAAACCCTGTCCTCTCCTCTCATTGCCTTGCTGACACAAACCCCATTTCCCCTGCCCCTCATGATTCCCTTTCCACCATTACTGTTTTCCAAGCCATGCTCTTCCCCTTCCACCTCCTTTTTCTCCCTGGGCTTTTTTAGTTCTAGAACTTTGAATGGGAAACCCTAACTGTAATAACCCCCAAACCTAGTCCCTTTCAGGTATCTTGAAACAACTAGTACCTGTAAGGACTAGAACTGATTAACCCAAAATTGACAAATCCCAAAAGTTTTCCTTAGGCACATCCCTATTGATGTTACATCTTTTTGTCTTAAAATGTGTGTGTGTGAGGGGGGGGGGAGAGAGGGAGAGATAGAGAAAGAGAAAGAGAGAGATTCCCACAACCACCCACCTAGTATGGCTAAAACTAACTGCTTGTAGTACCTCAGTGATACTTAAATGAAATGTAAGTATGTGACTGACCATCGGCATCCTTAGGTAATTTTAGAGGTCTCATGCTGGATCCCATATTCTGTGGAATCCTCATTTCTCAGGAAGGTGTATCTGTGGAATACCTGCATTTCCTCCTTGCACCTCTGTGGAAGGTGGGAAAGAAAGAGAATTCATTATGTGCTTGAAACAGCTGAGGCTGTTGTGCAACCTTCGTTTTCCTATCTATGAAGTGACTTTGAAAATAATGCTTTTACATGGAAAATTAATGGGGTGTATGTGAGTGCCTATAACCTCATTGTGATAGCCAGTGTGGTTCAGTGGATAGAGTAATGGACCAGAACTCTAGAGACATAGGTTCAAACCCCTATGCGGTCATGAAAACCTATGGGGCAAAGGGTGGAATTGGTAAAGCTACTCCTCAGATAAGTCATTCACCTGGAAAGTCCTCTTAGGGTCACTATAATTCAGTTCCAACTTGAAAATTACATGTCATCAAGTTGATTTCAAATTATGGTGACCCTTTCCAGGGAATAGAGTACTCAGAAATGGTTTACCAATCTCTTCTTCTGTAGGCGTCCTGCAACTTGCAGCTCCCCCAAGGCTACATAGGCTGCTCTTCCAGGAGGCACAGTCAGGTCTCAAATTCCTGACATCTGCCTCCACAGCCAGATACCTATCACTGAGCTATCCAGTCATTTGACAGCATATACATGTGTGCAAATGGGCACACATTTCTTTGGTGTACTCAGTGCCTCCATGACCCAAAACATGGGTCATGGGTCATGTTTGCTTAATAACCCAAAACATGTGCCTACATGACCCAAAACATGAGTCATGTTTGCTTAATAAGGAAATAATCAGCAAAATAGGTAGATGGTGGCTGCCTGGATTTGAGGAATTAATATACAGCAAGCCTGACAGAGAAAAAGACACTCTGGGTGCTTGATAAGGGTGGACAGAAGAAGTTAGGAGAGGAAGACCTGGGACAGAGAGAAGAGGAAGAGCAGAGAGAAAAAGCATGGGGTGGTGGTGATGGAACTAAATTACTTTTAATCCTGCTGAGGCTGGCACAGGCAGTAGTATTATGGCGGCGGTGCCAGGGGGAGTGAGAGAGAAACCAGTGTGAAAAAAGAGAGAGCGCAAAGTGGTGGGGATGGAACTAGAGTTACATTTTCTAAAATAACCCAGCCAGCATGGTCACTTGTCCAAAAAAGGAACAAGAAACTGGATTTGTCCAAGAAAGCTCACATTAAAATATAGCAGTTAGTCTTTAACGTGCCACAACGTTTTTGTCTTCTTTATTTTTGTCCAAAAAAAGTAACATTTCCAATCTCTGGATGGAACTAATGAATTTCTAACATAGGTGAAGCTGGGTACATTGATTAATATTTGTGTGCTGTCAGTTCCACCATATGGCAACCCTTCCCCGGGTTTTCTAGGCACAAAGTCCTGAAAAGTGATTCATCAATCCCTCCTTCTGGTGGTGCTCTGGGATTGTGCAGCTTGCTGAGGCCTGCCCTTGTTGGCTTTTCTGCTGGGAAGCAAAGTGAGGAATCAACCTCCTGACCCTGTACAGTAAAATTTCTGCAATTATGTGTCACCTGTGCCTGTTGTAATGGTGACTTCAGCTGTAACTAAGGCCCAGACTATTAAACCCAATATGCCAAGGACTGACCTTGAAGAGTGCATGCTCAATAGCATTTGACAACACATACGTAAGTTGATGTTAGATTTTTTTTTCTCAGAATAGCTGAAGGGAGGTGAATTACAACCTGTTGGAGGAAATTTTATGTTGGCTCCAATGGGAATAAGAGCTTGGGGAGTGGATGATTAAAAGACGCTCTCTCTGTATATTATATTATCAATCTGTGACTTTTTTTAAAAAAGAAGAACAAACTACACACATTCAATTCACTTACATGGACTATGTTAAGTACAGTTTGACCCTCAGATGTAAGAAACATGGGAATCGCCACTATGGATTACCTCCCAGTCAAAATGGGAAACAGGATGTTCATAAAGGTTATGACCACTTGCTGCAGATGACAACTCCATTAGCCTAATAAGAATCTCTTTTCCCATTGATTAATTTTCCAGTTCCTTGCCACTATTTTTCATTTGAGGTACATAAATTATTTGTCGCAAGGAGGATTTCGTTTGTCATGAATCGTTTGTCCTACTTTTATCAGTGGAGCTTCTTGAAGAACACCACAATGATAGGCAGCAATGTCAATGAGCCCCCAATGGCTTGGCGCTTACACAGCAATCAAATTGGAATGTTAATTATATTTTACTTATAAAAGTAATTATAAAAAGAAACATTAATATCGGTAAAATAGGGAATTGAAATCTAATTAGCCGCTTGTTTTCAGTTCGGCACAAAGGTACATATCACAATCCCAAGACAGTTAGGAAGCATGCTAAAAGAAGTTAGTTGTATTTTATATTTTGTTGCTTTTAAATTAAACTGCTTTCAGGAAGCATTGCCTCCAAAAGAATTAGTATTTAAAATAATATAAAAATAAATAATAATAGATTTGTTGTGTTCATGCTGACGGTGGTATACCTCAGAACAAGGGCTGTTAAACCAGGATGAGCCACTATGGCTTCCTTCTTGTATTTTCCGTATGGCTCATGAACTGCTGTGGATGTGGCTCCTTCATGCATTATGAGAACATGAGAATATTCTGAATCATGTTGGTGAATTCTATACAGTGACTCCTTCCCATATCAGAATTTCTATAGTCTCCAGGAGACTGATGCCACCTTCTACACAACCACAATATGAACTTCAACATGTTCTTCATATTTGTGGGAAGAAACCACACTGACTACAGCAGCCCCTAACACTAGGTTAGGAAGAGGCCTCAGTGTACACAATAGCAGAGTCATGAGGATCTGTGGTTTTCAGCCATGGGCTCCCAGAGACTGTTGGACTATGGTTTCTATCATTCCTAGAGGATACATGGGGACTCAATGTTGAGAACTGCCACAGTTTAGAACTTTCTTCAGGACTAAGCAGGCATAACACTCTCTAGTGTGTTGCAGATGGAGCTCAGTAAATCAAATTGTTGTGGAAATCCTAAGATTTGTATGGCATATGTTTTTTTCTGCAGTCATATCTTCCCTATACAACATTCTATAGGCACCAGACCTGTCCAAGAGTTCCTCAATTTGGTTTGGAAGCCACTGGCTTGCTCCTGCCACTTCCTCAGCTGCTCCCATATTGATCTGAGGATAAACAACGCCTTTTCACTGTACAGAGTTATAATGATGAGGGCAGTGACAACACTTCTCCTCCCACTTCAGGTGAGGGGTAAGTTCAGTCTGGACTGTCGGAGAGTGTGACGCTGGAAAAATTCTGCTCAAAATACCACTTCAAAAGTAATGAACAAGCAACAAGGAAAATATAATTTTTACACATAAAGAGATACACAAAACATGATGGTGTCACACCTCATCAAGTTGCTTTTGTAATGTTGTATTGTGTGTCTTGATATTTGCAATGTATTATGCTCAAATTGTGCAAGAAACACAATAAATGCCCCATGCTGCATTTTATTCTGATATTTCTGTCTCTTGATGTGTTAATTAACTCTTATTTTGTGTTTCAGTTTTGCTTACATGTATTGTTTTATCTGTGAAGACTCTCAGTCATCTAGGTGAGGTTATCTGGAAGGACTTCTTTCTTATTAGGTTGAAATGTTTCGCTACTCATCCAAGTAGCTTCTTCAGTCTGAGGAGAGTTGGTAGGAGATCCCTGATATATCCTCCACATTGGTTTCACTTCCCCCTGGTCTGAATAGGCTCGTTAGAAGGACAAAGGCCTGGGGGTGAGTGAAACTCCCACTTCTGCAGTCCTTCTGTACCCATGGCCTCATACATGTGCATATAGAAAATCCCTCACTCAACCGGGTGGAAGTCTTAGATACAATCTGTCTCCTATTTATCATGATGCCTTTTCATCTGTCCTCAGGAAGATTAGAACCACACACACCGGAAAGACCACTGTTAATGACCCACCCATAATAACAATGGGTGGAGAAGGACTGCAGAAGTGGGATTTTCACTCACCCCTGGTCCTTTATCCTTCTAACGAGCCTATTCAGACCAGGGAGAAGTGAAAACAATGTATTGTTTTAGTGGACTGTAAATAACCCAGAGTAGTGCACGTACACTAATGGAGCGGTATACAAATTAAACAAACAAACAAACAAACAAATCTTATTACACTTGAAAAGTTTACATGATGTAGGTCCTTCTGTTGCCCAGTTGCTGTCAGGTAACATCTTGCAGATGCCCCTCTTAATTCTCTTTTTGTTTAAACTATACTTTAACAGGCCATCTTCAAAAAGAGTAGAGGACTCTCCTCAATCAAGCTGAACATGTGACCACCCTGAGACTCCCTGGCATTTTTACAAATGACTGCACTAATTTCTGGCTCCTTCAAAATAGAATCCCATGATCTTTGCACATACCTGCACCTCTGAACTTGGTGGGAAGCATGAAAACACTTGCCAATATATTGAAGAACATTCAAGTAAAGAGGATGGAGATGTCACTTTCATAACCTTTAGCACCTACAGGAGGCATGTTTTGCTGTTGGTTTTAGTCTAGGTTGACTACAATCTTCCATGGTTTATTTGTAAGCAAACAAGTCATTGTACTTTTTGTTCATATAAACAGTCAGTACTATGTACAATGGGTGCCCCATGCGGTGTACTGGATAGAGTAATGAACTAGGAGTCAGGAGACCTGGTTTTGATTCCCTGGCTCTACCATGGAAGCTCACTGGGAGTGGAACTGGTGAAATGACTCTTTAAATAACTCATTCACCTTGGAAACCCTATTAAGGTCACTATAAGGCAGTTCTGACTTGATGCACATAGCAACATTACGTACTATAGAGAGCAAGGCTGTGGGGAAATTTAATGAGAGTTGTCTTCTATAATGAAATCTCTCTCTCTCTCTCAATCTCTCTCTCTCACACACACACACACACACACACACTCCCCCCTCTCTGTGTGTGTATGTGATGAGCAGTGGCCCTCTCTTGAGGAGAGGGATCCGTTTTCACATTTGTCACTTGTAAAGGATGGGAAAAAAATCTCACTGTTTGTATACCCTTCCAAAAACATTGAAATATTTTGAAATACTACCAAATTTGCTGCTCCTTACAGGATCTGTAGGTAAAATGTTTCAGCACAACATGAAACATTAATTGCCCCCCCCCAAAAAAAAAAAAAAAAAAAAAAAAGGATGATTCTGTGAGAAACAGTTCCATGCAGCCTGAATTAGAGGGAAAGGACAACACCCACCTTTCTAAATGTTGCTGTTGCCAAAAAGCCACTCAGGCTGTATATACAGTGTATTTCACTTCAACAAGGGTACCAAGCACTGAATTAAAATACGCTTTCTAGGTGGCTGTATATTTTAAGGTCATATACTCTTATTACTGAAACGTGCTGGAAAAATAGAGTGTATCAAGTAAAGCCGTTGGAAAAATGGCGTACATAAAGCAACATAATGTCAGGAAATATAGGATGGTTGCCTATATCTTTTGAGTATGGCATTACATTTGTGCATGTTATGATATTGCTATTATAAATGCAGTGGCTGCATTAAACCCTCACCCTGAAGTATGTTCTTCCTTTTCCAGTATATTAAGTCAATACCTTCCAGATGCAATGTATTTGAAGTTTACCTACCCAGCACTAGTCCATAAACAATTCAGTAGGCAGGTGGTGTTAAGCTGTGCTTGACAGAATATATAAATACCCTGATGCATTTAGCCTGGGACACCAAACTTCAGCATTGTCTGTACAGGGGTGGGGAAAAGCAATGTTGGGTGACATGTCATATAATATAAATCATGTTCTGCAAATGGAATTCCTCTTATTACATAACAGGCCAAGCAAATGAATGACTTTTCTCCTAAATGGATCTTTGAAATACTGTGTTGCATTTTGTACCTCTCAGTTCTTTCACTTTAAGAGCCCTTTTACAAATTATGGAAAGACAACCCATCTAAGTACATACTCAGTAAGAGGATTTAACTGGTTATGATTCCCAGACAGAAAGCCAAATAGGGTTGGTCATGAACAGGTCATACTGGGAGTTACATGGGGGGGGGGAGCAGGGCCTGTAGCTCAGTGGTAGAGCACAGGCTCAACATGTATTTTTATTTATTTATTTATTTATTACATTTATAGCCCGCCCATCTAGTCATATAGACTACTCTGGGCGGGTAACAACATATCATCTAACAATTTAACAATTTAAAATCATAACAATATATTACTAAATAAACAATGATCCAAGATGGAAGAAAACACAAAATAACAAAAATTCAGACGGTGGGTGGAGGGAAGGCTTGCTTAAACAGCCAGGTTTTCAGTTGGCATTTAAAGATGCCCAGCGACGGGGCCATGCGAATCTCAGGAGGGAGGCTGTTCCAAAGACGAGGAGCCACTGCCGAGAAGGCCCGGTTTCTTGTTTTTTCCTTCCGGGCCTCCCTCGACGTTAGGCTCCTCAGCCTCACCTCCTGGCTAGATCGGGTGATACGGGTAGATCTAGGTGGGAGAAGGCGTTCCGTCAGGTAGCGAGGCCCTAAACCGTTTAGGGCTTTATACGTAAGCATTAAAACTTTGAAATCTACGCGGAACCGAACAGGCAGCCAATGCAAGGTGGCCAGAGTTGGAGTAATAAGTTGATGTTTCCTTACCCCTCTGAGAAGTCTGGCTGCCGCATTCTGCACAATCTGGAGTTTCCACATAGATTTCAAAGGCAGCCCCACGTAGAGAGCATTACAGTAGTCTAATCTCGAGATTACGAGATTATAATGTACAAATTCCCAGATTCAAATCCCCAGAATCTCCAGATAGGGCTAGGAAAGAACTCTGCCTGAAACCCTGGGAAAATGCTTGCCAGCCAAAAATAGCAACACTGGGCTTGAAGGACCAATGATACGACTCAATGGCCAAAATCCTGTTGTTTAGTGTAGTAAATTGCACTAGAATAAACCAATTGAATCAATGAGGATTTGGCGAGTCAATTATTCCATAAGTTCCATTGATTCAAATAGGCTTACTGTAACTGTGCCTTACCTTAGCATAGTTACTTAGCACTGACAATGAAGAAATTGAAATAGTTTGAGATTTGAAGACCTTGATTCAATCAATCATCAATCAAAATGGATATCAGGCAAAAACAAAAGAAGAAAAAATAAAGAAGACAAAAATGTTGTGGCACCTCAAAGACTGACTGCTATAATGTGAGCTTTCGTGGACAAGTCCACTTCCTTTCTTCTTTATTATTTATTCTTCTTTTGTTTTTGACTGATATGCTAGCACAGACTAACACAGCTATGTCTTCCAATCCAAATGGATACTGAATCCAAGAAATCAGAAGAAGACTGAAACTCAAAGGGCAGCAATGAAGGAATTGGAAAAGATCATCAAGTATAAGGATGTTCACTGGAGACCATGATCAAGATTGTCCAAACTTTTGTATTCCCGATCACCATGTGTGGGTATGAAAGCTGGATAGTTAAGAAACCTGACCGGGGGGGGGGGGGGAGTCATTCGAAATATTGTGCTGGAGGAGAGCTTTACGGGCTGTCAGAAAGACAAACAAGTGGTTCCTAGATTAAATCAAGCTTGAACTATCTCTGGAGACAAAAATATTGAAACTGAGCCTGTCATATTTGGGCATCATGAGAAGGCAGGATCTCTGAAAAGGAAAATAATGCCAGGAAAGGTGGAAGGCAGCTGAAAAAGAGGAAGACCAAATATGAGATGGACTGGTTATCTAAAAGAGAGCACAGGCACTTGAGTCTACAAGAGTTGAGCAGGGCTGTTGTGGACAGGACATTTTGGAGATTGGTCATTCATAGGGTCACCATGGGTCAGAGGCGAATTGACAGCAGATAACAACATTTGAATTAATGGAATGTACACTGGAATGTACACAATTGTACAATGGAATGTACACAATTGTTAACTCACTAAATATACATTGATAGAATGGGCTTACTCTAGTACAATTTAGTACACTAAACAATGGGACTTTTTGTCAGCGCCAATCAGCTGCCTATGTTGGTTGTATCAATCAAATAGGGCAGAATCAGAACCCAGAGCAACACTCTAGCCACTGAAGCCTCCCTGATCTGTTTTATTATAATCAAGCCCATGTTGTTGGCAAACTCCTCTGGATCCAGACATGTTGTCTCATATCACTGGGGTGCTCTGTAGAGCTGTAGCTTCATAGAAAGTATTAGCTTGTATTAGCATGAATGCCTGGCTTTCATCCTTGTCTGTGGCTTCTTAGTGAAAATGGCTAGAAAGAAAAGTGTGTGCAAAGGTGTACATGCATGTGCACAAATACTCTCTTTGAGTAATGCAGTATGATAGTCAATCATTCCAAGTGACATTTACACTAGTGTCTAATGCTAGAAGAATTTATCAGTTTGACTGGGCCATTAAAACAGAGGTGGCCAATACCTCGATGTTGGGGTTTCTGCATGCCCACCCCCATCCCAGTGGGACCTGAATCCCACTACATTGTTGCTGCTGAGTTGCCACATTTGCTGAGATCATAGCACTCTCCATCAGCTACCTGATAAAGGAGGCATGTGAAGAATGTGTGCCCTGCTCTTCAGCAACACCAGGCTTCTAGGGGAATAATTAGGCTTAAAAACAAGGTATGTGCTCCCCAATATGCCTTGCTATAAAGAGAAATCACCCTTTCCCCCCTTGCACTACAACAAATTCAGCAGCAGGCAAGGCTTAAAAATGATGGGATTGCTGCATAGCCAGGAATCCCTGCGATTTTGCTGTGTCATCTGTGTCCCTCTTCCTAGTGCAATGCATTGTTTTTTTTCTAAGCAGACAGTGTAAATTATTTAGCAAATCAATTTCTAATTGCATTTTAGCCTAAATGTGCCTTGGTATAGATGTACAATTCCCAATAGGAGACATTTGACTAAACTAAAAATAAATATTCCGTTGTCCCTCAGTATTTTTCCTTCTACTAAGAACTTTGCCTGCCTCTCAAACGGTTGCATTCTACAGTGATTTGGTTTATGACAGATTTACAGTGTGTGACCTATGGAAATAGAAGTATACCTCATTCCCCCCCCCCCCCGGTGGAAATGTTTTTAAAAAGACCATTCTGATGCTTATTTTTGATGGAGGGGTAGCCTTTAAAAGATCCTGATCCCACTACCAGGAATCCAGCACCATTCTTTCACTATTGAAGTCTTCCTCCCCCCAGTCCCAAGGCTCCCAAGGCAAAACGAAACCTAGGGAACATTGGAACCTAAAATGGGGGGATAGGAAGCTTTTCAGTTAGTGTAAATTAAATGTTTCCAGTGCTTGATCCGGGCTATACCGACACAACGTTGCACCAACAGGCTTTTGCTCATTATTCATTAATTAAACACACTGTGATGTAATTAAAGTAAGCCAGTATATTTTTTAAAAGTCTGAACATTAACTATAAAGGTTTTGTTTTCTGTTACTTACATCAGTTGCTTTCCAGGCTCTTTTCCAGGTCACATAAGCAATTCAGTGCTGCTTTGATCTCAGCTTATTTACTAATCAAGCATTGTTTACTAGTTTGCTTTCTTGTTTGTTTATTTAAAACTATAATCCTGTACATTTTCTTAACTGTATATAAAAGGCTTCACCTGGTGTATTTTCATCCTGCAGTATGACTTCCTTCCATGTTCCATGTCCATTGGCCTGTTTATTATTTCCTTTTATGTGTCTTGATGCTTAGGGTTTGCTTAGGCTTCAAAGAACTGCAGAACGGTGATTCTCTGATGTCTAAACAGCCCCTAACCATTATGGTCTGTCAAAGGAAATAATAAACAGCTTTTGATGAACACAGAAGAAAGCTTAGTTACTGAGTAAGATAACACAAACCAAACACTAAACCAGAGTTGTGAAATGGGGAAAGGAGCCGGTAATCCTGGCATTGATTTTGGGTGGCATGTCATGTCGCTGATTTTCAGTGGCTTTTGAAATATGTAATATATTCCAGGGGGTGGGAACAGCAAAAATGGTTTGGGACCACATATTTCCCACCTCTGCCTTAAAGAGTGATTTCCTGGACTGCCTCTGTCCTCTTTTCTTAAGCTTTTTCTCTGCATGGTGCAGGTGCTGGTATATCAATTCCAAGGGTTGTAGAGATCCTGCAGGAGGCACCCCAGTGCTGGTACCCAGTGCTAGAGATATAAAGGCTGTTGAGGGCATGAAGGCCTCTGATTCTGGGGTGTTGAATCTGGTTGGCTCTTTTGTGTCATACCACTCACAGCACGTATGAAAATTACACCATGATGACCTTAAAAGTTGACTACACCTACAGCTTCAGAAAGAATGCAAGGGCACTGAAAGTATATTTTTGAAGTCAGTTAAACATACTTAATTTATGGAGCTGGAAAGGATTGGACCCTCCAGATACTACAGAATTACAACTGCCATGACTCATGAGTCCTCACCATTGGCTATGCTAGCTAGGGATTGATGGGAATGGTAGCTCAGCAACATGTGGAGGGCTACACATTTCCCTCCTTCGATTTACAGGTTTACTTCTAGATATGCATTTCCAGCATTTAGGGGCAGCCAGGGCTGGCCCAGTCACCTCAAGCAGTGAAATGCTTGGGGTGCTGGCACAGCCATGGCTATCTACTTGCAGTTGCCTTGTTCTCTGCCACCATTACCTCAGCTGCTGTCACACAGCAACACTTATGGGAAAAAGAGAGTGAAGAAGAAAGGGACAGTGATGGTGGTGCTGAGTTGTTTCGAATTGTCACTGGCTGCCTGGTTGCCTATCAATCACTTTTGGCTCTTTTCCTAAAGCCTGCATGTAGAGAACCAAGGTGTTATGAGGGCTTTAATCCCAAAGACTCAAGTCTTAGGTAAGCAACCTGCTGCTGCTGTTACCACCTCTGCCCTCTTCTTCCTCTTTGCCTCTTTCCTTCTGTAAGTACTCCTAATCAGTGTTGGGGGGGCATGGCAGAAGGGGCAGCAAGGAGTGGTAAGTGGTAAGGGCAGTGGTGGCAATTTTCCAAGCTCAAGTGCCGAGAAGGCTTGCACCAGTAGTGAGGGCAACACAATAAATGGTTGACATCCACATTATATTTTTAACATTTTCTGCTGTGCCTTTCCTGTCAGGAGAAGCAAGCTTCCCATGGTCACAGAGGTTCTGGAGCTGAATGGTTATGGAGGAATTTGGTCTTTAAAAGGAGAAAAGAAAGATTTTTGAGTAAAAAGAACTACCTGTAATGAGATTTTCATTGTCTCTTATGTGACTATCCGAGACTATCATAATGAAGAAAAAAAGTGGGACTTTTTCATTCACCTGTCTACTTCCTAATCATCAACAAGAAGTTGCTTCCGTTGTATCACTGCTGTTTGATATGAGTACCTGGACTGAAACCTCTGCTGTGGTGTTTATTCTTCTCCCAGAGCAGTGGCCATAAAATCATTTCTTTGTAAGCCCAGTTAGTTCTCAACAAATGTATTCGCATCACGAAATAGCTGCGTCCTGCACAAGGCAACCGTTCCAACTTGAAGGGCATATCAAGAAGTGCGTAGGACATTTGTTAACTGGAAGAACTCTGGATAGAACTAGAAGTGTAGCTTTTTAACTGCATGTCTAAGCCTCTGAAGTGAAGTTTTCATTGGTGTGAGGTGCTCTTGTGCTGGACAAGCAGTCACCTGTTTTGTTCATTTCTTTTATCTTTTAACAAATACTTGGTTTTATTTGATGATATATCCTTTGAGAGGGAAAATGGAAACATTTACCCAGACACAGAGAGGTAATCATAGCTCAGTGACAGAGCAGATGGTTTGCACATAGAAGGTTCCATCTCTAGAGTCTCCAGGCTGGACCATTTCCAATCTGAAACCCTGAACAGGCATTGCTAAGTCAACCATAATGATGCATTGGAGGGCATCTTCCTGTGCATATGTTCCTATGCTGACTAGGGCCCTATACAGAGGCTTCTGCTGATACAAAAAGAAGAAATAAAGTAACTTGTAGAACTCTGACATTTGTGATTAGTTCTAAGGGAACAGCTGTATGAATTTATACCTTGCTAGATACTGGGAGAAACAAAGGGATGCTAGACATGCCCTTACTTTTCCCTCACTCAAACTGTACTCCCATGTAGGATTGTTATGGCAATAAATAGGAGAATATGGCTTATTGGCTGAAATCCTATTGGCATAGCTAGTCCTGTGGAGGATTGATGGTATAACCTGCAGGGAAAAGTTATTGGTAATGAACGACTTCCTCCTTTTCTCCCACAGTTTTTTGGACTTGCAAATAATCCCTTCCATTTAGTGCAAGATATAGGAATTGTAAGATGGAGGGAGGAAGTCTTTCATTACCAACCACCTCCCCTTGCCAGAAATGTCATCACCTTTACACAGGCATAGCAATGCCAACAAGATTTCAGCCAAAATCCTTGGACAAGAGGTAAGAATTCAATTTGGTTTAATGTATCAGTGGGAACTTTTGTCTGCCACTTGCCGAGGCTACTCTTTCATCTGTGTAATTCTCACAAGTACAGTTTTATACTAAGTCCCATTTTGGAGTGAAAGGTGGGATATGAATTCAACAAGCAAGCAAGCAAATAAACAAACAATAGTTGTCATGTGGGTAGAGCGTTGCATGGTAGGCAGAGGCTATCAAGATATATGTGTCCTCTTAAAATCAATACATCTGCCAGACTTGTTAGGCAGAGTTAATACGGGTGCGGTAGGCAATGGGTGTCCTTGAACGAAGAGAGCACTCCATTCTAACTCAGCCTAATACCAACAAGCAGTACTTAAAGATTACATCTGTGCCTGTGAATGGATTTCCAGAGTTCACATTTTGTTTTTGTGTTTTTTTTAGAGTGATCAATAAGGAAGCCCCATCCATCAGCATTTACGTGCTCCCTTGCTGATAGTACTGGCAGCAACTGTATCACTGTTAGGAAGAGATGTAATTGTTAACAGGTTTTTACTTTCCCCCTCCCTTCTCCCTTTTGCTAAACCCAGCAGCCAGAGAGAACGAGGTCTGAAGGTGGCACCAAAGGGACAATGTGGCATAAAACACATTGAGGATGAATTAAGGAGTGCGGGAGTTGTTTGTGAAGGGTGGCAATTTTTCAAGATCTTGTCTTTACCTACAATTTTTTTTTTAAAAAAATGGTGGAAGGCAGGAAGCTTATGTGGGAAGTGAAGGGTGAAGCACTGCCAGCTGGGCACAAGGGGATGGGTGACTAGAGAGAAGTGCAGCATTAGAGATCTAAGTTTCCAACTGAAGTGTTCACTTTGTCTTTAAGGATTCTTAAAGCTTCATCTCCTGAGTTTAACAGAACAACAACAAGTTATCCAAATCTGCATGCACTAGCCAGATATGTACATCCAGTGAGGCATATTAATGTGGTCTAGCAGAAAGGGAGTTGGCCAAACCAGAATGGTCATGTGTGCAATCATCCCAATTAGGAACAGTCAAAATCTGTCTGCTTGGTTTTTACCCACTTCTGATTAAAAAAAAAACACCTTCAGATTCTTTCTATTTAAATTTGTGAAGACATTTGTGAGTATTGATAAATTCATCAAAAACGAACTGAATGAAGTGAACTGAAATTCTACCCCATCTGCACTGGGCAAATTCAGTAGGTACAGCTGTTCTCACAGTGGAGAGGGCCTTGTCATACCTGCTTGCCAGGAAGGTTTTGAAGCTGTCAAGAAAAAGAGAGAGAGCGAGAGAGCGATGGTAACCCAAATGTAGCATAAAAATTTAAGAAATTTAGCACACGTAGAGATTCACACCCAGATTTTAATGACTTGTACTTTAAAAGTCCTGGACTTGGATACATTATCCTGATGCCACTGGTTTCACCGACATGCCATTTTTTAAAAAAAAATCTCAAGTTATTTCCAGCCCAAATATGAACAAAACTGTGCACATTCTAGTATTTTTTTAAATAAAAATTAATAGAAGCAAAAGGGTTATACTTCCCTTATCCAGATAGGAATACTGAACACTAGTTGCCGCAAATGGAAGTCAAGCATCATATGGCTGTATACTGGGTTGTATATTGGAATGACTCCTCCCAATGCATATGCGCAGTGACCTCAGAAGCACCATCATATTTTTCTGTTGGTTTGAAGAATTCAAAGTCTCCCTCCTCCAAGCTGTGTTTCAGAAGAGGCTGGTGACACAGTTAGTGTTAGATCTCAGACCTTTGTGCCTGGTTACCTATCTGGTTGCATGCTAACTGTATAACTAAGCACAAGACTGGTACCTTGTTTAGCTGCAATTTGCCACCATGACTTAACAAGATTTCACTTATTCTGGAGTAAAATCACAAAAGGATTCAGGACAATGTACTTACATTTAATCAGACTGCTTATGTGTAGACATTTAAAATATATATAAGACTGGGACATGCCACAAAAAGAGGATGAGTAAGATAATCCAGTACCACGGATAAGAAGTCTTAAGGACTTTGGTCATCATTATATTTCTAAATGTTTCCTGCCCTTCCTTCTCATCAGTGAATTTATGTACACTAGAGATAATATTTTATCATTTCTTTGTTGATGACAAGTAGACCTAGTGTCTTCTGGATTCATCAAGGCATCATGAAGTTACAAGCACTGGCAGAATAATTATTTCTTTCTCAGTCTCCTTTTCAGCACAGACCCTTTCTCTGCACAGAACTGAATAATAATAATAAAAAAACCCAACTGGGCCATTTTGGGTAGTGTGGGCGGCATATAAGTTAAATAAATAAAAATAAATTTTTTGAAGGAAGCCTCAGTTTTGCATTTCTCCTATAGCAAAAGTGAGGAGTACAGTGATGATATTAAAGGCATAGTTATATTGTGCCCGGATAGGCAATGTTTGGGCCATGAGATTTAGTGGATTTCCATCTTAGGTGGATGAAAAGTGACGATTACGCTAATGTATCTTCCGTGATCTCCTCTTAGAATATGATCTGCAGAGGTTCTACTCCACATCATCAGAGGGCTTGCCAGATCAGAGGGGGCCCTTAGAGATGGATACCCAGGCTTAAAACCACACCACTGTACAAAAATAATAAATCCAGCATTACTCACCCTGCAATCTATCTCCCTACCTGGAGTATTGCAACAGCACAGCAGTTCCCTGGGACTTCAGCTGGAAGCTTGAGATCTGGAAACCAAGGGCTATAAAATGTATAGTTTTTATATAATGTTTTAAATATGTATATATTATAATTTTTAATATAAATTATTTTGCTTTATTTAAGTGTTGACTTTAAAACGTTTGTTTTCAGCCTTGCATCCCCATTAGGGGGAAGAAAGGCAGGATAAAAATAAAATAAATAAAATAAACAAATAAAATAAACCCTAACTAAGTGGTTTTTATGATGTGGCTCCTTCAAGCTTCATTTTGATCTTAACCATATGATGTTCTTTATTAGCATCAGCTTGGACCAAGTGGGAGGTGCTTTTTACAAACTGAGTGCTGCATGAAGTCACAGCCATATGGCAATATTTTTCAACAACAACTGCTTGGTTGGGGGAATATCTGAAGTGGTTTGAGGTCCATGTCTTAAATGAGCTGATATTCAAACCCACTAATATCTAGGTATTTCCAGACACAGCATGCTCCCAAGCATGAGATGACAGGAACCAGCAATGGACAATATGTATTACACAATAACATGCTTTTGAACCTTGAGAAAGCATCTAATCACTGTTGGTTGGCTAAATCTGTGAAATAGTTAGGCCCATTCTGACTCAGACACCTCTTTCAGCCATGCCTTGGCCTAAATTCAATTGTTAGCCCCATCTAGGATAAAGCTGTTCAGTCAATGGGAACTTGGTAAGCCAATATTTACATAAGTTCTGTTGATGCAACAAGTCTAACAATTGGATTTGACCCATGTTTCAAAAGAGCAAGCAAAGCATGCTAGCCCCTCTCCATTTTTATGTGTTTCCATTGCTGTCTACATGCAAAATAAAACTTCATGACTAGCAGAATCTTTTATACCTGAAGTCTTTCTATGCTATTTGGATCTCTGATTTTTCCAGTATTCCAAATTCTATGGGAGAGACTCCATTGCTAAATGAAAATCTCCCATTCAGAAAATTGGCCTCCATGTAGAGGTTGGTAGAAGCACTGCTCTCTATTTCTATGCATGCATAGAAATAGGGAGCATGCATAAATAAAAATTTGCCAATTATTTCATTGTATAACTTTAACATAGAGTTAGTGAAATTACTAGGCCAAAATATGTAACCTAGCTTTGATTTAGTCAAAAAAATGTAGGCTCAAATGTAACCCTATATTTTTGAAATTTAAAGGGGGGGGTGTCATGATGATGGAATATGTAGTCAGAGAAATGTAAGATGGAGTCAGACAGGTTCTGTGTGAAGATGATTTGAGAGACATTGGAATGTGTTTTTCTAAGTGCTTTGAGAATGTTTTTCTGAAGATCGGTACAACATGGTTCGAGATAAAGATGAAGGTCGAATCAAGGGGCCCATGGAAGACTCAACATTCCGAGATAATTGGAGAAGAGATAAAACACCTGGACTTTCATGGGAATTAAGGGAGGAGGAAGATGTTACAGTCCCTTGAGGCTTATTCGTTAACAGCCAGAATTGTCAAGAAGAAGAGAGGAGTTAGAGAGTGTAGAAAATGGGCGATGGGTTATGTGAGAAAGAGAGGAGATCCAGTTCTGTTCTGGGATCTGATTCTATGATGATGGTTTGAGTATGTGACTTGAAGGAGAGAGGATGTAAGTAAAAAGAAAGAAGGAGGTGGGGCTAACCCACTGTAGCCCACATGGTGCTCTAACTAGTCTCCCTAAGGAGCACTTAGCACTCGGTCAGAGAGTTCGACAGGCCACTTACCTACCACCTTTACACTGGAGCAAGTCCTAAGACCTCAGCAGTGCATAGCGTAAGCCCTTTGAACAAGTCTGACCTTAAAAGAACACTTTACTTTGACCCAGTACTTTGCAAGTACAGACACATGGGCTTTGTGATTCCTTAGAACTCACAACAGCTCAGTTAGGTAGGACTCTTAAAGATAGCTAGTTTGTGGCCCTCTCCACCTCCTGGATTTAGCCAGACCCTGCTGTTCAAGAGACCAGTCCTTTGTAAGGATTTTTAAATTAATTTTTATTAGAAAAATAAAGTTTCATTGAATCAGTTTATATTGCACAAGCTTTAGCATAAAGAACATATTCAAAGATCATTACAGTTAAATAAAATAACTATTTCCCATTAAAATAATAAACACTACTAAGCTGGGCTAAGGTGGGCTGCAGTGGGCTAACCCCACCTCCTTCTTCCTTTGTACTTACATCCTCTCTCAATCAAGTCACATACTCAAACCATCATCATGGTGTTACCTGGCAATTCTGGGTTCAAGATTTCCGGTGAGGACAACAGGCTGAGACGCAACAGCTGAATAAGCCAATTTTTATTGAAGTACAAAAGTACAAAAGTTCAGCTGGGCCTTCTCTTAAAAGCAGAGAGAGACCCAGAACAAAGGGTGAACCAATATTTTATAATGGTTACAGACAAAGAGCCATAAAACAGTACATTTCTATTGGTCTACTGTACCCCAACTTTTGGATCCAATCCCTGATTGGGCCAGAGATGCCAACAATTTTGGATCCAGTCTCTCATTGGGCCAGAGGTACCAACTCAGCTAATCTATTGGTCAGTAGAAAATATACATTTTATGCCCTGATGTTTCCTTGACCTGTACCCAGGATGCCTGAAAGTCTGGGCTTGGATGTATGGCCTTCAAGGGGCCTTCAATATGGTGATTCACTGGTGGATGTTACAACAGCTGTCTTCCTCCCTTCTGCATTCCAATGCCTGGCCATCTGTTACTTCTAGATGGCAACTTTGGGCAGGATAGAGGGGTCTTTTGTTTTCTTAGATGGGCCATGGATGGGCCATAAATACTATCAGGTATTGCTATCTCTCTAGGTGTGAATGGTCTTTGTTGTTCCCTGGTCTGGGTTGAGGCAGGGTCAGAGTTGTAGACATACAAATATGATTCTAGAATACACTTAAGATAAGATGCATAAGGGTATAGCTGGTACAGTACATCAAGAGCGTTTGTGGTATAAATACAGTGGAGATACAATATTGGTCTTGTTACATTGTGTACAAAATGTTAGTACATAGAGAGATTCCCAAGCTTTATGGGCACAGTTGATACTAATAATTCTGTTAAAATGTAGTATCACTATCCTCCCCTATCAATGGAATCGGATCCCAGAACAAAACTGGATCTCCTCTCTCCTCCATCTCTCTCACATAACCCATCGTCCATTTTTCTACACTCTCTAACTCCTCCCTTCTTCTTGACAATTCTGGCTGTTAACCAATTAGCCTCAAGGGACTGTAACATCTTCCTTCTACCTTAATTCCCATGAAAGTCCAGGTGTTTTATCTCTTCTCCAATTAGCTCGGAATGTTGAGTCTTCCACGGGCCCCTTGATCCGACCTTCAGCTATATCTCGAACCATGTTGTACCGATCTTCAGAAAAACATTCTCAAGGCACTTAGAAAAACACTGTCGCGTCCACCCAGTGTCCCTTGTTTGTCCTCCCCAAACACAGGTCCACCCTCTGGATGCGTTTCCTCTTTTACCCTTGCTACCAGTGGATCTATCATCCACACTGTATCAAATATGTATCTCAGACACGTGCTGCCAAATATAATTGGTTTATTTATCTTTCAGGTTTGTAAATCACATAAGCAAATCACAGATGTTCTTTTATTGCTGTTTAGGATCAATCATTAAACTTGGATTGGATTATACGTTTGCTTGCATGTATTTATTCACAATAACCACTTCAACAATATTCTTTGGCTATCTATCTATTACTTATTACTTTTAACTCTTTCCTATTCTCTCTAACAATCCAACTTTCCAATCTCTCTTTTAACTCATCAAATCCTCCTCTCTAACTGTCTCTGTCTAACTGTCCTCCTGATCCCACTCCTCCTGTCCTATCATAGGCTCCTGCACTTGAGCTCCATATGATGGACAGGAGTGACGTGGGCATTCCGCCACAAACACATTCCAATGTCTCTCAAATCATCTTCACACAGAACCTGTCTGACTCCATCTTACATTTCTCTGACTACATATCCCATCATCATGACAGCGTTTACTCCCTGTCTTCACAAATTTATTCTACATAGATCTGGAACTCTAAAAAGAGAAGTAGCATGGTGAGATTCCTCACTCCATGCTTTGTTAAAAATAATTGTTAGGAGTATGTGTACTCAGTGACTTTGTCTTGCTTTAGTAATCTGATGAATGTTAGCTCATTGTTGCAAAAGAAATATATCCTGCTGAGGTGAGCGGTCAGGCCATGTGTCTTGAAGAATTCTTGAGGAGATGGTAACAAGCAATGCACTTAAAACTCTGGTCTCTTGGGAATAATGCTGTCAGGTGTGCACAGCAGCAAACATCATGCATGCTTGAATGGCTTTGAGATGGCATGGCAAAGAATGCTGAAAAGGGAGGTGTGTGTTTTATGTTTCTTTACAGCTGCAGATAACTGTTTTTATTTCTGCAATGCTTAACTGTTTGTGAATACCAACTCATTTACAGCTGAAATGTATGGTAATGGGCAAAAACTGACCTTGTTGGTACAGTCATTTTATTCTCCAAATCAGTGTATAGGAAGTGGGCCAAGATTTCCAATTCTGCTAAGATTCTAAACGTTGACACAATAGTGGGGTGTGAGAAAAGCTATAGTGGTTTTGGGAATACCTGGGATTCTGGGCGCCATATTTAAAGGTAACAGTCTGAAATGTAGTGACAGTGCCCACCAGTGTTAGGTGTATACAAACTCATGACTTGAATTAAACTATCATATAGATTGCAGAGCATTCCATAACACAACTCTTCTGAAGCCAACAAACCTTGGCTCCTTGTCAACCCCAGTAATGTTTCAACTCTCTCCCTCTCTCTTTCTCTCTTTTCTTTTTGCCTCAGTAACTTTGAATTAACAAGCATATAGAAATGGTTTGTCTCCTGTTACAACAGGTCCCTCACCGAGGATACTGCAGGTCATATTTACAGTGTATGCATTTGCTGACTGAATAATAGCATTGTTCTGAAAATTATATATCTGTATTTCTACCAGACAAATAAAGAAAGAAACAAAAAATATGTCATCTAATCATTACCCTCTGTGGCTTTGTACTCACATATAACTATTTCACTGTTGACAACAAAATCTATCTTCAGATTAACAGAACAGTCATGGCTACTTGTATGGCTCCACAATATATAAATATATTCAAGGCTTACCTGGAACAATGCTTTCTTAACTGTTGTACCCAAAAACTACCACTCTGTTTCACAAAACCCAAAGGAAAACAAACAAACAAACAAACAAACAAAAAACCAAACCAAAAGACAAAAACCATGTGGCACCTTAAAGGCTAACAATTATATTTTAATGTGAGTTTTTGTGGATTAAGTCCACTTTGTCAAATATATGGAATAAAATAAAATACAGAATTCACAAGTAAAACATGCAAAACACTCAATGTTTTTAAGAGTCTGGGATATATGGTTACATCTCACATGCAGTAATTCATGACCTATGTTTGATGTTCAGTTCTATTATAAACATTCCAATAGGAGACAGAGTGATCTCTCCCCTTGATCTGGAAACCGCTTCTGCCCATCACCCAGTTGAGCTATCAGCCCCCTTTCCCCTACTGCTAAGCAAAGGATGGGGTGGGGATTCATAGAGAAGGTGAAGTTTAAATTCTTTTCCTCCATAATCTCCATCCTACATTATATATGCAAGCAGCATGGAATTATATGTGTGTGCGCGTGCGTGCATGTGCGTGCACACACACACACACACAGAGCTGTAGGACACTTTGGGAAAAATAAGATTTGAACATCACTCTCTCCCACCTGCCACAGTGTTGAACTGAAGACAGGCAGTTCCCTTCTCTGCTCTCTCCTCCTTCCCTTCCTTCAGTTTCCCATCAGCTTTTTAATGACATCTTGCAAAGCTTTTCTTTTGCTTAAATTTCGTAGTATTGTGTATGCAGAACTAACCTCTACCTTCTCCACAGGTGCCCCTGTGTTGTTGTTAGATTGATAGATGTAGGGCCTTTATATGCTGCTGTTTTTGAGGCAAAGCCTGATGTGCAGTGTTTTAAAAAGGTGCTCATTATGTTAGTCACTAGTTTACGGCAACAAAGTGGTTGTTGTCATTACTTGCACAAATTAACTAACTTGTTGCATTGTGTGCTATTAATCCACTGTCATAGGTACTGCTAGCCAGCCAGAAAAATGCAGGGAAACATTTTCCAGTTCTATCTAGTGGCTAGTTTGGATATTGAACTTTGAAAATTCCTGCAGAACAATGCAAAACAATGTTTCCCTTGCAAGTTAAAAATTGAGAAGAAAATGGCATCAGACTTGAAAGAATTATGTCAAATGGTTGAAAATGTCTTTAAAAATAACTTTTGAAAATAACTAGGAACATTTTTTTCATACCCTAAGATAATTACTAGATGTATAAGTTTTGAAGTATAACTTACAATAGCTATGCCTTAGTTGCTTCAAAAATTAAGTAATTACAGGTAAAGATGCTACTCGAAGTAGATGCTTCTGAACTCTGGTTAGAGGTTTGTGCTTTGGTTTGGCATAAGATTTGGATGGAACTAGGGCTGTATCAGCTTTCTTTAGGAAATTTCAGGTAGTTTCTGAGGTGAAGAAGCTTTCTGTCTAAAGCAACTAGAATTGAAAACTGGACTCTACAGAAATCTAGCTAATACGTTATGCTTCATTAAGGCAAACATTTTGTTTCCCCAAAAGAGTATCTTTTAGATTTGATTTCTGAGAAAATTCAGACGATGCAGGGGGTTAGAAAATACAGGATTGAGTAATTGATGAATCTTCTAATCCTAGGGCAAATTTTATCTGCACTCTTCAAACACGGTGATTCTAAGGAGGGATTCTAACTCAGATACGTTTTTGTGTTTTGAAAGCTTTTTTGCTCAGTCACTGAGTTTTTTAGTACATAGCAAGCAAGAGTTTTTATGCTCAGCTGTCAGATGGAATGGCTTCATGTTCTGTTTATTAAACATCTCAAAATCCACTTCTTTCTCATCAAACATGTTTCCCAGTGTTATTGCTGCATGGGGAAAAAAATCTTTCTTTCATTCATTACAATTTTCTTACCTTTGCTCTGCTGTTGTTTTACTGTCCTGTTTTGTGTTATGTGCCATCAAGTCAGAACCGATTTGAAGTGACCCTAATATGACTTTTTAGGTACATGGGATATTTAAGGAGTGGTTTTACCAGTTTACTTCCTTAGTCATTATTATTTATTATTTACATGTATACCCTATGTATAGCCTTTCTCTTCAAGACGTTCCAAGGAAGCTTACAATAGTAAAACTAACAATATTAAAAGCTAAAAAAACCAATAAATTATTACACTATTTTAAAAATCAATCTGATATCAAATTAAAAACTAGTGAATACAAAGGTATTTGCCTGCTTGTGGATGGACAGCAAAGAGGAGGCTAGCCTGGTCTCCTGTGGGAGGGAGTTCCACAGCTTGGGAGCAATGACAGAGAAGGCCACCTCATATTTACTTACTAAACATATGTGAGGGTGGTGAGATTAAGAAAAAGACCTTCCTCAATGAATTAAAAACTAATGTAGGGTCATAAAGGAAATGTGGTCTTTCAGATAGCTTTGGACCAAGTTGCACAGGGCTTTATAGGTAAAATCCAACACTTTGAATTGTACCTGGAAATGGACCAGCAGCCAGTGGAGTTGTAAGAGGGGAGTTATTTGATCCCTGTAGCCAGCAGAATTTTGCACCTCCTTTTGAGATAGTCCTGGAAAGCTTTACTGGTATCCAATTCCTCCCTATTGAAAGCAAGTAGGAGACATAACCTGTCTCTTCAGGTTGTCCTTCTCTATTATAGGGAAAAGACATGTGGGGCTTACCATGATACATTGGTTGTGGTAAGTTCATGTGTGTTTTCATAGAATTCAGGAAGTGAATTTATTCTCCCTTCCCTTAGTTCAGGAAAAAAAAAGAGTTCAGTTTTCGTTGTCCTTCGATGCTTCACAAGTTCCCATTAATCATCATGTTATACTAGTATTCTTCTTCTCTTTATCAGTCTGTGTCTCATTTTGTTTTCCGTTATATAGAACTTATTGGGAGACAGGTAAGAAGCTGCGATCATTTTTCTTTTTGTCAGAACTGGATAAAGTTTTCTGAAGTTATTGGCTGCTGATGAGCTTCGTAGTTCAGTGGTTAAACTTCAGGATTGCAAAGAAGACTCTGCTCCTGACCTGAGTTCGATCCCAATAGGCCCCTGTAGCAGGCCTGAGGTTGATTCAGCCTAACATCCTTCTGAGGTCAGTAAATTGAGTATGAAGTTCTCGGGAGGGGGGAATGTGTGGTCTGCATAATTAAATTGTAAACCACCCAGAGAGACCTTTAAGCACTATGGGGTGGTATATGAGCAGCATATTTTGCTTTGCTTTTAGTAGGTGCTTATACCTACCAAAAAGTAGATGAATAAATGCAGGACTTTTCATGCTAATCAACCCTGAATTTTGATTTTTTTTTTTTTTTTTTTTTTAAGGAAAGAAACTGTTGATAACATTCAAATTTCATTGCAGAATTCAGTGAAATTTGTGGAGATGGATGCTCTTCCTGAGATGGTTAAGTTCTAGATTTTGGAACAATGGATCTGGGTCTTTGTACAAGGCCAGCCTTTTTAGCCTGGAATGTTCAAGAAGAAGAAGAAAATGACACAAACCTTTGATTTCAGTTTTGGATTCAGTCTGCTTTAAAGGTGTCCAACATAGATTCAGGCATCTTCTGAGTTTATACAAATTGGTTGTAGAGTCATCTGAATGTAAAGATGATTCACACCCCTACAATATGTACATGGAGAAGCTTTGTGGATAGATCAGGTTGCATATTAATTCCTGTCCCAAAATATTTTCCACAGAAGAGTTCTATAGCACCAGAGGCAGCCATTGCATTTCAATCCTACACTTCTCTACTCAATGCAAACCCCACTGACATCAAGGGAACTTAAACCCACAGAAGTGCCTGAGGGCTCAACCCAGTGAGATGCTTATGTTTCACATTAGAAGATGATAATGATTTCCACAATCCTTCAAAGCTGCCACAGTTGGACAATCAACATGCCAATGATACCCATGCTGATTTCCCGGTGGTCCAGCAACAATCCAAGCAGGCTAATTTGCTATGTCTAAGGATGAGAAACTTTACACTAGGATAGATGAATGAATTTAGCATCTTAACTGTGCCCTGCTTCTCATAATAGGCTCACTGTACTAACTATTTTGACCTTAGGCTCCAAATCCAGCAATAACTTCACAACAAGCCAAGTCAGCACTTGATAGGACTGGAGAAGGGCCGTGGCTCAGCAATAGACCAGATCTTCAGCCTCCTTATCTCCAGATAGTACTAGGAAAATATCCTGTCAAAAACACTGTAGAGAGCCACTGCCAATCCTGGGTTAGATCACTCACAGGTCACTATAAGGCTGCTTCATATTTTCTCAGGTGCCCCCCTCAGGCCCTCTGTTAACCATCTGGGACATGTAAAACAGTGGACAAGGAAAATATATAATGATAGTCCATGGGCAGACTTTGAGATCCTTTCATTATTTAAGGATAGAATTGCATTAAACCATGAAATTTTTAAATTTCACCAGCCTAAGTAAAAATCTGATCAGCACCTGGGTCAGAGACAACCTGGCAGCACCTTGAGGCCACCTCTTGGTGTCATTCTAACAACACACTGTAATATAATGCATAAACAGAATTTCTTTTTTTGCATATATTCCCTCATTTTTCTGGTGAAACAAGGGACTTCTTGCGCTTCAAGCAAGCTGTAGCCTTTTGAATACAAAGACAAGAACAGGGCTTGCCGCTTCCTCTCAAAAGTTTTTTTTTTAAAATTCATCATGTATATTCCTGAGAGTTGACATAACGGGCTGTAATGCCCATTATTGCCCATTATATAAATATGCAATTATCTGCTCAATAGACTTACAGTTTCTTCGTCGTCGTCATCAAGTAACACATTAAGGGCTTCTTAAAGACTGTTTTAGTTCATGGATCACTGACCTTCAAATCCCTGTGACAGCCTATTAAGCAAATGCTGATTATTCAGTCTTCATGTGGGGAAAGGGGGGGAAAGTATTATGAAAATGGTTTATGATATAATCCTAGACCTTTGCAGCACCTTTTTTCACACTGCAGATAGTGGCATTACACTTTTTAAAAGGGAGAAATGAGCTACTGGACATATGCAGTCGCTTCTTTTCTAGAAAATTCAGTGAGTCCTGAAGAACTATTACACAAGTACTTGACAGAGGGGAGGAGTAGAGGGAAAAAAATAGCAAAGTTTCCTTCCTTCTTGTAATTTGTTATTTACATCAGCCAAAATTGTATTGTGTTTTCCTGACAGCACTGCACTCCATACATTCAAGAATAAATATGTTATTCGTAATTACTCCTCCCCCCTTTTTTTGTTATGCTGAAACCATGAGTGGTGTTTTGTGACCAGACCAGTGGAAGCACCCTCCCCCTGAAATTTCAGGACAAAGCACCCCCTCCTGCTTAGTTAACAAGCTGTCTATAGCTGAAATAGACTGACACACCATCATTGTCTCCCATTTCACATTTGAAGGAACACAGAAACATACGTATATAAACATAAGAAATCTGTGAATCAGATACATTGCATAATAATTAAAGGACGGCTGTAGGATCACATTTGTCTGAAGTTCTACTTTGAATTTGGAGTCTAAAGCATATTTTTACTGTGATATTACAGAGTATGGAAAATAGAGAGTCTTAACATGGTGGGCATTATAGCTTTTCTAAAAACTAGATTTAGGTGCTATTACAGAAAGAAACTGAATGGCATTGGTTAACCAAGATAAGGAAAAAGCTTTCCTTTGAGATATAGCATTTGCTGATCTGACAAGGCTAACATATGATAACAGTTCAGGTCAATGTCTTTAAGAGATTTTGAAGTAGTCATAGTAGAGAAATATGGAGGCATTCTAAATGTGTATCTCACATCTTCTATAATAATAATAAAAAGAGTGTGCATGTGTGTGTGTGTGTTTCTACCTGTACTATTGGTCTAAGACGGTGAAACCTAGTCATCTACACTTTAACAGTGAGAGCACTCTGAGTCCCCTCCTCAGAGATATTTTATTTTAAAAATTAATTAATTGTTATGTTAATCAATTAAAATTATTTCTATAGTCTGCAATATCATCTTCAGTCATTAGGAGGCAGACTTCGCTAATCTTCCCTAACAATCTGAGAAGACTCTGCAGTCAAATAAGGGATATTAATCCTGACTTGGCTTGTCATGCATGATAAACAAGATCCCTCTCAATTCTTCTCATGATGAGATGGCAAGACTTGGGGTGGGGCCTCTAAGAGATGTTGCTCATTTTCAGTGTTCTCTCCCCCAACACACAAATTGTGCATTATCAGAAAATGTGGTAAGTGCCATCTTGCTTGAACTAGCAGAGATGGGTTATTTGTGTCAACAAGCAGCTTGTCCACTTGTCCGTGAGGTGTGTGTGATCTTTGCTTCACAAAGGGAAAGGTCACTAGTTTTGCATTTAGAAATTCTGTGCAAAATGTGGAACACAGAAAAGGAGAGCACTTATCTTAATTTTTGTGCTGGAGATGAGACTTCTTATGGGGCTTAGAGAATCTTCAACAGGATCTCCTGCCTTGTGCAGTTGGTAGTTTTTCAAGCAAGATTGAGCCTTTTTTTTCTACATCACTAAGTCTGGTCTGCAATATTAATTTCCCCACAGGGCCTCCAGGTAGTTTCATGATTTGAATTTATCTGTAAGCCCCCCCTTACAGTTAAGAAAAAAGAGAGGGAGGGGGGAAGACTCTGCAGCCTGAGAAGAACAGGAGCCTGCATAAAGGGAATGGCTGGATGAATAAGAAGTTGAAGAGAGAGAAGGAATCATGAGAAATAAAAATAGAAGATATGAGGGGAGAGGAAAAAAGAAAGAAAGTGCAGAGGGAAACATCGGAGAAACTGTGGTGAATTAAGCCAGGTGCTTCTGGTATCCAAGTAAATTTTAAGAAAGGAAATCATTTTTACCATGTGCAGATACATTGACATGCCAAAGCAAACTTTTTCAGCACCTAAGTCAAAAATAAGTTGTGTTGATTTAAAGGACAATTATGGTACGGTATATATGACTGGATCACAATGCAATTATATATACTTGTTTAATTTAGTCTCATCTAGATGTCACAATCCTAATAATCCGAAACAGGCAGGGTTCTAGTACCCCTGAAGAAGCGAAGAGGGCCGTCCAGCTCTCTTGGCAGACCCAGACTGAGCAGTAAGGAAAATGAATAAATAGTTGCTCTTGTACAACTAAAGTGTACAAGAGCAAAGTGTTGGGTGATGCCCATAATGTGCCAATACAGAGGGCTGTCCGGCCATGTTGGCACACCCAAAGCCGGGCTCTGCCTCATCCAAGCCTGTCCAGGTGCCCTTGCTGCTTGAGCTCCAGCAGGGGAGAGGGTGGGTTCTGGCAGGCCAGCATATCATCCAAGAGACACCTGTTTGCCCTCCAGACATCCCTTTGTCTGAAGGGATTATTTGATGGGGCTTTCCCCCTCCCCCTGCTAATCCCTTGGGTTGAAACTAGAGATGAGGGTATTCGTATATGAATATGAATATCCCTGCAGAGGTGGAAATAACGACTGTCCACTCACGATTTTGCCGCTGCCGCCGGCTCCGCAGCGGCTTCCTATCACACTGTTCTCCGCAATGGATTAGCCACTCTCCGGGGCCTCTCTGAGCTTGCTGGCGCCAATTCGAAGCTCTGGCCAATCAGGACAGAGATCCTGGATTGGCATGTCCGGCAGCCAATAGCGCTGCTGAAAGGTGTATCTACTTTTACAGACGCTTCATATAAGCTTTTCCCATCCGGCCGTTTCCCACTTCTGTTCGTGCTCTCCGGAGTGAGAACAGTTGCTGCTTTGGGTGGGGCCTGATGGGGCCCAAAAGCCTGCTTTCTGGCTGCCATGTGCCTCAGTGCCCCAATGGGGCAGCACACACCACTTTGCTGCTGCCGCGTGCCTGAGTGCCCGATGGGGCAACACACTCTACTTTGCTGCTGCCAACTTACCTCAGTGCCCCGATGGGGCCCCAAAGCCTGCTTTCCGGCTGTCATGTGCCTCAGTGTCTGATGGGGCAGCACACTCTACTTTGCTGCTGCCATGTGGCTGAATGCCCGATGGGGCAACACACTCTACTTTGCTGCTGCTTGGCTTAACTCAGTGCCCCGATGGGGCCCAAAAGCCTGCTTTCCGGCTGCCATGTGCCTCAGTGCCCTGATGGGGCAGCACACACCACTGCCCCATTGCACAGCTTCAGATTGCAGACCTGATCTAGTTTTTCAACCCGTGCCAAGACAGCCGGCCAGTCCAAGCCCCCCAAAACCTCTGAGGGCTATCTTTGTTGTCAACACACAGTTGGCAACACTTTGCTAACACTTTGTTGGCAACACAGTCTACGTTGCTGCTGCCAACTTCCTCATGTGGCGAGCATGACTAGACACAGAACGTCAACGCCGTTAGCAGTACCTTCCCAATGAGGTGGAGCAATTCATCTGATGGTCTTATTTTTTCTGCTAATAAATGTTGCTTGCCTCCTTTTGTTTTCAAAAACAAACAATACACCTGCCACCTTTTGCTAATCCCCAACCAGGCCTGTCCCTGCCCAACCCAAAGCCTGTCCAGGCATCCGCATGCCAAGGGGCCCGGCCTGTCTAAGCCCCCCCCCAAACCTCCGAGGGCTATCTTTATCATATCCGGGCGGTTTCAGCAGCCAAGTTGCAATTCCCAGCTTTCTAGTTCTAAACGAGCATCTTTGTTTCTTTGAAGGTTGTCAGCAAGTCTAGTTAGACGTTGGTGGACAGGTGAGTCTCCTAGATCAGGCTCTGCCCCACCCAAAGCCTGTCCGGGCGTCCCCCGTGCCAAAGAGGGCCTGTCTCAGCCCCACCCAAAGCCTGTCCAGGCGTCATCCCATTGCCCCATCGCCCGGCTTCAGACTGCAGAGCTCGTCTGGTTTTCAACCCGTGCCAAGGGGGCTGGCCTGCCTAAGCCCCCCAAACCTCCGAGGGCTATCTTTATCATATCCGAGCGGTCTCAGCAGCCAAGTTGCAAGCAATCCCCAGCTTTCTAGTTCTAAATGAGCATCTTTGTCGCCCCATCATCCGGCTTCAGATTGCAGAGCTGATCTGTTTCTGACAGCCCCATGGCCCCGCGGATTAACCGTTGTTAGTAGCACCGACCCTGTTCATCTGATGGTGCTGCTGGTGCTGTCGGAAGTTGCAAGCAACCTTTCATTTGCAGGCAAATCTGATGTTGCTGAAGAAGACCAGAGTCTGCTCTGCTGCCTTTTGCCTCAGTGCCCTGATGGGGCAAGACTTTGCTGCTGCCAACTACCTCAGTGCCCGATGCGGCCAAAAGAGCCTGTTTTCCTGCTGCCAACTTCCTCAGTGCCCAACGGAGCCAAAAAGCCTGCTATGCTGCCAAATACCTCCTTGCCTCCAGTCCTCCTGAGGGCAAACTCTACTTCACTGGCAAATGTAATGTTGTGCTGAGCTGAAGACAAACTCAATGCCTCATGCATGTCTCTGCCAAAGGGACCTTTCATTCTGCTGGGGCTAAATATAACTCCCTCAATGCCATGGGCTTCTGTGCCATGTGGTAAACTCTCCTGGGGGGACCCAATTTGTGGGTGAATAACTCGGAGTTCCGATATCCAATCTTCACCAATCTTCACCAAAGTTGGCAGGCGTGTTGGGGAAAGACATAGGAAGCTCTGTTGTGATTCTGGATTCTCTAAGTACCTGGGGGGAGCTTTCCTGGGGTGGTCCTCTTTGTGACTATATAACTCGGGGGACCATGATCCAATGTTCACCAATCTTTCAGGAGTTGTAGAAATGCATCTGAGGAAGCTTCCCTGCATATTTGGTGTCTCTAGGTTGTTGGGGGCCAGTGTTATAGCCATTTAAAGTGCAGACAAATCGACGGATCGATTCATCAATTCGTCAAAGAATATTCGTATATTCGTATTTGTTGATCCGTTAACCTTGACGAATAACGGAACAAAACGAATCGCCTTTTTTAATTCATCCCCATCTCTAGTACTGTGCTATGAACTGTGGAACAAAAATAGTAGTAGCCTCCCAACAGGTTGGGTTTGATGCAGAGATAGCATCACAAAAGAATCGATAATGGCCTTGTACTGTCTGAACCCCCCCAAAAAAGAGTCAAAATTCATGAGGAGTAACTCAGAAACATTTTGCAAGTGTGGCTGTAGTCCTTCTTTCAGTCCTTCTTCTTTTTGTTCTTTCTTTTTTGCCTCATGTCCTGGAACAATGTTATATGCAGGATAACAGGGTGCTTTTTTGCAGGGAATTCTGAAGGGGGAAAAATATAGACAATGCCATGCCACGGTGTTAGAAGGAGGGGCACCAAAATCAACCAAGCCAAGGGGGAAAAAAAGAGGCATGAAACTTTGCTGCTGCAAAAGTGCTCCCCCCATTGTAGACACCCTCCCTTTGCCCCTGCTCTTGACTTTGAGCCAAATATTATCTGTAAAGAACTTGAGCAAGTTAGGGGATCTTCTCCCACATTCAGCAAACCAAGGAAGGTATATGTGCCAGAAGAGCAAACAAGCTGGAAGCTCATTCCAGATTTATTTATTTATTTAAAATATTTATATGCCGCCTTTCTCCTGAAAGATCCAAAGTGGCTTATAGTATCAAAAGAACAAAGTTAAAAGCCAGATAATACATTATTACAATATTTAAAAAAGGATTCAACAAATATCATATTAAAACTTATAATAACAAAATTAAAAACACAAGTGAAACACAGAATAAAATAATCTCTTTAAAAAATCCCCTAGGTCAACTAGTAATTTAAAGGAAAGCCTGCTTGTGGAATGACAGCAAAGATGGGACCAGCCTGGCTTTCCTGTGAGAGGAAGTTCCAGAGTCTGAGAGCAGCAGCAGAGAAGGAAGGCCCTCTCCCATGTCCCTACCACATGTTTCTGTGAGGGTGGTGGGACCAAGAGAAAGGCCTTTCCTGATTATCTTAATCGGCTCATAAAGGGAGATGTGGTCCTTGAGACAGCTTGAACCCAAGCCATTTAGGGCTTTACAGGTTAAAACCAGCACTTTGAATTGTGCCCAGAAATGGATCGGCAGCCAATGGAGTTGCTATAACCAGGGAGGTTCTGTAGAACAATGGTTTGGAGGACATATGACTATAACCTGAGAAGTAATTAACCTAAGAATTCAGTAAGACTTATTTCCTCATAAGTCTTGTTAATAGTAAAGCACTGCAGCTAATACAAATTGCACATGATTTCATTCTGAAGAAGTATACAGACTTACTGAGTTTTTGAGCCTTCTACATTGGAAGGGGACATGAGACAGGAGGCAAATAAAGTGCACTCATCTTCTGATGACTATGCTAGTACTAAATCCTACTTAGTTTGACACTTAGCCACAGGGTTGCTGTGGCTCACCCAGGAGTGTTGTCTTTTTCTTAGTTGCCAACAGTTTGCTGGTGGCAGCCAGATATATCTTGGGAAGGTGGTAAATCAAAAGCATGTCCTAGAACATACAAAGAGAAAAATCAAGTAACATATCTCTAGTAGAAATAAGGGTTGGATCGAGACTGTGTTTAAGAGAAAAGATGTCCCTGAGTCAGTGGGTCAATTTCTGCAATGACCTTCTTCCAAATGAGAACTCTCGTATGAGAACTCTCTCAGTAGTATGTCAGGAAATTCTCTGCCATTCTCACTAGGGAGGAGGAGAAAGTTGTATTTCTTTGCCCTCATTGATAAGCTGGATGAGGATTTACATCCTTACAACCAATATGCCTGTTAGAAATTTGACATGGTTCTTTCTATCAAATTGTCCATTAGCATAAGGGAGTCAATAAAACTGCATCTTGTCTCAGAGTTTGTCTCAGTCTATGCTGCTCATAATAGTACCACTAGAAAAGAGTTACAGTCAATTCACATCACATTCACAATGGCCATAAGTCTGTCATTTCCAATTTCTGTATTAGTCTTTGATTCAAAAAGCTCACCCCAAAACACATATTATTCCTCCTCCTCCCTCTCTTCATACGCCCCACCTTTCCTCTAGCTCTCTGACCCTACAACAGTTCTGTGAGGTAGTTTCAATTATGTGAGACTGTGACTGGCCCAAGATCACCCAGTGAGTTTCATGGCTCAGTGAGGACTAGAACCTGGGTGTCTCAGATCTGAAAATCCTAACCCCTAGATTGCAATGCCTCTCTATTTTATACCCACAAATATGCTTGCTGTGGCATGCAACTTTCCCTAAGATACACCCATTTGTATGTACATTTTCAGCTGAGAATTGCCCCACAATATTCAGAGAAACACACAGTCCAAAAGGTAACTTATTTCAACCTGAAGGACAAATTAAGTCCATTTGCTTTAAAATGCTGAACAAACAAAATTCTCCTCTATTTCTACAAACTAGTACCTGACTTGAGCTGCTCTCCTTGCCCACATCTGCTTGCTTGTTCAGCTTCTGCTTTAGCTCTCTGCCTACCCTGGGATTTCATAAAGTATCACATGACAAAAACAATTACCTGTCTCTCTAGGTAGAAACTGATAACTGGCTGCACTGCAATGCGATTCTATTGGGGTTACTTTAGTGCAGGCATGAGTGAGGATGATACAACTATCACCTTAATGCAGCTGTCTTGAATGATCATTCTGTAAGCAGATGAAGCATAAAAACAATAATAGGCATTCATTATGTACATTTCAGTTGCTGCATTTAACTTTACATTTAACTACCATATAATTATCTTTTCATTTAGCAGCACCCAAGAGTCTTTGCTTCCCAGGTTGTTCTTATCTTGCAAACAGAGAACTGGTGACATGCATAGGACTCGGCATCACATTCATTTAACTTTGCTAGAAGTCTTAAGATCACTGAGCATTCCTCACTGTAAAAACTTTGGGACAAATTTAATAAGAGTTTTCTGGAATGGCACAGGAACTGGAGGTGCTGGTTTCCTGTTTCAAGGTGTGCATTCTGTACAAAGAAGGGTTATTTCTGATTCCTCATTCATCTAATTATGCAAATAATAATACATTTGAAGAGACACTTGTGGCCAATGAAAGCAATTTAAAAGATGAAACAGTATCAGTTTACCAGAGAAGCCCTTCCTTTGTTGATCCAAAAACCTTCTGCAACAAAATGGCTTAAGTGCCTGGTTGAAAGCAATGAGGGAGGCTTCTGTTGGACTTCTCTTGGCAAAGAGATCCACTAGAGCCTGGAAACGGTACTTTTTGAGCCTGGAAACGGTACTTTTTGGACTACAGCTCCTAGAATCCCCAGAATATCCAGGCAGCAGAGTTACTTATAGAGTTTCCTAGTCTCAGGTCCAGGCTGAAGCCTCAGGGGCTGAAATCCTGTTGCACCGTTTCTCATCCACAAGGGGAGTCATTATCATCAGAAAATTGCTGGGAATTAAAGTCTTCTTTAAGTGATTCTGGAGTGTACACAACTTTGTTGTGATGTGTATAAGTCATGATGAAATTAAGCCTTTCATCAGCAGTCCTTTGTTACTGTTGATGACATTATTCTGTATACACATGCAATGCTGTACAATAGGATTTCAGCTGGGAAATTAATACACTTCCCCAGGGGTCTAGCCAGGGAGCCAAATATCGGTTTAAGCAATGCTAGAGGTGAGAGCTTGATTTTTGTGTGTGGGATGTCCATAAAGCCTGAGCATCATCTTCATCCATTTGTAGCAAGTGCTGGGGCTCACTAGCTTAATGCAAAGGTGTTTGTATGGATGTTCCACTTAAAGAGGACAATCCTACATTTGATAAGTGATCAGATTATCGTCTTCTGTTTGAAGGTGTCTACTTTGAAGGGCTATCTCATCCAAGTCTAGTTTAAAGACTAATGACATTTACAGGTTCTTGTTGTATAGCAACCTAGGGGGGAAAAGGTCACTCTTTTCTCCTTCAGTGGGATTTCTCTATGTGAGATTGTCTAAAGAAATTTTGTGGAAAATCTTGTGGGATTTCACAAATGTTTCCTATTCCCTCGTCCCAGAAGAAATTTCAAATCATACAAGAGTATTACTATTCCTGTGCAGGATCCATCTATGTAGGATCCTGGGCAAAAGAAACACCAGTTGTGCAGGATTGTTCACACACACAAAGTGAGGAAAGAGAGCAGGACAACATTTTTTGGGGGGAAATCTCCTCAATGCAGTGGGAAGCCAGTGCACAATTCTGGGCAGCTTACAGCAATTGTAAATAAAACAAATCCTGTTAAGCTAGAAGTATACATATACACAACTAGCAAGTTAAAAACAATAATCAGAGCACACACATGGCACCAAGGGCAGATTCACAATGTGCAAGAGGCCATGCTACCTCATGTCTAATGTGTCTTTCCTTAATATAGTGCCACGTCTCAGTTTGCTCATGTCTTGCTTCAATGCAAGAATTTTTTCTTGCAATGTATTTTTTAGCTGGCCATATGAGCAGCAGGATTTATTAATATTAATGTTTTAATGACTGTTTTAAATATAGGGTATTATTATAATATTGCCTATTTTTAATGGTTTTAATGTTTTTAAAGTTTTAATATTGTTGTACGCCGCTCAGAGACCACTGGTAATGGCGCGGCTAAAAAATCTTGTAAATAAATAAATAAAAAATTTTAAATGCCCTTTTTAAACTAGACCTCTAAGTACCAGACCCAGGTCTCTGTGCTGGATCTTGGAAGCATCACACTACAAGCAGAGATATTACCTCTAACATATTATTTTTGGGGGTTCAGAATTGCATAACAATGTCCCTTTTGCAAAATAATGTCATGCCTCGTAATTTCATTACTCTTTCCATCTGGCCAGTATGGTTTATGACTCACTTTTTCTCATTACTTTGTTGGGTCAGAAATGTCTTAGGGAGAAATGGAGGGGTGCTTTTGAACCATTTTGTCTCTCTTTGCACTTATTTAGATGGATGTCCCACCTCAAAGGAATGAGCAACATGATTAATGACTAACCCGATGAGTTTATTTAAAGAAAAGAAAACTCTTCTATGGCATTATAGCAACATGTTGCATAATTTTTAAATAGTAATTTTTTCATGCTCTCCTCTGTCAAATACATAGTAGGACTCTTTTGGGGGCACAGTCTACAACCCCTTTTTTCACAGGACAAACCTATGTGGAACCCTTTTCTAACAACACGTTTGGAGGAGACAGAAGCCATATTGTTTTTACAATGCAGTATCAAGAAAAAGTATTAGAAGTCTTAAGCATTAAAAAGTATTAAAGCTGCCTATGCTGAGAACAACACACAATAAAATCTAACCTTTGTATATTTAGCTTTACATATTTATTACCCATGACGTATTAGGGGTATAGTTACCTGACAGGCAGTTATACGTTATGTTGACTGTACTTCAAAGCTTCCTTTGTGCAAAGGCCAAGGGTGTACAAAGTGTGGCACCAAGGTTTAATCATGTTATTTCAGCTCTACAGAAGGTAATTTTGTAGCTGAAGAGGAAATCTTATAATACAAAAAGAGGTGTCCTAGCCTCTTTCTTGTTTCCCTCTTAGCCCATGTTTTACCTGGTCTGCCAGTTTTCTTGTCTTGTCTGCTTTGGTGGTTTGTGGTTCTCCAACTGCAGTTCTCACCATTTTTCCTCTTTGGGCGTGTTGGGTAGATTTCAGTTGAGCAACATCAGTTGAGTCCATACACTTTCCATTCCTAGTCTGTATCCTTTTTCTGTCCTCCATTTGGAGGGATGTGAAAGCCAAAAGGACTGCCACATTTCCCCTCACAACCCAAATGATCAGATTTGATGTGTGTGAAGTAGTTCCATGGATTATGTACTGCAGTTTATTGGCTGCTAGTAACAGTTAGTAAATAGCAATCTCAAGGGCATTACTGTAGATGGGAGTATGCCAAAATTTGTGGGTATGGGGGAGGAAGAGTGTATGTGTGTGTGCATACATCTGTGCATGCACACACATATCTGTACATGTGTATGTATGTTCCTACATGCTCTCCTGTCAACCTCGAGTTCCAAAAGGTTGTGAATAAAGACTTTCACATGCTAAACAAGAAAACATTTTTTATTTCTTAAAAAAAAATCTTACTGTGAGATGGTGAGGTTTATTTTTGATTCGACTGGAAGAGAATATGCACCTTACATTGCTGACTGTAGTGCATTTCTGTAAATATACAAAATTTAAAACTGATAACTGTTGCCTTGTTGTTGCATACGTTTTTTAAAAGTAGAAGTATTGGATGGTTTGGTTGCATCTTTCTAAGGAGACAGTCCATCCCTTTGTATCCTTTGTTCTCTGTGTGTGCATGTGTGTGCGTGCGCGTGTGCGCACGTGCATGTATTTGTGCTTTAGCTTCACTGAAGGAAAAAAGACTGGAGTCATTTCCTGAAAACTGCATAAAGCACAATAACAACTAAAGAAAGTGCCTTGCATCTTGTTCTTGCTGTAGGGATAACATTTTGCACAACAGCTTGAAAATGTGGCCAAGCTAAATGAGAAATTGGCAACATTACTTTATATCACCAGTCATGCACTCTTGCTTTAAATCTACGTATCGACAGTTGTAAACTGATAGAGTGGCAGAAAGTGATGTAGATTTTCTGGAAAGATTTGACTTTAATCCCACCCCTTCCCAGAACATATTCTGGAAAATTCTTCATTGCCTCTGTTGATGAAGGTATTTAGCTTGTTTATATGAATTAATTGGGCCGATACATATTTTTAACTCATCCTATTAATTTTGCATGTTGTAGAAAATATGTCAACACAGTTCTTCAAACAGCCTCAAGTTGTGGAATTTAAATATTAGATTAGGAAAAATAAAAGAAAACATAATTGAAACAATTCAAAGACTGAGTCAGAAATTGCAGTTTATCATATATTTTCAAAAAGACATGAGTTTTCAAAATTTATTTTTAAACCACAGTTCTCATAATCCTCCATTTTGGGAGTTTCACCTGGCAGAGCCATACCTACAAACACCTAAATGTGGCTCACCTGTAGATAAGGCCTAGATGGGGAAACCTTGTGGCCTAGCATAGCCCTACCTGCGCCCTAGCTTTCTGTTCAAGAAGGAAACTGCCCCATTGCTAACTTGGAGTTTTCTTTTTGAATAACAAACTACGGCAGAGCTAGGGTGGAGGCAGGCCATGAAGTCTTCCCAGCTAGGCCTGGATGGAGAATCTTGAGATTTGTAGTCCACAAGTCTGAAAATCCCATGCCTACTTGTAAATAGTTTCTGATAGTAGTTCCCAGCCTTAGATTCCAAGATGTTGATGGATTTCAACTCCCACAAACCCTGGCTATACAACCAATGGCTAAGGATCACAGCGAAACAACATCTGGGTATGGTTTTACAAATCACTGATTTAACACATGGATTTCAACTAGAGATGGGGATGAATATAAAAATGGATCAGTTTTTTTTGACAAAAATAGCCGATTCGTTAAATATTCATCGATCCGTATTTGTCAAATTTGAAGTCCCGACGAATACGGCTTGACAAATATTTCCCCTTTTTATTCATCCTTCGTAATTAAAAAAAAACATTCTGCCTATCGGCGGGCTGATAGGCAGCCACCCACCCCCACAGCCATTCACCCCCACAACCTACCCGCACCCCTTCCTCTCCCTACCTTAGCCCCCCCCCGTCATCCCCTTACCGTAATTGCCACCACTGAGGTCTCCATCTGGCCTTTTGACGACTCACGAAGCGGGACGGCTCGCCAAAATGGTGAGTTGTCCCCATCTCTAATTTCAACTACAAACAGCATCAAGCTACTGAAAAACACCGACACAATTTGTTTTAGGAAGAGGATCTATGGTCATACATGTGTACTTTATGGGGAGAGTCACATGAAAGAAATTTCCTCTCTACTAGGAATGTGCACAGCCATGAAGTCTGCTTCTGCTGACTCCTTTCCACCTCGGTCTTTCTACCCTGTGCTGGTCCAAAACCAGCATTTCTACATTTTCTGGTAAATGCTAAGGGCATTTGCAAAAGGGATCCTGAGATAGCTTTTCTACTCTTGTGTTTGAACGGATGAACACAACTGTTGCTGTGTTTAACATGAGACATCTGTTCCCATTTGAGGCAAAAGTCTCTACTCACCTGGCTATTTAAAATGATCTGTCACCTGCCACCATTTCTGCAAATGGATATTTTGGTATTGTTCTGAAGACAAAATGTCCTCGTTTTCACCATTCCAAGTTTGAGGAAGTAAGCGTGGAGCACAGCAGCACCTTCCCCCTGTCTTCTGAATGAGCATAAACCAGCTGCCTGTGACATAACTTTGGATGCACATGAAATTATCTAAGCCATTTCCGTGCTTTCCTGTCAAAGCACCACAATAGATTTTGAGTTAAACCAGCTGAATATTGCTGCTTATGCCAAACCTTTTTCTGTTCAGCTGACAGCTCCATTAGGCAATGATCACCCCCTTGCACGGCTCTGTGCTTTGCTTTATTATGACATTATAAAGAGCATTCCAGCTTGCTTAGAATGAAACAAACTATGTAATTGACAGGAATGATTTTAATAGGCAAAGGAATACAGACCTCATTAGGGGTGTACTAATTCAATTAATGACTCACATTGCATTTATTTCTTCATTGGAGATCTTTTAAGACAGGCAAGGACAGAAGAGAGGGACAAAATATTTTTTTATGTTTGACAACTGTGTGTAACCTCTGCTTTCTTCCAGGTTACCAGACATATGCAATTTTTTTAAAAAGTTCAGAATCTTATGATCCAAAATTTGGAATTAAATTTAGAATAAGTTGATGCCTGAGAGAAATTTCCCATGGGACCTATGCCCAGGTAAATATTAACAGGATTTGTATAACCAACTTTGAAGCAAATCCCCCAGATCCTAGGTTAGGAACTAGTCATCAAAGAATGGAAAGGATAACAAACAATGAGGTGTATATCTGCCAGATCTAAAGGGTTAAGATTAGCTCAACAAATTAAGTAGTTCATCAAATGGTGGCTGCTGTTTGTGGCACTTGCATCGCACACTGCTGAACTAAGAGCTGCGTCGATGAATTTTAATGCCAGTGACAATCGGCTTCAGTGCTCTCGGTTGTCCCTGCAGCCATGGAGGTCAAGCCTAATGATATGCTGAGCCCTCCTAGACAGTTTGCATACAGCAAAGTTTACTCAGGGCTCAAACACTGCCATTCTCAGGCGATGAGAAGGTATTGAACTGTCAAACTGGGACCGAACAAAGGATAGCTGATGCATTTTACATCTCCTGTCCTCATGACTGATTTAGTAAACCTAACTGGGGAGCAAGTGGGTTTTCCCCTTTCCTTGAATGCTGCACCATTGCTGTCTCCAGCCTTCCTCTGTTCAGTCACCATGACAAAAGGTTTAGAAGAAAGGTATAAAAACCAGCAGATTTTTAAAGAGTTTACCTGTGACCCTATGAGAGGATCTTTGTATTTCATATATGTTCCCACAGGATGACAAAGTGGATAAGGATTTTGAAGACTGCATATTGCTTCTCTGCTTTGTTCAGAGTTAGGATTGTGGATTTTTTATTTTTCATCTTTTGCTGCATCTTCGTGGCAGTTTAATATAACAGATGCCCATCAACCACTCGTCTGTCCCCCCCCCCACTTTGTGAGTGTTGTATAAAAGTTTCCATGCAACAGTCCAAGTAGGAGGTATCATGAAGGTGGTCTTTTAATAAGAGGTCCGGCAACCAGTGTGTATTGTGTCTTTCTATTAAGGACTATGATATTCAGTGGGACTGATTCTGTTTTCAGATGTAAACCTGGGACAGATCTGTTTCCAGTTCCGTATGGAATTTTTTAAAACAGAATTTTTATTTTTTTTGTATTTTATATGCATTTTTAAAATTGTTACATTAATGGGCACATCACCCCACTGACAAAAATACATTTACAAGTATTTTACAAATATATGCAATGGGTTTTCCCCACTCATTTTTCAAATATGCACATGCTACTTAAATACATTTTTTCTCTTTCACAAAACATATAATGGGCCCTGAAACATACACACTTTTCCACAAATTGTGTAGATTTTGTATCTGCTTCCCTATGCAATCTGGTCCAGAAACTTCCGGAACTGTATTTAGAACCACAAAGGAGCAAATTTTTGTTTTCTCACTGACCTTACTCAGAGAAGGTCCAGTTGATGAATCTACAACAGTTTCTATTGGACAATGGTTCTATTTCAGTATGGAAGTGGAGACACAAATGTTTGAATCTTCATTCCAGGAATTCCACTTGACAGACCTGCACCTAAATATGGCTCACCTGGAAAAAGGGCTATCTAGAAGACGTAATGCAAGCACCAGGGAGCTTCCCTTTTTAACAGATAACTAGGTTGTGAAGTTAGGACATCAAGTCTTCCAGCGATGCCTTTCTTCAGGTGAGCCAGATTTTAATGTCTCTAGGTGTGGGCTTGTCAGATGGAACTCTGAAACCCAAAAATATCTGAATGGCACACCCGTAGTGGTGATCTTCATCAGAGATGTTTCTCAGCAAAATAAAAGAAGCTGCTGACCACTGCCCCATGTGGTGGATTATATCACTACAGCTTCTCAGGGTACTACCTTCCAAATGGATTCTTTGAAAGCTGGCTACTAACTTCTTAGGATTGTGGCATCTCAGAATGTCAGCTCAAGTCTTGGGAAATTTTTTTATTCTTCCCAGGTCTCCAGGTAGGGAGAGAAATCTCCAGACAAAAAGTGCTAGATAAAAAAAAATGATTTTTTTTTTGTATGTGATGTGACTTTAAAATCTGGGTGCCCATTTCCACGTACAGTGGTGCCTCGCTAGACGATTGCCTCGCAGGACGAGGAAATCGCTAGACGATGCCTTTTTGCGAGCGCTACTGCGCTTCGCAAAACGATGTTTCCCTATGGCGATTTTCGCTAGACGATGAGGTTTCCCCATAGGAGTGCGCCGACTAGTGGTGAAAAGCTGTCAGTGCAGCTGTCAGTGCATTCCTATGGGGACCCTCACTCGCTAGATGAGGTTTCCCTATGGGAAATTTCGCAAGACGACTGCGTTTTCCCTTGGAACGCATTGAAGCGATTTCAATGCATTCCAATGGGAAAACGTGCTTCGCTAGACGATGTTTTCGCTAGACAGCGATCCTCGTGGAACGGATTAACATCGTCTAGCGAGGCACCACTGTATTCCCAGCCAGCTCATTATCCTGGTTCCAAAGTATTTGTATGTCTGTTTTACTTGGACATGTCCAAAAGCTAGGAGAAAGGAGATGGGACTGTAGAAAGAGCTGGTGAGTGCACTTGCTTTACCAGTTTGTGTCATTTTAACTGTTACAGAAAAGACCAGCCCCTAAGATACCGTAAAAGCCCTATGGCATCACAAGCACACACTCCATGAGATCCAAAGTGCTCTACCCCATGACATCACAAAGGTCCACACTTTGATCTCAGTTTTTTGGTCCTCAAATCTCAAGCAATGAAAATGGGGTTCCTACAACCATTTTAATGCCAAGCTCTTATTTTTTGGTAAGTCAGGATTGCAGAGAATGACTGAAAGCTGACCCACCTGTCATCTAAACTAATATTCTGTTTGTCATCATGTAAGCCACTTATCTGTTTTAGCTTCAATTGAAGTGCATACAGGCATCCTTAGCACAGCCTGAAAACATTCCTTCTTCTTTTTTTTTTGGTCCACCACTCCCAGAAGTCCCTGGCCTTGATTGTTAGATGGATACATATGGCCATTAGAATAATCCCCTTTCTTTACATAGAGCTCTGTCTAATTCTGTATCAAAATCCAGGGTTATAGATTTGAATCCCTGGAATTTGTTAATTCAAGCTATATTGACTAATCAACCTTCATGAGAAATTTTTAAGACTCATGTTTTCTCTTGTCTCCAAAAGAGAGTCTCTGTGATTTGTGCAAACTGCATGTGAAACTAGAGGCTTTTTCTTTAAAAACAAAAATACATGCACATATATACATACAAAGCACAAAATACCTTGTCACTTTGTAAGACCGAGGGTGAGAGCAAGATTCCTCTCACGGGAGTGCCATCCCTCCCGCCTACCGCCGAGAAAGAGAGTCAGACCCCGCCAATTCCCCCACCCAGGAAGACAAGACCACCTGGACCAGACCCGGGCAGGCTAGAGAAGGATTTGAATGAACTAATGGTCAAGGAGACCAGGACTGTATTGGTGGGTTGGGGAGAAAAAGCGCGGGAAGTAGTGGAGGCGGGACTGGTGGATATAAAAGGAGGGGAAGGAGAGTTACCCAGGGGTTGGGAGTGGATATGGGTTGAAGACCCCTGGATGGGAAAGGTGGAAAAACTGAGGGTCCCAAAGGAGGAGGCGGATGCCAGGAGGAGGAGAGAACTCACCCCTAAATCATCATACTGGGGTGAGAGAGAGACCAAGGAGTGGCGGAAGAAATTAAGAGATGAGAAGGAAAAGGTGGAAAGAGAACGAAGGGAGAGATTAGAATGGAGGATGTGGGAGATGAAACGGACGGGACCAAGTGTTTCTTGCCCTGGCAGATGGGGGAACCCTCCAGGGAGTGTGACTGGGTGGACTATCGAGACGAAGACACTATCCCCTTAATGGAGGGGGAGAAGGGATTATTATTAAACCCGGGTACTCCACCAGAATGGCCGGGACCCTGGAATGTTCAGAAAGGAAACCCTTTTAAATTTGACGAATGGAAACCCCGGTAGACCTGTTGTCTGATGGGGAGAAAGGTTGGAATACGTTTGCTGACACAGGATTTTTGTTAAACCACGCAATAAATGTTACCCCTATTTCGAAGCCGAGGAAGTCTGGTGATTTATTTGGGGCTGGCTTGGAGCCGAACATTGAACCCTCACACGCTTATTTTAAAAAATGTGCAAGAAACCCCTCTGGTGCTTCTAACCCTTAAAATCCCATATAACAAGATAGCAGCCATCTTCAATTCACATTATTTGCATTAAAGTGATATTTGTGCTATTTGAACAGATTTGCTTAATTTGGGCACCAAAATGATCTCATTCTCTTCTTCGACCTAGAGGGTGACAAAATACCTTCCCCTCATGCAGCACACAGACAACACTTTTGCAATTCCTCATCCTTGTGCATGAGGAGAGGAGGAGGATTTCCATCCCTACTTTGTGTTCTCTGATATCACCTGATTTTACCAGAGGAAATGTATTAGATTCATCCTTTGCCCTCCTGCTCTTGCTAAAAGGAATGAAGGGGTGTGTGTCTTCCTCATCACTGGAGTTCAGTGAATAAAGGCGCGCACGTTCCTCCAGTTCTACTGAATTGAGGAGAAAAGCATCTTGGCTAAGCTGTTACCTCTTTCCCATGCTGTGCTCACTCTACAACTGACTCAGTGAGAGAGTGTCCTGCTACGTAAGGGCTATATATCCATATTATTTTAAAAAATGAAACACATGTGCTCAACCTTAATTTTGCATTCATTTGACACCAAAACAAATATGTGGGTTAAAACATCTGTGGTTGCATAACTTTTTTTCCTTCGTATCCATTTATTTCCCAAGGGATATCATGAGTCCTGGCTATTTCAGATCGCTTTACTGAGGAATCCTGTGTATAAACCACTTTATGGAGATAATTTTGACTCCTTTGAGAATGTCATTACATTCAAATTCTGGCAGGATCCATCTCTGTTTTGAGGAAATGATTGCACCTGAAATTTTCCTTGAACCTTGAACTCTTCTTACTCTCCATACAGTCTAACATATGAATATTTATTTATGTAAATAGGCCCATTATGCATCCATCCCTGATCTATGCTGGCCAAAGAAGTGCATCCTGCCTTTTCTATGGTGGTTATTTGAGTCTAGAGAAAAACTCAGTTCCTACATCATTGGGCTCAGTTATTCTACAATTATAAGAGGGTTTCCCACACATACCTCAGCAGGTTCAATTTAGATTAGGGGTGGGAGAATCTCTCTGTGTTTTGTTTCTCCAAATACTACTTATATTTCTTTCACCCTTCTTTGTTCTGTATAGCACTGCGAGACTTTGTTTTTAATGACTGCATGGAAATGTGTGTTTCTTGCCATACACTTTCCCCAAGGTGTCTCTTTTGGAAATGAATGTTTTCATAATGTAAATTTTCTATGCATTTTGTCTATTGACTAAAACATGTTTGAAGACAGATAGGCATTGTATTTTTATGAGTGTATCAGTTGAAATGCAAAAAACAAACAAACAAAAAAACCAAGCACCCAAAAGCAAGAAGACTCTGATGCTATCCTTTCAACAATATAAAAACATTCCACAAGTTTTAATATATAGCTTTGAGGTTAGCAAATGGCATTGCCTCCCCAGCCCCAGAATAATGATGTGAGACACGAAGTGATGGGGTAAACCAGGGGTAAACCACTTTATTAATCATTGTAATACTTTCAACATTCCAACAACAGAGACGGGCCTGCTGTTGTGTGGAACAAGTATAACTGGGTCTCACAGGATGTCTTTCTAATGGGTCACGTCTGCAAGACCGGCAGTCTTGCATTATCCTGGGAGGGGAAGGCAAAGAGGATCCACCTGGTGAAGCACGCTCACCGGCAGAGTGGCCATAGTTTATTTTTATCTTATTTTTTAAATGGTTTTTTTTACTTAAACAGAGTATTTATTTTCAGAATATTTTGTACCTCCTAAAGAGGCATGGTTTCCAACAGTTTCCAACTTTCTAGGCTGCTGAAAGGGGTTCTAATGTTTTGTGTAGAAAAGTCACTGACTGTTTCAGTGTTAGGAATTCAGTAATACCCTGCCTTCTTTCTCTCATCCCTCTTTTTTTTTATTTATATATAAAAAGTGGAGTGAAAATAATGACATCTCCCCAGAAGTTGCATAAATGATATTCCTCCTTCATTGTCAGTGCGGCAGGGACTGTGCTAGTGCTGGTGATGATTGACATTCTTTCTCACCTCGCTGTCCTCTCCTCATGAAAATGCTTAGCTGCTCCTGAGAAGCACAACTGTTGGACAAAGCACAGAATCCAAGGCTTTGCCTTGGGGAGGTCTTAAGCACGAAAGCAGCCAATCAAGCGACAAGTTGAACAATGTCAGATCAGATATGCCAATCACTGTATGAAAGGTGATGACCCAAGGAGATGATAGTGCCAACTCTATGCTTAGCTCAATCTATATCGCATATTTCTCCAGGGGCCTTCATCCTCTTTTTATAAGAGAGGGTGGAGAGAGGCAGTGGGCAGAGGGAGGAGGGAGAGCTGCAAAATACGTTAGAAAGCAGTAGTGCTTTTATGAAATTACAACTAAAATATTCTTAAACGACTTTCAGTACCATAAAACTCTCTTACACTGAGATGACTGCTAAGAGTCACCCTCCTCTGCCCCCTTCCCTTCTTTACTGTTATTTCAAAGCTTTTTTTCCTCGTTTAAAAAACAACAGTGAACTACTCCCCAATGCGTGTAGTGTGATGCTTTATAAAACCTTCTGGATTTTTCCACAGTGTTGTTCACACAAACTTGAAGTGGCTCGTATTTTAAGGTTGCCTTTTTCTTTGAATGGAGGGGAAATTAAACAATTCTTCTTTAATGCACCTTATTCCCCCAAGCTTTTCCTCTCATGTAATAATCATTTAAGGGAACATTTTTCCAGTCAGTATGAAACAATAATCTTGTCAAGGTGTATTAGTAGAGTGTGGCTTGCAATATTAAAAAAAAGAGAGGAAGAGAGAATGAGGGAGAGGTACAAATGTTATTTATAGCATAGACTTTTTTCCCCCTGAGTTAGATTTTGGAAATCTTGTCAGAACTCTGAGCTCTGGCATCTTCTATCAATTTTTATTTTTGTCCTTTCTGTCATGTACAGAAATATCCACATTTTCACAGAGCCACCAGAAAGATTGCCTTGTGTATGGCAGGTTACATAACCTGCTAATTATATCACAAATTTTACAGCCAGGTGTTCAGAGATGTGAGGCTAAATAATTCCACTCAATGTGACAGTTGGGAGCTGGTATGACTGTGGTGATGTTTCAGTGGCACAGTGGCTCACTGTAATAGATGGAATGAAAATAACAGGAGACCAGGCCATATGAGGATAGTAAATGGGACTGGCAGCACTGTTTGATAAGGCAGTTGATTCTGCAGTGTCACAGGGCGGCTCAACTCATTGGCTGAAATCCTGTTGCTTAGTGTTGTGAGTTGCAACTGGAGTTTTGCAGATCCTAATTCTATAGAGATTTGGTGAGCCAACTGTTCAATAAGTTCCATTAATTCAAAGGGCCTATTCTTGCAGCAACTTGCAATGCTAAGCAACAGGATTTCAGCCATTGAGAAAAGCTGCATGATACACATTGTTCATGGATTTTCACAACAAAATGCACATTGATAAGAGATGAGGATGGCATGGCCTCCTCCTTATGGAAAATCAGCCAGCCAATGATTGACATCTTGTTGTTGTTTAGTCGTTAAGTTGTGTCTGACTCTTCATGACCCCATGGACCAGAGCACGCCAGGCCCTCCTGTCTTCCACTGCCTCCCGGAGTTGGGTCAAATTCACGTTGGTAGCTTCGATGACACTGTCCAACCATCTCGTCCTCTGTCGTCCCCTTCTCCTCTTGCCTTCATACTTTCCCAACATCAGGGTCTTTTCCAGGGAGTCTTCTCTTCTCATGAGATGGCCAAAGTATTGAAGCCTCAGCTTCAGGATCTGTTCTTCCAGTGAGCACTCAGGGTTGATTTCCTTCAGAATTGATAGGTTTGTTCTCCTTGCAGTCCAGGAGACTCTCAAGAGTCTCCTCCAGCACCACAATTCAAAAGCATCAATTCTTCGGTGGTCAGCCTTCTTTATGGTCCAGCTCTCACTTCCATACATCGCTACTGAAAAAACCATAGCTTTGACTATGCAGACCTTTGTCGGCAAGGTGATGTCTCTGCTTTTTAAGATGCTGTCTAGGTTTGTCATCACTTTCCTCCCAAGAAGCAGGTGTCTTTTAATTTTGTGGCTGCTGTCCCCATCTGCAGTGATCATGGAGCCCAAGAAGGTAAAATCTGTCACTGCCTTCATATCTTCCCCTTCTATTTGCCAGGAGGTGATGGGGCCAGTGGCCATGATCTTAGTTTTTTTGATGTTGAGCTTCAGACCATTTTTTGCGCTCTCCTCTTTCACCCTCATTAAGAGGTTCTTTAATTCCTCCTCACTTTCTGCCATCAGAGTGGTATCATCTACATATCGGAGGTTGTTGATATTTCTTCCGGCAATCTTAATTCCAGCTTGGGATTCCTCCAGTCCAGCCTTTCGCATGATGTATTCTGCATATAAGTTAAATAAGCAGGGAGACAATATACAGCCTTGTCGTACTCCTTTCCCAATTTTGAACCAATCAGTTGTTCCATATCCAGTTCTAACTGTTGCTACCTGTCCCACATATAGATTTCTCAGGAGGTAGATAAGGTGGTCAGGCACTCCCATTTCTTTAAGAACTTGCCATAGTTTGCTGTGGTCCACACAGTCAAAGGCTTTTTCGTAGTCAATGGAGCAGAAGTAGATGTTTTTCTGGAACTCTCTGGCTTTCTCCATAATCCAGTGCATGTTAGCAATTTGGTCTCTAGTTCCTCTGTCCCTTCAAAATCCAGCTTGTACTTCTGGGAGTTCTCGATCCACATACTGCTGAAGCCTACCTTGTAGGATTTTGAGCATAACCTTGCTGGCGTGTGAAATGAGTGCAATTGTACAGTAGTTGGAGCATTCTTTGGCACTGCCCTTCTTTGGGATTGGGATGTAGACTGATCTTTTCCAATCCTCTGGCCACTGCTGAGTTTTCCAAACTTGCTGGCATATTGAGTGTAGCACCTTAACAGCATCATCTTTTAAGATTTTAAATAGTTCAACTGGAATGCCATCACCTCCACTGGCCTTGTTGTTAGCCATGCTTTCTAAGTAAGATTGACATCTTACTTATGTGCTATTTTTTTCTTTATGTGTATAACAATGCCAATTTCTTCATTGTCAACATTAAAGTTGTGTAGTTCTGTAGTTGTGTCATTTTGTCTTTACATTCAACTGAAGTCCTCCACTACATATTATAAAAAGCATGGTCCAAAGATAACTCTTTAAAGCTCTTACTTAGGAGTTAACCCCACTGATTTCAGTGGCATATATTTCCCACTGCTTGAGGGCTGCAGGTTCAGGGTCAAAAGAGCCAGTCACACAGATTTATAAAGAGATACATTCTCACTGGCCCTGCCTTTACAACCAAAGATAAGGATTCACAGCATTTTTTTTCTCACCAGTGAGAATGGTGAGGAATTTCCTGGCATTTTCAGTAGAGTCCAGATATTGGTAAGAATAAGGGTCTGCAAAACAAAAGTGACAACAAAAACTTATTAAATTTTGGTTAAAAAAATACTGTGTAATTTTCTTAAGTTGTAGAATTGCACAAATTGGCTAGTTTGATGATAACTGAATTTTTACTTAATTATTGCAATTTTTTAGATAGGCGAGTACTGGTGTGCTTGATGTGTGCATGTATGTTTCCTTTTTCAAAGGCAAAACATTTTGTATGATACATATGCAGCTACTGCATATATAAAAGGAAATATAAGGAATATATTGTGGAAAAATACGAAGAATAGCCCAGAGGTTTGCAGAAATACTTTGGCTTACTTTGATTTAGTGCCATCATTTATCTTTGCATCTAGTTTTTTTTTAAATTGGGCCATCTGGTTTGGCCACTTGTTTTAGCTATCTTTTTAAGATTGTGCAATCAAGCCATATCCTCTGTTGCCTGTGGCCCTGATTCCTATGCATTGATTAGCCTTGAATAGCCTTCTTCTTTTCTTTTTTAAAAAGAATTCCCATCCTGTTACACTATGAGGACAGTGTACACTTGTTCGGGGCATACGTCTTCCATGATATCTGCACATCTCCATACCCCTGGATGAAGCTGTAACAACACACAAATGTTGGGAATAATTTAGCTCAAATGATGTGTGTGGGGGGGAGGCAATTATTCCCAGTGCAACCCTGGCTCTGTTTTATCAGAAGGTCCAATAGACTGGGTGAAGAAAGCAGCCATGAAAGGCACAAATGGAGCACTGAAGATGAGTCAAAGGTTTTCTGAATGATATTTTCATTAAAAGAGCACAAAAGCAGCAATTAAGTGATTAACTATAAAGCTTTCCCAGAAAGGTGAAATCAAAGAGTTTAGAACAAATGCTATAGTCAACTGCACAGGGACTAATGCTAGAGCCAGGTTGGAGGAACTGGAATACTTTCTTTTAAAGGACAACATAGATACAGTGCCAGTTATGTCTGGAGTCTGGACACAAAATCTTACATCAGATGCATGCAAATTTTATCCCTTGGGCCATATGTGATCAACAGAAGCATTTCTGTGGCCAAGGCTCCTCGAAACGAAAAGCCTCCTTTAGAAAAAAGAGCCAATTTTGGTCAATTTTTGCTCCTGGAGGGGGCCAGTAGCAGCAATTCTTATATTGGGAGCCTTGGGGGATGCCTATCCATAACCCCAAAAGGAAGTGCCTCTCTGGGACTTCCTGTTACACTTTAAAAACAAAAATGGCCCAAAGTGTTCATTTTGGGGCTGTGTGAGGTTCACAGAGGAGACTGGAGGCACAAATTTGGACCCTAACCCCACCCCCTGCCTGTATGAAAGATATGGAGATAATTTCTGGCAGTCTAGTTGTTATATGTATCTTAGATGACATAGTGTCTCACAAACTGAAAATGTTACAGGAAGCCGACTGCCTCACAAAGTCACAGCGGGTGACAATATCAGGCCCCAAAAGTAATTTAGTACTGATGACACGTTATTGTCCCCCTAACCCAAATGCTGAAGTTGATTTTGAGATGGAGAATGAAATAAGGAAGGCATTGAAAGCAAAAAGTGTAATAACAGCTGACTTCAATTACCCTCAAATAGACTGGATAAATGCTAGTTCCATTCACAACAAAGAGATAAAATTTTTCAACACCCGAAATGACTGCGGTGTAGAACAGTTGCCCACAGAAGCAACTAAAGAAGATATCTCCTGGGACTTAATCCTAACTTGTGTTATTCCTGACCTGGTGTGAGATGTGAGTGTAGGGAAACCATTTATAAACTATGACCACGGTATCAAATTTAATGCATATGTTTGTGGAAAATTGCCAGAGATGTCCAGCACAGAGATATCAAAAGGAGAACTATCTTTAAAATGAAGAAACTGGTAAAGAGGAATTTGAAAAGAAGAGTCAAGGGGGTCAAATCTTTCTAGGTTCACAGAGAATTACAATAAAAAGGCTGAGCTAGAATTTATAGCTTTATCACTGGTGAAGAAAGGTAGCAAAAAGTCCAAGAGGTCACCCCCACAGTTAACTAACAGTGTGAAGATTGTTATTAGAGAGGGGCAAGCTTCCTTCTGATGTTTATCTTAACCCTTTGAACACTAAATTTTCCAGTGTTAACTGGAGTGATCCCAATTCACACCAGAGCTCAATTGCAGTCATTCACTTTGATTTGGTGCATCCCCAGATTGACACAAAGAAATAATCCCAATGACTTTGGCATTTGTCTGAAGTGGTGCACAGCCCTATTAATAACAGTAAGGCAACCACCAACAAAGTTACTTAAATATATTATGAGAAGGAAAGTGGCTAGGGAGACAGTTGGAGTGCTAGATAACGAGAGAATTAAATGAGTGCTAAAATAGTATAGGGACGTGGTGGCGCTGTGGGTTAAACCGCAGAAGCCTCTGTGCTGCAGGGTCAGAAGACCAGCAGTCGTAAGATCGAATCCACGTGACGGAGTGAGCTCCCGTCGCTTGTCCCAGCTCCTGCCAACCTAGCAGTTCGAAAGCAAGCAGATGCGAGTAGATAAATAGGTACCACCTCGGTGGGAAGGTAACGGCGTTCTGTGTCTAGTCGGCTGGCCACGTGACCACGGAAACTGTCTTCGGACAAACGCTGGCTCTATGGCTTGGAAACGGGGATGAGCATCGCCCCCTAGAGTTGGACATGACTGGACTAAATGTCAAGGGGAACCTTTACCTTTACCTTAAAATAGTATAAGATTACTGTACAGAAGCTAAACAAACATGTTGTGTCAGTTTGCTTTCCCTTTATCAGGCATAGGTTGGTAGATATTAGAGATGGGCACAAATTAAAAAATGAATCACCAAATTTCAAAAGTTGCTAATTTGTCAATTCGTATTCGTATGAATCAATACCCCTGACAAATATGAATCAATGAATTTTTAGTGATTTTTGATTTGTTTGGCTATAAAACTTCCCCTAAGGAACCTAGAGACACCAAAATTGCAAGGTTGCTCCCTCTGACCCTCCTCCACAATCCCTCCAAGTGTGGTGAAGATTGGATTTTGGATGTCCGGGTTATATACCTACAAAGCAGGCCCCCCAGGACAGTTCCCCCCAGGCACCTAAAGACACCAAAATCACAGAGAAGCTTCCCCTAACTCTCCTGTACAGTCTCTCCAAGTTTGGTGAAGATTGGGTTTCCCTATGCCAGCTGCTTAATGGCATTTTTCTGGGGGGACCCACTTTGTGGGTGTGTAACTGAGACATTCAAAATCCAGTCTTCACAAAACCTTCAGATCTTGTAGAGGAGAGTCAGGAGAAGCTTCTCTGTGATGTTGGTGTCTCTAGGTACTTGGGAGGCATTGTATAGGATTTTAAATTTAAAAACAAATTGATGAATTGATTTGTCGATTCATCAGAATTTTTTTTGTAAACTTGTAATTCATGATTCATCGACCTTGATGAATCATGAATAAAAACAAATCACAATTTTTCTGATTCATGCCCACCTCTAGTAGATATGCATGTGGGGACTGAAATATTTAGAAAGGGAGTCTGAGGAGCTGAGGAAGACACTGTTGAAAAAAATAAGAACTTCTAGACCCTGCTGAGAAATTAGTAATGCTAATATATTATAATAATAGCAATAACGGATAACCCTTCACTTTATCTGATTAGATAAATATTTGGTTGGATCAGTCAGGACTCCTTTTATATTATGAGGTGGAAAGCAATAGGGATTCTGGAGCTGAATAAGTGACATTGCATGGCAGTATAGCTTTGGCTTTGATAAAAAGTAGGGGGAATTAGAATAGTTGCAGTAGGATGGGGGAAGGAGGCAGAAAAGCGGTGTTTGAATGCAGGAGGAAGGACAGTGATCTCAAGGATGGTAGGCAGACTCTAATTGGGGGTTCATAAGCTGGAGAATGGAAGGGGAAGACTTAATGGAAAATGTGGGCTGGAGAGGAGAAGCAATGGAACTTACAAACATTAGAAGAAAGAGAGACAGAGGTACTTAGAGACGTGGGAGTGAAGGATCTTATAAAAGCTGTAGGATGGTTCTTTGGATACTGTAGTGTGGAAGGAAGGCAGGCAGGCAGGCAGGCAGGCAGGCAGGCAGGCAGGCAGGCAGGCAGGCAGGAAGGAAGGAAGGAAGGAAGGAAGGAAGGAAGGAAGGAAGGAAGGAAGGAAGGAAGGAAAAAGAAGTTTGCTGCTAAAATGACACCATGATAAGTACCAAGTCAGCCTTATTGGGAAATGCATTACACAGATAGGATGCCCAAATTAATACGGCTCATTCTTCAGGTAACAATTGCCTTGCCTTACAGGACAGACTGTGAGGGGCGTGGTGGCGCTGCGGGTTAAACCGCAGAAGCCTCTGTGCTGCAGGGTCGGAAGACCAGCAGTCGTAAGATCGAATCCACGCAACAGAGTGAGCTCCCGTCGCTTGTCCCAGCTCCTGCCCACCTAGCAGTTCGAAAGCATGCAAATGCGAGTAGATAAATAGGTACCACCTCGGTGGGAAGGTAAAGGCGTTCCGTGTCTAGTCGCACTGGCCATGTGACCACGGAAACTGTCTTCGGACAAACGCTGGCTCTACGGCTTGGAAACGGGGATGAGCACCGCCCCCTAGAGCCGGACACGACTGGACTAAATGTCAAGGGGAACCTTTGCCTTTACCTTTACAGGACAGACTAGTGTAGAGTTTCAATTTTGAACAGAAAAAATTGCCAGAGGAAGGGTTAAGCAGCCTTTATAGGGGGTTTCCCACAATCTCCTACATCTCACAGTCTCCTCAAGGCTTCCTTTGGTTTAAAAAAAACATGGAAAGGAACAGCTTACAGGATTCTCTGCAATATCTAGTTTGAGCCTAAGCCAAAAGAAATAGATAAATGCATGGAGAAATCAGCTCAGAGGATTTGAAGGCTAGATAAAGTTAACATCTCATTATAAGCCTTAAGGGACTGGCATGATTTCTCAAAGTCTGATTTAATTAAGCAGGGTGTAATAAATAAACAGAAGATAGAACTCTTTGAAAATTGAGCAGATGCCAAGAATGCGCAGACTTTAGGGATCTCATTGAAGAATCTGGCAGCCAAACTACCACACACATGTTGACAGCAGGCTCATTTCTAAACTCTGGGGTATAGGTTTCAAATATATTTTCTTGGAAATTTGCTGGGCAAAGATACTTAGCAATGTCTGGTTGCCCTGAATGGAGAGGAATTTATAGGTAAAGAGAAATTGTGATTTTCTCATAGGTTGGACTTAGGGGGAAAAATGGTAAGAGACAGATATACAGTAAATTTGAACAATAGTAGCTATTTCCTACTTTCCTACATAGTAAGTACATTGACCTGTATAAGAAGAGTTGGGGTTATGCTTTAAAAAAAATCCTTACACTTAATTAATTATTTTTTAAAGAGTCAGGGTGCAGCCCTGAACTGGTCAAGATGCTTGGGGACTAGCTGTGCTTCAAAGCCAGTTGAAGCTGTGTTGGATCTAAACCCTTCCCCACTGGAGTTGTCAGACCTGAGTGGGGTTCTGGTTGCTGTCTCAAGGATGTGCCATGTTTTCCCAGGTCATCAGGTGGGGAGACTCAAGGTGGCACAGAGCAACTGACCCTGGAGGAAAAGAAAAACCAGTTTGTGTGTGAGAGGCGGCACACATCTCCATCCATTTTGAGCTGGCGTCAGCATTCACTGGATCAGTTTAAAGGCATCCGTAAATGTCATTTGCTTCTTTACTTTCATATCATTGGTGCATCAAAAAGTCCAAAGTGAGGGAAGAGAACTGGGGAGAATGCCAGGGATTATGTGTATTTGGACCCATCATGTCATCTGCAACAAAGCAGGTGGAGGAATGTGTTGTGTCCACACCCATAATTATCTGTCCCAGACGATCTTAGGAATAGTGCATACTTCTACTTTGTTGTAGGCTGGGGTGGCTTATGGGTTGAGTAGAGGGATACGTCAACTGAAAATTTAGGGTTGCGGTGCCAGCATAGGGCACTTACAGCCACAAGTGAGCTGTTAAACACCTTAACATTAGCTCTTCAGAATAGGAGGCATTTTTAATGATGCTATGCTAAGCCAGATGTGTTCTAGTTTGGAACAGGGGCTGGGATGTTCAATGTGAATATTTACCAAATGGTCACCTTGCATATATCAGGTAATCAACTGGAATGGTTCTTTTTCCTGGTATGTCACCTAGTGGTGATACTACGGGATTATGAAATCACTTTCCAAATGCCAGCAGGATGGATTCTCAAAAGAGTAGAAGACGGGCAAAATGTCTCAGTGATAGCGCATGACTGTGGTGGGAGACACTCACAGATTTTGGGTGATGTCCCCCCTCCATACCCACAGTCTCCCTCCTGTTCATAGCTCTGAGGTGTATCCTCAGAAATGTGTTCTGCACTGGAGCTTTAAGAAGTGTGGAATCTTGAGATGTAGCATAACCTGCACAGCCTAGAGATGGTTGCTATGCAGGTGTTTTGATGATGACAGTGATGGTCAAACTATAAAATTGTTGTGATGCCCACACTCATGATGATGATGGTGTGCCATCATGTTGATTCTGACCAATGGTGATGCTGCTCAGGACTTTCAAGTTGTAAAGCACTCAGAAGCAGTTTATTTATTTATTTATTTATTTATTTATTTCATTTATACCCCGCCTATCTGGTCAATTATGGTTTACCATGTCCATATTTATTTATTTATTTATTTATTTATTTATTCGATTTATACCCCGCCCATCTAGACCAATGGTCTACTCTGGGCGGCATTACAAAATTAAAAAAAAAACAAAATTAAAAACTAAAAAAACCCAACACCCCCCCCTAAAAAACTTAAAAAAAATATTCTGGGGGCATCCTGGGACTGTGTACCTGATCAAAAGCTGGACACGCTGTCTCTTCTCCAGAAGGCACAGTGGAGATTTGAACGCCTAAATCCTGGCTTCACATCCAGGTCCTCCAACTCCATGAGCTACCAAAGAGCAAATTTTGCAAAGAGACCTATAAAACAGGAGGGGCATTGGCAAAGTCCTACATCCTTCAACAGCTTCAATTTCTTTTGCAAATGAGCCGGATGAGATACTTTCATCATTTTGTTTAGTTCGTCATTTCAAGAAAACAATCTCAGTCTTATTTTTATTCTGTAGTCACCACAGCTCTGAAGTACTCTTGAGTTTATGTAACTGTAGGGTTTTTTCCAGTGTAGAAATATGCAGGATGGTTTTCCACTTTGTTTAAGTAAACATAAAATAAATTATATTTGTCCTCTTTGAAATACTGCACCATTGCTTTTGTTTCTCCCTCCAGAGTTGTAGTTGCATTTGAATTCTAAAAATGGTTAGGATTTAAATATATTTTGCTCTCTTTATTTTATTTACTCACTCTCATTCTAGGGCAAATATAAACGTTGAATAGGGGGCAATGTCACTGCCAACTCTTCATGGGCTCAGATCGGTAACAATAATGCGTTCTGAATCGTACATATGTGTGTGTGTGTCTGTGTGTGTGTGTTTGTGTGGATGCGCATGCATATGCATGAAGCAGGGGGTGGTGATGGTGGTGAACATCTTTGGATTACGAGGTGTGTCAAGCCGATGCATCTGCATCTCCAACTCCTGCATTTTGTAGACTACCGGGTACCCTTTGTCTAAGTTCATCAGAGAATAACTGCTACCATCTGTTGGAGTCACGAACTTAGCAGGCTGATGGGCTTTGTGGTGATCACCAGATAATTAGGATAGCAAAGAGTCTCTTAGAAATAGAGGTTAAAGAAGTCAGCCACACACACAGGGATGTCTGCCAGCAGTGCTCCTGGTGGGCGACTAGTAGAAGAGGCAGAATAACACCGAATGGGTTCCCAATGAATTCTGCCCTGCCCCCAGGAGGACTGTGCTTTTATTAACCTTACAAGCTCACAGATAGTGGACAGTATACAGATAGGTTACAGAGTTCAGATAGGACAATGGTTACATCATGCCATTAGGATTGGCCCAGGGAAAGGCAATTAAGCAAGCCCTCTATGATTGGCCTAAGGAAAGGCTTTTGGCAAGCTCTCTATTACAATGAGAAAGAGGAAGAATGGTGGGCCACGCCTCTCAGAAGCAGTCACATGTTGCTAGGAGAGTTTTCTCTCACTACAACACCCATGTGGCTTAGCAACCTTGGGAATGGCACCCCCACAACCATCCATAAGTCTCTTATGTCTGATGAAGTGGCCTTGTCCATGAAAGCTCATATTAAAAAAAAAAAGTTAATCTTTAAGGTGGGACCAAGTTTTTTGTTTTCACTTTTGTTTTCCCCTATAAAACTACCACTCACAGTTTTATGCCTTTCTAAAAACTTCCAAATAGACAGAAAGTCAGATGCACACACTCACTGTACGTAAAATGATAGTCTAGAATTGCTTTATCCCATTTAACCAGCTTAGTATGTTTACACTAAGCAGTCTGGTACAAGGAAAAGACTAATTCTCATGGGTTGGAGATAACTCAATAACTCTGATTCATCATATTCATTAAAGAACCAATTAAAGGGACGTTCAGAAATAAGCAGTTGCTTTTAAAATAAATAAAGTGAACATTGCAAGGCTTGAGCTAAGTAAACTTACCAGGTTCCTAGGATTGAATGATCAAAGCAGCTTTTGTGGGAAGGCCAGAGTTGCACCTTTCTGGCATAGCTTCCTGGCCAATGTTGCCTCTTTTGGCTATTCAGCAAAAGAAGAAAGAAATATCTTCTGCAATCAGATGGGGGTGGGTGGGGACTGGACAGTTCCTGTAGAGCAAAATTCAAACTAACCAATAGATAGCCTCACAGTGCAAGTCAGTCAGGTGGCTTTGGTCAGGCCAAAGGGCAAAGCTAAACGTTACAGATAATAACGTGTTACAGATTATCACAGCAGCAGTGTTGCTTTGTTGTGTGATCCTTTGGACCTATAAGCACATTCTTCCTGCACAAATCTGATTTCTCAGAGATGAGAGAGTGCCTCAGTCATGTCTCCTGTACACAGATGTATTTCCAGAAAAGAGGAGGGGAAAATGTTGGCTCCAACACACACAGGCATTTGCCTGCTTCTCCATATTGCATTCCACTTTCTCCAAACTAATAAAATTGCATCAAGTATTCTCACTCTGTGTGCTTCAGCATCACAAGTCTGCATAAACATACATACTAGAACCTTAAGCTTGTGTTCTAGCTTGTGGCCAACTATTAGTTGAAGAACAGAACTGCCATCATGGACAGCTCACATGGTCTTGATAGCATGGCTGCTTGCTTTTGATTCAGGCTTGCCAGGTAACAAACTAGGGGGTCTGAGCCTAGACATTTTGGTTTTGGAGGCAGACCAGCATATGGCATCTCCTTCCTCAAATCAAGATGCAGAGCACCAAGGGCTGCCCATGTTATTCCAGCTTTCCCTAAAAACAAACAAACAAAAATACAATAATACATTTTCCTCCTACCTTTTTCTCACAGCCAAACTTAATGACCTGACGCTCCTGGTTCCTTTTGTCTAGTGGGCAGCCTGGCCCTGTAAATAAGTCCCAAACATTGTGTCCTAAAGATTGCTGAGATTTGCACACCATCAAAAGCTTACCTACGGCAGGTAAGTTCCAATGATGTACAAATCTGAAGTCTATCTGTGAGTTTGCCTGAACTTCTCACATAAAAAAAACTTATGAACAGCTGAAGGTATTTTAGGGCCATGAGTGACAGTGTAACACCTGGGAGCTGTGCCACTTGTGGCAACTCTGCTGCGGTTGGGTCAGAGCTAAAGTCCAGACCCGTGCTCTGTAGTCCTGTAGACATATGGGTTTCACATTGCTACCTAGGGATGGAGAAGATTGATGAGTACACTAAGCTCTCTCCAAGTCCCTTCCCATGACTGACAACAAGAAATTTCCTCCATGGGGATCCAAACAGAGGCTGAGGCTAAGAGTCTTCTTCAGACTCTCAGCATTGATTATTCTTCTGGATCCATTATGAATGCAGGAACTTCCATGGAGACCATTTTCTAACTTCTGTGGGTATTCCATTTACTCAGTGTGGCAAAGCCATTTGGTGTCTATCAGTGCGAGGACCCCACAAAACCCCCATCTCCACCTCTTATATGGAGGCAATTAAATGGGCTAGACAAGTATCTGGCTGCATCCTCTGCAGCTGGGAATGCACATTCAGATGCCACATACAATTATACAGCGTGGCTCTGATGAGAGAAAATTGAATTTAAAACAGGAGCTCAGCCAATATTATTACATTAAGCTATTTTCAAGCAATAATGTCTCCTGCAATGCCTTGTCAAGTAGGCCCTCAAAGGAAAAAGCCTGTGCTATGAAATAAAATCCATAATCTTAAAGGTCTCACTAGCTGAGAAGCTTCAGTCATCTAGTCTTCAAGGGAAGTGCATTGCATCCCATGTCTGCCCATCCAGTGGTAGATTTGTATAATGGTAGTGCCTGAATAAACAAATAGTGTTGGGACATAGGTCAGCATGCAAACAGGAATGTGGCATTATTGTTAATTTGGTTTCTGGCCAGTTGTAAACCACGAGGATAGTGCAGGTTGAAAGCTATTGAAGAGAAATATTATTTGAGATTAGGTTATTTGAGAGAAATCAAATATTAATCATAAGTCCAAAATTGCATCTATGAATCTGAGGTATTCAAGTAACCTGGCAGAACTAGTGTTATCATTAGGTTGAGTGAGCAGATTACTTCAGGCAGCAAATGTCTGTAGGGAGCAGTGACAGCTTTTGACTGTTCCCTTCAGTTGGGTGACAGAGTTGTGTGTGCCACAACTGCTCCTTCAAAAGCAGCATGCTGGATCACATGTAGTAGAAGAGACAAGTAAGATTCAACCACCAGTCCAGTCAGTTTCTGGTAAGTGCTCTGCTTCAGACAATAAAATATCAGCCTTGTGATTTGAGATTCATAAAATGCTGGATGTGTTAACCCCCTTGTAATGTTATTTGTCATGAGAAAATAGCTTCCCCGGAAAATTCTAGAGATGTTCTTCACCAGATGAGGAACTTCTGAATTTCTTTCAAAACTTTTGTCAGCTAAAATATATATCTTCCTTTTGACAAACTTTCTTTAAATTCCTTCACTTCTCTTGATAGAGGAACTGAGCTTTCTTGGTTGTGGTAGCTCCTTTCCTCTGGAACAACCTTCCTACAGAGGTTCACCAGGGATCATCCCTCTCTTTTTAGGAAGCTAATTAAGATCAAATTATATGAAACTGCCTTCTTACAGTGTGAATATTGTCCTGACATGTTCAAATGGGTTTTAATTTTTTATTTTTATTTTTGATATTTGTTACTTCAAAGTCCGGCCTTAGGTGCTCTGTTGCCATTACCAAAATATTAAATGGTCCCCACCCCTATCCCTGGAAGGCCAACCTGCAAACATGAAATAACTTAAGAGTTATATCAGAATACTTACCTAGACTAGTAAGTCCTGTTTCCTCCCCCTCCCCCTTTGGATCTCCTGGACTTTAGGTTAGCCCCTCCCCCATATATGATGCAGTTTTCTTCAAGTGAAAAACCTGAGTTTGCAAATCATGTATTAAAATTAGCATGTTAATAGTTTTTTCACCAAATGGGAGAAAAAGCACACATTTATTTAATATTTTAATATTTTAAAAATTAATATTTCAAAAGTAATATTAAGTAATCCTGCACTCATTAAAGTAACAAGTTATACTATGTCTGTGTCCATACTCCTCTTCCCCGGATAAGGAAGAACCATTAAAACTTTCCCCATGAAACTGAAGTTTACACAGATGATTCCTAAACTTGGTACTCCGGATGATTTTGTATTATTATGGCTCCCAGAAGCCCTAGCCAGCACTATTTATTATTGTACCTCCTCAAAACTATAGTTGGTTTCGATTTGACAGCATATACCATGTTTCCCCAAAAATAAGACAGGGTCTTATATTAATTTTTGCTCCAAAAAATGCAGTAGGGCTTATTTTCAGGGGATGTTTTATTTTTTTCATGTACAACAATCTACATTTATTCAAATACAGTCATGTCATCTTCTTCTGGTTGCTGCACAATGGTGGAGGGTGGGGTTTCACTTAACTGGGGCTTATTTTTGGGGTAGGGCTTATATTACAAGCATCCTGAAAAATCATACTAGGGCTTATTTTCAGGTTAGGTCTTATTTTCGGGGAAACAGGGCAACAACATCAACAGGTTATGTTCAGCACCTTAAATTGAGCAGGGAAACTCACAGGGAGCCAATGAAGGCATGCCAAGGCTGGGGATATGTGTTCATATCTGCTGGTACCTGCAGTTACTCTGGCCATCACACTTTGGACCTGCTGAAGTTTCTGTACTGACTTCAAGGGCAGCCCTATGTACAGAGTCCATTTTAGAGATTACCAACACATGAAACTCTGTTGTTAGACATTTCATCTCCACACAGGGATGCAGCTGGGCAATCAACCAAAGTTGATGAAAAGCCCTCTTGGACACAGCAGATATTTGTGTCACCATAGAGAGAGAGCTGGGTCCAAGAGTATTCCCAGAATGTGAATCTGATCCTGCAGGGGAGTATAACCCATTGAGGCAAGGTTTAAAAATAGCTCTAATAATAATTATTTTAAATGGGGGTTTTTTTCCTAATAGGAATGTAACTGCTAAAAATGTGACTTTTCAAACATAGTTCATTGCTTTTTCATTCAGGGTGACCTAAATTTATTTTCTAACTGTACTCCCCACCTTTCTGCAACAATATGCTAAGTCTAAGTACAAACGTGGGTTTGAATTAGTGGATTTGTATAATTTCACTGTTACAACACCTTCCATGCAGTTCAAAATGCAGCCCATGTAATCTGATACTACTGATAGGCAAAGAGAAATATTCTTTCTGATTCTTAATTCAGCTTATATGAGGAAATTGTGGTGGGAGTTACACCCCAAATATTGACTGAAATCCTCCATTTGTTAGTGTCCCGCGCAGAGACAATGGAAGGCCATGCAAGGATTCCTTTATAATACTCACAATGTGATTCATGCCTTTCTGTCTTTCCTCCTCCTGCTGCTGCTGCTATGTGCCATCAAGTTGGAACTGACCTAATAGGGCTTTCCAGGTAAGTGAGATATTTAAAGAGTTGCTTTATCAGTTTCACCCCCATGAGCATCCATGGTCAAGTGGGGATTTGAACCCTGGTTTCCAGAATCGTAATTTGTCACTCCACCCACTACACCAAACTGGGTACCTACAGATGCTGTAGTCCCCATATAATTTATCCAGGGTGAAGAAATGTGGAAGTGTTTCAGTGCCCAGTAAATTCCCTTCTCTAGCTGGAGATCATGCCGAGATTACCAGTATCCTCTCATTGGAGCTCAACCTTGCAGGTATTGAGAAGAAGGCCCCTGAGAACCATCTTCTTGGTGTCCTGCCATTACATTTGCTTTTGCTTGCCCAAGCTAGGTTTTCAAGTGCAGGAAAAGGAAATGGAGGCAGAAATTGAGGCTATTGGAAGGTCGGGACAGAGTCCTTCTTTGCTGATAACAGCAAATCAATACTGTGTACGTTGTGGTGTCCTCTTCAAGTGGCTAAGGAACTTCTCTGATCTATCCCTCTTAACTATTTATCCCTGTCTACTAAAGGAAGGGTGAGTTTCTTTGGTAGGTCCTTGGTCCAATTTGCCACCCTAGGACATTTCAGGGGCTGTAAGATCACTAAAAATGTGAGGGTTTTCTTTTTTCCTCCCTCCCTTCTTTCCTTTGAAAAACTGAAATGAGAAATGGCTTGAAGTCCGCTTCCAGTTTGGAAAAATGGACATTTATTTTTGTGTTTGTCAAAAGCTGAGGTGTGTGTGTGACCTATTTAAAAAACGAATTGCTGGAAGCTTTCAAGTTCTGCTCTTTCTTCCCCACCCCATGGGGAAAACAATTTTTTGTCAGTAGGGCAGTGGGGGTGCCTGATAAAGCCAGGAATCACAAAGGCAATCTTGGGAGATACACTCTGCCCACCCCTGTGGGCAGAAAAAGGTATCTTTACTTACAGTTACCATTTATAGCTACAGTCAGAAGAATTTTTAAAAGCGAAAAAATTGAGTTTCTATCATGTGGAAGAGTCTCCATGCTTGTTGTTTGATTGGAGGTCAGAGGAAGACAGAAAGCTCTCAAAAACAAAGACAATGGAAGCAAACAAACAAACAAACAAACAAACAGGAAGAGGGGTTGGGGGCTTGCCTCAAATCTCAGAGGTAGGAAAAGAACTGTACCAGTCAAGTTAGTGGCAAAGGGCAATCACATTTGGTGGTTAAAAGCCCTCTCCCACTGATACCCAGTGTTAGTGCATGAAAGATTGTTATCATCCCAACAAAAATAAAATTCTCAGTGTTGTAGTCATGCCGTAATGAACACCAGTAGAACTGCTATTCAGACCTTGTCTGTCAATGTAGCAAAGTCTGAGTAAAGATGCTGGACTAGGAAGCTCTAGGATGTGGGGGGCAGGCCAAGCATGTACAGACTCTTACCTCCACTGACACATTACCACACCCACTTTGTATTAACTCCTGCTTAGGACTAGAAGCTATGCAAAAAATTGAGATTTCCATATTGCAACAAGAGATGGTTAACAATAAACTAAATAAGTCCTCTTACCAAAAACAAACGAAAAACAAAAACCCCACACAGAGACACAAACACGTTACACGCACTCTCACTCACACCCACCCACACCCACAACCCTTCGAGACTATTTATGCCTGATACCTAAATCAATTAATCATAAGCTTTGAGTGAGACCCAGAGGGGAACAGGCTGAGGCTACAGCTAGATCTGTCACTCTGAGGGAAGTGCCTTCAGCTAGAGGCTTCTAAAGGAAAATCATTAAATCAAAGCCTCTTAAACAAGAACCATAAGAGCTTTCAGCATGCCACCTGAGTAAGCAGCACTCGTAAATTTCCAGGGCTTGCAAACATATTGTTCAGATTAATTAAAGCCAGTGGTTAGACTGCAGAGGGAAGGAAGGAAGGAAGGGAGGAAGGGAAGGGAAGGTATCTGGGACACTTTTCATGTAATAATCCTATTTCCTAGCCTTCTTCTTCTTCTGTTACTTATCATGGTGGAATTTAATAACACTATCAGTGGATGACCTGCACAACAGAATGAACTGGTCAGTTAATATGGAAAGTTGGTAGCAGAAGGTTAGTGATGCTCAAACTCTAACTTTAAACACATCCAATTTTGTGCATGTTTATTTTAATGTCAGTGGAACTCATGTCTAATTCACTGAGGATTTCCAATATGAATGTTTGGCATCAGGCTTCCTGAATTTTATGGACCCATGGGCACACTGACTTTTTTAAAAATGCCATGGATACAACTCCAAAATGGCTTCTATGGAAGTGTGGCCAGTCACATAATACTGGAGTACTTCCCTCTTTCTTTGACTTGTCTTTCAGCGTGTTTATTGTTTCAGAGTTTTGAATTTTTGGTTAAATTCCTCTCACTGCACAGCAGAATGACTGAACAAAGAAGTGGGGCTATATTTGAATTCAGAGGCAGAAGGAAACAATTGTTTAGTGCTTTATAGACTGACAACCACCCCAGCCCAGAAAGGTTCCCACCACCACCACATTTTCTCCGGGCAGCCTGTGAGGTTGTAAAAACTCCAATATTTGTCACATGCAGTAAGAAACAGAAGTGACATAGGACATAGAAAGAGAGAGAAATGGACACAGAAAAAAAAAGGATAGAATCAGGGAAGAAAATGAAGGACACAGAGATAATGAGGAAGACAAAAATGAGAAAGAGTACTGAAAAAAGAGAAAACAAAGAGTGTGGGAAAACAATGAGTGTGGACAAAGGATGGGAAAAATGGTGTGAGGAAAAGGAGAAGAAAATATAGACAGGGGAAGAAATAGTGTCTATGTAGACAGATGGGCTTCCACCAAAATCTGTACATTAAATGTCACTGGGTGCCACCTGCCAATGTCTTCAAGCTTTCATCCTTCAGCATCCAGTGGTGTTGAAGGCTCTTTCATCTGCCTTCACTCATCTACAATCAGATCAGCTGGCTAATATTTACCCACTCCCCACTAGGCTCAGTTTAATCTGATACCCATTTATTATCTATCCATGTTGCAAACTCCAAAATCTTCCGGGGCATGGAAGAGTGTTTGTCAGGAATTAAAATACATTGGTTTAGAACAAATCAAAGAGTTCTGGTATTTGGGGCTAAATCTCAATGCAACTCTTGCTGGGCTGCTCACTGCATATCCCTTTGGCCATTGGGGTGCTTAAAGTATTCCAAATGGGAATACCATACAATAACTATGCCATAAGTTCATGTGGCATAGTTATTGTACAGTATTCCCATTTGGATCAGAGCATTCAATGAGCTTGTAGAAGAAATTCAAGCAATTTCCTGCATTACATTTTGGTGTGTTCCAAATTGTGTTGGGTCATGTGACTGGAAAGTGGAATTTGGAAACTAGAGCCTGGGTCAAAGCTACAAAGCTTTGGGTACGGCTTCATTTTTCATCTGAGTATCCCAAATATGTTCACCTCATGCCAATGGACCCTTGCCCAAATAAATGGTCACTTTTGGTTCTGTGTAAAATTAATTCCACTGGCATTACACTTGAATCTGTCCTAACGCTTGGGCAATAATAAACTCTGAGAGTACTGTCTAAAATATGGTTATTATACCTGAGAGACTAAATTTGTACTCTCCAGCAAATAAAACCTACTTCTCTTATAAATGGTGTGTTTACTGGTATTCTTCTTAGCAACTCTTAGAACATGTGATTGTCACAGAGAATTTAGGCTTGCCCTTATGCTCCATGTTTTTTGCCCACAGCAATATTCCAGGGCATCCTCTCTGCCAGTCATGATATCACCGGTGTTTGGCTCGGGAGCTTGAATCTTTGTCTTATGTTCCATTGCACTGCAACTTGTATTCAGAGTTGTCATTGTTCTGTTGTTATGTGCCATCACGTCATTCCAACGTACGAAAATCCCAGGAAGGATTTCCAGATGTGTGAGATATGCAAAGATCAGTTTATCCTGGTGACCCCGCAGTGAGTTTCCATGGCCAGGCAGGGATTTGAAGTCAGGTCTTCTGAGTCCTAGTTTGAAACTATTCATTTGGCCCTCCACAAGCTGAGAAACTGTTGGATAAACTATTCTGACCAGTAGCTTGTTATGTATTGTTTATCAGCCCAAACACACTTGGTAGGTGGTCAAGACAGCTGCTACCATCTTAGCCACATCCTTATAAAACAACTTGTCTTAATGCACAAACTTTAGTTTGAATAATTACAGCGCAACATGCCTCACCATTCAGTCTTTGTTCAGGCCCTCAGATTGATGATTTTGCTTGGTTTCTTACAGTTTATGCCAACATTCAATTAAAAAAAGAAATGTGCAAATCCTTCTCCTTCTCCTTCTGCTGTTTCCTTCCGCCACTATTTTCCTTTGCTTTGCACTGAACTTTAGACTAGACATGCCTCGGGAGAGGGTCCTGTCCTCCAGTAGTTGACCATTTAGGCAGGATAATACTGAACTAAAACACTGGCAACAATAATTTGTGCAAACCCCACAGGCTTCACACTGCCAGCATGCATCCACACCAAGCTATGTCCTATCTCAGGTTCACTACCCACAAACACACACAGGTATTCAGGGACATATAACCACATACCACATGTATTTGTCACAAGCATACACACATCTCTTCCCCTCCTCTCCCAAAGTTCTTCCACAACTGCTTCTACCTTGGTGTTCCCACCACTTCTTGGCATTTTAAACCCTCTTTCTCTACTCAGTAACTTTCTTTTGCCTCCGAACACCCAAACTGTGGCTTGCTGCTGTCCCCAGTCTCCCAAGCTGTTTCAAGCAACTTTCTGTTTGTCTCCCCCCCCCCCCTTGGGGGATGGTTGTTGCTCTGGTGCTCAGCTATGACAAAGGATAAGGCAAATAAATAAGTGAACACAAGGGGTCTGCTGAATCGACCCCATTTCATCTGACAGCCCCTTTTGAGAGAGTCAAACCAGATGTTTAAGAGAAGTCCAGAAGCATGACATGAGATCCACACCACAGCACAAGGGGACAGCACTTGGAAATTTTATCCAGTAGTGATGAAGAGGGGAAGGTTGCTACTCTTTTGAGAAAGGAAAAAAGCTGAGAAGGAAAAGATTCTCCCTGAACTGCCAATTTCTAGGGAGGTGTTCCAAACAGCAGCTTCTAAACACAGACAACTTTGCAGATTTCAAACTCCTCTGTTTCTAAAATTTCAGAAATGATCAATATAAGGAAATTCAAGCAGAGTTCAAGAAGGATATGTTTCCAAGAGTGACACTGCAAGCACATTATGAAGCTGATTGATTTTAAAAAAAACATTTTTGTTTTTTGCCAGTTCTGGCGTCGTGAAATTCCAAATGTTGAAACAGTGCAGAGGAAGAAGAAGTGGTGAAAATGGAAGGAATGAAAATAGCTATGTAGCCTCTGGCATTGTGTTTATGAGGCCATCCATCCATGTCTGTGCAAGATGACAGAATGATATCAATTTCGTCCTTGTGGCATGTATAGGAACAATCCTGTTCCCAAACATTAATCCCTTTCAGCGTTGCCACTCTTTTTAGAAATATGGAACATATTTTAGAGGCAGGCTTTTGCTAAATGTAGCCACTTCGGTAGCTTTGATATCACCTCTAGTTTGTAACATTCCCTGAGCTCCTGCCAGGAAACTCAATATCAGTCTCCATTTTGGAGAAATGCATAGAAAAACAATGTGTGTGCATGCATAGGTTGTTTTATGCATATCACATATGCATGCACAGTTTCTTGCATGAAACACAGGTGAGCTGACTTCAGTCTTGCAGGGTTCTTTTTTTAAAAAAAGGTTCTCTGCAAAGGAAGACTAAATCTGCTACAATTAGTTGGGAATATTATGTGAAGAACCATGGCATCTATCTTGCCAGCAAGGTAGGAAGACTGCTGATTGCAGGTTCTGGTACCTCTGCAGCACACAGGCAAAAATTATGTGCCTACGTTAATACAGACCACTGCAAACTGGTCTGTAAGATCTACTGCTCTTGTTTTTTGTGCTCGTACTGGCTGGAATACTGTGCTTTGTATGCTTGCTGAATCAGATTATTTGTTTAAAATGTCACTGATGCAGTTCAATCCATGGGCATTCAATACACCAGTGTCTTGCCCCATAGTACTATTTTGGCCCACTTAGTTAAGTAATAGAGAGGACTACTACTCTATAAAAAATAAGTTGTTAAATTAATTAACTGAGTTGCTTTCTTGTAGGTTAATCATCAGTAAGAATGATGAGATGGGACACTTGGATGTCCCATTAGGATTGGTGTTCCTTGTGATCTCAAGGATAGAGAGTGGAGTAAGAACTGTATGAAAGATGTCTGCGTGCATCACAATGGGAAGCTCTAAGGGGATTGGCTTTGGGGGGAGTTAATGATTTGGCCTGCTCCCCTCAACACTCATAGATTGAGGTGGCCATCTCACTTTGCCTAATGATAGGGTCTGCCATGAGTGCTGCCCATTTCAGCACCGATATCATTAGAAACCTGCCAAAATGAGTGCAAATGGGTCGGCAGAATCACTATGTGCTATGAATGTGTGTGGGGGGAGGGGGGAGGAGAAGCAACTCTCCCGCTCATCAGACAATTATGTGGCAGACTTCATGAAGCTCTTTCAGCTTCCCTCCAAATTCCCGTAGTGCTTTGTTCAGCAGGAACCTCCACATTATGCCTCAAATGTCACAATTGTCAAAAAGTGGATAGCAGCTCTACCCACATGGTGTTCTGTCAGAAAACTCACAACACAAGATATGCACTGGGAAATTTGCATTCAGATAGCAATGCAAGTGTTATGGAAGGTAGTGTGTCGATAATTGTATATTTGATGGATATATACATTATTAATATTGTTTAGAGAAAGACTATAAATATTTCAAAATTTCAGCTTCTTGTAAAGAACTTATGCTATAAGGCAGGCACTAAATTAGGGCCAGAAAAAATAAAGTATATTTCTGGATGCTGGAATAAGAGGTTCTGGGTGCTGGAATAAAAGCTTATCTATGGCTAACACCAATGACTGCCTAAAGGTGGACAGGTCTAGAGGCCAAATTTCACCTACCAGAACTCGCTGGAGGGCACACAATTTGGTGCTGTTCCTGTGTGGTTAAACTCAGTTGCAGCAGAACAGCTTCCAGGAGCATAAATGTGATTCAGAACAGGGTGCATACTCGCTATGTGTGTAAAAAGTGGGCTTTTAGGCCACCAAAGCAATGGTGAGGGGGATGCATGAGGCATGTAGATGTTGCCCATCCAGGGTCTAGAACATCAGTGCAAGGTAGATTTGTCCTAAGCAAGAAAAAGTATTTCCTTCGTTTTCAAGATGCTTCACCCAAGACTGTCATTTGTGCATGTGCTTGAAATCTCATTAACAGAAAATGCAGCTACAGCTTGTTGTGGTAACCCAATGTCATCAGATGTGGTTTATGATGAAACAGTTCTAAAACAGTGTCTCAAGTAGAAAGGTAATTTCAGGTGGAAAAAAGTTGGAAAGGAACAAATTTCTGGCATTTACATTCAGCTGAAAGAAGGTAATGGAAAAGAGCAAGTACAGAAGGACTGCCACCTCCTCACAAACATACAACTTTTCAGCCTCAAATTGTCCCTCTTCATCACAATAATCATTTATTCAACAAATGTTCTCTACACAGAGGTAGCCATGTTCTTATATTCACTACTTTACATCAAAATTGAGCCAGGTTCAATTTTTTCCATTCACTTGTACCAACTCAGCTATCCACAAACTTTGAAGCATTTTTAGAATTTAGGACCATGCAAAGAGGCTGATAAAGGTAAAGGTTCCCCTTGACATTTAGTCCAGTCGTGTCCAACTCTAGGGCACGGTGCTCATCCCCGTCTCCAAGCCGTAGAGCCAGCGTTTGTCCGTAGACAGTTTCCGTGGTCACGTGGCCAGCGCGACTAGACACGGAACGCCGTTACCTTCCCACCGAGGTGGTACCTATTTATCTACTCACATTTTTACATGCTTTCGAACTGCTAGGTTGACAGGAGCTGGGACAAGCGACGGGAGCTCACTCCGTCACGTGGATTCGATCTTACGACTGCTGGTCTTCTGACCTTGCAGCACAGAGGCTTCTGCAGTTTAACCCGCAGCGCCACCACGTCTATTATATGTGGCTGATACACAGCCACATATAATAGAACTTAACATAATGTTATGTAGTGTAAAAATATAACTCAACATAAAAGCAGACTGAATTCCACAGTGCAGAAGGAATCAGGTGAAAAGGACCTATGATTGTTACATGGATGGGGTTGCCTCTGCAAAACAAGGGTCATCGCAGCCTTCATTGTTTGCTGTTCTGTTTTTAATGACCAAATAATGGCCTGTAATCACTGGTGCTCAGGCAATCTGATTAAAATTCATTGTTTGCTTCCATAGCAGTAGGTAGGATTTACTTAGATGCTGATGAGGGATCTATGGAGAATGGCATCAATCCCTGTGCAGTATCTATGGAATTATGTTCAGAATTCTACAGAAGAAACTAAGTAACTGTTGCTACTTGGGAAATCCCAGGGGAGAGAAGAAGAAAGGCAGAAAATCCCACAGAAAGCTGTGTGACTGAGAAACAACTAGAGTCACAACCGTAGTTGAAAGGACACCTGAAAAGCTGTGGGGAATGAGCAGCAGGACCATAGAGCCCTGGAGAGAGCCCTGGATAATATGTTCTTAGAACAGTGGACCTCTTCAGCCTGTGCTGTGTCAAATCCTGTTGTATGTTGCTGTGTACTAGAGCATGACACCGAGCCTATAGAGGATAAATGGAGGTAGAATAGTGCTCCTAGGCATGACAGTAGGATCTGATGACAGAGGCAGTCAATGACAGTAGTAGCATTGTCTGGAAGTGGCAGCAAGATCAAACATCAGTATGTGGTAAGTGGTGGGATGGTCCTTTGGCAAGCGTAACTGTTGAGAGAAGTGGGCAGGAGCCAAATACGGTAGTAGATAAGTGTGGGGAGTAAATGTGGGCGGCAACTTAGAGTGGTGTGGAGCACATGATAGCAGCAGCTGAGCTGTGTGAAGAGCAGATCAGGGCAGAAAGATGTGGCTGTCTTAAGCCACCTTATTTATTTATTACCTTTAATTAGGATATTCATAGCTCATCCGGTATCATTAAATATCAGGATAAGGTTCAATCAAGAAGTAATATAATACCATTTACAGTTTAAAAATATTAAAAATAAATATTTAAAAATTAAATAATAAATATTTAAAAATATTTACATTTACAGTTTAAAAATATGTCAAAGCCGTTAGAAACCGTTTAAAACACATGAAACAATTTAAACCAGTGAGAACCCTATTAGAACTGTATAGCTTCCTCTGGCCAAGATCCTTGAACCTCAAAGGCTTTGGTGAAGAGCCACATTTTATCTTGGCATCGAAAGAAATACACCCACAAATCCATTTTGCCTGGGTATCAGCCCTCCCTCTTCAGTCCATGCTGAAAGGGTCCAGCAGTGCTCTTAAAGTCTGATCCCAAAGGACCCTGGATAAGTCTTTTCTAGAGATGGGGGTATTCATATTTGTATACAAATACGAATACCACAGCTGCAGATAACGAGGGTCATCCCACCTTCTGACAGGACTGGCTAATCCATTGCGAGCAACAGAGTGATAGGAAGGCACCGTGGAGTTTGCGGCAGCGGTGGAATTGTGAGTGGTTGGTCTGGCACAGGGGGGCGGACCCTCATTATCTGCACCTGTGGGGGGTATTCGTCTTTGTGTACGAATACAAATACCCCCATCTCTAGTCTTTTCCCTTCTAAGAGAGATTCATGTAAACCCTTTTTTTCTGCTGCCAGACACTGGATTAGGTCTTGGGTTTCTGACTGCTGCTGTCCCACCCAACCTGTTGGCTCTGGGATATTCCTCCTCATCAAACCTATGGCTGTGGCTTTTAGATCATGCCAACACCACCTCACCTACTGACCAGTCACATGATGGACATACCTATAGTTCCAGGCAGCCAGCTGCCACAGCAGTGCCCATCTGTCATGTTGATCCTAGGTTCTAGCACATATGGTACCCTGGTTGCTTCCTCAGTCATGGCCATCAAGAAGGGGGCATGTGCAGGGGTCTCTGATGACACACCATCATTTCTAATCCATTGTAAAGCTACAATGTGTGAACTATGTAGTTAGATAAGATTGCTTGGTATCAAATTTCATTTCAGCTACATGGAGGAGGATGTCTACAAGATTTCATATTTGGTTGTAAATCTAGTAATTCAAAATCAGACCCATATATTTTTTTTACTGAAAATGCTGCAGAAATATCCTTGTTCCTTGAATAATGTTATTTGTTTATGTAATTGATACTTCACCTTTCTCAAAGGGACCCAAGTTAGCTTACAAAGCATTTTAAAACACAACTATTAAGACAATTTAAAATGCAGTAAATTACACTATTAGAAACAATTAAACACATTAATAATTCAAAAAGTGCTGAATAAAATCCCTTTGAAACAATACATTTTAAAAGATTAAAAAAGACCCCCCCACCAAAAGATCAAAATCAGGGTTTAACACGATTTAGTCATGTTTTTACTAAAATGTATGTTATGCTGAAAGTTAGATGTCTAATGGTTATAGTTAGAGATGTGCACAAATTGGAAAAAAATAATGAATCGGGGTAGTTCGTGGTTTGTGGCTATCCACGAACCACCCTTGAACCCAAGAAAAACAAACCAGTTCATGGTTCTTTTTTCTTCTTCTGGTTCATGCCTGGAGGAGGGAGAATCTCACAAAAAAGTGTAAAAAACGCTAAGAGCTGAGAGCATGCAAGGCAATACATGAGCTTCTTGGCTGTTAATGTGGATCTTGCATTTAACTGCTCTGAAACGCATGCACCTTTTTTGCTGCATATGGGAACAATGAAACCACTTATTGGCTGATTGTTGCACCCTCGTAGCAGGACTACTTCAGGAAAGAAGGCATTTGAAGACTTAAACCTCTTTGCCAAATTGGGGACTTGGGTGCCCATTACAGAAGATGGTTCTGTATTGGAAGACATCCTCTGCTTGAAAGTCTATTCAATTTAATCTCAGTCAAAATTAAGGAACCATAAGAAGGGGAAGCAGGGGCCCAAACAAGGCACTTTCCACAGCATATGTGACATGTACTGTGCTTTTTAAATAACAGTACTTTTCATTTATACATTTATACAGTTCAGTTATACATGTTTATTTATTTATTTGATGTGCTTGTTACTCTTACTCTTAAAGTGATGCATGATAAAACAGGTCTTAAACATTCTTCAAGATTGTTTAAGATTAAAACCATTAAAAAGAACCGTTTTGCAAAACCATTTTAAAAGCCAAAGGCTGTATGAACTGATTCAGTTCTGGCTGCCCTCCAGAAATTCAGCAAGGATGGAGTCAGCCGAACTTCTCTTGAGAGGGAGTGTCTCAAATGAGGTGCTGTTACACAGGAAGCCCAATCTTAGGCACTCAGCAGCTTTGCTTTTTGATTTAGTGGGACAAGAAACAAGGTGACTTTTGATAGTGTCAGATTTTAGGCAGGCTCATAGAGAAGCCATCTTTCAGATATCCTGGTCCCAAGTCATTTAGTTATTTATAGGGGGAAACTGGCACTTTGAATTGATCTCACAAACAAATTATGGCTCAGATTCTGTATTGCTAGATTTACAACTAAATGTGAAGCCTGTCCACACCAGCAGAGTTTGTTCAAGATGGATGATACAAAGTTCTGTAAAGAGCATGCTAGACTCCTGAATTTAGCCCTGGCTATAATTTATGAACACTTTTCAAGAGCAGCCCCATGTACTGTACATTCCAGTAGTCTAATCAAGAGATAATTAAGGAATTGTCCATGGTGGTGAAATCTACATTTCCAAGGGAAGATGCAGCTAGCACACCAACTGAAGCTGGGCAAAGGCATTCATGGCCACAGTAATCATACAGGCTGCTATGAGCAATCCAGGGTCCAAAAATACCCCCAAGCTGCCCCAAATTACCGTAAACTCATCTGTTGGTTTCATTTTTGCAGCTCAGTGTCTTCTTATGCCCTCTGTTTTGGTGATGTCTAAGTTGCAATCCTATGCGGGATTCTCGCCTTTGTCTCTGTTCCATTTACATTGCTAAAATCCATAAATCTCTACGGTACTTGATATGTATGTCTGGCTGGCAGTGCTGTGGATTTTTTTTTTACACATTCTTTAAAAAATAAGTACCAAAACAAAATTCACAGTCTAATCTTGGTAGGTAAATGGAGCCAACCACTGATGACTTACATTTATTATATTCTATGTTTTCTTTAATATTGTAAATCATCATGTAATATATGGTGCACCAGTTGAGCTGAGCCTGAGATTGAAGGCCCAATGATTGACTGATATGTAACATTCTGACAGCTTCAAAAAGGGATATTTTTCACTCCACGCTGCTTCCCGCAGGAGTTCACATTTTCTGTTTTATCTCTAGGAGGGAGCTTAGTGACAGACACACACTGAAAGTCTATGCGAAATGCCAGGGGAGCTGCTTAACAGCCTTCAGATGCAGAGATGGCATTTGATTCCCAGGCATCGTGGTTGAAGCCACTCTACAAGAAATCTAAATAGAGATGGGGAAAGGGATTGGGGGGAAATCTAAAGGATAGCAAAATGGAAATTTCTTTGGATCTATGTCCTTCTACCCTGATAACATAACAAAAAAGTCAACCCAATGCAAGTTTAGACACCTGGAGAACATTCTCTGCTTTTGTAAAGGCATACATTTGTTGAAAAAGCCAGTGCTCTTTTGTAAATTTCTGAAGTTGTGTAAATTGAAAGACTATTGCAATCTGACCTTCATATTGTAGTTGAAGAAGAGGTAGCTGAGCTGTGCAAGCATTATAGGTTAAAATAAAAAAATAAAAAATAAAAAAGAACAAGTAAAAAGACAGAAACGTGGTAGCACCTTAAAGACTGTTATATTTTAATGTGAGCTTTTGTGGAGAAGTCCACTTCCTCAGACATAATAAAAGAGAGAGATAACATAGCAAATATTGATACATGGCATCAAAATACAGAGATTGTGGTTGGTTGTTTGGTAAGAAAATCAATGGGTCTTTAACAGTGAGGTGATAGCCTCTCTGATATACAGGTGTACTCCATTGAAACCTCTGCTGTAAAGGATGCAAGAACCTCTGTCATGAATAACAATGGAATTCCAAAACCTTATGAAAAAAATTCCTGAAAACATATGTGAACAAATCTTGGCTGACACACTTTTATTTTTATTTTGTTTTTACCTATAATGTCCTTCACATGTCATGTTAGAGCAAGACTAAAATCATCCCCAAGCTTTTGAAGCCCCAGGCTTTGATGAGGAAAGTAGGGAAGTTTGTAGCTAGTTTCATAGGTACACAAACATAAGCAATATAGGAAAAATAACACACAACGTTGTCCTTGAACTCAGAACTTTACACCTTGTTCCAAGGCCTACATAAATGAATAAAAGTCTTAAATCTCTTGGTCTTTTTTTTTTTTTTTGAAAAACTTTTGTTTTTCTTTGAAGGTTGCAGAAAATGGTCAGGATTCCTTTGTGTGCTTCATTGAGATGCAAAGATTTTAAAGTATGTAATGGATTTTCCTATCAAGAGGATATACTACAACAGAGCTGGTTTTGGTAAGGAACAGCATAAAATAGGGGTATGGAGGGCATCAAAAGGTGAGATTCCCTGGTTTTTGTTTTGTTTTTAATCTAACTTCTCTACTTTTAATTTTCTTTTCAAACTTTGCTGCTGCCTGAAGCAGAACCGGACAGTGGTGCTTTTGGTCTACTTCAGGGCTCTTTCTTCCAACAATGTCCTCCAGAAAACAACTACTGATAAAGGCTAAATGGAGGATCTCTCCATGCTTTGCCTCCTCTTCCAGTCTCCTGAAACCATCACCAATGTTACTAATGGAATGTCTGAACCGGCACTACATCACATAATTATATGCTGTCAAGTTGATTCTGACTTATCAGTGACTCCTTCCAGGGTTTTCCAGATATGCTTTGGGTTGGAAGCAAAGCGGGGTTATTTGTCAATTTCCAAACTGATCCACAATGAATCAAGGAAGGCCAAATTGGTGCTAGAATTGAACTGAGGGTCTCTAACAGGATGAATATTGCTTCAATTGAAAAAGTTGAAAAATTAAAAAAAAAACTTCAGCGTGTCTCTCTCTGTAAAAATGAAAGTAATACTTTGACAGAAGCAGGAAACTGAAAGCAAAAGGAGATTGGGAATGATGATGTAGTACTCCCGTGACCCACTGCTTGCTGAGAGGGGGGCACTGCCCGACTCTGGCAAGGGGGAGGTGGGGTCATGCCAGTCATAAGAGCATTGCAGCACAGCTGGTGTGAAAGGTGGGGAAGGAAGCCTTTAAAGGGTGGCCTGCCCCAACACCACTCTCTTTTGAATTGCTGCCAGCAGCTCACTTGCTCATCCTGTAACCCTGAGTGAGGTTTCTGATCACCAGGTGGGGCCAGGTAGGAATTTTAGACCTGGGTGTCCTGATTGGCATATTAAAAGTGGAGACCTGGGTGGATTTTCACCTATTCCATTCACATTCTCACAGGGCACAATGGCCAGTTTCACTTCCTAAATAGGTCTCAACCAGGCAGGTAGTGTGGAAGAAAAGGATGATAGCCTTGGGTCCCCTCTGCAGAGAATTCGAATCATGGGATTCTGAAGCATAGGTGGGGATTGACCCTTTGAATCAGCCTCAGGTTATGACCAGCCGGAAATCATGGGACTTAGGCAGGCAACTGGCATGAAGATTTCTCCTCAGGAGAGCTGCCTGGCACAATGTTGGCAAGGTTCAGCAACACTTGGGGCTAGGAGCACACTCAGTCTGGTCTGGAGAGGGGTCTGGAGGATCCACCTCTGATTGTTCCAGGTTCATGCACTATCTTAGGCCCCACTGCAGGTCAGGGGATTTGAACAGTTAATAGATCGATAACATTTTGACCCATTTAGAAACCCACTACCTGTATCTTGGCCCTTTATTTGCTGGTTGGTGGGAAATCAAGCACCAAAGAAAAGTCCAAGATTTCCTTTAAACTGCAATCACAGATCCCCTGGGAGGATTCACATTGACCAGATAAATTCATTCCCTAGTCCCATGATGAGTGTCCATTTCATGTCTCGGCAGGGCAAACGAAGGGTGTTAGTCTGTTACTTGATATTTGTGTCACTTTTACTTTTGGTAGGTTGGGTGTGTATTTCAACTTTTTCTTTCCTTTTCTTTCAGGCAGCTGCAACTCTTTTCACATTACACTTGAAAATCCCGTCTATTGCATGCCTCTCTGTCTTGAATGTCTTGAGTCCCCCATACAGGATTAGTGTTGGGTAGGATAGGTCATATTACCATTAGGAACATGACACAATCTATCTCCCCCACTCCCTGTTTCATACTTTACTTTTCAGTTTCTGCTGTTGCCTTTTATTTTGGAAGCACTTGGGCTTTTTCTTTTTTCACTGTGGTTCCTTTGTTCCAGACCAAGAAGAGGGGGCACTGCTGGCAAATGTGACACACAGCAGTGATCAGATATGGTACTCACTGAGGCAGCAAAGCAAATACTGTTTCTTCTTCCCCTTCAACAAATGCCTTTGTTTAATCCACTTGGATAAATTGCAGGGCTCCGTTGGTGGGGAGGGGAAAGGAGGAAGGAAGGAAACTGGCGGGAGCTTTACCTGCACACTGGAGGTCCAGCAGTACTTGGTGATACTGAGTTTCACTCTCCCATTGCAGGTCAAGGCTTTTATTTTCCCTATTTTTCTTTTTCAATATTCATAACCATACAAATATGTACAAATATTTTGTACAGCTGCCATAGCTTGCTGCTGTTCTCTGCTAACAGAGTGATTTCCCCCCTTTTCTTGGTTACTTGTAACATAAGCTTTTATATGTTATGTAGCGGCAATGCTTTGCATATCATATATTGCGTATTACTGTTGTGTTCTGTATTGTTTATTATTTATTCAGTGATGGTCTCTGACTGTAATAAAGTATGTATGCACATAGGTATACGCTTTCAAATATTCAGAAACAAGTCAAAGTGAATTGGTTGCTATTTGTAAGACAAATAATTTGGACTGAATTGAAGTGAATGATATTCACACACTTTTATATAAGTTACATCCCTCCTTCTGGGGGTGCTCTGGGACTGTACAGCTTGGCCAAAGTCTCACAGGCTGCCTTTTTTTCTTTTCGGAGGCACAGTGGGGAATTGAACTCCCAGTGGTCCTCCAACCCATTGTGCTATTTAGCTAGCTGCAAGTTCTAAGAAGCAGTGCTTATAGAACGTCTAGTGCAATGGACAGTGTTGGGACCTCTGCATAGTGATCTGATAAGCCATGGAGCTCCGCAGCTGAAACTGAGCTGACAACTATTTCCAATCTCTGCTTAATATAAAAACAGTTTCCAGAGGAGCCACATAATGATTGCCGTTGGAGAGCGTCATGTGTCTCAAACAGGAGTGTGAAAATGTGTTGGTTTAGATGAAAAACAACCGTCTATAATAATAAACCTGTTGACCTTTTAGCTACCAAAAGGACCTTTTTGATGTTGCTGCTGAAACAGAGCATTAGGGCTTTTCCTCTGGGAGTTTATATTAAGGCCACTGATTCTCTATCCTCATTTGGAAGTGAGCTGATATAATCTGTGCTTTCCACCCTAATACAAAAATGAGAATACAATTATTTTTCTGATGCTGCATTATTTTTAATTTATGCACCACAGCTTTCCATTTAAAAAACCATCCAAAATGTGTATAAGAATGCATAGTTTATGCAGATTTAAAAGGCTTATAAAATGTGTATTTTACAGTGCAGTGGAAATATTGGCTGAAAATCAGTTGCTTAGCATAGTCAGGTGCACTATCTATCTATCTATCTATCTATCTATCTATCTATCTATCTATCTATCTATCTATCTATCTATCTGTCTGTCTGTCTGTCTGTCTGTCTGTCTGTCTGTCAAATGCTGTATAGATAGGCTTTCTGACACAAACACACCCTGTCACAATTAATTTAGATTTGGGACAAGATGTGTTTGTAAGCGCATATTCAACTGGCACAGACTTTTATTTTTCAAAAATCAAAAGTATCCCTATACATCATTTTCCACAACTATTTTGACTCATGGACTTGACAGGTAACATTGCATTCAGGAGTAAGGTATCTATCTTTTACTCTTTTACTCTTGATTTCACTGGAATACCCAAATTAATGAAGTGGCTGAAAATTAATGACAAATGGCAAAATCAGAGAGATAGTTTTGAAAACTATAAGCGAAGGCGCTCTGTAATAGCAGCATCCCACTCATGAATGAAATAATTCCCATTTCTCTTTCCCCTTTTTAATGCAGAGAAAACAATTGATTTAAACTTGAAGCCTTTTGAAATATAGGAAAAAAATTACATTGCTCTCTCCCTTGGTGGGCCCCCGTTTCCAGCTAAGTGTTTAAGAGGTTAAATAGAATAGAAACATAAATCTTGGGTAAGTCCTATTAAAGGATAAATATCTGCAGTATCTAGGTTAGATTTCTTTCAACCAAAAACTCCTCTTCTGAAATGCTCACATTCTGACAGTGTGACAAATTGCTGGAACAAATGCTAAATAGTTAAATGGACAGGTGATGGATGGCCTCATAAGCCTGGCAGGGCAGCTGGTGTAAGATACTAATTGGTTCTGTGGAACTGGTTTTAGTCAATAAATTCACTTGAGAGAGGGGTTTGGTGTGTGTTCTACCCCCTCTTTTCGTTAGACATCCTTAAAGAATGCAGCACTGTAGGTGACAAACCACTTGGAACATATTAGGCCACCAACAACTTTATTTTGCTCATGACACCGTCTGCTATTTTTCAAGGGTAGACTCCTCATCCGCCCCTCTGGCTGCATCAGCCAGCAATATATAATTATTTCTAAGGAACCCTATCACATCTGAACAGTTTGGTTGCTAGCTGGTCTTGATCTGACAAAACACACTACAAGCTCCTGCTTGTGATCTGATTGAGAACTTGAAATCTCCTTAATTTTGTTTTGTTTTGTTTGAGGCATTGCACGTTTTCATTGAATACAAACAATGACCAGAACTGAATCATAAGTTATCATGTTTATATAAATGCATCACTTATGCATTATCCTTCTGGGCACCCTGACTGGATTATACTCACTGATTCAATTAAATTTACAGATATGTTGACCCACTGTTTTACAGCTGACTCTTCTAAGGTGGACCCTCATGCCCACATGGGCATATCAACATTTTATGCTGTTCCTGAGCTATTTTAAGTGACTTCTGGCTTTGAAAAGAAAGACACACAAGTCTAAAATAGCTATGGGTGGAGGAAATATGGCAAAGTTGCCCACAAATCTCTTAATGGCACAAATCATCATCATCATCACCGTCTTCCTCTTCTTCGAACTGTAGAGCTGGAAGGGACCCTATAAATCATCAAGTCCAGATCCTGTCAAGGAAAAGAAAGAGAACTTTCTGAACAAAACAATCTGTAAACTGTTTATTTTCTTTTTAAATTTTGGGAGTTATGTGGGTGCTTTGGGCCCAGAGGTCTTGGGAGCCGTATATAAACCCCTGGAGCTCACTGCCTCTTTCCTGAAGGAAACTCCCCTAGCCTAGTCTGTGTTGGTTGAGATATTTCCCTTGGCCACAATCCAATGGCTTGCTTCCACTGAATCCCATCATTTTTGCCAACATTAGTAGTATAGGGCCCTCTGGCCTTGCCTAACAGGAATTAGGTGGCTTAGGGGAGAACAGATCTTATTTGCTGCACTTAGGAGATCCTGGAATTCGATATCTAATATCCTGCATTTAATCAGCTGAAATACTTCCTTGTGGGGCAGGGAGCCAAGTGATTCCACTGACAGACCTATTAGCGAGATTTTCTTTTCAATATAGGCAAGCTCTCTAGCAATGGCTGGTTCTCGGAAAATGTGGTGTAAAAAACTGCCTTCTTTAGAGTTATAATGGATCTTCAACCAATATTTGATTGCTCTCAGCCATGCCTGAGTTGCTACCATATTTTGGCCCGTCTCTAAACAGAGGACCACATATGGCACACAAGTTGGTACTTCCAGGATTTTCCGCAGGAACATAGATTGGATTTGCTCTAGGGAATGATCCCAGGCCTTTATCCATAAAGGTATTGCCGTACAGCAACTGTGGAATAATCTTTGCATTAAACACTTTTAATGCAGGCAATACATATCTATTTCCTGTATTATAAAAGAATCTATGGATTGACTGGGTAGTACCCTTGGCTGGTTGTATTGCTGCTTTACGGTGTAGGACCCAGGTATGTTTGAAATGAAACATAATGCCCAGATACCTGAGGTGTTTAACCTGCTCAATCTTTCTTCCCTCAAAAATCCACTTGTGCAATTTCCATGATTTTGCGAATACCACAATTTTAGACTTATCATAATTGAGTTGTAAGTTATTATTGGCTAAAAACATGAGGCATTTGTACATCAGACATTTTAAATCAAGTGTGGTACGAGATAAGATAACTGCATCGTCTCCGTACAAAAGTAAAGGGACCTGTGTAGAGCCGATTTTAGGAGGGTGGCCCTCAGTTTCCAATAGGAAAGGGGCTAAGTCATGCAAAAACAAGTTGAACAAGGAAGGGGCTAATAAACAGCCCTGTTTGACCCCTCTGTTGGTGGATATCCAGTCAGTTAAGATCCCTGAGTTTGAGCATTTGATTTGGTAGGAGGTTGTAGAATACAGTCTCTTAATAAGAAATATCAGCCTTCTGTCAATTGAGAGGTTGGCTAGTTTGTTCCACAATTTTTCTCGGTCAACTGAATCAAAAGCTCCTCTTAGATCTAAAAAGTCTACATATAGTTTAGATTTGGCCTGCTTTACATATTTATTTATCATATGTGCTAAGGTGACACAGTGATCAAGGGTGGATTTCCCTTTCCTAAATCCCGCTTGTTCTGGTCCAATTATTGCCAGCTGCTCTTCCCAGGCTGCCAGTTTATTTAAAAGATGTTTAGCATTAAGTTTTCCTATGATAGATAAAAGACTGATTGGTCTATAATTACTAGGGTTTAGGGGGGTCACCTGTGTTGTAGATTGGAACTACTATTACATTGGTCCAGGCTTCTGGTAATAGGCCCGTTTTGTCTACCATGCCAAAAAGGTCCACCAATCCATATCAAACTTTAATAGCTCTGGGGATATTATATCAGATCCTGGTGAAGTCAAGAGAGTGAAGTCAAGTGGGCCTTAGAAAGCATGGCTAACAACAAGGCCAGTGGAGGTGATGGCATTCCAGTTGAACTATTTAAAATCTTAAAAGAAGACGCTGTTAAGGTGCTACACTCAATATGCCAGCAAGTTTGGAAAACTCAGCAGTGGCCAGAGGATTGGAAAAGATCAGTCTACATCCCAATCCCAAAGAAGGGCAGTGCCAAAGAATGCTCCAACTAACGTACAATTGCACTCATTTCACACGCTAGCAAGGTTATGCTCAAAATCCTCCAAGGCAGACTTCAGCAGTATGTGGTCCGAGAACTCCCAGAAGTACAAGCTGGATTTCGAAGGGGCAGAGGAACTAGAGACCAAATTGCTAACATGCACTGGATTATGGAGAAAGCCAGAGAGTTCCAGAAAAACATCTACTTCTGCTTCATTGACTAGGCAAAAGCCTTTGACTGTGTCGAACACAACAAACTATGGCAAGTTCTTAAAGAAATGGGAGTGCCTGACCACCTTATCTATCTCCTGAGAAATCTATATGTGGGACAGGAAGCAACAGTTAGAACTGGATATGGAACAACTGATTGGTTCAAAATTGGGAAAGGAGTACAACAAGGCTGTATATTGTCTACATGCTTATTTAACTTATATGCAGAATACATCATGCGAAAGGCAGGACTGGATGAATCCCAAGATGGAATTAAGTGTCGGAAGAAATATCAACAACCTCAGATATGCAGATGATACCACTCTGATGGCAGAAAGTGAGGAGGAATTAAAGAACCTCTTAATGAGGGTGAAAGAGGAGAGCGCAAAAAATGGTCTGAAGCTCAACATCAAAAAAAAAATAAGATCATGGCCACTGGTCCCATCACCTCCTGGCAAATAGAAGGGAAAGATATAGAGGCAGTGACAGATTTTACCTTCTTGGACTCCATGATGACTGCAGATGGTGACAGCAGCCACGAAATTAAAAGACCCCTGCTTCTTGGGAGGAAAGCGATGAGAAACCTAGACAGCATCTTAAAAAGCAGAGACATCACCTTGCCGACAAAGGTCCGCATAGTCAAAGCTATGGTTTTTCCAGTACAGTGGTGCCTCGACTTACGAACAGCTCCGTTCACAAATTTTGCTTCGACTTGCGAACGGAGCTTCGACTTACGAACAAAAAAAAACACGGAAAAAGCGGGAAATGGACTTTGGACTGCCTGGTACTGCATGGTACTGTAATTCTAAAATGTAAAAATTGGTTTAAAAGGTGCTTGGTTTGGTTTAAAGCTTCTTGGTTTTGAAGGTGTTTTGTTTAAAAGGTGTTCGTTCCCTCCCCCCTCCTTTCCTGCCCTTTTTTTAACCTTAGGTCATCTTAGGTTAAAAAAAAAATTCTCCCCCTAGCGGTAGAGGACGGATTAACTGCTTTTGCATTCGTTCCTATGGGAACGAATGCTTCGACTTACAAACGGCGCCACTACATAAGAACAAAAAACAGCCGGAATGGATTAATCGGTTTTCAATGCATTCCTATGGGAAATGCTGATTCGACTTATGAACATTTCAACTTACGAACACCATTCCGTTACGGATTAAGTTCGTAAGTCGAGGCACCACTGTAGTGATGTATAGAAGTCAGAGCTGGACCATAAAGAGGGCTGACCGCCGAAGAATTGATGCTTTTGAATTGTGGTGCTGGAGGAGACTCTTGAGAGTTCCCTGGACTGCAAAGAGAACAAACCTATCCATTCTGAAGGAAATCAACCCTGAGTGCTGACTGGAAGGACAGATCCTGAAGCTGAGGCTCCAATACTTTGGCCATCTCATGAGAAGAGAAGACTCCCTGGAAAAGACCGTGATGTTGGGAAAGTGTGAAGGCAAGAGGAGAAGGGGACGACAGAGGACGAGATGGTTGGACAGTGTCATTGAAGCTACCAACATGAATTTGACCCAACTCCGGGAGGCAGTGGAAGACAGGAGGGCCTGGCGTGCTCTGGTCCATGGGGTCACGAAGAGTCGGACACGACTTAACGACTAAACAACAGCAACAAATTATGTTGAACACAAAATCTAGGCATATTAAGCCCTGCTGCCTTTAGGATTTTATCCTTGGAGCACCGTTTGTAATTAAATGGTAGCAGCACTGGGTCATCTGCATCTATTTCTGGTGTCCTAGCAAATATTTCCACACCACTGGCTATTATGGCATTGAAGTCTCCTCCAATGATAAAGTCTGTGTTGGGAAATTGGCCCTCCAACTCATCAAGAAAATTGGACACGAGATCCCACTGCTGGTCTAAAATTGACTGAGTAGAATAGGGAGGCATATAAATATTAATTACTGCAAGAATTTTTCCATCCAGGGATATCTTAATAGCTAGGAAATTACAGTTAGAATCAGATGTAGCTATTAGTGCGGAATTTAAGTCAGTGGCAACCAATGTGGCCATGCCAGCCTGTGGACCCCTTTAGCCTTAAGTTTACGTGCAGGTAGGCTAAATAGTTTAAAACCTGGGAGCTGTAACTGTGATTGCTCCTATAGCCATGTCTCTTGCAGGAGAATGATATCAAATCCTTTTAAGTAGACCAAAAAGTCCTCATCTGTTACTTTGGACTTCCAGCCTGCAATGTTCCATGAGATGGCTTTTATTAGTGAGGTGGACAAAGCATTTGGATGAGTTTCAATCTGTCAGTTCTCTTGACTCCTCTGTGCAGTCTGTGTAAGTTCTGCCTCCCTGTTCCATCTGTATTCCTCTGTACCATGCCACTTTAGCGGGATTGTTGTCTGGACGTAGTTGTAGCGGTCCCTGACTATACACTTGCCTCTAAAGCCAAACTGGTCATCCAGAGGGTCATCGCTGATTCCTGAAGTCAGTGGGCGAGTAGTTGAAGTGTCTGAAAACTCAGGTTCAGCTGCATCAGATCCTCCAATGTGGGTCTCTGCCTCTCCTTCATTATCAAGGATGGGCTGATGATGGATTTGCACTTGAACCGAGGGCTGATTTGGACAGGAAGAAATGTGAGGTGCAACATGTGAAAAGTGAGATTCCGCTGATGGCATAGGATTGGGCCACTTGCTTTCATCTTCTGTTTGAATATTCAGTGGTGGCATGTGTGCTTCCATGTTGTCAATTAGCTCAGCCCTCACTTTGTCCAGACTATTAATAATCTTCACCTGTTCCACTCTGGGTAACGCTTTGAAAGCAGTGGTAGCCTCTTCCACCAATTCATCACCATCAATGTCCAACTGCATTAGTAAGTCTTTGCTTGGGGCTTCGGTTTCCTCCTTGTTGTGCACCTCCTGAAGCTGGCCTTTGTACCGATTGGGGGTATTTCTAGAATCGTACTGCTGGTTAGATACTGTTTCCTGGGTTATGATAGGCTCCTGAACAGTCTGAAATTGAGTTTTCTGGGTTTCCCCTCTGGATTTTGGGCTTTGAGCAGTTGAGTTGTTGGATTTTGTGCATTTGAAATCCTCTTTAGATTACCAACAGAGTTTTCAAGGCACTTTGTCAAAGTCTCCAATTTTTCGAAGCCATCAGGCTCGCATAGCCCAGGATTTGCCATGACATCCAGCTGGTAGAAGGCTTCATGTTGCCTCCTAGCTGGCCTCTCAGATAGATGTTGTCTTGGAGGCAGGCCAGTTTTTGCTGGTCTTGTAATCAGTGAGGGAGGGAGCGTAGCTGAAACTTTCCCAAGGTCATGCCGGGGGACACTTGCATATGCATCCACATTAGAGAAGACTCTTTTAGTTGTTATTGAGAAGGTGTTTAAGAATCCACTCATCCTGAACAGCATAAGGGGAATTGTTGATTTATAAAATTCCATCTGAAACCTTGTCATAAAGCGTGAGGCCGGTAAGCTTGCAATACTTTTTAGGTCAATTTGGGGCACTTCAGTTTGCAGCAATTTGCTTAGTGAAATGAGCACCTTCTGTCTGTTTGACCATTTGCCTTTGTTTGTATAATTATCTGTGATTTCAAGGATTAGTTGAGTCACTATCAGGCGTCGGGACATGGACGTGTTGGCTGTGCTTGCCTCTGAAGTCTTTCCAGCCCATCCGTGTCTGCCTAAATTAAACCCCTTGCCTTGAGTGAGTGAGTGATGGTCTAGAGGTTCTTTTTCTTTTTGTATTAGTGACTTCTGGAGAGTTCCAAATTGATTAGAGATATGCTGGAGCTTTTCAAATATAGCCAAGACTGTCTTTCCCGTTATTATACAGTGCTCCCCCAACTGTTCCCACAGATGGTGGTCAGCCACCTCCAAATTCTCCAAGGCCATTGCATTCCGTTTGTCTCCTACCAGAATTTCTGAGGAAACCCCCAATAGAGGGAATGAATTATGATCTAAAGCCAGTATAGTTTCTTTTAGCTCAGAGGGAGAAGGAGGAGTGGAAGACCCCTGTGCTGCATTCTCACTGTTCCTTTGTAGGTCTGCAGTCAGGACCGAAAATTTGTTTGATGTAGCATTTTTAACTAAATCACTTATAGTTTCTGCGATGGTCAGGTTCATTACATCATCCAGTCGGAGTTGTTTTGAAACCTTGATAGGCGAGATTGAGTTTGAAGGTGTTCTCTGTTGCTTTTTCTTCCTTCCCATAGTAATTTTGTTCCAGCTCCAACACTAACCACCACAGTCTTGAGATAAAAAGTATTCAGCTCAAAAAAGATCAGTTAAAAGTCCAAGAAGTCCTCTTAGCTTCGCACCAGCTTCAGGCACAGTTAAAACAAAATAAAATATAGCAGATGTGAAGTACGATAATAATAATAAAAGAGGAAAGAGGGGAGCATCAGAACATCTGTCACCAGCCGGCAGCCATCTTGGAGTCTATTCATCTATTACACTTGCCTCAAAAACACAGAGCCTATTCCCTGGCCAGATTTAATGTATTGCCTTCAGCAGTATTATCTGGTAGGTTTCAGGGTATTCCTTACAATGAGAGGAACTGCTCTTGTGAACTGGGAGGAATTGAGTTGCTGGTACACATGTGTTTATATTGCCCTCACTATTCTGAACCCCGCACTCAATATCTGGGCCCAAGATTGCTTAAGGTAAGAGGGTGGTCAGGTATAGACAGAATGCATTTTCTGTTAAATGACAGGGTGGAAGACAGGGTGGAGAAAGTAGCATGCTTCTTAGCACACATAGTGAACATGCCAAAAATAGCACAATTTGAACCAGCACTCCCTCCTTGAGCCAGGTTTAAGGATCTTGTGATGTAATCACTGGGCTAATTATGACAATAGAAATTTTAATTATTATTATTATAAGGTACATAGGATAGGGTGGAGAGTGTGTCTTGCGGCATAAATAGTAAAACTACATTGAATCTGAACAAACTTTGTTATTGTTCCAGAAACTTGCAAACAAGTTTTACTGAATGTAGTTTTTGACTAGGTGTTTTGTATATGCCAATAAAGGTTTTTGACTGATTGATTGATTGAACAACATTAGTAACCCCCATGTTCCTCCTACAGTCCTCTTGATCCACCATGAAAAGTTCTAGAGGACTTGGACCATTTGTTGGTTTGTTTTGGCAGCACAGAGGTCTGCAGTGAGAAGGGGAAAGGAGGAATGTCCCAATTTTCTTAGTGCTGGATATGCCTATGGACGATCCTATTTTCTATGCATTGTTCTCCCATTGTCTACAGACAGCTGGGGAGTAAAATATAAGGAGATAAGTTGTGTGCCAGTCCCCTGTTTATTAGAATATTTGCCCAGCAGTTCAAAGGATCTAAGCTGGCACCCTGCCAATTGATAGAATCTGGTATACACCTCCTCCACCTTCCCTCCTTATGAGGAGAGGGGGGCTTCCTGTCTACCCAGTGATGAGGAATTAATATCTCCCTCCCATTTTAAAGTCATATTTTATTTTTATTTTGGAGCATCCAAATGTTCCTTTGAAGTAACCCTTAGCAACTAAGATGTGGAAAGCCTGTCTTGAGTGAAAATCGCCCCAGCAAACATCCTCTTCTGTCTCTAGGTCATGAACCTGAATGTGGTGGAGTATAAAGATATGATTAAGTGGCTTAGGTCTTAAGAAGCCTGAAGGAAGGTTTGATATTTTGGCTTACAATAAAAGCAAAATTAACAGGGACATTTTATCTTTCTCCTGTCTACCACGCTGATGTGTCTGGTGCCTTAATTTATTTAAAAAATTATTTTAGCAGCACCCAAATAATTTTTAAAGCAGCATTTCATTGTAAAATGCTTAACAGAGTATTACAGCGAAACTTTTGTTGTGTTATAGAATGTGGTGCTTAAAATTATGGAAAGAGCATTGCCGGGTCTCAAGTGTACTTGTAAGGCAAGCATTTCTGACTCTGAAATGTCATGACCACAGTAAATCAAAGAACTAGAGGTGTCACATTGAGAAAGAATACAGGGCATTCTCTTTCACATGTATCCTTTATTTATTTGGACAGTGTTCCACTTCTACATGTGAAGTGATTACTGTTGCAAATAATTAACTGCCACCTCTTGTTTGTTCTAGTCATTAGTCATATTTTATCATAAAGCATAAATACACTGGCATGCTTAATTATCCTATGCCTTATATGCCACCTTGAAATCTATTTGGACGAAGGGCCATTTAGAAATATTTTGAATAAAATTGATCAACTAACTAGTCAACTTGTAATTGTTTATTACAAATATGTAATAAGGAATTACATCACCGTCATCCAAACATCAGTTAAAGGGGCATTACATGCTGTTGAAGTGCCATTCTACCAGTCAGACGGAGATTCTGCACCGGAGACATGCTGGAACTTTCTCAGTACACTGGTGTACCATACACAGTGACCATGATGGTAGAGCATAATACAGCCTCAGCCTCTGATTGGAATGATTCCAGCTGCCCCCAAAGTGCCCTCACAAAAGGGTCAAGAATTACATAAACTCTGGAGCTCCTGCGATTAATTTTCCTCCCATCGCTGTCCCTGGAATGGAAAGAAAGGAAAAACTCTTTGCGTAGAAAGTGGGAAAACAGAAGCAAAAGCCATCTGTCTCTTCTGCTATGCCAGTGCATCAGAAGTAGCATCGGGGCCACCAAAGCTTCTCCCTTTTTCCTGCACATGATTGCTCTTCCACAAATTTACATGATAAAACATCTCAGCCAACGGTCCAAATCAGTGGGTTCCTCTTGACCCTCCTATGGGGACAGAACAAGATCTAGTGTCTGCTGAGATGATCCCAAAGGAATGCCGTGGCAAGAACTGATTTGCTAGAACTGTTAACTGAACAGTTAACTAGAAGTGACACAACTTAATGGGAAAACTCAGCACTTTCCAAGTGTACACAGCTCTCAAACTTCTTGTCATACTCCACCAAAGAAAGGGGCAAAGAACCCTGTGGCCACTTTTTTTTCTGGGTCTCTCTTTCTGACTATTCCCCCTTTCTTCTTTTTAATAAACAAAAATATTATATTTGGCTCATAGAAGCCCACAAGAGCAGTGGATCACACAACCCTCCTGCTACAGCAGCTCCACTGGCTGCCGATCTGTTTCAAGGTATTTGTTCTAACCTATAAAGCCCTAAATTACTTGGGCCCAAGCTATATCAAGGACCACATTTCCCTTTATGGGCCTGCTTGAGGGTCCTGCCACCTTTGCAGGTGCATTTGGTGGGGACACGGGAGAGTTCCAAAGTCTGCTCCCAGACTCTGGAACTCCCTCCAGCAGGAGACCAGACTGGCCCCATCTTTGCTGTCCTTCCACAAGCAGCTGAAGTCCTTTCTCTTCAGGCAAACTTCCCCTGAATGACTGGCTGCCCGAGTGGGGTTTTTTTAATGGATTCTTGTACTTTACTGCATTGAAAGTGTTTTGGTGTTGCTTATGTTTTCAGTATGGTATTTATTTGATCCTTTTCAGTATTTGTATACTCACTGTTGTTAGCTTTAATGTTTTCTTTTAATGATGAAAGCCACCTTGGGTCCTTTTAAGGAAAAAGGTGGGGTAAAAGAGTTGCAATTCAACAATGACTATGGATGGTTAAGTTCGAAAAGGAATTAGCTGCATACTTCCAATCGATAGAATGATGTAGTACTCAAGGAACCTGGATTCAAATCCCCGCTCAACTATGGAAACTCACTAGAGGTATGTGGAACTGTTAAAACCACTCCTTAAATATCTCACTTACATTGAAAGCCATATTAGGATTGCTATAAATAGTTCCAATTTGATGGCATGTAACAAATAAACATTACTTGTGCTCCTGAACAAAACCCTGAGCTTGGATGCACAGGTTTCAGTGGTGTCAGGCTTTGTTGTAGCATTTGCACATTTAAGCTGGTGCACCACTTGCATACGTTCTTGGAGATGTCAAATTTGGCCACAGGGACTCATGCCTTAGTTATATCCTTTTTGGACGACTGCAATGTAGTCTACATGGGGCTGCCTTTGAAGAGTGTTCAGAAACTTCAGCTGGTTAAAAACACTGCAGCCAAACTGTTGACTGGTGCTGGTTAGAGGGAGTATGTAACTCTCTTATTAGAACAGCTTCACTTGATGTTAGTCTGTTTCCAGCCCAATTCGAAGTGCTGGTTATTATCTATAAAGCCCTATATGGCTTGGGTCTAAGCTATTTGAAGGATTGCATCACCTTGTATCAACCTTCTTGGCTTTTAAGATTTTCTGGGAAGGCCCTGCTCTTGGTTCCACCACCTTCCCAAACTTTCTAGGTGAGGTTACCCAAGAGAGGGCCTTCTCAGTGGCTCTCCCAGGCTTTGGGATGTACTGCCTCAAGAAGCCAAGTTGGCTCCTTCCCTCTTCTCCTTCCGTGGTCAGGCAAAGACCTTCCTTTCCAGGCAGGCCTTTAAACAGTAAGTTCTCAGGAAAACTGATTTTTACTTGCATCCTTACATTTTTGAATGTCCTTTTAAAAATTGTTTTTATTCTTGATTGTTTTAATCTTAATGTTCATTTAATTATATTTCACATGTGTCATTTATATAGTGTTTTTAAATTTCTTATTTTACCTGTTGTGAGCCACCGTTGGTACAAATGGGCTTACTTAATTGTGATTTATTTTAGTGTATACCTTTGACTGTCCATGATTGCATAAGGAGCCTAAAACCCCTTGGTGATGTGCTTTACCTATGTGCCTTTTAAATTCTCACAACTGAGCCTATGGCTTTCAGATCATTTTAAAATACAGGATGTGAGGCTTTTCTGCAGCTAAGCATAGAAATCTTTCTAGCTGAATCATATTTATTATAGGAAGAAAGAGAAAAAACGTTGACTTCTTTATTCTGCTTTTTGAACTTTGGGACATTTGACTTGTGCTCTGGGATTTGTCTCAAAGAATAGACCCCCTGCCAGAGATTAAAATGCCCTGTGAATCACCAGGCATTAGTCACTGAAGATTATGGGGCACCTGGCCTTAACTGACTCCACTTCTTTTGGCACTGTTATCATAATTATAATTCCATATTGCTGTTGTCTAAAACATTTGCTTTTCTTAGTTAATTTGGAAACATGAAAAGTAGATTGCTCTGCAAAATAATATCTATTGAGCATATTTGTCAGACTACTGCTAAGATCCTGACATTAATATCTGACAGAGGATGCTGAATTGATCCGGAAGTAAATTTTCCAATACCTTCCTGTGACTTCAGTTCTATCATCAGACAAGGAAGGAATAAGCGTTGTTGTAATAGGAGTTAAGGGCCCTGCTGGTAAAGAATTGGGCTGGATTTATTTCTATGTACAAATGCCACAATAATTCTGTGTCTCCCAATCATACTTGATGACTCCATAATAAAAATGTATGTCCTCTTAAGAAAAAAAATTATTACTATAAAGAATAGTAAGTGTTCACAGGGAGAGGTAATGGAACAAATATTGTATGATTTCTAATACACTTCTTTTAAGTGTGAACAATATGAGTCCAAGAAAGATAATCTTGGAAATACAGCCAGTATGTTCAACTACTGCATCAAACAAAGCAATCAGAAGAATTCTGTCTCTCTCTATCAACAAGACCATTGTCATAGAAGCTACAAGTTTTTACTGGTAGGAAAAGAACCTTTAAATGTAACAATCTTCTCATCTATTCTTTAGAGGTTTTATTGAAATGCCGTATCAAGAGATGTCATTATGTGGATTCTCATTATATGTCCTAGCAGCGTACAGAGCTTAGTGTGGAATCTACATCTGTGACTGTTGTCACAAGGAAATGGCCACACTAGCGTCTGTGGCCTGTTGGAACTGGTAAAGACCCCCCAGGACGCCCCACGTCCTAGTGAGACTATTGGTGAAACGTTCTAGCTAGAAGTGTCATAAGTGTGCTTACGTTTACCATGAAATACAGTACAGGAGCTTGGTAGTAATATGTTACCACTAAATGGAGGGGGGGACGACACTTTTCTGCACTACAGCACCGTTAATGGATCAATTGGAGTGAGACAAACTTAGTAGCAATGATAGCATGTGAGACTTCGGACAATCATGAGAGGGTTTTGCATGTTTCCTGAGGAGCAAGTTTGAGCCCTGACCACAGGAACGTCTTACTATTGTCAAAATGGACAGAGTGACATCTGTCCTCAACAGGTGGGCTGAAAGAACAGATTCTTAGAGTGCCACAATGTGCTAATTTAAGCCAGTCTGGGATACCTTGAGAGCCTTTAATTCTGCCAGGGCATACAGCCCTCGTAGTATTCCTAGCATGCTTCTGAGAAAGCCTGGGGGCAAAGTATATGTGAAGGACAACACACTTCTGCTAAATGCGAGACTCCTGCGCTGTTTTCCTTTTCTGAGATACAAGATTCTGAGATTCTGCATATAAGAATAAGAGGACAAAAGGATTTTTTTTTTTAAAAAAGGCAGCAACCAGGGGAGGCTGTGGCATAAAGTGGCGAATCATTATGAGGGTAAATTCTAATCCTTACTTGACTTGCCATTGTGTGGTAAATGGGGAAATGTTTTTTCTCCTCATTAAGAGATAATGGGCTTTCTAACAGTCGTTTTTGGGGAAAATATGTGCATTTGCACATGTGGTTTTTGTGCATTTCTGGAAAAAAAAAAGGGGGGGAGAATTAAGATGCTCAAAAGCCAGAAGTAATATTGAAAAATGCTGTGTTGTGTAAACTAGGAAAAGTAGCAGCAGCATTACGTGGGTCATCTTTGTGTTTCTGATCAGTCAGGTTGTCATGCATGCACATGTGTTTTATTTTTTATTTTTATTTTATTTTATTAGATTTCTACTCTGCTTATCTAGTGGCAAGCCACTACTCTGGGCGGCTATGTGTGCTTAGTTCCACAATACAAAAAGACAGTACTTTTGTGCAGAAACAGAGTTTAATGCAACTTATATTCCACACAAACACAGCAGAAAAAACATTTAGTATCTCAGTCTTGCACCACAGCCAAGGGGGTTGGGGAACCTTCAAGGTGCTATACCACCATGCCACAACAACCTGATTCAACTAGAATCTTGGCTGCAGAGAGATTTCTTCACATCCTCAGTTCCAAGGCAGCTTGTTCACAATCACAAAGTGTCTGACTCTGAACTGTAAGCATGACTGCCTAAACTACCTTGATCTCTGACTGAGGCTCTTCTCCTCAGTCGGTAGAGCTTTGGTAGACTGCCATGACATACTTTGAGGAGATTCAGACATTTGGGACCCTTCATGGCTGAGGCACTTGGAATTCATAAAAGCATTAATTTGAGCCTGTTGGGATAAATGGCAGTGTCACATCCAAGGCTGCCATATATGACCTTACTGTGGACAAGACAGATGGCAGGCCTATGGTCAGTTGCCCATTTATTTCTACCTTGTCAAAGGGACAAGCTATGTGGGAGACTCAGTTCTGCCTCTTTTGCTGGGAATTTAGCACACAAGCTCACATACATTTCATTTGCACGAGGAACACCCATTCAAACAGATGCCCAAAGGAGAAACCTAGCAAGGGAGCAGAGGAGTTGCAAGGCTAGAAGTGGAAAGAGGCCTAGCCATTTGAGCTGTGAATGAGCATTAAAAAGTCAGAGTATTTAATGTTTCTTGAAAATACTGATGAATACTAAATATTATTCCAAACCATCTCCTTGAGTACAGTCAGATTGGAATTATCATGGCATGCCATCTGTCAATATCAATTTTCATTATGTATTGGAAACCAAATACTGTCAAATATTAGATATGAAATATACATGTGAAACAGTGAGTGAATATTCAGGCAATGTTCAAATATTCACTAAACATTTGACAACAAGTTCACTTGAGAACCTGATGGAAAATTATTAGATGCAACTTACTATTAGAGAAAGGCAAGCTCTCCTGATTTGGACTCAGATTCACTTGTAATTAATGTACAAAATATTCCTCTATTGCACTAAATAATGTGCACTAAATAGAGGGAGCTAGAAGAAGGAGGGGAGCGGAGCTCATTCCTTGGGTATACTTAAAAGTGGATCAGCTTCATCATGGATGAATGCTGTCTATTCTCCTTTTTTCTTTCTTCTAATGTCATGCTTGAAGGCAGCAAATATTAGCAGGCAGGAGTTCTGGGAAGTCCAAACCAGATTAAAACATAAACCAGACATGAATAACATTTTAATGGGGTATGGCAGGTATCCTGCCTTTCTCCTTAAAAAAAAATCCAAGGTGGCTTGCATAATTAAAAACACAATATGTAAAAGCTAAAAACAGTAGGTATACCGATATTTAAAAAGAATTAAACAAATATTGCATTAAAAAGAGTAATAAAATCAATACTAAAACACATTTAAAACAACAGAGCACAACAATCCATTTTAAAACCCCTCTCAGACCACCAGTTATTAAGAAAAAGCCTGCCTGAAGAGAAAGGTCTTTGCCTACTTGTGGAAGGACAGCAATGATCGGGCCAGCCTAGCTTCCCATGGGAGGGAGTTCCAGAGTCTGGGAGTAGCAATAGAGAAGGCCCTCTCCCATGTCCCCCCCAAGTGCACCTGTGATGGTGGTGGGACTGAGAGAAAGGCCTCCCCTGATTATCTTAAAGCCCAAGCAGGCTCATAGAGGGAGATGCGGTATTTTAGATAGCTTGGACCTAAGCTGTTTAGGGCTTTATAAGTTAAAATCAGCACTTAGAATTGTGCCTAGAAACAGATTGGCAGCCAGTGGAGCTGCTGTAATGGGGGGGGGGGGGGGTGTCACATGATCTCTGTAACCAGTCCTAGTTAATAATTTGGCTGCTGCATTTTGGACCCTCTGGAGTTACTGAACACTTTCCAAAGGCAGCTCCATGTAGAACACACGTGTTACAGTAATCCAGTCAAGATGTAACTAGGGCGTGTGTCACCATGGCCAGATCAGTCTTCTCAAGAAATGGGCACAGCTGGCACACTAGTTTTAACTGTGCAAAGGCACTCCTGGCCACTGCTGAAACATAGGCATCCAGGCTCAGAGATAAATCCAGGAGCACCCCCAAGCAGCAGACCTGTGTTTTCAGAGGGAGAGTAACCTCATTCAGCACAGGCTGCAACTCTATTCCTTGATCTGCTTTTCAACTGATCAGGAGCACCTCTGTTTAAGTTTCAGGTTGTTCGCCTTCATCTAGTCCATTACTGACACCAGACACTGATTTAGAACTGAAACAGCTTCCTTGGATTTAGATACAAAGGAGAGATAGAGTTGGGTTTCATCGGCATACTGGTGACAACAAACCCTAAAACTCTGGGCAACCTTTCCTGGTGGTTTCATGTAGATGTTGAATAGTACTGGGGATAAAACAGATTAGAGATGGAGACGAATAAAAAAATGGCAATTCGTTGTGATTCATGATTCATCAAGATTAACGAATCAACGAATATGAATTTATGAATATTCTCTGACAAATTGATGAATTGATTTCTCAATTCATTCTTTTTAAAAAATGTTATAAAACTGGTCCCCAAGTACCTAGATACACCACATTTGCAGGGAAGCTGCCTCAGACAGATTTCTACAAGCTCAGCAGGTTTGGTGAACATTGAGTTCTGGACTCCTGAGTTATATAGTCACAAGGAGGACACCCCCAGGAAAGTTCTCCCCAGGTACTTAGAGAATCCTAAATCACAAAGAAGCTTCCTATGTCTTTCCCCAACAAGCCTGCCAAGTTTGGTGAAGATTGGATATCAGACATCTGAGTTATTCACCCACAAATTGGGTCCCCCCAGGAAAGTGACAGAGCCAGCTGGCAAAGTTTACCACGTGGCACAGAAGTGGATGGCATTGAGGGAGTTTGATTTGGCCCCAGCAGAATGAGAGATCTTTGGCACTGAGGTGGTTTGGTTTGTCTCCGGCAGGCACACAGAGGCATGAGGCATTGAGGTAGAGTTTGCCTTCATCAGCATCACATTTGGCAGTGAAGTAGAGTTTGCCCCCAGCAGGCACTGAGGCATTTCAAAGTTTCCCTCCCCTGATTACATCATAAAAGAAACTGAGCTATACATGAGTGGAATGCTAGACACGTGAATTGATTTCAGATTGGGAAGGGAAAGGGAAAGCCAGCAGAGCCGGGAGATCACTTTGATCCCTTTCCCCCTCTCCCTATACTGCCGCCGGGCATAGAAAGAGGGGGAAACCCCGATCCAAGCCATCACCCGGCTCTGCTGCCTTTGCAAAGGCAGCGGAGACGGGCGATTGCTTTGATCCCTTTCCCCTCTTTGTATGCCACCACCAGGCATAGAAAGAGGGGGAAAGCCCAATCCAAGCCATCACCCAGCTCCACTGCCTTTACAAAGGCAGCAGAGCTGGGCGATCGCTTTGATCCCTTTCCCCCTCTTTGTATGCCACCACCAGGCATAGAAAGAGGGAGAAAGCCTGATCCGAGCCATCCCCCAGCTCCATGGGTGGGTTTCCCTTCTGGCAGGCTTTAGCAAGCCTCTGGAAGGGAAAATCCCTCTCTGCTTATGCCCCCAAGGAACAGCTGATCCACGGGGGCATAAGCAGATAGGGAACAAAGGGACGAATATAAAAGGGTTATATTCATTGCTTCATATTCATCGGGGTCTCTGGACTCCAAGAATATGAAGTAATGAATATCTGATGAATCAGAGATATTCATTGAATATCCTGATTCATTTTTCTATTCATCCCCATGTCTAAAACAGATCCCTGAGGGACACCATAGGCCAAAGGCTTCCACCAGGGTGTCGAACAGGAGTCCCGCAGCACCACCCACTGGGTTCTCCCCTCCAGGGAGGACTGGACCCACTATAAAACAATGCTTCCAAGTCCCATCCCAGGGAGATGGCCCAGATGGATACTGTGGTCAACAGTATTGAAAGCCGCTGAGAGGTCCAGCAAAACCAACAGGGACACACTTCCCCAGTTCAGTTCCCAACGCAGGCCGTCCACAAAGGTGACCAAAGCTGTCTCTGTCCCATCACCAGGCCTGAAGCCAGATGGAAATGGATTTGGATAATCCGTCTCATCCAGGAACCCCTGGAGCTGAGAAGCCACAACCCACTCCAGCACCTTGCCTAAGAATGGGATATTAGAGACTGGCCGGCAACTATCCAGTATTGTGGGGACCAAGGAGGGTCTTTTCAATAATGGTCTTATTACTGCCTCCCTTAAGCATGCTGGGATGCTACCTTGCTGCAAGGAGGCATTCACTACCCCTTGGACCCACTCGGCAACTTGGCTTTTATAAGCCAGGAAGGGCAAGGGTCTAGGAGACAAATAGTAACCTTCAGCTCTCCAAGGGTCCTGTCCACAGGCTGCAAAAATGAAAACTTATCCATCAACACCAGACAAGCAGGAGTCATAGTATTAATTACAGCATCCAAGTCAGAGTGGATCTGAGTGATTTTGCCTGCAAAGTACTGTGCAAATTTTTCACAGTGAGCTACCAAGTGGTCAACACTATCTTCCTATGGGCCATAATGTGTATACTTACAAATAGCAAGTCTATGTGCCCTGAAAAATAATGCTTCCTGAACAAAAAAACAGTGGCTTTGGGTTGGAAATCTGAGGAATTCAAATTAGGAAAACTGGGGAAAGGATCGTGGCATAGAACTCACCTTATTCTGTGCCATGATCCTGATCTCAATTGAGAGGCCAAATGGCACCTTTAATTATTTTTTAATTAAGAAATGAAAAATGGTGAGAAGCTTCTTCACAGAGCTCATCTAGTTTGACTTTTAGGGTCCAATTAAAAGTTGCCATTGTTAACATTGTAAAGACATGTAAACATATGTAAGGCATTAATTGGAACTAGATTAGGTTGGGGAGTCCTCTTTCCTTATCAGTGTGTGTGTGTGTGTTGAAGCCCCACGAAGTGCAGATCTTATCGTCAGAGGGCTTGTGTATTTATAACCTCATGGAGGAAAAATAGGGTTCTACCTGGGCCTTATCAGACTGCATCATCTTAACATTTGACAAGTTGTCAGCAGGCGAGGCAATTATTTCAAGCAAAACATTAAGGATGACATTTAACATTTTTGCAGAGGGAGAGTATCAGGGAGATTGCATTCATTTAATTGGAGTCCAGCGCTTTGCTTAAAAACAAAATAAGACTTAAAGTAACATTTAATTTAATTGGTTTAATCATATTTGGGTTTGGGGGAGGGGGGAAATGTGGAATTGACAAATGGAAACTGCAAAAGAGCTCAGGAAGCTCCAAAGGACAGCTTATATTTATGGAACAGGGTGATCATATTTCCAGTCTGCTGAGGTTCATTGATTGCAGGAACAGTTTGTGTTATAGAAAGAGCATATATCTCAGAGTGGTAGCATGCTGGATTTCTGGAGGGTATCAGGGAAAAGTGTGAAGAGAAGCAGATGTAGCTATTAGGAAATGGGACACTATCACATGATTTTAAACTTTATTTTATTTTATTTTATGTTTGGTTTTATGTTTGGTTCTTTCAGATGGAACAGCATTCACAGGAAGAGGAAACATTTATTTTAAAAAACTAAAAACTAGAATACCAAAAGAACTTGAGTGAGAAAGTGTGTCTCAGAGTGGCAAGAAACATCTGGAGAGGATCGGGCAAGCATTTAGTTTCCTCTGATAATGGAAAAGAGCAGCACAGTCTAACAGTAGAGACATCTCCAGTAGGTTGAACTATTCAGTAAAACAAGAGGAAAGAGAGCCAGGAGTCACTCAGCCTATTTTCATGTTGGAGGCAGAGAGACAGAGAAAAAGAGCGACAGAGACTAGGGTGAAAGGTAGAGTAATACACAATATTTCAATACCACAGATCCCACCCACTTTTGACTACTAACATACTCAGAGGATATGGGTTGTGTCTCAAAGGATGATGGGCATATCAGACATGGTTTGCAATTAGTGCTAATCATTATATTTCTGGGTGTGGGAATGGGGTAGAACCCATCAGCAGTGGCAGTTGACAGCCAGCCAAAAGAAAGAGACAGATATGCCAGAGATATTTCAAAAGAGTTGTCGTATACGAGGTGTTTCAATGCTTATACTATATATAGGTGTTTCAATGCTTATACTAAATGCTTGGCAGCATGCATCATGCATCATATATATATATTTGCATATTATGCTTATGAGTTTTTTCTTGTTATATGCTGACTACTGTGGGAAACAGGATACTGGACTTGGCCTCTGGAAGTCCTCAAGGTGATTGCTTTTGTCTTGTTGCTTATTCCTACTATTTGCCTCTAGACTAGGAGTCGGGATCTTTGACCCTCAAGAAGCTGCAAATCTCATATTCCAAAAATCTACCCCATATATCATAAAAGTTATTTTTTTTCAACTCTCCTTTCTTAACCTTTAAGTTACAAGTTAATTTATCATTTATTGCTATATTCCATATTTCTTTATACCATTCTTCAATTTGCAATTCGACTTTTGATTTCCATTGCCTAGCTATAATCAATCTAGCTGCTGTTAATAAATTGGTTATCAATTCTTTAGTCATTTTGTCATATTCCACATTCTCATATATTGATAACAAAGCAATCTCAGCATTAAATTCTATATCTTTTTCACATATGTAGCTTAATTCTTTAAAACTTTGTTTCCAAAATCTTTGCACTTTTTCACATTCCCACCACATATGAAAGTATGTACCAATTTCCTTCCCACATTTCCAACAGACATTCGGATGATTGACATTAATTTTATTTAATTTTCACGGTGTTAAATACCATCTTAAACTAAGTTTAAATTTTTTTTCCCTTATTCTTACTGACATAAATCTTAACACCCTCATTTTCCATATCATCCTCCATTCTTCTTCATTTATTCTTTTTCCAATATCTTGCTCCCACATTATTTTCAATCCTTCTTAAGAGGAAAAGGGAAAGCTCCAAATCAAGAATCAATGCAGTTTTGGAGAAGAGAAGAAGAAGAACAATAAGGAAGAGGAAGATTATGGCAAGAGGTCCCACATATGGTGGTGGGGAACACAGTTAAATTGTATTTTAGTTCGTATGTTATATATTTTTGTTTATGTTATAGTTATATAATAATAATAATTAAAAAAAGAATTAAAAAAAAGAAGAAGCTGCACATCTCAACTTTTATAATCCCTTTGTAATCCCTGGGATTTAGGGAAATCCAAACCAAAACACTAAAGGTTCCCTACCCAATTTTTAGACTTTTGATATGATTGCCAATCACTTTTTATGTTACCACCACCACCCTGCCCTTTAATAAAGCAACTAGCTGTTGGTGCATTATGCACAGAATACTTGGTTCTGCCTGTACGGCATGCATCGTGTGTCTCTGCTAAAACTTTCTTCCTTTTTGGGGCAGTAATTTTCTGACACGGTGATTACAAGTGTTTTGATTAGCAAGATGTAATGTGAGTTTCTGTGAAAATTTCATATTTCAATGTGTTTTAAATAACTGCCAGCTGCGTAACTAGCAAGTGAAGCAAAGAGCAAAGTGGGAAATGGGAGAAGAAGAAGAAATACCCAAGGCAGAACAAATATTCACACATAATCTACCATTGTGTCCTGACACATGTGAAACTGTAGCCTGAAACGGTAGCTTTCAACTGCCAGGTAGCACCAGATAGATATTAGGTGTCCACTCACTGAAGTTAATGTAACACAAAACAGTTTTTCTCATGTGATACTTCTGATGTGTTTTGTTGTTGTTCATATTCGTGTTGGTCTACACTTTGTTCTATAAACAAGGTATATATACATACGTATGTTGATGAGTGGCTGTAAAAAAGCCTTACACTCTGTACTGCTTTGAAATACTTGAGCATTCTTCTTTGTTGTTTCCTTACGACTGAAGTAGGAGTTTTTAGTAAAGATGGGCACAAAGCGCTGGTTTGGTGGTTCATGCTGGATTGTACTTCAGCTGAACAGGTGTTTCGCACTTCCCAGCCCCACCTCCTCCAGTTGGCGCCCACTCAGAGGCAGAGTCCCGGCTTTCCTGCCCCACCTCCTCTGGGTGCTGCCTCTGAGTGGGTGCCCTCCGGAGGAGGCCAGGCTGGGAAGCGCCAAACACTTGTTCAGCTGTAGTTCATGCCCATCTCTAGACAAACTACTCTAAAATTTAATCTGGGGATTTCTTTCACAACATAGTACTCTATGAAAGCAACTGGACAGATTTCACCTTGGTGGTGGAGCACCCGTTGCACATGTAAAATCTGCCAGTGGTGCAGCACATGTTTTGCATGTAAAAGGTGCCAAGTTCACTTCCTGAAACTTCATTTTTTTTCCTTTTTAATAAATGTGCAACTCACCAGATATAGGTAATAATGATTAAGCCATAGAAAAATCTCTGTTCAGAAATCTGGGACAAGTACTCCCATTTAGAGCAAACAATACTGGGAAATAGTCTGATCTGATGATACTCAGTAGCTTCTTATTGTTGCTGTGTGAGAGTGCAGCAATGATGTGGTGCTGGCACAGCAAATCAACATTCTCCAAGGCAATTCTAAAAATGGGGGCAACTGAAACAAATTATAACTTTGAAACTGGACTTCAGATCAGCAACAAAGCTGGCACAGATGTAGCTGGCAGTCTACTCTTGCTCTGTGCCTAATTTAGTAAAAGGTTTTTTGAGTTATTATTTTTTAAAAGTGAAACTGCCATTCGCAGATTTGAAAGAGGCCATATACATTTTAAAAACCATTCTTGTTTAACTTGAAAGAGAATGGTCCATTGTACCTGCTTTTTTTTAATTTGAAAAAAAAAATACAGGCTACAGGGCTGAAATATCTATCCTCCAAAAGAAAAACAGTGACTTTGTCATAAACTGAGCATGCATGGAACAGGTTTACCAGCAAGTAGATACCTTGTTGCACCTTTGTGCTGGGAAGGCTGAAGGGCAATGAAAGCTCACAGAGACAGAGTCAAAAGACTGGTTTTCTTTAGAGTAAAAAGAAACAGGCTTGCTTTAATGAAAGTAATAGAGTGGCAATCCTCAAGAAAGGGACATTTTGCCTTGTATCTCTAGGGAATTAGCATTCAATTTTGTAAGACATATTCATTGTATTTCTGCATTACAAAAGCACAGAACAGTTGTGTTTGTCCCAGCCCTGAGTGCTTTCAGTAAACCTTCTCTCAGGATTTCTGAGACTGGGCTCCTGACACAAGTCTTCAAAGGAATATCAGCTCCAGGTCTGAGGCAATCTGAGCTTTTGAACCTGTCAGTCAGGACCCAATTAGCTGACTGTCAGGAGGAGAACGTTTTTATTCCTTCCTGGCCAAACAAGCACTACAAGGGGATTCTGTGTCTGGTTGTAAAAATATTTTAAAAGATATTTTAAAAAAGGATAGAGAACAAATATTCAGAAGCTCATGCATTTAAACTGTTAAATTATTGAGTTTTTTTTGCTTTGTGACTAGCGATGATTGTATTCAACGTTGGCAGACCGTTGGTCCCTTGCTTGGTGTCACTTTGTGAATGGTACATGGAAGCCACTCATTAACAATAGCTAGACCAGAATACAAACCTTGCTTATCTTGTCTTTGTAGGTGATGATTAAATGAAACCCAGTGTTCTTGCTATAAGGACTGTGTGAGAATTTTATTTTTGCTCTCAGTTCTGTCCATGCATTTGTGAAGATGTCATTTTGTGCAAAATGTATGCACCACTCAGACTACTACTCTTAGATTCATGGAATTAAATTATTTGAATCTTGGATGGGTTATTTGTCCCATTCTTAATCATCATCCTGTCTTTTTGTGCTAGCCCTCTGTGCATGTGCTTGCTTGTAAAGGAGAAAAGGCACTACATTTTTGCCTTTCCCCCCACAAATAACAGAAATCTAAAGGGAGTGGTGGTCCCTGTAGTTCTTTGTCTCAGACTGTGCTGGATGTGCAGAATCCTGCAGGCCTTCCAGAATCCTCACTCAGGCCCTGAAAAATGTCGAGACAGCTTAAATTAATGAAGCTGAGGAATTCAGCAATTATTCTTCACATCTCTAGGCTCAAGGTACCATACTGTGGCTGAAATCATACACTTTGGCCCATCCCTCTCCGGTAAATAAAGGGCCTCTGCTATGAGAATTGCAGCAGGGGCTCTTTATTTATCGGGGAGGCTCAGACCAAAACTTATGTATTTGCCCAAGTAAAACAACAGTATTTTGGCCAATATAGATGAGTATCTACTATATAAAGAAAAACTGGGCTCCTTGTAAGGGCTGCCTGAGGAAAAGAACAAGATAGCTTTTCACCCCATTTAAAATACTGAAGCTACCGGATTGGCAGTTGAATCTCTTTTTTTTGATCAGTAGCAGCTGCTGGCTGAGACAACCACTTCATTTTGCCTAACAGCGGGGCCAGGCTTGTCTTGTCTACTTTCAGCCATTGGGCAGACAAGAGGATTTTATACTTTCCCACATGATAAGTGGCACAAACATCCCCGTACAGTTGACAAGCCTCCTGTACATAAAAGCTGAAATGTCACAGGGCTTACATTGTGTTTTCCTTGGGGCCATTTTAAGAACCCAGCTCAGTCTTCCATTCCTCCATGAGCAGGCTTTGAAAGTTAGGTGCGGGACAAAATCTGGAACATTTTTGGACCCCACCTCTGAAAATCCCCAGTCTGGATGGCCATGCAGTGCAAAATAACTAACTTGGCCAAGCTTTGTTAAGGCTTGGTTGTGACCGCAATCCTACGGCCAGATGTCTCATTGGCGATATGCTGTAGTTAGTCAGCGTTGATCAGAGTTTTCTTTCAGGGGTTGATGTGCATCAGGGATACATTTCCTTTCCATCCATTTCCCCAGGATAAAATTCAAGTTCGCTCCGGCGGAGGTGATCTGTTGTTGACACCTGGCCTCAGAATGCTGGCAGCTTTCAGCACGGGAATTCTGCAGGCAGTTGCACTGGGTCCTTGCTTCTGTGCTGATTCACAGGTAGCAGCATCCTCTGGTACCTTCTGTCTATAGTGCAATTGCAAATAGCTCTTTATGTGGTTTCCTTTTATAAGTTTTAAAATGACACCCAAAGCTTTCAACTAAGAGTTTCAAATCATTCAGATTGTAACCTGGAATAGTTATCCCTGTGACTTTTCAATCATGGAATGTACGGATTATAAATTTATTTGCTTGGAATTAATGGACATAGTTACATACACATGACATGGAAATCTGACGGAAGTGGTTGTCGCTGCCATTTTTCTGAAAACCCACTTTTGGAACTTATTATTTTGATTCACAAAGATACAGAGGAAGTGTTTAATCTTTTCATAACTCGTGGGCTTTTTCTTCCAAACTGCCTAGGAAAAAAAGAAGCAACTAGTCATTTATTAGTGGTAGTATAGAGATTTTTGTAGAATAGGTGCTCCTAGTTAATGCTTGAATTAGGGAGGGAAAGAACCATGATATCAGCTTTGCCTATACAATCTTCTTGCTTCATATATTAATGGAGAGTCATTCACTTTGAATCAGACTATGCTGCTGGCAGCTAGTTTTGGACTAATCAGATGCCCACAGGCTGAACAACCATTTTAAAATACAGCAGACATTAGTAACACAGTGATAAAGCCAACTTCACAGCCTTGGTGGCAGACTTCAAAAACCATTTTTGTTGATGCTTCAGGTGGAGCAGAACATTTGTCCACTGTGCTGTTCTTCTCTCCCCCCCATCCATAATTTACCTTCAAATGTATTCTTTCCAGGCCTGTTCACAGCCATGATGTTCACCAACACTTTGTTCTTTACTGGAGAACAGGAGGAGTCAGCTGGTTGCCAGAAAATGCTAAAGTAAGAGGGCACTTCCTTGTTTTTGGGTAAGCTGTAGCACCATAACATAGGAAAGCATCCTTACATTGTCTGTGCCAATGGTGGAGAATCTGTGGTTCTTCAGATGTTGGACTTCCATTGACTTTAGACTAGAGATGGGGACAAATCAAAAAAATGGTGATTCGTTTTGATCCGTTATTCATCAAGGTTAACGGATCAACAAATACGAATATATGAATGTTCTTTGACGAATCAACAAATTGATCTGTCAATTCATCTGCACTTTAAATGGCTATAACATTGGCCCCCAACCACCTAGAGACACCAAATTTGCAGGAAAGCTTCCTCAGATGCATTTCTACAACTCCTGAACGTTTGGTGAACATTGGATCATGGACCACTGAGTTATATAGTCACAAAGAGGACCCCCCAGGAAGGCTCCCCCCAGGTACTTAGAGACTCCAGAATCACAACAGAGCTTTCTATGTATTTCCCCAGCACACCTGCCAACTTGGGTGAAGATTGGATATTGGACATCCAAGTTATTCACCCACAAATTGGGTCCCCCCAGGAGAGTTTACCACATGGCACAGAAGCCCATTCTGCCTACCGGCCACCGATCAGCTGATCAGAAGCCACACACACACACACACACACAGCCAGCCATCCCAACAGCCTACCCCCACACCCCCTTCCTTTCCCTACCTTAGCCCCCACCCCACTCCCACCGACACCCCCTTACCTTAATAGCTGCTGCCGAGGTCTCCATCAGGCCTTCGCAGCCACGACGTGTAAAAAGGGAGACTGGCTGCCCTTTGCAAAGATGGCAGCTGTGGCTTCATTTAGGGTAGGGAAGCTGCAGCTGCCATCTTTGCAAATGGCAGCCTGGATTCCCTTAAGGTAGGCTAAGGGGGGTGGCAGCGGTGGGGGAGGTGGTGGATCGACGAATATTTAACGAATCGGCTATATTCGTCAGAAAAAGCGATCCGTTTTTATATTCATCCCCATTTCTACTTTAGACCCACCATGCCCATTGGTCAGACAGGATGCCAGTTTGAATCCAGCTACCTCTTGAAAGACTTGGTCTTTGTCACTGTCTGACATAACTAAACAGCTGTCCTAATGCTACAGGAAATTCAGTAATAATGATTCCACCACATACCCACTGAGGATATATACGTGAAGGTAAATTATGATTTAGTGTTTTTTACTGTGAAGATTTCATACCAAGTCAACCCCCAATTTCACCTAAGAATGCTCTGATGGCTTCAGCTCACTAATTTAATGCTATACAAATTTCCAGAACCTTTCTTTTCTGTTTCATTGTGCATTTAGAGGTTTCTAGGGAAGACTGGCTAGATATTGTAGCACCATTTTTAACAGCTATCTCCATTTTCTGTTTAGCTTTTAGATATGAAATATATCACTTCCATTCCACTTTGGCAGAAATTATTGACACTTTCATTTAAATATAACTGCTGGTTTTAAAAGAAGCAGCTATTTCCACCAAATAATGTCTGCAGTTAAACCTGTCCCATTTTACATTTACCTTGAGCCCTTAATAATAAATAAATCCATAATTACTCTATGATCACTTTTTAAAAACAAAAATGTGCTAATACTTCTCATCCCTTCCCAGAATATCTTATGTGAATTCTAACAGGTACAAAGAACGTGAATATTCAGGAGCAGAGACCCATCCCCAGCATGTTAAGTGACTTTCTAGAGTGGAATGGTAGAAATAGCCATGTTCACAACCTGCAGCAATAATGAAATGGTGGGAGAATCAAATGCACTTTGCATTTTTGCCCCTAGGAACTGACTCGCTGCAGCTGGGGATTAGAAGCGTGCACATCTTTCCACTAAACAAGATCTCGACAACTGAACAGGACTGATAACCAGCATTAGGAATAGCTCTTCCCAACCCACTCCTGAACAACATACCTCAGTGGAGAGGGTGCTTGAGAGCTCCTGGCACCGTAGACCGAGCCAAGCTCCAGGCCAAGCTAAGGTATTCTTTTTTTAGTGATACTGAAAGATTAGCACTTTGGCATATTGGAAGGGTTAGGATGCAGGAGAGTGGAAGAACTCCAGGGTCCATGACCCTGGCAGCTGTCATGGCCCAGAAGTTAGGGTTGCCATGTTCCAGTTCTCCAAACCTTGCAGCCTCTTTTACATAGTACACCCATTTGCCTATTATGCAGATTAAGCTTATCAATTGTTGCCTTGTTTGTCTACCAACATGTTTCAGCCTCAGCATCATTTATACAATAACCATTGATCTGAGAGACCCCAGACAGTGTAATAGTTAGAGCATCAGACTTGGGAAGGGGAGGCTGAAGTTGAAATCCCAACTTAGTCACAAGACTTATGTGGTGACCTTGGACTAATCAGTACATCTCAGCCAAACCTACTTTACGAATGTCTTCTGGATAAAACTGTGGAGGCGGGAACCATGCAGAGCAGCCATACACATTGCTGGTTCGTATAAATGATGAAATAATGGCAGTTTACACACAGGAGCTTCTGGCAATATTCTGGCAATATTCTCCCAGTTGTTGTTTTTTGCTTTCCTTTTTTGTTGATGGCAGAAAACCCTACACATTTACAAGAATGCCACAGAAATCCCCACACATGCGGTACACTGCTTCTGACTTGCAGGTAGGAATCAGTCCTTCAGAGATATAGGCTGAATATTTTATTGCCATATTTGCCCTTCCTTTAATATAACAAAGGAGGTGCCAGTCTGCTGTGGCACCTCCTGTACATTTATTCCACTTCTCAATATGAATTCCTGTCAAACCCACCACCACCACCACCACCAATTCTGCTACCTATTTTGCTAGACTGCTATGGGCTATATTATAACAGGGAATGTGATTCATAGCAGATCCTAAACATTTTACCTCTTGGAGTACACTACCACAGTCAATGGCCATGTTGGCTGATGGATTTTGGGAGCTGTAATCCAAAGAAGTCATTTTGCCAATCTATGCTCCCTGATAAATACAGATATATCAATCTCATGCATACATTTGCTGGGGTGTAAGACCCGTTTAGCTTAGTAAAATGTATATCCAAGTAAACAGTTGTATATCAAAAGAGCCGTATCATACTCTCAAGACAAATATATTTAGAATTGGTTCTTTGGAAAGAATATTATTATTTCCACAACGTTGTTTGGAATTTAAGATTCACACCCACATTTGTAAACTTAACACAACAGCAAAAAGCAGAAGTTTTTAATAATTTACTCTCTTCCATTTCCTCCTTTCCCCCCTCACTTTTCCTCTCTCAGGATAGCACTTAGCTAAGTTCCCAGAAGATATACAGAACTTGATAGATTGAACTTGATATTTATGGAAGCCCAGTAAGATGCACAAAATCAGAACCTGGAAGTGTTACCCTTTTTGCACTAAAACTCCCATAATCCTCCAGGAACCAATAGCTCTTTTGTTTTCTATGCATTGTTTGCATGCAGCTCTGCCAACAAATTTCATCTTTTCCCCATGTCATGATCATGGGATATGTGGTTAGAAGCATGTCATGATGATGGGATATGTAGTCAGAGAAATGTAAAATGGAGTCAGATAGGTTCTGTGTGAAGATGATTTGAGAGACTTTGGAATGTGTTTTTCTTAAGCACCATGAGAATGTTTTTCTGAGACCGTTACAGCCAGGAACGAGATATCTTGAAGGCCAAACCAAGAAGCCCCTGGAAGACTCAACATTCCGAGCTAATTGGAGAAGAGATAAAACACCTGGACTCTCTCATGGGAATAAGGGGAGGAAAGAGGTGGTACAACCTCTAAAAAGTTAATTGGTTAACAGCCAGATGGGCCATGGAGAAAGGAGGAGTTTGGGAAAGTAGAAATGGAAGATGGGTTATGTGAATTGTGTGCAATTGTGTTAAATGATTCCTGATGATGGATTCTGTTCTGATGGTATGAGCATGTAGCTTGAAAGAGGGAGGATGTAAGTAAAGGAGAAAGCAAGAGGGGGGGCTAGCCCACCATAGCCTCTGTAGTTCAGCTTAGTAGTTTATTATTTTAAATGGGAAATAAGTATTTTATTTAACTGCAATAATCTTTGAATATGTTCTTGAATGCTACTGCTTTTGCAATATAAACTGATTTTCTATGAAACTCTATTTTTCTAATAAAAAATTTAATTTTAAAAATCCTTACTGAGGACTGGTCTCTTGAACAGCAAGGTCTGGCTAATTCCAGTAGTGAAGAGGGCCACAGATTTGCTATCATTTAAGAGTCCTACCTCACAGAGCTTTGGTGAGTTCTAAGGAATCACAAAGCCCATGTGTCTGTACTGGCAAAGTACTAAGTAAGTGCAAAGTGTTCTTTTTAGGTCAGACTTGTTCAAAGGGGCTTATGCTACGCACTGCTGAGGTCTAAGGACTCGATCCAGCACAAAGGTGGTAGGTAAGAGCCTGGCAAACTCTCTGACCGAGTGCCCTGCGACTCATTAGTGGGCCGGGAGCACCACACCCCAAAACTGCAATATTTACCCATAAATTAGGTGAGGAGAATTCTTTAATTTACATGTCTATTATATATTATCAAACTGTGAATAAGGTCACTTACGGGGTGATGGACAAGGAGATAGATGAATGTATCCCCCCCCCCTTTGTCTTTTCTAAATCCATATCTAGACTGCTTCTGTCAGCCTCTTCCTGTTTGTTGACCCTTTTTGTCTTTGTTTGTAGTTAGCAATATGGCTGTCAACAGACCTGAAATCATAGGCACCAATGTTAGGGGCTTCTGTATTTAAGTTAGGGTTCTTCATCCTCTTGCCCTATTCCAGTTGGATTTCCTAGTTAATAAACACTTGTTGTTGTTGTTTGCTGTCAAGTCACCTCTGACGTATACTGTAGCAACCCTATAAATTCTCAATGTCCAAAATGTCCTGTCTTCAATTGCCCTACTCAGTTCTTCTAATCTCAAGCCTGTGGTCCCGTCGGGTAGTCAATCCATCTCATATTTGGTCTTCCTCTTTTCTTGCTGCCTCCCACCTTTCCCAGCATTATTGTCTTTCCCAGAGAATCCTGCCTTCTCATGGTGTGCCCAAAGTAGGACAGCCTCAGTTTCAACATTTTTGCCTCCAGAGACAGTTCAGGCTTGATTTGATCTAGGACCCACTTGTTTGTCTTTCTGGCAGTTTCCTCCAGCACCAGATTTCAAATGAAATGATCCCCCGCCCCCGTTATCTTTCTTAACTGTCCAGCTTTCACACCCTTTCATGGTGATTCAAAATACAAGAGTGTGGATGATCCCGGTCTTGGTCTCCAGTAACACATCTTCACACTTGATGATTTTTTCTTATTCTTTCATTGCTGCCTTTCCTAGACTCAGTCTTCTTCTGAATGCTTTGCTGCAGTTTCCATTAGGATTGATGATTGAACCAAGGTATACAAAATCTTTCAGTTTCCTCATTCTGAGTGTAGAAGTTGTGCAGTTCTTCTGTAGTTATGATTTTTGTTCAGGTGCAGCCCTGCTTTTGCATTTTCTTCTTTCACTTTCACTAAAAGTCATTTCAGGTTATTGCTGCTTTCCGCTAGAAGGATGGTGTCATCTGCATATCTTAAATTATTGATGACTCTTCCACCGGTTTTCATTCCTCCTTCATCTGAATCTAGTGTGACTTTTCCTATGATGTGTTCTGTGTACAGATTGAACAGACATGGGGAGGTTGCTCTTTTTACGTTCCTACTAGTCACCAGAGTGATCATTTCTTCTCAGTGGTCACAAGGCCAGCACTAGGTCACTAGACACTGTCACTAAATATGAAATAATCCTAACAGCTTGTTAGCTGGAGATAGGGCAGAAAAGATGGTGCTGTCACATGCCCATCCATCAGCTACAACCATTCATTTTCTGACATGTTTCAGTAAGCGTTCTCAACATTTATGGGCATCATATTACTGCTAAATATTGCTGCAGGTGCTACAACTTGAACAGAACTGGACAGCAATGTAAATGCGGGGTTGTTGATTTTTAAAAAAGTTTCTGTGAATAGGTTTATCTGAATTTTGGATGTTTCTGTATTTATGCTCTTCCATTATATTGTTCATGTTGCATGTAAAGATTCTCTAGTACTTAAGCCTGCTCTTGTAAACCATTTTCGAGCTCATATTAGCAATTTTCCAGATTCTACAGATAACCAATATGCTCTATACAGCCATGGAAAACAGGTCCCTTCCTGGCTGCTTGATTTCGTACATTGCCCCCTTACCCTGAAATAATGATGCGAGACAAGTATTATGGGATAAACATGGGCCACACTTTATTAAATAATCATTCTTGCCCTCTGTAAAAGGGGGGTCCTGCCATAGTGCAGAATTCAGGTTTAAGCACAGAGGTGTCAACAGACCCCTCACAAAACAAATGGGCAAGTCCCTAGCCCCAAGTTCTTGTGGTCGTGAAGACAGTGAGAACCCGGCCAGCCCAAATTTGACCACCCCCAGACCTCAAGCCACCTTCTGCTTGTTGACTGTTGGTCTGGGTGTGGCCAGTCCTCAGGCCAACGCTTGGCACACCCTTTGCCCTTACAATAGAGCCCAAACCTAGGGAAGCAGCTGCATCTGTCTGTACCTGGAACTCAACCTTAAGACTTATCTCAGACCTCTGAAAGGAAATTCCGCTAAACCCATCTAGAAACTGGCTCCAAACTTGTAGATCCTGCTTCATACCCTGTTTGACTCTTGTCCTATGAAAAGGACAAAGAATACCTTTCATTGTATCACCTAACCTGCGCCGGAGCGCACCCTGCATGCCAAGTTCAGATGCCCGAGTATTTCCTGCAATTCTTTCAACGACACCTATCCTTTTTGGATGTCAAGGCAATTCTAGCCTAAAGGTCGCTTAGTTTACCATCAGGCAATCTGGATGTCTGCTGCTAGTGTCTAATTCTATTCCCAAGAACGTAAGGGACATAGCTGGTCCCTCCATCTTCTCTTCATCGACTCCCTTGTTTTGCAACGCGTTTTGCGAGCTGGGCCCCTATGCCGCACTTCCAGACCATACGTACTGCCTCGTTGAAAGAGGTGTAACGCACGGTGCACAGCTCCTGAGGGATGGCATCGTTCACCGACTCTCCCTGTGGGTATGACGAGTGACAGATGAGCAGAAACTCCCCTTGGTTCTATTTTGGGCACCACACACAGTGGTGAAACCCTCAGATTCTTCAGGGGGGTATTTGAAAAGGTCCCAACACTCTGCCTTCCTTAACCTCCTTCTCAACCTTTTCCCAAACTATATTTTCCATCCCTTTTACAGATTTCAGGTTGTGCGTGAAAAAACGGCTTACGCTGTCCCACCACTGGCATCCTGAAACCACACTGAAAACCCTCTAAAACGTATTCGGCATCTTCCCGCTTAGGGTTATTCATGCAGCCATGTCTCCTGTGGTGCCCAAGCCTCCCTGAGGAGCGCTTAGCACTCGGTCAGAGAGTTCAACAGGCCACTTACCTACCACCTTTGTGCTGAGGCAAGTCCCAAGACCTCAGCAGTGCGTAGCGTAAGTCCTTTGAACAAGTATGACCTTAAAAGAACACTTTACTTTTACCCAGTACTTTGCAAGTACAGACACATAGGCTTTGCGATTCCTTAGAACTCACAACAGCTCAGTTAGGTAGGACTCTTAAAGATAGCTAGTTTGTGGCCCTCTCCACTCCCTGGATTTAGCCAGACCCTGCTGTTCAAGAGACCAGTCCTTTTGTAAGAATTTTTATAATTATTTTTTTATTAGAAAAAGAGTTTCATAGAATCAGTTTATATTGCTCAAGCTTTAGCATAAAGAACATATTCAAAGATTATTACAGTTAAATAAAATAACTAATCCCCATTAAAATAAAAAACACTACTAAGCTGGGTTAAGGTGGGTTAGCCCCACCTCCTTCTTTCTCTTTACTTACATTCTCTCTCCTTCAAGCCACATGCTCAAACCATCAAGTTCTTTTTCTCTCCCATCATCATGGAATCAAACCTCTCCCACATAACCCATCGTCCATTTTCTACTTTCTCTAACTCCTCCCTTCTTCTTGACACTTCATGGCTGTTAACCAATTAGCCTCAAAGGGCTGTAACACCTTCCTCCGCCCTCAATTCCCATGAAGATCCAGGTGTTTTATCTCTTCTCCAATTAGCTCGGAATGTTGAGTCTTTCACGGGCCTCTTTGTCCTACCTTCAGCTTTATCTCGAGCCACGCTGTACCAGTTTTCAGAAAAACACTCTCATAGCACTTAGAAAAACACATTCCAATGTCTCTCAAATCATCTTCACACAGAACCTATCTGACTCCATCTTACATTTCTCTGACTACATATCCCACACTGCTTCAACTCCATCACACGCTGCCCCTTAAATTTCAAAAATACAGGGTTACATAAGAGCCTGCATTTTTGACTAAAGAAAAGCTAGGTTACATATTTTGGCCTAGTAACTTCACTAACTCTATGTTAAAGTTATACAATGAAATAAATGGCAAATTTTAATTATGCATTCTAACTAGCAAAGCATGAGGTAGAATAAATTCTATCAGCAGTAATTGAATATAGAACTCTGGGGTTAAGCACTTCTAGAAGTCTGGAAAATAGGAAACAGTCATGTTAGTAGTAAAACAGAATTACACTCTGGTTATGCTCAGGAACCATTGAATCAGAAATATACTCTGGTTATGCTCAGGAACCAGTAAATTAGAAAAAACTTCTTCAACCATCTGCCACATCTGAAATTCCACAATGCATCCTGAACAGGCTGTCTGCGATGACATTCAACTTTCCAGGAATGTGCTGAACCTCAAAATCAAAATCCTGCAAAGTTAAACTCCAATGCAACAACTTTTGGTTATGAGATTTCATCTTTTGTAACCAGACTAATGCACGATGGTCAGTCTGCAGGATAAACCTGCGCCCCCATAGGTAAGGGCGTAAATGCTGAAGTGCCCAGACAACAGAATAGGCCTCTTTTTCAGGTACAGAGTAACTTATTTCACAGGGCAATATCTTTTTACTGAAATAGGAAATAGGATAACAAATCCCATCATCCCCTTTTTGCAACAACACAGCTCCTAATCCCCAATCAGAAGCATCAGTCTGCAAAATAAAAGGCTTGTCAAAATCAGGTGATTTCAAAATAGGAGCAGAAACAATTTTAGCTTTCAAAGCATCAAAGGCGCTCTGACACTCCTGTGTCCAGTTCACCTTGACAGGCGTTCTTTTTTTTTTTTTTTTTTTTGTAAGCTCTGTCAAAGCTGCAGCTATATCACTGAAATGAGGAATGCATTTTCTGTAGTAACCAACCAGGCCTAAAGATGATTGAGCCTGTTTCTTTGAGGTAAGAACAGGCCACTTCTGAATGGTGTCTATCTTGGCCTGATTTGGATGAATCTCCCCCTGCCCAATCAAATGACCCAAATACAAAACTTTCCCCTTTATCCACTGACACTTGCTGGCTTTGACTGTCAGACCAGCATTCTGCAATCTACACAACACAGTTTCAATGTGAGACATATGCGTAGCAAAATCGGGGCTAAAAATAGCAAGGTCATCCAAGTAAGCTGAAGCAAATGGAAAGTCTGCTAACAGTTTGTCCATCATCCTCTGGAAAGTCAGGGTTGAGTTCTTCAATCCGTATGGGAGCCTTCTGAAACGGAAAGTCCCTATGTGGGTTACAAAACTGGATTTGTCCATCACTCCTTCCTCTAACTTTACTTGGTAATGTCCATTGGAAAGATTTATGACTGAAACATACTGAGCAGTGCATATTTTTTCAATCAGAGAATCCATACAAGGTAAAGGGTAAAAATCAGGAACAGTTATGTCATTCAACTTTCTGTAGTCCACACAAAACATGACTTCATCTAAAATTTCTCCAGTATCATTTTTCTTTGGCACAATGACAATAGGGCTGCCCAATGCAGAGCTGCTGGGTTCTATAATGCCTAACTCCAACATCTTTTGAATCTCCTTCTCAATTTGCACAGCATGAGCCCCTATAGCCCCATAGGGTCTGGACCTCACAGGTGGGCTGTCCCCAGTATCTATAGCATGGGTGGCTAAATCAGTAGAACCAGGCTCGTCAGAAAAGACACTTTGGTAATATTCCAGAATTTGAGAAAGCCACTCCTGCTCATCAGGATTACTACAATTAACAAAGTTGTCTAGTCCATTTCCAGCATTTTCCAAATCAGATAAAATGTCCATAGGTTCCTCTTCTGGGATAACACAAGCAGCTTGACACCTTAGAATAACGGCTGCTCTGTCCCAATGTGGTTTCAGGCTGTTGACATGATAAATGGTAGGTTTTTCCTCAAAACCAGGCATTTGAACAAGATAATTCACAGTTCCAAGTCTCTGTAAAATTTTGCCTGGGCCTTCCCAGGAAATCTCTAGCTTGTTATGTCTGAGGGGGTTCAAGGCAAGAACAGAGTCTCCCAACTCAAACTCTCTGTGCCCTCCCCTCTGGCATATGTCACAAGAAAAAGCAAAGTCTCTCACAGATCTCTTCATTTTTGGCCAGTAAAAATATCTAGTGACTCTCTGCAAAGTCTTTTTGGTTCTCAGGTGTCCCGAAAACGGACAATTATGTACCAATTCCAGTACGAGTTGACTAAACTGCTCTAATTCAACTCTAAAACCTTGGGCAAACTGGCAATACAGTAGACCGTTCTGGTCCCAGAAAAAATTTACAGGCTTGGTTTGACTTAGCGCCTGAGGCTGGTCAGCTTTCTCTGACTACATATCCCACACTGCTTCAACTTCATCACATCTCCAACACAGAAACCTTAATTGGACTGGGGCCCTTTGCCAGGATTATCCCCTCCACCGTTGGACTTCTTGCTACCACCAGGGTCTTTGCTGCCTCTTTGAGCTCTGGCCTTAAAACAGGATGAGCTGGGATGTTGACCTCCACACAAAGAGCATTCATACCTGAAAATGCATGCTTTTCGCCTGCATGCACCTCTCGCGTTGTAATCCCAGCAGAGCAGGCAGGGTTGTACTACCTGCCCCATGCCTACAAGGGGGTTCTGATTCTGGCCCACCTTACGTATAAGATGTCCACTATCAAACCCGTCACCTAAATTTGGCCTAGCAGGCATCATAGACTGTAAACAAAGCCCTGGTAAAAGCTCATCCCATCTTAAATTCGGATGAATCACACTTTTCCTATAAAATGATTCATCGTAGATCAACCATGCTTGCCCAACAAAGTCTACGTATGCCCTGTATATCAAATCAAGGTACTAGAATAATGACAGCGCCCTCCAGGGCTGTGCCCTCACTACCACCCCAGCATAAATCAGGAAACTAGGAAGCCAATTAGCCCATGTCCTCTCAGGTTTGCATCTCCTATGCCTCTCCTTATCTTTTTCATCCTCCCTATCAAGGTCCTTCTTTTCTACGTTTCTATTCAAAAGCTCAAAAAGGTCAACATATTTACCCTTTCGTATTTTTCTTTGGTTGCAGGGGTGAGGTGATCACCCAAAGGCATAGCATGGTCGCCAAATGGCAAAGCCTTTAAAGGGACCGCAGCATTCCCAGTATCAGGTACTGATGGGTAAGGCCACACCCCCACACCTGCGGTCAAGCTCATCGGAACAGGAAACGAAACTTGCGGATATGGCATTGCCCAGCCACCTATCTGTGTACTTGTACTGGGCCAAGGGTTGCTCGGGGCCCTAAACCCCTGCGTGTTGTATGCTGTATTGAATGGTGAGCCGCCTAGACCATAGGCAGGCCATGGCCATGCAGGCAATGTTGCGTCCGGTGCCACCGCTAGCTTACCTGACATAGGCAGCATCGCATAGTGTTCCTCCCTGCCCTGCTGGCAACCCAGTACCACCACTCCCATGGCCTCCTGACAACTCACAGCCGCTGCCAACGGTCGAGATACCTCAGGGGTCTGTGCCTCTCTCCCCTCATACTCGCTCTGATGTCATGGCGTTACTGCAGACTCCTCTGATTCCCTCCTGGATGACCCAGGGGCCTGCCGATCTGCCTCTAGAGCAGCAAATTGAGACATCAGGTTATCTGCCATGGCCTTGAGCTTAGCCCTTCTATGACTCTTGGCCTCCCTAGCTGAACGGCGTGGTTGCGCTCTGCTAAGCTGCTGGGCCCTTTGCGCTGCTCGCTCAGCTTCTAAAGCCAAAATTTTTTCTTGCAGCTGTTGCCAAATAGGCCAAGACTCCTCATCTGAGGATGACTGAGGTGGCGTAACTTGAGGAGCTGCATGCTTCTTAGCAAGCTGCTTGTCCTTTCTGTTAATTTGACCCTTCCAGGAAGCCATTGCTACCACCTAGTTTGAGCCTCTGCACGCCCAGCTCACAGAAACAGTTAGCCTAGCCTCCCGCACTCTTACCACGAACTAAACTCTAAAATTCTAGTACCACCCCAATTGGTGCCGGGCAACAAGTGCTCACTATGCAGGCTAATGTATATATACAGCTACAACCTTTCCTTATTTATTTATGTATTATTTATTTATTTACTTATTTTATTTATTTATTTATTTATTGTATATCAGTACGCTATACTATTTATTAACAATTTTTGAATAATTATATATATGTTATGTATTTATTTATTTACTTATTTTTATAATTATATTTAATATTAATTTATATATTTATTTATTATGAATCTTAATTCCTCTGTTAATGAAATTGATTATTAATTCTTAATTCCAATTATTTATTTATTTATTTAATTTTTTTGGTTAATAATTTCTGGGCCAAAAAGGCTCCCACCCACCCGGGTGGAGTCGGCCTAATTAGCCCTACTCGTGATGCGTAATAAAATAACTAAAATTCAAAACCCCTAAACAATGCCAATCAATGACTTAATTCAATCAATTTAAATATATATACAATAAACAAAAACAATATGCTATTCTAAAGCACGCCGCTGTCTCCCAAGCCTGCCCCCGGGAGGACTGAGAGCCTAACAGCTGATCCAGGCTACTTTCCAAACCATGTCCCACTGCTTTACAATGATCAGTAAGCTTCGAGCTAACTTCCAACTTATTTATTTATTTATTTATTTATTTATTACGCTTAATTAAATCATATTCCCCTGTTGATTAAATATTAAATTGATTGAAGAATCTGCCTATAAGGGGCGCGCAGGCCTCCACCTGGCAAGTCCCGAGCGGCGGCGCCCACTCTGCCTCGCGCTGTCTCCTATTACCCCACCAATGACAAAATTAAGAAACTAAATTATAAATGTAAAAGAGATTAATTATACCGCTGGTAACAGCTCTTAGATGGCAGAGCTGTAGAAATGCAAAGCAAACCGTGGGAGGGGGCCCGATGCAACCCTCCCTTCCTTGAAAACAACACAAGCAGGCCTTGAAAAGCAGCTACGCAGCTTGAAATGAGCAGGCCAGCAGCCCGGCTCCGTCCTCCTTCTGTTGCCAGCAAGGAAGAGGATGGAGTGAGGGAGGAACACCCATTAAGTAGCTCACTCATTCCCCCCTCCCCTCCAGGGAGGCTCTTGCGAGACTCCAAGTGTCTCGCGTTATTCTGGGAAGGAGGCAAAGGGGACCCACGCTGCTGAAGGTAAGCTCAACAGCGGATCCAACATTAGTAAAAGTGTGTGCCTATGTAAGGTACGGTGGGGAGGGAGTCTGTGATTCAATGAGATAATTTTGACAGCAAAAGCAATCAGATGGTGATTGGGGCGATTAGCCCAGCTCTTTGCTGTCACATTGTATCACAATGTTGTGTTCTTCAGTTCAGTGTTTGCCATTTGTAAACCTGCCAACGTCGTCATGCTGAAAACGTCAGTACAATATTTCTGGGGATGCTGCCAAAGGGGAATTGCATTTCTGTGTTCAGTCCTTTTCTCACTCTCTGTGTGATGATCTCTGCTGGAGTCAAGCCTATTTGGATTGCTGTCACATACCTTTCCCCATTAGTTGCTAAGGCATGGATAAAAAATGGGCACCTCTCCTACTTATGCAAATCATCTCTCCTCATCATCCTTCTACCAAGGCTGCAACCCAACATATATACCCAGCAACAGGCTCTGCTGAGTTTCATGTGTCTTACTTTTAAATAGCTGAGAACCAGTGTAGTGTAGTGTAGTGGGTAGCACATCAGATTAGGACTCAAGATTAGGACTCATGGCATCAAATTTCTGCTTGGCCATGTAAACTTGCCGAGGAAGTTGCAATGGTAAATCACACCATGAGCATCAAACATACCTCAAAAACTCTACTAGGGTCACCATAATTTGGAAGTGAATTGACAGCACATAGTTACCACACCTTTTAAGTAGATGTGCATAACGATACCTGCTAAGATAGAATTTTTTTAAGGTGAAAAAACTGGTAGCAGGAAAGACTTAGTAACTAAGGAAGGAACATACATTTTCATGAACCCAAATTATCTACAAACGTTTATGTGCTATTTATGAAAGTTCCCATGTATTTTTTGGTTTTGTGCTGTCAAAAGAAACTGCGAGGCTCAGATTATTTTCTTCCCTTTTTCTTTTTTGAATTTTATGTGAGTAAATGTGCATGACTAAAAATAGTATTTTTGAACAATTGACAGTAACGTGCTGTAAAGGGGGATAATGAATAAAATGTATGCATTACAATTTTTTTTGGTTGAATTGTGTACATCCCATAATCACTGAGGAATTTGCAAGGAGAAAGAAAATAAACTATTGCTGTGTCCAATGCAGTGGTTGGTTGGATGGAATGGAAATGCTGGTGGGATTCTGAATAAAAAACCAAAGTAACCATGCTGTCCCTAATTAAAAATAAAAAACAATGTTGCACAATTTCTTTTATTAGGAGCACTAAAGTAGTATAATTTATATAAGTGGTGTGAGAATTGAAGTACTTCAGCACTCTTGCTCAGACATGAGAAAGATACAAAACCTTCCAAAAAAGATGTGCCTCTTTAAAAAAAAAAATCAAAATCTCAGAATTCTCTAATCTGGGGAACTCCACCTCCCAAACCTATGCCTAATTTTTTCTCACCTGAAGAAAAGATGGGCTGGAACACTTCATAGACTAGAACAAGTCAGGCTCTGGTCTAGTTCCTGTTAGAAAGGAATGTTCCTCTGCTTTCTGGGAATTACCTCAATGGAATTTCAGAAGGGACCTGTGGACTTCACATAAAGCTGTGGGGCTTTTCAGTTCTAAGCATGAGTCACATCCAGATCGTGATTCAAGATGGAATGATGTTCGTGCAAGACCCTGGCAGAGCTTTGAAATAATTAGTTAGAATTTAATTAATTAATTAAATTTCTGGACTGACCAAATTTCTGGACTGACTACTCTGTGTGGCTTACAGAATAAAACATGAATACCGCCCAACCCTCCACCCCACACCAACATTAGTCCAATAAAATTTAACACAAGCATAATGGCAGTTGTTCAAAATTTCAGCATTCTTTAACACTTAAAATGTAAAGTTATAGAGGTTTTCTTATGTTAATCAACACTATGATATAACCAATACTATGCCCTCCATTCAATTCTTCAAACACCCTCTGGTTTATGAATATAGGCTATTGTGCTTTTCAGTCTATGATTCAAAACATGAGGAAACTGCCCAATATTGCTGCACTTTATTGTGTCCACATTGCCAACAGGGAAAAGGATGCCACACTTTACATAGCAAAGGGCAGCTTGAACACTGATGACACCAATGTCAGCAGTCAAGATGGTCTACAGGATACCCTCTTGTGCTCAGTACCATTTGAAAAGAGACTCAAGCAGGGGAAAATCCCAGAACCTGACACCTTTTGTCACCAGTTCACCACTTCTCACCCAAGCACAAGAAGCTATGACCATCTTGACTGCTGACATGAGTGACATCAGAGTCACTCTAACCCTAACCCTTTGCTATGTAAAGTTTAGTATCCTTTTTCCTGCTGTCAATGAGAGTATGATATTGCACAGCAATATTGAGCCATTTCCTGGCATTTTGGATTGTGGATACAGAGGCAGAATATTGCATGTTAATAAACCGGACTTTTTTTTAAGAATTGAATTTTGTTAAAAAAAAAACCCCAGAAACTTAAATATACATACACTGCACACAAATTCCAACAGCAACTTCTCTCATGAAGAACTAGTGCTAGAGGATCCCAGAAGATGAGCACATGATCTGTACTATGGTTGCTGGGAAAGGACAGAAGCAAGAACAGCTGGGATGTGGCTGCAGTCCTTCTGTGTCAAAATATTTTGAAGGGCTGTTTTGGACTTAATGAAATGGAGAAGCAAAAGTATGAGTGAAACACATATAATGGAGAAACATATGTAGTCTTTAGCCTCTCAGTTTTACTTTTTAAAAATCGTAACTCAAACCCCCTTTGTCCAAACTTATCCAAATTTGGCACAGAATAAAAGCAGGCTGTCTACCACATCTGTGATTTAAATTTGATGCTGAGCTGAAGCCCATTTTAAAAGTTATTTTTTTGTTTGGTCTGCCCCATTTTTAGAATTGTATTGTAGAATGTTAATTTGCTCTGTTGCACATCATCATTGCTGCACTCTCATGCAGCAATAATCTAACAAGTTGGGCAGTTTTCTTTTTTCTTTTGTTAAAAGTTATTTGAAGCATGAAGTCTTGTGGTGTCTAACTGAAAGGCAGTGGGGGTTGGGTTAGATTCATTCCAATCTAGCATGGGGAAAAAAATCATTAGGGGTTGCAAAACCTCAATGGTTTATTATAGAATAAAACACTATCCTTTATTTCATTCTTTTAAGCATAGTGCTCAATATCTATACAGTGATGGTTTGGGAACAGTAATCCAAAATCCAAATGCAATCACTTTACATAGAAATTGTAGGCTGTCTATGAAAAAGTGGCAAATTGGGGGAGGGACAACAGCAAAACGAGCTTTTTTTGAAGCAGCCAGTGATAAATATACTATGTGGGGTCATTTGTGAAACCTCCATATCGTACTCTGTAAAAATGTCTCCGAGTCCTCATTTCCCAAGCAGCAATTGCTTTTTGTTCTTCTGATACCCTAATTTTCTTACCTTCTGACCAGCTTTTTCCCCTTCATCCTAAAAATTGAGTTCTGTATTGGTAGATGGCAGGTTGGAAGAAAAAGTGCATTACCCCACCTTTCTCTATTCCCAGAGACTAAATCATTCCTTTGTCCTATGGCACATGATGTGACCATAGCATCTCATCAGGGTACACTCTGGGCCTGGAGCCATTGAAAGTATCCAACTTTGTAGCCTGTCCATGCTGTCCCATTGTCTTTCAGCTCATCCAGAGTCTTGTTGCCACTGCAATCATATATCTGCCTTTTTCTTTTTCTTTTTTGCTCACTACATTGTGCAAAAGTCCAGGCAAGGAGGCATTTTCAGTCCTTTTTGCCAACAGGAAACAGCTAGTTATGCTGTTTATGAAACAAACCAAAGATTTCTGTGATGCCACTCCATAGGCAAGCCATTCCATAGGCTGGTGATCGAGTCCATAGACTACAAATCTGTTGGCCAGTCCAATCCACATGTCCATATGCGTTTTTCCAGTGTAGCCTTGTACCCTAAAAATAGGACCTGATTAGCACTCTGTAAATCTCACTGTTCATTACAAAACTATGTAATTAATCTATCAGTCAATTAATTAAATTATGGTGTCACCAAACACTAGCAACAATGGATAAACTTTCCAATTTCTAATATTTAACTATTTATTTATTTTTTAATTTTGTATACCACTCCATTAAGTATAATGCACTACTCTGTGCAGTTTACAGTCATCTAAAAAAAATGCATTTAAGAAAAAGTAAAGCACAAAACAACAATTAATCAACACATCAAGAGGCAGAACAACAACCAATTAATGTTGACGCCAAACATTCCAAGTCCTTGACAGCGCTGAGTGGACTGGACCTGAAACTGGTGATTCACATATGAACATGGTGGGCTCATACGTTACTGCATCAACAGGCAATTCTTAGGCTGAGACATAAATTAAGCTGGGTCTCAGTCTGAGTGGCTAGGTCCACCCACATGAGTAGAGGGCTTGTCTAATTAAAGGAACCAAGCTTCATGTAACAACTATTGGCTTAGATGGCCTTCTAGGTTCTCTTTTGGTTTCCAGACTGGAGCTACGAAACTCTGAGGTGATGGCAGCAAGATCATTTCAGGCTGGGTGATGGTGATGGAAGCAAAATGGGCGTTTCTCATCTAGCAGATTCTGAGAGAGCAGGTCCGTCCAGATTTTATACTGAGGGCAAAGTATTCCTCTACTCTGTCTGCAGCTTAGAGTCCATGGCCCCATCCTCTCCCTGTGTGAAGTGGGATCCTGGGACCATAACAGGTGCACTGAAAATTGTCTTGATGACAGCCATGCAGATTTCTAGCCTTCCTGATTATTGAGATATTGGTGTGCATGAATAAATTTTATTTTTAAACATTAGGTTGACAAGGACAAAATACCAGCCACTGAAATTGCATTTGAGCAGCTCAGTATGTCTCCTAACCATCATTATTTGTCAATGGTGTGTGGCACGCAGCTGTCGACCAACTTCATTATGGCGCCAAAATTAGCACTAAAAAATCAACTTAGGAGAAATGAAGCACAAAAGTGTGAGAATGTTTTGGAAACTGTGTTGGCACTCTCTGATGTAGTCTTGGAAAGGGTAAAGAGCAAGCTGTTCGACTGGAGGAAATGTGTCAAAAATGCACGCAGCTTATTTTGTGAGTAATAGCATTGCGAGTAAATGAAGACATGCAAAAAAATAACTTCATCAGAGAGAAAGGCACAGGTATGATTCTTCAGCTGCAGCTGCTGATGTCTGAAGACATGATTGTAGGGCTGTAAGAACTTTTATCTCAGGAAATACATGTGTTTGTGGTTTAAAAAAAACACACACATTCTAACCTAAACAGAAAGAGAAAAGAACACTAGAAACCAATTAGCTACTTCTTTACAGTTTTGATTACCAGTTCTACAAATTGAAGTGGAGAGATTCATGCTTCCAATTGTCCTGGTATGTCTCTTTCCTGTATATGGAATAGATGATGTACTGGCTCATGCATGTGTGCAGAACTGCATCTGTACTGTCTGTTTAATCAATCCACTTTGCCAAATTCAATCCTTCTATTTATGAATGTGGGATACTGCTTCTGTATCTGTGATTCAAAATGCCAGGAAATGGACTGATATTGCCTTGCAATATTGTGCCTGCATTGCCAGCAGGAAGAAGGATGCCAGGTTTTACATAGCAAAGGACAGTTGGAATGCTGACATCACCAATGGCAGCAGTCAAGATGGTCTACAGCAGTGATGGCGAACCTATGGCACTCGTGCCCCAGGTGGCACGCGAAGCCCTTTCTTATGGCACGCCAGGTGTTGGCCCACCCACCCTCCCTTGTGGAGGCAAACCTTATGAGCCGGCAGCCGGGATTCCCCCTTCCGCAGCCACTTCCTGGTCCTCTGGGTCCGTCGCTATGATTCCCCCTTAAACTTCCTGTTCCTGGTCCTCTGGGTCCGTCCCTATGATTCCCCCTGAAACCGCCACTTCCGGTTCCAGACTTCCGTGCGCAACGGCAGCCACTGGTTTCTCCCCCCCCCCCCTCATTTTGGGCACGCGAGCCCAAAAAGGTTTGCCTCCACTGGTCTACAGGATCCCATCTTGTGCACACTACCATTCACAAAGTGACACCATGCAAGGGAAAATCCCAGAAACACACTCCTTTTTTCATCAGTTAAACATATCTCACCCAAACACAAAACAATTGCCAGGGCTGTTTTAACAAGTGTGAATGGTAGTGAGAAGAGGGTATCCTGTAGACCATCTTAATTGCTGCCATTGGTGTTGTCAGCATTCAGGCTGCTCTTTGCTATTTATGCTTGGCATCTTTTTTCCTCCTGGCAACCTGTGCACAATATTACGCAGCAATATCGGTCTGTCTCCTGGCTTTTTGAATCATGAGTACAGAAGCCAACATTCATAAACCAGAGTTTTTTTTGAAGAATTGAGTATGATCTTAATCTGTATCTATCTCTATATGTGCAAATGTCCATACACACATAAGATATATTTATCTGTGGAAGCCATGTTTCTCTCATGAATGTGGTATCTCCTCTGCTTCTGTATGTTGGTAAGGCTGCTGAAGTTGTTTCAGAGTCAGAAAGGTGATTCCCATTCATAGAGAGGCTGCAACTTGATAAAAAATATCCCTCTCTTTAGTAGACCGCAACCCATAGATTTCTAACATCTTAGTTAGAGCAGATAAATTGCATATCCATCTACAATCTAAGATGATCACACACACACTCTTGTCTATAGATCTGTGGGTTTGACATCCCTAAATAATGTATGCAGAAAAATGTGCTATTTGTTATCTGTGGCGTTATCACTTTCTTGCTGTGAATACTGAAGTGAGAATGGGAAGTCAGATGCCATCAGAACAATCTACATTTTTAGTCAGAGAATTTTTTGGTCACTTTTGGTTGGGGATAATTGCCTCTTTTCATCAGCTAAATAAACACAATTAGAATGTAGGATCTCTCTCTCTCTCTCTCTCTCTCTCTCTCTCTCTCTCTCACACACACACACACACACACACACATAGAGGGGGGGTGTAAACCCTGTGAAAGTTCAATTTACAAGTTTGCAGTGACTGCCAGTTTTAAGATGGGGGGATGCATGTAAGGTCTCTAATGATACCTGTGAACTTTCTTTCCAGGCAGGCAGGAAATGTGACTAAAGAATTTTGAAAATGTCAATTAAGACTGGTGGTTGAGGTAAACTATAGCAAAGCTGAGAAAAGAGAGAAGCTGGAAATGGGCTGGAGGTGGTTTGCTTTTGGTTTAGTTTGGTTCTGTTCTGTTTTTATGTTTTAATCCCTTACAATTACAATAAGATTAAAATGGGTAACTTTTAATTTTATATTGCTCTGGAGTGATCCTGGGATTGAGAAATAAGATAGAAATATAAATCAATGAACAAAAGCTTTTCAGTTTAATATGTGGTGTTAAGGGTTTTCCATCTTCACCCAAGCTCCAAAATGCAGTGAAATTGCACTGTTATGCTCTTGACAGGCATAATGTTTAGGCAATATGGGCACAGTGTGGTATCCTATGCTGTGGTTAGTTATAGCTTCACCACTGCCTTGTGGCTAGGTGGCTGCCAGTTGGAATTATGTCCTAGATTTGGCTGTTCATTGGAGTAGATACATGGAGGCTAAGGGTGCAGTTCTACTAGCAATAAGAACCACAGTTAAATCAATTTAAGCATTATTTGAGTCAGTTTATAAATTCCCGACCACACAACACATGGGTAAAATTGGCTTTTTAAAATACCTCACTTCTAAATCGATGAAGTCAATGCACTTTTGTGGATGTGAACGCTGCTGCCTATGTGGATTTTGGGTGGGAGGGGCACCTCTGTTTTTCCTTTAATCTTTTAAAAAGTTCTTCCCTAAAATATTTATTGGTGCACCACTTCATCAATTACAACCACCTACCCAATTCTCTCCATTTGGACAATGAAGGAGATGGCAGAGCAGCAGAAGACCAGAGGGCACAGAGCTAATGGGGGTGTGAATGCAACCTGTGAACCATTCCCCCTCCCCGAGATGCAGCATCCAGGAGTGTGGTGCAGGGGCTGAGGCTCCAGTGTCAGCTCCCTTCCTGCTGGACTTCTGGGAGCCTCTCCCCACCACAGATTCTCATTTTGTGTTCTCCTCATCTTTCTATGGACTAATATGGCACCAGGTGGCATCTCATAGCAATGTATCAGTTCCTTGTCATGTTCCTAGGGGTTCCAGAAGGCAAAAGTCCAACAAGCCAGTCCAATATCAGAAGTCCAGAAGATACAAACAGATGCCAAATTGCCAAGGCCAAAAACACAAACTGTAGTCAGAAGCCAGAGTCCAAAGCCAAGGGTCAAGAAAGCAAGGTCCAAGATAAGCAGGAGCGTGGATGCAAGCCAGAGTATTGACTTGTTGCTTCCACAAGCTTCCAAGCCTTCTGGGTGCAGATTATATAGCAGGAGTAGTCATCAAACTCCTAGAAGCCTTTCATCCTGTTAAAACTCAGGACTGGTTGACCTGATGTTCCTGTGGGAAGCATTCATGCGAGCCTCAGACCTCCGTGTTGTGAGTCTCTGCCGAAGCTTATCCCTCACTCTGGCTACTGGGGAAGGAGAATCTGGTGGTGATTCAGTTGTCTGCTATTCTGATTGCCTAGCATTTTCCTCAGCTGTAATTAACCCCTCAGATTCCAGTTCTTCTTTGGCTGAACTCATGACATTCCTCTTTTTTTGGAAAAAAAAATCAAAATCTTTAAGAACTGCATGCTCCTTAAACAGAAAGGAGATGAGTCGATGTCATTATAGCCCCTCCAAACCAGTTTTGATTACCAGAAATAAATTGATTTAATATAATATACCACAGGACTTGAACCCAATATTAAAAAAGAGGAATAGGAATATATTCAAACTCCCAGTGGGATTGCACCCCAGGACACTGAGGTGATGGTGCAACTGAAGCTGCCATTCTCTGTTTCACATATCAGGCAACCAATACCACTGACAGAACAACACAGCTGGAAGGAACCCCCAAGGCCCGTCTCTTCTCTCTCCTGACACAGATAATACATTTTATAATGTATTATAATAATAATACAGATAATACTCTCTCCTTTTAGTCAATCAAATTAGTATGAAACCAAATGAGATTGTATTTCTTCTGCTCTGTTTCATGAGTGGAATCAAATATAGCTCAGTGGTTTAGGCATCTAGCTGCAGAGCCAGAGTTTGGGAGTTTGATTCCTCACTGTTCCTCCTTGAGAGGGGCTGGACTCAATGGTCCATATGGCCCCTTCCAGCTCTGTAGTTCTAAGATTATTATTATTATTATAAGATTATAAATTTGGAGTTGGACTTGCTGTGTCATTTCTTGCTCAGTGCTGAGCATTATGGACACCAATGCTTGTGGCAACTATTCCGCTCTTCTAATGGAAGAGTTGCTTCTGAGATTCTTGGTTTTGCGGTATCAGGAGGAGTTGGGCTGACTTTGTTTATGCTTCCTCAGTCAGATGGGATATGTGAGTTAGGAAGGAACTGGGATGTCAAACTAAACTTTTTCCTGATGTAGAGAAAATGACACATGAACTAGAGGGAGAATTTCACAACTTGAAGCCAGCAGAGACTCAGCAGTGCTTTACTCACCATCCTTCAAAAGGTTTTTGATCTCTAGATAAAGCATTTGTTAATACTTTAAAGATTTCAACTTAAGATCTATAAAGAGCCTTTCCTTCCCTTCTTTTTTTTTCCTCAGGTAGAAAACTACCATATGTGATAATTTTTCTTAAGTATGAAATTCTCTTCAATACCTGAAGCACAGTGTTCTCCCTTGAGGCATGCTGGAAAAACACTATGTCACTGAAGGATTTTAAAAACACATTCAGGTTTCTCTTCATTTCTTTTTCCTTTTTTCCGTTTCCTTTCCTTTCTTTTTTTTTTTTTTTTTTGAGGACACGGCAGGAATGGAGAGAAATATTGATTTAAATTATTTAATTTATTACAATAATTTCCTACTTGGTTTTTATAACATAATGCTTTACAAATGTTATTTTAATTGAGACACATCTGTGTCCAGAGCCAGCTACCATTTCTAGGACTGAAGTTTTTTAATTTTAATTTTATTTTTTAAGTACAACAGGAGGAAACACAGAAAAAAAAGAAAAGAAAAGATGTTTGGTAGCTCTTTCCTTTTTTGTTTGTTTGTTTTGTTTTGCCTATTATTCTTTTTGGTGGCATTCCTCTTAATATACGCAAAACAGGAGGGCAACAACTCATACATGAACATTTTCATATCCTTGAATCTTCATCCTAGGAAAACATGCCATTTTTGCATGGTTTTTCTCTTGCACTGTGGTCAGTTGCTCAAAGCCCTGTTGGCAGGAGGGGCGGAAATTGTTTACCACCTAATTTACTTGAGTGCATGTGTGTTACACACGACCAGCACAGGTGAATAAAAACAGGCTGGTGCTGGCATCAAGCAACGTGGTGGCGCTGCGGGTTAAACCACAGAAGCCTCTGTGCTGCAAGGTCAGAAGACCAGCAGTCGTAAGATCGAATCCACGCGACGGAGTGAGCTCCCGTCGCTTGTCCCAGCTCCTGCCAACCTAGCAGTTCAAAAGCATGTAAATGCGAGTAGATAAATAGGTGCCACCACTATGGAAAGGAAACGGCATTCCGTGTCTAGTCGCGCTGGCCACGTGACCACGGAAACTGTCTATGGACAAAACGCTGGCTCTACAGCTTGGAGACGGATGAGCACCGCGCCCTAGAGTCGGACACGACTGGACTAAATGTCAAGGGGAACCGGTGCTGGCATCTGTTTTATTGTATTGTACCTTTTTAAATGAACACTAGACATGGGAAGGAATTAAAAAACAAATCACCAAATTAATTCAAAAATTGCTAATTCATTGATTTGTATTCATACGAATCTATGCCCTGATGAATCAATGAATTTTAGTGATTTTTATGCATTGATTTGTTTGGCTATAAAATGGCCCCCCAGTCACCTAGAGAAATCATAATTGCAGGTAAGATTCTTCTGACTCTTCTCTACAATTTCTGCCAATTTGGTTAAGATTGGATTTCAAACATCCAAGTTATACATCCACAAAGAGGGCCCCCCAGGAATATCCCCCCTAGGCACCTAGAGACACCAAGTTCACAGAGAAGCTTCCCATGACTCTCCTGTACAATATCTCCCAGTTGGGTGAAGATTGGGTTTCCCCAAGCCAGCTGTTAAAGGGTACCTTCCTGGGGTAACCCACTTTGTGGGTGTACAACATGGATGTCTGAATCCCAACCTTCACCAAATGTGGTGGGATTGTAGAGGAGAGCCAGGGGATGCTTTTCTGTGATTTTGGTATCTCTAGGTACTTGAGGTACTATTTTATATAGTTTTAAAGTAAAAAATGAATTGACAATTGATTCATCGATTCACCAGAAAAAAACTGTAAATTTGTATATCATGATTTATTGACCTTGACAAATTGTGAATGAAAATGAATAACCATTTTTCAGATTCACACCCATCTATAATGAACACATATCTCTCTTTGAATGCACAAATGTGGGGAGTTATTAAAATAAGTGTATGATCTCTTTGCTCAATTGAGAAAGAACATTAGGTCTTAGCATTTATGGAGGAAGCAAATTCGACTTTGGGGGATCTTACAGTTACACTTTTGTGAAATCTTTGTGAACCTACTCACAGAATATATGACCCAGATAAATGTTGACTTCTCTTTAAATTCCTCAGATGTTTTCCTTGCAAAAGAACATTCAGACTTGCTTTGAATTTTGTGTTAAGCCAAACTGGGTGGCAACTCCTGTGTGATATGTAACAATATTAAGAGAATTTGATTTGTCCTCTTTATCTGGTCTAATAAGGTATCATACATCCTTTCTTTTCTTTTCTTTTCTTTTCTTTTTCCTTTTTTCTTTTCCCTTTATAACAGTTGCTGAATTTGGTATACTTTCCTTTCTCCCTCCCCTGGCAAGAAATTGTTGAATGGCATTCTTATGGTGCCTAATGTTATTGCCATACTGTATGTGGGGATATGGAGAAGGCCGGATCTTGGGTCTCTATTACCCACGTGTTGTTATAGAAGTCATGCAGCAAGGTAGCTGCAGACACAGAGCGGGTTCTCATCAGAGGAGAGATATCACATGGCTTTCCTTTTTAGATAATAGAAGTCCTCACAGTGAACTCAAAACTCCATTGACTTCCTTTTCCTAATTCATCTTTTAAAAGTAACTCCAGCATGGACAATGTTTCCCACTGATCAAGGAGCCTGTTTGCTCAGACAAGATGGATGGAACTTTGAGTTTACAAAGCTGACCTGTACTATCCAAGATCGAAGACCAAACCTATATAACTTTGCAGTTCCTCCTGAATCTATGAACCATACCATAGGATCTCTAACACTGTTATCATCTGATAAGACACAGTGATAACCCGCCTGCATTGTTCCCTGTGAAAGCAATTCCTTCCTTCCTTCCTTCCTGTGTTGCCTATCTCACAGAATCTTGACCCAATGCAGAAAACAAGAACGTAAGATCCACTCTTCTCTCATTTTCCACAACTTGCTTACTTTTATATCTGCCTAATGAATATTCTCTCCAAAGCTTGCACAGTTGTTTGTCTTTTTTCACACTACCTGTGCCTTTTTGGCAGAGATGGGGACTCGAATTGCGGGACTTGCTGTCAAGTCAGACGTAAATCACACCAGTGATTTGACTCGAGTATTCCTCCCCCCATGATATGGACTTGATTCACAATTCAGAACCCACTTGCTCCTCCCTTTTTTCTGGGGGAAAAAGCATGTTTTTAATAGGGACTCAGATTTGGGCTACAAATAGCTCCAGAGCTAATGAAGTGGTTGGGCCAAAGCCGAAAGGACGCTCAGCTGCGGACGTGCGTGGAAGTGAAAGGAAAGTCCGATGCTGCAAAGAAAAATACTGCATAGGAACCTGGAATGTAAGATCTATGAACCTTGGTAAGCTGGATGTGGTCAGACAGGAGATGGCAAGAATAAACATTGACATCCTGGGCGTCAGTGAACTAAAATGGACGGGAATGGGCAAATTCAATTCAGACGATTATCATATCTACTATTGTGGGCAAGAATCCCATAGAAGAAATGGAGTAGCCCTCATAGTCAACAAAAGAGTGGGAAAAGCTGTACTGGGATACAATCTCAAAAATGATAGAATGATTTCAATACGAATCCAAGGCAGACCTTTCAACATCACAGTAATCCACGTTTATGCACCAACCACCAATGCTGAAGAGGCTGAAATTGACCAATTCTATGAAGACTTACAACACCTTCTAGAACTGACACCAAAGAAAGATGTTCTTGTCATTATAGGGGACTGGAATGCTAAAGTAGGGAGTCAAGAGATAAAAGGAACAACAGGTAAGTTTGGCCTTGGAGTTAAAAATGAAGCAGGGCAAAGGCTAATAGAGTTTTGTCAAGAGAACAAGCTGGTCATCACAAACTCTCTTTTCCAACAACACAAGAGGCGACTCTACACATGGAAATCACCAGATGGGCAATACCGAAATCAGATTGATTATATTCTCTGCAGCCAAAGATGGAGAAGCTCTATACAGTCAGCAAAAACAAGACCTGGAGCTGATTGTAGCTCTGATCATCAGCATCTTATAGCAAAACTCAAGCTTAAACTGAAAAAAGTAGGAAAAACCACTGGGCTAGTCAGGTATAATCTAAACCAAATCCCTTATGAATACACAGTGGAAGTGAAGAACAGATTTAAGGAACTAGATTTGGTGGACAGAGTGCCTGAAGAACTATGGATGGAGGCTCGTAACATTGTACAGGAGGCAGCAACAAAAACCATCCCAAAGAAAAGGAAATGCAAGAAAGCAAAGTGGCTGTCCAACGAGGCCTTACAAAAGCAGAGAAGAGAAGGGAAACAAAATGCAAGGGAGATAGGGAAAGTTACAGAAAATTGAATGCAGACTTCCAAAGAATAGCAAGGAGAGACAAGAGGGCCTTCTTAAATGAACAGTGCAAAGATATAGAGGAAAACAATAGAAAGGGAAAAACCAGAGATCTGTTCAAGAAAATTGGAGATATTAAAGGAACATTTTGTGCAAAGATGGACATGATAAAGGACAAAAATGGTAGGGACCTTACAGAAGCAGAAGACATCAAGAAGAGGTGGCAAGAATACACAGAGGAATTATACCAGAAAGATCTGGATGTCCCGGACAACCCAGATAGTGTGGTTGCTGACCTTGAGCCAGACATCCTGGAGAGTGAAATCAAGTGGGCCTTAGAAAGCACGGCTAACAACAAGGCCAGTGGAGGTGATGGCATTCCAGTAGAACTATTTAAAATCTTAAAAGATGATGCTGTTAAGGTGCTACACTCAATATGCCATCAAGTTTGGAAAACTCAGCAGTGGCCAGAGGATTGTAAAAGATCAGTCTACATCCCAATCCCAAAGAAGGCAGTGCGAAAGTATGCTCCAACTACCGTACAATTGCACTCATTTCACACGCTAGCAAGGTTATGCTAAAAATCCTACAAGGTAGGCTTCAGCAGTATGTGGACCGAGAACTCCCAGAAGTACAAGCTGGATTTCGAAGGAGCAGAGAAACTAGAGACCAAATTGCTAACATGCGCTGGATTATGGAGAAAGCCAGAGAATTCCAGAAAAACATCTACTTCTGCTTCATTGACTATGCAAAAGCCTTTGACTGTGTGGACCACAACAAACTATGACAAGTTCTTAAAGAAATGGGAGTGCTTGACCACCTTATCTACCTCCTGAGAAATCTATATGTGGGACAGGAAGCAACAGTTAGAACTGGATATGGAACAACTGATTGGTTCAAAATTGGGAAAGGAGTACGACAAGGCTGTATATTGTCTCCCTGCTTATTTAATTTATATGCAGAATACATCATGCGAAAGGCTGGACTGGATGAATCCCAAACTGGAATTAAGATTGCCGGAAGAAATATCAACAACCTCCGATATGCAGATGATACCACTCTGATGGCATAAAGTGAGGAGGAATTAAAGAACCTCTTAATGAGGGTGAAAGAGGAGAGCACAAAAAATGGTCTGAAGCTCAACATCAAAAAAACTAAGATCATGGCCAGTGGTCCCATCACCTCCTGGCAAATAGAAGGGGAAGATATGGAGGCAGTGACAGATTGTACTTTCTTGGGCTCCATGATCACTGCAGATGGTGACAGCAGCCACGAAATCAAAAGACGCCTGCTTCTTGGGAGGAAAGCGATGACAAACCTAGACAGCATCTTAAAAAGCAGAAACATCACCTTGCCGACAAAGCTATGGTTTTTCCAGTAGCGATGTATGGAAGTGAGAGCTGGACCATAAAGAAGGCTGACCGCCGAATAATTGATGCTTTTGAATTGTGGTGCTGGAGGAGACTCTTGAGAGTCCCCTGGACTGCAAAGAGAACAAACCTATCCATTTTGAAGGAAATCAACCCTGAGTGCTCACTGGAAGGACAAATCCTGAAGCTGAGGCTCCAATACTTTGGCCATCTCATGAGAAGAGAAGACTCCCTGGAAAAGACCCTGATATTGGGAAAGTGTGAAGGCAAGAGGAGAAGGGGACGACAGAGGACGAGATGGTTGGACAGTGTCATCAAAGCTACCAACATGAATCTGACCAAACTCCGAGAGGCAGTGGAAGACAGAAGGGCCTGGCGTGCTCTGGTCCATGGGGTCACGAAGAGTCGGACACAACTTAACGACTAAACAACAACAGATTTGGGGTTTGGGACTCAGGACTTGGTACCAGACTTGGACTTGGACTTGAGTCTTGGTGCCAGAGACTTGGACTCCGACTTGGGACTTGGACTTGGGACTCGGATCCAAATATATTTGCCAATATCCCTGCTTTTTGGTTGGTCTAATAAAGATCTACACTTGGTATGTATTTTACATATCTTTTGTGCCAACATAGCAGTTCCTGATATGGATTGGAACATAGATATCCTTCACTTTACTCATGTCTCCAATTTTACAATGGACTTCTTGGCTCTAAGGCAATTTAAAGATGTTGTGTGCAGAAATGTATCCAGGCAACTTGTATATAGTCAGGCAACATGCACATGAATATGTGTATAATACGTGTGTGTGCGTTTATGTAAGCAGACACATTTAAATTGCACACTGATGTGGAAATTAGACAAAATGGATGCATTGTTGAATACATGCAAAACTGAAACACACAGGAAATGTGGATTATTGGGTGTAATCCTACTGAAAATGAAGAGACCTAACAGCTCAGTAAACAAATATAGGTCTGTGTTACAGGTCAATGAAAATAAGAAATATAGGTAAGGGCAGAAATGTTCCAGCCTAAGACATTCTTCCTCAGTTGCTAGCTAGCCACAACATGGGCTCTTTGGTGATCATTTTGATATAGGAATGTCACAGACAATTAAAGTGTTATTTTTTTAATCCTCTTTTACAATGGGATAAAAAAGTTAGCCTTTTTTTCTTTTCTTTTCTTTTTAAAGTTCAAGTGTCCATCATTCATGGCTGATAATAAAATTCCCTTTTATGAATCAAAAGGATTCAGATCAAAACAGGAGGAGAAAATTTTGTGAGACAAGGCATCAGCTGCATGGTGCATGAAATAGACTAGGCTGAGGCATGAACTCAGAGGAAAGGTGACTGCTAGAATCTGGGGAGTGAGAATGGTGCATTATGGGTCTAAAGAAAAGTACAGGGAGACTTTCAATACTATTTCCAGCTCCCATGCTTTAATGAAGATAGGCCAACACTATGATTAAAAATAATCATGAATCGAGAAAAATATGGTGCAAGGTTACTATAATGTGTGCAGGGGAGGGCGAGGGCTGGACACAAACAAGAAGACTAGTCATCATTTCAGTAGTAGCAACCAAGCAACAGCAATGAACCAACTTATTTTTCTAAATTACAATGGTAGCTTTCCCGAAAACAAGAACTGTTTGGGGTTTTTTGTACTACAGCTCCCAGCAGACCTCAGGATTCTGGAAGTTGTCATCCAAAAGCACGTTTCCCATCTCTGCGGGTGCCAAACCTCCCAGTAGTAGTTTTCAGAGCTCCAGACAAGGAAGTACCTATAGACTAGGGATGCGAACTGTCCTTTGGAGGGTTCCCCCACCCCAAATGGATGACATTGGAGCCATCTGTATTTTTTTTTTCTTAAGTAGTAGTGACAAGGTAAAGCAGGATGCCCCCAATTGCTTCTGAGGCAGGTGGGGCCACTCTAACAGATCATGCAACTTTTTTCCAGCAGTATTGGGGCAAAGAGCAGAAGGAGGAAGAGTCATAGGACAAGGAGATCTGGCAGTTGAACCACCAGTAAAGTCACAGAGATCTTGTGGGCAGTCCAACTTCTGACACCATGGGGAAGGTGCAGGATGTCGTTACAGTCTATGAATCACCCTGTAGCTGCTTAGGCAGGGTAGATGGAGAATGTTTTTTTAAAAGAAAACACACAAAAACAAAACAAAAAAACAAAAAACATTTAGGCTATCTGTTGCAATCTGGAATAATCCTTTCACTTGTTTATTAATAAGCTTGCAATTTTGTTTTACACTAGCAGGATTGTAGTACCGGGAAGGGATGTGAATGAATGAATGCATTCATTCTTGTGTGGGTTTTGATTGCATAGATCACCATCATCATAATCCTAGAGCTGCAGAACTGGAAGGGACCCTGTGGATCCTTGAGTCTAACCCTGTCAGGGAGGCACAACAGTGACTCCCAACCTTTGGTTCTGCAGCCAGATGCCTAAACTACTCAGCTATCCAACAGTTCTAACATTAGGGATGAACTTCCTCCTTCCTCCCTTCTCTACTTTTTCCCTCTTTTTGTCCTCACTCATGCACCACAAAGAAATGCCAGTGCCTGCAGCTTTTGTAGTCTATTGGCAAAAGCAAGAAGAACCAACCATTTCCCAATTTAGATCAGCCTTTCCGTTAATGTTAGACCTCGGGTGTATTTTGTCATCACTCAGAACAAAATCCTTCGGCCGTCTCAGCTGGGCATATTTCTGGAAGCTGGATTGCCAGTTGGAGGAATCACCTCTCTCCTTCTCTCAGCCCTTTGCCAAGCAATGTCACCACTTCAACATTAGAGTGGGCAGGCAGATTATTCCTGTCTTGGTGCAAGATGCTACTTTGGAGGTGACTGCCGCTCACATGTGAAAAAGTGTATGACTGCAACATAAGTGCACTGAACCTTCTATTTAAGGTCTACCATCATGCCAAAACAGAGTGTGTTGCATAGCAACCCCATCCCAACCCTTTGTGTTTACTATCTGCAGTTTAAAAAGGAGAAAAAAAGCTAATTTGGAAACGTATAATTAGCTGCATGAAACTGAGAACAAGGATGTTCAGGCCCTCTCCAAAACTGCTCAGCAAAAAGAGCTGAGTCCATTTTTGTAACAGAAATATTTGGACAGGGACCAGCTTTGGAAGTACCTTCGCACCGCTGCTATAGACCTGCCTACGAAACCAAGAAAGAGAATAGTGGCTAAATGGACGTTTTTGAGCACTGGGATGGGAAGTGCTGCTGCCTCCCATCTTGTTCCAGTGATTTATATCATGTGTGTAAGAGAGACAGTTCTAAAGGAATCATACATCAGAGTGAGTCAATACACGTCAGGTTCACATAGGATGGGGGGAAAAACCATATACACACCCAGTGTGAGCAACCGGAGTCAGAAAAATGTGTATAAAAGCCATTTTGGCTAGCTAAGGCATTACGCATTGGTTTGGACATAACAATCCTGATGATGATTTATTAATCCAGAAATGACAACAAAGCCTGCTCACTCTTTGCTCCTCCTCCTCTTCTTTCCTTATGTGCCAGTTTTCCCAGTTAAATAATTGTTGCCTGTAACTAGAGTTTCCTGCTAGCTCTGACTGAGAGTCTATGTTAAATGGTAACAGCCTATGATATGGAGTCAGAATCAAATATTTGCTTCATGCCTTCATTATGCCATATATGGCTTGGGTCCAGGCCATTTGAAGGGTTGGATCACCCCATGTGAGCCTTCTCGGCTCTGAAGGTCTTATGGGGAGGCTTGTCTCTCAGTTCCACCAGCTCCCCAAGCTTGGGAGGACCTTTCAGTGGTTGCTTCCAGGCTTTGGAATGGACTGTAATGAGAAGCCAATTTGGCCCCTCCCTCTTGTCCTTCCATCTTCAGGCAAAGATCTTCCTCTTCAGGCAGGCTTTTCAGCAGTATGTGTCCTAGGAATGCTTGTTAATTAACATACAGATTTTTAAATGTTTTTTAAGTGTTTTTAATCTTGGTTTTTAATCTTAATGTATAATTGTTCTTTAATATGATCGTTTTATATAGAGATGGGTGCAAACCTCGGTTTGGATGTTCATGCTGGTTCCCTGGCCAATGACTCACTCACCAGCCAGCACACACTCCTCTCCTCCTCCTCTTCGGCTGTTAGACCAGTCCCTGGCAGAAGCACGCATTTGCCTGCCCTTCTTCCTTTTCCAAGTGGGCGTACAAACTGGCCCGAACCTCCGAACCAAGGTTCGTGCCCATCTCTAGTTATATAATATTTTTTAAATTGTTGTTTGTTTTATAATTTTAGTTCTTGTGAGCTTAAATAATTTAAATAATATAAATAATATAATTAAACAATCCCCATTTTACGGACAACTGATATTAATTGTTGTAAGCATTAAAGACATGCCAAAAGAGATTGCTACTGATGTCACAGGTACCACCTCCATTTCTCTTGATTTGGAATACCCTTTGAAAGTTTTTTTTAATCTTTTGAAAATGCTACCAAATATAAAGCTTGGTATTCAGAATATATGTAACAGAATATAGGAAGCAATATTCACTTGGGTATTTTTCTTTCTTTTAAAAAAGCGTTCCAGATATTTCATGCTTCGCATAGCTGCGCCAATTGTCCCTGGGTTGGTGCAAAGGCTGCAGCTCCTATTGTTGCCAATTGTATTGCTGTGACAAGCATGTAGTCATAGCAATGTCCCAAGCTAAGCTGTATTCAGTCTTCAAGTAGATAAAAGGCTTAATTGGACAAAGAAATAAAAATAGTGTTCTGTCTCTTTTATGCAGAAGTTTCATGACCTGTTTGTCAGTTAAATATTTGTTATCCTGCAGAAAATTGTTAGATGGAAATAGTTCTCAAGTTCCAGAGTTATTTCATTGCTATTTATTTACAGTCACACTAGTGTTACCCCCGCAGTAAATTGGGGATACAAGTTCTAGTTCTTGGAAGTGTTTTTTTTTCCTTCTGATGTCAGGCCATTCCTTTTGAACCAAGTTAGCAAGATTGGTACCTTAAAGGGAATATGGAGAGCTGGGGTACCTTTTCTAAAAGGAGGAGCTGTCGTGTTTTGGAGTCTAGAGCAGTGTTTAGCCAAATATATTATAAATAAGGAACAGGAAGGGAGGGAGGGAGGACAAAGTTTTGGGCATAGATAGCAGCTCTGAAGTGTGAATTCTGTTGTGTTCTGCTGCGTTGTGATTATTTATTTAGTATGCTGCCTTTCTTCCTATAGGAGACTCAAGGTGGCTCATAATTAGAGATGGGGACGACTCACCATTTTGGCGAGTTGTCCCGCTTCGTGAGTTGTCAAAAGTTGCTCCCATGAAGTGACGAATAACGAAGTTATTTGTTGATTCGTGGGGGGTTATTTAAAAAAAAACACCCCCACTGCCCCGCTTCCTATTACATAAAAAAACCACACACCATTCTGCCTACCAGCCGCCGATCAGCTGCGGCCGCCGATCAGCTGATCGGTGGCAGATAGGCAGCCACCCCCCACAGCCAGCCACCCCAACAGCCTACCCCACCCACCCCCTTCCTCTCCCTACCTTAGCCCCCACCCCACCCCCACCAACACCCCCTTACCTTAATCTCTGGTGCCGAGGTCTCCTTCTGGCCTCCCAGCCATGGCATGTAAAAAGGGAGACTGACTGCCCTTTGCAAAGATGGCAGCTGTGGCTTCATTTAGAGTAGGGAAGCTGCAGCTGCCATCTTTGCAAAGGGCAGCCTGGATTCCCTTAAGGCAAGAGCCATTCTTCAGATTGGCTGTTGTCTGGGGCTGTGCTCCCAAAGAGGCTGTGCTCACTAAAGAGGAAAAGGGCATGGTCAAAATGCCTAACGGGACTCTTTTTACATTTCAGTTTTTTATTTATTACAGTATTTCTACAGAATAGAATGAATGTTGTAATTATATGAATTCCCAACCCAAACACAGACACACACAGTTAAATGAGTTTAACTGTGGCTGAGTTTCCGTGGCTGAGCAGGGATTTGAACCCAGGTCTCCTGAGTCCTAGTCTGTCACTCTGTTCGTTATACCACACTGGACATCTCAACATAATTAAACGAGGCATGATAAATAAAAGGTTTGTAAAATATAAAACTTTATATTCATTTCACAAAATATTATTCTTTCTGGCTGAAATCCTGTTGGTGCAACTACACCTCCAGAAGGCTGATGACATCAGGAGCAGAGATTGCTTTTCAGAAATTGACACACCTTATTCTGTGCCATAGCTTCCATGACTCCCTTGCATTCAGTCTGTGGAAGGCACAGGAGCGGCAGTTAACTAGATAGCTGTATCTAGGCTGGAATGCTTCAAAACGTGGTGGGAGTGCAATATGACTGATTATCTTACAAAGAATTTCCTGGAATTCTCAAAGTTGAAGGTTTCAGGCTAGTCCAGGCTTCCTTGTACCTAATGCAGTGTGCAGGAGATGCTCTCATTTGGGGGAACTCTCTGTCCAGTGAAGAAGACAATTTACATAGCCTTAATATTAAGGTTAAGCCATGTTGGGTCCTTTTAAGGAGAAAGGTGTAAAAACATTTTAAATAAATAAACAATCAGTTTCATATTCATTGTTAATATTAAGTCCCTGTTCTCCCTCAGATTCAGCATGTTGTTGTTGTTTAGTCATTAAGTCGTGTCTGACTCTTTGTGACCCCATGGACCAGAGCACGCCAGGCCCTCCTGTCTTCCACTGCCTCCCGGAGTTGGGTCAAATTCATGTTGGTAGCTTCGATGACACTGTCCAACCATCTCATCCTCTGTCGTCCCCTTCTCCTCTTGCCGTCACACTTTCCGAACATCAGGGTCTTTTCCAGGGAGTCTTCTCTTCTCATGAGATGGCCAAAGTATTGGAGCCTCAGCTTCAGGATCTGTCCTTCCAGTGAGCACATAGTAGGTTCAGCATAGTACCATTTGGATTCATGCATACTGAATGTTAGGGTATGTTTTGCCCGTAGCCACAGGCATGGAAAACTAAGACCCTCCATGTATTGGTTCACTCCAGTTTCTAGAAGCCTGAGCCAGTGTAAAGGATAATAGGAGTTGTAATCTTATGCAACAGGGGAGACTGAAGGTTTCCCACACGTGCTATAGCCTGATTCAATACATGGCATCACTCTATAATCTCACATACACACACATTTTCCTTTTCCAGATTTGGAAGATGCTGTCTCTTGTTTGGCTTCAAGAAAGCTGCAACCTCATTCCATCTTATGGGGAAAATACCAAAATGAATTCAGTGGGCTGCACTACTGAATAGGCATGCATTGTTCTGAACAGACATACATAGCAGGAGTGGGGAACTTTTTTTTTTCTGTGGCAGGTCACATTTCCTTGGAACTCATGTATCAGAGACCCACACCAGTGGTTTCTAGTACTAGAGGGGAAATTTTTTAGGACCACTGCCTTCTCTTTCTCTTTTTTCTTCCACCATTCTCTCTTCCTCTCTCCCTGCTGACTGAGCTGCTCAGGCAGGGACAGGTTCCTCCTAGAGAGAAGGGAAATCCATGCACCAGATGCATCTGGATAGGGTCACTGTGTTAAGATTAGAGATGGGTACACATTTTAAAAATGAATCACCAAAAATGGCTAATTCATCACGAATCAATGAATTTTAGTGATTTTTGATTCACTAATGTTTTGGCTATAAAATGCCCCACCCAGCATCTAGAGACACCATAATTGCAGGGAAGCTTCTTCTGACTCTACTCTGCAATCTTGCAAAGTCTGGTGAAGACCAGGTTTCGGATGTCCAAGTTATACACCCACAAAGAGTCCCCCCAGGAAAGTTACCCCCAGGCACCTAGGAACACTAAAATCACAGAGAAGCTTCCCATGACTCTCCTCTACAATCCCTCCAAGTTTGCTGAAGATTGGGTTTCCCCAAGCCAGCTGCTAAAGAGCACTTTCCTGGGGGGACCCACTTTGTGGGTGTGTAATCTGGATGTCTAAATCCCAATCTCCACCAAATTTGGAGGGATTGTAGAGGAGAGGCAGGGGAAGCTTCTCTGTGATTTCAGTATCTCTAGGTACCTGGGGGAACTTTTCTGAGGGGTATATAACTTGGACATCTGAAACCCAAATGTCACCAAACTTGCAGGGTTTGTAGAGGAGAGTCAGGGGAAACTTCCCTATGAATTTGGTGTCTCAAGGTGCTTGGGGGTTGTTTTATAGTGTTTTAAAGTCAAAAACAAATTGACAAATCAATTTGTTGATTCATCAGAAAAAAAACGTAATTTTTTAATTTATGATTTGTTGAGCTTGATGAATCATGAATCAAAACAAATCACCATTTTTCAGATTCGTGCCCATCTCTTGTCAAAATGCTGTGTTGGGCCCTGCCCATCCTTGCCCCCATCTGTGATGTTTCTGGATTCTTCCCTCAGCTACTTATACTGCTGACGTCTTCCTGTTGTCAAGAAACTGACTGTAGTCAGGACACTGGTTGTTGATGTAGATCATGGGCTTTGTGACAACTGGCAGCCTAGTTCAGTGGCTGTGGGTGTGAATGCTCATCCATCGTACACATGATATGAGCCACAATGATCCCAGACATCTTTCCACTATGTTTCTATGCTAATAGTAGAAGATGCATTGCTGAGCCATAACGAAAGTAGCTGGAGTGTTTTGGTTGATAGACAGACAGACAGACAGAGTGGAATGGAGAGAACCAGTAGACTCTGATCATCTCTGGATTCAATCTATGTACGAAGTATATGAAAGAGTGTACTGAGGCAGGGTGTCACTCTGTACATCGAAGAGACATGGTGAGGAACACATTAAAACTCTTAAAGGGAGATTAGTTCTCTGCTGTGAGTGACAATTAATAGTCTCAAAATGTAACTTAGAACTGTGGATGTGTTATTATCACCCTTACCAAAATACTCAGGGTGATCTTGAGGTGAAGAAGGAAATCACAGAGTGCCTCCAAAGAAGAAAGTGTTATAGCAGTAGGTGACTTCCTTTTTCCTGTCTCACAGACTGTTCTAATCTGAAAAACAGTTGACATTTTTCAATACCTTACATGACTCTACCCTGGAACAGTTGGTCATGGAACTGACCTGAAGGACCTAAGTGGTATCCAGCACCTAGTATGAGACATGATGCATTGAATCAGTTGAAAATAGTGGCCACAGTGCCATCAGATTTAATTTATATGTTAGTAAGAAATTGTCAAGGAAATCTGACACAGTCACATTTGGTGTCAATAGAGAAAGTTCTCTAAAATGAGAGAAGTAAAAAAGGAAGTTGAAAAGGAAAGCCAATGGGGTCAAATCTTTCCAGAATGCTCAAGGGTTACTCACATCACATAATTGATTAAAAAACCAATAATAGAAGGTCAGCTAGAAGGGATGCTGTGGGTCAGAAAAGGCAGGATAAGGTCCAGGAGGTCACCAGCATGGTTAACAAGTAGTGTCAACGAAACTATTAGAGGAAAGAAGGCTTCCTTCAGTAAAATGGCTGTGTGGTCCCACTGTGAGTAAAACAGAATACTAAGACAAGCATCCAATAGCAGATGCCATGAGACCAACAAAGATCTCACGGAGCATATCACTAATAATCTTAAGAGAAATTATATATTTGGGAAGAAAAACCCAAAATGACCAGAAGCTGGAACTCAAGAGAGACAGTTGTGCTGTTGGATAACAAGGGTGTTAAAGGAGTACTAAAAAGTACTAAAAAGATAAGGATGGTACAGAGTAGCTGCATCATTTCTTGTTAGCTGGAGTGGATGAGGTGTAGTCCCTGTCAGGAATCATTAACAAAGGAACTAATAATAAAACTGCTGATATCTAGACTATTGATCTTTTGGTTGCCCTTTTTTGCACCTTTTCCAGTGTGCCTTATTTCAGGGTATGACCCCATCTAGTTGTTGTTGTTGTTGTTTAGTCGTTAAGTTGTGTCCGACTCTTCGTGACCCCATGGACCAGAGCACGCCAGGCCCTCCTGTCTTCCACTGCCTCCCGGAGTTTGGTCAAACCCCATCTAGTACTCTCTTTTAATTACTGGTACTTTATTTTAATTGCTGTGCTTTAAAGGGAAAGATGTATTACTATCCTCAAAGTCATTAATTGCCTAATCATACATGGCTCTTTTATATATATTTTGCTATAAAACAAAGTTTAATATCAGCTTTCCCTAGACAGTTTTGACTTGAAAAGAAAATCATGACAGCAAATCAAGCTGAAGTCTGCAAGGAACACATTCATTCCTGGCTGTTTGTTTGTTTTTCACACCTATCTGTTATTGCTGTTTCCTGCAAGGCTCAAACTTAAATACAGGTAATAAGAAGGAAGAGAGAGCAGAAAAAAAGTCAGCAGAATAGGAAGTGAAATGAGCCTGAAAGATATTTATATTTTATAAATTATGTTTATTTAGTATTTCCTTTGCATGGTCGTTCAGATTTGCTGGATACAAGTACAATAAGCCTTGCTGTCCATAATGGTCTCTTTGCGTGGCGCACATCTGCCGAAGCAGGGCTGCACCGCAAGAGCCGGGGGAGGGCGAGAGCAGAGCCTTTAAAAGGTCTGCTCACCCAAGCATCGCCCTCTTCGGCAGGGAAAAGTCAGAGGAGATGGGGCTGTGCGGCGCGACCACCGCGATTTTGGATTTGACCGCGTGGCCCCCGCTCGAAGATGAGGATTGGATTGCGGGCTGGGCATCGGCTCAGCCTGCTACGGTTCCTTTTTCAGGCTTCCCTCCGTGTTCTTTCAAAAAAGAAAAGAAAAGAAAAGAAAAAAGAGTAAAAATAATACTGATAATAATAATAGTAATTTAAAATTACAAGGCTGGTGAGCCTTCAGGGAGGGTTAGCAAAGGGGGTCCATGAGCCTTCAGGATATCAGCCAGTTCCCAGGACCCCCTCCCCCTCCCCTTTTTTGTTTGTTATTTCCCCTTCTCTACTGGGTCCCGTCCCCCCAGTCACCTCTTATAGGGGTGTCAGAGAATTTGGGGGACTTTTGAAGGCAGGGTGGCCAGCTTGTTCATGATTAGGGAGGCTAAATAAAAAAAAGAAAAAAGAGGGGGGGACAGGATTTATGGTCTGTAGATTAATGATTTAATTTTTAAAAAAAGAAGGAAGAAACCTCCATTCCTTGCATGGAATTTGTTTATGCTTAACTGGATCCAGGTTAGCTGCTGGGCTTAGGGCTGTGGTTGTTGAAGCCGAATACGTTTTCAGCTATTGGGAGTGTTAGGAAGTAACATGGGTCCTAAAGGTGATAAAAGTGGGGAAAAGGGGAAGCAGCCTGCTAAGCGCAAAGCCCCCACCACCATGTTAACCTCCAGTCATTTCCTCATCCGATGAGGATGACTGGCCCGATTATAAGATGATTTGGGAAAAGCTTAGCGTGTTAGAAAGGGAACGGGCGCAAAAAGGTGTTACTGACAGTGGGTCAGCAGTGCACAGGTCCAGAAGGGAGTCAAAATCCCAAAAAATGACCGAACTTAAGAGGATGGGCAAGCTCATGCTTTCACGCATTGCTATTTTAGAAGGAGAACATTTCTGCCCATCAGGTGCATCTTCAGCTGGCAGTAACCCGGTGACGCAGCAAAGGGTAGCATGTGGTAATGATCAGCGACACAGCGGGTCACGGATGACATCTTCCAGTACTCAGACACAGATGACGGTGGAAGAAGGATAGACGGAAGTGGCCGAGGTCAGGATGACACAACAGGAGTGGAGCAGAGAAGGTGGGGAGGACTCGGTGCCACTGGAGGAGCCTGCATCCACGAGTGCTCTCGCTGTGCTGCCAGGAGTGACGTCACCAGGTGGGGGTACCGTTACACTGGGCACAACACAGTCTGCATGTGTTTGGCCGTGGGCAACCAGGAGCCAGGCGGTGCCGGTTCCTCCGGCCTTGCCCACGCAGACCTGTCACGTTCCCGGGGGTTTTAACAGGCAAAAGTCCAATAAACCAGTCCAATATCAAAAGTCCAGAAGATGCAAAGCAGATACCAAAATGCCAGAGCCAAAACACAAACCGTAGTCAGAAGTCAGAGTCCAAAGCCAAGGGTCCAGAAAACAAGGTCCAAGATAAGCAGGAGCGTGGATATGAGCCAGGGTGTTGACTTGTTGCTTCCACAAGCTTGCAAGCCTCGGTGCAGATTTTATAGCAACAACAGTCATCTAAACACCTCATCCTGCTAAACCTCAGGGCTGGTCGACCTGATGTTCCTATGGGAAGCATTCATGCGGGCTTCGGATCTTCGTGTCATGAGTCCTTGCCGAAGCTTCTCCCTTACTTTGGCTACTGGGGGAGGAGAATCTGGTGGTGATTCAGCTGCCTGGGATTCTGATTGCCCAGCATTCTCCTCAGCTGTAATTAACCCCTCAGATTCCAGATCTTCTTCGGCTGAACTCATGACACTATCCCCCTCCTCAGGGCTCCCCCCTTCAGATGGGCCAGGTCGATCAGGATAGGAGGCATGGAACTGTTGTACAAGGTTGGGGGTGTGTAAGTTACTTGCGGGTTCCCATGATCGATCCTCAGGGCCGTAGCCCTCTCAGTCCACGAGGTACTGAAGGCCTCCCCGGTGGATTCGGGAGTCTAGGATCTGATGAACCTCGTATTCTTCCTCGCCATCAACCAAAACGGGTGGAGGTGGAGCCAGAGGTGGAGGTCGGGCAGGGTCTGGTGCCGCAACAGGAACAAGGAGAGACCGATGGAAAACTGGGTGAATACGGAGAGTGGCTGGGAGTTGTAACTGAAAAGCAACAGGGTTGATTTGATCTGTGATTAAATAAGGCCCCACAAACCGAGGGTCCAACTTGCGGGACCGGCCAGGTCGGCGGAGATAACGGGTGGAAAGCCAGACCTGGTCCCCTGGTTTCAGAGGTAGCCCTTCTTGCCGTTTTCTGTCGGCCGCTGTCTTATAGGCATCCTTAGCTTGCTGAAGCTGCTCTCGGAGTAGGTCTTGGAGAGCCTGCAACCCGTGTACGTGGGCATCAGCAGCAGGAACTACAGTTGACGGCAGGACAGCCGGGAAAAAACGAGGGTGGTACCCATAGGTGGCTGCAAATGGGGTCTGTTTTGTGGATGAGTGTATGGCGTTATTGTAGGCAAATTCAGCCAGGGGTAGCAGGGTAGCCCAATCATCTTGCTGATAGCAGGTATAACAATGGAGATATTGCTCAAGAGTAGCGTTAGTACGCTCAGTCTGTCCATCTGTTTGGGGATGATACGCCAACGACAAGTGCACTTGGGTACCCAAACTGGTGTGTAAGGCTTGCCAGAACCAGGAGGTGAATTGGGAACCACGATCGGAGATTAAGTGTGTCGGGAGCCCGTGTAGACGGAAAACATGGTGAAGATAGAGCTGGGCTGTTTCAGGAGCCGTGGGAGGCTTGGAACACGGGACAAAATGAGCCATCTTGGTGAACAGGTCCACTATTACCAGAACACAAGTATACCCTTGTGATTGTGGGAGATCCATGATGAAGTCTAGAGATATTGTGTCCCAAGGGCTGGCTGGTACAGGCAATGGTTGTAGCAGCCCTGGAGGTTTGGCTGGTACGTCCTTGGCTCGACGACAAACCTCGCAGGACTCAACATAACAGGCAACGTCAGCTCGAACCCGGGGCCACCAGAATTCCTGTGTGAGTAAGTGCAGAGTTTTGTACCGACCAAAGTGTCCTGCAGGAGGGGAATCATGCGTCAGATAGAGCACATTGGTTCGGAGGGACCCTGGAGGAACATACAGGTGTCCATGGTGTAATAGGAGACCCTGGTGGTTAGTAAAGTCTCCGGCAGGGCCCTTTTGGAGTTCCTGCAAGCGTTGCTTGGCCCAGGGATCTTGAGCTTGGCTGGCTCGAATTTCTTCAGCCAGGGACAAGTGAGTTGTAGTGGCTGCGAAAACTGAAGGGGATAGGATAGGTGTAGTCGGAGACTCTTCAGAGGTTGGAACAGCGTATTCCGGTTTGCGGGACAAGGCATCGGCTTTCCGATTCTGAGTATGCGGGATGTAGGTAATGCAGAAGTCAAACCGGGAGAAGAAGAGACACCACCTGATCTGGCATTGATTAAGGCGTCGGGCTGTCTGCAAGTGTTCCAGATCCCGGTGGTCCATCAAAACTTGGACAGGGTGACGAGCCCCTTCAAGGTAATGCCTCCAGACCTCGAAAGCGGTTTTGATGGCCAAGAGCTCCTGCTCCCAGATGGTGTAGTTGTGTTCTGGGGGTGTGAACTGCCGGGAGTAAAAAGCGCAGGGCTGCAGTGGCTGTGAGGGGTCCTCCCGCTGGGACAGCACTGCACCCAGAGCGACACTGGAGGCATCCGTCTCCACAGTAAACGGTAGTCGGGGGTCCGGATAGCGCAGAATTGGCTTGGTGGTAAAGCGGGTTTTTAATGTGGTGAAAGCATGGTCTGCCTCCGGAGTCCAAGGAAATGGCTCTTTGGGCCGGAGGAGGCGGGTCAGTGGCATGGTTATGTCCGCGTAGGCTGATATGAACTGGCGGTAATAGTTCGCGAAGCCGAGAAACCGCTGCACATCCTTATGGTTCCGGGGTTTCTGCCAGGTCAGAACCGACTCTATTTTCTTTGGGTCCATCTGGATCCCTTGGGGAGATACAATGTGACCTAGGAACTTGACTTCCTGCAAATTGAAGTCACACTTCTCCAGCTTGGCAGAGTCGGTGGTCTCGTAATCGTTGTAAGACCCGACAAATGTGTTCCATGTGCCAAGCGAGGTCTTGGGAGTAAATCAAAATGTCATCCAGATAGATGATCACAAAGCGATCAAGCAGGTCCCGAAAGATGATGTTCATGAACCGCTGGAACACAGCCGGAGCGTTGGTTAAACCGAAAGGCATGACCAGGTATTCATGTTGGCCATAGCAAGTTCCGAAAGCCGTCTTTCACTCATCGCCAGCATGGATTTGCACCAAATTATAGGCGCCACGGAGGTCCAACTTGGTATAAATACGTGCCCCCTTAAGGCGATCCAGGAGCTCGCCGATCAACGGCAGGGGGTAACGGTCCCGAATGGTTATTTTATTCAAGGCCCGGTAATCATTGCAGGGGCGGAGCTCTCCGCCCTTCTTCTTAACAAAGATAACGGGTGCAGACAGGGGTGACGTGGACGGCTGGATGAATCCCTGTTTCAGGTTTTTATCAAGAAAGGCCCGCAAGGCCGCGAGTTCTGGTTCAGACATAGGGTAGATCCGTGCCACAGGAAGGGGTGCCCCAGGCACCAAATTAATAGCACAATCGTAGGGTCAGTGCGGAGGTAGCTGGTCAGCCCCCTTCTCCTCAAAGACATCAGCAAAGTCCTTGTATTCCAAGGGTATCATGGGACTATCTGTTGACCCTGCTGCAGCCAAGGTAGCTGGTGAACCCAGATGTGGACACAGGTCCCTAAAACATAACTCCCCTTGTGCCCAGTCCATTAGGGGGTTATGTGTTCGGAGCCAGGAAAGTCCCAGAATGAGCGGAAAATGGGGCATGCGTGCAACATTGAATTGTAGTTGCTCCTGATGGTGTTGGACCTGGAGAATGACTGGATGGGTTTCCTGGGTCACTGGGCCGGAGCGGAGGAGACGCACGTCTATGGACTCAACTAGGGTCAGGGTCTCTTTATCCTGTACGGGGATCCGGTGCTGTTTCACAAAGGCCATGTCAATGAAACAGCGGTCGGCTCCAGAATCGATCATGGCGTAAATAAACAGCCAGCGTCCATCCGGCAAGCAAAGTTTCACTGGTACGAGGAATGTACCCGGGATGTTAACATAGGGTTCAGGGGACCCAGCTAAGTGCCCCATGTCTGGGGGTCCACTCAGACGTGGGGCAAATCTTTTACTGACGGTGGTAGCACGGAGCTGGGGTTACGCCGCTTAACCAAGCAGCTGGAAGCGAAGTGTCCTGCTCCCCCACAGTACAGGCAGAGATTCTGGGAGCGCCATCATGTTTTTTCCTCAGGGGTGAGGCGTGGCCGAGTAGCCCCTAACTGCATGGGCTCAGAATCCTCTTGTCTAGTGTTGGTGGGCGTTGGGAGTGGCTGCGAGGGACGGGAACTACCCTGTGCTAGGCATCGGCTCTCCAGGCGGCCATCAATGCGAAGGCATAGAGTGATTAGTTCTTGCAGCGTATTGGGTCAATCTACACGTGCCAGCTCATCTAGAATCCCATCAGCCAACCCCTCCATATATTGGTCCATGAGAGCTGCCTCGTTCCAGAGCAAGTCTTGAGCCAAGAGTCTGAACTCAGTGGAATACTGAGAAACTGAACCCTTACCCTGTTTCAGGGTCTGAATTTTCCTATTGGCAGTAGCAGCTTGCAAGGGATTAGCAAAAGCTGCTGAAATATGGTCCAAAAAACCCTGGTAATTGGTTAACAGGGGTGAAGGAGCAAGGAGTAGAGGAGTAGCCCATTTAGCTGCCTGTCCCTTGAGAAGGCTGACTATGAAGCATACCTTGGTTTTGTCCGTGGGAAAGTCTCTGGCACGCAGCTCAATATACAGTTTACACTGTGCCAGGAATGCTGGAAACTCCTCCACCTTTCCTCCAAACTTTTCTGGAGGAAGCACAGGGCACTTGACCTGGGAAGCAGCGTTGGCTTGGGATTGCAGTTGTTGCTGCTGAAGCTGTGCCACCATTTGTGTAAGAAACTGCACTTGAGTAAGCACAGCATTCAGCTGACCCGAACCTTCGCTTGCTTCTCCCTCTATCTTGTGGGGGGAGTGTAGGTGGAAGCAATCTGTCACATTCCCGGGGGTTTTAACAGGCAAAGGTTCAATAAACCAGTCCAATATCAAAAGTCCAGAAGATGCAAAGCAGATACCAAAATGCCAGAGCCAAAACACAAACCGTAGTCAGAAGTCAGAGTCCAAAGCCAAGGGTCCAGAAAACAAGGTCCAAGATAAGCAGGAGCGTGGATGCGAGCCAGGGTGTTGACTTGTTGCTTCCACAAGCTTGCAAGCCTCTGGGTGCAGATTTTATAGCAACAACAGTCATCTAAACACCTCATCCTGCTAAAACTCAGGGCTGGTCGACCTGATGTTCCTATGGGAAGCATTCATGCGGGCTTCGGATCTTCGTGTCATGAGTCCTTGCTGAAGCTTCTCCCTTACTTTGGCTACTGGGGGAGGAGAATCTGGTGGTGATTCAGCTGCCTGGGATTCTGATTGCCCAGCATTCTCCTCAGCTGTAATTAACCCCTCAGATTCCAGATCTTCTTCGGCTGAACTCATGACAAGACCACAGGGTGTGGACACTGCACACACATGGGTCTCAATTTAGGGGCAGTCCCGAGCCAGCCTCACGTACAGATGGCTGGTGTGGGAACCGGAACAGGAGGGACAGTAGTACCAGCTGTGGTAGACACAGGTTACAATTCAGTTTCAAGGTGTGCCCTCCCTGAAGGTGATCAGTCTTTACCTTTGGGGGATCACCTACTGCCGGCCACGGTGGAAAAAATTGGAAAGGGAGAATATGTAGATGTGTTTGATTTACTGAAGAGGAAAATCGAAGAGAAGAAAAAGGATAAGGAAGAAGATAGGTAACATGAGGAACTGCGTAGGTGCAAACCAGATAGGTGCTGGGCCAATTGGTTACTGGGCTTTTTCATCTACGCAGGAACCATGGTCCGCGCTTATCCTCAGAGAGCACTGGTGTTAATCCAGTATATGGACCTGATATACAGGGTGCATGTGGATTTCCTGGGACACGCCTGGCTCCTTTATGATGAAGGATTCCGTATGCGGGCCGCGCTGCGCCCCAGTATGTGCTGGGATGTTCTGCATGATGCACTGTGGCTTCGGCTCATGACCCCATCCCGCCTGGTATTAGGTGATAGGTTCGATAGCGGTCATTTGGTACAAAAAGCACAAGGCGGCAATTCCCGCATGACAGCGGGTCAGGTGGTTCAACCCTGTTGGGGTAACGAAATGAGCAGGCTGATGAGCAGGCTGGTGGGCTTTGTGATCACAAGTAATTAGGATAGCAAATAGTCTTAGAGAAGTTAAAGAAGTCAGCCACACACACAGGGATGTCTGCCAGCAGTGCTCCTGGTGGGCGACTAGTAGAAGAGGCAGAATAACACCGAATGGGTTTCCCAATGAATTCTGCCCTGCCCCCAGGAGGACTGTGCTTTTATTAACCTTACAAGCTCACAGATAGTGGACAGTATACAGATAGGTTACAGAGTTCAGATAGGACAATGGTTACCTCATGTCATTATGATTGGCCTAAGGAAAGGCTCTATGCAAGCTCTCTAGCACCTATGAGAAAGAAGAAGAATGGTGGCCAGTCATGCCCCTCAGAAGCATCTGTGACGTCATCCAGGAGGGTTTGCCCTCTACTGTAGATTAAGCCAACAGCTTAGCAACTTTGGGAATGGCACCCCCACACAACCCCGCCTGTTTTGCTGGGAATACAATGCCAAGGGTCTTGTAACAGGAGACCGTGTAGATTTAAGCACCAATGTTCTGTCTGCAATGACCCACATGCATCCTCAGCATGTCCAAAAGGGCAACCAGGCGGCAATGTGGGTAGAGACGCCAGAGGGGGGGGGGGTCGCAAGCCACCCCCAGCATCAGCTACTGCACCAAAGGGGACCTAGTCCAATTAAGGTTCCAATTTTGGAACAATGGCTTAGCGCCTATCCGGACAAAGTGGCAGGTAAGTTTTTGTTAGATGGTTTCAAGTTTGGCTTTCATATTCCTGTCTTGGGTGATAGAATCGCCACATGGTCCGACAATTTGAAATCCATTCGGGGACAAGAGGATATTGTTAGAAGGAAAATTAGTAAAGAGGTCAAAGAAGGAAGGGTCTTAGGTCCTTTCCCCACACCGCCAGTGGAGCATTTGAGAGTGTCACCCCTGGGAGTGGTTCCAAAAAAGATGCCCGGGGAGTTTAGATTGATTCATCATTTATCGTTTCCAGCGGGGGACTCAGTTAATGATAAAATTCCACATGAACTTTGCAGTGTCCGCTATACATCATTTGATGAAGCGGTACACATGGTGCGAAGTTGTGGGATAGGCACCCTGCTGGGGAAATGCAACATCCAATCAGCCTTTAGACTTCTTCCCGTTCACCCGGAAGATTTTAATCTTCTAGGGTTTGCTTTTGAAGAAAGCTACTATATGGATAGGGTGCTCCCGATGGGATGTTCTATATACTGTTCGGTTTTTGAGTAATTCAGCACGTTTCTGGAATGGGCACTTAGGTCTAAGGTCAAGAACGCTAGAGTGGTTCATTAGCTTGATGATTTTTTGTTTTGTGGTAGCCAGGGGACCCCACAATGTCAGGAGTTGATGGGTGCCTTTCAGGAGTTAACCAGGGACTTAGGTGTCCATTTAGCGGACGAAAAGACAGAAGGCCCCAGCCAGAGGCTGGTATTTTTGGGTATTGAGTTAGATACTATTCTTCAAGCCAGCCGTTTGCCAGAGGAAAAGCTGGCGGACCTACAAGCTCATCTGCAGGGAATTATGGAGTGTCGAAAGGTTACCCTGCGGGAGTTGCAGCAAATAGTGGGGCACCTAAACTTTGCTTGCAAAGTGGTGGCCCCTGGGAGGGCTTTCCTTAGGCGACTATGCGAAGTGATGAAGGGCCTTAAGAGGCCGCATCACAAGAGACGTCTAACTCGGGGCATGAGAGAAGACCTGAAAGTGTGGTTACATTTTCTTCAAGGTTTTAATGGTACCTCCTTTTGGAGGGAGCACCTGAGACTAGGGGCGGATTTTCAAGTTCAAACAGATGCAGCGGGATCCCAGGGTTACGGCATCTTTTTCCGTGGCCAGTGGTGTGCAGGAACATGGCCAGAGGAGTGGCACGCGTCGGGTATTACAAGGGACCTTACGTTTCTCAAGCTATTTCCAATAGTTGGGGCAGTATGGTTGTGGGGAGAGCAGTGGGCTAACTCAGTGGTTACCTTCTGGTGTGACAACCAGGCAGTGGTGCACATAGTTAACTCACTGACATCCAGATCCCAGAGGGTGATGGCCCTAGTTAGGGCCATGGTGCTCCGTTGTTTACAATTCAATATAGTTTTTCAAGCCCGTCATGTTCCGGGAGTTGATAATAACATAGCTGATGCCCTGTCCCGTCAACAGATGGAGCGGTTCAGGGCATTGGCACCACGGGCACAGGTTCAACCCGACGTGTTGCCGACCGAGGTATGGAATCTTGGCGAGCTGAGGCCAACAGAGCCATGAGTTTAGCTGTCGCCCCTAGTACTAGGCGTAGTTACACAGCAACTTGTACCGAATTTTTTCATTTCAGAGAGAAGGAAGATTTAGGACAGGAGTGGCCTTCTCCGGATGACCATGTGATGCATTTTGTGGTGCACCTACACTGCAAGGGTTTAGCGCCCCAGTCGATACAAGGACGGATGTCGGCGCTGGCATTTTATGCCAAGGTGCAGGGGTGTAAAGGTTATAATATAGACTTTAGGATAAGGAAAATGATTGAGGGTTGGAGTAGGGAGAGAGGTTGTGTCAAGGATTCTCATTCTCCTTTCTCCCCAGATATTTAGCAAAGGTTGGTAAACGCATGACATGCAGTTTGTAGGGATCAATTTGAGGCCTGTCTTTTCAAAGCAGCAACGCTTATAGCGTTTTTTGGTGCCTTTAGTGAGCGAATTAGTGGCTATGACACGGAAGGACCAGTCCCTATCCTCTTTGCAGAGGAAGGACATAATTGTAGGTGATGAGCAGTTAATTATACATTTACGGAGATCAAAGACAGATCAGAGTGGCAAAGGAAAGCTCATTGTTTTAGGGCAATGCTCCATAAAGGATATTTGCCCATTTGCAGCAGTACGGGATTATTTACAGCTCAGGGGAGAAGAGGATGGAGGATTTTTGAGACACCAGGATAAGTCCCCCCTGACGAGGTACCAATTTTGGAAAATAACATCTCAGGCCTTACGCAAGGCCGGGATTCAGGGCTGGCATTTTGGTACACATTCCTTCCGAATTGGTGCTGCGTCTACAGCGGTGGCATTGGGTTACGGAAAAAGAGGAGATTAAAAAAGTGGGGAGATGGGCGTCAAGGCATTATTGTGATTACGTGCGCCCCTTGTCACAGCTTTAGGTGCTGCTGCCTTTTGTTGGTTCTTCTTGTTTCAGGTCCGCAGAGACCATTGGCCCAGGTCCACGTTCCGTTGGTCGGGCACAGTTACCTGTTTTGGGCTGCAAAGTACGCCAGTTGGACCAGTTGGGGTCGGAACCTTGGACTGGGTGCCTTCGCTGCACTGGAATGGAGGGGATGGAGAGGCCTGCTGTAGGACAGGTTCCTCGACGTGGTGCCCCTGGATCCCCCGCAGATGGCCCCAGACATTTTGGTGGTCCATCTGGGGGGCAACGACTTGGCTCAGAAGTCGGGCAAGTCTTTGTTTCTTCAGATCCTTGTGGACCTGAAGGTTTTTTCCGATTGCTGGAGGACTTGCAAGGGGGCCTTAGGGCTGAGATTTTCGGCTTGGTGGGGGGCATGGGGTATACATCATAACCCCATTGCCGTGGCAGGTAGTGCAAAGGGAATAGGTTTAAGTGACTTCAAAATGGGCATTTAGGGGGTGCCGAGCACCCCTCCTCTCAAGTTGGAATTAGCAGAAGTTAGCTGAAGGGAGGGGAAGCAGGGTACTCCTGTTAATTCATGCCCGAGGGCGTGCTGTACAGTTGAACAGCACGCTTGTGGATTAGGAACTCACGGATACAGAGGTCTGGAACCGAAAGTCATTTTAGACTACGGGCACAGACCAGTATTGCACTATGGTAGGCCCCCTTGTGAAAGTGGAATTAAAGTTTTAAAAGTTAATAAAATTGTGGCCCAGTTACCCCATGTTATGTGTCTCGTCTCTTTATTCCGGGCTGAGCGGGCAAAGGCCTCGATTTGACTAAAGTGAAGCTCTGTTAATTCCTAGTTATTTCAGTGAGTGAGACTAAAGCACACAATTCAGAATTCTCATTGAGATCAATGTGACCAGTGCTGGTGCTAGACCAGGATTATGCTAATTTGTGGTTTCAAAGTGTGCATTTTGAGGTAGAATGGAAGATAAGGAAACTTTCATATTTTGGCTGTTTTAAAACTGAACAGTTCTAATCTTTGGCTTGTTCTGCTGCTTAAAAATTGTGGGGTTTTTTCCCCCTTAACTATAATTAATCTGGACAACATAATTCTGTGGGAAACTTTTTTTGGTGGGTGAAAATTAAAGGGTAAGTAAACAGCTGGCTGGATAGGTCAGTGGTTTAGGTATCTGGCTGCAGAGCCAGAGGTTGGGAGTTTGGTTATCCACTGTGCCTCCTGAGAGAAGAGCCAGCCTGTGTAAGCGTTGGACCAGCTTCACAGTCCCAGGGTGCCACCAGAGAAGGTAACTGTAAATATTTTCTGAGTATCCACTACCTGGAAAACCCTGAAAAGAGTCACAATTGACGTGATGGGACATGATTATTATTAAACAATTAGTCCTACCTGGAGTAGGTCCACCAAAAATAATAGGACTTGCAGTATGTTAGTTGTGACCAAACTGTTAACTCATGGCACAATGGTGTACATTGTACAGGATCCTTTACTTTTATCAGTCCCATCATTAGTAATCCAGCCAAGTGAGTGGTCACATCCTAGAATCTTTCTACAAAAGAAAGATTATAGGAATTAGCAGTTTTAGCACTTAAGTGATAGACTACATACCTTCTGTTCAGAAGGTCTCAGGTTTAATTCCTACCTTCTCTAGTTAAAGGAAACTCAGACCAGAAATAGATGCTAGTGATAGACTGCAAGAGGAAAGAGACATACCTAATCAACATGTGTGTCTCAGCATCAACAACACAAGCTTCTCTTACCTCCAGGATTATGCTTTGTTTCATGATTGGTCTTCAGGACCAAAGCATGAGATTCCTTTGAAATCTAATTGCACCAATGCAGGAGGACTATATCAAATATCTCTCTGAAACAATAACATGCTTCCAACTCTTATGATGGCTATTTTCTGCTTCTGGCCTCAGGTAGTGGTACTGCAAAATGATTTTTGCCTGAGATCATGGAAAGCCTCCATCCATGAGGGTGCTGCTAAGCAGCTGCTTCTCCATTGTATGAGGGTGGACTCCATATCAAAGGAGCCAATTTCCATGGCAGAACAAATGGCCAGGAGTGTCAAATATGTGTTTTATCCTTTTTTTACTCCATGCAAATAGCTACTTCCTTACTTTCTGATTCTCAACTTCCATTGGCCTTTTCCAGCCCACTGGGTAAGGAAGGGGATCATGTCTCTGTTGCTGAGTTTTGAATTTTTCATTAACTTTCCTCAGCTGCACAGTAGAAATACACAGAGAAAAATAGTTTTTAGTTCCCAGATAGTTCACCCCTCTCTCAATAATCCAGAGACATTAGTAGTACAGAAAACAAAAATGTTCCATTTACTTAGAGTTGTGAATACATAAACAATAAACTAATTAAAAACATGACTGCTTTTAAACAAGTCTGCTTCCAATGTATCTTTACAGACATTTTTCTGCCAATCAAAATCACCAGTCATTGATAGACTCTCTGAGGGGAAACAAAAACCTCTCAACAGAGAAGTGGAGCTCTCTTTGAATTCCATGGCAGGAGAGAACTACAGTGGTGCCTTGAGTTACGAACTTAATTGGTTCTGGAAGATGGTCGTAACTCAAGTTGGTCGTAACTCAAAGCACCATTTCCCATAGGAATACATTGAAACCCCATTAATCCGTTCTGGCCGGGGGGGGGGGGAACCCACCGAAAAACAAACAAACACTGCAAGACCCATCGGAAACACGTCTAATCCGTTCCGGTCGGAAAAAAAAAACACATAGAGAAAAACAAACAAACACTGCAAGACCCATCGGAAGCACGATTAATCCATTCCGGCCAGAAAAAAAACCACACCGAAAAACAAACAAACACTGCAACACCCAGCACAGCACAGAAACATAACCCCCCCTCAGCTCAAACCCACGCTGCAAAACCATGTACTCACTCAGAACAGGCATTTTAAAAAGCACAAAGCAGTACCAGGCAGTCCGAAGCCTCCTCCGAACGCACACTCTCTAACCGCTGGGGTGAAAGAGCTACAGAGAAGTAGCCTCTTCGCCGACCAACGGTTAGCAGTTTAAATTCCCCGCCCTTTCCCCCGCCTTTTTCCCGGTTGCTTCTCAAAGCTCCGGTTGCAAGTCAAAGCAAAATTTTGCGGCTGGAGCTGGTCGCAACTCGAATTGGTCGCAAGTCAGGACGTTCATAAGTCGAGGCACCACTGTATTGGTTAATGCTGGACAGATTGACAGTTACCCCACCTAGAAAGTTCCTCCCAGTCAAACAAACTACAGGCAGCATACGAGGTTGTAAACACTCCAACAGTGTCTTCTATCAGGCAAGACTTGCGGCTTGCTCCAGCTTCCTTTTCAGTTCCTCCATATTTTTCCAACCCCATGCATCATGAGGCCACAGTGTGCCTTTATTTCTCTTCTCAAGGAATCCTTTTTCTGTTACCTTTGGTCATATTTCACCCGAGACTAGCACTCCCTCTTTTACCACTGTCTCATGGTAAAATCATCTGATGCCAGGTGACGATGTCACTATCTGGCATCAATACCATAGCTAATTCAGGTAGGCTCAACCACTGTGGAAAAAACGCAGGGAAAAAAATTCTCCTCATCCACCATTATAATAGGCTGATTAGATGTATAGTAGCTTCATATGTCCATACATCTAAAGGCTACTTATATAAAATAGACTTGGCCTACTACATTCCTTCAGTCTCCTTCTACATCCCTTTTTCTTCAAGGGCAAATTCCAGAGTCCACAGAGGGGTTGAAAGAGTGGGTGTCAGCTGTCTGAAATCAGGGAAGTTGATGTTCCTTCGAACTTCTGAATATTGCCCACCTCTAATACAAAGGTGTTGCAGAAATTATGGATCTCTTTTTTCTTAAGGCCAACATGATTACTTTAAAAATATACATTATATGTGTTTTCAAGGAGTTTCTTTTACATGACTTCATTCTGCTATCCTCAGTCAGAAAGAAAATATTCCGTTTGCCTGGACCACATCAGGTTGAAAGTGCTCTAAGATCAAGGTTGTGATTAGCTGCTGCTGCAGGGTTGCCTTTTTGATAATTAGCCATTTAATTAGCATAGGAATTGTGCTGATTTATTTGAAAGATTTTGTCTTATATTTGCAAGGTGTTGTTTTCCACCCACTTTTCTGTTTTAATGCTGCATGCACTCCTGCAATTTAAGGTCAAATTATTTTCTCATCACCTTGCTGATGCGTGGAATGGAGTTAAAATTTGATTTTAATGTGTTTTTAAAGATATACAATTGTGCTGCTTCTGCTGAGGCTCCCAAGAACATTTAATTCTTTGTGTGCTGCTGTGATGATCAATAATGAAAACCAAATACCTGAATACTACCAAGCTATTCCCTCTTATCCATAAATAGTTAATCAAGATAACCACTATTATTTCTTCACCATACATGCATTTTCCTAACCATGTACCATGTTATTTGAACCATTAAGCACCTAGCAAGTTTTCAAAGCTCTTTACGATCATCTAATTTAATCTCAGATCAGAGCACAACAATTTCAGCTCAGCTTGAAGTAGAATTAAGAGGCGTATAAATTCCATGATCCTGGTGTAATCTTCAGTTCCTTTTGCATGAAGTAGAACACTTACTTTGAGTTAGGTTGGCTTCGGCATCCTCTTTGCCACTCCAGAAAATAATTGCACTCTTGGGTAAGAATGTGTGGGTAGTTCAACACTGTGCACAGCAAACACAATGGTCATGTGTCACGTTGCTGTAAATGCTGCCTCTCACTGCAAATCCATAAAGTACGGAAGGTGTACAATGGTGTAAACGTGTCCAGAAATCTTGATTTGGGTTGGGCTCCTTACATGGAGCAAATTTTTTAGGATGTGGGTACACTGGGACACTTTACATGAAAACCCATAACTGTGTTTGCTACTCAAAGGGTGATGCTACCCTTTTTCATTGTGCCATTGTTAAATGTGGAGGTTCTAGAAACATTATCACTTGGTCGACCATAACATGATTTGCCACTGGTCAGTCTTGGCTGAGAAATGTCTTTCAATGGAAAATTCAGGTTTTGTGTTCTGGATCTCATCCCTGAGTTAGATTTAACTAAATGTAACCATGCTTTAGTCTCATCAATATCAGTGTGCCATAACTAACAAATGATGAACAACTATCCGTGAGTGGCACAAGGAGGCCTTCCTTAGTTAAGGCTTCCGTAACATCAAGACTCCTAAAGCTGCTAGAAGTAATTTTTATTAACATAGAGCAGTGGTTCCCAAACCTGGGTCCCCAGATGTTCTTGAACTAAAACTTCTAGAAATGTTGGCCAGCACAGATAGTGGTGAAGGCTTCTGGGAGTTTTAGTCCTAGAACATCTGAGGACCCAAGCTTGAGAACCACTGACATAGAAGAGTGGGGTACAATAACAAGTTCGGCACCAGCACAATCCCCTTCCACCAGGTTACTGGTGGGCTGAGTTAGCTTCACTATCTCCTCCCCAAGTCCAGCCTTTCAGTTCCAGACACTGGGTTTAGGCCATCCACAGACTGTGTGTGGGCCCAGGCTGTCAGTACAGCCCTGAACCACCTGGGTCCCTTTGTGCATAGGGCTTGTATAGCTGGCTGCTTACTGGCATCCAATTCTTCCAAGTCCCTCCTGCTCCAGCCACAGATGCTTTATCTGGTGCTTCCTTCTCTTGTGCCTCCATTGGGTCAAGAGCCAGTTGATGTGGCCTCCACAATGTTGGCGAAGGTATTGGAGTCATTGGAGGGCTGAATAGGGCTTGCTGCATCTACATGCTCTTCCTTTGGCTACCTCTACCTCCACCTAGACACAGGCCCCAATCCAGGGGTTCTGTGCCATTAACATGTCCTCCTCCACCAAGGCACAGATCATGAGGTCCAAATCCTCTGCCGCTTATACCCACTCCTCTACCTCTGACTCAATAGAGGGGAAAGTAACTTCACCCCTCCTCTTCCTCCTCCTCTATATCAGGCTCCAGCCAGCTGGGCCCAGCTTCTGTCTCCTCACCCAGGTGTGGCTTGTCTTCCCTCAGCTTCTCTTTCCCACCCAGAGCCTTCATCTTCCTATCTACATCCTCCCAGTGCCCAGCAGCAGCAGTTTCTAGCAGGAGTGTCTCCCTCATGCTATCCCTTTAAGGGCAGGGACACGGCTACCTAAGAATGGACCCAACCACAACTTGGGTGCTGGTAGTTGTCAATTTGAAACGGTGAGATTTCTGAGAAGAAATGCTTGTAAAGCTCCAGTCCTATGAGCACTTGCCCCAGCTAACATAATATAATCATGGGCTAATTCACTCTTGGAAATATTGAGGAAAACTAGATCTGGGAGATTTGTATTCACATCCTCGAGGATATGAATATGAAGCTCTGCCCCACATGATGGTCCATTCCCACCCCCCAGAACCAGTCTGGTCTTGCAGCATGCACATCCATCAGTGGTGACATAGCACCAATCCTTCTGGATTGGACATAGTTCTTCTGGCGCCTCCCCACCTCTCCCCACAGCCAACCACTCTGGCAAGGAGATGGGAAGACAAATCTCCCTGCTCAGCTACTGAGTGGTCAACTGAGGGGAGAGGCGGGGAAGCACCAGAAGGACTATGTCCACAATTGGTGCCATGTCACCGCCAAAGGATGTGCGCGCTTCGAGGAGCCTGGTGTGTGGACGAGACCGGTTCTAGGTGCAGGAATGGACCATCCTGGCACCTGTGGTGCCGAGCTTTGTATTCGTATCCCCCGGGATATGAATATGAAGTTCCCATGTCTACTGAAAACCTTTTGGCTCAAATATTCTCAGGTAATTTGTCTGATGAGAAATCTCTGTATTCATTAGAACCTTGATTAAGATGGAACTGTGCTATAAGATAACATACATCTAGAACCTCTCTAGAAATTTTGGAAGAATTTGGCTAACCAAATACTTTTGATTTCCTGGAAATATCTCAGAGGATTTTTCTGAGGAGAAACCTCCAACCACCCTTCCAATTTTGTTTTAAGTGAAAGTTAAATAAATCCATTGCTAGCCCTGCTTTATCTATTTACAAGTGAGAATCCATGGTTGTTACACAAAAATGTATTAACATTTCTGCTTGTAGCAGCAAGACAAGAGTTGGCCCAAAAATGGAAAGATGGTAAATAACTATCTTTAAATAGCTGGTATAAATGTGTTTGGGACATAGCGCTTGCTGAGAGGCTAACACAAGAAATCTGAAAGAACTAATGAGAAAACAGGTACTAATGATTTCAATATAATACGTTTTTTGTTTGTTATATTTTGCAACAGGAGGAAGAAAATGGACAAAACACTCCTTTGTGGAACAACCTATTAGGATGAAATAATTATTCATAATAAAAAGTAATGGGTCATTCTGGGAAGATAATGGATTGTTCTGTCATCAGTGTTATTGTGTTTGTATATTTGTATATTTGTCAGTAGAAGATATACAGCTCTATTGTATTCCTTCACTGCGTAATAAGGTGTTTTTTTTAAAAGTGAAATATTGGTGGCTGACTTGTCTAGAGTCATCCTTCAGGTAATGGCAAATTGTGAGTTCAAAGAAACCTACCTGTTTCTCCTTTGACAAGGCTCCAATGGAGGAGACTATGAGGCTGACAGAGATCTGGAAGCTACCCAATGGGTCTCTGTGGTGTTTTGAAAAGCCAAAAATCTCATTTCTGCTAATGGGAGCCTTCCCCAACTAAAAGCGGTAAGAGGATTAAAGGATGGAAAAGACAAGAATAAGATAAACATTGGGGGGGGGGAACCCACTTACAATAGCAGCGTTATTTGTAAGAGAACTTCCTGTGCTCAGAATAATACTCTTTGCTTTCGGCAAAGAATACTTGATTATAACAGGCATCTGGTTATTGTAGACAAAAGTGCATTTTGCTGAACATAGCCATTATTAGCAGTACAAATGCACTCTGAGTGTGTTTGGAACAAAAACTGAAATTTATGCAGGATGCTCGCTGTGGCTCAAAGGGATGATGAGAGAAAATCGCAGTTGAGGTTACAAGCTATTTAAGTCACACAGTGGTGATGAAGTTTGTGTGTCAGAGTGTGCATGTGAGAAAGTGTTCATATGTAGGAAAGACTCAATCGCATGGCACACCTGCTTCAGGGAAGGGATGGATCTGTGCCACTTTTGCTGCACACCATTGGATTGCTGCTCTGGTGGAAAGTATCAACCAGAGTACAGAATGTTCCTATCACTCAAGCCCTATTCAGGTGTTCAAGAATCTGGCACTGTAGTATACTAAGAGGGGTGTGCTCAGGTTCACCCTCTCCATTGTTGCTGAAGAGGAAAGATTCTTGTTTGCGTGTGAGCTCTACATGCAAGTAAGAACCAGATTTTCCATATGAAAATTTTGCTCATATGAAGAGATCACAATGAAGCAAGGACTTCTTCACACTCATGGCCACGATAGGTTTTTTCTTGTATATAGTCTTTTCATGTGAGCAATAACCCTAGACAACCCGCACTCTTGCTTGCACACAGAGCCCACATGAGAGCAGGACCCTTCCTCTTCAGACTCAACATGGCTCATGTGAAGAAAGTGATCACAGAAGGCACAATGGTGAAACAGACGTCCAACCCATGGCTCTGAAGGCATATGCTCTGACTCACTGAGCTATCTAGGCAGGATAGCCCTAGAAAATATTGTCAGAAAGCAACAATGGAGATGCGGGGGGGGGGGGGGGGGACAGAGCTAGACACTCTCTTCTAAATATTTTGACAACACTGGAGTCTATAGTACCTGAATGAGGCTAGTGTTATCATTGCAAACGTGAGATTTCTCTGGAAGACAGAACCACATCTTATTAACAGTAATCACCTCTTGAATATTCATGTTGGATGCATGCAGCACACCTGTGCGCATGAACCAGCTCTAGGAGTATATTTATGCAGAAAAGATCTGTGTTCTGAGTCTTTGAAATTCCTACATCTCTACCAGTTGACGGTGTTCCATCTCCACATAACAAGCAGGCTACTGACAGTCAGGTAGATGCTTATATACACTTGCTGTCTTGGAGAAATTTCATGAAATGGACACCCCAGTTTCTCTACCCAGAAACAGGGTGGCGTCTTTCAAGAAGTCATTTCAAGAGCTGCAGCCTGTCATGTGACCGGGCACAAACAAACACAGTGATAATGACAGAATAGTAATAAGAATAATTCTGTGTTATCAAGTCAATTTTGACTTATGACCATATTTCTTGGGGTCTTCAAGGTATGATGTACTCAGAAGTGGTATACATTTCCCTCTGGGACTGTGCAGCTTGCCTAAGGACACTCAGGCTGACTCTTTTCTGTGGAGCAGTGGTTCCCAAACTAGAATCCTCAGATGTTCTTGGACTACACCTTCCAGAAATCCTGGTCAGCACAGCTAGTGGCGAAGGTGTCTGGGAGTTTTAGTCCAAGAACATCTGGGGACCCAAGAATCACTGCCCTGGGTGAATGGTTGTAAACTGAACTCCCCACGTGTGGTTCTACAAGCCAGGTGCTCTGACTTGCTGAGTGTCCTGGAAGAATAGTCCTGGAAAACATTGTTACCTGCATCATGTGGTTTTTATTTTGTAGCTAGCTGAGGTAAGCAAGAATCTGGTGTGGGTGGGTGGGCTGGCACAGCTCTTGTTATGTGCTTAAATTCTCATTTTGCATCGCATTAAATGGTGTATAGAGACATCCACATGCCTTCCAAACCTGAAAGCAAATGTTTAATTATAGATACAATAAAGAAGCACAGCTGCACATGGGCAGAAAATTACTTCTTTTGAAGAGTTTGTCACTAAGATAATCTACATACATTATCTTCTAGGTAACACCTTCCAATTTCGGCAAACAAAACACAAACACAGCACACTACTCTTATAAAGAAAGAAAGAGATACATTTACCCCTCATGAAACAACATTTGCATTTAGAAATAGTTGGAATTCTACATAGATTGCTTTTAAGTGAAATGCTATGGATATTTTACTTTAAACATGTTTCATGATGTAATGAAACTTCTCCTCTCCCATGCCACACATCCAAATACAAAAGGACATTCCATGAGAATACCTGACTCCCCTAAGTTCATATATTAATGAGCCATATGGGGACTTTCTTCTTGTTGTTGTGCCTAAGAGATCAGTTTATTGTTCAAAGGGGTTCCGTTGTCAGAGTGAAAGCCCTGTGGAGTCATCATCAGCCATTTGTGTGTTCAGTTACACGGTCTTTGCTTATAACACGTGCTCGTTGGTTAGGCCAGGGATGTGAAAATCTGTCCAGCTTCTTTTCAGTTCTGATTTTTCTGAGTCCCACTAGCATTTTCATCCCATCCAAGTTTCATATCTGGCTGTAAGATGCTTCTCCATTCTGTATGAATTCATGCACATTTGGGCAGGCACTTTTCCTGATATATGCATCTTTATGCTTCCCCCCCCCCCTTAATGCACTCATTTGTACCAGAGGTTAAAAAGGAAAAAGGAAGACCAAATATGAGATGGGTTGACTCCCTAAAGGAATCCGCAGGCTTGAGTTTGCAAGAACTGAGCAAGGCTATTGAGGACAGGACATTTTGGAGATTGCTTATTTGTGGGTGACTTAATGGTAAATAACAACAAAGATCATAATCATCCGCAACAACAACATATTGCAAACATGCATAACCCCTTGTTCAATACATAATAACAAGAACAAAACTAAGATTTAGTGCGTTGATGCCAAAACGGTTATTTTTCATTGTCCCCCTGCTGAAACAAAAGTAAACTTTTAAGAATTGAGCGTTAAACCAGATGTAATTTTTACACACATTTCCCATTGAAACTTAGTTATTGTGTAGTCATTAGAAAAGTGTAGGAAGCAGGAGTAATGAGTTATTGGTCACTTATTCCTGCCAAGACCTGGAAACGGCTAATTTGGTTCACTACTTACTTTGAGAGCATTTCCTCCTGTTTGGGACTCTGTGCTGTACTGTCTCTGCAAAGCCCCATGGTCTATTTGAGAGCAATCAGCCAGGACCATTTTTCTGCTTGCTATGCAGAGGGATTCTAAATGTCATCCTTCGAGATTTGATAAGCCTGCAGTGTATTCAAGCAATACATTCTACTTTGAACACTTATCTATTGACTTCTCAATTGTCAAAGTATCTTACATTATCAATGTACACCACAGTCTGGATGCATTATGATGAAGACTCTACCACAGAGGCTCCCACTTACTCTCTCTGGGCTTACTTATGCAGTGCTAGCCTTCTCAGACTGCTCCTCAGAAGGTTCAAGAGATGCCCTTGTGATGTTAAAGTATACTTGATGGAATCTTAAATACTGCGGCAACAAGGAAGCAGATTTCACAATATACATGGTTTTCTCAACGCTTGGCTCTGAAACTGGAAAGTCAAAAGGTCAGCCACTCTCGGTGCCCTAATGATCACTGGAACAAGGGTTTAATGTTGCATCAAAACATAAAAGTGTTCTGCAGAATTCAGCTTTCAAAGGCCTCAGCTTTGGTTTCTAGGACTTCTTTTACAAGCGTAAAGGCCTTTATACTTGCTTAATGATCCAGACTAGTTGAATACACACAGGAATCCCTCAATACTACTTTGCCTTGTTGTCACCACTGAACTTTCTCACTCCAACTGTTATTGATGGGTGTGTGTGAAAGGAATTATTTTCGATACTTTTGGACAGTTTTTCACAGAAAATATATGGATGTTTGAAACCTGTTCTTCCTATCTTGGATGTGCACCTTATTGGGGTGAAAGGGCTTGAGTGTGTCAGTGAAGCTAACAATGCTGTCATGAAGCCAGACTCCATTACAAGTCTGGACTAGCAGGGTCACTCAAGGTGGGATGGTCACAGTTGAGACACCAGAATAAGATGCATCTGTCCTCTTCAAGGCAGCTGCTGACAGCAGTGGTAGCTGAAGGTGACATTAGTGGAGGAGGCAATGGTTGTGACATTCAAGTTAACTTTTGTTAGTACTGCACATAAAGTGGCAATGGTAAACCTCTGCTGAACTTTCCTTACCATCAAAACCCTATGATGAGACAGTCCAAAAGGAAACAAGAAATAGTGCTGGAAGATGAGACTCCCAGGTCAGAAAGCACTCCAGAAGCTACTGGGGAGGTGCAAAGGACAGTACATATAGCTCTGTTGCTAATGACACAATTGGAATGTGGAACATGAGAACATGAATAAGGCACTCTGGAAACCGTAAAGCAAGAATTTGAATGTTTAAACATTGCAGTGCTTGGTGTCAGTGAACCAAAGTGAACTAGAAGAGGATATTTTCAGTCAGACAACTAGAAAGTGTTTTACTCTGGAAATGACAAATTCGGGACAAATGGAGTGGCACTAATATCAAGACAAGTTGTAGCTCAAGCAATTAGGGAAGCTCTGACTGAATGAAAACATATCAGCATAACCACCATTCAGGTCTATGTTCCAATTACATATGCTGTACTAGATGAAATTGAAAGTTTTTATGCAAGCATCCAGGACTAGAATACAAAAGTAGGGAACAATAATAAATAACCATGTGCCATCATGTCAATTCTGACTTATGGCAACCCTTTTTGGGGTTTTCCAGATGCAGATAACTCAGAAGTAGTTTACTATTCTCTTCTTCTGGAGGTGCCCTGGGATTGTGCAGCTTGCCCATGACTACACAAACTGGCTCTTCTTCCTGGAGGTGCAGTGGGGAATCAAACTCACACAAAATTTTGAGGTTTTAGTTGAATATTATATTCCTGAAGGAAGCTGTTCCAGGCTATTTCTATTCAGATACTTATTCCTCCTGTCTATTTAACCAAACTCCATGATACTTACATTTGCTGAAAAAACTCCATACTTCATTAGACTTTTTTTTTCAATTTGGATCGAAGAAATAATGAATAATGAAGCGAGAAATAATGAAGTTGTAACAGTTAAACACATGCCTGAGAATATGTCAGAATCTAAACCTGAAATGTGCAGATAATCTGGTCTCCGATTTGCTGAGATAATTTGTTGCAGTATAGGAAGAGTGTCCATTATCATTGTTCTCCTCTTTTTCTAAATAGGAAAAAGATAAGCTGCCTCTGAGGACCATGTGCTGTAATGCATGTTGTATATTGCTTATTGTGGCCAATAAGTCTTCATGGGAATGCTCCAGTCTAACATGCTTTACCCTGTTCTATTGATATGCCTGTGAGACTTAGGGATAACTCTATAGCCACTAATGATTCCATAACTGGATTACAAGGCAGACACCGGAAGATGTGTGCCGGTGATAAGGGATGAAAAATAGCCACAAAGTGTAAATGATCTCTCAGAGTGTGACTACAAATCCATTAACGAGAAAGATAAAAATGACAGGATAAGAGAACTTTAAGCAAAACAATTGCATTAGCACGTTGGGAAGAGAGGTTTATTTATTTAGCTGTGGATTTGTAATCTCCTGTATACTCTATGATGCTAATAATCACATATCTGCAGGTCTAGTCTCTTTTGGACAGGTATATCTAAAGAAGAGCAAGAAAAGTTATACGCTAAAAAAAATTGTTAGGAACATCCATTAAGCCACCTATGGCATCTCTAGGACCACCTATATTACAGACAATCTATTCATCTAGTGATCATGGGAGTCATCAGTCACATTGTTTTAGTACTCAGTAGTACTCAGTGGAAGTGAGAGCTGGACCATAAAGAAGGCTGACCACCGAAGAATTGATGCTTTTGAATTGTGGTGCTGGAGGAGACTCTTGAGAGTCCCCTGGACTGCAAAGAGAACAAACCTATCCATTCTGAAGGAAATCAACCCCGAGTGCTCACTGGAAGGACAGATCCTGAAGCTGAGGCTCCAATACTTTGGCCATCTCATGAGAAGAGAAGACTCCTTGAAAAGACCCTGATGTTGGGAAAATGTGAAGGCAAGAGGAGAAGGGGACAACAGAGGATGAGATGGTTGGACAGTGTCACTGAAGCGACCAACATGAATTTGACCCAACTCCGGGAGGCAGTGGAAGACAGGAGGGCCTGGCGTGCTCTGGTCCATGGGGTCACGAAGAGTCAGACACGACTTAACGACTAAACAACAAGAACAAGTACTCAGTAGAAAGATAGTACTCAGTTTGACCAAACTGCGGGAGGCAGTGGAAGACAGGAGGGCCTGGTGTGCTCTGGTCCATGGGGTCACGAAGATTCGGACATGACATAATGACTAAACAAAAGAAAGATAACACATCAATACCATAATGAGTAGTAACACCATGGCCCAAATCTTGTTGCTTAGCATAGTAAATCACATTAAAGTAGTTCCACTGAAACAATGGGGGTGTAGTGAGTCAGCTCCTCTATAATGTCCATTTATTCTGTCTGGCATGAAATAGGGTACCTATCTCATTCACAGACCCTGAACATGTCCACTTAGAAGTAATTTCTCTCATGTCCACTTGGGTTCCTTCCAAGTAAGGGGGCACAGAAGGACAGGCTGTTCCACAGCTTCAGAAAGAACATTGCTGGTGTAGTATATGTTTGGAGCTTCTGAAGCTTTTTCCCTGAGCTCCTTACCTTGAAATTGGATTCGTTCTTAATAAAATATTATCAATAACAAAATATTCAAATAATGGAAAACACAAGATAAGGGTTAAGTGCTTTTATAGATTAGGTTTGCACAAACAATATTGGTTGTTTTGTCTATATGGATTTTATCTTTTCCACCGTAATGGACTATAAGTGCATTTGCAGAATGAAACTGTAAAAAAGCAATTGATCTTTTATTTTGGTGTATGGGATTTTTTTTTGCAGAGATTTCTTGTTATTTTCTGACATCTAAATCTATGTAGACAAAGACATATGGCAAAGTCCCAGCTTAACTAACAACCCCCGAGATTGCGTTCACACAAGGGGTTGAAAGACCAAATCCATCTGCCTCAGAAATCAATAACAGATCAAGTTATAGCTCAGAACAGTTGTTTCTGCAAAACTTTTAAAAAAGAAAGGGGAAAAAGGGGGATGGAGACTTGGGTTTTTTTCTTTCTTTCAGAAAAAGTGTCATCCAAGTGCTTTAACAACAATTTCTTCAGAATCCATACCGGGAACAGAACAAACCAAATAATAGCAGTGCACAATAATTTGACATCAACTCTTCCATCTAACAGGAGAATGCATATGTCAGCGTCAGCAAAATAACTGAACAGATTGCCCTGCTATAGATATACCAATCTTTTATTGAAATCATTGCAGTCCAAATGTCTTGGTTACTTCTACAGTGCAACAGATTGCCCCATGAATGTTGATTTGTTGGATCCATCCAAATTTTTAATCATCATCCTCATCTTAGCACTGCAGAGCTAGAACGAACCCTATGGATCCTCAAGTCCAGCCCCCTTGTCAAGGAGGCACTGTGGGGAATCAAATTCCCAACCTATTTTTATTTATTTATTTATTTTTAGATTTCTACCCCGCCCCCCTAGACAATGTCTACTCGGGGCGGCTTACAAATATCATCAAATATATAAAACATTAAAACATTAAACAATAAAACAATTGAAACAATAATATAAAGTATTCAAGATGGGAATAATAAAAAACAAAGAACTAAAATTTAAGAATTGACAGAAGGGAAGGCCTGCCTAAATAGCCAAGTTTTTAAATGGCTCTTAAAAACACCCAGCGAGGGTGCCAGGTGGATCTCTGTTGGGAGGCTGTTCCATAGTCGAGGGGCCACTGCCGAGAAGGCCCGGTTTCTAGTTCTTTCTTTCCGGACCTCTCTCGGCGTTAGGCCCCTCAGCCGTCCCTCCTGGCTATGCCGAGTAATTCGGGTAGATCTAGGTGGGAGAAGGCGGTCCGCCAAATACCGAGGTCCCAAACCGTTTAGGGCTTTGTAAGTCATCATCAACACTTTGAAGTCAATGCGGAAGCGAATGGGCAGCCAATGCAATGCGGCCAGAGTGGGAGAGATATGTTGGTATTTTCTCACCCCACTGAGCAGTCTGGCCGCTGCATTCTGCACCATTTGAAGCTTCCGCAACAATCTCAAAGGTAGCCCCACGTAGAGTGCATTACAGTGGTCTAATCTCGAGATTACGAGCGCATGGACGAGAGTGGTGAGGGCCCCCCCATCAAGGTAGGGCCGCAGCTGGGCAATCCGCCACAGATGAAAATAGGCAGAACAGGCCACGGACGCCACCTGGTTTTCCATGGTAAGCGCCGGGTCCAGATGTATCCCCAAGCTGCGGACCTCACTCCGTGCGGTAAGAGTAACCCCCCCAAAAGAGAGGGAGTCTCCCAGACCGCCGATGGAAGAACCACCCACCCTCAAGACCTCCGTCTTGTCCGGGTTCAGCCTCAAACCGTTCAGCTGCATCCATTGCAGTACAGCCTCCAGACAGCGCCGAAGGGATGGAACGGCATCCACTGAAGTAGGTGAAAAGGAGATGTAGAGCTGGGTGTCATCAGCGTACTGATGGCACGAAGCCCCACACCCCCTGATGACCCCACCCAACGGCCTCATATAGATGTTAAACAGCATTGGGGAGATGATCGACCCCTGCGGAACCCCACAATTGAGACTCCACGGAGCCGAAACATTCTCCCCAATCTGTACTCTCTGGGGGCGGTCCCCCAAGAAGGATCGGAGCCAGGCAAGCGCCAGGCCACCAATTCCCAGCTCGGAGAGCCTCCCCAGGAGGATACCGTGGTCGACGGTATCAAAGGCAGCTGAGATATCGAGGAGGACCAACAAGGACATATTGCCCCTGTCAGCCTCCCTCAATAGGTCATCCAACAGTGCGACCAGTGCCGTCTCCGTGCCATGGCGCGGCCTGAAGCCTGACTGAAACGGATCCAGAGCATTGGTTTCATCCAAAAGGGCTTGAAGCTGATCAGCCACCACCCTCTCCACCACTTTGCTGAGGAAGGAAACATTGGCGACGGGCCTATAATTGCCAATATCATCCGCCGCCAAATTTGGTTTCTTCCTGATGGGCCTAATGAGTGTCTCCTTGAGGGCAAGGGGAACCTTGCCCTCCTGGAGAGACCCATTAATTATTGCTGTGGCCCATTCAGTTGTTATGGGCCTGGCTGCTTTGATTAGCCAGGCCGGGCAAGGGTCAAGGGAGGAGGTGGTGGCCCGACAGCGATCAAGCGCTTTGTCCACCGAATCTGGCGTCACAGGCTGAAAGCATTCAAGCACAACCGGGCAAGGCGGAGCGCTGGACATCTCTGCTCGATCCACTGTATTCAAAAAAGGAGAGAGATCCCGGCGGATGGCCTCCACTTTTGATTTAAAAAATGCTGCAAATTGGTCAGGTGAGATATTAATGGGAGGCCCATCACCCAGACCAATTCCGGATAGATCGCGAACTATACGGAAAAGTTCCGCCTGCTGATTTGAAGCTTCGCTTATCCGGTCAGCGAAGTGTGATCGTCTGGCAGCCTTCACCTTAGCCAGGTAATGGTTAGTTGCGATCCTGACAGCTATCTTATTATAAACCGTCGGTTTATCTCTCCAAGTGCACTCTAGCCGTCTCCTATTTCGCTTCATAGCTCGTAGTTCCTGATTATACCAGGCCCCTGGCCGAGCTCTGCGACGGAGAGGGCGTTTAGGAGCGATCGTGTCTACAGCCCTAGTGGCAGCGGCAATTCAACCGTCAACCAGGGCTTCGACAGGGGCGCCAGACAGATCAGCTGGAATCCCTCTCATGGTATCCTGGAATTGCATTGGATCCAGTAACCTTCGAGGGCGGACCATTGAAATAGGTCCATGCTCCCTGCGGGGAGGGAGTGCCACTGAGAGGTTACATTTTATTAGGTGGTGATCTGACCATGACAAGGGAACTGACACCAGGTCAGTCACCATCAGACCACGCTCGTTCCGCTCAGTGGAAAATACCAGGTCTAGCATATGACCGCCCACGTGTGTGGGACCGTTAACATGTTGGGACATGTCCAAGGAAGCCATGGTTTCCAAGAACTCAAGAGCTGGTCCGGAAACCTCTGCCTCCGCATGGATATTGAAGTCACCCAGGACTAAAAGCCTCGGGGACTCCAACAGTGCCGCGGAGACAAAGTCCACCAGCTCTGGTAGGGAAGTGGCTGAGTCGCGGGGAGCGCGGTAACCCAGCAAGATCCCAATACCGTCCCTGGTCCCAACAGACACGTGGAGGGCCTCCAGACCCGGCTTTACCACCATAGAGCGCCTAGTAACCTCAAGAGTGTTTTTATAAACAATGGCCACTCCCCCAACCTATGGCTCTGCAGCCAGATTCTTTAGCCACCGAACTATCCCGCATTTGGACCTGCCTTGGTTAGAGTGCACCCTTGAAGCTGCCTAGCAGTGTACTGCCTGAAGATGCCATTGGTTCCACTCCTGGCATTGTCAGATAGGATGGGGAGGATCTCCTTCCACATTTGGAATTGTGGAGAGTTGTGAGAGTGCTGGAGTCCTGCCTCTGTGTTGTAACACAAATCAGTGCTTCAAACAATTGGTTGCTTGATATATGGCAGGGATGGGCAACCATGGCCCTCCAGGTGTTCTGGCCTAAATTTCTTGTCAACCCTAGCCAGTATAGTGAATAGTGAAGATGGGAGGTGTTCCAGCCCTGACTATCTGGAGGGCCACAGTTGCTCATCCCTGGTCTTGCTTCCCACCTTCTATGCTCACTAACACTAGCACCACACTTTGTACTTCTTCTAGGAGTATGCCACCAACAGCGATTATTCCTTCAAATCCGTCTCATCCCCCAACTAAGCAAATATTAGGCTTTCTAATATTAAACTATTAATATATAGCTCCAGAAAGCACCAGACATGGTGACAGAAAAAAAGGAGCACAAAGAGATTGTGGCTAGGGTTCTATTGGAATCAAGTAAATATGAAGTAATTCCTTTCAAAAGGTACTTTTGAGGGCATTTTCAGAGACATGATTTTTTTTAGGTTATAGTCCAATCTCTCATCAGTTCTAAGTGATAAGCAAAACATTTTTTGTTTTTTGTTTTTCGTTCAAAATTTTTAAATATTTCTAAGGAATATTTCCTGGGAAATTTTTATTCCACTAGCGCAGTGCTTCCCAAACTTGGGTAACTCAGGTATTCTTGGACTACAACTCCCAGAAACCCCAGCCAGCACAGCTGGTGGTGAAGGCTTCTGGGAACTGCAGTCCAATATCACCTGGGTTACCCAAGGTTGGGAAGCGCAGCACTAGCATTTTGAGGGCTGCTGTCAGCAGTCCACCAGAATATGCAGGAGTGGGGGGGGGGGGAGGCAAGAATTGTGAAGGTGTAAAAGGGTCTGGATTGGATAAAGGAGCACCCTTCCCAATTGCTGCTCCTCTACTCCCTCTCGTCCTGACTTCCTGCAAAAGTTCATCTGCCTGAAGCTGCAGCACAGCTGAGGAAACACCAGAAGGATGGTATGGTCTCTGCCCCTGCCCATTTCTTTGGCACACCTTTAGCATTCTGTCAGGAGAAAAATGATTGCTGATGCCTCAAAAACCCAGGTAAGATTCCTCTTAGGAAGCCAGGGAATGGTGGTGGTATCACATCTCTCTCTCTCTCTCTGTCCTTCTCACTCTTTGTATAAGCTTAGAAATAGTGGTGATTGTGGCCTCATGTCCTAGCAGTCTGCTGTTGAGAAAGTGGGGCAGGATGTTTAACGGCCATTGCCAAAAGTTTCGGTTAAGGGTGGTCTTGGTTTGGTGGTTGTTGTGGTTGGTTGCCTGCTTTTGAAGTTGACTGCCTGATAGTGTTGCCTCCTTTTGGAGTAGATTCTGTGTCTTTACTCCTGCTTTTTGGGAATAGTTTTTGAGAGTTGTTTAAGGCTTCCTAGCACCAGGAGAAATGAATTGGGGAAAAGAACCAAAAGAACCCAAAAGTGCTGGTCCCTTCCATGTTTAACAAGTGACCGGCATACAGAAGACAGGAAATCTGAAAGGGCATGACCTCCCCAAGAAATCAAAACAAAACATGAAAGTTTGAGTGGTGCACTCAAACTACCACTTACATGCCAAGAAGTAATGAGTAATGCAGCAAGTTCCTTTTAAAATTCAGCACATATACACATGGAGGTCATGACTTGGAGAGTCTGGCATGGTCTTGGCCTGCAGAAATTGGTGTCCCCAATAATCATGAAATTTTTGTCAAAGTGCCTGATCTGGACTCAGTCTGTAATTTGAAATAATTTCCCCACCATTCAGAGTGTGTTCTAGAAATGAACATACTTTTCTCAACTGTTTTCCAAAGCAGTTTCCTAATTCTTATTTTATATCTAAGGTGCCTTGAGGAATTAACTATAGTGAATGGGCTCTTACAGAAACTGGGGGGCAAAGGGGGGAGTGGCAGGTTTGAATATAACTCTCATTTTTAAGGAAAGCATCTTGGTTGTTTTTCTCTAATATAAAATTATTACATTCTCATTTCTATCCCTAGGTACTGCAGGCCAATCCTCAAAGTATTTTGTTGGTATCGGTCCTGCTGGAGTTAATGAAATTTCTTCAGGTAGAGTACTTTGAAGTATTAACTAGTTTCTTTCTATCAGGGTATCTACTAGAACAAAACAAATTATTTGTTTTTCCCAGCAAAGTTATGAAATATTTTCCTCATAGGTGAAACAGGGAAAACTCATCTACAATGGTTATTGTAAGAGAACAACCATATTTCACACTCCTGGACTGTTCCTATTTTAACCCATTTCTGGCATAGTCCCAATTATTTTTAAGAGTAGCCTGCCCTAGTTCATTACATGGGCTTTGGTGCTCAGAAATGGATGGTTTTTGATATTAGGATATCTAAGGGTATAAAACTATTCCACAGATATATCTGCTATAAAGCAACTTCCAGTATAAGTATTACAGTACTTCTTTTCATGGATGTCTTCCAGGGGATTTTAGGTGTCTTTGGACAGCTATAGGCAAATGCTAAGAAATGTACAACTTATAATTGGCTGGTTTTGATTCAGACTTCTAATGATGCTAGGCCATTATGAGAAAGCCACACTTACCCTATCCAAAGCTGTCACTGGAGCTCTCATATCCAAAGAAGAAAATCACAGTGCCATTATAGTGTATTTTCCTTATGAATTCTGTTTTATGCTTATTATTTCTCCTACGGAAATATGAGGGGAGGCGAGATCAGTGGTTTTGCCTGTATTTTGCAAATTACGTTTTGGTAAGAATGCTCAATGGCCTTAATCTTTCAGTTATATTCAAAACTGGGCAGCTTAATTATCATCTTGACAATAGATACTGCTGTTTTACTTTAAAGCTGCTCTGCTTCTCGTTGTACTCTTCAAATATGTGTTTTGCTTCAGGACTCCTTCCTAATTTTCCTGAAATTTGAGATGTACAAAACTACCCTGGAAACTTTGGCGGATCTAATTGAAACCTCTTTAGCTTCCCTCCCAATTCTTCAGATGTTCTATTATCTTCAATTTTTCTTCAGGCAAAATTTTGTGGCAAGTTTTCCCTCATGTCTTCTAGGTATAATTTGGCAGCAAGTTTGAGATTTGAGAAAAACCTACTGGGTAATTTATCTAATCTTATCAACATTCTTCTAGCTTCCCTTGAAATGTCTCTCAGTGCTTCATAATACATTGTTTGCCTCAGGTATTCTGTTCGGCAACATGATAAGTGCAAAGTCTCTGGAATCTTGAGCTGTACTTGTAACAAAGTTGTATTCTGTACATTTTCTTCCAGCCTTTCTAGCAGTTGGTAGTACCAATCTTAAAAATTCTGTGAAAACTTCCTTGGTACACAATCCAGATCATCCATGCAATATTTGGGAAAATACACAAGGGAAACAAACCCAAGACAAAATGTTGTTTGTTATACTGAAAATGCATACAGTGGTGCCTTGACTTACTACCATAATCCGTTCCAGAAGATGGGTGTACCTCAAAATGGTCGTAAGTCGAAGCACCATTTCCCATAGGAATACATTGAAACCCCATTAATCCGTTCCGGCTGGAAAAAAAATACCAATAAAATAAAATAAAATAAAAATAAATCACTGCAAGCCCCATAGGAATGCGCTGGGGCCGAAAAACAAACACACACACACACACACAAAAACCACAGCCAGCCCCAGCGGAATGCTATGGGGCTGGGAAAAAACACTCAAGAAACCCCACACACAGCCAGCCCCAGCAGAACGCCATGGGGCTGGGGGGAAAAACACACACACCCCACACACACAGCCAGCCCCAGCGGAACGCCATGGGGCTGGGGAAAAACACACACACTTGAAGCTCCGGCCGCAAGTCGAAGCAAAATTTTGCGGCCGGAGCTGGTCGCAACTCGAAATGGTCGTAAGTCGGGACATTCGTAAGTCGAGGCACCACTGTATTTCACTATTTAGAACCCCAGAAAAATCTACGTGGATCTCTACTACATAGTGAGTTTAATTCTGAATTAGTGATGTGTACCAATACAAAACTATATGAAAGATAATTACCTATACAGTGGTGCCTCGACTTATAAATGTCCCGACTTATGACCATTTCAAGTTACGACCAGCTCCGGCTGCAAAATTTTGCTTCGACTTGCGGCCGGAGCTTCCAGTTACGAACAGAAAAAGGCAGGGGAAAAAGGCAGGAAATTCAAATTGCTAACCGTTGGTAGGTGAAGAGGCTGCTTCTTTGTAGCTCTTTCGCCCCAACGGTTAGAGTGAGTGCGATCGGAGGAGGCTTCGGACTGCCTGGTAAGGTAAGGTGCTGCTTTCTGCTTTTTAAAAACTGTTCTGGGTGGGTTTTGCAGCGTGGTTTTGGGCTGGGAGGGTTATGTTTCTGTGCTGTGATGGGTCTTGGGGGGTTTGTTTGTTTTTTTTGGTATTTTTCCCCCATTTCCGATGGGTCTTGGGGGGTTTCCTTGCTTTTTGGGTTTTTTCCCCCATTTCTGATGGGTCTTGGGGGGTTTCCTTGCTTTTTGGGTTCCCCCCCCCCCATTTCTAATGGGTCTTGCACGATCTGCTTGCTTTTTGCTTTGCTTTCTTTGCATTTCCGATGGGTCTTGCACGATCTGCTTGCTTTTTGCTTTGCTTTCTTTGCACTTCTGATGGGTCTTGCACGATCTGCTTGCTTTTTGCTTTGCTTTCTGTGCATTTCCGATGGGTCTTGCACGGTTTGCTTGCTTTCTGCTTTGCTTTTTTTGCATTTCTGATGGGTCTTGCATGCTTCGCTTGCTTTTCTCCCCCCCCCCCCCCCTTCGTCCGGAAGGGATTAAGTGTGTTTCCGATGGGTCTTGCAGTAATTTTTTTCTTTTTTCTTTTTTTTTTTTGGTGATTTTTTTCTTCAGCCGGAACGGATTAATTGAATTTCAATGCATTCCTATGGGAAATGGTGCTTCTACTTACGACCATTTTGAGTTACGACCGGAGTTCCGGAACCAACTAAGTTCGTAAGTCGAGGCACCACTGTATGCCAACAGTGAACTCATTCTGGGTCCTTATACAGTATATCCAAAATAGCATTATACTTGTGGTTAGAAAGAATATTCTCATTGATTTAGGCAGTATCAACACCAAAAGTTACCTAAAGACGAAATGTAAAAGTTCACCTGCAACTTAAGAGTGAAACAAAAGACATTTCCCTTCCTCAAGGTCTCTGACATTTTTTTTTTTGGAGGGGGGGCAACTTCTACTGTACTTTTGCTTTCAGAATCAAAGCACATGTATACAGTAGGCGCAGAAGGACTTGATGACTTTTAAGAGAGATGCAAAAAAACCATCCAGTGCTTCAAATTCTTAAGCAAAGCTGTCTTAGTTCAGGGCAATTTGCACACTTCAACAAATTGCAGAAATTTGAGCAAAATGGACATGTGTACAAAGCATTACTCTCATCAGTGTGAGAACTCTATTGATAGTGGTAAGACATTCTTTGCTCTCCTTATGAGCAAGAAGAAAATATTGCAGTTCCTTGTTCTCCTGTGTGTGGATGGCATATGCACAGCTTTACATCCCTACATGCAAGAGTAGACCTATTAGCAAGTGAAGGGATGCCCCAATGATTGCAGAACTGCAGGCAATCCTTAGGGGCAAGGAAACCCAAAACACAGTAAAGAGTTTACATAGTCATCGAATCCTGACTAACTGTTGGGGGCAAAGTAGAAAATTAGGGCAAAAGCAAATAGAGTATCATAGAAAAGGGTATGTCTTGTGTGCAAGAATCTTGAACTGGGCGAGTTTGTTGCAAATCTCACATAGGCAATCCTTATCTCTCCACATCTTCTTTTGGAATCCTGTCTCCAAGAGCAATTCACAGTCAAGATCATGAATGGTTCAGCTGTTCACTTCTACAAATTGTACACACACACACAGTGGGTCAAACCTGGTTGCATTAATATTTAAAGACCCCTGTAAATAGGTTGTTCCTACATGAGGAGAATAGTTGTTCAGTACAACAATAATTGTATAGCAGGTAAAGGGCACATAAATAATTTGTAGATCCTGTTAACTTGGCAATCATTTAGCAAGGTTTCCCAGGGAGCAATGGAAACAGCTTTATTTACCTTCCAACCTGTTTTTTTTCCTATAGTGACTTGTTTTGACAGAAGATGGATTGTTGCATGGACAGTGCATAGCAAATATGTTTCAGGTAAAGTTTTAAGCCAATACCAAAAGAATTAAATAACTGAAGTATCCTTCATCCTGGTGGTTTGCCCAGTCTTCTTTTCATACCTGACCAAACATGCACATGATGCACAAATGGTGTATCTGCAGTAACTGCAGGCACTGATGATAGGCTGATGGTCTGGTTTGTGTGGGAAAGGATGGAAGATAAAACTTGTTATGGGCATGTGACATGATTAGAAATCTTTCTCTTTTTTTAAAAAAAGAAAAAGCACCCCGTAAAATGTTTCCAAATTATATGTAGATTTGGCAGAAGCAGAGTGTAGCTTTCTAAGATAACAGTCTGTACAGGGCATGTCCACACTTGCAGAATAGCTCGCTATTTTGGTGCTGTTTGGTTTATGGTGTCCACACATGTTTTGACTTAGAGAGATAAATCCCACCCCTTTTTAGAACTCTCCTATTCTTTTTTGGTACAGCAGTACGGCTACAGGTTTTTTTTTGCGTGATTCAGAATGCTCCTAATTAGTCCATTCTATAGCCCATATGCTCTTGAGAGCCCCCTGGACTGCAAAGAGAACAAACCTATCCATTTTGAAGGAAATCAACCCTGAGTACTCAGTGGAAGGACAGATCCGGAAGCTGAGGCTCCAATACTTTGGCCATCTCATGAGAAGAAAAGACTCCCTGGAAAAGACCCTGATGTTGGGAAAGTGTGAAGGCAAGAGGAGAAGGGGACGACAGAGGACGTGATGGTTGGACAGTTTCATCAAAACTACCAACATGAAATATATTGCAGTGAAGATAAGAGCATTTTAGGCATGAACCCAATGGCTCCAACTTCCCCCATCTGGACATGCCCTAGGATAGCAATGCAGAATTCATTTCAGCCTGCCGTGCGTCCGTGGAGTTAATAGAAGAACTGGGCTTCTGGGCAAGAAAAAAGTCACTAGATTCATCAGTTCTAGAAAACTTTTCAAATTAGTTCAAAGGCCACATGAGAGCAGGCTGAGGGACACGTGTTGCCCTAGAGTTGAGGTTGGCCATCTGTTATGTCCAAAGAAGGATATTTATTAAGGGCAGGGTGTGACATGTTTATTAAAATGCAATCATCATATATGCCATTAAAGAAAATGGTGGGATTTAAAGTAGAGATGTAAACCCTGATCTGATTTGCAGTGAACAGGAAGTTGCAAAACAATTGCTTTCATACTGAAGGGATGAAATTGTTTTTCCTTTCACAGAGAATTTGTGCCTTGGGAAGATTGCTGTTTTAGAGAATTCCATGTCAAGAAATTGGTAAAAGAGGGTTTAATAGGTTTCAGTTGTCATGTAAAATTTAGGCCTGTTGACTTGTGCAAAAGAAAAGTGGAAATGAGGGGAAATCCCCATTGCCCCCTAAATGAGAGACAATTTGCAGCTAAGTGCTATCTTGTGGGAAGATATGCATCCACGGTCATAAACCAATTTTCTCCTGGTAGTACATTAATTAAGTGAAAACTGGTTTCAGCTGAACAGAAGGGAGGGGAAATGAGCAGGTTGAGCAAAGTTACTTTGAGAAAAGTTACTCCCTTCTAGAAGATTTGGAGTAACTGAGAATCTGATCGAAAGATCTGTAAATATGGATGATAGGTATAAAAACGGCATAGATACTTTAGTTATTTTGGCTTAGCTTCTCTGAGGAGACAATTATGCTTGTTTTCAGTCTTGCTATGTAGTCTGTATCCTGCATGTATTCTGGATAGACATGGGATATTCGTATTCATATCCCTGGGGATACAAATACGAATTGCAACACCACAGGCGCCATGCAGCCTATTCCCTCCACCGAGAACTGGCCGGTCCACTCACCATTTGCCACGTGGTGCTAGGCTCCTTCACTGTCATCGTGCCAATCATGGAAGGAGCACAGCTGGCTCTTCCCTGTCTCACTATGCAGCCAACCACTGCGGCGTGGAGGAAGAACGGGAAGTCTCCCTACTTAGACAATGAGTGGGAAGAGCTCTGGAACTATGCTTCTGTTCTGCTGGATTGTAAGTGTTGGTATTGAATTGCTAGTTTTCTAAACTTTTTTGTTTGTTTGTGTTTTTGGTATTCCTACCTGGCAAGGTTGGTGTGCAAGTTAAAGTGTGTAACCTTGTGAGTTTTTGGTATTCCCCAGAGTATTAAGTAGTCAGGGTGGCTTAGAGTGTTGGGAAGGGACCGGCAGGCAACTTTTCCTCAGTCTTTAGCACATTCTCTTGCCCCCCAGAAATCACACACACCAGGAAAGTCTGGGCAGTGTGGCTGAGTCATTTGTGTGGACCTCTCTGTCCTGGCCATAATCTTGACATTGCAAAACAGCTGGATCATACAAGATTTAAAACAGAGTCAGCTAATGACTCTGATTGGGTAAGCAGCCCAATCATGTAATGGGCTGCTTGCATCTTCATGAGCAACCACTCTGCTATTTTGTACTTGCTTTGTGATGTGTGTGTGAATAAATTGTGAAAAATTGAGCAAACCATAGTAATTTTTCAAAAAGTCGCTTTTGCCTTGCCCTCACATCAAGAACTGCAGAGTTGTGCACTACTATGTACTCCAAATTCAGAGCAGCTTTGGGACAATCTTTTTGGATGGCAGAACCTAGCTTATGTAATTTGCAAACCAGGAACAAAGCATTGTTGTTGTTATTATTATGTGCTGTCAAGGCTCCTCTTACTTGTGCCATCCTTATGAATGAGTGATCTCCAAAATGTCATGTCCTCAACAGCCCTGCTCAGCTTTTGCAAACTCAAGCCTGTGGGCTCCTTTAGGGAGTCAGTCTATTTTGTATTTTGCTTTCCTCTTTTCCTCCTGCCTCCCATCTTTCCTAGCATTATTGTCTTTTCCACAGAATCCTCATTATATACCCGAAGTAGGACAGCCTTAGTTTCCTCAATTTTGCCTCCAGAGAAGGTTCAGGCTTGATTTGATTTAGGACCCACTTGTTCATCTTTCTGACAATTTAAGGTATGCACAAAGCTCTCCTCCAGCACCACATTTCAAAGAAATATTTTTTCCTGTCTGCTTTCTTTACTGTCCAGCTTTCATATCCATGCATGATGATTGGAAATATAAGAGTGTGTATGATCTTGGCCTTGGTCTCCAGTGACACATCCTTACACTTGATGATCTTTTTAAATTCCTTCATTTCTGCCCTCCTGAGTCTCAGGTATTTTTTCTAATTTCTTGGCTGCAGTCTTCATTTGGACGGATGACTGTGAACCAAATTCTACAAAATCTTTCACTATTTCAATTTATTCACTGTCCACATTAGAACTGTGTATATCTGCAGTCATGATCCTCCTCTTTTTAATGTTCAAGTGCAGTCCTGCTTTAGCACTTACCTCTTTCACTAATGCTCATTTCAAGGCATTGCTGCTTTCTGCCAGTAAGCTGAATCTAATCCAGCTTTCTGTATGATATGTTCTATGTACAGAATGAACACATAAAGGGATCAAATGCCCCCTTGTCTGACACCTTTTCCTATATAAAACCATTTTGTCACTCCATATTTTGTCCTAGCAGTAGTTTCTTGTCCACAATACAGCTTAAGCATCAGGACAATCAAGTGCTGAGGCACACCCATTTCTTTTTGAGAACGCATAGTTTCTCGTGATTCATACGGTCAAAGGCTTTTCTGTAGTCTATAAAGCATAGACTGATCTTCTGAAATTGTTTGGTGTGCCAGCAGATATTTGCAGTATGATCGTGAGTGCCTCTTCCTTTTTGGAATCCAGCTTGAACATCAGGCATTTCTCATTGTATATAAGATAAACGTCTTTGTTGCAACAGCTTGAGCATCACATTGCTTGCATGGGAAATTAAAGCAATAGTCCTATAGTTACTGCAATCCTCAGCATCTCCTGTCTTGGGGACTGGAATGTATAGGCATTGCAAGTCTGTGCACCAGAGGTGCCTCTGAACATATATGTGATGTAGTGGATAATGTTATGGACTAGGCCTCTGGAGAACGGCATTCAAATCCCCGCTCAGCCATGGAAACTCAACTGGGGTTGTGAAACTGGTAAAACCAATCCTTATATATCTCACTTACCTTGAAAGTCCTATTAGGGTCGCTATAAGTCAGTTCTGACTCGCCAGCACAGAATACACACACACACACACACACACACACACCCTACTGAATGAAGCATGAGAATACTTTGTGGAGTGGGGTTTTCTGATTAGATGCTACATCTTCCATGTAAACTCTTGAGTCTCAAAGCGGATTTAAAAAGATGGAGAGAGCAGATATGCCATAGAAGAATAGAAAATCAATTTTGATGTGCTGCTGTTTCATTTTTCATAAGTTGTCATAGAATTTGTTCTTCTCCAAGCACTGTGGCCCATTCCTCAAATTGATTTTCTTCCCCCACTGTGGGTGATATTATGACGGAAATCAGAGTTTGTGGGGAAAATAATTATTACACACATGTACAGCTGGCCTTTGTGTATACTGCCTTACCTAATGACTGAAAATGTAAGACTTGTCCTAATCGTTGTGTATGGTTTATATTTAATTAAGATTGCATATGATTATGATGCAGTTCAGTAGCAAATGAAATCTGAAGCTTGAATCCTTCCTGTGCCACACATGCAAAAATTACAAAGCTAAGCAAACCCTGACGGGGGTGGGGAGAGTAACATAGAGGAAAGGTAAGGAAGTGTACTTGTGACTATCCTGCACTCAGCAGAGGGTTAAATTAGATGATCCTTAAGATCCTTTCTAACTTCATTAACATTCTATATGGATCGTGTTGGCTATGAATTGGACACGTGAGGCAGAATGGTACTCCAGGTACACATGCTTCATGTGTCCATTGCAATGAGCAAACACATTTTGGGTTCAATTTGCTTGTGACTGAGCCAGGAAGTGCTGTTCCCCCAAAACAGGAGGAAGTGAGGTTCTTCTCATTCAGTCCATAATTTGATCCTGGGTCCAACATTCTGCCACTGATATTCTGAGGTAATAGTGAAGCTAGAACTTTAACAAAACATCACAAAAAAGCCCTTAACAAGTGACCATTTACTGCAAGGAAAGCCCTCAGCACAACATTACATTAAAATTTTGTTGGAGGGTGGTTTTATTTTTTATATTTTTCGGTAATTGAAAGTTTAGGGCTTGAGGGGTTTTGGACTATTAGAAGGGCAAAGGTGAAGACACCGCTTAATGTGATGCTCCTTTTTTCTGAGGTAATAATGGCTGTCATACTGACAGACTTCTCTTCAAGAGGATTTCAAGATGCTGAACTCCATTGTTTCTGTCTCTGTTGAAAGCACGGGGTCAGCTAAGTGGTCATACATCGAGGGACACTGGATTGCTAGCCTAAAGAAAAGCTTTCTCATGCCTGTGGAATAAATCATTGTCAGCTTATGATGCAGCGTCTGGGTGGACAATACATTAACTCAGTGCAGCACCTGAACGGGGAACACTTCTTGTCTCTTGACCTCAAGTCTTTGTCTGTTTAAATCCTCTTTCCTGATTTATGACCTTGAGATCTTTTGTGAAATGGTAAAGCAGCAAAAGGAAAGGTAGATAAGCTAGCTTTGACATGAGAAGTCAGCTTGACATCACTGTTTGTGGTACAGATGCAAATCAAAAATACCCTCATGCTTTTTAATAATGTCACTATTGATTCCATTTTCCTCTGCTTTTGGTATTCCCATTTAAATTAAGCTCATCTATTAATCTTTACAATGAAATGGTAAGTATAGAAATAAGGCCTAAGGTGACAGTTAGAAAACAGCATGGCTGTTGGTTTAAGTTTATGCATATAGTTGTTGTAGGTTTTTCGGGCTGTTTGGCCATGTTCCGGTGGTTTTTCTTCCTAACGTTTCGCCAGTCTCTGTGGCCGGCATCTTCAGAGGACAGGAGTTAGAACTCTGTCTGTATTCTGGTGTAGTGTGTGGCATATACTTTTTGACAATGTTTGTCTGTTCTGTACTATGATCTGTAACATACTAAAGGTTAAAATGAGGCAATTTATCTAGTCTAAGATAGTAAATAAAAAGCAGTGTGAGCTATTTTTGTATGGTGTGCTACATGTCTTTATTAGAATGCCTGTCTCCAGGGCTGTTTTATATACATAACAACCAACAAATAAGGCCAGCGCAAAACTTGATGCTATAATTTGTACACCCCAAATTCTTTTCCCCAGCACCAGAGCAGACGTTGCTTGAAGAAAGAAAGAAGGATGCAAATATCTCTTTGAAGCCAAAGAAGAATGAAGTCCCAGATATATTTATCAACTGAGGTCAGAGATCCACAACATAAAGAAAACAGCTCCAAGTAAGTCTTTATAACCCTAAAATAAAATACAAGTCCAAATGCAAATACATAAGATTGCTACATATATTCACCTTTCCAGTGCCCTCCTGCACAAACATAATTATGTTACCCAAGCCAAGGTGGTTAGGGCCTTATCATCCTCCAGAGGAACAGCAGCTCCTGCCTCTCCAGCTCTCCCACTCTTTCTCAGGTGAAATCTTGGATCACAGCCCATTCCTAAAATATCCCCACCCATTTAGCTGAACCAAACAGGGGTTACCAAAATATTCCAGGTGGCAGCAGAGATGAAGACTATTTGTCCCCCTGTTGGAGTAGGTGGGTCAGAAGGATGGCAATGCTGTGGACCGTCACTATAGATGGTAGTGTTGGGGGTGCAAAAGGGCTTACATGCCTTCTCTGTGCTGATGTTGGGCTCTTTGTGTGTATGTGGGGGGGGGGGGAGTTGGCCATCAGGAGAGGTTACCAATGAAAGGAGCTCTGCAGCTGGCCATGAGTTTTGTTAATTTATTAGGGAGGCAAATTTGGGCTGGGTGAATGGCAAAGAGCAATTCAAGAGCCATGTGAGTTTAAGAGTAGGTGAGCTAGTATAACCATAGCTTGATTTCCCTGTTGACCTAGTAAGTTATGGAGGGAAAAGATTCCCAACTTGTAGACCAGGCCTTGAGGGACATCCACAGGGAGTACAAAGCAGATTTGCCAGATGACTTCCTTACTGAATCAGGACACAGAATATGACTGTACAAAGTTATTTAGATCAGGCAGTTGCAAACAGAGATTTCCTCTATAAAGCAGAGGGTAGCCCTCTTTATTCTTCTCCAAAGGGTCACTTCTTTGGTGTTACCCACATTGGGTGTGATTACACAAGCAATGGTCCCATCCCCACAGCAGGACTTATCACAGAGTCACAGGAAGACATTCAAGTCTGGGTGGAAAATGTGGATACAGAGATCTGGTCCAGCATTGTTGTTATTGTTACTCTGTTCTTATTGACTATGCTGTTGTTACTGGACATGCATACTGGCATCATTTGGGAGCTCATGTTCAAAAAAGCAATCCCCCCCCATTCCTTGCAGAACGTATGTTGGTCATGCTTTAAACACATCTTTTATGACTTATTTGAAAGCCTGAAGCCTGAACTGCATTAAACACAGTCCTGCGTTTTCTGCTTTCAGCCTTTGAAGAATATTTCAACTTGATCTATAAGGAAACATGGTTTATACAATGACTCATGTAGCTTTGAAAATCCAGCCCACGAGTTAATATCAAATTAACTTATTATCGGGGCCTTGTTATCCTTGAAGTATTGCACATTCTTTTCAAAACACTTTGATGTTTTTGAGATAAAATCTTGGACTAAACACATACTATATAGAGCAACATGTGCATTTTTCTTAAGCCTCGTGAACTTTAAAACTGGCAAGGTAAGGGATTAATAACCCCCATAAGGAATCTGTCACAGGAAAAATTGATCAAAGAAATATGGAAAATACAGAATCATATTATTCATGTATCTTAAAAATGTATATCTTGCCCTTCTGTATTTATACTTCCAGGCAGGTTGCAAACAATCTTTAAAACTGTAAAGCCATGAGCAAAGCAACAACAACAAAAAAGAAGCACAACCAAATATAGCAGAGTGTATAAAGGTGTAAATAAGAGGGATTAAAATAGTGATCATGTAGTGAAGTCCCTTCTATGCATTCAAACATCCCACTATATTTATTTGGCTTTAATCACCAATGTATTCATGATGGCAGCCTAAATGGCATTACAAAGTCTGAGAAAACCAAATGTTCTTTGAGTGTCTGAAAAAAGCACACCTCCCTGAGAACAGCACTCCAGAAGTTTGTTGATAGTGCAGAGGAGCCAGGGTTCACAGGGTCAAAGCCCTGGGACTTTCTGAGTAGCAGGGACTAGAGCATGAAACAAACCATGAACCAAAAAACACAATGAACCGGGCTGGTTTGTGGTTTGTGTCACATCACAACCCAGTCTCGGGATCCAGTTTTGCCGAAGCAAACCAAAATGCTGAACTTTTTCCCCCTTGGCTTTTTGCTTGCTTTGGCAAACTGAGATCACTCACCCGGCCCATTCCCGTTGCCCCCGATCAGCTCAGCCTACCTATCACCCAGGGTGCTCTGATTCCAGGGTGCCATCCTCAGAGGCAGCAGCCCTGGCAAGGAAGCTGGGCCACTGCCTCTGAGCATGCACCTGATTGATCAGAGCAATCAGCTGGGCAGTGGGCACATGCTCAGAGGTAGTGGCCCAGCTTCCCTGTCAAGAACTGGGTGGCCCCAGCATCAGGCTTCCATGGCAACCAGATGGTCAGAGGGCGCATGTGCAGAGGCTGTGACCCGGCTCCTCTAGCTGGCTTCTCCACCACTGCCATCACCACCCCTGGCCACCTGGGGAGGATGAGGCATTGCTGGCAGCGATGGTGGCAGTGGCAGCAGCAGGTAGGCTGGGCAACAGCAATGCAGGGGCAGAGATGGTTCCGAACCACCATGAACCATCACAATCTGCCATTTTTCTGGTCCATACCCATCTCTAGCAGGGATTATAACATCATCTGCTCCCTATCCCAGGGAATCCGGATTCCCTGTCTTTCTGATCTTATCAGCAACCCTAGTTGGAAGGGAAAAAGATTTTTCCAGGATTACTATATTCTTCTAAACTACCTCTGTTTTAATGCAATGCATTTGGGGGAAATTGGATCTTGAATAGACAATTGAGAATCATTAGCTTTGCAAAAGAATTACTCTTTACTTGTTGAAAGTGACCGATCTGTCACCCTACATCCCTGGAATTCTATCACGGGCAGGGCTACATACAAGGTTTGTCATGAAGAACGTTGCATTTTCAAATTTATCACTACACCACTGAGTGGAGTGCTGCTGCTGAACATGCCATCTCTCTGATCATTGCCCATCTTAAATCAGAAAAAGGAATACCTGGCTGGGATATGAGTGGGAATTTAGATAGGGTTTTTTTTTTCCCCCTAAGAACTTTCCAAAACTAACGAACAGCATCTAGTGGAGTGCTTCTACTCACAAAAACTGATTTTGCCACTGAAAAGGACAGGGGCAAACTCCCCTCTGTGTTTTTGTCATAAATGTCTTAAAAAATGAAACTGAAAGAACTAGAGATGTAAATCATTAGAATGTGGGGGAAAATTGAAAATTACAGTTTATGAGGTACTAAACCCAAGTCTGGAGTATAATGATGGAGTTATGAACATTGATCTAGCATAGTTTTCTCAGATCTCTTTGTGAATGCAATAAGAAAAATGATATGACTGATAGTTTCTAAAAGAATTTGTATTGATAATCAAAATTTCAGCTACTAATCCAAATGATTAATTCAAGAAGAGAAACAATAGAGATGAGCTAAAATCATAATGTCAACAAGACCATTACATCATAATTATAAAGTAATATATCTAACCTTATGGTTTATACCAAATCAAGATAGAAAGTGTGTTGAAGGAAGAGAAGGAGGAAGGTTTGTTAATTCTTTGTATAGCAGTTCTCAAAGTGCAGTAGAAGCATTTCTTGTTCAGAAGAGACAGCATCTTTGTCAAATAGTGTGCCCCCTAATTTGTTTTTTTTCTTTTTCCTTTCAAAGTAAATTTTGAAGTCTGAAAAATGAGTTTGTGTAAGCCAGAGGGATGTTGAGAGAAGGGAAACTCAGAACTAGATACACAATCTTCGCAATTAGAAGGTGATAAAACATTATTATTCTAGAACCAATGCCTGGTAAAATGTTATCCCTTCGTTATTGGTCCAGTTGCCCTGCCTGAGCAATCACACTTGCAAATGAAGCCCATGTTCCAAGTCTGTTATGGAGGTCTGTGGCCTCATTCAAGGCAACTGGCAGATCAGTGAAGGTCCAGACCAGGCCTTTGTCTTCAGTGAGATAAAGAGCCTGGAAATTGATACCTTTGTCATTTCAGTCCCAGGTGGAATCTAAAACTCCCTTCTTGGCAATCTGACTGCATGGTCCACAGCCTCATCTGGACTTTCTGCTTGGATTCTGAATTGTAGAGCATCATGGCTCAGTGAGTTATCTGGCTGTTCAGTTCTCCATTGTGCCTCCAGGGGTCCTGCAGATGGAGGGAATGGCAAACACTTTTGAATAAAATAATTTGGAAGCAAGATCAGGTCATCCTCCTCCCCAGATGAATTTCAGCAACCAGAGTCTTTGGCTGCCAATTTAAAACAATTGTCAAAAATTGCTAATTTGCTTCCTGAACTTAAAAAAAATAAATGAATTTGCAAAATAATAATAATAATCTCACTCACAAATTTGTGGCACATGATTCCTAATTTTGGGGATTCACATTTTGGCCTGCCCCTGTGCACCAGCAATGCTGAGAAAGAAGAAGGAGGAAGAGGAAGGGAAATAACATGGGCAGCAGTAGCAACAACAAACAGTTGATGAGGAGGAAGAGGAGGTTGGGAAGTAACACAGCCCAAACCAGCTCAGTGTTCGGCCAGATGAGAGGAATCTTATCCAGAAAAGAGGCAACTACTTCTTCAACAAATGTGCCAGGTTTTTGATATACCTTATACATCTTATATGGCTATGGCCTCCCTGTCAAGTGATATATGTTTAATGCCCTGTGAAACAGCACAAGCAAACGTGTTCTACTTGGAAGACAGAAAAGGTACAACGCTGGCACATAAAAGTAGCAGCCGGCATGTCACACTTTCTCAAGTATTGCTTGGTGGTAGATCAAATGTGGCATGCTATAGGTTTGGCTGGCCAACTGTAATACCAGGGTATTTCTTAGAGCTCGTAATTTCATTTTCCTCTTAATAGAGGAACTTGTTGAACAAACATATTTGAAAGGTATGCACTTGCTGGGCCATTCCTGGAACTGGCAAGATAAACAGTACACAAGAAATAATTCATATTAATAAGTGGATTGAATTATGTCATTCAGATAGTTGGGGAATTCAGATTCCAAAACTAGAGGAAAAATCAGGAATCAATGGCAAACACAAAAATTGCAAACAAAATAATGGGATAAATTTATGTGGCAAGTATAGTGCAATTCACAATATTAAGATGCTGCATTTAGGATAATTAGGTACAAAGGAAGATGAGGGTCCTGCCTTTAATTGTGGTGCAGAAGAAGATATCACAGCATAGGAACTAAAAGGGAGATCAGAGAGCCTGGCCCAACCTTCAACATGGCCCCTAGTTCACAGTCTCTCCCCCAGCAAGATAGTTTCCAGGGCAAAACAGCAACCCTGCAAAATAGCATTGTTGCTACCACCCATTCTATCCCCCTTAATATGGGTCACTGGACTCCCCAGTTTTAGATGATGTTCTGGAGAACCAAAGGAGAAAATGGAAAGCCATATCCCTTGAGTCTCTGGTAATACTTTTATTCAGTAGTAAAGTGTCCAAAAGCCAGCAAGTTACTAGAGTTAGATTAGAACTTTATGGAATGACCAATACCTGCAGCATGTCAAAGAAGGCAGATTTATTATCATCCAAAAGAGGACAGAACAGTTCTGGAAAGGTGCAACAAGGCCATGTAATTCACCTCCCAATTCGATAAACACAAAGTAAGGGTTTCATTCAGCACAGGATGCATGGCCAAAACAACCAGTCAGGAGACTAGAAACACATAAGGCATGTAATGTCAAATCACAAAAATGTTCCATGGCCCACCTCTTATACCTAGAACCTTCAGCAGTCCATTCCAGATTTAAGAATCCAATCTGCAGCTGTACACAATAAGAAACGTTACTGAGTAGGGATGTGAATCCATGCTTGTCTCATTGTCACATGGGAAGATAAATGAGCTTCAACAGTTTTCTCACTGGTGAGGATGCTGTAGGATTTCTTAGCTTTCCTGTAAGGTAAAGGTAAAGGTTCCCCTTGACATTTAGTCCAGTCGTGTCTGACTCTAGGGGGCGGTGCTCATCCCTGTTTCCAAGCCATAGAGGCAGCGTTTGTCCATAGACAGTTTCCGTGGTCACTTGGCCAGCGCAACTAGACACGGAATGCCGTTACCTTCCCACCGTGGTGGTACCTATTTATCTACTTGCATTTTTACATACTTTCGAACTGGGACAAGCGACGGGAGCTCACTCCGTCGCATGGATTCGATCTTACGACTGCTGGTCTTCCGACCTTGCAGCACAGAGGCTTCTGCGGTTTAACCCACAGTGTCACCACGTCCCAGTCGCGCCACCACATCCCAATCTAGCTTTCCTGTACTGGCCAGAAATTTGTTTGGCACAAATTTACCCATTTTTCTACACAAAATTGCACAATCTGTGCAACTGCAATAACTGCACAATTTGTACAAAATACCCCAAACAAGGATGACAGTTGCTTTGTTTGAAAATTTGAAGCAGTGGATGAATTATTTGTTCCTTTTTAAAGCTATTACTCAGTCCTTTTGTGCTCCCTGTGTACGTGCATACACATTTTGCTTCACAGAGGGAAGGACCTTGATGAGAAAAAAAAATCTCTTTGTCTCACTGGAAGCAAGAAATCTCAGAAGGCTTTAAAATTCCTCATTATGGTGCCTTGTCATTTTGGGATAGGCCATCTCACTGAGAATTTAGTTAGTATTTTTTCCATCACATATAGAATAGACAAGGAAAAGACCTGAGTCTTGAAACTGTTGTTCTATTAATATTAAGAATGCATATTAATATTAGGAACCTTTCACTAATATTAAGAATCAGAGAATCTAGGGACTGTTCATTCCATCTCTATCATTGAATCATGGACCTTCCCTTTCTCTTATGGGTATATCCAAACTCCATTGCTCTAATTAGCAAGGCTTCAACTCTTAGCCAGTGGATAACACAGTTGGGTCCAGTGGTTGTGTAAAGTTCTAGTCAACTCATTCTGTCTTGTACAGTTGAAGCTACCTCATAATCAAGCACAGCCCACAAACCCATTGCTGTAGCTCATACCCTCCCCTTGCACTCTTAGGTGGCAAACATTAGTACAGCTTTCAACCTCAGCCTTTGCTAGTCCTAATCTCAGTTGAAAGTCAGCTGCTTGTGACACTAAATCTTTGGGGGGGAAATGGGGGATACCCTGTGAGAAAAGAATCTGTTTGCTGAACTTTGTTTTGTTGGAGTGCTGTTGGTGCTACTTTGAGATATTTTAATCTTGGGCTTTGACAAGGAAGCTTCTCTATCTCAACTCTGTGAAAAATTTGGAGGGGCAGGGCACTCAGAACCACACCCAAGATGTCTTTTGTTCTGATACGCCTGTTCTATTTATTTATTTATTTATTTAGCAACCCCATTAGTGCAATGCACTATTCTGGGTGGTTAACAAATGAACTGCCAAACAATAACAGTCAGAGAGCAAATCAAAATGAGAAAAACAAAAACAAAGGTAAAATAAACAAAAAGGGGGAGCCAAGAGCAACATTGCCTCATGACACCACCAAGCTCCCATCTCCTCTTCTCCACCCGACTATATTTCCTTTTCACCTGCCCTTCCTTCATGGTCCTCACATCTATTCCCTTCTCAAATAACTGTAGAACACTTGAGTCGGGAGATCAAGCAACACGCCAGTTCTTAAAGCACTTTTCACAATTCCCACGAATCTAGCTAATTCATCTCAAAGAGCCAGGTTCAGAAAGCAAGAATGTCTTGGGTGGGAAGGTTTCAATGTTAACTCTGATGTACTAAGAAACAAACAAACCCCCCCCCCCCCCCAGAAATCTAGTACTGGGGATCATTTTTCCAATAGGTGTTCCATACATTTTTCAAAGAGCTAGTTTCAAAGAGAGGTCATTTCCAACTGAGATAGAAGAGTTTCACTTGTCAAAGAATGAAATCAAAAGCTGCTAAAGAAAAACTAATACCATTTTTCTCTTCCCCCCCAATAAACCCCACAATCTAAAACAAAATCTGATCCTCATTTTTACAGTGTATCCCATAGGTTTTTGAAAGAATTGGTGTCACAAATAGCTAACTTTAAAATGCGATTAGGACTGGAGCAAAGCCTCTCTGTCAAAGGCTGAGATTGGTAGCTGGTCAAAGAAGCAAAGCAAAGCATTTTGGCACAAGGCATCCACAGGTTTTTCAAAGAGAGTTCCAGAAAAAAAGTTAATTCCCAAATGAGATTAAGATTGGAGCTATAGTCCCCTCTCAGGATCTGAGATCTGAAGCTGTTAATGATAGTGGTGACATCCATTCATAAAAATGAAATAAAACCAAAAACAAACCAAGAGAGTCAAGAAGCAAGAGGGCTTAGAAACTCTCAGGCTGTGTCTTACTATAGCATCATGAATTGTGGTGGAAGACACACCTATAAAAGGCACTGAAAGCCACCAGTACCTTCAAGCTGGCAGGATGAACCAAAAAACAGCACAAAACCCTTTGCAACAATAGCAACAAGCACATACTCACCCATTTATTTACTGAACCTATAACTGGGGCATTTGTAACGGTCTGTATGATAAAATCAGAATAATATTCAATTTGGAATGTGCAAAAGAGCCAATGGAAAAAATATGTGAGATACTGTAAGTCTGCCTCTGCTTGATAACTACTACCTGGCAATCCAAGCTTTTGGAAAAATTCCTTGGCTTTTACCCTGAGTTACCTACAAAATTATATCATTCCAAGTAGCCTTGCCATGCTGAGACGTGGAACCAATAAACCTCTCTGAAATCAGTAAGCATTCCTCAGTTCCTGTGAAATGAACCCTCAGTTTCCTCCTCATTTTTTTGTTTTTGCTTTTAACTCATAGTTTGGTACAGGAAGTTGCCAACTCCTCCACAGTCTGGTGGATCCTGCACCGAAAAGATGCCATTGTATGCAGAAATTCCAGAAATCGTATACACTTTGATGTTTCTTCTTCCTTTTCCAGGTGGCTCCTGCAATGGAAAATGTCATTCTGTGCAAGAATTGCAATTTTCCCGTGCAACATAACATTTCTTCCAGAAAAATCATCATCATCATGTGCCATCAAGCCAATTCTGACTTATGATGGCCTTTTTTCAGGATTTTCCAGATAGAGAATACTCAGAAATGACTTACTATTCCTTTCATCTTAGGGCATCCTGGGACTGTGCAGCTTGCCCTAGGCCACACAGGCTGGCTCTACATGCAAGAGACACAGTGGGGAATCAAACTCCCCACCTCTGGCTCCAGAGCCACAGAGCTATCCAGCCAGCTTAAAGAAAAAAAGTTCCTGAACATTCTGAGAAATCCTGAGCGATCTCTTGTGAAATTTCTTTCTCAGGGGGGAACCCCCCCCACCTCATACAGAGAAGTCTCACTGAGAAAAGACTGAATCCCTCCCCCTCCCCCTGGTTTCTCTTTGAAAGAAAGAGACTCTGTGAGATTCATATCCCTACCTTGATGGCTTTTTATCCAGCTACTGTGACAACAGACCTTGAATGCATATTCTCTTACACATTGGAATGTGTATAAAGGGTACATGTATTCTTGAAAATTAAATGGCACTGGGCTGAGGCACTGTGACACATTAGCTCAGTTAGTGAAACATTCAAACAAAATGTGTCTTGCTTTTTACACCTTGTGGGACTTCTGTGTGACATGACACACCTGGATAAGCTCGGAAAATATGACTACCATGTGAGATGTGAGGCAGGCACTTTCTTTTCCCCACATCATGTCTAAGTCAGGCGTCAGGGTTCTCTACTAATTGGTAGCCCTGTTTTTAAAAAGATTTCCCAGTCCCTAAGTAGAATGTTGGCACAAGGGCTGCAGCATATGAAAGTAGCTACAGCTGCACTGTCTCCATTGTTGCTTGTCACTTCCCTTTGATCACAGTGGAAAATTCAAGGTTCAGCAGGAAAGTGGTTTAGAAGGGATGCTGGACACAACAGTGTTCAGAGCTGGCAGCACATGTGAAGCACATTTATTTGAAGCATGGCAGTGAGGACTGGGAAGTAGCACTCAAAGGAAGGAAGGGCAAATAGATGCTGGCTCAGAGGCTCTGGAATACATCCACCGTATGTTTGTGAAGAGGAAATCTTTTAAAGACCCCTTTACTGCCAATCATTTTGCTTGGGTGAAAGTTTTTGCAAGCCTTAACAAACCTTATAGAAAATGCAGAGCTTGGTTATGTGAAAAAAATTATGGTTAAGCACCCAGCATTTGTATAAGACTAGAGTTAGAGGGAAGGGCTAAAAGGTAGGGGAATAAATAACTACAGCAGAGTGCTTTTGCCTGAGTGTATTTGTTAGATAGCAAAACATGTCTGCTCAGGAAAAGAAAATATCTTTTAACAGAGCTTCATCTTATTTGCAGTAGCAAGTTGGCTTTGTCTTAGAGAACTGAAGGACAGTTATCTTTTTGTGGTGGGGAGGGGGGAGATATTAAAAGCAGACCATGACTGCCAATAGATTAGTTAGCTCTTACATATGGTATAATCCTTTACATCACAAATACTGCCATGTGCATGTTGATGGATCACCACAGGGCTGCATCCCTCTCTAAACATCCTTAGTTTGCCCTGAATCTCACACCACTCTACTTCACTGGAAGACTCCAGGCTCTCGTTTTCTGAGAAAGGCAGGGAGGAATTTTGAAGAAGGAAGGGCATTAGCCTCCCATTATAGGCAATGATGGCATGATGTGGCAGGAGGGAGCAGCTAGGTTCTTCACTGGGTGGATTTCTTCACATTGGTTGGATAAATATATGTTCCACTCATGACAAAGAATTAAAATGTGTAGATACCCTATACAGTAGGGTCCTGGAACGAAGGATCATGGTACTAACCAGAAGGGAGAGGACCTTGGCCTAAATGAGAGATGATTACGTACATGTTGTTGAACCAAGTGGGAGCCATTTAGAAAATGAAAAGCTTGCCCACATGAGTGGAAGCAAAATAAACACAAACTTACATGAAGAAAATGCAAGTGTATGATATAGGATGCAAAAAAAGGGGATTTTGAGGAACATACTGCTAGAAAAAGCAAGACAAATAATAATTAATGATTTATTTATTAGCTGGCTGGATATCTGGCTTCAGAGCCAGATGTTGGGAGTTTGATTCCCCACTGCTCTTCCCAGGAGAAGACCCAACCTGTGTGGCCTTGGGCAAGCACAGTTCCAGGGCGCCCCCAGAAAAAGCCAATGGTAAACCTCTTCTGAGTATTCTCTACTTGGAAAACCCTGAAAAGGGTCACCATAAGTCAGAATTGATGGCACATTATTATTATTATTATTATTATTATTATTATTATTATTATTATTATTATTATTATTATTATTATTATTATTATTATTATTATTATTATTATTTAGGTAATACAGGAATTACACTGGCTTAAATGCATCAGGAAAACAGCTAGGGATGGAACTGACCTGTTTTATTACAGATTAGCTGAAGGGATACTAATAATCAATAAGGAAATTGTGAAGTATTTGAATTCATTATTTTCTTCTGCCTTCACTGTACAAGATATAAAGCAGAGAACCATTCAAGAACCAAAATTTCCAGGAAAGTGGTCAAAGGTAGTGAGGAAAAAAGCACTGAAAACAGTGGGTCAATATGGTGCCCATCCAATAGTATTTACAGCATGTGAAATCACATATCATCTAGCAAAAGTATGTACCACATCCCTAAGATCAGCCTTTAAGAGGACAGGAGAGTAGACAATATAGGATGTAACCCTATTGATGTTCACATAAGCTTGCACAACTTTCTGTGGTTAATTGTGGCTAATTGGTGAGTTATTGGAGTGCATCTCAGCTGCACAATTGGGCACATGAGCCAGCATGCAACCCAGCAGTATCTTATCAATTAGTGACAATAGGCCAATTAATTTGGAAGTTATACAAAACGTAGGCAGTAGGATGGGCAATAGGATTCTGGTCACAGTATTGGTTCTTCTAAAATGGAGGATGCAGTAGGGATCTTGGAAATCACAGTCTAGCAAGTTTAAAATGCTATTCCAGGGAAACTTGTCAAAAACACTATTGAAAATATTTTTTAAAAAAATATTTAAAAAAACCCAGGCCCACTGAAAAAGAAACAAACAGGCTTCTAGAAAAGAGAATCCTCTCTCAACCAGCCTTTTGTGGTTGTTTCATAATGCCAATCAACATATGGGCAAAAGTAATAGGGTAGACATGTGTTTACATGGGTTTTGTGAAGTTCTGTCAAAGTCTTTTACTGAAGGTTCCTGTGCAAACTTAGGAGAAATAACTGCCCTGTGAGGAATGGCTGACAGTGTTTGAATGACTGGTTTGGTTTGTTGTAGTTAAAAAAAAATGCAAGTGATCAGAGACATGTATTAGTATTAGTATAGTATTAGGCATCCTTCAGTCTCGAAAGACTGTGGTAACGTGCTCTGTATGGAGGACTTGGAACAGCGTCTAGTGTGGCTGAGAAGGCCAATTCGAGAGTGACAATCCCTTCCACACTGAAGACAAATACAATCTGTCCCCTGTCCAGCTCCCTGATTTGGCTGCTTCCGTGACTGCCTCTTTGCCTCGGTCTGCTGGACAAGGGTCTCTTCAAATTGGGAGAGGCCGTGATGCAACGCCTGCCTCCAGGCTGAACACTCCGATGTCAGGGTTTCCCATCTGTTGAGGTCCATTCCTAAGGCCTTCAGATCCCGCTTGCAGATGTCCTTGTATCGCAGCTGTGGTCTCCCTCTGGGGCGATTTCCCTGCACTAATTCTCCATACAGGAGATCTTTTGGAATCCGACCATCAGCCATTCTCACGACATGCCCAAGCCAACGTAGACGTCGCTGTTTCAGTAATGTATACATGCTAAAAATTCCAGCTCGTTCTAGGACTACTCTGTTTGGAACTTTGTCCTGCCAGGTGATACCAAAAATGCGTCGGAGGCAACGCATATGGAAGGTGTTCAGCTTCCTCTCCTGCCGTGCACAAAGGGTCCAGGACTCACTGCAGTACAGGAGTGTGCTCAGGACACAGGGTCTATAGACCTGGACCTTGGTATATGTCGTCAGCTTCTTATTGAGCCATACTCTCTTTGTGAGTCTAGAGAACATGGTAGCTGCTTTGCCAATGCGTTTATCCAGCTCGACATCTAGAGAGAGAGTGTCAGAGATCGTTGAGCCAAGGTACACAAAGTCATGAACAACCTCCAATTCTTGTGTGGAGATGGTAATAGAGGGAGGCGAGTCCACGCCCTGGCCCATGACTTGTGTTTTCTTCAGGCTGATTGTTAGTCCAAAGTCTTGGCAGGCCTTGCTAAAACGATTCATGAGTTGTTGGAGGTCTTGAGCAGAGTGGGCAACAATGGCTGCATCATCGGCGAAGAGGAAGTCCCGCATGCATTTCACCTGGACTTTGGTCTTCGCTCTCAATCTAGAGAGATTAAAGAGCTTTCCGTCTGATCTAGTCCGGAGATAGACACCTTCTGTTGCAGTTCCAAAGGCGTGCTTCAGCATGACAGCAAAAAAGATCCCAAAAAGGGTTGGTGCGAGGACACAGCCCTGTTTCACTCCGCTTCGGATGTCAAAGGGATCTGATGTTGAACCATCAAAAAACTACAGTGCCCTTCATTCCCTCATGGAAGGACCTGATGATGTTAAGGAGTCGAGGTGGATATCCAATCTTGGAAGTATTTTAAAAAGGCCATCCCTGCTAACCAAATCAAAGGCCTTTGTGAGATCTATGAAGGCGACAAAGAGTGGCTGTTGTTGTTCCCTGCATTTCTCCTGCAACTGTCTGAGGGAGAATACCATGTCAGTGGTGGATCTCTTAGCTCGAAATCCACACTGTGATTCTGGATAGACTCTGTCTGCGAGCACCTGGAGCCTCTTCAGCACAACACGGGCAAACAGCTTCCCTACAACGCTGAGAAGAGAGATGCCACGGTAGTTATTGCAGTCGCCCCTGTCTCCTTTGTTCTTGTACAATGTGACGATGTTTGCATCCTTCATGTCCTGTGGTACTCCACCTTCCCTCCAGCAAAGACAAAACATTTCATACAGCTCGGTAGTGATGGTCTCTTTACAGCACTTCAGCACTTCAACAGGGATGTTATCCTTTCTAGGTGCCTTGCCGGAGGCGAGGGAATCCAAGGCCGTTTTTATTTCTGCTAAGGTTGGTTCACTGTCCAACTCTTCCAAGACAGGCAGGCACTCAATGTTATTTAATACTTCTTCAGTTACTACATTCTCTCTGGAATATAGCTCAGAGTAGTGCTGCACCCAGCGGTCCATCTGCTGTGCTCGGTCCTGGATGATCACGCCTGTAGCAGACTTCAAGGGAGCAGATTTCTTCTGTATTGGACCTAAAGCCTGCCTGATACTGTCATACATTCCTTTGATGTTACCTGTGTCGGCTGCTATCTGTATCTGAGAGCAGAGCTGAAGCCAATAATCGTTGGAACATCTCCTGGCAGCCTGTTGGACTTGGCTACGAGCAGCTCGAAGAGCTTGCAAGTTGTACTCGCTAGGACAGGCTTTGTATGCTGCTAGAGCTCTCCTCTTATCCTCGATGGCTGTCATCAACTCCTCCGAATGGGCTTCGAACCAGTCGGCCGTCTTTTTGGTCTTCTTGCCAAATGTGGACAAGGTGGTGTTATACACAGCGTTCTTGAAATGTTCCCATCGTTCAGGTGCATTTGCATCAGCCGGGGCTGGAAGGGTTTCCTCAAGCGCTTGGGCAAATTCCTCCACTTTTCTTTTATCTCGAGTCTTGCTGATGTCAATACGTGGTCTTCCTTCCTTTTTCGTGTGATATAATCTCTTTGTTCGCAGTTTTACTCTACTACACACCAGGGAGTGATCAGTATCGCAATCAGCACTCTGGTAGCTGCGTGTGATCGTAGTACTAGGAAGGCTAGAACGTCTAGTGAGGATCAAATCGAGCTGATGCCAATGCTTGGATCTTGGATGTCTCCAGGAAACTCTGTGTTGAGGCTTTGTATTAAAGAATGTGTTGCTGACGCAAAGACCATAATAACAGCAAAACTCCAGCAAGCGTTGGCCATTTTTGTTCATCTTTCCAATGCCAAAACGGCCTAGACAAGTGGGCCAGGAATTGTGATCAGCACCAACTCTAGCGTTAAAGTCTCCGAGAATGAACAGTGCCTCTCTTTCAGGGACTTTTTTGATAGTAGCTGCCAGATCGTCATAGAATTTGTCTTTCACTTCTGTAGTGGATGACAGTGTTGGTGCATATGCACTAATGAGGGTGATCGGTCCCGCTGATGAGTGGAGCTGCAGAGACAGGATTCTTTCACTCCCCACAGTAGGTGGAACAATGGATCTCAGCAGAGTATTTCTGACTGCAAAGCCAACACCATATTCCCTGGTCTCATTCAATGGTTTTCCCTGCCAGAAGAATGAGAAGTTTTTTTCTTTGACAGATCCCGAGTCTGGCAATCTCGTCTCTTGCAGGGCAACAATGTCCATCTGCAGTCTACTCAGTTCCATGTCAATGACAGCTGTCTTGCGCACATCGTCTATTTCCTGCAGGTCGTCAGAAAAGCCGTGGTCAGAAAAGCCAGGGGTCATTGTCCGTACATTCCAGGTGCCCAGCTTTAGGGCAGAAGTTTTCTTATGATTGTTGCATGGTGCAGGGTTATCGATCTGCTTGTCGGCTTTCACCCTAAACCCCACGCACCCCGTGAGGTTAACAGACCGTGGCGAGGTAGCACCTTACTGGCTGGGGGCTGCCCAGCTTAAGGCGGGCGGTATCTACCTACTGAGGTGCAATGACCTCTCCCACCGTCAGAAGTAGCCCCTGGCGTCATGCTCTACGCCAATCAAGCTAAGACTTATAACCGGTAACTGCTACTTCCCGTGTTGTTTCGACGCTGTATGCGAAGCTGGAGTGTCCTCTCCAGAGCACGAAGCCTGGGTAAAATAATATGGAGGATAGGCTGTTACCCAAGCAGCAAATCCCCCCTCTCCACGTCACTGAGATAGTCCAGTGGAAAGGCAAGAGCCAATACAACTGGTTCCAGCGATGTCGCAGGAGTTGCCAGAACGACACGAACTGCCTCCGGGACTCCGGCTCCGGATTTTGCCTCGAGGTTAACTCCTGAAGCCTTTTCCATCAGTGGATATAGCCACAAGGCAGTGGAGGTTTGAGATCAGAGTTTTCCTTCTCCTAGATGGGCTGCCTTCCAGGGCTGACGAGCCCCACCTACCCGGGGGTAGACATGGCAGAGAGACATGGCAGAGCTGTATAAAATGATCTGCAGTGTAGACAAACAGCACAAGGTATGTTTTAATCCCTCTCCCATAGTCCAAGGAACTGGGGGCATTCACTACAACTGAAGAGTGAGGGATCTGTGAACAAATTAGAGGAAGGATTTCACACAGTACATCGTCAAGCTGTGGTATTTTGGTACCATAGGGTGACAGCCAGCTTCTTGAGAAGCTTTAAAAGGGGTTTAGAGAAATGAGTGAAGAATAAAGATATCACTGGTCATGATGGAGATATATTTCACCATCAAACCAAGTCTTCCATAATTTGCTCCTGGGAAATGTGAGCAGCAGAAAGCTGCTGCACTCCTGTCCTGATTATGGCCTTCTCTTGAGCAGCTGGTTGGCCATTGTGTCAACATTGTTTTCAGTATGTCTTCAGTTTGATCCAGCAGGGCTCTTCTTACATCCCATGCAAGATATCAAAGCACAGCTGTATCAAAAACCAGGAAGGGTGGTGCTAATTTTTTTAAAAATTCTGAAAGCTAGAGTCTGATTTTATGTCAGATTTCTGAAAGTACTGATTTATGATATAATGGACAGGATCCTGTTAGTTATGCCCATTGGTGTAGCTCCATCAAGAAATTCAGAAGCACATTTGCTGTGAATTAAGAAGTTGGCTAGGTGTTCACTCTAGTACACCAGTCACATGACATGATGCATAACAGTAAATATCTAAGATGGTGTCTTAATTTGTCCCCCCAGCCCGGAATAAAGAGACAGACACAGGTTGTTGGGTTAAAACTTGGCCCACAACTTTATTAACTATTTAAACTAAAAAACCCAATCTACAAGGGGGCCTACTGTAGTGCGATATTATCTCCAAATCTGGTGTAGCCTTTACATCTGGATCATTCAAGAGCAAGGCGAGTTCCTATTTCTGAATTGTGCTGTCATCTGTACAGCACGTATTCAGGTGCCTGGTGATAGGGTTACCCCCCAACGTCCCAGCCCACCGAGCCTCATGACCCTAGGTGAACTGCTGCCATTATGAATTTAATTAATGTTTTAATAACAACACCCAAGCAATAAGAATGGGATGGGCGAAAACACACCTGCATCTCTACAAGCCAATCTAGAATGCAGGCCAAAAATTCCCATCCGGCTCCATAGGCAACCAGCTAATCTCATTCTTATATTTAGGGTGGGTGGGAGGGTTGCTTCCGCCGACGCAAAAGAGGCCGGGCAAAGAGGGACTCCTATTTTTAAAAGTTCAGTCTCTCCGGAACGTCCACCCCAATCCATTCTCCGGACGGGAGGACAAAGCGCTCCCGCCATGGCAGCTTCGCGCCTGGTGGAGCGACCAATGTAGCAATTCACCAATTTGCTGTTGGATTTTTTTGTTGATGAAACGATGCTGATATAAATATGTAATAGGATTCTGGCACACACACACACACACACCCCTTTAATAGGCAAGAGGGAGTGGTGCATTTTATTGTGGTTGTAAACTTTTTATTTACATTGAAGAGAGGTTATAAAGGAGAGAATGTGTGGGCTTATTTATTTACTTGCTTTGCAATGCACTTTTCCCGTATAGTACAAGAGGAAAAAGTGAGATTTTGACCTAACTTGGATGTTATGAGAAACCTTTCTACACAATGGATTTTGCTGTACAAATGAAATTCATTGAGTCTCAGGATTCTTACTGTTTTCCATGCCAGTGGAGGAAATCTAAAAATATCTGTTTCTGAATTCAAATCATCTGGACATCATCTGGACCCAGGGCACTGTGTTTTAAATAAGGGTTTGAGAACAAGCCAGGATCAAACTGTGCTTTCTGATTCTGGAATGTTACAGAGTTAAAACATTTCAACAAATTGCAGCCCCCTTCTCCAAGTTCAGACATCATCAGGTGCTGTGGTTAGTTTAAAACTAGAAGTAGATGTTTTGGAGCTTTTGCTTTGGTGCACAGAAGATGAGGTTTCAGGTTAGGAACAGACAGCACACAAGCCTAGTTCTTGCTGGGGGTCTTTATATAGCGAGAAACTATGGTTTCCCATTACAACTGACCTGTGATGACAGACATAAAAGTACTGCTACACAAATTCTCATTCCTTCTCTTCTTTGTAACACAGAGACAAGATAAACAAAAGATATAGTTTGATATGATTCCATTGTGTGTTGCCTTTCCTCACATATTCCAATTAGGAGTGTGAGATGGAGAGAGGACAACATTGTGGCCCATAACTGGGCCACAATGTCATAAATTGTGTCATAAATTGTGTCTCCCTAAGTCTTATGAAGAAAAGGAGGAAAGACACTAATTGACCCCAAGAGAGGCCTGGAAAACAACTACTAGAAATCAGGCCTTCTCGGCGGTTGCTCCACAACTATGGAACTCTCTTCTACCCAAAGTCCGCCTGGCCCCTTCACTGGGAACATTCAAGAAGCTATTAAAAGCCTGGCTATTTAAGCAGACCTTCCCTGATTTGTGCCCCCAAATGTATTGATATTGTACTATTTTGTTATTGTGTTGCTTGTCTATCTGTTGTAAACCACCCAGAGGGGCCCTGGCTGCCAGATGGGTGGTATATAAATCAAATAAATAATAATAAATAAATAATAAATAAAGCAGCCCCATGACTTTCATAATATCTGGATGAGGTCTGGTTTGCTAGAGAGAAATTCTGTAACACCCAGTTGTTTCTTTACGTTACTCTTTGAAAATGATTCGGTGCTAGCTTCTGTTGGGTTGTTTTCCAGATAGTTTATTTGTGAGAAGTGCTTGCCTATTCATTTTATTGGGAAACGTGTTGGATGCTGTCAGATTAAGCACTTTGTAGATTGGGTTCTTATTCGCACTGAATGCTAAAATATATTCATTGTAGATGTTTCTCACTTTCTGTCCATGCCCCCCCCTCCAGTTCTGCAGTACAGCATAAATATTCTGGGGAAAATATGGTGTAAATATTTACATTTATTCATATTAATAGGAATAACACAGCAACATCCCAATATGCTGTACTAAATATTTACACTGCTGCCCCAGTTGGTAAATGCATTGGAGAACAGAGCTATCATTCTCAATGTTCACAAACAGTAAAAGGTTTGATTAGCCAAGGAGAGCTTACTCTTACTGAGGCGAGAGCAGGCTGTTAAATGTAAACGTTTTACAGCTTAAAGTTAGAAATAATTGTGGTATTAAATTACCAATTTTCTGGCTATTTATTTACTGAACGCTACCTCAAAAAGCTTCCCGATGTGGTAGCTATGGGTGATAAGGAAATAATTTATGATTCTGAGTAGTCTTTTATCCCCTTCTATGAATAAGATTGGGAAGCATTACTTCAGGCTAAATTATGGGTTTATCTCCCCACTGTTTACTCAGAACGTTTAACCCAGACTCAGTCATACTTAAAGTAGACCTGTGATACACCACCCTCCAATCCTCCCTCAGATGGGTTGCCACTTTTCACTAGAACACCGGGACTCTTGTCCTTCCATCAGACCCTCCTACTACTCAGTCAGACAGCTTGCTCCTTCACAGTGGTATTTCCACATACTTGGTACATTTGGGTGCTTTCCCAACTTCCACTTCACTCAGTGGAAGATCGTCATTTAAGCTTTCCCCCCTAAACTGGAAGCATTTCAAAAGCTATACATTTCCCTTCCAGTATGAAGTGTGGCCAGACAGCTTACATGGGTGATTATGTGATAACTGTCACTAGAAAACAAAGAAATGTTTGATACATAAAACGTGTTTTATTTTTGCGGGAAAAGAAAACACCAAAGGATTGGACTGACAAACAATGCCAATAGGATAAAGATCTTTTCATTCATCCTTTTATCTCGTCTTAACTTCTCAACGTACATACAAACCTATCAAATTCTAAATCTGTCTCTATCCATCTCACTCTATCACCCTACTGATCATACATTTCTCCACTCCCTATCTACAGTATCTATATCTATGCATCTAGCACTATTTGTTTCCCTATCCGTATCTAATCCCACTCTGCATCTAATCTGTCACCCTCATCTATCTAATCATCCCAAGCACTCATCCATTCTCATATACTGTACAGTCTCCCTCATGGGCTAGGGAAAACAGCCAATGAAAATAAGGTCCTGTGGAGGCCCTTTCTTCTCACCTGTCACAATGATCCTACCTGGCATTCCTCCAGCAATCACCAGTCAATCAACCCAACCCACCATGCAGCCAATTTACCTAAACACACATCATTCCCATACCGCAATAAAGAGGTGGGGACTGAAATCATCATAGAATAATGGAGTTGAAAGGGACTGATAAAGCCATTGAGTTCAACTCCTTGTTCAGTGCAGGAATCCAGATCAAAGCAGATCAGACAAATCATTGTCCAATTTTCTCTTGAATGCCTCCAGCGTTGGAGTGCTCACCATCTCCCAAGGTAACAAGACCCATTGAAATAAACTGCAGTTAAAATAGCTATACCATGTTGATTTAAATGGGAATCCAACCCAGAATATTTCCCAGGTTTACTGAGTTTTTTTAGTCCAGAAATTTAGCCATTACACAAAACAGCAGTGGCATGTCCTACATATAATATTGACATACAGTAAAAATCATTAAAATAAATGTCACTCAATAAATGACAAATAAATGCCATTGTATTCTTCACATTCTGGCAGCATTTAGTCTGTTCTTGTTTTTAGTCCATACTCTACAGGAGCCATTCAAGGTTCTCTATCTCCAAAATTGGTTCAGCATTATGGAGAGCTCACAAAAAGTTTGGAATAAAACTCAGAGTGGATTTCACTGACCCTGTAGAACTGGAGTTTCCAGCTTCCATTTTCCCAAGCATTAATCCTGCAAAGTGAGTTTGGAAGGGGGACATCTGGAGCATTCTGATGTCCAATCACAAATTCCATCAGTATTTCTAGGGCAATAACCTTTTTTTCACAGCTCCCACTTTTCCTACAAAATACTATGTCTGCAATCCAGAAGAAGTCTCAGTTAGAGTAGGCGCATTGAATCAGTGGAACTTCAACTTTTCTATAAAGTTCCATTAATTCTAGTTGTGACTTACTACTGGATTTTAGCCACTATTAGCAAAAATTCAGTCTCCACTGTAAAAGGTGTGGTCTTAAGGGATTTATACAAATAGCTTAGGGATCGGGAGCATTCATTCCCTCCTGCCTAACCTTCGAATGGAAGCATATTACTTGGTGTGTAACACTGAGTTCAAAAGTGTTTGGGCATCACCTCCTTCTCTTTCAACCACACCCACACACAATATTTGACCACATGGCAATATCATAAAGTCTCTTAAGAACAACAGTATGAAACATTGCCCTCACTCAGAATGGGCAAACATTTTTTGTCCTACTCACAATCTCTGCTTTTAAAAAAAAGGGAATATAGAATATCTCTCAATTTCAGCTTAGTTCTACTCTTAGAACTAATGCCTGAAAGACAGAATGCCTGAAAGACAGAATGGTTTGCCTCCAGATTTAGTTATGCTTGGTGTAATTCCATTGAAATCAATGGGATATGAGTCAGTCATGGAGACTGAATTAAATTTTATGGATTTGAACCAAGGTATTCCATGAATATTTAGATTCAACACAGTATTTTTGTATTTGGCTCTGTAGGGGTCTGTAGTAACAAATTATCTTTCCTTCGGTTTTCATTGAAGGTATTCATATGTTGTTCTACCACACTTTAATACTGCTGTCCTTTCTCTAAAGTGGTAGAGGCTGTGCATGCAGGTTTCTCCCATTTTATCCCAACAAGCCAGTTGAGTTAAGCTAGGCTGACAGAGATGATAACTTAGTCAAGGCCACCTTGTGAACAGTTGTTTTTAACAAAATGCACAAGGCTGGCATGCAATTCAACACACCCCAGTGGCTCTCACTATACAGTTCATGGTGTGTCTAGGATTGATCTGAAAGGAGTCCATGGTGCTTAAATAAAAATTGGCACTATCTTGAAAGCTGCAAGGCTTGCTGGTGCATCAGTAGCAGGGGAGACACAATGACAAGTGTAGACCGTGAAAGATAAGGTGTTGGATGTCTGAGTTATGACCCCCTAATACTGTGTGGAAATCCTACTGGTAGTTATTTATAAGCCCAGGGAAAGAGCTAACACTATTACTCTTTTGCGCTTAACGTTTTTAGAGATCCAGAAGGGCTAATGCTGTTATAATAGCTTCTTGTTGAATGGGTGACTGTTGCAATCCTGGGCTTAACACCAGTCAAAAGAAGAAAGATCATCACCTGCATTTTTTATTTGATAAAAGACAGCATGTTAGCTGTGCTTGTCATTGTATCCATTTCCTTGTTATAGCTAGCTTTCAATTTCTCATATAACTGTAATTTATAAATTGCCACACACTTTCTTTTAATGCAAGGTGAATTCTTTCAAGACCAAACTGTAAAGTTTATGAGAAAATCTGTCTCCCAAGAGCAGTAAATGAGAAACTTCTGGCAGAGAGAATGTCCCTCCTGTTGCTTAGAGCTCCTCAGCTTTTGGACTCAAAGCAGATCATCACATTTTGGGCCTTTCCCCTTAGAACAGATGCCAAACAGTTACCCTGGGGAAGAGGCAGAGGCTACATAATCCAATTAGCCACAGATTTCTGTTTATTTGGGTCCAAATCCATGAGGGAATCTACTGCAGTGTTGCTTCTTAGAATTATAGGTCACAGTTATGTCTTTAATTGGTGGCTGAAAGACCAATTTTGAGGACGCCAAATGCCTCATGAAAGGGGATTAGGCATGGAGTTCTGACTTCAGGATTCACCAGGATTCACCTCAGAATCCCTAGCCACAATTCTGGGGGCTTAAGTCAAGAAATTAATGTCCTCACAGACGTTTTCAGTTAAAGACAGATAGAGAATGAGAGTTCTGGCACCCATGTGGCTGGGAGAGGCTAAGCTCTGTGAGAGCTGCAAGGAATTAGGGGAGTGCCTTTCAAAAAAATAATAATCTGCCAGTCCCCTAAACCCTTATAGTTTCTACAGAGATTAGCTCCTCCTTGCCACTTCATTTTTCTTCCTCACCAGCAGATAATCAGTGCCTAAATGGAATGTTTACTTGGGGGCCACCAGTGGGATGCCAATGCAAATCACATGTGAAACTTCCTATATAGAGGCTGCTTGGTTGAAGTGGGCTCCAAACTAAGCATGTCTAAGTTTGCAACTATTTGCCATGTTGTTTATCTCCTGATGCAAAGTCTCCAGCCTGTACTATTCCTGCCAGCTGTGGTAGCTGTAATAAAGTGGCGTAGGATGAGCATTCATATTGCCTTAATATCAAATCCTTCACTTCTCATTTTTCTTGTTCATACCCTGCTGTAGTATAATCAAAGGATGAATAATTGTCCATTCATCCATCTATGCTTCTTGCCTAGGTTTGTCCATGGGTTTCTCCTGTGGGGATGGAACAGGAAGAGGAACTGGAATGCACATGTTCAGGGAGTGCTTGGGAACCCGTGGGTTTCATATGAGTGAAGATGTTGTCCATCAATATCTGGAGAGCCACTGTTTCTCAGAAAAGTTAATACTGAGGTTGCTGGATCAATATTCTTAGGACACAACAGCTTCATAAAAAATATGATTGGCTAGATTCACAGATAAGCTATTGTAATTCCATTAATGTGATGGGGCTTTCCTAGTTCATCACCCATTACTATCCTCTGTGCCCCCCCCCCCAACCTCTGAGTTCAAGGGACACTTTGTTTTTGGAACAGTGTGCGATGTGACATGATGGGCTGTAGTGGGACTGAGAAGTCACAGGGATGGGGCAGGACCACCTGACAAAGAACTGCATTTCTGCTTGCACAGGACATCTCAGGAGTCAAGCCAATGTTGCTGCAATGATAAGAACTTGATGCTTCACCAAAACCTGTTTAGATTCTTTTTCATAATCGCCTCTGAATAAATACAGAATACTAATCTCTCGACTTAAATTTAAGTCTCTTCCATGTTATGCGTCGTTTGAAGTTAGATATCTTTTTTACACAGAACCAAATCTGCTGCTCGGACTATTACTCTGGAAACATAAATGATTTTAATTGTGGCATCCTGAATCACTTGGTCACCTTTTGTAACAGACATGCAAGAACATAGTGCTCTTTGTCATTTACAAGTCCTTTTTTTCCATTACTAATTTTGTGAAATTCTGGAAATCTTGGTCATCTCAGAGTGGCTTGCCTTCTAAACAGTTCACATTGTTTCTTTAGAAACAAGTGGGGAAAGTAATTATGAGTAAATTATACTATCTTCAACAGCAAGCTTAGGAAGTAAAATGCCTCAGGTTATAGAAATATGAATATGTTACTTCAGGCTAGTGTGTTATTTGTACATCTGGGGGGAATGAATCTGGATAAATAAAGCCCAGCTAACGTTAAAAAACAAAACAAAACCTCTTTCTGTTAAAGTGAGAAATTCAACTTCAAATTGTTGGACTGTGGTGACTGGAGGTAGGAAGTTAGCATTTCTAGAGGCAAGGATGGGGACTTGAGTCATGCAACTTGCTATCGAGTCACACTTCAGTCACACCAGTGACTTGACTCAGACTTGACTCACCTGTTTTTTTTAAATGACTTGGACTCAACTCATGACTTGGAGCCTTTTTCCCAAGTTGTTTTTCGAGTCCCTGTTCTTTTAGTTTTTTTGAAAAAAAAACTTGTTTCACTTATCTTTTAAAATGGTCTGTTTTCTGGTTGGAACCCTCTTGTTTAACAGGCTGCAGAGGGAAATTGCACACTAGAAGCCTCCTCAGGCTCCTCTCTCTCTCTCTCTCTCTCTGTATGTGTGTCAGTGATTTACTAAGTGAGGGGGAGGCTCCGTCTCTGGGACTGGGTGGGCAGAGCTGCTGCCTGAGCTCTTATCTGCAAGTTTTTGCTTCATTTTGCAGAGAGTGTGTGTGTACATGCATGTGGAGTGGCTTCTTTTCTTCTTAAGCTGTTCTCCTATACGAGACACACACATACAACCTCTCTGCAAAATGATGCAAAAACTTTTCATCATTTTGCAAAGAAGGAGTGTGTGTGTCTCTTGCAGAATAGCAGCTCAAGAAGAAAAGAAGTCACCCACGTGCTTGCACACACACACACACACACACACACACACACACACACACACACACACAGCAAAACTATGCAAAAACTTGCAGATAAGAGCTCAGGCGGAAAGTTTAGCAGCAGCTCTGTCCACCAGGTTCCGGAGAAGCAGCCTCCCCCACACACACACACAAACACTCCAGCCTGGGCAAAGGGAGGAGGAGTCCTGCGCAAGCCACAAGAGGTGTTTGCAGTGCCCTATCCCTCTGTTTGCAATCTGTTAAAAAAGAGGATCCCTGCCTGAAAACTCAGCTGTTTAAAAGATAAGCGAAGCAAGATTTTTAAAACATTTTAAAACTAAAAAAAAAAAAGTTTTCAGGGGAAGGGCAGAGGGGACCAAAAGTGGGTGATTCACAAGCCTCAGACCTTCTCACACACATCCCGTGCAGACCCCACCCACCCTCCCTTTTTTAATGTGAAAAAAAGAGCTTATTTTTAATAGGGACTTGAGACTCGGACTTGGGTGTGGGACTTGGGACTTGGTACCAAAGACTTTGACTTGGGACTTGGACCCAAAAGCTTACCAACATCCCTGTCTAGAAAATTTTCTTCTAAAACTGGTTCGGTGAATTGCATATTATTTATGATTATAGCAATATGAGTTAAAATGGATGGTGGTGGGAATAATGGATTTTGATCAGGCACAAGTGTCTGGTTGCTGAAGGAGTGTAGGAGTTCCTTTTTTCAGTTGCGGAAACCTTTGCCATTAGTGAATCACTTTGATAGATCAACCCAGATAGATGCCCAGGATGAGGTTGTAAATCTTGTGTTTTGACAAATCCTGAATAATCTAATGTGCCTGATACTACGTCCTGCTGAAACAGTAGAGCTACATAGGTGTATACCACCAATGTGAACGACCTTTGTTATAGTGAATATGCTTACTGGCATTGGCCAATGTTCTCTTTGTTCCTAAACATAGGTTTTGGATCAGTTTCATCCTCTTTATATTTAAGTATGATTATATGTATGATCGGCCCACTTGCTTCCAACACCAAGCCACCTCCATTCATCCTGGGCAATCACCTCTTCTGAAAATCTATATATATGGAGACAGAGACAGAGATTTCCACCTGGGCAATCCTGCACCTTGTGTATGGATCAGCCCACTTGCTTCCAACACCAAGCCACCTCCATTCATCCTGGGCAATCACCTCTTCTGAAAATCTATATATTTTCTCCACTTATATATATATATTCTCCACTTGGGAATCAGTTGTATCAAGCAAATTAGCAGCAGGACACAAATGCAGTATAAAAGTGTAAAGTACCCAAGGTCACACTTATAATATATAGAGGATGGAGTATTTCAAAGGGAAAGATAATTTCTTCCACAGAGCCTTTTGCTAAGGCATGAGAGACCAGCTTTGTTTGCTTCCTATTTTTCCTGAACAGTTCTCATCCCAATTGGCTAATATATGAATTCTATCCCCACTCAGCTGGTTGGACAGTTCAGAAGTTTGATTCCCCACTGTGCCTCCCGGGAGAAGAGCAAGCCTGTGTAGCCTTGGGCAAGTTGCACATTTCCAGGGTACCCCCAGAAGAAAAGAATGGTAAACCACTTTTCTGCACCAAGGAAACTCTGGGAAATGGTCACCATAAGTCAGAATTGACTTGATGGCACACAGTGATGAAGGTGCTCCCCTTTTTCGGCGATAAATCTAACTGGTTAAGCAAGGTGGACTTCTGGCATTTTATGTCATGGTGCCTAAGTTTACACTTCCCTCTTGTATAATTCCAGTTGAACACCTGAGGGTAAAGAATGGCTTGAGTTTTTAACTGATCTGTAAGGCATTCTTAGTGTTTTTTCAACCAAAGCCCAGGGTAGAGTTTGAAATAAATAAATATTATATTTTTCCCTAATTTTTCCTCCTTTGTGGCCAAATACTAAAAATCATGCAAGAAAAAAAGGGAGGGGGGAATACACTTCATGGACCTTTTGATCTTCTTCGCTATATCCAAAGTGACCTGAAGAAACATTGGAGGATGATCTGTTTTTTCCAGGGTTACAGCCACTGCTTCTCTCATGTCAGTCATTCCCTTCTGCTACTCACTATTCCTGTCAATCATACATTTCTGGCAACACACGTACATGTCTGTCTGTATCATATGAATGTTTATATTCCATAGTTTTATTCATTGAGGAAAACAAGAGATTTCTCCAGTGAAACAAATCTTTGTATTCAACCTAGATTTTGCATTGACATTGAATATCTTGTAGTGTGTGGTTCAATCAATGTACGTATGCATTTATTTATTTTAAAATGAGATTGACTCCTTTAAACAGATATACATAGGAACACAGTATAGGAATGTTAGATAAATAAGTATATTCAGAAATGATAAAGCTTCTTGGGGAGTTAAAGTGATTGACAAAATGAACTGAAGTTAAAGGGCAGAATAACTAAATACACAACAGCCAGAAGTCTAGTGATGGTTTAGGCATGCATAAGTGAAATCACACAAGTCACTCATTGATGACATCCTGGTGGCATTCCTGGTTGTGTGCCGGGCACACAACCAGGAATATGATTGGTATCTTGGTAATGAGGGGCAGTTCACCACTGTGACTTGGACATGTGCAAAGCGCAAACAGAATTCTGTCCAGTGACAGGAAACGTTATCTTTTTTGGACTAAATATCCCAGAACATCCCAACCAACATGAGTGCTTAATTAATGTGTCCTATCTCTGCAAGATCCATAAAATCTTAATGTTAATGTTATGCAAAGGCTTTGAAAATTTTAAGTCTAGAATGGAAAACAATTTTATGATATTAGTCATGTCATGTGAGCTGACAATCATCTTCCACTGAGAGGCCACTTAGATCAGTCTTCCAAAATCCCTCCAGACTTAGATCAGTCTTCCAAAATCCCCCCAGATGTTTTAGACTGCATTTCCCATAATTTCTGCCCATTACTATTTTGTCTGGGGATGATGTGAGATTTATTCCACAAGGATGGAGGGACCCAGGGTGGAGAATGTTGACTTATTGGATCTAGCTGAGAGGCCCATTGAAGATAACACAAGTTCTACCTTTGGCTTCCAAACCAGTAGTGTACCATTGTGTTCCTTGTTTGATTCTTCTTGTGATTCCATGCACATTCTATGAATAGGTACGTAAATATAATTTCCTTCCCATAAAATGAATGGGGGATTCTTGTACATAGGGAAGAACAGTCCTGAGCAAATGTGCAGTTCACCTGCAGGAGACATCTCTCTTCATTAAAATCTAAGGTAGATGTTAGTTTATTTTCCTCCCACTCTTCAAACAGCTCCCTTTAGCAGGGGCTTTTAAAAAAATTGTGAATGGCCAATGATGACAACTAGAAGCCACCAGATGGCATTCATTTTGGATCATTCTTTAAAGCTAAGAGATACATAGCACTTTTTCTAAGAAAAATGTATGTTGCAATTAATTTCAACAAAAAATCAATAACATGGACACCATGCATCATGATGTATCTAAAACAAGAAACAAATTAAATGACAGAGACAGGACTTGATGATCCAGAGGATCCTTCCTAGCTCTGCAGTTCTCAGATGTTGTTGATGATGATAAAATATCAAAAGTTCAGTCCTGCAGAATGATGTGGATTATACACAAATATCCCTGCAGGGAACCAGAGACAGTGCTGTAATTCTTTCAAATGATCAGAAATCTTTAAAAGGAGGTTGGGACCCTACAAATTCAGTTAAAAGTAAATAACTGCTAATTATTGTCCACAAAAGAAAAATTGACTGTACTTCTGAAGAATTTTGTCATCTATAAATCATGAAAGCTTTATTTTCAAAGGTTTAATAACCCTTTAACATACCATCAACCCCCACCCCCTCCTTGCCAGAAACTCCCTGTACCTAAATTCATAATGGAGATCAGATCAGATAAGCCTTTACTCCCCATAGTGGTAATTCATATTATGACATGACAGTATTTCATTAAGTGAGCCTGACAGCTGCTGTGTGTATGGATACCTGAGAAGTCATTAGCTGGACAAAATCTGAGTTTCAAAATGGGAGAGAATTGAGTGTTTGAAAACCCGTTCTCATTCCTACCTGTAGTTAAGGTTTCAAAAGACACATTACTCTAGACAGTTGCTAGGTAAGAGCTACAGAAAAGGGTCATTTAAGAAGTAGCCCTGAGAACATCAGATGTTGCTATTTTTAAAATGTATTTCTTCTCTTTCTACTTTGTTCTGCTCCTCAGCAAAAAGGAAAGGAAAGGAAAGGAATTTCACTGTCCACTCACTGAATATCTTGAAGTTTGCATTACTCACATACAAAATAATTGGACCCATGTTGACTGGACCTGTGGCCAATTTAGGTAATATATGCAAGTATGACAAGTCACTTTTCAGCTTCATGGGGAGAGAGAATTCCTCTTGTCATCTAGTAAAATCCCCTCTAACCAATTCTTGCAGCACTATTTCCCCAACTGGAGAAGCCATTGTCTCTAATGCAGAATGGCCAGGATTTCTTTCCCTAGGAAGCCGACCAAGGAAACAGTATCTTAAGGGTCAAACAGAGGGCAGGAAATGGATTTTGGAAAGGCACTGTTGGGTATTTCTTAACACTGAGATATATACACAGGGAAAAGCACACCGTTTGAAGACCAGCAATCTCTGTATCTAGGGGAACTTTCTGTACAATCAGATGGAGTGGTTACTATAGTAACCAAATTTTAAACAGCAGCAGCCTTGTGCCTGGACCTTGATAGGCAACTTCTTATATGCTGCATTTTATTTCCTCACTTTCCCCTTAAAAGGTCGCAATGTTGTTTTGTAAAGAGGGCCATATAAAGAGCTGAGCAAAATGATAGCTAGCTAAATCACTACAAGTTCAGTAGTTTCCAAACTGACCGTGCAGTTTTGAAGAATGAATTAATTAATCTTTGTAAACAATAACTGCTTTCTACATCATGTTTCATCAGAGGCTTTGGGTGTTAACGTGGTTAATTAAGCATCTCTTCATTGCATTACACAAAATTACTCTTTTACTTATCAGAAACTGAATCTGTGTAAGGGAATGGTGTGAAGGGAGGAGAGAATGGCCTAAATTCAGTAGAACTGATAATGATCACCTGCATGCATAATACTATATGAACAGGGTCTTCTGTCTTTTTTGGTATTCTGGAAACATGGAACACTTGGTGCATCTTTCTCTAAAATGGAAGAGCCATTTCCTGTATGTGTGAGACTTCTGTGCATTTATTGCTGCTGAGTGGGGTTTTAAATTGCTCACAATTCTTTCCATTCCTTAGGAGATGATCAAGAGTTACAGTATGTGTCAGGGTTCTGCCTTGCATACATTAAAAAAAGCATATTCCTGTCCCCTCTGTTCCAACAAACCAACTGCAGGCAGTTTTCCAAATCTGATCATGGAATGTCATTATTCTTACTGAAAATATTTTAACATTTCTCAGAGTAAGTAAAGATTATTTATGCAAGCCATATCTATATGTGTCATTAACATTAGCATTAAACATTAGCATTATGCACTATTGGTATTATGTTAATGAAAACTGTACTGAAAATCCTATCCAAAGCAGTTGATTTCCAACGTGTCACCTCATGAATTTAACTTCTTTCTAAATGCCATGTTGAAGTTGGCACAATGTAGAAATCATGCATACCTTGTGGTATCATAAGATGTTGTATGGTGTTGACTTTCAGGGTGCATGATTTTTGGGCAATCATTTTGTGTTGTCTATGCCAGTAAAGAACAAAACAAAACAAAAACACCCACCAACTGATTTCCCTATGAGAAATTAACAGAGAGAATGTCTAAAAGTATAAAGTTGTTCCATTCCAGTTGTTCTATGTCAAGGAACCTGGTGATTTCTCCTCTGCTGAGGGATCTGTGAATCAATAGACTGGGATTTTGTTTCGCTTTAGTCTCTTCTTAGTTTTTGAGGGCTTTCCTCTTGTGAGCATGAATTTCAGGTCAGAGCTGAAGAACTGCAAATAATATTCAGCCAAAGCTGCAGGAATGCCCAAAGGGAGTAGGAAATGACAGGTTTGTGCACAATCTGTTTTGAAAGGCTGTTGCTGTCCTTCAATCGATATGTTTAGACTACAGCAGTAGGGTCCCCCCCCCACAGGTTGCCCTTAGGGAACCTTTTGCAAATCCAATACCAGCTGACAACTATCTATATAAGAGAGGTAGCCATTGTCTACCAGTTCAAACTATGTCCGATCATCCTAAAGGATTTGTGGGCATCCAAAGGTGCCTACTCTATTCACATGGAGCAATGACCAAGCCTAGTTTTGCTCGCCAGTGTTCCATATGAACTTTGAGAATGTGCTAAAACACCCTCCTAAGTACCTATCTCATATTCCAATTAAGATTGGTTCTCCCAAACAACCTGTCATTCAAGACGCCTTAAGATACTAGTGCTTATTTTGGGGGGAATTCCTGAGACCATCATTTTCTAGAATGCAATTTGAAAAACACTGTTCTTAAATGTGACCAGACAGAAATACTATGTTCTACTTGGCAATATTTCCCTGTTATATTTCCTGCCAGCACCTGCGGGTTTTCCAAGTCTACCCATAGCCCAAAGTGCTCAAAAACTCCCCTTTTACCTTCTGGGGCAGCACAGCTGTGGTCTCTTTTGGGAACCCAGAAAATCCTCAAGATGCGTCTTGCTATGCCAAGATGGCTAGATGTGCCTGGAATCTTGCCAGCTAAGATTTAAGTAGGCTAAATATGAGCTGATGTTGCAGAAACCACTTCAAAAACAATACATGAAACTCCTCTGTTGTTCTGCATTAAACTAAGTTGAAGCTAAAGGCAGGCATTGGCAGACATCAGCTGTGGTCTACTTTTCAATTTATTAATACACCAATAACCACCAAGAAGAGATTTACTAGTAGGTCCAAACTGGCACCCTTTCCTTTTCCGGCTAAAGGAATAAAACTCTGCATGAACATAGTTGGGGCAGGAAAGTCTACATCATGGTCTATGCATGGGAATCCTTACATTCTTATGTTTTAATATGAAAAATAAAGAAGAATGTTCTACTACTGATGGTGTCTAACACCAGGAGTAGGAAAAACTGGGTTCACATCTTGAACAGTCACGAACATGAGTGACTTCAGGTGGGTAACTGCTGATATAATTGCTTCACAAGGCTGTTGTTAAGTCTGACATGGGGCAAGCCTCATGTATGCCAATTTGGCACCTTATTCACAATAATTAAATGGAGAAAAAGCAAGGAATTGTAAATGTATGTGTGAATCAGGTGAATACAATGTGAATCAGAATTATGGCAGAAGTACAGCAAAAAGGATACTACAAGCAAAATCAAAAGATTGGGTGCCCCAAACAAAAAATTATAACTGTGAAACTGGATCAGCACCAGATTTGGCATGGATGTTGCAGAAAGTCTGCTCCTGCTCTGTGCCAAATTTGGGGACTTTTTTTTTTAGTTGTGATTTTTTAAAACAACAACAACACTGTTTTATCTCTGTAAAGACACAAGCTACCAGAAACCTCAGGTAATTGAAAAATAGATCAAAAATGTAGATAAGACAACATTTGCATAGCTGGGGAGAAAAACCTCTGTTTAAACCTCTCTTTTTTCATCTGTAGGAATTTGATTATTCATGTCTCTAATTCGGACACTTTAATTACTGCTTTTTAACCCTTAAAACTTCTGAAATTGCCCCCTTTTTTATAGCTTCTGAGAATTCCAAAAGAACTATTTGCATAGCATAGCATTCTGGCCAATCAGAATGTTTTTGGAGTCAGTCCATAGGTCAAGTGTCTATCTCTTTTAACCCTGCCATGGTCTTCAGTGTGAAAGAAAGCATTTACCTCCTTCCTGGCCACACATTCTTAGCTCCTGTTCCTGGAAATATTTTAAAATCTATTTTAAAAAATAGATAATAATATACAGCAATTCACTCATTTAAGCTATGAAATTACTGTTTTTCCCCCCTTGTGGCTTTGAATGATCTGAACGCATGTTTTATCCAGTTTACTCATGAGTACGTTTTCCTGGTTTACTCATAAGTTTATGGATCCACATGATTTCATATGATTTTTAGATGTCGTCCTCCCTAAACCAATGTCAGATCATAGATCCTATTTGCACCTGCACACTACACCACAGAAATCATGGGTTCTTCAGTGCATGGCTTTGCAGTGGTACAAAAACATGGAGATGATGCACAAATCCTCATGGATCCACAAGATTTTTCTGCAGGATCATCCCAAGACCACGGCTTACTCACAGGCCTCATTTGTTCCCATAGGCTACAACAGAGAAATCGTGGGTCCCCAAGTGCATAGCTTTGCAGTGATGCAAAAACATGCATCTGACACATGGATCCTCATGACTTTTACACAAGATCACCTTCAAACCACTCTCCAAACATAGGCCCCATTTGTGCCCACATACCACACTGCAGAAATCATGGGTCCCCCAGCACATATCTTTGAAGTGGTGCAAAAACAGGAATTTGATGCATTGATCCCCATGAATCCACATGATTTTGATGTAGGATCATCCACTGTCTAGACATAAACCCCATTTGTGTCCATAGATTACAACACAGAAATCATAGGTCCCTGAGCACATGGCTTTGCAGTGGAACAAAAACACCAATCCAAGGCACGGACAATAACAATAACAACAATAATTATAGTAACAGTAAAAACTTCAGAACTGCAGAGCTGGAAGGGACCCTACGGATCATCAAGTCCAATGCCTGACAAAGAAGCACAGTGGGGAATTGAACTCCCAACCACTGGTTTTGCTCAAAGGCAGCACTGCAGGAATCCCTGCCTTGCCCCCTCATCTGAGTGGACAGCTGCTGGAGAAGGGAAGTCCGTGTTCCTGCTGTGATGGGAGGATTGTGCAAAGAGCAAGAGAAAAGCAGTGCATGCTGGCTGGTGAGTGGGGAAGCTGGCAGGGGTGGGAGAAGTGAATGTGCGGCACCTGTGGTACCACACCAACAAAATGGCACAATGCTCCAAACAGAGGGTTGTGCCCTTCTCTAGTGTGTATGTTTCTCCACTGTATGTGTTGTACCTACTCACACCTTTGCTCCACCATTTCATTAAGTCCAAAACAGCTCTTCAAAATATTTGGCACAGAGGGACTATGACCACACCCAAGCAGTTCTCGCTTCTGTCGTCTCGCAGTAGCCATAGTACAGATCATATTCTCATCTTCTGGAATCCTCTACCATTGGGTAATTCTTTTTTTTTTTATTTTATTTTTTAATTTCCAAAACAAATACAAAAATAGAAAATACTCACTATTACAGTCTAAACCACAGTGCACCCCCATACCCACGGGACCCTTTGGAGCAATACTTTTAATATGAACCTCTTTTCCAAAATTGTATTGATTGTTGTTTAGAGGCTTTCCCCTTTCCTTTCACTAATACAAATTCAATAAATCTACCCCAAATAGCATAAAAAATATTTGAACTCATTTCCCCTCTTTTCATCTTCAGTTCAGTAGTCAATTTATCATTTAATGCAATGTCCCAAACTTCATTATACCAATCTTCTAATTTAATATTATTTTTATCTTTCCAGAATCTAGCTATTAATATTCTAGCACTTGTCATAAAATTGGAAATCAATTCCTTTGAGCAATAATCAAGTTCTATCTTATCAAAAATTGACAACAAAGCAATTTTAGAATTGAATTCGATATCTTTTCCAAATATATTACATATTTCCTTAAAAATTAGTTTCCAAAATTTCTGAGTCCATTTACACTCCCACCACATATGATAATATGTGCCAATTTCTTCATCACATTTCCAACAGGCCTTAGAATAGTCTGAATTTATTATATTCAATTTCACTGGAGTCATGTACTACCTTAAACTAATTTAAAAAAATTCCTTTATTCTTACTGAAATTAATCTTAAAATTCTCATCTTCCAAATTTTTGTCCATTCCTCTGTTTTAATTTCTGTCTTTAAATCATGTTCCCAAATTGATTTCAATTTGGGTAATTCTATATGAGGGAAATTTCTGATTTGATTTGTGGTTAGCGTATGTATATTAAAACTCCTGTTTTAAAAAGCCAAGAAATTAAATTCTTTAAAAAAACCCTACGTATTATGAATGTAGAATATTGTGCTTCTGTATCCATGATTCAAAAAGCTACTGCCCTTTGCTATGTAAAGCTTGGCATCCTTTTTCCTGTTGGCAATGCAGGAATGATATTTTGTAGCAATATTGGGTCATTTCCTGGCTTCGTGGGTACAGAAACACAATATCTCACATTCATAATCCGGAGGTGTTTTTGAAAAATTGTGCTCCAACAACATCACCACACAAATAAGGGCACACAGATAGGTCCTCAAATGGCTTTGTGTTCTTTTGGTGATAGTCTGACTAGATCCTTATCCACGTTCATGACAGCATTTTTGTGTGTTTCTGTATCTCTATGAAAAAGAAATCTGTTCCCATGAATGGGGAATATGCAAATGGCTAGAATTTGGAGTGGGAGCTAAATAGTGCTATCATGGAAATTGTAGAGAAGAAGATTTTACACAGTTAGCATTCTAGCAAGGGTGAGTAGGCAGTAAGAATGGGTCATTCTGACCTAACCAATTAAAGCTCATACAAAAAGAAAACAGGCATCCATCCACACATGCCCTCAATCCTAGTAGTAAACTGTTTAGTAAATTAAGCAGCCCAGATTAAAAAAAGAAAGAGTAGTGCAAGAACATGATTCCTTGGTTGCAAAAGCAATGCAAGTCTCTCGTTTTTCCATATTCCTGCATGAAACAGCTGATGGAGAGGCTGCCGGGAAATGTGCAACACACGGTGATCTCCATACAAGCCCTCCCTACTCTCTCAGCAATTAAAGTGTGCTGGGAAGATATTAGACTTTTGAGGGGACTTCAGCCGTTACTTTTCTCATTTGGCACCAGCAGCTCTGTCTATTTGATTTGCATTTCTGCCGTTCTGTCTGTTTGGTGTTCCTGTCAGAATTTTTTTTCATTCCAAGAACGCCAGATGGAACACACAAGATCCATGGAGGTGTTCCTTCTCTCCATTGGGCAACCACTAACTCTTTGTTCCACCATATAATCACCACATAATGGCACAAATACCCCTGATTTGGTTTGGTTTTGCACATTTGTCCAAAGACAGTGTACAAGTTTAATAATAATATGGAAAGCTTAATTGGTTAAGACTTGCAAAACTTAATTACGGTATTAATATTTTGATTGTGTTAACTTAGTATTTATATTTCACAGTAATGCATTACTGTTTGTTTAATTAACAGAAACATCTGATGTTTTATTTATTTATTTATTTTTGCATTTTGATGGAGAAACCTAAATAAGGAGCATTAAACTCTGTTGTTATCCAAACTGGACTCCAAGTTCAAGGCATGGAGGTAGGTAGCTACATAGTGTAAGAATACATGTGAAGAAGAACATTGCTTACTAACTTGGTGGTCATGGGGGTAAGCAAATATTTTCCTCAACATCAAATGAGAAAATAATGCACCTTGCTACCTTTTCTCCCAAGTCAATATCGCAAAAGCTGAGAATGGGTGCTAGTTCACTTGCCATATCTTCTAACATTTCTTAACTTCAGCACTGCATATGGTGAACTTAATTGAGGGCCTGCTCTCATCATTTTCACTCTCCATTCAGGTTCTCTTCTTTGCTGTTTAGTATGGATTCCTTCACCTTCCCCAGAAGAATACTGAGGCAAGAATATGAATTACATTTGGCAGCATTCCCTTTGAAGTGCAGGATCACTGGGTTAATCTCTACATGAAACACTTTGGTTACCAACTGGAAATGCTGCCATGTGGGCTGTGGCTGGCAGAGGGGATATGTTTTCAGGGATTTACCGTGACACATTTAGCAACAGTAATGTCTTAAGAACTCTGTGTGGCTTGACAATAACCCAATGGCACAGAATCATTTTGATATCTAATTGCAGAGTACTGTGTCCTTGTATCTCATTTGAGGAGGGAGGGAGAACTGTTAAAACCTTGGGATCATTTCTCTCCCTCTCTCCCATGTGTGTATGTTTGTGTATATTGTGTATATATTAAAATCTTCTGATAATTTCCACTGGTAAAAGTTGGCCCAGAGAGCTTAAATTTACTGGAGCAATGTTCACATATCCATATCTTCTCCTCCATCTTTACTTTCATCTCCTCCTGCTCCTTTTGCCATGGGAGGTACATGAACTCACCCATCGAACACTTCCTGTTCTTATGTAAAAGGAGAGTGGCTTTCGATGTCTCTGAATTTGGACAGATGGGAACTTGTAAACTGGACCTTCTGGAATAAGCATTCTCAACCATCATCTGGAAGTGCCACTGGAGACCAGATTTCGGTGAGCCAGTGCCTGCAAACACGAGATGAGATTGGCTTGTTTTGTTCCTCTTTCTTCCTTTTCCCCCTATGGGGAAGATGACAACTGAAGCTCCCTCTGCAGTCTGGGAAGGAGAACCGTGTATGAGGGAACCTCCTGTATCATCGCTGAATAGAGACAACAAGTCAACCCCTTTCTTACTTCCAGGTGCTGACTGGAAATAATAGTAAAGATTCCACTCCACCACTCCCGACAGTGCACAAAAGTGAACTGGGAACCTTAGTAGACTGGATTTTAATTGTTCCTCCACCTACACAGTCTATATAAGGAAGTCTTACAGATAAATTTATCACTCTTCCTGTACAACCGGAAGATTCCTGCTGTGGACAGCACTGACCTGCACATTGCACAACACAGTCAAAAGATTTTCATGAGGCCACATAGTCCTACCTACAAACAAGCCTTTTGCGTTTGTATTGAGAAGTAATGTAACATTAAAACCTACACTGCTTTTAGCGAAGAGATCAGATTTCCATTAATATATACCTTTGAGAGTTGATATGAATGGATAACCTTAGAATTTTATTACCACTGGCAAGGTGACAGTTTGCAATTATATGTGCATTATGTTGCTAAATAAACTAAGAATTAAAGTGTGGGAGGAAATGCTAGGCCAGGTGAAGTGTTACTCTAACTGCTGTGATTGCTTCAGCACAAGCCCGCACTGACTGTTTGTAATTCTAGTGCTAATGCAATTTCTTTCTCTTTTAAAATCACCTGACTGTTTCTCACCAGGGAATTCTACCTGAAGGGCTGATGAAACTACCTTAAAGACTATTCTTATTGTTTATTTAAGAACTTTATGTCTTCTGTTCTCATCTCCAAAAAGGAGTTAGTCAAAGAAGCCTAAAATTTTTAAAGAAAGAATAAAAACAAGAGTGCACCATTGATATCCTCTTGCAGCAAGCAAAAGACAGATTAAAATACACCAAACAAGCAGCCGGTAAATAAAATCAACCAGCAGAATCAAATGTTTAATTTTTAAGAAAAGGGTCCTTAATTGTCAGACAAATGTAAAATACTAAGCCGACCTCTTGAGGCAGGGAATTCCACCAGCAAGAGTGAGGTACTGCCAGTGAGAAAGCCTTATTGCCTCTTACTACCAACTGTGCTTCTGAAGGCAGTAGAAAATGGAGGAAGGCTATGCCATCTGGTCCTAAAGGATGCACAGATTCAAGCTGACCTTACATCAAAAGGTTTAGATGATCTTTCATGATGAATAGATTATTTTAAAACATAGTATCTTTGCACTGTATGGTCCTTAAATTTATATTCTGATCTTTCAACATGCATGTGCTCCCAGTGTGACTTCCAACAACAAGGCTGAAAACAATGCAGTGAAGTCATAAAAGGGAATTGTGTAACAAGAAAATACAGCACTACTGAAATAAAGTGTCACAAATAAAACACTTCATCTACAAGATTCCTGCTGACATGTTTACTATATGAAGATATCAGCTTGCAACTAAAGTTGGGGACGACTCACCATTTTGGCGAGTCATCCGGCTTCGTGAGTCATCAAAATTTGACGACTCACGAAGCATGAAGTTGCCCCCATGAAGCGATGAATAATGAAGTTATTCGTCGATTCATGGGGGGGGGGGGTTATTAAGGGAATCCAGGCTGCCTTAAGGGAATCCAGGCTGCCCTTTGCAAAGATGGCAGCTGCAGCTTCCCTACCCTAAATGAAGCCGCAGCTGCCATCTTTTCAAAGGGCAGCCAGTTTCCCTTTATACACACCGTGGCTGGGGAGGCCTGATGGAGACCTCGGCAGCAGCAGTGATGATTATAGTAAGGGGGTGTCAGCGGGGGGGGGAAGGTAGGGAGAAGAAAGGGGGGTAGGCTGTGGGCGTGGGTGGCTGCCTATCGGCCTGCCAATCAGCTGACCAGCAGCCAGTAGGCAAAATGGTTTTTTTTAAATTACAAAGGACAAATGTAATTGGGGAAACAATTTGTCAAGCCGTATTCTTAAAGACTTAAAATTTGACGAATACGGATCGACGAATATTTAACAAATTGGCTATATTCGTTGAAAAAACCGATCCATTTTTTTATTCGTCCCCATCTCTACTTGCAACATTAAAGGGGTCCATGTGTGGCTTCCTTTGCCACGTTGTTGTGACAAGCCTCTAAGACCCATTAATATGCCAGCACAATAAGCCTTATCCATGATCCTCTCAACTAACTCAGATGATGATGATAATGATGATGATTCCAAAATACCAAACACAGTCAATCAGAATTATAAAAACATTGAATGGTATCATATAACAGATACAAGTTTCAACCAAAAACCGAAGTATCTGTTAAATATCGGTGCAGTATGTATGCTGTTCCTAATATTGCCAGTTTTTGTAGCTCTCATGGTGTTATTTCTGAGATCTGCAACTGCTTATAATACTGTATGAAATTTCTTGATATTGTTCCCAAAGCCCCAATGACTACGGGGACCCCTGAAGTGTGTTTCATCCACAAGTGAGATGTTTAGATTGCCAGGTCTCTGTATTTTGTTAGTTTTTCCAATTCTTTACTTTCAACTCTGGCATCCCCTAGAATGCCAGACATTTCTTTGTTCTAATACTACTATATCTGGTGTGTTATGTTCAAGGTGTCTATCCGTTTGGATCCGGAAATCCCACAGGATCTTGACTTCCTCATTTTCTGACACCTTCTATTTTATTATTATTATTATTATTATTATTATTATTATTATTATTATTATTATTATTATTATTATTATTATTATTATTATTATTATTATTATTATTATTATTATTATTATTATTATTATTATTATTAACCACCCCATGGTGCTAGAGAGGACTCTCTGAGTGGTTTACAACATATTTAAAGAAGGAACAGCTTGCCCCCTGTGAGCTGGGTACTCATTTTAATGACCTGAGAAGGAGAAGACTGTGTCAACCTTGAGCTGTCTGTCTGAACCTGTCACATGGAATTTATTAGACACCGTTATCTAAAATATAAGACAGAATTCTCCTTTCTCCTTCTGCCCATGCCCTGGTCTGTTGCACAAGCAGCTGAACTTTTCTGCAGCTTGTGCAAGGAATATCCTCTGTCCTGGTATACCTGTGGAAGCCATATTGCCCTGAATCTGCATTTTTCTGCTTGTACTACCACAAGCCAGAGATTATGTGTGAACTTTAGAGACAGAATGTTATTCTCTGCCCACTTTGAACATGACACAGGTCTTAGTGTCCTACATTACTGAAATATGCCAAAAGGAAAAAAAAACATTAAACACAGTGGCGGAAATCCTGTTGCTTAAGAGCAGTAAATTGCACTAGAATAGGTCCATGAAATCACTGAGATTTGTTCAGTCAGCCCTTCTGTAACTGCCATTGATTCAAATGGGTTTTCTCTAGTTGTGACTTACTACACTATGCAACAGAATTTCAACCAATATTATCTCTAATGTAGAGCCAAATCTTCAAGAATACCAAATTATAAGAATAATTGGCTGCCATAAAGCAGATCTTTTTTTAAAAAATAACAGGCACAGGTCTGGGAGCAGAGCACTATCACAAACAGTAAAGTTTCCTTTCTCAGGAGGCCTGTTGGCTCCCTCTTTGTTGATGTTAAGACTGTTTTGTTCCAATGGATTGATGGCTCAGAGAACATTTTTTTAAAAATCCCCATATTGGATGATGCTGGTGTTCTGATTTAGAAGTGGGTGGGTTGCTGATGTTGCTAATTTTTAAAAAATCATATTTTGTTTTATTTTCTTGTTGTAGTTTGGGTTTGGCTGTTAATTGCTTTGGGGAGACCGATTCTTCTTCTGCAGGGTGCAAATATTCAAACAAAGAGCAGGGTGCAAATATTCAAACAAAGAGAATGAATAAAAGAATAGTAAAGTCATATATATATATATATATATATATATATATATATATATATATATATATATATATATATATATATATATATATATATATATATATATATATATATATTAAAAGTGATAGTAAAAGAGCAATATTTTTTTTAAAAAATTGCAGGCTCCAGGAAGTGATGGTATGCGAAAACAATGGCACAGAAAAAAAATTCTTCCCTCACCAGTGAAAGAAAAACAAAGATATGGACAAGTCTACCCTAGGGTTGGGCATAGATCAACCTATCCAATTTGTAGACTGATTGGAGGCTTCCAAATGTATTCCTTCCAATCTGAAGGAATCTGCATCCCATCCAATTCCATTTATGCTCTGAATCCAAAACAGTTTGTGAATTCCCTGACTTCCACCAGACAACCAAAACGGCTATAGCTTTTTTAAAATTTTGTTTTGCACTGAGGTACTTGAAATGCTGGAAAATGATACAACCTAAAGATGGTGGTAAATTTTGCCAAAATTCAGACAGTTCATTTTAGAAGTTTGCACATTAGGCTCCTTTAAAAATAACTTTTTTAAAAAAAGAAGAACATTTTGTTGAAGTGATTTGCACCTCACCTGGTTTGATCTGTGTTCTGGTCACATCTTGAATTCTGCTTTGCTTCCCTCAGGAACTGAATCTGGCTTTTCTCCTTTGATCTAGACATAAAAATCAGCCCATGTCTTGCTGATTCAGATTGGTATTCATGTTTTGTCAGAATCTGGTGCATGGCCTAGTCTAAACATAAGGCGTGACAACAGCTTATAAACACTTTCTCTGTGGATCTTTGGATGTTAACCCCCAAAAGATGGAACATGAAGCAAGCATAAGATGCTCGATGCATCTAGAATTGTAAAGACAGTAACAGGAAGGAGAGAATTTATTTTGGGAGGTGGATTGTGGTGTTCTTGAAGTACAGGGGAAATAGTCATAGAGAATTGACGATTTGGAAGGACAAACAAAAAGAATTGGTGTGAGAATGTTTGAAAGACGTGATACAAACAGAAACCTGGCCACAAAGTATAATACACTGCAACAGCACTTTAATTAGTACTTTGTTAAAACTACACAATTGACCAGATAGGCGGGGTATAAATGAAATAAATAAATAAATAAATAAATTCCTAGTATTTTAATGTGCACAGTCACAGATATATCTTGTTTTGCCATGAACTATTTAGAAATCTGTCTCTCTGTGTGTTTTGCAAAATGTGCTTCAGCCCCTTGTTTGAAGTGTTCAGAAGAAGGATGATGGAGCAAAGTGTTTTGCATTCCTCATTTTCTACATTGCTATGGGTTTTATCTGCTGTTTTGTGAACCTGAGTGGCAGAAAAGAAAATCTAAGACTGATCCCATAATGCCCACTGGGAGAAAAAGAAAATGGAATTGACTAAAATAAGCTACTGGTTAAAAATCTTTTAGAAGCTCTGGTAAAGTTATGACTGGTTGGAAAAAGCTCCATGTATCTCAGTAGACTTCTGCCTGAGATAAAACCACAATACATGATAGGCCTGGTCCACTGAGATGTCTACCAAGTGGCGGGAATTTTTGAAATGTGACATGGCAAAGCCCTTCTAGTCATGTGAGCTAGCAGATGGTTCTTATTATGGTTGTTGTGGTTTTTTTGGGCTCTTTGGCCGTGTTCCGAAGGCTTTTCTTCGTAACGTTTCGCCAGTCTCTGTGGCTGGCATCTTCAGAGGACAGGAGTTAGAACTCTGTCTTATGTTTGCTTATTATAACTGTTGAACTAATTTAATTGAATTTGCTCCCCTTATTAAAGCAAGATCACTAATATTTAACAGTTTTACCACTGGAAAACATACATCCACAATCTGTGCTTCTATGTGTGAATTGTGGTTCCTGTGGAAAGATTGGGGTTTTGATATATTGCTTCCATCTGGTCATAAATGACTGATAAATTAGTTGGTGTCACCAACTCTGAATGGGCTTGGGAATGTGGTTTCTGGGGTTGCTTTGTGGCTTGGTATATCATTCCCTTCTAGTCCAATGAGAGGCATTAATCTTGTCATGCTGAAAGTTGCTGTTCCAGACTATCTTGCACTATGTTAGGTTCCTGCTGGGAATGGATACTGAAATGTGGTTCATGAGGACGTTTTATGGCTTGTTACAACATTCCTCCATTATCTGACGAGAAAGGTGAATATAGCTAAAGTCTGTTTTGTGCAATATCAGTTTTCTGCCCAGAATGGGTACTGGGATGTGGTGCCTGAAACTTTGTGGCTGGCTGCATTTGTCCCCTCTAGTCTGATGGGACAAGTGCATTTCATTGGAGTTTTCCACTTGGATGTTGCTCTTCTGGGCTCTTTTTCACAGTATGAATGTTCTGCCTGGAATGGGTCCTGAAATGTTGTTCTGGTTGTAGTAGTAGTAGTAGTTTTTTTTTTGGGGGGGGGGGCTGGCTGCATCAGTCCCCTCTAGCTGGATGAGTCTGGTGAATTTGATTGTTCCGGCCTACTCAGAAGTCTCTGTTCCAAGCTGTTTTTTTCAGTATCGATTTTCTGCCCCAAATGGAATGTTGTTTCTGCATATGATTTGTGGCTTGCTGCATCTGTCTCATCTAGCCACATGTGTGTTATGAATTTGGTTGGCTATCCTACTCAAAAATTGCCATTCTGGGCCATTTTGTTCCATTACGGCAGGTTTTGGTAATAATGGGTTAATGAAAAAGTAATATTCATTGAGTTTGAGGTCTATAATATTGTTTGGATATTTGTCCACAACATCCCACTGTTTTTGGCATCAGATTTTTCTAAGAAGTCTCCATTCCATTCCAGCTTTTATCTAGTCCCTTGAGATGGGGAGGCTTTGGCTTTCCAGATGTTCTAAAGTGTATCTGCCACAATTCCTTACCATTGCCTATTGAATACTGGAATATTCTTTATTCTTCATATTCTTTAAACTTCATTATTTCCACTTGCAGACAGGCTCTGGATTCCTAGTTCAGCTGCCTGCCTGTATAGTGCTGCTGTTGTGTTCAAAAAAGCATTTAAAGCACACTCTTCCTCACTCATCCCTTATGATGAAGTACTAAAGCACTACAATATTGTAGAGGCTCTACAATATATTTCATTCCGGTACAAACCTATTCATCATCAAAGCTTTCTGTAACCAATTCTAGCGCAGAGAACTGAATGTGAAACATGATGTCTAAGATGAAACTTTTGCACTGGAGAGTAGTCTGTCAAAGGTTTCAAGGGTGTATGAGTTGACATGGGTAGAGGGAAGCAGTTCTATAGATGATAACCACAGAGAATCACGTTTTTCTGTTAACTGGAAAGCTTCTTTTAATCATAGGCCATGAGATAGTCTTTGATGTGCAAGGTTTTCTTTTCATCCTTGTTCCAAGTTCTTTACTCTATGCCAAAAATATTGATTCTTAGGTTGACTGCAACTATGTTCTAGAATCCACATTCTAAACCAGGGATGCCCAGCCTTTGCTTGAATGTCAGGTGGTTCTCAAAACTACCTGGCCAACCTTCTTGAGGGTTGGCCCACTATCACCAAGCATGCTGTTGGGAATTATCTGGCATTGCAGAATTGAGTTTCATATTGGAGAGCTGTTACCTGACAAGAGATCTTGCTTGGAACCCAAGAACTATCAATTGGTTTATAACAGTTGAGGTTTGCATTTTGAGTCAGACTTGTTAACCAAAATGCAGATTTTAAGATATCCTCAACTTCAATACTTTCTAGCTACCTTGAACAGGCAGAACTACATGCATGGTTGTTTGAATCTGCACGGTTTGTGGACTGGTTCATTCTATGGTGGTGGGCCAAAACTGCCTTTAGAAGTGTAAGAAGCACGCACACGCACGCACACACACCAGTGCCGTGAGGATTAGGTTTACTCCAACATTTGCACTGACTATTGCCATACAATCTGCCTCTAGTGTATTGTGATTCTGTGCTTTCTAAATATATGCAAAAAGAGTAGATGTAAAAGAGGATTTATTAACTCATGTTACAGTCCACTAATCCCACTGCTCATAAAGAGGGTCATTCTGTAACAAGTGGCACATCAAATCTCTCCAGGCATGCTGGCCAGTGCGAGTGAAAAGCACTCCCAAAAGCTGCTCATTCACAGAAGTAGAATATACACTCTTCCCCAGAGATGCTTTCCTCAGATTCACTTGGGAGCACTACACATTTATGGCTCATGGCTATTACATAGCTTTAGCAATGATGTTCTGCAGTCTTTAGAAGGAAGAGGAGTTGAGTATTTTCTTGTTCAGTGCAGTTAGACTGTTTGAGAAGCTACATTGGCCTGTATCCTATTCCTACTCTCACCTAAAGAGTGGACTATCGAGTCAACAGCTAAATGCTAAATCAACACTTAGGTAAATTGCACGGAGTTAATGTGTCTCTTCTAGTCAGGGCCAGCAATTGGATATTAGCCATGCTGTCTACTTCTGGGCCTTCCAGTATCAGTCATAGCCCTCCAAGTGTAAATAAAACATCAATAAAATATAATAGCAGTGTTCAAATCAAACCTGAAGAACAATATACAACCTGAAATAAGGCATAATGTGAAGAGTCTTTCTTAGTCTTACTTGGAGAAGAAACCCAAGATCTTTTGCACACTTAGCATGTGTTAAGTAGAGTTGAAAAAGGTAACCAGGACTTGGCGTTGTGCCCTTGGGGGTTAGCAATTTGCATGACTGTTAGTCTTACTGCACAGTGGCCGAAATTTAGTAGTAAGTCACAACTCAAGTAGGCCATTGAATCAATGGAATTTACACAGGTGTGGACTAACCAAATTCCCACTGATACCATGGCCTATTTGACTTATGACATACTACTGGATTTCAGACACTGGCTACAAATGCAGCTTAGACATGGAGCATAACATGTTCAGATGATTGTTTTCAAAGAAGTGATACCTTTGAACTCAACAGTGTTAAATACATTTAAGCTCATTCCTTAAATAATGATAATAAAAATCAAATAAGGAAATCCACATTTTTGTGTTGGCTAATCTGGAAAATCTTCATGCTGCACTTTAATATGACATCAAAGCACTCATAATACTTTCGATTTAACTTGCTTAACTTCTTTCAACTGGGTATTTGATATACATTTTGTCCTCTAGATGCTAACATGAGGCAGTTTATAGGAATGGATGACTGAACACAGTAAAACCATTACATCAAAATGTATCTGTAGTGAGTAATATGCATTGCTTTGTGAAGATAACAACTGCAGATGCGTTCACTTTACAAATGCTCACCCATATCAACTGAAAATTCAGCAGTTATATGACTGCCAAATGCATTGATTCCCCTCATTTATTAAAAGGTTAATTCCAAAGCTGCTCTTTTTATGTGTGAGAGATGAATTATGCCATCATTTGTTCTTCAAGAAATAGACAGTATGATTAGTCATGCTTCATCATATTCTCATTCATTTAGACTTGTTTTTTCAGTTCTTCCTCTATAGAATCTCTGATTATGTGATAGTCCGAAGGGTGTGGAGTGGACTGGAGGGCATTAGCAGCAAGGAGGAAAGATGTGATATGACAGTGGTGGCCAAGAATGTGTAAGCAAGGAAAAGCAATGAAATGGGTATCAGGCATACTTGTTGTCAAGGAAGGGCATTTTAGAATCAGGGCACCATCACTGGGAAGGTGTGATCTGGTGTCACTGCCTTATCTACTTCCTGGTGGGATGAGTCGGGCCTGTGTCCTGACTCCTGACCTGTTATAAGCTTACATGCAGGCTAAGACAACGGAGAGGGTTTCCTTCAGATATCTGGGATGGAAGATCTATGTAGCTCAATCTGGATAGCTTAGTGGTTTGGGTCAAGCCAGAGGTTGGGAGTTTGATTCCCCACTGTGCCTCCTTGACAGGGGCTGGACTTGATGACCCAGCTCTGGAGTTCTAAGTTTATTATTAATCATAGCATGTTGAACTCAACCCAGAAAAGAATGGGCCACCAACACAGCTGCTTGTGGATCAGTATTATTATCACTGCCCTGGTTACCCTTTCATCACCACACTCTGCACCAATTGTAATTTCTGGATGGTCTTTAAAGGAAGCCCCACAGAAAGGGCATTGCAAATGTAATCCATAGCCAAAGGTTGTTATTAACAGGCTGTGTGAGAGAAGATGTTAATCAGTCCAGAAGATGAACTTTTGAAGAACATTTTAGTTTCAGCACAATAGAACAAAACAATACTTTCTCATTGTTTTACTACTTCAGATGTAATTAACTGCCAAACACTGGATAACAATAAACAATGTAAACCACATTATTTGTCAACAGGGTGGTTGTTCTAACTGTTTACAGCTGGTGTCAAAAATATAATTGTTGCATTCCACATCTCATTTCATCCTGATCCCATTTCTCAATCTCTACTATTTACACTATAAATATGCACCTAAAGTTCTAATGCAGTCCTCCATGTACCTGTGGAAGTGGATTATAATACATGAAAGGTCATGCTGAAAGAAATGCTAAAATTAAAGAAGTTACCAAAATCTGCTGTTTTGCTGGTACTTTTTAGGCCCAAATATCACTGTTCTGTAGGGATCAGAGTGTTCTATGTGATTTTTTATTCTCACCAATCAAAATTTGATATTAGGAATATATATATATATAACTGAACTAATTCTACATTCAGAATGACTCTGCATTTCTGCTCTGTTGCATCTTTTTTGTCAGGTTTAAAGGGAATTTTAAAAGTATTTATTAAATCTGGCGAGCCAGTTTGAAGGCTTCAGCATCTGGCTAGTGCCACTGCTTGGTCAGGCTTTAAATTTCATCACTTTTGACATAATGCTGGAACATCTATTCATACCTGCGGTTGCCAACTTAATGGACAAGTTCTAAACTACTTAATCAAAATGTTTAAGCAGAATTGAAAACTACTGCAAAGCATCTGTTAAGCTCTAAGATATTTCAAGAGAGTTGTTATAAAACAAAGCTATACCAGTCTGGCTGCCCTTACCTGCAATAAACAAAGGGATAATTCAAATTATTATTTTTTAAGATAGTAAATCTGTCACCTTAGAATGTGGATTTAATTTTCAATATTCCCCATCTTTCTCCCCCAAGGGGTCTTAACTAAGTTTCCAAGAGTAGGATGAAAATAGAAGAAAACACACAAAACCTTAATAATGCTTTAAAACAAAGAAACAAAGCAAACTTTAAAAAAAAAAATCAAAATGTGGGCTACCGTAGATGACATTAACTCTAGCCAATGAAAAGTTGTGTCATAGTCAAAGAGTTGCTTTTGCTCCAGCAAACAAACATGGCTAGTGTTTTGTAAGTTGATACTATGTCTGTTAAAGATCTTTAGCCTGCCTCCCCAATGAAGAGAAGCATTTCTACTATGGGCATTCCACAAGCCCACGCTTGAGATAAGGACAGGGTGAACAATAAGGAACAACAATGCACAAATCAAAAAGCACAATTCCTCTAAAGCAGTGGTTCCCAACTAGAAATGGGCACAAACTGAAACAGGAACCAGAAAAAACGACGAATCAGGCTGGTTCGCAGTTTGCTTCATGACCCAGTTTGTGGAGCCTGTTTTGCCAAAGCAAAGCAAAACACCAACCTTTTCCCTCTCACTGCTCTCTTTCGCTTCGGCAAAATGGAAGCCTGCCTACCCCCTTTCCACTGCCCCTGTTGCCTCCCTACCTGGTCCTGCCACCTCCTCCTACTCCTCTGCTGCTGCCATCGTCCTCAGAGACAGCTTCCCTTCCAGGAGACGGGCCAGCTGCCTCCATGCATGTGGCCACCACCCAGCTGATAGGCAGGTGAATGCACAGAGCCAGCGGGCCTGGCTCCTGGAAGGGAAGCCAGCCCAATGTCTCTGAAGATGGCTGTGGTGGAGGTGGAAGTGGCAGAAGGACGAGATAGGGAGATGATGGGGGCAGTGGGAAAGGGGGAGGGCAGGCAGGTGGGTGGTCCCCCAACATGAACCTGAAAAACAAGCCGTGAATTGGTTCGTTTTTCAGGGGTTTGTGATGGTTCATGGTTTGTGGTTCGTGGGCAGCCACAAACCACAAATCATCATGAATCACTGGTTTTCCAGTTCTTATTCATCTCTATTCCCAACCTTGGGGCCTCAGATGTTCTTGGACTAAATCTCACAGAAGCCTTAGCCACTAGCTATGTTGTGCAGGATTTCTAGGACTTGTAGTCAAAGAACATCTGGGGACCCAAGGTTGGGAACCACTGCTCTAAAGCTTGGGATGGGTCATTCAGAAGAAATCCTGGCTAGGATTCATTGAGACATATTGGATTCTGTAAGAGGCAGGTAGGTTACATGTGTTTAATCTTGTGTGGATTCACCCACTTATTGATTGCAGGGATCTACACCGAATTTGATGAAGCCTGAAGTCTGAGCTTTGGACTAGTGCTAGTGTTTGCTGAGCCAATGCAGGCTTCCTTATAAAGTTACCAGAAATGAAGCTTAATCCTGCCCAAAACTTCATATGGGGTTATGGTGTGTGGGAAGATGGGCACAAAAGGCCTTTTAGGTTTCATTTCTCTGAAAATATGCAGAGAAGGGACAGTGGCATTCCATGACTGAGAAGTCTACCTTCTATCTTAAGGTACATTTCGCCAGGGGTTTCCAGTCACTGTGGTGTGGATGAGGGAGGGTACTTTTCGTGGAGTACATAATATAATAGCCAATTCGGTAATCCTGAACCACCTCTTTCTTTTAAGTCTTGCAGTATTCTAAGTTTTATTCTTGGTTTCTTGGCCTTCCATACAAATTTCGAAGTCAGGCTGTCCAGGTCCTTGAAGTATTTATAATTTAATAAAATTGGTAAATTTTGAAATAAAAATAACAGTTTTGGTAATATCATCATCTTTATTGTTGAGATTCTTCCCATCATGGAGGTTTGTAGCTTATTCCATTCTTCCAGGTCTCTGTGAATTTCCTTCTGTGTTGTAAGATAATTTTCTTTCATCAAATTACTTGGTTTTTTTTTGTAATGATAACTCCTAGATATTTCACTTTCTGTACCTCCTCGAAATTAGTTTTCATTGCCAGTCTTTCCACGTCTTCTTTATGTTTTTAGTCATGAATTTTGTTTTTTTGATATATACCACTATATAAACAGCAAGCCAAAGCTATCAATTTCATGCTCTGCTGGCAAAGTTCTAGAGTAGTTGTGGGCAATTTTGAGTGGGTGGTGGAGGCTGTATTGTCCCCTGGAACCATCTAGGAGTCGCATCCAACATCACCAACAGTGCATTCCTGTGGAATTTGTTGCTCCAGTGGTGACAGCAAAAACAAGGTGGTGCAGGGGGGGGGGGGCTTCTTTAGAACAAGGAACACTAGAGGGTATTGCTTCCTTATATGCTTGACACATGGTCACAAAGCCTAAGAGTTGCAAAATGTTTCTGCTTTCACCAAAACAACATTTTTTTTGCTCCAGGCATTTTAAAAGCATAGGTAAAAAATTGGGGAAGTAACTAAAGATTGGACTTCTGTGTTTTACCAAAGGGGGAAAACATCAAAGAAGCTTTTTTCCCATGCTCTTTCCCAAAAGAAACTTTCTAAAACGCAAATGATTTGTAGTAATAAAAAAAAGAAAACACAACTATTTTGTATTCTTTCATGTTTTCCTATTTCTTGTAAACTTTGTTTCATTCTTTAACCTTTATTTCTTTTTGTATGTCAGATTGCCTGATAAAATTTTCATCCAAAGCATCACAAGATCAAAGACATGCTGCTGTGACTGATGAAGGCTGTCAGTAACCAATGAAAACTTTTGAGGAATGTTGAAGCAGTAGAAGTGTCTAGAATCCAGTGAGCAGTTTTTCTTGTGTTTGTGTTTTGTTTTTCTTTTTTGTTTGCCTCTCTCTCCTGACCTTTGCTTTCAGACATTTGCTGCCTTTTTTCTTCATTTTTCAGTGGATCTCCTCCCTCCATTTATTTGGATTATTTTTGCTGCAGTCTGGCAGCTTACTTGTACCACCACACCCCCTTTGGATTATTGTTTGGATTCTCTCTCCTATTATCAATTTCTTTGAGGATTTTTCCTTTTCCCTTAGATTTTTTTCCCTTGCTGTCTGATGAACTCAAAAAAGTGGAGACAAGAGAAGACATAAAATGGTAGGAGGGAGAAAAGTATTATCTTAGTTTTGGGTGCAAGGGCTCTGCTTGTTTTGGGTTTCATTTTTAAAAGATCTTTATTTCCATGCTCACATGCTTAGTTTTGTTTGGTTTTTTGGAGAAGTATGTGTCTATGTGTTTTTATGTTGCTCTTTCCCCCGGCTTGTGTTTGTAGAGGTATTGTCCCTATTTGACTGCTTTTTTAAAATTGTTCTTTGGTTAGTTTTATTCTGTTAAAAGTGTATAACTTTGATGTTGCTGTTTTTTGTGTGTGTGTGTGTGTTTTTTTTTATTCTTTCTCAAATACATGCTTGCTGTTGGAGTAGTTTGATTCTCTGTTACTTTGCCTCTCTGCTTTTGGTGTAATTTTAAAGGTTTTTTAAAAGGGTTCTTTACATATTTTGCCATACCAGGAAAGAGAAAGAATCCCAAAGTGGCTTTCCCTTTTGTGTAAAACTAAAGGACTAGTGCACAAAAAATATGAAAACGAAATAGATTTCCCCCCCCCCCCACCGCCCAAAGAACCTGAAATGAAATAAACATGGAGACTTTTACCACATGCATCCCTAGCAGTAACAGGAAACAAAGAGTGAAATAAAGATAGGCACTAACTTAGTGTACCTTACCCCTCCTAACACACAGCATATACAATTATAAATCGAGGTAGGGAGCTGCAGCATGGAATGACATACTGGATAGATAAAATAAATGTATGGAACGACAACATATAGATAGTAGAAGCATACAACATTACTATGATTTAATTTAGCAGTCAGAATAGGATCTTTCTCTCTTCTCTCTTTTTAAAAAAATCTCCAGGGTCACTCTTTGAAACCTGAAGCAATTGAGTACTCAGAATCTTTGAATGATGTACTTTACTTCTTTGGCAGCCTTTTATCTAAGCATGACACCATTCAATCCTTTCATAAGATGACCCTTGAACTTCACCTGCATACCAGTCGTTTCCTTGGCAACTGACATGCATGTGGCATAAGATTCTGTAAAATCTCAGAAGCAGCAGCACCCCCTTTACTGGGCTGCTTGGAGATGAACAGAGGGTGTGTTGTGTGGGAGGGGGAGATGCAGACAATGAACTTATTTCCATCCTGTATAAAATGTGGAGCTCCAAACATTGCTGTTGTCAATGTTGCAGACATTTTTGACCTTAGGAACGTCTTCCCTGCCACAAATTCCTAGTCCAATGAGATCAGCTGACACGAGTGGTTCTTCCGGATGAGGCCAACCCATGTGGTCTGGCACATGACTACAAGGAACAGGGTTCCATCAATGACAGTACACTCCTTTAGGAACAGGAGGTTTGCCTCTCAGGCTCCTTCCTCACTGATACTTCAAAAAACGGATACTTCACTCATTTGATTAATTTACATTGCACCTTTCTTCCTTGCCAGGTCCAAGGAGGCAATAAATTATAGGATCAGATAGATTGCCACATTAAAACAGACATTAGTACAGTTCAAAAGCGTTTTTAAAAAGTTTAGAACAAAAATAGTGCAACACACACAATTAAAAAGCCCTGCCACATCAGTTGCTCAATGGCGAAAGTCATTCTAAGAAAAATATATCAGGCAAAACCCACATAAAAAACTAAAAATAAAAAAAGACAAAAATGTTTACCTGTTGATGTAGGGAAAGTAAGAAGAGGGCTAGCCTAGCTTCCCCAGGAAGGGAGTTAGTTTCACAGCCTGGGTGCAGCCACTGAGAAGTCCCTCCCAAACATGTCTCTGAGCTTGGTGGGCAGAAAGAAGGGATCTGAAGATCTTCAGACCCGGGCAGGCTTGTATGATGAGACATGGTTGGGCCCAAATAGACTGGACCCAAACTGTATAGGGTTTTTTTTAAATAGGTCATAAGATATCCTGGTTTTAAAAGGCTTTTAAGGCAAAGAATCAAGATGATTAAGACTGCTGAATTAGTTTCCATAGATAGATATTTCAATACAGTGCAGCTATTGGGTAACTGATTTGCAGTATTTTAGATTCATGTTTACTGCTAATCTATTTAGAAACTTTGTGCTCTTATTGTGATTATTTATAATGTTAATTATTGTGTGCCATTTTGAGAACCCTACTGAATGTAAATTTGGCATATAAATAGAAATTAATACATCAGTAAAATAGGTTTATCAAAAACTTGAAAAAGTGTCCATCAACAGGACATTATGGTTTTTTTGTCAACAAGAGAAACAAGGAAGGGAAAGAAAGGGACAAATAAATCTACAGTTCACCTTATAATGAGTCACCTCATAATGATGAGGGAATCCATCTAAAACACACACAAGAAGTTTCTACAATAATAAGCCGCAAAATTCAACTGCTTAAAATCAGTACCTGTTGAGCTAATAACTTGAAACTTGGTATCCATGATCATCTTGATGAGGACTACAACAGTGCCAGACTTCAGACTGATCTGACAAAATGTGCCACAGGCACCGCAGGTTTAAAATGCTGAAAACTGTCACATCTGTCCTTTTCAGCCTAATTGAAATAGTTTGTCATATATCCCTCTGTGTTTCCAATATTCAGACTGTGAGGAGAGACATTATGGTCTATGTATGTATGGATCTGCTGGCTGAATAGCTCAGTGAGTTAGGTATCTGCTTGCAGAGCCAGAGGCTGCGAGTTTGATTCCCCAATGTGCATCCCATGGAGCTAGCCCATGTAATCTTGGGCAAGCAGCAGAGTCCTAGGGCACCTCCAGAAGAATCATAGAAAAGTGAAGTTGGAAGGGGCCTTGAAGGCCATCAAGTCCAACCCCCTGCTCAATGCAGGAATACAATCAAAGCATATCTGCCAGGTGATTATCTAAGTTTTTCTTGAATGCCTCCAGTGTTGGAGCACTCACCAACTCTCGAGGTAACTGGTTCCACTGTTGTACTGCTCTAACAGTTAGGAAGATTTTCCTGATATTCAACCGAAATCTGGCTTCCTTTAACTTGAGCCCATTGTTGCATGTCCTGCACTCTGGGATGATCGAGAACAGATCTTGTCCCTCCTCTGTATGACAGCCTTTCAAATATTTAAAAGTGCTATCATATCACCCCTCAGTCTTCTTTTCTCAAGGCTAAACATGCCCAATTCTTTCAGTCTTTCCTCATAAGGCTTGGTTTCCAGCCCCCTGATCATCCTTGTCGCCTTCCTCTGAACTTGTTCCAGTTTGTCAGCATCCTTCTTGAAGTGTGGTGTCCAGAACTGGACACAAGACTCAAGGTGAGGCCTAACCAGTGCTGAATAGAGGGGGACTAGCACCTCGCGGGATTTGGAAACTATACTTCTATTAATGCAGCCTAAAATAGCATTTGCCTTTTTTGTAGCCACATGACACTGTTGGCTCGTATTTAGCTTGTGATCTATGACAATTCCAAGATCCTTCTCACTCGTAGTTTTGCTGAGCCAGGTATCCCCCATCTTGTAACTCTGCAATTGGTTTCTTTTTCCAAGGTGCAGTACTTTGCACTTATCCCTGTTGAATTTCATTCTGTTGCTTTTGGCCCAGTGCTCCATCCTATCAAGGTCATTTTGAATTTTGTTTCTGTCTTCTAGGGCATTAGCTATTCTGCCCAATTTGGTATCATCTGCAAATTTGACAAGCATTCCCTGCACTCCCTCATCCAAGTCATTAATAAAAATATTGAAAAGCACTGGGCCCAGGACTGAGTGTTGGGGTACCCCACTTGTTACCTCCTCCCAGTTAGAGAAGGACCCATTAATCATCACCCTCTGAGTACAATTCTGTAGCCAATTGTGTATCCACCTGACACTTGATCTATCCAGCCCACACCTAGTTAGCTTGCTAATCAGGATATAATGGGGCACTTTGTCAAAAGCTCTGCTGAAGTCAAGATATACTGCATCTACAGCATTCCCTCTGTCTATCAGGGAGGTGACCTGATCAAAAAAGGATATCAAATTAGTTTGGCAGGATTTGTTCTTGACAAATCCATGTTGGCTTCTAGTTATTACTGCATTGTTTTCTAGGTGTTTGCACAATGACCACTTTACGATCTGTTCCAGAATTTTGCCTGGGATTGATGTCAGGCTGACTGGCCTGTAGTTCCCAGGTTCCTCTTTTTTTGCCCTTTTTGAAGATAGGGACAACATTAGCCCTCCTCTAATCCTCTGGCACCTCACCTGTTTCCCATGATTTCAAGAAAATAATGGATAGCGGTTCTGAGAGTTCTTCAGCCAGTTCCTTCAGTACTTTTGGGTGCAGTTCATCCGGCCCTGGAGGGAATGGGAAACCACCTTTGAGTACTCTCTACCTAGAAAACCCTGAAAAAAGGGTCTGTAAGTCAGAATTGACATGATGGAACATTGTTCTTGTTGGGTTTTTTTATTATTATTATTATTATTATTATTATTATTATTATTATTATTATTATTATTATTATTTTATTATTATTATTATTATTATTATTATTATTATTATTATAAAACAACAGACACAGTCAATTAAAACTATAAAAACAAAGGTTTTAACCAAAAGCCAGTGCACTAATTTTGCCACTCTATCATGTCTAATTTTGTAATTTATTTGTGCAATCTTTGGACATTCGCCAATGAGGTGTAACACAGTTTCATCTTTTTCTTGGCATAGTCGACATTTGCTGTTAGACTAATTCCTTGGATCTTAGCTTTCATCATGTTGGTTTGGAGTGCTTGTTCTTGTGCAGCAAAAATAAAGCCTTTGATTTCTTTCTTAAAGGTCACCAGTTTTAGCCATGCCCATGTTGAATTATGATCATGATTTCCATCAGTATTTATCAGGTGTTGTCCATGTAGTGGTTTGTTTTTTCCAACTGTTGAATTTCTTTTCAAATTGTTGTTTCTTATATTGAGCCTTTGTTTCCATTGTTTTCAAAATATTCTCCATTTTCACTGCCTTAAGTAATTTTTCACTGCTTGTACTGATATAATCATTTAGGCTTCTTTTTTCCTCCTCTACTACCTGCTGTGTTTGCAGTAATCCATGGCCTCTGATTTTTCATGGTAAATATAATCTGTCCACATCACTTTTTGGATGTATTGCATGATGCATATTCATTAGTTTCCATGTTTACCAATCCAATTCTTCCAATTCGTTTTGAGTTCAATCAATTATTCCAGCTGGGTATCTAATTACTGGAACGGCCCATATGTTTATGGCTTTGATTGTATTTCCCCCATTTAATTTTAATTTTAAGATTTTCTGCAGTCTTTTGATATATTCCCTTTCTATCAGTTCTTTAACTTTTGTGTGCACTCTGTTATCTGCTTCTAGTATTCCAAGATATTTATAATTTTCATCATTTGATAGTGATTTTATAATATTGCCATTTTTTAACTCTATTCCATCTAGTTTTTGGATCTTGGCACAGTGTATAGACAGAGCTGCACGTTTGTTAATTCCAAATTTCATTTGGATACCTTCACTAAATATTTGCACTGTGTTTAGCAGTGATTCTATCTCTGTGGAACTTTTTGCATAAAGTTTTAGGTCATCCATGTATGAGATGGTTGATTTTTCCTGCTTGTTGTGAAATAGGGTAGCCCAATCCAGTTTTATTTAAGATAATTGACATGGGAATTAGTGAGATGTTAAACAGCAGTGGTGACAATGAATCCCCTTGAAATAGTCCTCTTTTGATGCTAACTTCCCCAATTTCTTCACCATGGGCCATTAAGACAGTTTTCCATTTTTCCATGTTTTTCTTGAGGAACTTATGAATGTTTTTACTAATCCCATACGTTTTTAGGCAGGTGTTAACCCAGCTGTTTGGCAATGAGTTAAATGCCTTTTTATAATCTATCCAGGCCACGTTAAGGTTTGTTTTTCATCTTTTCATGTTCTTCAGTATCATTGTATCAATAAACAGCTGATCTTTTGTGCCTCTTTACTTTTTAAAGTTCCCTTTCTGTTCAGTTGGGTATAGGGAGTTTGCAGTTAAGTAATTATAGAGAGAACATGCAATTTTGAAATAACCAATTATTGTTCTATACAGTGGTGCCCCGACTTACGAACGTCCCTACTTATGACCATTTCGAGTTACGACCAGCTCCGGCCGCAAAATTTTGCTTCTACTTGCGACCGGAGCTTCCACTTACGAACAGAAAAAGGCAGGGGGAAAAGGCGGGAAATTCAAATTTCTAACTGTAGGTGGTGACGAGGCTGCTTCTTTGTAGCTCTTTCACCCCAGCAGTTAGAGAGTGTGCGATCGGAAAGGCTGCCTGGTAAGGTAAGGTGCTGTTTTCTGCTTTTAAAAAACTGTTCTGGGTGTTTTTGCAGCATGGTTTTGGGCTGGGGGGTTATGTTTCTGTGCTGTGATGGGTCTTGGGGGGTTTGTTTGTTTTTTGGTTTCCCCCCCATTTCCGATGGGTCTTGGGGGGTTTGGTTGCTTTTTGGAGTGTTTTTTCCCCCATTTCCGATGGGTCTTGGGGGTTTGTTTGTTTGTTGGTGCTTTGCTTTTCCCCACTTCTGATCTGTCTTGCATGCTTCGTTTGCTTTTTGCATTGCTCTTTCCCCATTTCCGATCTGTCTTGCATGCTTCGTTTGCTTTTTGCATTGCTTTTTCCCCATTTCCATCTGTCTTGCATGCTCTGCTTGCTTTTCTTTTCCCCCACTTCGGCCGGAAGGGATTAATCGCGTTTCTGATGGGTCTTGCAGTGATTTTTTTTTGGTGATTTTTTTCTTTGGCCGGAACGGATTAATTGCATTTCAATGCATTTTAATGGGAAATGGTGCTTCGACTTACGACCATTTCGACTTACGCCCATCTTCTGGAACGGATTAAGTTCGTAAGTCGAGGCACCACTGTAAATCACTAGGAGAAAATGCAGAGCAAAAGAAATTAGGTCCATGTAAATATGATGCTCTAAAATTTTGGAAAGAAATGTGGGAAAGCCCAACTGGACGTAACAAAAACGCCTCATGGATTAAAGACATTTATAAAGAAAATCAAGGAAAACAAATGGATGATATTGTAATAACAACTGAAATGATAAAGAGGCAAGTAAAGGCTGTGAAAAACTGGAGTGCACCTGGTCCAGATGAACAGCATGGATTTTGGTTAAAGCAAACCAACAGCGTTGTCTCCAACAACGCATAGCAGTATAGCTTCAACAATTGTTTTCCTTTCTAGGTCATATATTTTTCATAGTCTGGTTTTTACGTCTTCATTTTTAAGTTTGGAATCTTTCAAGTGTTTTAAGTTGCTAATGTCTACACTTAATTTGTTTATTTTTCTTTCCAGCTGAATTTTTCATTTTGGAGTGCCAGAAGTTTTTTGGGGTTTTTTTTGCAGCTTGTAACCAAATTCCACGGTTACTATGGTAGTTGTGCTATACATGAGCTGGTTTGTTTCCTTTCGTGTGTTGGTTGGGATTGTTCTGATTACTACACTTGCATTCTTCAGTAGATCTTTTATTGGTTTACTTTGCCATTGGTGCAAATTGGGGAGCATTTGTCTTTCTGTGTTCTGGCTAATATGGGTTACTATTTTTCCCCTCAGTAATGTCTGTCGTTCTGTCAACTCATAATTTCTGGGTTTTTCTATAAATTGTTCCTCTATTGATACATTTTATTCCACTATTGTATCTACCTCCAGCCTCCATTTGTCTTCCACACTGTGGTCATTGTTCTGTGTTGATTTTTCTTTTGCCACCTTTTCTAGTTCTTGCAATTCCAGTTCTGAAAACAGTTTATTCCAGATAATAAACCTTCTCTGGTCCATTAATAATTGTTCAGTTATGTCACTACTTGGGTGTTTCCTTTTCCAAATTTCAATCATTCTTTTTTGAAAACCACGGACTGTTGGGTTTGCCTCATAATAATATTCCATAATTTCTCGATTTTCGGTGAGAGTCCATGTTTATGTTGTTCCAGTAGCCTTGCAGCAGCTTCTCCTGTTGAGGAACTTATCCAGTATGGATTTCTGTTTAATTCCTCTCATCATAACTAATGGTTGGTGGACACAGTTGGTCTGGCTTCTCAGCTGAGACCTGTCTGGCTTGGGAGACCCTTCAGCAAAGCTCTCAACTTCACTGAAGCATGCAAGCCCCTCTGCCTCAACAGGGCCTGTGCCCATGGAGGGGATGATGACGATGACGATGATGAGATTGATCTGCTGTACATGGTTTCATCGGTATTACATGGCACCAAACTAACTTTGTATCTGTATATGTGCTTATTTGAAGATCCAATGTGTGGAGTTTTATAGTGGTTAATTAATCTTTATTCTTTCATTTCCTTCATTTACAGTTTTTTGTTTCTGACTCTGATAGTTTTTTGTTTCTCACTTTGTTTCTCACTTGGATAGCTCAGTGGCTTAGGTATCTAGTTGGGAGTTCAATTCCTCATTGTGGCTCTTGTGGGCAGACTCAGCCTGTGAGGCCTTGAGCAAAATTCACAGTTCTAGGAAGCCTTCTGCAGAAGGGAATGGTAAAACACTTCTTAGTATTCTCTGTTTAGAAGAAAACCCTGAAAAAGGTGGCCATAAGTCAGAATTGACTTGATGGGACGTAATTATTATTCTTAATAATAAGGAGCAGATCCTCAAAAACATTTCCTTAGAAATAAACTGTCTTCATTTTTGCCACTTTTACTGCACTGGGGATAGGTTTAGCCCATTTCATGAGAGTGGATGTACATATGACTCCACAAGTGGACAGGATATCTGACATGTCTCTACACTAAATGTGTGTATACCTCTGTTAGTCATGCTTCTGAATAGCCCGTGACTGCCATCACTTAAGAAGTCAAGACAGCAGCAATGCTTGGTGCCACCCAATACCAACAAGACATTTTTCTCAGAATACATGAGTAACCTTTCAGGTTCAAGAGGGGATGCTGAGGCTGGTCTTTGAAACAGGTAAGGTGATTTTAATATATAGATTGAACCAAGATAATGTGAATGAGGAAATCCACATGAAATCATCTTCCTTTCATTCATTAAACCAAGTGATTCAAACTTCAGAGGCTTTCTATCACAAATGAACAAAAGAATCCAAACACAAAAGAAAGAGCCTCTTTCATGTTGTTTTTGTTTGTTATAATTTGAAAGTTTCATATTTGGAATTCATCTTGTTCACAATTGCTAGCATTTTGGCTAGTGGAGAATGATGAACAGGAATGATGCACAAGCACTTTGGCACATAACATGTGTTCTTCAATTTTTATGAAATGTCTGTTCATTAACATTTTAAGTATGTTTAATCCTATTGGACTGCCTCTCCCATAAACCTCCATCCTTGGCTATCTAGGGGTTATGTAAGTTGAACTCCAACAGCATGTGGGGGACTACATGTTTCGCAACAGAATAAAACATATAACTTATTTGGAGAGAAAAGACCACAATAGTTATTGGTTACAGCAGCAGTCCCTGGCCAGCACTGGAGATTTGGATCCAGGGCATTGAGAGGCCTGGATGTCTCCCAATGCCCACCACTGGCTACTTCAGCAACCACTGAAGGTTCCACCAGGAGTGGCCATCTTCTGGAGACCACACGGGCATGCACCACTCAATGACTCCTTGCCACCTGAGGGCAAGGCCAGGCCAGCAGACACCCCCAAGCTAGGTCAGACCATGGCTCCACTCCCAGCTCCCCATATGGGAAGATTCCTTTACAGGTTCCTGCTTGCTGCCATCATATTGTCTGGATCCAATTCCAATACCCTAAACTGTTGTGACAAAGGTAAAAAACAAAAACAAAAAAAACAGAAATCCAACACTAGCTCTCCATATTATTCTGTTTTTACCCAAACTATTCCTAAATCAAACTTTAATTGATATGCTGTCCCACCAACATAAAAGGAAGAGTGAGGGGGGAAGAGCTGGTAAGCTGCAGACTACAAGCGGTCCCCTCACCCCCCGAATTTGTGCTGGGCTGCAAACTCCTGTCCTGTCCACAGTCCTTTTTTTTAAAAAAAAAAAATGTTCCCAGACAGCCAATGCAAAGCTGGTTGGGGAATTCCCCCTCCTGCTGGCCACTGAGAAGCCAGTGCAAGGGAGGATGTCATCATTTATCCCTTAGAATTCTCTCTGTGTGAGCCACATGGGCACCATCATGATAGCTCCAGTCCTCTGTGGCTCACCACCAGCTGTGGACTGCTGCTCTGCCCACAGTTGGGGAGGCCCATATAAGTCTAGGCTCCTGTTTACCTATGAAGCGGAAGAAGACAGATAGATTGTCCACAGTTGTGGAAAAATGTGACAAAAAAGTGTTTGGGGACTTTGTCTTGTGAATGAGGTAAGACCTCTTTTGAAGTGTGGATAATTCTTGCCATGTTGAAACAGCCTACACACCCCTAACCTTTCAACCTTTCAACTATAAGATTTGTGCCCCCCGTCCCCCGCAATCTCTGGTTTAAAATTGAAATTAGTTAAACTTCTAAGACAACTTCAGTTTTTATACAGTTTTATGTATCCATACTTCAGTGTACTGCAGGTGTAGATCAGGCCCCTTTGATCATGGATGAGACCATCCTCTGAAGCTACCTGTTCAAGGCACCTATCCATATAAGCACATAAGCTTGTTTTGTTATAGACAGGAAAAACCTGCAAGTGATGCATCACTCTATGTATTCAGGGTCCCACTGAACCCAGCTTTCTCCTCCTGTAAGAATGGAAGAGAAGACTGGCATACTTCCATTTCCTGCTCATACCAGATTAGAAAGAAAATGAGCTGTCTAATGGGGCTTTGTACCTCCTGTCCATATATCTGTCAGTCTCTCAATTTTATTGTCCCATAAAAATAACTATTTTCCCCTGTGTTCACTCAGCACTTAAGATATTAGGTATCAATTTAATTAGCACATTATAGTACACATCAAAACAACTGAAATGCTTAATTAAAATAGTGAACAGAAAGGAGTTTTGGTTTTGTCTTGATGTACATGTACAACTCCCATTAGCATTAAAAGAGCCAGAATTCATTCACTGAGAGGAACACTCAAGTACAGACTACTGTGTGAGGTGTTTTTTTTAAAAAAAGAAATTAAATTAAATGATCCCTAACTACTAATAAAATTTTCATTAGTGGAAGTTACGCACACATCTAAGAAATTAGAAATAATGGCTGAGCAATTTTGCTGAGCACTAATATAATTGTAAAATCCTGAATCTTTACAATGCAAGAGTTTTGTGGTTTTAAAGAACCATGTTGTCTATAAACAAAATATTCAAAGATGAATATTTTATGCTTTTTCTCTGAAACTGATTGAATAGTGTGGATTTTAACGGATGTTCACTGTATGGGTTAGTACTCCCAAGAGAAGTTTCAACCATTCTCTTGAAATTTGTTGCAGTTGTTATGTACTATCAAGTCACTTCCAACTTACAGTGACCCTATGAATCTGTGACCTCCAAAAGGCCCAATCATGGTTTTTCCCCCCTATGGTATGTTCTGCCTATAAACTTAGGGAGATAAAATATATTCTTGTCTGACAACATTTATCAGTTGGGAACTGTTCTGTTTCTCCTTGTTGACTGAAATCTTGTTGTGTAGCACAGCATGTACAACAGAGATGGTATCATCACCAGCAAATTGCTCCTGGTTAAAGGAAAATCAGTGCTGATTAAGGGCAGTTTCAGGGTGCATGCAACTGGTACACAATGCAATGAAGTTGCACATGCCCAGAAATCACCAAAGGGAGCTTTTGATCAGTGGCAATTTGCCACTGCCGTTGACATCGTCACCATTGTGAAGCCACACCCATGCAATTGGTTTCAGTCAATCTGTTCTAACAGGAGCTTCCCCGAGACACTCAGACACCCTACTGTATTAAGGTATGTATCCAGGAGAGGGGCTTGATATTTGCTAAAACAGAAATTCCCTTTGAAAAGGATTTCAAAGAAGGAGAAATTCTAGGCAAATTCTCATGAGTGAAGTTCAGAATAGTTGTGTTTCCTTTACCTATTATTATTATTTGCCTGAGAGGTGTCCGTGCACACATCTTACATTATCATGCAACACCCTCTATGGGGGTGGGCTGTCTGAGTAGCCTGAACCTATGGAACAGCACCCCATTTGCCCTAATACAGGGGTTCCCAACCTTGAGTAGCCCAGGTAGCAACATTATTATGGCAAGTTCAAAAAATGTACCCCCCCCCCAAAAAAAAATCTAAAAGGGGCTGAGAATAAGGCAAAAGCACTGAAGCCTCTTTTGTGAGGAAATGAAACTTCTGGGTAATTGGTCAATAAATTATTTCAACCAATTTCCCAGAGCACACAGCCGTTTCCTAATTCTTTCTGGACTATGTCAAAACAGTAACTTCAACTTTTTTCCCCTGGAGCTGATACAGGGCTTACAGGGAAGATGCTGTGTTACACACAAAATATATCTACCACAGCTCCTCTATACAGTAACATTTGGAAGTTCTGGGGAAGATGCTAAAGGATGAATAATGGCAAGTGTTGAGTGAAACATAGATTCTCAGATAACCTTTTTATCCTGGTAACTATTCGGAGGTTTTGTTTTTAATCCTATCTGCCTAAAGAATAGAAAGCCTTTTCAAATAATTAATTCCAACATTTGTCTGTAGTTTTTGTGGTGTCTGCCTTGCTGTGATCAACACCATAATCCTCTAGGATGCCACTGGTCAAGGGAGTTGTGGAGGAAACAAAATGGCAGCTAGGTAACCAATACAGTGTCACCATTGCCATTTGGACTGCTAGTGGGGGAAAAAACTTTCTTATGAGAAAACCAACAAAGCTTTGCCATAGGGAGATGCACTGAGTCCCCCAATCTAAGTACACATAGATCTGCCCTATGTGTCTTTCAGGGTATACTCCAGTCTGATCCATGTGGAGATCTATGCCAGCCTTTGTGTGTTACCAAATCTCTGCGGGAAACACACACACACAAACATTCCCATTCCCATAAATGGAGAAATGTAGACACCTATGACTGGGCCTTTGGGGTAGAGGGGGAAGCAATCACTTTTCTTCTCCTTTGGTGCTAGCTTAGCATCTTCCTGATAAGACACGGATGCTTTAAATTTCCCTTTCCCCATTTTAATCACATCACATCTTTTTAAAAATTTTAATATTTTAACCCCAATAATGCTGGATTTAACAACACTTTGCTTATTAATGCATTTTGACAGGGTTTTTTTTTGCAATAAACAGAAGCGGCCACTGGAAGGAACCAGTGAGCATTTTCATATATTTTCTAATGGGTGCCCCGGCAATAAGAAAGAGTAATGCATTAGTAACAGGTGTACTTTCTTTTTCATGGTCCAAATTGAACACTCAGCAGAGATTTTCAGTCTGGAATAAAGATGGGTAAATGTATCTACTTCCTATCCTTTTGTTGGAAGTGACTGGCTGCAACTCAGTGTACACTCAAGAAGGTACATGTTTTTGCAAGGAGAAGAGGGAGGGAGAGCCAGGATCTCCTTGAATTTCCTAGACTGTACTTTATCTGCTTTGACCTGTGCTGACCTTCTATCAACTTTAGGTTGTTATTCCTAAGGTTGCTGGTGTCACGTCTTTTCTCTTCTCCCTTCAAGGAGGAGACATCTTCTCTTTGTTCTCTAGAGATGAAAGAGGTATGAATGCACAAATATGAATCAGGTGCTGTTTCTTTCTTTCTGAAAAAAGTTCTTTTGTTGCATATCTTTCAAACCTCATGCAACTTTTGGGTTTTTTTTCACTCTTCCAAGAATGTAATGTTCTATAGAGTTCAAGTGCTGGATAAAGAAACTCTTCACAGATGTCTCAAGCAGTTTCAAAGCTACCCTTTTGTAACAGTTACAATGAACAAAGAAACTGAAACTAGAAAGCATGGGACATCAGAGAACCTGCAATGGACAGCTTTCCTTGATTACTCGTATCTCTCATTTACATTGATCTGAAGAGTCAGCCTAGTTTTTGCATCCTCTCATCAGAGACTCTACAGTATATTTGTTAATTAATCCACAGTGTTAGTCTTTAGATGACACTTTTCTAATAACAGGTCTGTCTTTTAGGGATCACGTTGGCATCTGTTTGAAGCCAGGAATCGGATGGATTTGGTAAAGGGCTTCAAGTGATAAAATAAGTCAAGGACCTAAGTAGTGATTGAACATATGCTGGTAGCCTATGTTCACTTGCTACACAGATTCTAATAATAGAAGGCAAACAACAAGTAGCAAGGATGGTTACAGTGAGTCATTTTTAACTAGTCACTGTGCAGCCTGCTGTCACACACCCCTTCTTCTTGATATAGTGTGGTGCCCCCTTCTCTGACTCATCCTTGAGAAGTGAAGAGAAGGAAGCATACACAATATTCATAACTGCCTCATGATTTAATTCAAATGATGGCAGCAACCCTGACTTAGCTGTTGAGCCTTTTTGAAAAGCTTGGCTTTGTGTTTCCTCTGGCAGTAATGCATGACAAAGGCCACTTATAGGAATAGTTATTAGGAAGCAAAGAACTAAGATGCTTGCATAAAGGAGGACACCTGTAAAAAGAAACTGGTTTTGTTTACATCCTTGACATATGTCAGAGCAATATCGTGCCATATCAGTTTATAATGCTGTGCAATGAATGGACTGTGTTATGAAGGAACTTCATAAGGAACTCTGAAGCTTCACTGAAGATAGAAACCACTTCTTTAGAAGTTAACACACGTTATTTTCCATTGGAGAGGCAAGGGGAGGCCTCATGCTTCTAGCTGTAACCACCATCTTAGACCAACAGCACAACTAAAACAAAGATTTCTTCTACTCATACTGCTTCAGGAAGGCCTCTTTTTCTAAATTCGTAAGCTTCCCCATGCAAGTCTGCTTTTTTTTTAATATGTTGCTGGCAGGTCTTGCTGGACTGCAACTCCCATGCTCCTTTATAATTAGCTACACTGGACTCTCCACCCCAGCCCAGCAATTACATTTGGTTTGGCAGATCAGCTGTACACAGTTAGAGGCACTGACTAGCACTGTATAGCAGTTGGATTCTTAAATTACTTCAGTATCTGATAAACCTTGTATCTTCAGGCTTCTAGTTTTAGTAATTTCAAACCAATCAATTACAAATTCAGTATCTGCGCCCAACTCAACCATTAGGTTCAGTTGCTATCATTCCAAATCCGTTTAATGTTCCAGTAGGCTAAACAACAGCCAGCTCAAAGAGCAGATATATATGCTTTGGGACTTCTGGTAAATTAAATAATAAGCCAGTTATATGGTGAAATAACTTTCCCTCATAACAATCCCTAATCCTTAATACAACTACTGTTTTCAAATAAAAGCTTTTATATGGCATAGAAGAATTGTATTTCAGAAGGCAAGTTGCTCTGCAGGAAGGAATCCTGCTTAATTTTTGCCTCGGTCAGGGCTGCTGTATCTAAGCACAGCAATACTCTATAATGTTATGGATTGAAGAATCTGCCAGTTACACTGTCTCCCACCATTAAAATATTTTTTTTAAAAAAAATATACCTTACATTATTTCCACCAAATGATGGGGAAAATGTTGGTAAATTCTTGTAAAAACAAACAAACTGAATAACACATTTCACCCAAATGCCCATCTAACTTGCAAAGTTTCAGACTCATATTCCTCTTTCTTGGGAAGAATGGTTACAGAACCACATGTTCCCCATCTTTGTAAAGCTCTACAGACTTATCATTGCCTCTTATTACAACTTAGCATACTTATTTAGATCATACATACATATGTAGGTCAGAAGTGGAGACAGAGTGTCTATTCCTCTTCTGCCATGTGCCTTTGGTGTGGGTTCAAATATAATTTGAAAGAGTTTTGCCAAAGGATATAGAGTTTCCCCCTGCATCCTTTGATATACTTATATCTCACATTTGCTTCATGAACTATGAGATGAGTTTATTGGAACTAAGTGCCAAAAGGCTCCATGATCACTGCAGATGGTGACAGCAGCCACGAAATTAAAAGACGCCTGCTTCTTGGGAGGAAAGCGATGACAAACCTAGACAGCATCTTAAAAAGCAGAGACATCACCTTGCCAACAAAGGTCCACATAGTCAAAGCTATGGTTTTTCCAGTAGCGATGTATGGAAGTGAGAGCTGGACCATAAAGAAGGCTGACCGCCGAAGAATTGATGCTTTTGAATTGTGGTGCTGGAGGAGACTCTTGAGAGTCCCCTGGACTGCAAAGAGAACAAACCTATCCATTCTGAAAGAAATCAACCCTGAGTGCTCACTGGAAGGGCAGATCCTGAAGCTGAGGCTCCAATACTTTGGCCATCTCATGAGAAGAGAAGATTCCCTGGAAAAGACCCTGATGTTGGGAAAGTGTGAAGGCAAGAGGAGAAGGGGACGACAGAGGACGAGATGGTTGGACAGTGTCACTGAAGCGACCAACATGAATTTGACCCAACTCCGGGAGGCAGTGGAAGACAGGAGGGCCTGGCGTGCTCTTGTCCATGGGGTCACGAAGAGTCGGACACGACTTAACGACTAAACAACAACAACAAAGTGCCAAAAGAACAATATTCAGCTGGTTAGGGCCTATCATGGAGTGGGGGATAAGACCATTCGGCTTGAGCATCACATATTATGAAGGGCTTCAAACTGGAAATGTACTATAAATGTTGTACAGTAATCTTTCTTTCTAGGGACATGGTGGCGCTGTGGGTTAAACCGCAGAAGCCTCTGTGCTGCAAGGTCAGAAGACCAGCAGTCGTAAGATCGAATCCACGAGACGGAGTGAGCTCCTGTTGCTTGTCCCAGCTCCTGCCAACCTAGCAGTTCGAAAGCATGCAAATTCAAGTAGATAAATAGGTACCACCATGGTGGGAAGGTAACGGTGTTCCGTGTCTAAGTCGCACTGGCCATGTGACCATGGAAACTGTCTACGGACAAACGCTGGCTCTATGGCTTGGAAACAGGGATGAGCACCGCCCCCTAGAGTCGGACACGACTGGACTAAATGTCAAGGGGAACCTTTACCTTTACCTTATCTTTCTTTGGCATTTTTTTTAATATACTGGGAACCTAAAAAATGGAAATGTCCCAGCCATTTCTTAGCCTCTGACATGCTCTGTATCTGATAGACCAGTCTGGAACTAGACTCATGTTTATGTAAAACAGATGCATTGAAATCAGTTAATACGATGTGGCTCATGACTAACTTACTCCCCATTCACTCCAACACATCTATTCAAAGTATGGTTTCAGTCCAGCCTCATGTTTCTCATCATTTGGATCAGGTTGGGGAATATATAGCCCTTCAGTTTTATGGTTGTCCACCTACATACAGCTCATGGACCAATTAGGGAATCCCCCTTCCCCATGATTTCAGGCAGGGATCTGCCTATTGAATTCACAAGCTGTCTATGCCTCCAACAGTTAGGAGATATGTGGTTTCCAAGGGATGATTAGTTCATTTTGCTAGTCACGATTCAGTCATTATTGCAAGCTATAAAGGCAAAGGTAAAGGTTCCTCTTGACAATTAAGTCCAGTCGTGTCTGACTCTAGGGGCCAGGGCTCATCCCCATTTGTAAACTGAAGAGCTGTCATTTGTCTGTAGATACTTTCTGTGGCCACATGACCAGCATGACAAGATATGGAATGCCGTTACCTTCCCACTGGTGGTACCTATTCATCTACTCCCATTTGCATGCTTTCAGACTGCTAGGTTGGCAGGAGCTGGGGCAAACGGGAGCTCACTCCATCGCACGGATACAAACTGCTGACCTTTCGAATGACAGCCAGTGGCTCAGTGGTTTAACTTGCAGCATCACCAGAGTCCCATCATTATAAGCTATACAGAGGCTGGTTTCTCAGTCCAAAAGGTGCTTGTGGCTGATGGGAAATAGCCCCTCCCCATGGAAAATTTAAACAATAAACAAAGAAACTTTCAAGACTCCCTACCCTCCTCAGTATATGCTCCATTTCCATGCATTGTGTTCATGTTGCAACCCAGCAACATCCACATACAAACAAACAAAAATCAGTACAATACTGCAATAATACATTCATGACAATGGCAGCAACCGTTCCTAAACATTGTAACATTTTGTATGATAGTTGATGATGGGACTTCTTGGAGGTCACTAATTAATGGGATCACCATAAAGGAGAAGCAACTTGAGAACAACAGCATTTTATCTACACAATAGGAAATATCAACCATTATTCAGCTGATATTATTATTAATGCATTATGTAGCATTAATACCTAAGCCTGAAACAAGCATGGAAGAACCTTCCACAAAAGTCATGCATTGTTAAAGATAGGTAGGGCTTAGCTTGGTCATGGATCATCTGTCATCCTTCGTTCGTTTTAAACCTAGAGCCTTCAGTTATTTTTATTTATTTATTTAAAATATTTTTACCCTGCCTATCACCTTAAAAGGACCCAAGGCGGCTCACATCATTAAAAAGACAATATTTAAAAGCTAAATACAGTTAAGTATATAAATATATAAAAACAATTAAACAAGTATTATATTAAACAGTAAATAAAATCAGTACTAAAACACATTTAAAGGTAACAGAGCACAACAATCCATTTTAAAAAAAAACCAAAAAAAAAAACCTCTCAAACAGCCAGTAACGAAGGAAAAGCCTGCCTGGAGAGAAAGGGCTTCGTCTGGCTTGCGGAACAGCAAAGATGGGGCCCACCTGGCTTCCCGTGGGAGGGGATTCCAGAGTCTGAAGGCCCTTTCCTGTGTCCCTACCAAGCACACCTGTGAAGGAGGTGGGACTAAGAAAAAGGCTTCCTGCAATGATCTTAATGCCTGGACAGGCTTGTAGAGGGAGATCCAGTCTTTTACACAGCTTGGACCCAAGTTGTTTACGACTTTATAGGTTAAAACTCCATGTTTAAGACAAAGACAAAGTTTAAGGCCTACTTAACAATTTACCTGATTCGTGTACATACCTGCTATAATCAAGTCCCTTTTGAAGGATTCCCAATAGATAAACACGCTGACAGCTGGCCTTAGCAGGGGAACAGCTTCTTGTTCTCACATCTAGCTGCCGGTGGTGCCACACACAGTCATTGTCCTATTCAAGCCCATTAGAATATTGAGAGCCCTGACATTTAGCAGGTCACTAAAAGCTCTCAGCAAGCCTCCTCAGAATACTAGGTTGAAAGTCAATGAATGCAGAGCCTGGTAGAGCGGCTGGCCTCTGCCTTACCAACTCCTCACGTGTGGCTAGCAGCTAGGCATTAGCAAGAGCAGCAGCTGCCATACAGGGAGTAGTTCTGAGTACTGGAATCCGGTTCTAAATTCAGAATTCCATTAGGGGAGATGTAATTGAGGACTAAAGTAAATTTGCTCAGAAAGAAGTCCCAAATGAAGTCAGTTCACAAGACGTATTGCCTCTGAAGTGTACTTAGGACTACAGCCTTAATCTTTCCCTGCCTTCTTTGTAACTTTCACTGAATAAAACAATCACCAAAAGAAAACAGCACACATAAATACTAACCACAAGCACAAATAAGTTCTAATCTCTAATTCATAGACGTCTGATTTGTACTCACTACATAAAACTTCATGTCATAAGGTTTTATCTCTTTTCTGTATTCTTCCACAGTAAGAGACCCCTCTATGGTCTCAGTAGAAAACAACAAGAGGGGCCACCATAGATCCCACTCATAAGTTATTTATTTCTTCCATTTCCACCCAACCCTTCATCCTATGAGCTCAAAATCGTGTAAGTAATACTCTTTCACATCACAATAACCCTGTGGGGTAGATCAGGCTAGGAAAGTGGGACTGGACCAAGGGCACTTTGGGAACATCATGGCTGAGTGAAACCAGGTTTTCTGAATCCTAGTCCACAACTCTAACCCTGACACTTCTATGATCTTTGAATAGTTGGTTCTCTGTGGTAGAAAATATAATACAGTATATCACACTAAATAGGAATAGTTTTATTTCTTACATTAAATTTGATCCGTAACTAAGCTTCTTTCTCTTTAAAGGAGTATGAAATAACTGGGGTCTTTTGACCTCCATATCAGATTAATAAAGCCCCCTTTACAAGTTTAGAATAGTTAAGCAGTACAGAGTGGCATGCTAAGTGTAAGTTATGTAGCTTTGAGCTGCTTTATAAGCTTAACATGCTTAATTATTAATCCTAGTATATCCCATGATGTCTTTTCCCTCAAATTGGTATTTACAACAACAAACAATTAAGCCATCGATGGTTGTTGTAGGTTTTTCGGGCTGTTTGGCCATGTTCTGGAGGTGTTTCATCCTAACATTTCGTCAGTCTCTGTGGCCGGCATCTTCAGAGGACAGGAGTTAGAACTCTGTCTGTGTTCATGTGAAGTCATGTCTGTGAACACAGACAGAGTTCTAACTCCTGTCCTCTGGAGATTCTGGCCACAGAGACTGGTGAAATGTTAGGAAGAAACACCTCCAGAACACGGCCAAACAGCCTGAAAAACCTACAACAACTATCGGATCCCGGCCATGAATGCCTTCAAGAATAAATTAAGCCATCTTTCTACAAAATAATTTATTGAAACATATTTATTCTATCATAATAAAGCTACATCCTCTGCTTCTCTAACTACTTAGAATCACAAAGACAGGCTAACATAGAAAGTCAATGCCCATACAAAGAGAAAGAGGAGTGCTCTGGCATCCCTTGCACTAGCATGTCTGTATTTATAAGAGACTAGCTAGTTAGTTCTTAAAATCTCCTCATTCTTCCTTTTCCAGCTGGAGTCTTTGGTTCTTCACCAACTCTAACTCCCTCCCACCCATCATCTTTGTCACTGTGGTTCCAGGGCCACACACAGTCCTTGCACTGTGATTCCACTGCCCCGCACATATTGTTCTCCCTCTATGCTTGCCTCATTCTGTTTCTGCCTAATCAAACAGTGCATGCTGCAGCCAGGGAGTTTAAAACAGAAGAGTTCCCCTCCCTCCCCCCCCCCCGCACCACCTTACCCGCTGCTTCTCTTGCTGCCATGATCTGCTCCATTTCTCCTTCTCCTGGCCATGGCTTAAATCATTTCAGTAGCTTTGCTGGTGGCTGGATCCACGACAAAACAGGTCAACCAATGCTATTAAGCTTAGAGGCAAAAGTTAAAATAACCTGAACCTAAATAAGTTAGTGGCATTTAGCTTTTACTAAACTAGCCCAATAAATTTAAAATATTCCAGGTTGAGTTTGACTAGCCAATGGTGTGCAGTACTGCATGAAGAGGGGTTCTCTGCAGTTAGTTCAGCTTGACTCCCCCACAAATTGTGATCTGTTTACTTACCAACTTTAAAAAGTGGTGTTTATATCTATTTAGGCTGCGTTTGAGACCACAGTCACAATGAAATACTTACGTCAAGGAAAATTTCTTTTCTAATCTAGAAACACCAGAAATAGAGCATTATTGCAATTCCTTCCCTGCTCCAGCCTTTTCTCATACTTGTCAAATTGCATGGATGAAAAATGTTCAGCCCATGAATTGGCTTGAAATCAGAAAACACTTACCTCTAGCTACTGTTAGTGCAGAGTAGCCCAATAAGCTAGACGTTTTTGCCCCATCATATTTCACGTCTGAATTTGCAGTGGAGAGACTGGTAGTTCAAGTTGCCACCAACTTGATGTAGACTGTCAGAGAAACAGATGGCCTGTTCCAAGGATGGAACATCAGTTTTGCTTTCCCCCCACACTATTTTGCTCTTTGTCTCAAATCCTTTCCACCCATCTATGAATAAAATGCAAATTTTGACAGGTTCTTATGTAAAAAAGAACCAAACACATGCAGGTATTTCCAGCATGGAATAATTCTGCATGCCAGTGCCTTGTTTTTCCTCAATTAGACCTGACAAAAAAGATTTTCAGATAAAGTGAATGAAATTTACTGTCTCAGAAACCATGAAAACTTATCAAATCCACAGCGATATTTTCCATCAGGGAGTGTGTTGAATAGGGATGGGAGACTGTCATTCCTCTTTTACTCGTATTAGAGTGTTTTAAATTTCAAATTTTTCCTCCTCCTGTTCATGAAGAAAAATATTTATAGATTCTTGTATAAAAACATACCAAATGAAATTATTGCCCATTGCGGGTGTTATCTTGGATCGATTCCAAGGACAATTTGATGAATTCCATGGATAATGGTGCTGTTGCCTCAGTAGAATTACTAATCCCTCCCTTGTCCTCATTTTAACACCTGTAGGCTGCTTGTTTAAAATTACAAATGAGTAGATAGTCATATTCTGTTATTCTTCCTCTGGTTTGCACTGCCCTGCATTCTACTCCTCATGAATTCTGATTTAACTAGACCTTCTAAAATGGATTCCAGAACCAGAGTACATGAATGTTGCCTAAACTTTCAGTTCTTGGATGTACTTCACCTACCACTCTTACATGCTTCCACTGAGTCAGCCATTCTCAACCTATTTTTTTTTTGGTCACACAGCCATAAACACAATATAAAAGAAATATAGGCCAAATCGGGATTGTATAAGTCGCATAATGAACATTAAAAGGTGGTGTGTGAAGATTTTTTTCCAGTCTGTGGCCCCGTTCAAATGTGCCAAGGCCCCTCAGGAGGCCATATGGTTTCCATTGAGAATGGCCAGTCTAAGTGAACATCAGTACATCACAAAACAAACAAAAAACATCTTGAAAGTATGATTGCCTCAAAGTTGTCTGCCGTGTGTAGTCAATCATGGAGACTGGGAAAACACCACACCCAAAGCTGTTCATGCATGTTGTCAGTATGTGCTTTTTTGCATCTAGTGTTTTATCAAGGGGCACCAAAATGCTACACAGAATTAATGCTTATGTAGCCTGTGTACAATTACATCAAGTATTTCCCCCTGCATGTTGATAAGGCACAGTGGGAAGGACAGAAGGAGAAATCATCCTTTCAGTTTCTCTGCCCTCAAATTGTGTGGAGAATTTTGAAAAGTCATTAGCACCCGGGAACATTATGCAGTGTTTCTAGAGCATTGTGTTTGTGTGTAAGGCAAGAAAAATGACATCACATGATCACCACTTGCTGGAAAGGAGAACCAATGTTCTAATATTTGGCAAACCACACCCCTACAATGTCAAATAATTTCAATCCTAGCCTCTTAAAAAAATACAGAATCCCCTACCCCATTGGTCAGCTGTGAATAGAACAGCAAATCTGAGAAATGGACTTTTCATTCAGTCCTGTTGCAGTGTACTTGTCTAAGAAAGTTAAAGATGCAAACATAGAAGATGTAACACAGCACTGTTGGCCAACCTGCAATGTTATGGTAAGCTCAAAAATAACAAGAGAAGAAGTTTTGAGGAGTTTTAAGAATGAGGCACTAAAAATGGAAGCCAGAGACAAGTTCACACCTTTCTTTGAACTATGGTCTTCAAGTTCTGTCTGACCTCTGTGCTTTATTTCATTTCATTTTTTGCACATTTAGATGTTCTGTAAGAAAAACCAATAAGTAATGTTCCCCAATAGAGTTATCAGTGACTTGGTTCTGCTCAGGTCACTTTATGCTTATCTTCTTTCTTTTTCATTCTTGACTGCACTGCTCCTCATTTTATCATCTTCTCCAGGATTTCACTATCCCATGAGATGAAAAAGGCTGGTGTTAAGTCACAAAGCTCTGTACTCCGTACACAATGTTTCTAACTTATTAATTCTGATTGGTGATAGATTTCGTGGAATCAAAAATGAACGTGGAAGATTCAAGGGTGATTAATGTACTTTTGACAACACCGCAGCATCGGCAGGAAGCGAAAACTGCAGCAGAGGTAATGCTGATATTGTAATAGGTTAATTGTTGTTGGAAAGAAAGATGTGCATTTGTCATTGCCAGCTCCAGAAAATGGCAATCCTGGTCCTTTTTTCTTCCAAGATGAGTTGGGAATGAAAAGATGAGGATGTCAAGTCAGCTCATCTCTGCATATGTAACTATTGCTGATTGGTTATCCAGTGATCATCACCCCAACATATATACATAATCCCATAACATATCTACTTGACCATCTTCCAGTCATGGACCTTACCCTGGTTGTGACCCACAAACAACATGGCAACACCCAAAGCATTGGCAAAAGTCTGTAATACTCTTTGAAAGGAAACAGCTCTTTGGAGATTCCAGATGTGCATCACATTAAAAGTTGTGCAGGGGAGCAAACTATTCCAGTATAGAGGGCCGGATGAAGAGTTAGGCATGCACATCCCCACTTGGTTCATCCTTACATATACATCTCCTTGATGCAAGGTGGCCAGGATGGATCAAGGGGAGGCTGCTTGGAGAGAATGTGCAATTCTGAGAACATTCTCAAGCCTTCATTTTTGCATTTCTGTCAATCTGCAGTGCCGGAAAATGCGACAACTGTTGCCTTGTGGCATGAATTGGATTCAAGTAGCATTGGATTGGTTGTTTATATCTTTGTAATCAATCAACTAACCTTTTGTGCTTGCTTTGCATGTGTGCACTTAGCTTCACCAAGGGAAGATACAGTTTGCCCAAACTGTGAAAGCAACACCACCACTCGTGCTTAGGATTTTGGTCTCATGATCTTGGTCTCGTGATCCCGCCAAGTGATTTTGCTGAGGTTGGAGAGTTCTTTACAAGCTGGTTTGCCATGTTGAGACAGCCTGTCTCAAGTAAAATTTTAACAGTGGAGAGGTTTTTTCCTATCCCTATGCAGAATTCGTTGCATTCTGTACATTTCTTTTCTACAGATACTGCACTGAAATTAACACAATGCACAAAGAACAACACAGCCATTTGTACACACATTGCAAAGTGAGGATGATGTGTTTCTTCTTTCACTGTTATCCATCAGCACATTGGTGAGTTCACTGGGGATTATAACCGAAGTAAGTAGAAGTGCAACCTTAGGGCATTTTACAGCAGAGGTACATAATTTTTAAAGATCCCATGGCTAGCAGCCAGGCCTGTGTCTTCCTGTGATTTTTATTCAGTGCAGTAGAAATATTAAAATATCTCATTGTGTTTTCCCGGTCAGGACTAACAGTGAGCTGAGAGTGATGCTGATGGGATTCAGGTATGCATGTTCGCTGTCTTATTTTTCAGCAACAGTTAAAAAATGCTCTTTTTTTGAGCACATGATGATAAAACATTCAGTACCGATTAGGGAATATGTTACAGGTTATGAAAAATTCCTGTAATGCTATCCGATGTACTGTTGAAAAGAAATCATTTCCTTAACCCTTCACTTGTGTGATTCACCATGGATATCCTGGCTTACCAAAACCATGAAGCATCTAGAATTTTTCAGCTTCTTGTTTCCAGTGCCATGCTGTATGATACTTCTTGATGAATAAATGATGTCTAATTTTGCCTCTCACTCAGTGGTCTTTCCTCAGAGGCATCACCTGAAAGCACACAGACCTGTATAGATATTTTAATTTCTGCCAAATGGCACCTGCCAACAGTAAACCACCATCAGTGTATTGCATCCAGAGACCACATTTAGATCAACATTTTCTTCCTTCTTCCTCTGTGTAGGCCTGGCCGTCAGACTGAGTGACTGGAAAATTTGATTATCTTTTATAAAACTGGCATTTAAATGAACTTTCAAAAAACAGGCCGAGAAAGACAGGGGTTGTACACCAATGTGAAGAGTATTAGCTAGAGATTTGTACAGCCTTGGCCTATAATTGAATCTTCAAAAGAAAATAGATGACAAACATTGCTTCATTAGAAAGTGGGGAGGGCTTATCTCAAAGTACCTGCTGTGAAAGGTATCTCTCCATATTTCTGCCTGTTTTTCCCCCTTTAATTAGGAAACATGTTACATTTCCTTGAGATAGCTAGAGAAGCTTCTTTTGGGACCATTTTTTTAAAAAAAATATCGGCTGCTAACTGGTCTAAGTAGGTTTGTGCACTACATTGTTGCTCTTAATAATAACTATGTGCTATCAAGTTGACTCTGACTTATGACTAGCCTTTCTGGGGTTTTCTAGATATAGAGTACTCAGAAGTGATATAAGAGTCCCTCCTTCTGATAGCACTCTGGGATGATGCAGCTCACCCAAGGCTAAACAGGCTGGCTCTTCCTTCTCCCAGGAGGGACAGTGGGTAATCGAACTCCTGACCTACAGCTCAGAAGCTAAATGTCTAAGTCACTAAGTTTTCCAGTCAGCATTAGCAGTATTCAATGTCAGTTGTAGCTACATGTCAGCCTTCCCCAACATAGCACCATTCAAACGTGTGTGGCATTGGGCTGTTATTGGATTTCAAACAAACATTTTGGATGGGGATGCAATTGTTGCAAAGTCTTGAATTTCTAGTAGAATTCCCTTTTTGCTACAGAATAGAGGTACAGAGATCCACAAAGGAGAATAGCTGCAAGTTCCCCAGAATCCATCCCTTTGTCATTAACTAGTACTTTGTCATTAACTAGTACAATAACTCACTCTGAGACATTTGTAGGAAAAAGAATGAAAAGTATTCTTTACTTACAGTGGCTTGAAATTATGGACTTGTGTATACTGCTTTCTTTACTGCACACATACTCAGTGACCAAGCAAAAAACCCCCCAGCAAACATCTGCCTCCAACAGATGAAAGAGAGGGACAAAGATACTTAGCAGAGAGGTGGGGCTCTCTTTGAATTCAAAAGCTGGAATGAATTATTCTTTCATGCTGAACCTCAGCCCAGAAAAGTCCCTCCCCGTTGCACAAACTACAGATAACACGTGAGTTTGCAAACAAAGCTCCAACTACAATGCTGGATGGAGATGAGGGGCTTTGTGGGCCAGCATGACTGTAGGATGGCAGATGGAGACAGTAATGTGTTTCAGTGAGGGACCAGATGAGTAGCACACTCATCCCATTGGAGTTCATGTCTGTCTGTACTTCGGGAGGGAATACCAAATAAGTCACAAAGACACAGGCTGGGTGAATATTTTATGTAATGTTTTCTCTTGTAAAATCTGCCTCGCTACATAGAATTCCACACATTACAGACACACATTGAAAGGGACTAAATACTTTAGACTAGGGTTGTGCACTGTATTCAGGTGGATGCTGAAATGCTAACTGAATCAGAGCTATTTGTGTGTCTCCATGGTGACTGTACAGCAGTACCCTCCCCTGTATCTATCATGCTAAACTCAACATTCATGGGGTTACACAACTTTTAAAAGACATAATGCAATGAGAAGCATAGAAGGTAAAGAGAAACATCAGTAGCTTCAAGGAAGTTGCTTACCTTGTGCCAAAGGAGGAAGAATTTGACAGGTTCACTTCCCAAAGGAGCCTTTTAAAAGACAGCCGAAAACCACACTTTTAAGGGAAAACTTTAAGGATATTCTCCCCCTCAGTTTGTGTACCCTTTGACCCTGTGCCACCTCATCATCATTTTGTTTCATTTGGTACATTCTATGGGTTTGGGATTATTTTTTATTTATTGTGTTTGGGAATGGGTTTGGATTTGGGGATTGGGTATCTATGATATTGTAATGACCGCCCAGAGTGGTGCTCGCACTAAGTCAGGCAGGATACAAATTAGAAATAAATAAAAAAATAAAATAAAATAAATAAGACCACTTCTGAATACTGCTGAGGCAGTGGGGAATATCTGCAAGAGGGGTACTGGGTTGAATATTCCCTTGCAGCTGTTCTAGATGGCCTTTCCTTATGGGCTGAGGAACATGTGTTCGAGTAGCATATTATCTTTGCCTTCCTGAACCTTTTTTACTTTCCTCTCATTACTATTACTTACACTACTGGGACTGGGTGTGCATTTGTGGGCAGATGAAGGCCTATGTTCTCGTATGGATTTTGAGTGCTTAGATCACAATTATACTTTAGGACATTAGAGTCTGTTTTCTCTCCTACCTGCACCTTGCTCTCTCTTTTCTTCTTGGTGTGGTGGTGTTGCTGCCAGAGATCCTGCTTCTTCTTTTTTCTTGTGCTCTCAAGACCAGAAGTAGGGAAATAACTATGCGAAAAATATTACTGATACTGCTGTGTAACCTTCCTGTCCTTACAGTGAGTTTCTCCATTTGCAGAACTGATTCCCACTCTCTGCCCTCGCCCCCCCCCCCGGAGGTACCAACATAGGCACAGATATTACTGGGTATGACCATCTCTAGAAGGGCACAAGGAGAAGCAAGTCCCAACCTGTGTGCCTTTAGTCAGATATGGACAGAACTGGGGGACAGTTCATAGCCCTACTTCTTTATTGTGTAGACTTTCATGTTTGCTTATTGTTTATTGTTTATGTTGTGAACTGCCTAGAATGGCCTCCGGTTAGATTGGTGGTAAATGAATGAATGAATGAATGAATACTTCTAATGTACCTTAGCTTATTTCTTCACAAGTATTGCTCCCTAAAGCCTCTACCTTTTGTTTACGTATTTTATGAAGGTCCCTTTCTTGCAGTTTCAATCATGTTGGGCTTGCTCCCTGTTCCCACCTCCCTATCTCATGTCACATGAGAGAGGCTGCTTATCACAAAGGTTTAAATGTTCCACTTCCACTATTGTTAACTCAGGCACTTTGTTCTTGGAACTATTCTCAATACTGATTATTTTTTTGGCTGGGAAAAAAATGTATGTTTGTAAGTATGTTGCGCTCTCATGTCAACTGCATTATCCCCTTCCAACATATGAGGACAAAACCTGTGTGATATAGAGGTTCCTCCATTTTCATAGACTTCTCACACAATTTAGAAACATGAGTTTACAGAATGGCTCAGAGACCCTACAGTGAAGAAAACACTACTCTGCAGCCAGTGATGAAACATGACAGCAAGGGGAAGCATAATCTCCCCTTCATGGAAAGATGATTGGGCAACTGAAGAAGGCTCCAGATCCATGGCTCCTACCCAGACTATCCAGATGAGTTCTCTATACTATCCTAGACTATTTAATTCTGATGAGAGCCTGGAGATAGCTAATTAAAATACCAGCATCTTTCCCTCGACAACTATGGTATAACTGCATTACCTTACAATTGTAACTGAATGAAGGACAATTTTTGTGGAGTAATCCTAACATTTAAATCCATTCAGTGGTTAAGGGATGGGGCATCAGTAAATGGGTGTGGGCACTGAGTTTATGATGTCGTGGATAAGCGTATCATAGACCAGAGTCATGGTACCAAACAAACTAAAAAGAAGCTGTTTCTTACTTCATAGAATCAAGAACAAGAGGAGTTGCTTTTATAATTCAACAGTTTCAATTGTCATCGGTGAATAAATAATTAGGTATAATTGCTTTTTAAAAATAACCTTCCAAGCTCTAATTCCTACGAGATAAAGTGCCAATGCTCTTGTTATGTATGAAATCTCAGTGAAATAACATTTTGTGTTAAAACCTTGTGATATTTAGGTTGAGGGCCCAAACTATTATCATATATAAACTCCATACACTAGTAATAGGAGTTAAGGACGGCTGCTTATCACAAAGGCTTAAACCGTTCCACTTCCACTATTGTTGACTCAGGCACTTTGTTCTTGGAATTATTCTTAATAATGATTATTTCTTTGCTGGAAAAAAATGTATGTTTGTAAGTATGTATTTGCTGAGTTAAGCATGAGGAGAGAAGCCAAACCTATCATTCTTCCAAAACAATTTGCTTTGATGTCATGGAATTTGTTAGGTTTTATTTTGATGTTCAGTGCCGTTTAAATAAGATAGCCTTAAACATCAGGATGATGTTTTCTCCTTACATCTCAATATAAAGGAGAGTTTCAGCCAGTTCTTTGCTACCTTCAAAATTCACCCTTTTGTTGTAATACAACTGGGGATGTTTGAGAAATTTAGACATCAGGAATGACCTGAACTGCCCCTCTCTGATGAATGTGTAGATTGTAGATTAGCTTGATAGCTAGAGATGGGCATGGCCCATTGGTTTGGTGGTTCGTTCTGGTTCACCCTTTGGACAAATACGTGTTTAGCACTTCCCAGCCCTGCCTCCTCCAGAGGGCACTCAGAGGCAGTGCCAGGAGGAGGCAGGGAAGGGAAGCTGGAGCGCTGCCTTTGAGTGGGCATCCACCAGAGGAGGCAGGGCTTGGAACTGCCGAATACCAGTTCATCCGAAGGACGAACTGGCATGAACCGATGAACCAGTGGTTTGTGCCCATTTGTATTGGTAGCACATTTCATACTTCTCTTTATATTTCAGGAATCCAATATAGGTCAATCCTTCTGACTCAGTGGCTCATATTCTCTTTCCTAGGCATGCTGGCATATCACAAATGTATAGCATGAATCCCCCCAAGGTAAGAAATCACCATAAACCTGAACAGTTGCCTATTAGTTGTCCAATTTGGTGTGCAACCTATATCTACGGTAATTACTTAACTTCTGGTAATTTCTGTCCAAAAGTTACACCATTTGTGCAACTATACCAGAGGATTTTGGCACTGAATCTGTATTTCTGAAGAGTTTATAAAAATGAATGCAGTCATGGAAACTTCATAGAAAAAGAGCAGAATTGTGGATAAAAATGCAAATGACATAAATTATGGGTCTAAGTGGTGCTTACAGAAAGTGTACAGTACCCCTTCTAAGACTATCCAGCTTTGACTCAGAGGATGTCATGTCCCATATATAGTATGGTGATAGCTGGCAGGAGGCTTTGCCTTGTTGAAGACAACACAAGCTTTGAAATAAAGATGTAATGACTACTCATATATATTTTTTGTCCTCAATGAAAAAGTGAGTCTTAACACACTGAGATGCTCCATTGGAAAAAAAAATGGTCAGCCACTGTGAGATTTTTTTCAGTCCTGCATAAGAGCAGAAGGATCAGCACTTGTAGCCATCAACAGCATTAGCCATTTAAAAAATAAAATAAAATGGTGGCATTTTGTGCAAAAACACTTCTGCAGATAGTTCAGAGCCATAAGCCAAAATGTACAAAATCCTTTGGATATTAACAGTAACTCATCTTACCCAGCAGGAAGACAACTTCTGATCCCCACTCCACTTGTGCTTTCAAATAAGTAAAGACTTGTATCTCTGCTTCAAAGCAACCATTCTCCTTTACCGAGCACCCACAGCCATAACAGCCATTGGGAATGTGGGAGGCAGCTGAGGAAATGAGTGCAAGCGACAGCCCTTTGTTTAGGCCTATTTCCTGACTCATTTTAGGAGCTGCAACTGCAGGCTTCTTTGTCTTTGTGACACTAACAGCACATTGTGGACTTGATTGAGCCTACTTTGTTGCATGAGCAGCCTTATTGAGTAAAGCAGCACTTAGTCCACTGTAGACTCTGGCTTCATATCATAAACACCTTGCACTACCTGTTTAGATGCTGTAGGTTTCTCATATTCTACTTCTCCAAATCCAGCTTAACTTTCATGTATTATGCAAATATGGTCCCCTTAGTTGCATATTATGCCAGTTGGCATATTGTTCAAATTAAGCACATTAATTCTTGCACTGCTTTTCTGTTACTGACCAGAATCCAGGTGGTGATTTATCCTTGTCTTAAGGATACCAAATGTGGGGTAGTGCATAGTGTGATGAGTTAGGACTCAGGAGACCTGAATCTGAATCCCCGCTCAGCCATGGAAACTCATGGGGTGGGGGTGGAATTGGTAAAACCATTCCTTAAATATCTCAATTACGTGGAAAACCCAGTTAGAATTGCTATAATTCAGGGTGCGACTACACTGCAAAGCCAAATCTGAGCAATTTGCTGTGATTTAATTATTTGTTGTGATTTAATTCACAGCCTGCATTGAGTTTGAAATCATAGTCAGTGCTCACACAGGGGCCGTGGTTTGATTCAGGAGATCACTGTTTGTTTGTTTGTTTGTTTGTTTGTTTCACAACTGTTTCACAGTATCACAAATAACCAGTTTGAATCACTCCAGCTTGAAAAAGTAGAGCCCCCCAGCAGTAGAGAGAAAAAGCCACTTTGGGAGCAAAAGAGCCTGGACCTACAGTGGTGCCTCGCTAGACGATTGCCTCGCAGGACGAGGAAATCGCTAGACGATGCCTTTTTGCGATCGCTACTGCGCTTCGCAAAACGATGGTCTCCTATGGGGAATTTTCGCTAGACGATGAGGTTTCCCCATAGGAATGCGCCGACTAGTGGTCAAAAGCTGTCAGTGCATTCCGACGGGGACCCGCACTCGCTAGACGATGTTTCCCTATGGGAGATTTTCGCTAGACGACTGAGTTTTCCCTTGGAACGCATTGAAGAGATTTCAATGCATTCCAATGGGAAAACGTGCTTCGCTAGACGATGTTTTCGCTAGACAGCGATCTTCGTGGAACGGATTAACATCGTCTAGCGAGGCACCACTGTATTTGAATCAGCCTTTACATCATGCAGTCAGTAAAAAATATTAAAGTTCACCCATTTTATAAGAGGAGCAAACCACAGTATTTGACCATGTAGTCCGAGCCTAATATTTGATTTGACAGCATAAAACACACATAAGTGAAATCACTTAAGATGTGGTGGCAAATTAACACTAATCAAGAAGATTCTGGCTGTGTGCTTTGGTGTATACCAGATTATGTAGATGATTGGACATCCAGGAACACTAACAGCACCTCATTTATCAGCTGCAATTTGCCACCAAAATTTACACAAGCCTGAATTGTCCATTGGATTCTGGTCAATATATTTCATCCTTGCCATCATTTCAACAATAACCATTTATCTGAGAAAGCCTCTACAGTGTAATGAGTAAAATACTGGACTTGGGACAGGTTCAGATCCCTGCTTAGTCACAAAAATTACTTGGCATCACTCAGCCATTCAGTACCCTTGGCCAAATCTATTTTACACAGTTGTTTTGATAAAATGGTGACAGGGAACCACATTAAAGAGTTGAGCAAATTGATAGTGCAAAGCAAGCAAGCAAGGAAGAATGGAAAGAAGGAAGGAGAACAGGCAAACAGGAGTACAGAGCCTCTGGTGATGCTTTTCATGGATGGCCATCCTCCCCCGCATCAGTTTTTAATAGCACTGATTACCTGAGTGGCATCTCTTATATCTGTAGCAATTTCTATAGAAGTAGCCATGTTCCTCTGTCTGAGCATGTGGCAAAATTAAAGGGGAAGAACTGGGGGAAAGGAGGGAATGAAAGTCAGTGTGACATTTTAAAGACTAACAGATTTATTTCAGTGTGAGTTTTGTGGATCAAAATCCATGTCTTGCAGACAACGTGTCTAGAGAATCTCCTTGAATTTTGCTCTTATATCTAGCTGCTGTCACAGACCTTGAAACTTCGTGAAACCAGCCTCCATGGGTAGCTGAGCCTCTCTGATTTGGACTAGATTGGCAGAAAAGGCAATGGAGGGATTTGGACTAGGGCATCCTCTGCCACTCAGATATATAACACACTTAGATAACACCAGAGCAGGGCTACATACCTGAATTCAGCTGTAGTGTTTGGTGTGGTGCAGACCACCAGAACTGCAGTCTGTGTCCAGAATGTACATGGAAAATTATGAACAGCTTAACTATCCCCTTGGGAAAATAGAAATGAAATATGATATAAAGAGATGAAGACATTAATGTTTGAACATTTGGAACATATGGATAACTAGTTTTGTGTAACTGGAATAAACAGCATGATAGAAGGTATCGAGTTTGGTTTTTGGTTTTTTTTTAAATGCAAAATTTTTAGGATGTTTAGTTTTACTTTCAAAGAATAAAGAAAGGTGGTGCAATGCACTTTTTCCTTCCAGGTTGCTACCTACCAATATAGAAGTAAATTTTAGGGATGAAGGTAAAGAAGCCAAAGAGAATGCAGAAAACATAAGGGCATCAATGGACCAAAAAAAAAAAAAAAAAAAAAGTGCTTGGGAGAGGAGGACTCAGAGTCATACCCATTCACATTCACGTTCACATGCAGATGCTTTTCAGTTCACTTTTTCTCATGTAATGTTAACTTCTGCAGATGTTGACTGCTCTGGGCCTTTAGACCTTAGTTTGCCTTAATTTTGAGAGAAGCTTCAATTTTCACAATGGGTTAGATTACTCTTTCGGAAAGATTCTACACTTCCCTTTCTGTCTTCTTTTGTTTATTCCTCATACACAGACACACATACCAGTGAGTTCACTACATTCTTTTACATTTTCCCTTCTCATTTAATCATCTGAGTTTTTCTAGATTAATTCTCCTGCACATTCTCTTGAGTCTCCAGGAATTTGTTCCTTGAAATGGGTAACTATATGTCATTCTTTCTCAGTCTTTTGGCCAAAGACTGCTGCACAGCTGGGAACAGTAAGCTTTAATTAGAGGGCTGGTGGAAGATTGGGGTGGGCATAGGCCTAACTGTGGCTAATTATGCATAACAATAATTTCATTTGATACTTCAATCCAGATTGTTTTACATTACACCTCATATTTCATCACTGCATTGTATTGTGTTGGAAATTCATTGATTTTCCCCTGACTTCTTTTATATTGTGCCTTTATTTCATGGATCTTACTCCCTGTTTATCTGCTGTAATTTAAATAAGTCTTCCAATTCATTGTACCTGTGAATAGCCTTAGATCATCTCTGGGTACACTTTTCACCCATTGGGGCAAATAAAGGGCCTTTTTTCAGAGGCAGTTAGAATGGAGTTGAGTCTCTGCCATATTACCATTTTCTGCCTGTAAAGTAATCTGATCTACTTCACCCACAGAAAAAGAAAGATTTCTTCAGAAATTTGAAATAATCTCTGCTATTTGGTAGTTTGTAATGTAACACGGTAGGTTCAGGTGCATCTGCTAAATGCATCTGCTCCAAAGAATGTGCTTAGATCCATCACTCTGCTACTGGCAGCAACCGAGGTTTAAAACAGCATTGAAGTTGACAGTTACTATGGTGTAGAATACCACAATACTTCCAGTAGTTTTAGAAGAGGTAGCCATGTTGGTATGTGCTAGTGTATCAGGCAAAAACAAAAACAACATGAAAAATAATGAAGACAAAAATATTGTGGCACCTTAAAGACCAACTGCTATATTTTAATGTGAGCTTTCATGGACAAGTCCACTTCCTCAGGCATAACAGTGGGACGACCCACTCTTACATCTGAGGTGTCACAATGTTTTTGTCTTTATCTTTTATTTCTCTTTTGTTTTTGCCTGATACACTACTTCCAATTATAAATATTGCCATAATCCCTAAAGAAGGGCATATTTCTTAACAGCTACTTTATCTGGCACTTTGGATTGTAAGTGACCATAAAAGTTCTTAACACTGGAATGAATGAATGAATTAATGAATTAATGAAATGTTCTTTGTTAATCAGACAGAGGGCCTGCATGTTAAGGGAAAGTGACCCTCTTTCAAGAGCCCTTATTACCGAATATGCTCATCTTTGTTTGAAGTGAATCAGAAAGCATGACACCACATAGAGCATGCTGGGAGTCAGGTCCATTCTTTACCACACTTGCCTCTCCAGCTATTAATTCACAGCGATGAACCTTTCTGTCAGTAACCTGTCGCCTCTTGACAATCGGCTACAAGATCAAATGTATCAAAGTGGAAAGGAGTCAGAACTTCCTTGCGTGTTCTTTTGCTCTTCCTGTTTCAACAGCCCCCTCTCCTACAAGCTATTATCTATAGCTGAAATTTAATATCTGATAGGAGATAAAGCTTGCATAATCCTTTGACATGGAGAGAGATTAGGAACAAAAGAGAGATTAATTTGAGATTTGTTTATATCATTCCTGTAAAATCTTTTCTCAGAAATTCTGAAGTTGCTTTGTAATCTATGATTAAATTGAATAGCTCTTTGTCAGGGCTCTAATTATGTTTCTCCCCATTAAATAGTGTGTGTTCTAAAAACACGCTTAACATCAAATCTGCATTTTTTAAAATGTTTTTCATTTAAAACTGGGTGTTACACATTTTTATACGGATGTGTTTATTTTCCGCAAGAGAAATTCATCTCTTTCATACACCTTTTCATAATAAAGACAGCATTTGTAGTAAAACATATCCTCCCTCTCTCTCACTCTGTTAATCAACTATCTATCATTGTTCATGGAGATCAACAAAGGTGGTTGTTTTTTTTAAAAAAGGTTTTTAGTTTTCTGTTAAGTTCGGGAAATTGTAGGTGCACTGAATATGTGTTGCTTTAATTATGGCTGATGTTCACTTCCATTCCTCTTTTCACAAACGAAAACCTCTTTGATTTATCCTATATTGTTGTTGTTTAGTTGTTTAGTCGTGTCCGACTCTTCGTGACCCCATGGACCAGAGCACGCCAGGCCCTCCTGTCTTCTGCCTATATACTTGTCATTCAAATAGCTTTTCTGGGCTGACATTTTGGTGGTGGCTTGGTTTCTGTCTGCAGTCTGATTGTACTATCATTCTCCCCCCCCCCTTCTTATTCTTCTCCTTCTTATTCTTCTCCTTCTTCTTCCAAATATGCAGGAAAACCACAGTCTGTAGTTAGCTGATACAGGTCAAGAAACATTTTTTCTCTCATTAAATCTGTGTAGTTTTCTAGCCCACTGGTTGCCTCACTTATGTACAGTATCAATTAGCAGCATTGTGGCAAGACTTTGTGAACAGCATAAAACTTAAAGATCTCAGTGGTCAAAGAATACAGCTCTTTAAATTAAGGTTTAGTTAGAAAACAACAAGCCAATTCTGTTTCCCAGGATTAGCTACACAGGCGTTTCAGGGGTCATACAGGTACATATTTTATTTCCACACTTCTTGCATTGTAGCAGAAAATGACACTTTAAGACCAGTGTTTCCTGTTGCGATCATAATGTGTAGTGCTGCCCATAATTACAGGCACATGAAGAGAAACAAGCATTTTGCTTTACACTTGGCACAGATGTTAAATGCCACAGGTAGAGCTGAACTCATAATGGCTTTTCTTTAAGGCTGTATTCGTTGGAGCTGAATTTCTGAAATCCATGAATGAACTTAGTATCCTTAGCAAGTTTCCATATTCATATCAATGTGATCCTTCACAATTAAGTTCAAATCCCATTTAATTTGCTTGTTTAACGAAGCTGAGAGATGCTTAATCAATTCATTTGAATGTCAATTAATGTGTGTAGACTCTCTGCTCACTGAAAGGGAAACCCAAAGAAGTCAGACTGATATAATCAAATTTATTTCAACTATAAGCACCGAAAATTTTTACTTCAGTTTTATTCAGAAGTTAGCTGCAGGATTTCCTGGCTTCTCACAAAAATGAAACCTCAGTCTCATGTTTCCTCTTGGGAGTGTGTGTATTTTTGCCTATTCTGCACAAGAAATGGCCAAATTATATGTCACTTAATGCCCTTTTTGGAAAGATGCCCTTTGTAAGTTGTGAAAATGTAAAATTATAGCAATCTTGTGCAACCTGGCCTTTCTTTTGCTCTTTCTAGGTGGATCCTGCACAGGAGAGCTGCTATTCTGCACAGGAATTGTAATAATTCATCAAGGAAGGAAGGAAGGAAGGAAGGAAGGAAGGAAGGAAGGAAGGAAGGAAGGAAGGAAGGAAGGAAGGAAGGAAGGAAGGAAGGAAGGAAGGAAGGAAGGAAGGAAGGAAGGAAGGAAGGAAGGAAGGAAGGAAGGAAGGAAGGAAGGAAGGAAGGAAGGAAGGAAGGAAGGAAGGAACTTCTGCAAAATTTTGTAAGACTTCCCATGAGGAAAAAATAATACCCTCATATAGAGAAATCTTGCTGAGAGGAGAAAGGGGCATCTATCCAAAATGAACTTTTGACCTTCCAGATTTTTTTACCCTACAGTTCCCACCAGCCCCATCCAGTATGACCAGTGGGAAAGTACTGTGGGATTTGTAGATTTAAACACAAGGGACCAAAATCCCCACTTCCCCCAATATTTTATATCTGAGCCAGAAAGTAAATCTGGTTCTAAACCTCATCTGTTTTCTTTTAAATCTTATTTACTTGACTGGCATGACCAGGTGCACTGTGATATATTAGGAGGGCCAGCATGGCCCCAGTACCCCTGGGTATGTATAGTTCTTTAAGCACTACTGATGTCATAGTGATGACTGGGAAAAGTACATATGCTGAAAGCTACCAGGGCATTCTGTACTTCTGTAGTCTTGCTGAGCTGCACCAGGGGGAGGAAAAGAACTCTTTCTGTCTCCATGTTACAGGAAATTTCAACTGGCCATGTCAGCTGGTTGAATTGGGTTTCTTTTTAAACAAATAATGATTTTGTTTTTTTCACTGACATGTTTTAAACTGTGTTTCCAATGTCTGATGCTTTTAATTATTATATATGTATATATCCATGTATATCTACACAAACAAACATGTACCGTATTTTTCCGTGTATAAAATGACACTTTTTCCTAAAACAATTAGAGGAAAAATTGAGGGTTGTTTTATACACGGAAGTAAGGAGGGGGGAGGGATCAAAGCGCTTTGATCCCTGCTTTCCCCCTCCACGTTCTGCAACGAAAGTGGAGGGAGAAAGCGATTCCCGCTTTCCCCCTCCACTTTCTTTGCAAAAAGCTGCTTTCCCCCTACACTTTTTGCAACAAAGGTGGAGGGG